>JAWHQI010000046.1:11485000-12881218 GCA_033032865.1 Dactylorhiza incarnata | reverse complement strand
CCCCCCCCCCCCCCCCCCCCCCCCCCCCCCCCCCCCCCCCCCCCCCCCCCCCCCCCCCCCCCCCCCCCCCCCCCCCCCCCCCCCCCCCCCCCCCCCCCCCCCCCCCCCCCCCCCCCGCCCCCAACAGTAGTGGGGGCGAGACCAAGGCGGGCGGCCATGTGGTCTCTCCCCCGCCCCCGCAGGGGGGCGAGTCGAGGCAGCCGGCCTCGCGGGCTCGCCCCCCCCCCCCCCCCCCCCCCCCCCCCAACAGTAGTTGGGGGCGAGACCAAGGCGGGCAGCCTTGTGGTCTCGCCCCCGCCCCAGCAGGGGGGGCGAGCCGAGGCAGCCGGCCTCGCGATCTCGCCCCGCCCCGGCAAGGGGGGAGAGAGGAGGAGGGGCGGCCTGCCCCCTCTCGCCCCAGCTCCAGTAAGGAGGGGCGGACTGCGTTTAGCGACTCGGAACAGTGGGATCTGGTTGTTCGCATGCCAAATCCTGGGGTATTTTCGTAATCTCGTAGGCCAGATTGTGACTATTTGCAGACCCGGTTCCAAAAACTATAAATAAGCCCAAGGGGGCATCATTTGGAGAGATCTATCTTTTGGCTATCTCTCTCCCCATGTCTCTTTAGTGGGTGAGGAGAGCCTCCAAAGGTGCCCAAGCTTAGCATTGGCTTGGTAGGGGAAGCGCTCTAAGATCTTCCGTGTGTGTGGTGGGACCTCCTCGCTAAGCCCTTGGCCTTGTTCCTAGTTCCTTAGCCTATTAGTCTAGAGCTCTCCCTTGGGAGGAATAAGTGTTGGTCACCCCTCAACTTGTTGAGGGCCCGAGCTCCTCGAGAGACCAATTCATTGGTTTCAACAAAAATGTTGTCTATTTTCATACTATACACAACTTAATATATAAATAAAGTGCGAGGTATTTGATATATGACGTGGTGTGTGCCAAAGTGGTCTCATCATATATGTAAAGGGGAGAGACATAAGACACTTTGCTAGGGATCCTTTAAACTTATTGAAATGTTATACATATAACTTGTTTCATTCCGGAACAACAAGAGCTAGGTGTGGGATCGATATTTGATGAAGCTTAATCTTATACATTTTATTCTATGTTTCATCTATGTAAATAATCCAAATATATGATTAAACTATATGTTTATTATTTATTATTTTTATTTTTAAACTTACATGTGTGTAAGCTGTGTAGGGACAAGCACACACAATTTGGAACGAATCGGAGCACTTTAGAGTGGAATTTTGTACAAGCAAACTACGAGATACATGACCATTTGACACTGCCATGTCTCTAGGCTGTGTCCAACACCTGGAGGCAGTTATATGATGACATGATGCGGCTTTTTATGCTACACAACCACGCGCGTGACCAACAAATTCTATACTATAAATGCATCATTTCTCCATGAAGAATGTATGCTTAATCGAGATGACAAACTTCGATTCCCAAAAACTCAAAAGAGATGTGAACACAATTAAGCAGGGCCGGATCCAGGAATTTCACAGGAGGGCATACAAAAGAGGCGGAGAGGTAGCCGACAAGACCGGTAGAACATGGATCGGTGGAGCTATGACGGGTCGTGGCGATGGTGCGACTTAGGGAGAAAACTGTGGGCCGACTGATGGGTCCACATGGTTTCCCAAACGTGGCTGAACTCGATGGAACGAGCAGCGGGAAGATCGAGAAGAAACGACAGACATGTCGAGGGTAGATGACCCAGGGCACAAAATAGCCCGCTCTTCCCCTGCTGTCAGCAAGGATGACACACGCGAGTGGTTGAGCGGATTCGATCAGTAAGAATCTCGTGAGGAGCGAGCAGGCGCTGTTGGAAGCCGCCGAAAGGGGAGATTGATGGAGACTTCAACTGTGGCTGGAGACGACGACAGGATAAAAACAGAACTACGAGAGCTATTGTTTCCCCTTGACAAGTGCGCCATTTACCAAATGGATGTCTTCGTCGACGGCGATATGGATCGTGGAGCAGCTGAAGACGACATATGCAGGAACGAACGCATCAGCCATGCTGGGAGGCGCCGACGTGCTTGCTGGAGACGACACAATTATTGTTGTGCTCGTTCACTAGCTTAGATGCCGCTGCACGCTTGCTGTAACCAAAAAAGCCGGACTGATCAAAATGACAGCGACTTCGTAGAAGGGCGGGGGGCAGACATCATATTCCTCTTGTCAATTTTTTTTTGAAGACCGCTATATTATCAAAGTCATTTCTCACTCATCTGGCTACCATTTTTGACGTTTAAATAATCAAAATTCATTGGCTTGACGAGAGAAATCAGAATCCACTAATGATTTTGCAAATTTTTTTTTTTGGGGGGGGGGTGGGGGGGTGGGGGGGGGGGGGGGGGCTAGGCCTAAGCCGCCCACCCTTAGATCCTCCCATGCCATGAAGGGAAGATGAGAAACAAAAGAAATTGTGGAGGAGGCATCTCTAGTATGCTTCCTCTATATTTTCATTTTTTTTTCTTTTTCCTCTGAACATCTTGTATCTAGTGTATATTTTATTTATGTTATCTTGTATTCCAATGCCATTGCCTTTTGAATAATGTAAACCTAACTTTAATATTTAAGTTTATAATCATCTTTGCTTACACCACTTTCCTAAGATTTATCTGAATTCAAAACATAATGAGTCAATAGATCTGGAATATTGTTCTCATATTCGTAGACTCCATATAATTTTGAGTGCGCTTATGAAATTGATCGCACACCAATAATGAGAGTTGCATGTAACCCTTAAAAAGAGTGCCATAAATCTCATGTCTTAGTGTCCGAGCCAAGCGTTAGGGTTTATAGAGTGATAATGCTATCTTTAAGAGTTTCCAGCGAGTCTAAAACTCAGTTGGTTCAACCTAAAATTAGTGCTCCAGTTGTCCCGCCTAAAAAAATTAGAGTTGTGTAAACACCCACGGTCTAGAGAAAATAAGTTCAATAGAAGATGGATCTTTAAATTGATTAAATAAAACTCCAATTTATTACACCATTAAAAATTATTATTTCTTTCTAAACAAAATTACAATATGTTACTTCGGAGTTTTCTACTTTTATAAATAGAAGATAAATGCATCAAAAATATCTTTAATACCTTCTTTTGTTTCGACAAGATAATAGAATGAGGGGGTGGAATATGACTTACAATGACTCTGTGAAATACAACTTTGATATAGACAAATTATATGATACGTCCGCATATTTTGGATCGGACCGGCAGTTAGTGGACGGTTTCCCAAAATTCCACTAACCCCACTCCCTCCATGACCGGTCAAATCTTTGACCGGACAAACTTCTCTTTCCTACGTGGCAGGCAAACGGCGTAACCGCCTACTCCACATAACCGCCACTTGGCGTAACCGCCCACTCGGCGTAACCGCCACTCGGCGTAACCGTCCACTCCGCATAACCGCCACTCGGCGTAACCGCCCACTCGGCGTAACCGCCACTCGGCGTAACCGCCCACTCCGCATAACCGCCACTCGGCGTAACCGCCCACGACGGACAAACCGCCAAGCCCAATCCAGGCTAACCGCCGCCCCCTCTCTCTCGAGAGGGAGGCCGGCCGCCGGCCACCGGGTGCCGCCCCTCCCTCAAGGGGACCGGCCGGCCTTGGCCAACCCCTCCTTGGAGGGGGTCGGCCATGGCCACCCCTCCTTGGAGGGGGTCGGCCATGGCCGCCCCTCCTTCGAGGGGGCCGGCCGCCCCCTCTTTGAGGGGGCCGGCCTCGGCCGTCCCCTTGGAGGGGGCCGGCCGCCCCCTCCCTCGAGGGGACCAGCCGCCCCCTCCATGGAGGGGGTCGGCCATGGCCGCCCCCTCCTTGGAGGGGGTCGGCCCGGCCGGCCGCCCTCAACTTGAGGGGGCCGGCCTTGGCCGCCCCCTCCCTTGAGGGGGGCCGGCCGCTCCCTCCTTGAGGGGGCCGGCTCCGGCCGCCCCTTTCCTTGGAGGGGGCCGACCGCCCCTTTCCTTGGAAGGGGCCGGCCGCTCCTTCCTTGGGAAGGGCCGGCCGCCCCTTTCCTTGGAAGGGGCCGGCCGCCCCTTCCTTGGGAAGGGCCGGCCGCCCCTTTCCTTGGACGGGGCCGGCCGCCCCTTCCTTAGGAAGGGTCGGCCGCCCCTTCCTTGGGAAGGGTCGGCCGCCCCTCCCTCTTCGAGGGAGGATTCCGGCCGCCCCTCCCTCCTTGAGGGAGGGCGGCGGCCGGCCCTTCTTCCCCGCGAGGAAGAAGGCCGCCGCCACCGCCGCCCATTTTTGGGATTCCGGCGGTGTCCGGCGTCGCCGCTCCAGCGAGATCGCCGCCCGGCGGTTACCAAACCACCCGATCATGGAAGGATCGCGTATGGGCCGTCCGATCATCCTCTTTTTCTATTTATTTAATTACTTATTTATTTAAAAATGCTAACCGCACACCATAACTACCGTAACCACCTCCGAATCCTATAAATAGGACCCTAGGGGTCTTCATTAAGGGCATCGGATTTCTCTCTCTCCGAAGGAACTCTGCCTCCGGAAAATCCTCCAACGGACTCCGACCGTTCCGCCGAAGTGAGCGTCGTCCGTTCCGCGGAAGTGAGCGTCGTCCGTTCCGCGGAAGTGAGCGCCGTCCGTTCCGCTAAAGCGAGCGTTGTCCGTTCGCCTCCGACGAACGCACTTGACTCCAGCATACACGCTCTCCCAACGTGCAGCGAGACCCCTGAACAAGGCAAAGCTCGGAGCGTCAGCGAAGCGGTCATCATCCAAAAGCACAATTCTACAACCGAAGGGTCCAACACTTAGAATATTTTCCCGAGTCACTCAGCATCGTGAGAGGTGTCCTGTCACCCTCCGAGCATCTCTCTCACTCAAAATTGTAAAGAGGCGCGGCCTGTCTCCCTCTCCTTCTCCGAAAGCTGTAACCTCCTGGAAAGATAGTGAAGTTTAGTCGGCACCGTCCCGACAACGTGGTTTTTCACCCCGCCTTGGGGTTTTCCACGGTAAAAAGTCTCATTGTCCATTGCCGTCTACATTGACTGTTTGCGCGCACCGGCTCGACTCCCGAGCTAAGGCGGTCGATTTAGACCGGACCGCGGAAGAGCCGTGTGCGACCCGCAACAGTTTGGCGCCGTCTGTGGGAATTCGTTCCCAAAAGCTCTAGAATTCAGAAGACAGTATCCCAGCACAGTGATACTCGTGACTGACGACAATGACAAGAGCGAGCACCAGGCTCGCGCAAGGAGAATTAAGGCGCGAGATGGGGGAAGAGCAGAGACTCGGGGGGCATCATGATGAAGACGTGCACCGCCCTATTCACGGCACATCCCCGCTAGCGGAAGCGGTCCTTGAAAATCCAGTTCCGCCCGAGTTCAGTCTTCCAAGCCTCGACACATACAATGGGCCGAGGGCGGTTGGGGAAAAAGTCAAAATAATCACAGGACCTCCCATCCTGGCAGATCATGTTCTTACCATAGTAAAATCAAGCAGGGAACGCAAGGATAAGAAACTGCGACAGGACACCAGTATCACCTTCGGGAGCGAGGACTTCGAAGGACAAACGCTCCCCCATCAAGATCCCTTGGTCATCACCGCAATAATGGGAACCCCATGCTACATCATCAAGAGAATTCTGGTAGATATCGGAAGTTCGGTCGATGTACTGTACATGAAGACCCTGCAAAGCATGAAGCTCACTAGAGAGCACCTCAGCCCTGCGGCAGGACCCGTTTATGGCTTCGACAACCGCCCGGTAGAAGTACAAGGGACAATAACGCTTCAGGTGACAATGGGGAGTTTCCCTAAGCAAGCAACTCATAACATCCTGTTCGTGGTCGTGGATGCTGACTCCGCCTACAATGCCATCTTCGGGAGGCTCCTTCAAATCATCTTCGGGGCAATCCCCTCCATACCACATCTCTCTATGAAGTTCCCTACTGCTCATGGGACCGGAATAGTCCGCGGGAACCAAGGAGCAGCACGCAGTTGCAACTTCAACCAAACTCGAAGGACTATAGGAGCTGCCTTGAACATCGACGACTTCGACTTACGCGACGAGGCGGCACTGCAACGTGCCTCCCCGGTCGAAGGACTTGTCAGTGTCACGCTATCCCACCAGGATCCATCCCGGGTGGTACAAATTGGATCCCTCCTAACGCAGGAGGAGCAGAAGGAGTACATAACCTTCCTGCGTGCCAACGTCGACATTTTCGCATGGGGCCCGAAGGACATGCCAGGAGTAGATCCAAGCATCATCGCTCATTCTTTAAATATTAACCCTGCGTGCAGGCCCGTCATTCAGAAGAAACGGAGCTTCGCCCCAGAACGCCTTCAGGCCATTGAAGAGGAGGTGAAAAAGCTCTTAGGAGCCGGATTCATCCGGGAAGTAGAGTACCCCACGTGGTTGGCAAACGTAGTCCTGGTCAAAAAGGCCTCCGAAAAGTGGAGAATGTGTGTGGACTACAGCAACCTTAACCAGGCATGTCCAAAAGACAGCTTCCCCCTCCCTCGAATCGATCAACTCGTCGATGCCACTGCCGGGCATCAGCTTCTCAGCTTCATGGACGCATACTCTGGCTACAACCAAATCCGTATGAATCCGAAAGATGAAGAACACACGGCGTTCAGGACAGATAGGGGGACATACTGCTACAAGGTGATGCCATTTGGACTAAAGAACGCAGGAGCCACTTATCAAAGACTGATGAACAACGTCTTCAAAGATTTGATCGGGCAAACGATGGAAGTATATGTGGATGACATGTTAGTCAAAAGCACTCTCCACAGTAATCACCTGCAGGATTTGGACAAATGTTTCCAACTCCTTCGCCGTTTCCAAATGCGGCTCAACCCTATCAAATGTGCGTCCGGAGTAACGGCAGGAAAATTCCTGGGTTTCATGGTCACACAAAGAGGGATCGAAGCCAACTCAGAGATGTAACATCCCCAATCCTTCTAGACCCATTGGAAATGTTAGGGCATAGGGGTGAGGTGAGTGGCCACAAGGGCCTTAGGCTAGGGTAGAAATTGCTAAGTGCACACCAAAGCTCAAAAACTAACCTAACCCTAAGCCCCTCAGCTAGGTCAATTGACCCTCAATTGTCCAAGTTGACCTCACTTATGATGCCATAACCACCAAGGGAGACCTATAGGATGAGAAGTGCACTTGGGTGGGGCCCAATTGCATGGAATTGACCAAAGTCAACTATATGTCAACTTTAACCAAACTAAGTCAATTAGGATCCAATTGTAAGGTCTCTTTTTCCAAAACCCGTTCGGGTACTTGAAAACTCGAACCTCTCTCGTATCGCACGGTTGAGGTGGACCTTCGCCCAGAATCGCTGCCTTGCGGTGTCACCAACACTCGGGTTGACTAACACCGCTCAGCACCAACCCTGCCGGCTATACGATCATCAAGAAAATATGCCAAAAAGTAAGTACAAAAAGAAGGCATGTCCACAATCACAGCATCATATACAAATATAATGAAGACAGAATGTCCATAAGAGAAGTACAACTAAAGGGGGCTTATGCCCGATACATATCCAAAATAAAGTACTATCTCTCTCTCACTACAACATGCGGAAGACTACATCAAAACTCTCAAAAAAGTGGAAGACTAGCTATCTAATTATCAACCTGTGGCGTCGTGGTAGCGTGCTGCATCTGCTGCTCAGGTCCTGCCGTCTCGTCCTGCTGCGCGCGGGACAACTCCGTCTCCTCGGACTCCTGCGGTCACACCGACCGTTAGTCATAAAGACTAAGCCGTTTTGTCCTCGCCTCCCTCCACGACTCCTAGGCACCGAGCGGGAGGAAGAAGCGGAGGATAAATAAGGGGTAAACAAGAAGGTGGTGACATGGCACTACTCTAACAGGTATAAGTAAAGCAGTAAAATCTAGCTAGCAGTATAGTGCAGGTATAAGGCAGTAAAGTAAAGCAATGAAGTAAGCAGTAAATAGAAAGGAAATGCAGTGCAGTAAGTAAATCTAAACTATCATCACAGATTCATACCTTAACTTATATGAACGCCCATACGACATATAAGTTAAGATGTCCAGGTAACCCATCATATAAAAGAGCCCATATTAATTTATATGATGGGGGTATGATATGTGTATGTTATGTTATGCTATGGTTATGATGTTTTAAATGAATTTATGAAATGTGACTCACCCACACGACTCTATGCGCACAGACCTTTATAGTTCCCAATTTGTTTGAAAGGAAGCCAACCTTTCGGGTACCGACCGTAGTGGCTCACGGTGGTAGTGGATCGGGCACTCCACATTCTAGGCGGGTATAGTCACTACCAAGCCTAGACCTCATGTACGCCTCAACGCTAAAAACACAACAGCGGAGCTCCTGTGTACTCTTGCTGGAATCCACTAGACTTTAAGGTCGGGGTGGGTTATTAGGGATCGTCCTCCAGACCGCGGTACTCAAACTTACCGGCCTCTAAACCTCACCCTCACCTGAGTCAATGTACTACCGTCGATGACACGACTAGCCTAGTACCGAAGACTCGCCACTATTTGAATAAGTAACAGGTGTTAACATGTCCACCCGAGCTTCCGGCTCAGGGACTAACACACAAGTTGATCCAACCCATCTCCTTCCCGGAGGAGATCCATACCAGTTTGCATTCCCACTTAGGCTACTCTTGCCTACAACTTAGTTAGTGTTATATTTAGGGTGAATCTTGGACTTCCCGCGGCGTACTCCGTAAAGGGGCCCCTAACGGTACTACAGATCAATGGGCTCAACCCCACGATCCTCTTCAAGACAATTACTTTAGTTGGTGGATAACATTTGGTTCACCCTCATCATTTCATATGCTTAGTGTGATTTAGCTCCAGACCCGTTTGACCCTATTGGGTTGGACGTACCTCTTTTCCTTCTACATTAACTCTAATACAACCTCACAACCAACCCTAGGATTGACCCTCCTTAAATCATGGTGTGATATAACTCATTTACTGAATGTATATAACTTCTAAACACTACTTAGGGATCTGAATTATCAAGAACTCAAAATTCTGTTTTTACTAAACGCAGACCACCAAATTGAATTATCCATCAATCCCACAAGTGAACCCTTCTAAAAACTCATCACCAGGGTCTGGCATAATTATCCTAGGCTCACACTGACCTCATTAAGCTATGTTACAATTTCCATAATTTTCCATATTAATTTGGTATTTATTATAATTTAATGTAGTTAAGGCTTTAAGCCAAATTACACATGAACTACCACCAAAAAGATTCATCATGCTACATGAGAATTATCAGTAAGGTAATATTCCATATAATGGTGGTTAACTGAGTATCATGAGCCTAGGATGTCATTTGGCCTACCATATCATCATAATTGTATAATTACCAAAATGACACTATAATTAGGAAAAATAGTAATTCACTTCTGAAAATTCCACAAAAATTACCAAGTGTTTCTATGGGTACCTAGAGGCCTCTGACAAATTATTGTGTCAATACCATGTGATTTGATATTTTAAAATGATTAAACATCCAAAGGTGGCAATTATCAATTTCTACATGAGGTACAAGGAATATAAATCTACAAGCTTCCAATCTGTTATCATTGGCACATATTAACATAAAATGACAGATTCCCAAGTATCATAACATTGCCCTATGATTTGATATTTTAAAAGGATTAATTACTCTAGTGATGTAAATTTCACTTTCCACATGAAGTACAAGAAAAAGAATTCAACAAGCTTCCAAACATTTATCATGGGCTCATATTGACCTAAAATGACAGATTCCAAAGTATCATAGCATTTTCCTATGATTTGATATTTTAAAAGAATTAATTACTCTAGTGATGTAAATTTCACTTTCCACATGAAGTACAAGAAAAGGAATTCAACAAGATTCCAAACATTTATCATGGGCTCATATTGACCTAAAATGACAGATTCCAAAGTATCATATCATTGCCCTATGATTTGATATTTTAAAAAGATTAAATACTCAAATAATGTAAATCTCAATTTCTACATGAAATACAATTCCAATAGCTTTCAATCAATTATCATGGGTATATAAAAGCATTGAATGACAGTTAACCAAATATCACAATTTTTCCCCATGATTTGATATTTTTCAAAATTAAATTCCCTTAAGCTAGCAAGTACTTAAAATTTCCTACACAAGGGATACTACTTCAATAAATTATAACAAAATTACTATAGTACAATTTCATCCCTAATCAGCCACTGATGGAGTTTCAACACCATACAAGGTCCTATGACCATGCATTTCAATGTATTAAGGAAAGGGGTGCCTATTTCATTTATTAGGTAGAAAATACTTAAATGCCTCTAAAATTCCCATTTGAATTTCCTAAGACATTTTATGCCCTTAAAATCATATCCCCAAAGTTCAGAGCCAAGGCTAGAACATTTGGCCCTATGTCCTTCACAAATCTCACTTTGCACCCTTAAGGATTCACCCTTAGGGTTTTAGATCACACCACTCTAATGGCTCCAATTGGACCATTAGGGTGTGTCACATGCATTTGTATATCCATACCTACATATCCACCATGATGGGAGGAGGCTAACACACTCCACTCCTCAAAATGATCTAAACCATAATTTGACCCTTAAAGGCCCTCATTAGGGTTTCCTATTTTCCATAGCAAATCAACTCCAAATGGAGTGAAATTTTAGGCAAGCACTACTCATGTACTAAAGAGTATGCCACCAAAGTTTGGTGTCATTTGGACATCAAATGCTCCAAAAATCAACTTTTGGCAGGGGGTGCCCCTAGGGTATACCAAGCCATGGTTAAAAGCACAGCTCTAAATAATGAAGGGTTTGACCTAGGTAATTTTTCTAATGGACCTAGTGTAGGACCAGTCCTAGTAAAACAGCTCCCTAGGGAGCTGTAGGTCACCAAATGACCTAAACTCAAGGCCAAATGAAAGTTAAGACCAAGGCCTACAACTTTTATGTTGGGCACTTTTTCTAAATCGGCCATTAGGAGGCCCTAATTTTTAATAGAAGAGGACTAATTGTTTTAGGCAGAAAAGCTAACATAAGGAATTAAATAAATACAGAATATATGGATCTGCACAGATCTTGAAGCACATCGGGTGGTAGCCACGTCGTCTTCCTCCTCCAGCCAACGGTCGAGATTCAACCGCGCTGGGCGATGTTGCGGGGGATATTGCCGGCGATCCAGCCACCACCACCACCGGCCAACACCACCGACACCTTCGTGGTGGTCGGGGCTATCATCCACCGGCGACTGGCGGCCGGTGGCGGCGGTTTCCGGCGATCCCAGGCATCCCGATTTGCGGCAAAATCCATGGATTTAAGAGGTAGATCCGGGCTCAATTGAGCCCGATCCTTCCTCGTTTTGTGATGGGAAGCTAGCACGAGGGGAGGGGAGGAGAAACGGACCGTTGTTGGTGCGTGGCGGCGGCTCCGGCGGCGGTTTGCCATGGAAGTGTGCAGCTCCGGCGATCCTGCTCCCGATCTCTATTCTCCAGCAAAAGCTTAGCTCCAGGTGTCGTTCTCGACTGCTCTCAGTGCTCTGAAGCTAATGGGATGGCTGGAATGAAGTGAGGAGGGTTCCTTGGGCTGTTTTGAATTGGAGCCACCTCGGTTGTGCCCCTTGCTGCCACCCTCCTGCACCAGCTGGTCTCTTGCTTCCATCTGGGTCAAACCCAGACCCACAGCAATCAGGGGAGGCCCCTAGACTGATTGGAGAAGGAGTGTGGAGGAGGGGGTGATTGCTTTTAGCTTTATGCCTTTTGCATTTGTCTTTTTGATCACCTTTTGGTCCCCCCTCCATTGATTAATCAAACTCCATGTTAGGGTTCAGACCTAGGGCTGATTGGGCTTGACTTAGTCCATGCATAATGGTTAATTAAGGGGTGACATTCAATTTAGGTTTGAAATTCCCTTTAAAGGCTATGTTGACCATGGTTGACTTTGGTCAACCATGGTGGGTGGGTTGACCCCACTTGGGGTCATGGGTCCCTTAACATCACCCAACATAGGTTGGTCCATGGTGGGGCTCCAATTGGTTCAATTTAATCAAAGGGTGTAGATTTGACCAAAAATTGGATAAAGTTTGACTTTGGTTAATTGGGGTCAATTGGTCCCACCATGATGGGGCTTTTTGGTCCATTGGGTTCCTTAAGGTGTTTAGAGTGTGGTGGTAAGGTCAATTTGAACATTTGAGGGTCAATTGAACCCTAATTGACTTGGTTTGGTTAATGTTGACCTAATGTTGACTTTGGTCAATTTCATGCAATTGGGTCCCACCCAAGTGCAATTCTCATGGTAATGGTCTTCCTTAGTGGTTAGGGTGGCATGGGGGAGGTCAATTTGGTGAATTAAGGGTCAATTGGCCTAAGGGAGTGGTATTGGGCTATGTTGATTTTGTGCCCTTGGTGTGCACTTAACACACTCCACTTGGCACAAGGGCCCTAGTGGTCACTCTGCACACCACGCATGCCCTGACACCATCTAGGGGTCTAGAAGGATTGGGGATGTTACATCAATTGACCCTCAAATGTTCAAATTGACCTTACCACCACACTCTAAACACTTTAAGGAACCCATTGGACCCAAAAGCCCCATCATGGTGGGACCAATTGACCCCAATTGACCAAAGTCAAACTTTACCCAATTTTGGTCAAATCTACACCATTTGATTAAATTGAACCAATTGGAGCCCCACCATGGACCAACCTATGTTGGGTGATGATAAGGGACCCATGATCCCCAAGTGGGGTCAACCCACTCACCTTGGTTGACCAAAGTCAACCATGGTCGACATAGCCCATTAAAGGTTAATTTCAAGCCTAAATTGAAATGAACCCAAACACCAACCAATTAACCTCAATCATGGACCTTAGGCCTTGCCATCAGCCCTACACTGAACTACACATTGAGCTTGATTAAATCAATGGAGGGGGGGGGGGGACCAAAAGTTGATCAAAAGGTTAAAGCATAAAGCAAAAGGCTAAAAGCATTCCCCTCCTCTACACTCCTCCTCCCCAATCAGTCTTGGACCCTTCCCTGATTGCTGGGGGTCTGAGCTTGACCCAGATGGAAGCAGGAGGCCGGCAGCTACAGGAGGGTGGCAGCAAGGGGGCACAACCGAGGAGCTCGATTTCAAAACCCCCTATAGAGGCCTCCCCCTCCCATTTCAGCCATCCCATTAGCTTCAGAGCACTGAGAGCAGACGAAAACAACATCTGGAGCGAAGCTTTAGCTGAAGGAACGAGTTCAGGAGCGGGATCGCCGGAGCAAGGATTTTCCATGGCCAACCACCGCAGGAGCCGCCGCCACGCACCAGCAATGGTTCGTTTCTCCTCCCCTCCCCTCGTGCTAGCTTCTCATCACAAGAGATTGAAGGATCAGGCTCAATTGAGCCCGAATCCATTTGTCGATTTCATGGAAATCGGCTCAAATCGAGCCACCCAGGCTCGCCGGAAAACCCCCCCTCCGGCCGCCATGTCGCCGGGAAATCGTAGCCCTGACCATCACGAAGGTGGTGGCGGTGGTGGCCGGCCGTGGTGGCCACCAGGTGGCCGAGAAATGGGGGAAGAAATCGGCCCAGCGCAGTTGAATCCTGGTCGTCGGCTCAAGGAAGAAGATGAGCCGCCGCCGTCTGATTGCGCCAAGATCCGTGCTGATCTTTATTTCCTGCATTTAATTAATGTTCTATATTAGCTATTCTGCTTCATTTGATCAGTCAACTTCCAATAGAAATTAAGGCCTCTTCATGGCCAATTTAGAAATAGTGCCCAACATGAAAGTTGTAGGACTTGGTCTTAACTTTCATTTGGCTTTGAGTTTAGGTCATTTGGTGACCTACAGCTCCCTAGGGAGCTGTTTTGCTAGGACTGGTCCTACACTAGGTCAGTCCATTAGAAAAATTATGTAGGTCAAACCCTTCAATCTTTGGAGTTGTCCTTTTAACCATGGGTTGGTATACCCTAGGGGCACCCCCTGCCAAAGGGACAGCCCTTGGTGGACACTTTTACCTAGGGTTTTTGTGGTAGTTATGGTATTTAAATTAAGTTGATTTTTGGAGCATTTGATGTCCAAATGACACCAAACTTTGGTGGCATACTCTTTAGTACATGAGTAGTGCTTGCCTAAAATTTCACTCCATTTGAAGTTGATTTGCTATGGAAAATAAGAAACCCTAATGAGGGCCTTTAAGGGTTAAATTAGGGTTTAGATCATTTTGAGGAGTGGAGTGTGTTAGCCTCCTCCAATCATGGTGGATATGTGGGTATGGATATACAAATGCTTGTGTCACACCCTAATGGTCCATTTGGAGCCATTAGGGTGGTGTGACCTAAAACCCTAAGGGTGAAACCTTAAGGGGCAATGTGGGGATTTGTGAAGGACATAGGACCAAATGTTCTATCCTTGGCTCTGAACTTTGTGTATATGATGGTAAGGGCATAAAATGTCTTAGGTAATTTAAATGGGAATTTTAGAGGCATTTAAGTATTTTCTTCCTAATAAATGAAATTGTCACCTTTTCCTTAATAAAATGAAATACATGGTCATAAGACCTTGTATGGTGTTGAAACTCCATCAGTGGCTGACTAGGGATGAAATGGTACTACAGTAATTTTGTTATGATTTATTGAAGTATTATTCCTTGTGTAGGAAATTTTAAGTACTTGCTAGCTTAAGAGAATTTATTTTTGAAAAATATCAAATCATGGGACAAAATTATGAAACTTGGTTATCTGTCATTTAATGCTATTATATGCCCATGATAATTGTTTGGAAGCTTGTAGGATTGTATTTCATGTACTTCATGTAGAAATTGAGATTTTCATCAATTGAGTATTTAATCTTTTTAAAATATCAAATCATGGGGCTTTGTCATGATACTTGGTGATCTGTGATTTTAGGTTAATGTATACCCATGACCATAGTTTGGAAGCTTGTAGATTTGTAATTAATGTACTTCATGTAGATAATAAATTTTACATCACTTGGCTAGTAAATCCTTTTAAAAAGTCAAATCACATGGTAATGACACAATCTTTTGGCAGAGGACTCTAGATCCCCATATGAACACTTGGTAAGATTTGTAGAATTTTCAGAAGTGAAATTGCTATTTTTCCTAATTATAGTGGCATTTTAGTAATTATACAATTATGATGATATAGTAGGCCAAATGGCCTCCTAGGATCATGTTACTCAGTGAACCACCATTTTATGGAATATAAATTTACTGATAATTTTCATGTAGCATGATGAATCATTTTGAGGGTAGTTCATGTGTAATTTGCCTTAAGGCCTTAACTACTTTAAATTATATTAAATACCAATTTAATATGGAAAATTATGGAAATTGGAACTTACCCTATTAAGGTCAGTGGGAACCTTGTATAATTATTAGAGACCTTGTTGATGAATTTTTAGAAGGGTTCCCTTATGGGGTTGAAGGATAGTACAAATAGTGGTCTGCGTTTAGTAAAAACAGAATTCTGAGTTTTTGATAGTTCATACCCCTAGGTAGTGGATAGGGATTATACCCAATCAGTAAATGGGTTATAGCACACCATGATTTAAGGAGGGTCAATCCTAGAGTTAGTTGTAAGGATGTGTTAGGGTTAATCCAATTGGGCCGGACGGGTGTTGGGCTAAGTCACTTTAACTATATGAAATGATGAAGAGTGAACCAAACATTAATCACCAACTAAAGTAATTGTCTTGAAGAGGATTGTGGGGCTGAGCCCATTGATCTGTAGTACCGTTAGGGTCCCCTTATGGAGTACACCGCGGGAAGTCCAAGACTCACCCTAAATATAACACTAACTAAATTGTAGGCAAGAGTAGCCTAAGTAGGGATGCAAACTGGTTTGGATCTCCTCCGGGAAGGAGATGGGTTGGGTCAGCTTGTGTGATGGTCCCTGAGCCGGAAGCTCGGGTGGACATTGTTAATACCTGTTACTTATTCAAATAGTGGCGAGTCTTCGGTACTAGGCTAGTCGTGTCACCGACGGTAGTACGTTGACTCAGGTGAGGGTGAGGTTTAGAGGGCCGGTAAGTTTGAGTACCGCGGTCTGGAGGACAATCCCTAATAACCCACCCCGACCTTAAAGTTTGGTGGATTCCAGCAAGAGTACGCAGGAGCTCCGCTGTTGTGTTCTTAGCGTTGAGGCGTACATGAGGTCTAGGCTTGGTAGTGACTATAGCCGCCTAGGTTGTGGAGTGCCCGATACACTACCACCGTGAGCCACGACGGTCGGTACCCGAAAGGTTGGCTTCCTTTCAAACAAATTGGGAACTATAAAGGTCTGTGCGCATAGTGTCGTGTGGGTGAGTCACATTGCATAAACTCATTAAAACATCATAACCATAGCATATCGTAACATACACATTTGCATACCCTCATCATATAAATTAGTACGAGCTCTTTTATATGATGGGTTACCTGGACATCTTAACTTATATGTCGTATGGGCGTTCATATAAGTTAAGGTACGAATCTGTGATGGTAGCTTAGATTTACTTACTGCACTGCATTTTCTTCTTATTTACTGCTTATTTCATTGCTCTACTTTACTGCCTATACCTGCACTATACTGCTAGCTAGATTTTATTGCTTTACTTATACCTGCTAGATTAGTGCCATGTCACCACCTTCTTGTTTACCCCTTATTTGTCCTCCGCTTCTTCCTCCCGCTCGGTGCCTAGGAGTCGGGGGGGGGGGGGGGGGGGAGGCGAGGACAAAACGACTTAGTCTTTATGATTAACGGTTGGTGTGACCGCAGGAGTCCGAGGAGACGGAGTTGTCCCGCGCGCAGTAGGACGTGATGGCAGGACCTGAGCAGCAGATGCAGCGCACTACCACGACGCCACAGGTTGATGATTATGTAACTAGTCTTCCGCATTTTTGAGAGTTTTGATGTAGTCTTCCGCATGTAGTAGTGAGAGAGAGATAATACTCTATTTTGGATATGAATCAGGCATAAGCCCTTTTTGCTTGTACTTCTCTCCTGGACATTCTGTTTTCATTATAAAAATATATATGATGTTGTGATTGTGGACATGCCGTCTTTTATGTATATACCGGTTTGGCATATTTTACTTATGATCGTATAGCCGGCAGGGTTGGTGCTGAGCGGTGTTGACCAACCCGAGTGTTGGTGACACCGCAAGGCAGCGATTCTGGGCGAAGATCCACCTCAACTGTGCGATGCGGGAGAGGTTCGAGTTTTCAAGTACCCAAACGGGTTTTGGAAAAAGAGATCTTACAAATGGTATCACTGAACGAACGATCATAAGAGAACAGTCCACAACGTACTGGGTCACCCCGCTCGAGCTTAGTTTGCGGACAAACTAGGCAGCGGAAGCTATGTTGTGCCCATGTATGGAATCACATAAAACAGTCCAATAACCAATAAGTAAGGCCAAATTCTTGACCAAATCCCTATCTTTTGTAGGCCCCAGTGAGCACGGAGCCTCATGTCAGCATTCCTCCCCCTCCGACTACCACTACTTTTCAGCAGTCAGAGTTGGGACAGACGTTAGGAGCCATCCTAGAGACCTTCAGGGCCCAGTCCGTCCCGACACCACTGCCAAACCCGGGAGCGAATTGGTTGAGCACCTTTAGAGGTCATTCCCCACTGACCTACCGAGGGACAGAGGATGCAGTGAAGACTGAGGAGTGGTTGGACGCCATTCAGGAGATGCTGGCCGGCATCGGTTGCCCGATCGGCAAGGCAGTATTTTTGGCAGTGTCAGCTCTTGAGGCACATGCCAAGAGGTGGTGGATGTCGCTATTGGAGACCACCTTCAGAGATAGGGAGTACTCAGATATCTCTTGGGACGAGTTTAGTACCACATTCCTGGAGCACTTCATATCCAGCACGGACTGGGACGAGCTGGAAGAGAGGTTTCTACGCCTCACTCAGGGGACACACTTGGTGATTGAGTACCAGAGGGAGTTCTCCCATTTAGCCAGGTTTGCGAGGTCTCATGCTCCAGATGATCGTGCCCTTGCGAAGAGATTCTACAAGGGACTTCGAGACCCGTTGAGGCAGGCACTCTTGTTTGTTTCTGAGGGCAGCCTGACTCAGATCATAGAGACAGCGAAGAAGCTAGAGGCAGATCAGATCGGTATGCAGGGTAGAGTGAAGAGGCCAGCTGAGGCCATGTACCGGGGGGAGAGCAGCAGAGGCTCACAGCAGGGCAGAGTTATGAGCACCGGAGGGGTGGGGGACGTCCTCGTCCTCAGATTGCACCAGTACAGCAGCAGCCCCAGCCCTTACTAGCACCACAACCCCTACGTACCTGGGGGCCCCAGAGATTTGATGACCGGGGACGCGCTCTAGTGGTGTGCTATGAGTGCAACCAGCCAGGTCACATCAAGGCCCATTGCCCTCGACGATTCCCTCCACCTCCTCCTCCACCACCAGCAGCACCTTCGGCAGCCCCCCAAGCACAGCGGGGCCGAGGCCGAGGACGGGGTAGAGGCAGGGGAAATCACGGCAGAGGAAGGCATCAGGAGCAGGCTTACGCCTTGGATCTTGCACAACCGAGGAACCCGGAGGAGGTTATTGCAGGTAATTTAATGCTTTCAGCATTTTGATTTATTACTGCTTAAATACTCCTGCATTTTTTTTAATCTTCTAGTTTAGAAAATTAATCAAACAACCCAACTACTCCAGGCATTATAGTGGTGTGCGGCAAGCCCGCCCACACCCTATTCGATACTGGTGCCTCGCATAACTTTGTCTCTGAAGACTTTGTTAAGGGCTTGGAGCAGATCCATTATTACACAGGACCCATCAGGAGGGTGCGCCTCCCCAATGGATCAGAGATCGAGACGGCGGCCAAGTGCACCTTGAAGGTGACCATCGACGGCCTAACGCTCGATGCTCCAGCTTCGGTGCTGAAGCTCGCGGACTTCGACCTTATCTTGGGCATGGCGTGGCTCGCGGGGAACCACGCCCAGATAGACTGCCAAGCAAAGATAGTGGTGGTGCGGCACGATACCACCTCCGCGACGTTCGAAGGTATTGAGCCGATCTCCCACTCTTCTTTATCTTCTGTCCAGGTAGGCAAGGCCCACGAGCAGGGCGACGAGGTATATCTTGTGTGCTTCGAGATGGCGGAGGTGGAGGCCTCCTTATCAGACATTCCTATAGTACGGGACTTCTCCGACGTATTCCTGGAGAAGTTGCCCGGACTGCCACCGCATCGAGAGATAGATTTTCCGATTCAACTGGTGCCAGGAGCGATGCCCGTGTCTCGGGCACCATTCCGCATGGCACCCAGGGAGCTGGCAGAGTTTAGGGTGCAGTTGAGAGAGCTGGTAGTTGCGGGTTTCGTCAGGCCGAGCTCTTCACCTTGGGGAGCGCCGGTGTTATTTGTGAAGAAGAAGGATGGGACGCTCAGATTGTGTATAGATTATCGGGAGCTCAACAGACTAACGGTGCGGAACACCTATCCGTTGCCGAGGATTGACGAGCTCTTCGATCAGTTACAGGGAGCTCACTGGTTCTCCAAGCTTGACTTGAGATCGGGATACTATCAGCTACGGATCCGAGAGGACGACATACCGAAGACAGCCTTCAGTTCCCGGTATGGATTGTATGAGTTCACAGTGATGCCCTTCGGGCTCACTAATGCCCCTTCAGCCTTCATGAGCATGATGAACAGGGTGTTCGAGGCCTTTCTCGACATCTTCGTTATCGTGTTTATCGACGATATTTTAGTATATTCCAGGACGGAGGAGGAGCATGCTGGGCATCTGGCCCTAGTATTGAGGAAGCTGAGAGAACACCAGATGTATGCAAAGTTCTCCAAGTGTCAGTTTTGGCTATGGGAGGTGGCTTTTCTAGGACACATTATCAGTGGAGCAGGTCTGGCAGTGGATCCGGCCAAAGTGCGGGCCGTTCAGGAGTGGCCTCGACTACAGTCAGCTTCAGATGTTCGGACTTTTATAGGATTGGCAGGTTATTACCAGAAGTTTGTGGAAGGGTTCTCCAGGATTGCCCTTCCGCTCACTTCTTTGACCAAGAAGGATGCCCCATTCGTCTGGACTCCGCAGTGTGAGGCGGCCTACTTGGAGCTGAAGGGCCGACTCACCTCTTCCCCCATCCTTGCACTTCCATCTGGGAAGGAAGGATTTCAGGTTTACACGGATCATACCAGGGGTTGGGAGCAGTGTTGATGCAGCACGGTCACGTGATCGCGTACGCTTCCCGTCAGTTGAAGGTTCACGAGAGGAACTATCCATTGCATGACCTCGAGCTCGGAGCGGTCATCTTTGCCTTGAAGACCTGGAGGCACTATCTCTATGGGGTTCATTGTGAGATCTTCTCAGACCACAAGAACCTCAAGTATATTGATACGCAGAAGGACTTGAACCTACGTCAGCAGAGGTGGTTAGAGTTCTTGTGCGACTACACGTACACCCTACATTACCACCCAGGCAAGGCCAACACCGTAGCAGATGCTTTGAGCAGGAGAGGAGGTGCATCGGGATCAGAGAGCCGCGTGACGGCTATGGAGTTGATTCAGGCTTTGGAGGACATGCACATCACAGTTGTATCCAGGGCTGACCCCGAGATGTACATGGAGTATTTAGCGTCCTTGAATATTGTCTGCGATATTCGGGACCGCGTTCGGGAGGCACAGTTGCAGGACCCTGCCTTGGAGCCAGTATTCAAATCGTTGGTGGAAGGCGTGTCAGGGGACTATACCTTGAGAGATGATCTTATCCACCATCGAGACCGAGTCTACATCCCAGCTGGAGGAGGTGTTAGAGATGAGGAGCTCAGGGAGGCCCATTGCTCCCAGTACTTAGTGCATCCAGGGATCACGAAGATGGCAGCGGACCTTCGGAAGGTTATGTTTTGGCCGGGGATGAAGAGAGATATTATACAGTATGTGACGCACTACGAGGGCTGCCAGCGCGTGAAGGCGGAGTGCAGGAGCCCGAGAGGAATGTTGCAGCCTTTACCCGTGCCTGAGTGGAAGTTTGAGGACATATTTATGGATTTTGTGCATGGTCTACCCCGCTCCCACTCTGGGAATGACTCGATATGGGTGATAGTAGACAGGTTGACGAAGGTAGCTCGGTTTATTCCGGTGCAGAAGGGGGGCCCAGTCGGTGACCTAGTCAGGGTGTTTGTGGAGCAGGTGGTTAGATACCACGGGGTGCCCAAGACGATTGTTTCAGATAGAGACGGACGCTTCACTTCGAGGGAGTGGAAGGCGGTCCAGGCTTACTTGGGATCCCGGTTGACATTTAGCACGGCGTTCCATCCACAGACTAACGGTCAGACTGAGCGCACCAACCGGACTATGGAGGACCTACTGCGTTTGTGCATCCTAGATACCGGCAAGCCCTGGGAGAGACTGCTGCCTTTGATAGAGTTTTCCTATAACAACAGTCACCAGGCTAGCATTGGAATGGCACCTTATGCCGCACTGTACGGGAGGAAGTGTCGCACACCACTTTCCTGGATCCAGGACGAGGACCCGAAGTCATTGGGTTCAGATTACATTGAGGAGTCGGATGCGTAGGTAAGACTGATCAGGGAGCGGATGCTGGAGGCCCAGAGCAGACAGGCGAAGTACTATGATGCGAGGCATCGTATGGTGGAGTTCCAGGTAGGAGAGCGTGTGTTCTTGAAGATTCATCCTATGCACGGGGTTTCTCGAGTGCGGGGGCACAAGAAGCTCAGTCCTCGGTACGTGGGGCCTTATTTGATCCTGGAGCGGATCGGTCCTTTGGCGTACAGGCTGGAGCTACCGCCAGAGTTGGAGAACCTGCATGACGTCTTCCATGTCTCTTCGCTTCGGAGAGCCCTGCTTCTCCCTGAGCAAGATGTTACATCTACATCAGGCCCGGTGGCGCCCGATCGGTCAGTCCTACTGGAGCCTATCCGGATCGACGATACGGAGGTCCGAGTCCTGCGGCGGAAGAGTGTACCGTTGGTGAAGGTGATGTGGTCCAACAACGGGCGAGAGGAGCACACTTGGGAGCCCATGGAACTCATGCAACAACGCTACTCGGAACTCTTCACTTCAGGTACGACCTAAACCTCCTTGCAAATTTCTGTTACCCTATCTTGCGTAGAGCCCGTAGACTCGATCTTAAATTTCGGGGACGAAATATTTTTTTTGTTTATTAGGATTTGTAACATCCCCAATCCTTCTAGACCCATTGGAAATATTAGGGCATAGGGGTGAGGTGAGTGGCCACAAGGGCCTTAGGCTAGGGTACAAAGTGCTAAGTGCACACCAAATCTCAAAAACTAACCTAACCCTAAGCCCCTCAACTAGGTCAATTGACCCTCAATTGTCCAAGTTGACCTCACTTATGATGCTCTAACCACCAAGGGAGACCTATAGGATGAGAAGTGCACTTGGGTGGGGCCCAATTGCATGGAATTGACCAAAGTCAACTATAGGTCAACTTTAACCAAACTAAGTCAATTAGGATTCAATTGACCCTCAAATGTTCAAATTGACCTTACCACCACACTCTAAACACTTTAAGGAACCCATTGGACCCAAAAGCCCCATCATGGTGGGACCAATTGACCCCAATTGACCAAAGTCAAACTTTACCCAATTTTGGTCAAATCTACACCCTTTGATTAAATTGAACCAATTGGAGCCCCACCATGGACCAACCTATGTTGGGTGATGATAAGGGACCCATGACCCCCAAGTGGGGTCAACCCACTCACCTTGGTTGACCAAAGTCAACCATGGTCAACATAGCCCATTAAAGGTTAATTTCAAGCTTAAATTAAAATGAACCCTAACACCAACCAATTAACCTCAATCATGGACCTTAGGCCTTGCCATCAGCCCTAGACTGAACTACACATTGAGCTTAATTAAATCAATGGAGGGGGGGACCAAAAGTTGATCAAAAGGTTAAAGCATAAAGCAAAAGGCTAAAAGCATTCCCCTCCTCTACACTCCTCCTCCCCAATCAGTCTTGGACCCTTCCCTGATTGCTGGGGGTCTGAGCTTGACCCAGATGGAAGCAGGAGGCCGGCAGCTACAGGAGGGTGGCAACAAGGGGGCACAATCGAGGAGCTCGATTTCAAAACCCCCTATAGAGGCCTCCCCCTCCCATTTCAGCCATCCCATTAGCTTCAGAGCACTGAGAGCAGACGAAAACAACATCTGGAGCGAAGCTTTAGCTGAAGGAACGAGTTCGGGAGCGGGATCGCCGGAGCAAGTATTTTCCATGGCCAACCGCCGCCGGAGCCGCCGCCACGCACCAGCAATGGTTCGTTTCTCCTCCCCTCCCCTCGTGCTAGCTTCTCATCACAAGAGATTGAAGGATCGGGCTCAATTGAGCCCGAATCCATTTGTCGATTTCATGGAAATCGGCTCAAATCGAGCCACCCAGGCTCGCCGGAAAACCCCCCCTCCGGCCGCCATGTCGCCGGGAAGTCGTAGCCCCGACCACCACGAAGGTGGTGGTGGTGGTGGCGGTGGTGGCCGACCGTGGTGGCCACCAGGTGGCCGGGAAATGGGGGAAGAAATCGGCCCAGCGCGGTTGAATCCTGGCCGTCGGCTTAAGGAAGAAGATGAGCCGCCGCCGTCTGATTGCGCCAAGATCCGTGCTGATCTTTATTTCCTGCATTTAATTAATGTTCTATATTAGCTATTCTGCTTCATTTGATCAGTCAACTTCCAATAGAAATTAAGGCCTCTTCATGACCGATTTAGAAAAAGTGCCCAACATGAAAGTTGTAGGCCTTGGTCTTAACTTTCATTTGGCTTTAAGTTTAGGTCATTTGGTGACCTACAGCTCCCTAGGGAGCTGTTTTGCTAGGACTGGTCCTACACTAGGTCAGTCCATTAGAAAAATTATCTAGGTCAAACCCTTCAATCTTTGGAGCTGTCCTTTTAACCATGGGTTGGTATACCCTAGGGGCACCCCCTGCCAAAGGGACAGCCCTTGGTGGACACTTTTACCTAGGTTTTTGTGGGAGTTATGATATTTAAATTAAGTTGATTTTTGGAGCATTTGATGTCCAAATGACACCAAACTTTGGTGGCATACTCTTTAGTACATGAGTAGTGCTTGCCTAAAATTTCACTCCATTTGGAGTTGATTTGCTATGGAAAATAGGAAACCCTAATGAGGGCCTTTAAGGGTTAAATTAAGGTTTAGATCATTTTGAGGAGTGGAGTGTGTTAGCCTCCTCCAATCATGGTGGATATGTGGGTATGGATATACAAATGCTTGTGTCACACCCTAATGGTCCATTTGGAACCATTAGGGTGGTGTGACCTAAAACCCTAAGGGTGAAACCTTAAGGGGCAATGTGGGGATTTGTGAAGGACATAGGACCAAATGTTCTATCCTTGGCTCTAAACTTTGTGGATATGATGGTAAGGGCATAAAATGTCTTAGGTAATTTAAATGGGAATTTTAGAGGCATTTAAGTATTTTCTTCCTAATAAATGAAATTGTCACCTTTTCCTTAATAAAATGAAATACATGGTCATAGGACCTTGTATGGTGTTGAAACTCCATCAGTGGCTGATTAGTGGTGAAATTGCTATTTTTCCTAATTATAGTGGCATTTTGGTAATTATACAATTATGATGATATAGTAGGCCAAATGGCCTCCTAAGATCATGTTACTCAGTGAACCACCATTTTATGGAATATTACCTTACTGATAATTTTCATGTAGCATGATGAATCATTTTGAGGGTAGTTCATGTGTAATTTGCCTTAAGGCCTTAACTACTTTAAATTATATTAAATACCAATTTAATATGGAAAATTATGGAAATTGGAACTTACCCTATTAAGGTCAGTGGGAACCTTGGATAATTATTAGAGACCTTGGTGATATATTTTTAGAATGGTTCCCTTATGGGGTTGAAGGATAGTACAAATAGTGGTTTGCGTTTAGTAAAAACAGAATTCTGAGTTTTTGATAGTTCATACCCCTACGTAGTGGATAGGGATTATACCCAATCAGTAAATGGGTTATAACACACCATGATTTAAGGAGGGTCAATCCTAGAGTTAATTGTGAGGATGTGTTAGGGTTAATCCAATTGGGCCGGACGGGTGCTGTGCTAAGTCACTTTAACTATATGAAATGATGAAGGGTGAACCAAACATTAATCACCAACTAAAGTAATTGTCTTGAAGAGGATTGTGGGGCTGAGCCCATTGATATGTAGTACCGTTAGGGGCCCCTTATGGAGTACACCGCGGGAAGTCCAAGACTCACCCTAAATATAACACTAACTAAATTGTAGGCAAGAGTAGCCTAAGTAGGGATGCAAACTGGTTTGGATCTCCTCCGGGAAGGAGATGGGTTGGGTCAGCTTGTGTGATGGTCCCTGAGCCGGAAGCTCGGGTGGACATTGTTAATTCCTGTTATTATTCAAATAGTGGCGAGTCTTCGGTACTAGGCTAGTCGTGTCACCGACGGTAGTACGTTGACTCAGGTGAGGGTGAGGTTTAGAGGGCCGGTAAGTTTGAGTACCGCGGTCTGGAGGACAATCCCTAATAACCCACCCCGACCTTAAAGTCTGGTGGATTTCAGCAAGAGTACGCAGGAGCTCCGCTGTTGTGTTCTTAGCGTTGAGGCGTACATGAGGTCTAGGATTGATAGTGACTATACCCGCCTAGGATATGGAGTGCCCGATCCACTACCACCGTGAGCCACGACGGTCGGTACCCGAAAGGTTGGTTTCCTTTCAAACAAATTGGGAACTATAAAGGTCTGTGCGCATAGAGTCGTGTGGGTGAGTCACATTGCATAAACTCATTAAAACATCATAACCATAGCATAGCATAACATACACATTTGCATACCCCCATCATATAAATTAGTATGGGCTCTTTTATATGATGGGTTACCTAGATATCTTAACTTATATGTCGTATGAGCGTTCATATAAGTTAAGGTACGAATCTGTGATGGTAGCTTAGATTTACTTACTGCACTGCATTTTCTTCTTATTTACTGCTTATTTCATTGCTCTACTTTACTGCCTTATACCTGCACTATACTGCTAGCTAGATTTTATTGCTTTACTTATACCTGCTAGATTAGTGTCATGTCACCACCTTCTTGTTTACCCCTTGTTTGTCCTCCGCTTCTTCCTCCCGCTCGGTGCCTAGGAGTCGTGGGGGGAGGCGAGGACAAAACGACTTAGTCTTTATGACTAACGATCGGTGTGACCGCAGGAGTTCGAGGAGACAGAGTTGTCCCGCGCGCAGCAGGACGTGATGGCAGGACCTGAGCAGCAGATGCAGCGCATTACCACGACACCACAGGTTGATGATTATGTAACTAGTCTTCCGCATTTTTGAGAGTTTTGATGTAGTCTTCCGCATGTAGTAGTGAGAGAGAGATAGTACTCTATTTTGGATATGTATCGGGCATAAGCCCTTTTTGCTTGTACTTCTCTCCTGGACATTCTGTTTTCATTATAAAAATATATATGATGTTGTGATTGTGGACATGCTGTCTTTTATGTATATACCGGTTTGGCATATTTTACTTATGATCGTATAGCCGGCAGGGTTGGTGCTGAGCGGTGTTTGCCAACCCGAGTGTTGGGGACACCGCAAGGCAGCGATTCTGGGCGAAGATCCACCTCAACCGTGCGATGCGGGAGAAGTTCGAGTTTTCAAGTACCCGAATGGGTTTTGAAAAAAGAGATCTTACATGAGAAAATTAAAGCATTGGAGGAGATGACTCCGCCACGATCCATTAAAGAGGTCCAGAGGTTGAACGGCAGGATCGCCGCCTTATCTCGTTTCCTGGCACGGACCGGGGACAAGTACCTATCCTTCTTCAAGATCCTTCGAGGAGCCTGCAACTCCGGTTTCCAGTGGAATGACGAGTGTCGGAGTGCCTTCGAAAACTTGAAGAAATACTTGGCATCTCCGCCACTTCTGTCGAAACCAATTCATGGGGATATCCTTTTCATGTACTTGGCAGTGTCTCCCACCGCTCTCAGCTCCGTCATCGTCAAGGAAGAAGGAGGAGTCCAAAGACCTGTATACTACCTCAGCAAGATTCTCACTGACACCGAGACAAGATACCCCACGGCGGACAAAAAGGCGTTGGCCCTCGTCTTCTCAGCCAGAAAGCTCCGGCCCTATTTCCAGGCTCATGCCATCAAAGTCTTCACACAACTGCCACTCAAGGCAATCCTCCAACGGCCCGAAGCCTCAGGAAGGCTGGTAAAGTGGGCTGTGGAGCTAGGGGAATTCGACATACAGTTCCTCCCAAGGCCGGATATAAAGTCGCAAGTCCTTGCTGACTTCGTCGTGGAAAGTATAATTCCACCAGAGAGGACACAACCAGATTTCGCAACCAAAGACCGTTGGGTCCTATTTGTAGACGGAGCTTCAAGCGCGGACAGCGCAGGGGCAGGAATCCTGCTAATCAGCCCCGAAGAAATAACCCTGGAGTACGGCCTACGATTAAAGTTCTTAGTCACAAACAATGTGGCCGAGTACGAAGCGCTGATTGCCGGGCTACAACTCGCCATAGACCTCAATGCCGAAAACCTCACCATCTACACAGACTCACAATTGGTGGTGTCGCAAGTAGAAGGGGACTTTGAGGCCAAAAGGGAGCAGCTGGTACTGTACCTGCGTTTGGCAAAGTCGCTCCTACAGAAGGTCCCGACCTACCAAATATTGCATATCCCCAGGGAGCAAAATGCACGGGCAGACACACTGTCAAAATTAGCAAATTCAACCACCAGGTACCAGTCCCGTCGGAGGAGGATCGAAGAAATCGCTGTCCCAAGCATTCAGGGGCCGTGGGAAGTCACAACCATAGGACAGGCAGGCCCATGCTGGATGACCCCCATCAAGGCTTACATCGAGCAGGGAACCCTACCTGAGGAACCTATGGAGGCCAGAAAGCTAAGGGTGAGAGCGGCCACCTTCGCAATCATAGGTGGAGAAATGTTTAAACGTGCATACTCCGGACCATACCTAAAATGCCTGGCAGACGCGGACGCCGAGTACACATTAAAAGAAGTACACGAAGGAGTATGTGGGGAGCACCTAGGAGGCAGGTCCCTAGCGCGAAAAATCTTGCGCCAAGGATTCTACTGGCCCACAATGAAAAAAGATGCGATCAGTTTTGTCCAGAAATGCCGAAGCTGCAAATTCCACGCCAGTATCCCTCATCAACCGCCTGTGAATCTCACCGCGCTACAAGGGGCATGGCCTTTCGCGCAATGGGGGATCGATCTGCTTGGTCCCCTCCCGGTGGCGTCTGGGCAGAGAAAGTTCATCATCCTAGCAATTGATTATTTCACTAAGTGGGTAGAAGCTGAGCCACTTGCCAAAATCACAGAAGAAAATGCAAAACGATTCGTCTGGAAGAACATAATTTGCAGGTTCGGGATACCAACGATAATCGTGGCCGATAACGGAACGCAGTTTACAAGGCGATCCTTCACTCAGATGTGTGAGGACCTGAAAATCAGTCTGCGTCATACAGCCGTAGCACACCCCCAGACCAACGGCCAGGTTGAGGCCACGAATCGTACAATACTAAAGGGGTTGAAAACACGCCTACAAAACATGGGAGGGCAATGAGCGGAAGAGCTCCTTAACGTACTATGGGCGTACCGAACAACAGAAAGGACCCCAACCGGAGAAACGCCTTTCAACCTATGCTATGGGACGGAAGCCATAATCCCGGTAGACATCGGAGTACCCGGTGCCAGAGTACAAGCCTTCAATCCGGCGAAAAATGATCAACTACTACGAGAAAAACTGGACTTAGTTCAGGAGTGCCGGGACGAAGCCGCACAGCGCGCGGCTGTCTACCAAAGACGCATAGCCCGGCTCTACGACAGAAGGGTAAAACCCCGACCCATCAATGTCGGAGACCTGGTCCTCCGAACAGTAGAGTCAGCCGGGAAAGGACCTCAAAAGGACAAACTCTCACCTGCTTGGGAAGGCCCTTACGTCGTCACTGCAACGGTAAAATCTGGGACGTACAAGCTACGATCACCAGAGGGCAAGACACTTCCTCGGACGTGGAACACAAGCAACTTGCGCCATTTCTATCAGTAGGCAAAACTCGAGCCAGCTATCTCTTGAATTTACATTGATAGTGCGGGACAATGTAATCTCCAGCTAAACAACTATTGCATATAATGCGATTCTCCTTCCCTCCCACTTCCTCCAAAGTAAAGTAGGCGAGTCGGAACACATGCAAGGTCTGTCAAAGGATCGCACCTACACCTATCGAAGACGGACGACCGGACCCTCGGTCCTCGTCTAAGACAAGTGACAGGACCCTCGGTCCTTCCTTGGGGGCAAGGTCGATCAAAGGATCGCACCTACACCTATCAAAGACGGACGACCGGACCCTCGGTCCTCGTCTAAGACAAGCGACAGGACCCTCGGTCCTTCCTTGGGGGTAAGGTCGGTCAAAGGATCGCACCTACACCTATCAAAGACGGACGACCGGACCCTCGGTCCTCGTCTAAGACAAGCGACAGGACCCTCAGTCCTTCCTTGGGGGCAAGGTCGGTCAAAGGATCGCACCTACACCAATCAAAAAAAGGACGACTGGACCCGCGGTCCTCGTCCGAGTCACGTGACAGGACCTCGCTCCTTCCTTGAAGGCAAGGTCGGTCAAAGGTCCGTACCTACACCTATCATAACGGACGACCGGACCCGCAGTCCTCGTCTAAGACAAGCGACAGAACCCTCGGTCCTTCCTTGGGGGCAAGGTCGGTCAAAGGATCGCACATACACCTATCAAAAACGGACGACCGGACCCGTGGTCCTCGTCCGAGTCACGTGACAGGACCTCGCTCCTTCCTTGAAGGCAAGGTCGGTCAAAGGACCGTACCTACACCTATCATAACGGACGACCGGACCCGCAGTCCTCGTCTAAGACAAGCGACAGGACTCTCGGTCCTTCCTTGGGGGCAAGGTCGGTCAAAGGATCGTACCTACGTCTATCATAACGGACGACCGGACCCGCGGTCTTCGTCTAAGACAAACGACAGGACACCCGTTCCTTCCTTGAAGGCAAGGTCGGTCAAAGGACCGTACCTACACCTATCATAACGGACGACCGGACCCACAGTCCTCGTCTAAGACAAGCGACAGGACTCTCGGTCCTTCCTTGGGGGCAAGGTCGGTCAAAGGATCGTACCTACGTCTATCATAACGGACGACCGGACCCGCGGTCCTCGTCTAAGACAAACGACAGGACACTCGTTCCTTCCTTAAAGGCAAGATCGGTCAAAGGACCGCTACTACACCAAACGCAAATATACGAACAAGGGTCTTTGACAGCAAGCCCGCATCCGCGAAGCTTAGCACTGGGGTAAACTCATGCATTCTTCCGGAAATTTGGCGACTGCATCCGGGAAGCCACTAGCGCAGTTTTTCAAAACACGAAAACACGCGCACATCTCGGACACCCGCGCCAGACAAGCCGACATAAATACCGCACGCGCCCCGCGAGGGGACACACACGACGAACGGCGCGCACACGAGCACCAAAGGAATCCACCCCAAGCACGGGCTTGGGGCGAGCCTGCCCAGCGCGCACGCCCGTGCGCGCACGAGCATGCGCTCAGGCGCGCCTGGCCAGCGCGCCCGCTCGCGCGCGGGTGCGGGCCCCAGCGCGCTCACCCAACGCGCGCGCCCATGCGTGGGCGCGCACCCAGGCGCGCACGCTCACAGGCATGCGTCCGTGCGCGCGCGGGCGCACGAGTACGCGCCCGTGCGCTCGCACCTGGCGCGCGTGTGCGCACCTTGGGCAGCCCTCCAGGACATGCGCGCATCCGACCTCTCGCACCAGCTGTCCCGTACGCGCCCCATTTTCCTTAAACCTCGTTCGGGGCAATCTCCAACTCCCGTCCGGGAAATCCGCATCCCTCTCCACGCTCCCACCATGAGGAAACCAAGTGGCCGTAGATGGAAGACCTTCTCCTCCCTAGCCGAGCAATTGATACGTCCGCATATTTTGGACCGGACCGGCAGTTAGTGGACGGTTTCCCAAAATTCCACTAACCCCACTCCCTCCATGATCGGTCAAATCTTTGACCGGACAAACTCCTCTTTCCTACGTGGCAGGCAAACGGCGTAACCGCCCACTCCGCATAACCGCCACTCGGCGTAACCGCCCACTCGGCGTAACCGCCACTCGGCGTAACCGCCCACTCCGCATAACCGCCACTCGGCGTAACCGCCCACTCGGCGTAACCGCCACTCGGCGTAACCGCCCACTCCGCATAACCGCCACTCGGCGTAACCGCCCACGACGGACAAACCGCCAAGCCCAATCCGGGCTAACCGCCGCCCCCTCTCTCTCGAGAGGGAGGCCGGCCGCCGGCCACCGGGCGCCGCTCTCCCTCAAGGGGACCGGCCGGCCTTGGCCAACCCCTCCTTGGAGGGGGTTGGCCATGGCCGCCCCTCCTTCGAGGGGGCCGGCCGCCCCCTCTTTGAGGGGGCCGGCCTCAGCCGTCCCCTTGGAGGGGGCCGGCCGCCCCTCCCTCGAGGGGACCAGCCGCCCCCTCCATGGAGGGGGTTGGCCATGGCCGCCCCCTCCTTGGAGGGGGTCGGCCGGCCGCCCTCAACTTGAGGGGGCCGGCCTTGGCCGCCCCCTCCCTTGAGGGGGGCCGGCCGCTCCCTCCTTGAGGGGGCCGGCCGCTCCCTCCTTGAGGGGGCCGGCCGCTCCCTCCTTGAGGGGGCCGGCTCCGGCCGCCCCTTTCCTTGGAGGGGGCCGGCCGCCCCTTTCCTTGGAAGGGGCCGGCCGCCCCTTCCTTGGGAAGGGCCGGCCGCCCCTTTCCTTGGAAGGGGCCGGCCGCCCCTTCCTTGGGAAGGGCCGGCCGCCCCTCCCTCTTCGAGGGAGGAGTCCGGCCGCCCCTCCCTCCTTGAGGGAGGGCGGCGGCCGACCCTTCTTCCCCACGAGGAAGAAGGCCGCCGCCACCGCCGCCCATTTTTGGGATTCCGGCGGTGGCCGGCGTCACCGCTCCGGCGGTTACCAAACCGCCAGATCATGGAAGGATCGCGTATGGGCCGTCCGATCATCCTCTTTTTCAATTTATTTAATTACTTATTTATTTAAAAATGCTAACCGCACACCATAACTACCGTAACCACCTCCGAATCCTATAAATAGGACCCCAGGGGTCTTCATTAAGGGGATCAGATTTCTCTCTCTCTGAAGGAACTCTGCCTCCGGAAAATCCTCCAACGGACTCCGATCGTTCCGCCGAAGTGAGCGGCGTCCGTTCCGCGGAAGTGAGCGCCGTCCGTTCTGCGGAAGTGAGCGTCGTCCGTTCCGCTAAAGAGAGCGTTGTTCGTTCGCCTCCGACGAACGCACTTGACTCCAGCATACACGCTCTCCCAACGTGCAGCGAGACCCCTGAACAAGGCAAAGCTCGGAGCGTCAGCGAAGCGGTCATCATCCAAAAGCACAATTCTACAACCGAAGGGTCCAACACTTAAAATATTTTCCCGAGTCACTCAGCATCGTGAGAGGTGACCTGTCACCCTCCGAGCATCTCTCTCACTCAAAATTGTAAAGAGGCGCGGCCTGTTGCCCTCTCCTTCTCCGAAAGCTGTAACCTCCCGGAAAGATAGTGAAGTTCGGTCGGCACCGTCCCGACAACGTGGTTTTTCACCCCGCCTTGGGGTTTTCCACGGTAAAAAGTCTCCTTGTCCATTGCCGTCTACATTGACTGTTTGCGCGCACCGGCTCGACTCCCGAGCTAAGGCGGTCGATTTAGACCGGACCGCGGAAGAGCCGTGTGCGACCCGCAACATTATATTGTTAGAAGATAAAGAGTGTACATTTTATTCATCCCAAAGAGGGGTATTTATAGGAGAGGAAAAGAGTACAACAAAGAGGATAGGAGATGTGGGACTAAAGAATCTAAGTGGGCTATACAATAAATGGGCCTAAACAAATGGGCCTTTACACATAATATAAACATTACTTTAACACCCCCCCCCTCAAACTTATAACTATTGAAGTTGAAGTTTGAATAGCAGCGGAACAATCAGGGAACAGCATTGTCACATGTGTCGATCAAGGAGAGCTGGCGAATCAGAAATTCATGTCGCTGAACTGAGTGAGACTTGGTAAAGAAATCAGCTATCTGAGAAGCAGACGAAACATGAGGCAGCGAGATAACGTTGTTGAGGAATTGCTGTCTAACATAATGACAATCTATTTCAATATGTTTGGTGCGCTCATGGAAAACTGGATTTGAAGCAATCTGTATAGCACTAGTGTTGTCGCAGTAGAGTGGTGTAGCGCCAGGGACGGTGGTATGGAGCTCCTGCAGCAAACGACGAAGCCAAGTTATTTCTGCAGCAGTGGTAGCCATGGCACGGTACTCAGCTTCAGTACTAGAGCGAGATATGACATCTTGTTTCTTGGATTTCCAGGAGATCAGAGAGTTGCCAAGAAAGATGCAATACCCAGTGGTAGACTTGCGATCAGATATGTCACCAGCCCAATCAGCATCAGAATAGGCACGAAGTTCCAGAGGAGAGGTCGAGTCAAAAAATAGTGATCGTGTTCTTGTACCCCGAAGGTATCGCAAGGTGCGCAGAAGAGCTGCATAATGGGTGCCTCGTGGTTGCGCAACAAACTGGCTAAGAATGTGAGTAGCGTGAGAGATGTCTGGTCGACTGATGGTCAGATACACTAGCATCCCAACTAGCTGTCTGTATCTGGAGGGATCAGGTAGAATCTCCCCTTCCTGAGGACTCAGTTTAACATTTAGTTCAATAGGAGTTGCAGCAATGCGGTCATCTGTTAGAGCAGCACGGTCAAATATCTCAGTGATGAACTTCTGTTGAGATAAGACGTATCCTCTGGGAGAATGATCAACTTCAAGACCTAGAAAATATCGTAATGGTCCAAGGTCTTTCATCTCGAATTGTGTATTTAGGTAAGTCTTGACTTCTTGGATATGCCGAGAGTTTCCTCCTGTAATAATCATATCGTCAACATATAGAAGCAAGATAGTGCCATAGACATGAGTAAACAATGCCGGATCAGAGAGACTAGCAGTAAAGCCAAAGGCCAACATAGCGGTTGCAAATTTTGAGAACCAAGCACGAGAAGCTTGTTTGAGACCATAAAGAGCTTTGCGAAGATGACAGACTTGTCCAGCTGAGTGTTGAAATCCCGGTGGTGGTGTCATATAGACATTTTCAGAAAGGTCTCCAGGTAAGAAAACATTCTTGACATCAAGCTGAGAGATGTTCCATGAGTGAATAGAGGCAATAGCGAGAATGGTACGAATGGTGGTCATCTTGGCAACTGGTGCGAAAGTTTCATCATAATCAATACCATATTGCTGTTGGAAACCACGAGTAACCAAGCGTGCTTTATATCTGTCGATGGTGCCATCAGCCAGAGTTTTAATTTTGTAAACCCATTTGCAACTGATAGGTCGAGTGCCCTTAGGAGGCACAACAAGATCCCAAGTATTTGTTTTCTGCAAGGCTTGTAGTTCTTCATCCATTGCATGCTGCCAAACAGGTATAGAGGCCGCCTCATGGTATGTTTGGGGTTCCTGATGATTAGAGGTAGTTGAAAGAAACGCTTGGAGAACAGGAGTGAGAGAGGAGAACAGGCTAAGACGGTTTGGAGGCTTGTGGGTGCGAGTAGACCGACGAAGAGGGATTGGAGATTGTGATGATTCACTGTTATTGGGGGGTGAGTCCGGAATTTCGGAGAGGGCCTGATCGTTTGTTGGGTCGAGCTCACTAGTTCGAACATCAGGAGGAGCAGAGATGAGTATTGGAGATGTAAGAGGTTGTGAAATGTCAAGAAAGATGAGATCTTCAGGAGTGGATGGTGTTAATGGGACAGGTGGATTTGGAAAAGCATAGTAGGGAAGATGTTCAAGGAACACCACATGCTGGGAGATACGCATGCGTTTGGCAACAGGATCATAGCATCTGTAGCCCTTGTGTTGTTCGCTATAGCCCAGAAAGACACAAGCCACAGAGCGAGGTGATAACTTATCTCTTTCAACAGAGGGGAGTTTAACAAAGCAAGTACACCCAAACACTCTTAAGTGAGAGTATGTTGGGGTCTTGTGATAAAGGCGCTCGAACGGGGAGATGTTTTGCAGGTTTGGAGTAGGAATTTTATTTGTTAAGAAAACACTGGTAAGGACAGCTTCTGCCCAGTATTGGACAGGTACCGAAGAGGTGAGGAGAAGGGATCTCGCTACTTCCAAAATGAGTCTTTGTCGACGTTCGGCTACTCCATTTTGTTGGGGAGTATGAGCACATGAGTATTGAGCAAGAGTTCCTTGAGACCGAAGGAACTGCTGAAAGGGGTGTGAGAGATATTCCCCCCCCCCAGAGTCGGTACGCAAAGTTTTAATTTTACAGGCAAATTGCGTAGCTACCATAGAAGTAAATTCAACATACTTAGAAAAAACATCAGACTTAGCATTCAATAGGTATAACCAAGTAAAGCGAGAGTAATCGTCAACAAAAATGACATAATATTTGTTTCCTCCTTTGGAAATGTGAGGAGAAGGCCCCCAAACATCGGAGTGAACTAACTCAAACGGGGCTACAGTAGCGGAAGTGCTAGTGGGAAAAGAGGAGGCAATTTGACGACCTCGAATACAATGAGTACAAGAGTTAAGCATTTTTGTAGTGACAGAACCCAGAGCACCGGAGGAGGCCAGGAGTTGAAGCCGAGGTAGCGAGACATGAGCAAGACGTCGATGCCAGAGATCACACGAGGAGAGGACAGCAGGAGAAGCAACAGCAACAGTTGACTGAGGAAGTGGGAGAGGCAGACTGGTAAGGTAGTAGAGACCGTTCTGACGAAGACCCTTACCAACAACCTTCCCCGTAGTGGAATCCTGTATAGAGCAGTTAACAGTATTGAAAGAAACAGAGAAATTATGATCAGTAAGTTGAGAAACAGATAAGAGATTCATGGCCAATTTTGGAACAAAATAGACATGAGGAATGACGAAGTTAGGGTGGTCTAGGAGATGTCCACGACCCTGAATTGGGAGTAAAGTGCCGTCAGCAGTGCGAATAGAGGAGGATGAGGAGAGTGGTGTAAGAAAAGAGAGGTGGCTATCATCATTCGTCATATGATAGGAAGCACCCGAGTCCAAAATCCAAGAGGCAGGAGCAATACCAGCGGCAGCAGCAGCGGAGGAGGAACCTATGTCAGAGGGGGAACTGTTGACCTGCATCATTGCCATAAGTTGCTGCATCTGTTCTGTAGAGAAGGTTGGGGTGAGAGTAGTAGTAGCGGCCTGAGGAGCGGGGCGATTTGCGGGCCGGTGGCCTGCAGCTTCTTGGGCCTTGCGGTTGGCAAGAGCAAAGCACTCTTGAGTGGTATGAGATCCATAGCGTTTGTGCCAGTTGCACCATTTTTGCCCAGGGGTAGTAGCCGGCACTGCCCGAGATTGACGATTTCCAGAGGAGGAGGGTGATGACCGGGGAGGAGGCCGAGAGGTAGCAGCCATAGCAGGTGTGACCGGGGTAGCCAAAACAGTGGGTTCCAGAGAGGAACCATTCTCAAGAGCAAGGCGGCGATTTTCCTCTGCAGTTAGTTCATTCACCGCGACATCTAAGGAGGGGGTCGGCGAACGTTGAAGAAGTATGCCAGCAAAAGTTTGAAATTCAGGGCGGAGATGCATAAGGAACTGCAGTAGGCGACGACGGTCGCGAAGAGCAAGGTACTGTTGATAGAAGGGACTTGTGTCTCCGGGAAGCGGAGATGGCTCCATGATGCTAAGCTGATTCCAGAGGTCAATCATGGTAGCATGATACTGACGAATGGAGAGATTCCCTTGACGGGTGGTCTGGATAGTTTGAAGAAGCTGGAACTCATGCGCACTGTCAGTTAATGTGAAGTATGTTGAAACCAGTTTCCCGGTTTCAGCGTTCGAAAGGGGGTTGCGACTAACCCTTACTTGACCTGAGCCTCGACCCATGACCGGTTGCTAGGAACTAAGAGACTCGGACTTGATGAACACTTGAATCCACAAATGGACCCCTTAAGCTGCAGCGCGGAGGTCCCACCACATACCCGGAAGATCTTAGAGCGCTTCCCCTCCCAAGCCAATGCTGAGCCTGGGCACCTTGGAGGGCACTAAGGAACACCTCACCGACCACCTTCAACGTCAAGGGGGAGGGGAGGGGTAGTGCTTGCTCGCACGCGAGAGAGGGGGTAGGAACCAACCCTTCCCAAGGTGCCCATGGGGGTCTATTTATAGACTTTCCCAAAAATGGACTGCGAATAGCTAAAATTGGACTGCGAATAGGCGAAATCGGACTGCGAATAGCCAGAATCCCCCTAAAGAGAGGTCAGGCGAGTGGGGGGCTGCCCCCACTCGCCCCTTAAGGGTTTGGGCGAGTGGGGGGCTGCCCCCACTCGCCCCCTTAAGAGTTTGGGCGAGTGGGGGGCTGCCCCCACTCGCCCCCTTAAGAGGTTGGGCGAGTGGGGGGATGCCCCCACTCGCCCCCTTAAGAGGTTGGGCGAGTGGGGGGATGCCCCCACTCGCCCCCTTAAGAGGTTTGGGCGAGTGGGGGGCTGCCCCCACTCGTCCCCTTAAGGGTTTGGGCGAGTGGGGGGATGCCCCACTCGCCCCCTTAAGGGTTTGGGCGAGTGGGGGGATGCCCCACTCGCCCCCTTAAGGGTTTGGGCGAGTGGGGGGATGCCCCACTCGCCCCCTTAAGAGGTTGGGCGAGTGGGGGGATGCCCCCACTCGCCCCCTTAAGAGGTTGGGCGAGTGGGGGGATGCCCCCACTCGCCCCCTTAAGAGGTTGGGCGAGTGGGGGGATGCCCCCACTCGCCCCCTTAAGAGGTTTGGGCGAGTGGGGGGCTGCCCCCACTCGCCCCCTTAAGGGGCTTGGGCGAGTGGGGGGCTGCCCCCACTCGCCCCCTTAAGGGGCTTGGGCGAGTGGGGGGCTGCCCCCACTCGCCCCCTTAAAGGATTTGGGCGAGTGGGGGGCTGCCCCCACTCGTCCCCTTAAGGGTTTGGGCGAGTGGGGGGATGCCCCACTCGCCCCCTTAAGGGTTTGGGCGAGTGGGGGGATGCTCCACTCGCCCCCTTAAGGGTTTGGGCGAGTGGGGGGATGCCCCACTCGCCCCCTTAAGAGGTTGGGCGAGTGGGGGGATGCCCCCACTCGCCCCCTTAAGAGGTTGGGCGAGTGGGGGGATGCCCCCACTCGCCCCCTTAAGAGGATGGGCGAGTGGGGGGATGCCCCCACTCGCCCCCTTAAGAGGTTTGGGCGAGTGGGGGGCTGCCCCCACTCGCCCCCTTAAGGGGCTTGGGCGAGTGGGGGGCTGCCCCCACTCGCCCCCTTAAGGGGCTTGGGCGAGTGGGGGGCTGCCCCCACTCGCCCCCTTAAAGGATTTGGGCGAGTGGGGGGGCTGCCCCCACTCGCCCCCTTAAAGGATTTGGGCGAGTGGGGGGCTGCCCCCACTCGCCCCCTTAAGAGGTGTTCTCCCACTCGCCGAGTGGGGTTCCTCCCACTCCCTCAAAGGGACGGGTGAGTGGGTGCTCGACCCGCTTGATCCATTGCTCCTTCCATCTCCTTCGGACCCTGCCGCAATTCTGCTGAGTCTGGGTTAACCAAATCAGCTCGGCAAATATGGGGGTTGTACACAATCCCCGCTCTTTTCGAGCTTGCCCCAAGCTCAGAAAGAAAGTCCAACCCACCTATTTGACGAGTAGGTGGGACCTGAGGAGAATCCACGAAGGGATCTACCAACGGGACATCTCTGCCGATCTTTTCGGCTGAAGTTACCTTGAGACGAATGGCAAACCCTTCTCCAACACACTCCCCCTATGAGTCGAGCTTAAATGGAGGTGGAGAAGGCTCAACACCTTAGGTCGAGCTAGACTCGACCGAAGGTGGAGGAAGACTCAACACCTCTAGTCGAGCTGAACTCGACCCGAGGTGGGGAACGAACCTTTCTCCACTAAACACCCCTCCCGTGAGCCGAGCTCAACTGGAGATGGAGAAAGCTCAACACCTTGGGTCGAGCTAGACTCGATCGAAGGTGGAGGAAGACTCAACACCTCTAGTCGAGCTGAACTCGGCCCGAGGTGGGGAACAAACTTTTCTCCACTAGACACCCCTCCTGTGAGCCGAGCTCAACTGGAGGTGGAGAAAGCTCAACACCTTGGGTCGAGCTAGACTCGACCGAAGGTGGAGGAAGACTCAACACCTCTAGTCGAGCTGAACTCGACCTGAGATGGAGGGAACTCAACATCTCTAGTCGAGTCGAACTCAACCTGGACGGAGGGAACTCCACATCTCCGGTCGAGTCGAACTCAACCTGAGATGGAGGGAACTCAACATCTCCAGTCGAGTCAAACTCAACCTGAGACGGAGGGAACTCCACATCTCTGGTCGAGCCGAACTCAACCTGAGATGGAGGGAACTCAACATCTCTGGGCGAGTCGAACTCAACCTGAGATGGAGGGAACTCAACATCTCTAGTCGAGTCGAACTCAACCTGAGACGGAGGGAACTCCACATCTCTGGTCGAGCTGAACTCAACCTGAGACGGAGGGAACTCCACATCTCTGGTCGAGCCGAACTTAACCTGAGATGGGGGAAACTCAACATCTCTGGGCGAGTCGAACTCAACCTGAGACGGAGGGAACTCCACATCTCTGGTCGAGCCGAACTCAACCTGAGATGGGGGAAACTCAACATCTCTGGTCGAGTCGAACTCAACCTGAGATGGAGGAAACTCAACATCTCTGGTCGAGTCGAACTCAACCTGAGATGGAGGGAACTCAACATCTCCAGTCGAGTCGAACTCAACCTGAGACGGAGGGAACTCCACATCTCTGGTCGAGCCGAACTCAACCTGAGATGGAGGGAACTCAACATCTCTGGGCGAGTCGAACTCAACCTGAGATGGAGGGAACTCAACATCTCTAGTCGAGTCGAACTCAACCTGAGACGGAGGGAACTCCACATCTCTGGTCGAGCTGAACTCAACCTGAGACGGAGGGAACTCCACATCTCTGGTCGAGCCGAACTTAACCTGAGATGGGGGAAACTCAACATCTCTGGGCGAGTCGAACTCAACCTGAGACGGAGGGACCTCAACATCTCTGGTCGAGTCGAACTCAACCTGAGATGGAGGGACCTCAACACATTCCAGGGAGCAGAGCTCAACTGAAAGTGGAGGCAGCTCAACACCTTCCAGGGAGCAGAGCTCAACTGGAAGTGGATGCAGAAGAGGAGAGGGGAGGAGGAAGAAGTGTACCTTCGAGGGCAGCGACGCCGGCCCCATCTCGGCCTGCTGAAGTCGAGCGCGCTCGGGGGAGGATCATGGCGTCAACAGCCTGAGCCATGGTGAGTCGCCTTCATGATGTGGATGCCCTCCGAGATAACTGGAGGGGGGTCTCTGCCAGCGACATCTTGCCCGAGTTCTTTCCTTCACCCGGGCGATCCGACTCACCTCCCAGCAGTGGCGACTGCTTCCCCTGGTCGTGAGGGTGGCCAGTTCTTCCTTCTTTTCTCCCGCTCCTTATAGGAGTTATGTACTTTTTGCATTTGCTTTTCCTTTTAACCTCTTCCCCTGTACTGCTGGAGGATTTGATACCTTACTTGAACCGATCATTGGGTAATTAATCGATCTGATGAGCCTCCCATCTGCCGACATGACTGAGTCTGGGGAGTGGTATCTTTAGTCAAGGATCTTACAGATTGGAGGCGGAAGTACCCGCCTGTGTCCTAGGTGCTTACCTTCACCTGGAGGCAGAGGAAATCCACGCCCTCCCAATCCGACTGGAGGTGGAAGTACCCATCCATGTCCTGGGAGTCTTAGCTCAACCGGGGGTGGAGGAACTCAACGCCTTCCCAGTCCCCTTACCGATTGGAGGTGGAAGTACCCATCCATGTCCTGGGAGTCTTAGCTCAACCGGGGGTGGAGGAACTCAACGCCTTCCCAATCTGACTGGAGGTGGAAGTACCCATCCATGTCCTGGGAGTCTTAGCTCAACCGGGGGTGGAGGAACTCAACGCCTTCCCAGTCCACTTACCGATTGGAGGTGGAAGTACCCATCCATGTCCTAGGAGTCTTAGCTCAACCGGGGGTGGAGGAACTCAACGCCTTCCCAATCTGACTGGAGGTGGAAGTACCCATCCATGTCCTGGGAGTCTTAGCTCAACCGGGGGTGGAGGAACTCAACGCCTTCCCAGTCCCCTTACCGATTGGAGGTGGAAGTACCCATCCATGTCCTGGGAGTCTTAGCTCAACCGGGGGTGGAGGAACTCAACGCCTTCCCAATCTGACTGGAGGTGGAAGTACCCATCCATGTCCTGGGAGTCTTAGCTCAACCGGGGGTGGAGGAACTCGACGCCTTCCCAGTCCACTTACCGATTGGAGGTGGAAGTACCCATCCATGTCCTAGGAGTCTTAGCTCAACCGGGGGTGGAGGAACTCAACGCCTTCCCAATCTGACTGGAGGTGGAAGTACCCATCCATGTCCTGGGAGTCTTAGCTCAACCGGGGGTGGAGGAACTCAACGCCTTCCCAGTCCCCTTACCGATTGGAGGTGGAAGTACCCATCCGCGTCCTAGGTGCTTACCTTCACCTGGAGGCAGAGGAACTCAACGCCTTACCAATCGGTTGTTGAACCGCGAGTCGACCTGACGAGTCTCCCATCTACCGGCATAACTGAACCCGGCGGGGGATCTCCAGTCAGGGATCTTAGATCGGGGTATTACCCCAGAGCCCTTTTTCATTCCTAGTTCGTCTATTACAACTTCACTACCCTACGCCCTTCCAGGGCACTTTATTACACCTCGCCCTTCTTGGGCACTTCACTTACATCTCGCCCTTCCTGGGCACTTCACTTACATCTCGCCCTTCCTGGGCACTTCACTTACATCTCGCCCTTCCTGGGCACTTCGCTTGGACGCACGCTCCTCGGTCATCTTCTTCGCCACTTCTTCCGTCTCCGCAACTCCTTCTTGGCCCTTCCAGGTGAAGTTACTCCCACCTGGTTGGACGGGGGAGTTCTTATCGCCTCCCTGCAGGTGGTGTCGAGCACTCGCCGCGAGTGGAGGGTGCGACCTGCAGGAGCTCCAGGGTCCCTTTGTTGAACTCATCGACGTCGCCCTTCTTCACATACTCGCTTGCCGGAGGCGAGTCTCCCAACTCGTCGCTTCCAGCCATGAGACATGGCTCAGAGCTTTCCGAACTAGTCGCTTCCACGCTCACCGCACCAGAATGTTGAAACCAGTTTCCCGGTTTCAGCGTTCGAAAGGGGGTTGCGACTAACCCTTACTTGACCTGAGCCTCGACCCGTGACCGGTTGCTAGGAACTAAGAGACTCGGACTTGATGAACACTTGAATCCACAAATGGACCCCTTAAGCTGCAGCGCGGAGGTCCCACCACATACCCGGAAGATCTTAGAGCGCTTCCCCTCCCAAGCCAATGCTGAGCCTGGGCACCTTGGAGGGCACTAAGGAACACCTCACCGACCACCTTCAACGTCAAGGGGGAGGGGAGGGGTAGTGCTTGCTCGCACGCGAGAGAGGGGGTAGGAACCAACCCTTCCCAAGGTGCCCATGTGGGTCTATTTATAGACTTTCCCAAAAATGGACTGCGAATAGCCAAAATTGGACTGCGAATAGGCGAAATCGGACTGCGAATAGCCAGAATCCCCCTAAAGAGAGGTCAGGCGAGTGGGGGGCTGCCCCCACTCGCCCCTTAAGGGTTTGGGCGAGTGGGGGGCTGCCCCCACTCGCCCCCTTAAGAGTTTGGGCGAGTGGGGGGCTGCCCCCACTCGCCCCCTTAAGAGGTTGGGCGAGTGGGGGGATGCCCCCACTCGCCCCCTTAAGAGGTTGGGCGAGTGGGGGGATGCCCCCACTCGCCCCCTTAAGAGGTTTGGGCGAGTGGGGGGCTGCCCCCACTCGTCCCCTTAAGGGTTTGGGCGAGTGGGGGGATGCCCCACTCGCCCCCTTAAGGGTTTGGGCGAGTGGGGGGATGCCCCACTCGCCCCCTTAAGAGGTTGGGCGAGTGGGGGGATGCCCCCACTCGCCCCCTTAAGAGGTTGGGCGAGTGGGGGGATGCCCCCACTCGCCCCCTTAAGAGGTTTGGGCGAGTGGGGGGCTGCCTCCACTCGCCCCCTTAAGGGGCTTGGGCGAGTGGGGGGCTGCCCCCACTCGCCCCCTTAAGGGGCTTGGGCGAGTGGGGGGCTGCCCCCACTCGCCCCCTTAAGGGATTTGGGCGAGTGGGGGGCTGCCCCCACTCGCCCCCTTAAAGGATTTGGGCGAGTGGGGGGCTGCCCCCACTCGCCCCCTTAAGAGGTGTTCTCCCACTCGCCGAGTGGGGTTCCTCCCACTCCCTCAAAGGGACGGGTGAGTGGGTGCTCGACCCGCTTGATCCATTGCTCCTTCCATCTCCTTCGGACCCTGCCGCAATTCTGCTGAGTCTGGGTTAACCAAATCAGCTCGGCAAATATGGGGGTTGTACAAAGTAGGTACGGAGGTGATTCCACATTGAGGCTGCAGTGTCATAAGGTTCAAGTTGCAGCATGATTGAGGACGAGACGGATTGAAGGATGACATCGATTGCCCGATGTTCATCATAGTGCCAGGTATCAAGAAGACTGAGGAAAGCCTTGTCAGTGGCTTTGTCAGCTGTTGACGTAGGGATGGGGGTAGTGCCATCGATATGCCCCCAGAGACGGCGACTGCGAAGATGACTTTTGACGGCTAACGACCAAATCCGGTAGTTGGTGCTATCAAGAGTGATGCGGAGACGGGACTCAGAGGTAACAGTAGAGTCGGCCATCAAGACAATAAATGGAGGAGAGCTCGGATTCTCAGCGAGGGGTCTCAGCTAGGTGGCTCGGCGAGAGGTAGGGGAGGTTGGGCGAGTGGAGTTGAGGCTGCTGGTTGTGAGATTCGGCGAGAGGTAGAGGGCGAGTGGCTGGATGGGGGGGGGGGGGGGGTTCGGATGGTAGTGGGGTTGGGTTTGGGCGAGTGGTAGTGGGGTTGAGCGAGTGGAGGGAGGGGGCGAGAGGTAGAGGGCGAGAGGTAGAGGGCGAGAGGTTTGGGCGAGTGGTATAGGAGGGGGTTTGGGTGCGGGCGAGTGGGGTTGGGCGAGTGGTGTTGGACGAGTGGTTTGGTGAGTGGGATTGGGCGAGTGAGGTCGGACGAGTGGGGGCGCGGGCGAGTGGGTTGGGCGAGTGGTAGAGGTCGAGTGGGGAGGTTGGGTGCGGGCGAGTGAGTTGGATTGCTGGAGTGATTTGGGCGAGTGGGAGAGTGGGGGGGGGGGGGGGGGGGGGGGGGGTTTGGGCGAGTGGTATAGGAGGGGGTTTGGGTGCGGGCGAGTGGGGTCGGGCGAGTGGAGGAGCTAAAAAAAATCCCTAGCTGAGAGAGTGCGAGCAGAAGGAGCTAAAAAATTTTAGAGAGCTTTGATACCATGTTAGAAGATAAAGAGTGTACATTTTATTCATCCCAAAGAGGGGTATTTATAGGAGAGGAAAAGAGTACAACAAAGAGGATAGGAGATGCGGGACTAAAGAATCTAAGTGGGCTATACAATAAATGGGCCTAAACAAATGGGCCTTTACACATAATATAAACATTACTTTAACATATATAATATAAACGATAAATGCGTTTGCCTTATCTAGAAATAAAGTATGCAAGTCTATCATTATCACACACTATTAATCGTGCATATCACTGATTTTGTGCAAGCGATGAGCACCAAGCGTACTAGCTTGCATTACATTCATTTAGTAACGTTGATGACATCTATGACGCACTTTCTCAGATGACTGATTTGGACGAGCATGAGTTACTCACGACCATAAAATGCTTAGTTACAATAATATCAAGCATGACATATTGATGACACTACCGAATAACTGAAGAGTGCATGACTACAAATACAGTTCGATAGTTTGTTTTATTTTGTAACATCTGTTATATGAGGATTATTACGATGTTTGTGTTTTTTATGGACGGTTTTTATGAATTGGAACTTGCTTATGGTTAATGAACTATCATTTTTATTAGTATTTGATTCAATTTTAAGAATTATAAAAGCTTAAAATTTCAATTTCAATTTAAGCTAAATAAATTTTACCCTGAAATCAAATAATATAATTAAAATTCTGTACAAAAACTCGTCTGCAAATATTAATTTTTATTGAAAAGCAAACCGGAGAAATCAATTCCACCGGACTGAACGGACACTGATGAAAAATATTGATGTTGCTAGCACCATATTATTTAAACCAACCCAACGGATTCGTTTCTGGAAAATCTGCTTGCTTGTCCAAGCTCCCGTCCGGCCGGCAGCGCCCCCATTTCTTATGGGCAAAGGAAGACCTAGGGCCGTAGAGAGGGGCGTTCTAGGGCACGGCTATGGCGGCGTTGTCTCCCACCCCGTCGCGAGCGGTGGCGGCCCCGGTATCCCCCTGGCTCCGGTCTTCTACCCTACTGACGAAGAGTTCAAGGATCCGTTGGAATACATCAACACAATCCGACCCCAAGCCGAGCCCTACGGCATTTGCCGCATCGTACCTCCGAAATCCTGGAATCCTCCCTTCGCCCGCGACCTCGAGACCTTCACTTTCCCTACGAAGACCCAGGCCATCCACCGCCTCCAGGCCCGCCCACCCTCCTGCGACTCGGAAACCTTCGAGTTGGAGTATGGCCGGTTCCTCGGGGGCTATCTAGGTAAGAAGACCAAGAAGAAACTTATATTCGATGGGGAGGAGCTCGATCTCTGCCAGTTTTTCAACGCCGTGAAGCGTTATGGCGGCTACGAGAAGGTCTGCGTCCAGAAGCGCTGGGGAGATGTTGCTCGCTTTATAGGGCCTAGCAGGAAGATCTCCGAGTGCTCCAAGCACGTTCTTTGCCAGCTCTATAGGGAGCATTTGTTTGATTACGAGGAGTATCTAAGTAAATTGAATTTTGAAAACAGTAAGTGTAGGAGCAGAGAGCAGGAAAAGGGCAAGACTCCGTGCAGAAAGAGGAGGAGGATAGATTCTTTTAAGGAGATGAATGTGGTGAATGTAGGAATGCCAGATCAGATATGTGAGCAGTGTAAGAGTGGCTTGCATGGAGATGTTATGCTACTCTGTGATAGATGTGATAAAGGTTGGCACTTGTATTGCCTTTCTCCTCCTCTGGACAGGGTTCCATCAGGGAACTGGTATTGCTTGGAATGTGTTAATTCAGATAAGGATAGCTTTGGGTTTGTCCCTGGAAAGCAATTTTCGTTGGAAGATTTTAAGCGGGTTAATGATCGGATAAGGAGGAAATGGTTTGGACAGGGTAATGCTTCTAAATTTCAGATAGAGAAGCTATTTTGGGAGATTGTTGAAGGGAAGGCAGGAGAATTGGAAGTTATATATGGAAGCGATTTAGATACTTCCGTCCATGGAAGTGGATTTCCGCGTTCTGGAGATCCAGTACTACCAGCAATTGAGGTTGATGTGTGGAAGAAGTATGAATCTAGCCCATGGAATCTGAATAATCTTCCAAAACTGCAAGGTTCAATGCTTCGCGTGGTTCATGATAACATAGCCGGTGTAATGGTTCCTTGGCTTTATGTTGGAATGCTATTTTCATCATTTTGCTGGCATGTTGAGGATCACTGTTTTTATTCAATCAATTACCTACATTGGTATGTATCATTGACCACATTTTTCTAGTTTTTGTACATATGGTGACAACGCAATTATTTTATTCTATTTTGTTATTTGAGATTTATACAATGATCAATTAGCAGTTTAACACTTGACTAATTGGTCATTGCAAGAGACTTCAATAGGGAGTTTGGGTGTTCAAAGTGTTCTTTGCGAGAAAGTTTAGTAGAAACTCAAATAAACTACAATATAATTTCAATACATCTTCAGATTTAATAGATCGTTTGGTAAGAATGCAAATTGATGTTTTTTAGTGGAGCCAAAGATGTGAGATACGATGGATAGTTCTATTAGAAGTTTACAGTAAATGTTGTAAGAAAGTTTAGAAATAGGTCATTTATTGATAAGGAGACCCAATGGTTGAGCTATGGGGTGCAAACATTGTTAAATAAAATAATTTAGTGAGTGACAGTGATTGAATACCACAAAGGATTATACTGATTATAGGAAAGTTGAAAGTCTTGCTAAGAGTGTAGTGGAAAAGAAAAAGCTTTTGTCCCTGTGGACCACTTATGATGATAACAAACCTTATTTGTGCACTAACAAGTGTTTTAGGTGAAATTCATGACATGTACATGTATTCACTCACGATAAAGTTTAAAGTACAAAAATGACATGATTAAGTTCATAAGATCATTGATAGACTTAAGATAATGGTTTTACTATCTTAATTTTAAATCTCCAATCTATGTGGGGGGTCAAATTTAGTACGCCTGATCACCATTGTTAAGTAATAAAATACATGTTTATATCAGGATCTCGTTACTTTTAACCTGGACCCAATAAGAAATAGAAATTAAAACCGATTTCACTGTCTGAATCGTGACCCCGATACTTTCAATAGGAGGCTTTATAGGAACTGAAGCTGAATTCAATAAATCTGTTTAAACTGGGGCCACAGTACTTAATTGAGCGCCCAATTGGACCCGGACAGGGATTCAATATATTCATTTATTTTAGGACCATGTTGTCCCAGAATTCATCCCAATAGGAGTTCACTTAAGAATTTAAATTTTCTTTGTATGACCGCCCGATAGGAATTCACTTAAGAATCCAATCTCTTTTTGTATTAACCTTACCCGGACTCCCATAGGTGTTGTAATGGTAAGCTACAAACTTTCTGTTTGAATTAGTTCCCCAATAGATTGTATTGGTTCTTTAGGAATTAATTGCAGAAGCCTAAATGTCTTTGTTTCAATCGTCCATGCGATATAACATTTTGGGACTTGATGGAAATTAATTACAGAAAACTAAAAATTATCTGTCTGAATTGGGCCCCGATATGACTTATCAGGGCACCTACATATCCTGATTTTACAACTTAATTGCTTGTTCTTTTATCTGTGGTTAGTATGCAAGGGGTTTCTTGGCTAATCCTCGAGGAATTGTTATAAGTATTGAAGAAATATTCCTCCAGAGAAATTAAATCCATTCGTTTTTCAAAAATCTCTATAAGGTCAAAAGAAAAGAGCTCCAAGAAAGCTAAATCCCATTTTCTCCCAGATTTCACATTCGTCCTCCTTCCACCTCTCATTGAAATTATCTGGAAGAGCAAATAATCAAAGCAATCCTTGATCAAGCCATTCACTGTAGATAAATTCTTTTGAACCAAAGAGAACTTCAAGGTTGTAATTTTTGTTTTAATTTGTCATTTATTTTCTTCATTCTCTTGTATTGGGTGTACACGTCCATAGATGTAGATTTGGCGTACTAGCCCACTGAGAGCTAGTCAATATTGTCTCTCTTTTATAAGGAGAGAGTTTTCTGTTGCATCTCCACCATAGGGAGGGATGATTGTGTATAGGTGTTACTCTACCATAATAAGTGGGCTTTTCCGCAATTGTTTCTCTATGTATCTTTTTATGTTTCTTAAAAATAAAATTGTAAAAGTCTAGCCATAATCATCCAATCCACCCCCCATTTTGAGTGTATAAGCTATACCTTTTTGAAGATTTATATAATGGACTTGATACAGATGAACAAGAAAATTGAAATATTAAGAAAGTATAAAAATGTTGAGAAGTTATCAACTACACGTTTTTATAGAAAATTAATTTTGGAAGAGCTCAATAAATAAAATAATAAGATATATTATAGATTGATTCTTAAGAAAGTGGAGTGAAATTAACTTCAAATAAGGTACATAAATATATAACTTTAGGTCCCGATTAGATACTTGATGATATATGGAGAGCTATGAATGATATTTGGTGAGTTATGAAGGATGTTGTAGTGATTTGGCTGTCAAGTATTATTAGTGGAATTTGAAAATTAAGTGGATACCAAATGATTGGAGAAGAAATTTTTTGATACTAATATTTAAGAATAATTGAGATGATGAAGATTGTGCTAATTATAGAGGAATTAAATTTATGAGTCAGACAATGAATCTATGAGGAAAAATTGTGGAACATAGAGTTAGAAAAACTATGTCAGTTTCAACAAATTGATTTTACTTCATGAACAATTAATGAAACATTATGGAGAATAAATGAAAATATCTTTGTAAATTTTGTGCAAATCCACGTTGAAGTTTTTAGAGATATGTATGGCGAAACATAACTAATATTCTAGAGTAAGCATAGTATTTCTAAAACAGTTATTTTTCATTAATGGTCAACATTGACTCTATAGTTATGAAGATGCTCACTAAAATTACAATTTTGGAATATTGGGTTGTATCAAGAGTCCGATAATCTTACCGGGCCCCAATTTGTTCCAGCTATGTTTTGTGAGATTTACAATAGACATTTATGTGGGGATTTTTTTGCACTTTTTGCCCAATAGTATTTATGATTAATGTGAAATGGAATGACCTATGCAAATTTTAACCCAAGTGTACTGTTAATGGTAAGCTGCTTCTGATAATGAGCGCACCCCTTCATCGTTGTTGTTTCCTACACCCCTTCGAAGCCACTTCTGTTTGGGCCATGTTACTTCTTCTCATTAATAGTGTTCTTCCTAGATTTGGTTTCTTAGAGGTGCACGTGGAAGAAGAAATTCACAAGTTAGTCATTTAAATCCCAACTTTCAAAAACCATAGACTTGTTCCTATACACGAGACCAGAGCAACTTTGTATTAGAGCCACCTATCCCTTCCAAACCTTTTGCGCTAACAATGGGGAAAGTTATTGGGGCCCACCACAAACTCATGGCTGACCAAGCGACGACCACAACCCAACAACAAGTGGCTAACACAACACAATTGGCTGATAACATTCTGCCATAAGTCGCATCCTCCACCATTGCAAATGACATGGAATGAGTACGCACAACACCAATACGACGAAAAATGATTGATTGACCACGAGTTTCACTGAAGGACACCAACTGTCTGGGCATCGATTGGATTACTGTAGAGGTGGATCTAATGAGGTAAGCATGCCCGTTACGTCAAATTAGACTTCCCCCTCCTTAGGAGGGATCTCTAGACGTGAGCAATTTTTTCTGTGTCAGCGTACACCATGGGCTGAATGGATCAGCCCGACAACCTTTCATCTCATGGGCCCCACCCAGCCGTGGTATCTTCAATTCGAGAAAGAGAAGCCACACATGGGAGGAGTTTAAGTACTTACATATCAACCACTGATAAGGAGTAATTTGTTTGGGGAAGTCAGTATCATTGAAAAAGTATGGTTGATAGATGACTGGAGAAATTTTAGAACCCTCCCTCATGTTTTCCACTTTTTACTGTCAAGCTTCATGTCCGTCTCCATTGTTGGGTTTGGACACTTCTCAGATCTCAACTTGGCTATGAGTATTGCTAGGATTTGCGATCATATGTTGTTGATGGACATACACGTGGAAGGAAAAAGAGCTTGGGAAAGTTCAAAAGTAGGATCCACAAGGACTGCATATAATTTGCAGAGTAACGCAGGGAGCAAGCCTATGACATAAACAACTAATCCTTATGTTAAGCGTCTCTCTAGAGTAGAGATGTCCAATCACTACCTCGTGGCTTTTACTTCAATTGCGATGACACGTAACACATAACATATGCAAATGACTCTTATGGCTTGAAGTTGATTATCCAAAAGAAGATGGCACACCAATAGAAATGAAAGATTCTGAAATCTCACTACATGCAATCACTATAACTTGTTATGCCCACACCATGTAGTTGACAATATACGTGGCGAATGTGAACCAACCTACATTGACGCTCATTTATTTCATCGTCCACGAAAGCACGGATTGAGAACTTCAACTATCCATCCGGATTAGTGTTGGGATGAGATGGATTAGTGTTGGGATGTAGGTCATGGTATACAACGATGAGAAAATTTGCAGTTTAGGTGTATTTGCAGAGGTCTTACTGTTGGTGGGTTAAGAATTATTTACAACGACCTCTCCATCTTCCCACTTTGCGGGTCCATCACTGTACTCAAGGTGAAATGGTTACAAACTTTAGGGTCAAATGTGTTTAAGGCTTTATTTGGCACAGCGGTGGCGGGCGGAAAGGGCAGATGCAAACGCCGCTTTCGAACCGGAGAGGGAGAGGTGGGGGTTGAAATGGAGCGGATCGGGGCCGTTTCCTCCTTGCTGCGGGTGCAAACGGAGCAAACGCCGCCGGCGCCCGTTTGTTTACCCGCCGTCCGGCGGCGTTTGCTCCAAACGGAGGCGGCGAAACGCCAAACCAAACGAAGCCTACTTTTACAGCCCTCACGATGATCGTTCAATGTGATGACAAACAAATCATCTGGCATGACATGAAGGATTCATTCCCCCGCAACTTTTCTCTCTGGATATAACTCCCACAACACAAATAGTTTTGGAACCCATACTGCTCGAATACACTATTATTATGGAGGCGCTAATCGGCCTTCCACCGTCAAGCTAACATGACCACCACATTATCTCATTTCAGGTACATTGTTGATGGTCGTGCACCCTTAATGATATCCTTTCCTCCGAAAGATGACATTGAGCGCCATGATCCATCCACACAGAATCATAAAACAAGTTAGTCACCTTTTTCCTCTCAAGTGTTGTTGATAAAAAAGAAGGATCATGGTTCTTTTGCATTGACTATAGAGAGTTTAATCCCAAAATTGTCAATGATAACTTTCAATTTCGGTGGTGGAAGAACTCCTTACGAATTTCATAAAGTGCAAGTATTCTCTAAGAGTGACCTTTCATCCGTCTGTCATCTTGTTCGTATGATACACTTGGAATTGAAAAAGCCTTTCACACTCATCCTGAACATTTTGAATTTTTGGTTAAGCATTTTGTCCTCTACCAATGCACAACTACATTCACAAACAAGAGTTTATACTTAGAAATAAAAATAAATGAAAAACTTGCAAATTACTCTATATGAATTGGCGAAGCTCGGCCATATCAGTTAATTTTGCCTCAATTTCTAGTGAAATTGGCGAAGCCCTCAACCAATCTTGAGCACAAATCTAACATTCGACAAATCAATTTCTTGTGGAATTGGCGAGGACCAAGCGGCGAGCGGGGATGAGAAATCCTAGTTGAGCGTCTGAGCGAGAGCGCTCGAGCGATGCTTATTTGGTATTTGCTGGCCTCTAAAAGCCGTGAATTGAAATAGAGATATAAGTACATAATCAATTAATCGTATAATAAAAATTTAAAACCACTAAAACATTAACCAAAATATGATATATTATGGACACAATTAAATCAAAATATGGATATAGTTAATACAAAAAATATAAATGTAATTACATATTATTATACACTACGGTTCGATTCGGTTCGGTTCGACTCAGTTCGATTCGGTTCGGTTTGCCATGCAAAATCATGAACCGAACCGAACCGAACCCTATGGTTTTTCTAAAATCAAAACCGTGACCGAACCGTGACATACTGAAACCAAATCAAACCGTGCGGTTTGATTTGGTTCGGTTCAGTTTGACGGTTCGGTTGGTTTTTGCTTACAGGCCTAGTTGCTAGCACCATATTATTTAAACCAACCCAACGGATTCGTTTTCGGAAAATCTGCTAGCTTGTCCAAGCTCCCGTCCGGCCGGCAGCGCTCCATTTCTTATGGGCAAAGGAAGACCTAGGGCCGTAGAGAGGGGCGTTCTAGGGCACGGCTATGGCGGCGTTGTCTCCCACCCCGCCGCGAGCGGTGGCGGCCCCAGTATCCCCCTGGCTCCGGTCTTCTACCCTACTGACGAAGAGTTCAAGGATCCGTTGGAATACATCAACACAATCCGACCCCAAGCCGAGCCCTACGGCATTTGCCGCATCGTACCTCCGAAATCCTGGAATCCTCCCTTCGCCCGCGACCTCGAAACCTTCACTTTCCCTACAAAGACCCAGGCCATCCACCGCCTCCAGGCCCGCCCACCCTCCTGCGACTCGGAAACCTTCGAGTTGGAGTATGGCCGGTTCCTCGGGGGCTATCTAGGTAAGAAGACCAAGAAGAAACTTATATTCGATGGGGAGGAGCTCGATCTCTGCCAGTTTTTCAACGCCGTGAAGCGTTATGGCGGCTACGAGAAGGTCTGCGTCCAGAAGCGCTGGGGAGATGTTGCTCGCTTTATAGGGCCTAGCAGGAAGATCTCCGAGTGCTCCAAGCACGTTCTTTGCCAGCTCTATAGGGAGCATTTGTTTGATTACGAGGAGTATCTAAGTAAATTGAATTTTGAAAACAGTAAGTGTAGGAGCAGAGAGCAGGAAAAGGGCAAGACTCTGTGCAGAAAGAGGAGGAGGATAGATTCTTTTAAGGAGATGAATGTGGTGAATGTAGGAATGCCAGATCAGATATGTGAGCAGTGTAATAGTGGCTTGCATGGAGATGTTATGCTACTCTGTGATAGATGTGATAAAGGTTGGCACTTGTATTGCCTTTCTCCTCCTCTGGACAGGGTTCCATCAGGGAACTGGTATTGCTTGGAATGTGTTAATTCAGATAAGGATATCTTTGGGTTTGTCCCTGGAAAGCAATTTTCGTTGGAAGATTTTAAGCGGGTTAATGATCGGATAAGGAGGAAATGGTTTGGACAGGGTAATGCTTCTAAATTTCAGATAGAGAAGCTATTTTGGGAGATTGTTGAAGGGAAGGCAGGAGAATTGGAAGTTATATATGGAAGCGATTTAGATACTTCCGTCCATGGAAGTGGATTTCCGCGTTCTGGAGATCCAGTACTACCAGCAATTGAGGTTGATGTGTGGAAGAAGTATGAATCTAGCCCATGGAATCTGAATAATCTTCCAAAACTGCAAGGTTCAATGCTTCACGTGGTTCATGATAACATAGCCGGTGTAATGGTTCCTTGGCTTTATGTTGGAATGCTATTTTCATCATTTTGCTGGCATGTTGAGGATCACTGTTTTTATTCAATCAATTACCTACATTGGTATGTATCATTGACCACATTTTTCTAGTTTTTGTACATATGGTGACAACGCAATTATTTTATTCTATTTTGTTATTTGAGATTTATACAATGATCAATTAGCAGTTTAACACTTGACTAATTGGTCATTGCAAGAGACTTCAATAGGGAGTTTGGGTGTTCAAAGTGTTCTTTGCGAGAAAGTTTAATAGAAACTCAAATAAACTACAATATAATTTCAATACATCTTCAGATTTAATAGATCGTTTGGTAAGAATGCAAATTGATGTTTTTTAGTGGAGCCAAAGATGTGAGATACGATGGATAGTTCTATTAGAAGTTTACAGGAAATGTTGTAAGAAAGTTTAGAAATAGGTCATTTATTGATAAGGAGACCCAATGGTTGAGCTATGGGTGCAAACATTGTTAAATAAAATAATTTAGTGAGTGACAGTGATTGAATACCACAAAGGATTATACTGTTTATAGGAAAGTTGAATGTTTTGCTAAGAGTGTAGTGGCAAAGAAAAAGCTTTTGTCCCTGTCGACCACTTATGATGATAACAAACCTTATTTGTGCACTAACAAGTGTTTTAGGTGAAACTCATGACATGTACATGTATTCACTCACGATAAAGTTTAAAGTACAAAAATGACATGATTAAGTTCATAAGATCATTGATAGACTTAAGATAATGGTTTTACTATCTTAATTTTAAATCTCCAATCTATGTGGGGGGTCAAATTTAGTACGCCTGATCACCATTGTTAAGTAATAAAATACATGTTTATATCAGGACCTCGTTACTCTTAACCTGGACCCAATAAGAAATAGAAATTAAAACCCATTTCACTGTCTGAATCGTGACCCCGATACTTTCAAAAGGGGGCTTTATAGGAACTGAAGCTGGATTCAATAAATCTGTTTAAACTGGGGCCACAGTACTTAATTGAGCGCCCAATTGGACCCGGATAGGGATTCAATATATTCATTTATTTTAGGACCATGTTGTCCCAGAATTGATCCCAATAGGAGTTCACTTAAGAATTTAATTTTTCTTTGTATGACCGCCCGATAGGAATTCACTTAAGAATCCAATCTCTTTTTGTATTAACCTTACCCGGACTCCCATAGGTGTTGTAATGGTAAGCTACAAACATTCTGTTTGAATTAGTTCCCCAATAGATTCTATTGGTTCTGTAGGAATTAATTGCAGAAGCCTAAATGTCTTTGTTTCAATCGTCCATGCGATATAACATTTTGGGACTTGATGGAAATTAATTACAGAAAACTAAAATTATCTGTCTGAATTGGGTCCCGATATGACTTATCAGGACACCTACATATCCCGATTTTACAACTTAATTGCTTGTTCTTTATCTGTGGTCAGTATGCAAGGGGTTTCTTGGCTAATCCTTGAGGAAATGTTATAAGTATTGAAGAAATATTCCTCCAGAGAAATTAAATCCATTCGTTTTTCAAAAATCTCTCTAAGGTCAAAAGAAAAGAGCTCCAAGAAAGCTAAATCCCATTTTCTCCCAGATTTCACATTCGTCCTCCTTCCACCTCTCATTGAAAATATGAAATTATCTGGAAGAGCAAATAATCAAAGCAATCCTTGATCAAGCCATTCACTGTAGATAAATTCTTTTGAACCAAAGAGAACTTCAAGGTTGTAATTTTTGTTTTAATTTGTCATTTATTTTCTTCATTCTCTTGTATTGGGTGTACACGTCCATAGATGTAGATTTGGCGTACTAGCCCACTGAGAGCTTGTCAATATTGTCTCTCTTTTATAAGGAGAGAGTTTTCTGTTGCATCTCCACCATAAGGAGGGATGATTGTGTATAGGTGTTACTCTACCATAATAAGTGGGCTTTTCCGCAATCGTTTCTCTATGTATCTTTTTATGTTTCTTAAAAATAAAATTGTAAAAGTCTAGCCATAATATCCAATCCACCCCCCCATTTTGAGTGTATAAGCTATACCTTTTTGAAGATTTATATGATGGACTTGATACAGATGAACAAGAAAATTGAAATATTAAGAAAGTATAAAAATGTTGAGAAGTTATCAACTACACGTTTTTATAGAAAATTAATTTTGGAAGAGCTCAATAAATAAAATAATAAGATATATTATAAATTGATTCTTAAGAAAGTGGAGTGAAATTAACTTCAAATAAGGTACATAAATATATAACTTTAGGTCCCGATTAGATACTTGATGATATGTGGAGAGCTATGAATGATATTTGGTGAGTTATGAAGGATGTTGTAGTGATTTGGCTGACAAGTATTATTAGTGGAATTTGAAAATTAAGTGGATACCAAATGATTGGAGAAGAAATTTTTTGATACTAATATTTAAGAATAATTGAGATGATGAAGATTGTGCTAATTATAGAGGAATTAAATTTATGAGTCAGACAATGAATCTATGAGGAAAAATTGTGGAACATGTAGTTAGAAAAACTATGTCAATTTCAACAAATTGATTTTACTTCATGAACAATTAATGAAACATTATGGAGAATAAATGAAAAAATCTTTGTAAATTTTGTGTCAAATCCACGTTGAATTTATTAGAGATATGTATGGCGAAACATAACTAATATTCTAGAGTAAGCATAGTATTTCTAAAAGAGTTATTTTTCATTAATGGTCAACATTGACTCTATAGTTATGAAGATGCTCACTAAAATTACAATTTTGGAATATTGGGTTGTATCAAGAGTCCGATGCTCTTACCGGGCCCCAATTTGTTCCAGCTGTGTTTTGTGAGATTTACAATAGACATTTATGTGGGGATTTTTTTTGCACTTTTTGCCCAATAGTATTTATGATTAATGTGAAATGGAATGACCTATGCAAATTTTAACCCAAGTGTACTGTTAATGGTAAGCTGCTTCTGATAATGAGCGCACCCCTTCATCGTTGTTGTTTCCTACACCCCTTCGAAGCCACCTCTGTTTGGGCCATGTTACTTCTCCTCATTAATAGTGTTCTTCCTAGATTTGGTTTCTTAGAGGTGCACGTGGAAGAAGAAATTCACAAGTGAGTCATTTAATCCCAACCTTCAAAAACCATAGACTTGTTCCTATACACGAGACCAGAGAAACTTTGTATTAGAGCCACCTATCCCTTCCAAACCTTTTGCGCTAACAATGGGGAAAGTTATTCGGGCCCACCACAAACTCATGGCTGACCAAGCGACGACCACAACCCAACAACAAGTGGCTAACACAACACAATTGGCTGATAACATTCTGCCATAAGTCGCATCCTCCACCAATGCCTCCACCATTGCAAATGACATGGAATGAGTACGCACAACACCAATACGACGAAAAATGATTGATTGACCACGAGTTTCACTGAAGGACACCAACTGTCTGGGCATCGATTGGATTACTGTAGAGGTGGATCTAATGAGGGAAGCATGCCCATTACGTCAAATTAGACTTCCCCTCCTTAGGAGGGATCTCTAGACGTGAGCAATTTTTTCTGTGTCAGCGTGCACCATGGGCTAAATGGATCAGCCTGACAACCTTTCATCTCATGGGCCCCACCCAGCCGTGGTATCTTCAATTCGAGAAAGAGAAGCCACACATGGGAGGAGTTTAAGTACTTACATATCAGCCACTGATAAGGAGTAATTTGTTTGGGGAAGTCAGTATCATTGAAAAAGTATGGTTGATAGATGACTGGAGAAATTTTAGAACCCTCCCTCATGTTTTCCACTTTTTACTGTCAAGCTTCATGTCCGTCTCCATTTTTGGGTTTGGACACTTCTCAGATCTCAACATGGCTATGAGTATATCTAGGATTTGCGATCATATATTGTTGATGGACATACACGTGGAAGGAAAAAGAGCTTGGGAAAGTTCAAAAGTAGGATCCACAAGGACTGCATGTAATTTGCAGAGTAACGCATGGAGCAAGCCTATGACATAAACAACTAATCCTTATGTTAAGCGTCTCTCTAGAGTAGAGATGTACGATCACTACCTCGTGGCTTTTACTTCAATTGCGATGACACGTACACATAACATATGCAAATGACTCTTATGGCTTGAAGTTGATTATCCAAAAGAAGATGACACACCAATAGAAATGAAAGATTCTGAAATCTCACTACATGCAATCACTAGAACTTGTTATGCCCACACCATGTAGTTGACAATATACATGGTGAATGTGAACCAACCTACATTGACACTCATTTATTTCGTCATCCACGAAAGCACGGATTGAGAACTTCAACTATCCATCAGGATTAGTGTTGGGATGTAGGTCATGTATACAACAGTGAGAAAATTTGCAGTTTAGGTGTATTTGCAGAGGTCTTGCTGTTGGTGGGTTAAGAATTATTTACACCGATCTCTCCATCTTCCCACTCTGCGGGTTCATCACTGTACTCAAGGTGAAATGGTTACAAACTTTAGGGTCAAATGTTTTTAATTTTACAGCCCTCACGATGATCGTTCAATGTGATGACAAACAAATCATCTGGCATGACATGAAGGATTCATTCCCCCGCAACTTTTCTCTCTGGATATAACTCCCACAACACAAATAGTTTTGGAACCCATACCGCTCGAATACACTATTATTATGGAGGCGCTAATCGGCCTTCCACCGTCGAGCTAACATGACCACCGCATTATCTCATTTCAGGTACATTGTTGATGGTCGTGCACCCTTAATGATATCCTTTCCTCCGAAAGGATGACATTGAGCGCCATGATCCATCCACACAGAATCATAAAACAAGTTAGTAACCTTTTTCCTCTCAAGTGTTGTTGATAAAAAGAAGGATCATGGTTCTTTTGCATTGACTATAGAGAGTTTAATCCCAAAATTGTCAATGATAACTTTCAATTTCGGTGGTGGAAGAACTCCTTACGAATTTCATAAAGTGCAAGTATTCTCTAAGAGTGACCTTTCATCCGGCTGTCATCTTGTTCGTATGATTCACTTGGAATTGAAAAAGACCTTTCACACTCATCCTGAACATTTTGAATTTTTGGTTAAGCATTTTGTCCTCTACCAATGCTCACCTTCGCAAAATTTCTACCTTTTCTTTGACGATATTTTCGTGTATAGAAAATTTGAAGCTGATTATCTCCCCCGCTTCCGAAAAATGCTTTTTCTGATCAAGGAGCACCACCTCTCTCTCAATCGATGCAAATGTTCTTTTGGAGACAAGGCAATTTCGTACCTGGGTCACATCATACATGGTAGATGTGTGTCCTCCGATTCTTCCAAACTCAGTGTCGTGTCTGACTGGCCCGAACATGTTCTGCCACGAGCTTTAAGATGGTTCATCTGGTTGATCGGTGATGCAACCTGAGTTGCATCTCTATTTAATAGTTTATTTACCGCATTTTTTTAATTTGTGTAGCGCAAGTCTTCACACGTGTTTGCATTTTATTTTCGCACACATTATTAGCGCATGTGTGTTTTCTATCGTGCATTTCACTCGCGCATGCTCGTACGACTTATTATTGTGATCGACCAATAAGACCCTGAATGAAATGGTTCGTCAAATCAAGTAAAACGGTAAAATATGGCAAGCATTGAAGAGTATAATTTTAATATCTTAAATTATCAATGGTTTTAAAACCTGAATTTAATTTATGAAGTTGAACCTCTTGGAATCCCCTCATTTACTTCCATAATTAAAATACCCAAAGAATTGACTGGCCATTTTTAAACCCCCTCATGTTTAAACCGCCTCAACTTTCATTTGCATCAATATCTCTGTTACCCCCCCCCCCCCCCCCCCCCCCCCCAAACAACAACAACAACAACAAAATGAAACCACTTTTCGTATAAAGAAACCAACCCCCTCGTTTTGACTCAGCTTGGGGAAAAATCGAGAAACAACGTACTCTCTATTTTTTGGTTACCCAACCCGACATCCTCCCTCTATCTCGTAGTTGCTCCTGTTCCCACTCCCAAATAGCCTTGCCAGACTTGAAACCGCCAGCCAACGCCCCTAGGGCTCTGACGAACGTCCAGGCAGCCTCCTCCGACAATTCCGCTGAACCCTCCGATGTTCTCTTTCTTTCCAGTCGCCCGATACCCCTTCTCTAGCTCTCGCCGTCACCGCCCGCAACCACCTTTGCTTCCGGCGAGCCCTCCTCTGCAGCTCATACCTTCGGCGACCTCGCCACTATTGGCCTCGGTCCAGCTCGACAACTCCAGCGCTCGGGAGCCACTTCCAGTCTGCTGTTGGACCTTCAGACACCTTCTCCTCCATCGTCTAGCCTTCCACTGCCAGGAGACAACCACCCTTCCGCCTCCTAGTCAGTAGCAACTCCTCTCCGTTGAAGTCGAGTCACCTCCAGGTTCTTCCCATTTGAAAATTAGCAGAGACTGAAACTTCGACGCTCATAAATGAGATAATGAATACAAGGACATATTGCATTAACTGAAAATACATGAACATACAGATACAATCCGGAGTAAACTCGGGTCAAGTTCCCGGAGAATGGGTCCTCTGAAGAACCTTCTCTCAAATGAGAGCCCAATAGACCAAGGATCACCAAAGATAACCCATCACTCCTACTCCCCCTTATATAGATGAGGGAGGGTACACTTAATAAGAAAAACATAATTGCTTTAATAATCTAGTTAATACACTAATTAATTAATAACAACTAATAGTTAACTAATATTGATTTGTTAATTATTATTAATTAATCACACGCTGAAATTATCATGGCGGCCTCCATGTGCGTGCTCCGGTGGTCCCGACGAGGAGTGGCCGCTCGGTGAATATGTGAGCGTAACATTATACCGCCTTTGAAAATCGACTTTGTCCTCAAGGGCGAGTTTTAATTTTTTGATGGGATGGGTAAGAGTTTTGGCGATGAAAAATTTGGGAATGAATGGCGGGGGCTGCATGTGCCCTGAGGAGAACAATTGAAGAGGTGTCGAAAAAGAAAGAAATGATATGGGTGCGATGTTAAGTGTTATCAGTAGGTTGTGAAGATAGATGGGGGCAGCTAGAGTGGGCGGGGAAATGGAGGAAAAAGTCGGGCCAATGAATTGTGGGAACAAAAATTAAATATGTTCGGCTTGGCAGCTAGTGAGAATGAGAATACAATGGTTATTGTGGAAAGAGGGAGAGGCGGATGCGGGTGGGGCCCAAAATTAATGAGGCGGGCGTGGGAATGGAGCTCTGGCCAAAACAACTTTACCTTTCCGTAAACCACAAGGCTGTCAGGGAAATTGCTGGGGAGGTGGCTCGAGGGACTGTTTTAGGGTGGTCCCAGAGCAGGGCAATGGTCCGCAGAGGAATGGCATATGCGAAAAGGTTAGACAACGAAAATCAATGAGGTTGTCAGGAGGCGTGATGGAGGGACCATTGACCGCGTCGAGGGGTGCAGACTTGGGGTCAGGGATGTTGTCTTGGTAATGGGCGATAGAGAAGAAGACGTGGGGAGCGACGCATGAGGTAGTTCCGGCTGAGAGGGGGCGGAGAGAGCAAAGAGTGGGGACATAAGTGGTGCGGCGATCGGCACGACGTCTTCCACCTGGACATGCGGCCTTGCAAGGGTGTTCGAGAGGGCCGACAGCAACGTGCGAGCTCCATTGACGTTGGTCACGGGGGCAGAGGACTCCAACGCAGATGGATCGACAGCTGGCAAAGGACGTGACAGCAACAACTCAACGAGGGGTGGCCGCTCTGGGAGCTTGTGCAAATCAAGTTGCGGGGGCAACGTCGGCGACGACGACATGCTGGAAGGTGGGGCCATGGTGTAAGTAGCTGATGCGGCAACCCGCAAACTGAGAGGAGGCGGTGGCAAAGTGGAGGGTTGTCCAAACGAGCCGTGTTACATTGGAGACTCGCTTGGAGAGAAGCGATGATGCTGGCCTGGTCGTCGAGGCGGGTGGTCGTCGTGGCAGAGGTGTGGGGGTGGCTCGACTATGGTGTGGACGCGAGCGGGGTCGATGGCTGCGGGATGGGCTCGACGAGATGGACGCAGAACAATGGGTCGCTGTTGGATGGCACGACGGAGTGAGCGGACGAGATCCTGACGGCTTGGAACAAGTAGACGGGAGCGGTAGGCCGGACCATTGTTACAGAGCGGAAATTTCGGCGGTCGTGAACGAGATAATGAATACAAGGACAGATTGCATTAACTGAAAATAAACGAGCATACAAATACAATTTGGAGCAAACTCCGACCAGGTTCCTGGAGGCTGGGTCCTCCGAAGAACCTTCTCTTAAATGAGAGCCCAATAGACCAAGGATAACCAAAGATAACCCATCACTCCTACTCCTCTCCTTTATATAGACGAGGGGGGGGGGGGGGGGTACACTTAATATGAAAAACATAATTGCTTTAATATTCTAAACTAATAATTAACTAATATTGATTAGTTAATTAATACTAATTAATCACACGCTAACATTATCACGGCGGTCTCCATATGCGCGCTCCGGCGGGCCCGGCGAGGAGTGGCCGCTCCGACGAATGTGTGAGCGTAACATCGGTCCAACCCGACATCTCCAGCACTCGGGAGCCACTTCCAGTCTGCTGTTGGACCTCCAGACACCTTCTCCTCTACCGTCCAACCTTCCACCACCAGCAGCCACCCACCCTTCCGCCTCCCAGTCAGTAGCAACTCCTCTTCGTTGAAGTCGAGCCACCTCCAAGTTCTTCCCATATGAAAATCAAGAGAGGTTTGTTGTTTCCGTGCACATGAGGTATACCTCCTATTTCTCTCCTTGCTCACCCAATGGTATTATGGTTTCATGCTTATTTATTTATGAACTTTAAAATTAGAGGTTGCCCTAAATTATCGCTTTGTCTATTTGTCGTTAATTTGGGATCTGCTGTTTTTTTTCTATCATTAAAAGCTTGTGGATGAATTTGTCATAGTGAGGAGTACACACGATGTTAGGCCTTATGCTCACTTGCGAACGCTAGGTCTGTTATCGTCTAATATTGCTCGTGAAATTTTTGATAACGTCACTTAATTTAAATCGATCTCAAAATATATTATTTAAAACTGAAATTTGGATTTCAGTCTGCATCAATCGGCTATTGTCGTTGCTTCACTCAGAAGTACATGACCAATGCTGGTCCTCTGACCAACTTATTTAAGTGTAAGCCATTATAGTGGAGTCTAGAGTCCTCACATGCTTTAACCACCTTATAAAAATGCAACTTATCCTCTCGATCCTCCAACTACCAAACTTCTCCATGGAATTCTAAGTGGAATGCGATAACTCCAAAATTGGAATCATAGCAGTTGTTCAACAAGAAGGCCATCTCATAACATATTTCCACCCAACGACAGCCCAACATCTTAAATTAACCAATTTGGTACACTGGAGACCCTACTTATGGAGGAGACATTTCCTCATTCTGATGGATCACTTCAATGTCAAGTACCTTCTTGAATAGAAGCTCCCGACGTCACTTCGACCACGATGAGTGAGTAAATTGTTGGATTTTGATTTTTTGGTGGAATGTAAAGCCTAGAAAGTTCATCAAACGGGCAATGCTCTCTCTCGCCAATACAAAGTTCAAGGTGTTACTAGTGCAATCTCCATACTTCTTTTTCCATTCTTTGTCGACATCAAAGAAGAGATTAACAACTCCCTCGATCTTCCTTGAAGCAACAAATTCTGGATGAGCAAGCAACAACAAAATGGACAATCGATTCTTTTTTTAAGGGTGCGTAGCGTATTCACCACATTTTTTATGATTTAAATTAAACTGCTACTTCACGAAAGGTTAGTTACAAAACAACTTTGCACCTTAGAATCAGGATTTTGTTTTTTGATCGCTATTGCTAATTTCTTTTTATGTCTTGGGTTCCATATTACATGTGAATGATATGAAAAAAGATCACACAGAAGATTTTTGTTTTATATTTTGTTTATGGAAAGTAAAACCCTATTCAAAGTCCATATTTAAAAAAGTATGCTCTTTGGTAGTAGAACATAAACATTTATAACCCTTATGAGATTGAATCTGCCAAGAAGATAAATTTAAGCTCCCGCGGATTAAGCTTTTCTCAATGTTGATTATTAATACAAGCATAAAGACCGCATTTAAAATACGGAGGGTTAAAAATTTAAAAATATTTTAAGCTAGGATAGAAGTTGGAAAATATGTAAGGTTAAATATTTTAAAAAATGTAAGTTAGGATAAGTTAGATAAAATATCAAGATAATTTTCACTCTCAAGACGGTGTGAAGGAACCCTTTTATTGATGATGTGACTAAGGCTTTGTTTAGGATGACTATGGTTGCAGGAAAAGCAGTGGTGAGAAACTAGTTGTGAGATTAGAGCTGTCAGAAAAAGCGGTGGTAGGAAAATTAGTATGAGGAGAAAAGAGATGCAAACCTATGGGAGCAGAAGCACAAAAATGCGGAGAGCTCATTTGAGCCTTTTTTGGAAGTGGAAGGGTTCGCTGCTTTCCAAAAATATCTGAGAACTCGTTTTTGATACAAACACTTTCTCACCACTGAGATACCAAATGTCTCAAAAAATAGTAGTGGTAGTGGGTATAAAACTGTCTACTGCCACCGCCGTCCCAAACAGAGCCTAAGGCATCTTCCCCATGAAAGTTTTTTTTTACTTTTTAGCATATTTAATTGAAAGGCAAGGACATACATGATTAAGAGGAAGATTCATTTTTGGCTAATGTTGTCATGGACGCGTATATGACAAGAGATCCCATGATGGGAGGGTGTAGATGCGCCACATTTATCTCATTATTTCGTTCTTATTCCGGCTTGTCTCTTTTGTTATTTTGTTTATTCCCCTGATCTCACTTTATTTCTTTTTTATGAGAGCATTATAATAATTATCTTTATACCCAGGGTGTCGTATGAACCGGGTATGTAGAAATGAAATGAATCTTTTGGCATCAAAGAGATACTAGGGTTCCCTCTCATATCCCTCCACCGACACCTCCCTCCCGACCCGAGGGATAGCCTTAGAGCAATCGTCGACCACTCAAGCTGCTCCTAGAGCAACCACCGACTCTTGAACCGATGGGAACCCGGCATGGGGAAGGTGGCTGCCCAGCTGCGGCTCCACCCCCTTCATCCGTCGTCTGAATCCGCTGAAGATGGCGGAACATCACATAAATGGGCAGTACTTAAATTGCGATGAGACCTACGCTCCCAGACATTGGTGCAAGAAGCGCTTTTGGCTAGAGTTGGAGGATGATTTAGATGTCAAACCATGAGGGTATGCTGATCCAGAGAATTCTCTCCATGCTTTGACAAGAGCCGCAAAATGACGTCAAGATGGCGTACCCCGACTGCGAGTTTGATGGCAAGCTCGATCTAAAGGAGATGAATGATGTCACGTGCGTGTACATGACAAGAGAATTCACGATGGAAGGGCGTAGATATGCTATATTTATCTCGTTATTCCGTTCTTATTTTGGCTTCTATTTTGTTCATTCTTTTAAACTCGCTTTATTTCGTTTACTTATGAAAATATTGTAATAATTGTATTTATTCCCGAGTGTCATATGAACTATATCTTTTGGCATCAAAGAAGTATTTGGGCTCCCTCTCATATCCTACACTGACACCTCCCTCCACACAGACACTGAACTCTAGGGACAATCCTAGAGTATTCTCCGGCCCAGTTAGGCCCTATCTGACATAGCCGCAACATCATCGACCTCTTCCCATGCAGCCGATTAGCTTTCCCAGTTCATCTAGCGCTAAGATACCTAGCAGCTATATCAACTGCAACTGAGCACCGTCGGCGCTACTTTTAGCACTGGTCATCCCTAGGCGATTCTACCTTGAGCTCCCCAGGCCCACTGTCATCGTGCAAGTTCTCGTGTTCGCTTAGCCTCCATTCTCTCTCGCCCCCTCTGCTTCAGATGTAACGCCTCAGTCTCTTGTGGGTGCACTACAAGTCTACATACTAGTGACCCCAACCCCTCTCCATGGATCTGATTGGCCGCAACCGCTAATTCCAATGGCGGGTTGTTCAGGCCGGGGCTTGAACGCCAAACCCCCTAGATAAGGGAGATCTAAATTGTTCCTCATCACCAAGTGACCCCAACCCCTCTCCATGGATCTGATTGTCCGCAACCGCTAATTCCAATGGCGGGTTGTTGAGGCTGGGGCTTGAACCCAGACCTCCTAGATAATGGAGCTCTAAACTGGTCCTCATCACCAATTGAGCTGCACCTTTTTATGTAACTCCCTGGTCTACTGTGGGTGCGCTACAGGTCTGCATACCAGTGACCCCAACCCATATCCACAAATCTGATTGGCCGCAACCGCTAATTCCAATGGCGGGTAGTTGAGGCTGGGGCTTGAACCCCAAACCTCCTAGATAAGAGAGCTCTAAACTTGTCCTCATCACCAACTGGCCCCCTCTTCGAGCGGTCAACGAACTAGGAGTTGAGCCTTTTGAGCGCGAGTCTACCTCGCTAGCATCAGAGGAGCATGGCCCATGGCCTTCGATTTGGGGTCAATTTTCATTGCTCTTGCAAACGAGTTTTTGTAGGAGTTGAGCCAGCGGAAGCGGCTATGTCCTTGTGCTGCCTGTCGGCGTAGGTATTCTACTATTCGCTTTTTGTGGCGCGCTCATTAACAGTTACCCAACACGACATTGAAGAGTTAGTGGAGCGCAATTAGGCCATCTCCAACTCTCTACATGTATGAAAGAGTCTTTTTTTATATTCTCGGGTACCTTTGCTCTTTTAATACACGCCTCTTACGCTCGACAATGCGATGCCCTGGAGGAATGGAAGCAGAGCGCGGTTGCCATTTGATCCCATGAGGGAGAGGTTAGGAGGCAGTTGCCAGCTGTACTGGTGCACGAGAAAGAACTCCGCCGAGCGTCTGACGGCCGCCACGACCCTTGAGGAGGATCAGGTTTGGCAGTTGGCTGCTTCTCGTGTCGAAAGCGAAGATCTGCAGAAGCACCTAAATGACGCTGCATTATGCGAGGAGGCGTTCAAGAAGGAAGTCACCCTTCTCACCCAGCACGATAAAGCTCACTAGGTGGTCCTCCACACTAAAGGGTCAATGTTGATGCTAGAAAGCAAGACATGACAGTGATGCTGGATCTGCTTCATGAGCAAAAATTCATCAGAACGAAGCTCTCCATGTCCGAGATCTTCCCGGAGTATGCTGAGTCTAACAGTTACCCCATTTTCGTCCGACCCTCTATGTGGATTTTCCTTTAAAGGTAAACATGTGTTGGTGTATGTATGCACCATTTCTCTCTTTTTCTTCCCTTTTTTCTAGTGTCGCTTTCATCATAATATGTAGGAACTGCGTGATCGCTATGACGCTAGATGCCTTCCCGACAACACATAGGGAGGGAGAATATGCTGCCCTGGATGTTTTAGCATAGTTGAAGCCCTCAACAACACTCAGGGGGTGAGGACGTTGCCCTGGATGTTTGAGCATTGCAGTTGAAGTTCTCAACAACACTCAGGGGCGCAAGGATGCGGTCTGGATGTTGGAGTATACTAATAAAAATCCTTGACACCACCCAAGGGGCATGGAGACACCACCCAAGGGGCATGGAGACACCACCCTGGATGTTGGAGCCTAGCAGAAGTCCTCGACAATACCCAGAGGGTGCGAGGATGCCACCTTGAATGTTTGAGCATAATAGTAGAATTCCTCCACAACACCCAGGGGCGCGAGGACACGACACTGAATATTGGAATTTGGTCACGTTTTTCTTTTTTTGAGTGCCTTGGGAGCGCGAGTAATGTCTTGGGTGAGTGGCTTAGAGATGCAAAATCTTGGGTGTCGGAGCAACATCCTCAAAAAGCACCCTAGGGACACGAATAATGTCTTGTTGGGGTAACATTCTCGACGAGCACCTCGAGGACAGTCTTAGGTGTCGAAGCAACAACCTCAACAAGCATCTTGGAGACGCGAGTAAAGTCATGGGTGTCGAAGCAACATCCTCAACATGCACCTTGATTTATGTCCACGAGGTGGTTTGGTCCCTGCCCGATCCTCTCCGTGCTCGTAAAGTGCGAGAGGAGGATTCCCTTTAGCTCGCTGTAGCTGGGGACGCTTCTGCATGTTGGTCAAAGAACCAGTCGACTGTGGCTCCTTCCAAGGTTGCGAAGAGGAGGCCACATTTCAGCTGCTAGGAATGATCCTTGTTGTCAATGAGGATTGAGGATTCGAACCTCCAGATGTGGTTCTCAGGATCTCTACTCTAGTTGAAGGTGGGGAGCTTCGTCTGGCGGAAGTCACACAGGAATTTTGTTTCTCGAATGTGGTAAGTGAAGGGTGACAACCAATTGTCATTGTCTGAGTCTGGTCCCGCCTCAAATACGATGTGAAATTCTAGCCGCTGGCTCGCATGCCGGGAGTTCAATCAGAGGCAGCTAGAGCTTGTTGTTCCAGCGGCAGAATCCCCCTCGTCGTTTTCTTGAGGGTGGCTGATGGATTTTGAGGGATGTTGACGGAGTCACGAGGAAGAGGGGGTAGAACAATAGTATCAGGGGTTACACAAGGGTTTGTGCTAATAAGCTGGAGATGGTGGGGATTGGGGAGATGGAATTTAGTCGTGGAGGTTGGTGTAACTTTGCTCCACATGAATGACGTTGGTCAGGGTTTACTAGTTGGTAGTGAGCTCCTGTTGGGTGATGAATTTGGTGTTCGTCAAAATCTTGGCTTTTGGTTGCTCTCCATGGACTTTAGTTTCGAGTTCTGCTCTACTACATGCTCACCACACTTTTTAGGGCGTTGAATCCTGATTTGTCTTTGGAAGTGTTTGAGCAGAACCTTGCATCAGAGCGTCGACAAAGAGATATATAGAGAACCCTCCACTGATCCTGGAACCCTAAAGTTCCTTCTCCCAACCTCCTCTCTGTAGTTTCCTCCTCTGTTAATAGTTTGTCCGCTTCCTTCCTCTCCTGAGGGGGTTTAGCCTGCCCCACTGAAGAAGGTGATCACCATGTGCAAAACATGCAAAAGATATTGTTGACACGTGGGAATGATCCACTAAAGTCCATGATACTGGTCTGTGCTGTAAGAGTGAGTCGCTGTAAGAGTATTCTTTAGATTGATAAAAGTTGTTGTAATGCATTTATTAGTTCCCCGCATGGTCTCTGCACCACATGCTAGTGCATGTGCCTAAGAGGGGTATGGTAGCCTTTTCGCGATGACCGCCTTTGTGGGCAATCTATTAAGTTATTACAAAGGCACTGCGCGAGGGCAATACCTCACGTGCTAGGATCGAGCGAGGACTCTGAACGATAAGTACAATGACCCCTGAGTGAGGAATAAAGAGCACACTTCAACGAGGACTATGCTTTATGAGCAAGGATCACTTGTTGTGAGCGAGCTAGGCTAGGGCTGCACGTAGCGAGAATATACGACAAATCATTAAAGTGGATATGATAATAACATGTGGGGACCATCTCGAGTGGGACTTGTGCCTCGAGCTTCTGCAGGTTTAGATAACCCATGTGTTACGTGTGACATGTCGTCATTGAGTCGCACAGGGGACACATTACACCAAACATTAATGATACAAAGGAGCCTTGCTGCAGTTGCCTGAGGTGGAGAGCTTGAGGGGAGAGCTAGCAAATCCTTACCCCTACTTTAAGAGAGAAGTAAGAGGTTGAAGAGAGACTAATTTCTTCCTTAACATTCTCATACCTTAAGGTTCCTTAAATAATTTTAAAATATCAGAAGAGAAAAATAACCAAAACAACAAAAGTACATAAAAACACAAAATAGAGCATAACTAGACTAATGACTCAGCAACACCTAAATATAGAGCCTAAGATCTCCTAACATCAACTATATCAGATTGGAACTACGCGAGGGCTTGATGTTTTGTATTCCAGAAAAATGACTATGATATTCTTGATATAAGCCGTTCACTTTACTGGTTTGGGCACCTTGTCAACATCCCGAATCTATTGAGGTCATGTGTTCGAGTCCTTGTGGTGAGGTTTGCCTACATTTTACCCTTGTGGTGGGACCCTTCCCCGGACCCTCGCTGCGCGGGGATGCTTTGTGCACCAGACTGCCCCCTTTTTTACGGTTTTATATTTTAATGTGTCAGTAGGAATTTTTGTGAATAAGTAGTATGATGAAGCTGCCTAAAATAGCTGAAAAAGCTTTTAGCCGCCCAAATTATGTGATCATGCCCATAAAGTAATCAGCACTTAAAAATCATTGCCTTTCCTAACAGTTCGATAATGATATTTGTTGGATTATCATGCTTTTCAGGGGAGAGCCAAAGTGCTGGTATGGCGTGCCTGGAAGAAAAGCTAGTGCTTTTGAACAGGTACTAGCTAGAAATTATTAAATATGTCAAATCACTTTGCAATTTACTCTCTTTTACATATTTAAATGATTTCTACTTTAGGGAGCTACTTTCATTCTTCTCAGCTATACAATGGTTCCATACTCCCCAGTGGATTTTCGCCTTGATATGCGTCCCCATTACATTTTTTTCCTGCTGCTTAAATAATATGGAATTTAGTTTCCTTCTTTCATGCGGATTTCTTACTTGATGTGGATCTAAGATAGCACTCCTTAAAGCAATAGTTCTGGGCAGAGACCTTCCTCATAGAATGCTGGTTGCCTACATGGGAAAATTTATTCATGACTTGCATCAATTTTTTTGTTTTGTTTTAATCCTGTGACAGGTCATGAGAAGCACCCTACCAGATCTATTTGATGCACAGCCTGATCTGCTCTTCCAATTGGTGACCATGCTGAATCCAGCCATCCTGCAAGAAAGCAGTATTCCAGTTTACAGTGTCATGCAGGTTAGTTAAACAAAGGAATTAGTCATGGTTTGTTCTCAGCTTGGTATGTAATTTGTGGCTGAATATCTGTAGTAGTACATCAAATTACTATTTAAGGAACTGATCAATAACTTTCTTCAATAATTTTTTTTATTTGCTTAGATTCTTTTGAGATTCTTTGATTGTGTTATTTTGAAGTTTTTGGGGGACAATAAATATCACTTTTTAATTCTGATACGGTAGATTGATGTATTTGTACCAAACCATAGCTATTACTCAGATTCACCTTTTATTCTATTTTTCTGCTTGTGGTACATTAGGACAGTAGCTTCACAACTGTTTTGTAGCTCATAAAAGTGGAAACTATTTTTGTAACATTATGCTTTACAGTATCTTAAGGCTTATCAGTGATCATGAACTTATTTCAAGCAAGCTTTACTTTACTCAGATATTATTCTACTTTAGTCAACTTGTACACCAATTTGATCCAACTTCAAATGCATGATTTGCTTGGAAATCTTGACATTTGGAAGTAGTTTTAAAAAAATGATGAGATAATAGATAGCTCGATTAAAGCAGTGTTTTCATCATACTGTTAACTCTACTCTGCGTTGTAGTTTGGTATGTGGAATGTTCTTACTATATGTTATACATATATCAAACTTTGTATAATTTTATGCCAATGATTTAAGGGTAAGTGCTAAATAAATGTTTTTCCATGGGAATTTGCTAGTGTTATATGGCGTGCTTACATGGCTTGTTATCTCCACCATTTTGATCTAGGTAAGTTGCTTGCATACTGTTAGAATCTAAACATACCACCTAAAACCAATTTATTGTAGGTAGAAGGCTTTGGGCTATATGAGTTTTCGATGTGGTACTATATTCTCAACATACTATCTAACTTTATAATATTTGTCTTCTAAAATGTAGATTTTTTTAATTGTGTGACGCCAGAGTGGGCCGTTAGGCCTAATATACTCTGATACATTGTTAGAGCGAATCAAATGCATTGTGTTTCTCAATATGGTTATAGACATACTTATGCCCTATCTAGGGTCTCTATTGGAAAGGACTAAAATATCATTGTATACACATGTATAAATATTCAATACCCCTCCTCTAAGATGATGAGTTTATATATCATATAAACCAAACTTGTAACATATATAGCTTATCCCCGTAGCTCTCGTTGTTTTTGTCATCAGATCAACCAACTGGTCTTTTGAGCTAACAAAGGATATGATAATAACTTTCAGCTCAGTCTTTTGTTGGATAATGTAATCGTTAATTTTAATTTATTCATACTGGAGATAGCGGTTGATAAGATAACACGCACTGGAGATAGCGAAATGTCAATAGGGAGTAGGGACCTGCATCTGGAAGAGGAGAAACCGAGCCACTTCGAGAAGGTGTCGATTCTTCCGCTCAGCGATACCATTCTGCTCTGGTGTATACACACACACATGAGGTTTGCTGGATAATGCCCAAGGAATTGCAGAATTCTTGAAAGGCATGACCGGTGTATTCACGCGCATTGTCAGTGCGAAGAATTTTGATGTGGTGTGTAAACTGTGTGGGTTTTGACAATAAATGAGCGGAAAATGGATAGAAGCTCAGAGCGATCACACATCATATATAGCCAAGTTTTGCTGGAGTAATCATCAATAAATGTAACAAAATAGCAATAACCAGAGATACTATAAATAAAAGACAAAATCATGATTATAATTATAACATGATTCCTCAACTTTTATTTTCTACTCTCTTCCTCCTTTTAATCAAAATCATCAACATTTTGAGTACTCAAACTGAGCAACATGGATAAAACCGACAAGGTCACACATTTCTTCGACTAAAAAACATCATATCATCAAATGAGGATCTAATGGTTGTCAACATACAGAACAATCATCGAAATTAGCTTTGACTCCAATTAAAACATGGCTGAAAATCAAAACTGCATGACTCCAGTTCTGGAAAACAGAAAATGGAGTTCACAAAAGAGAGAAAGAAGGCAATCACTCTCAGTTTCTGGTACAGAAAAACAGAATTGGTGCAAAAATGAAATCCCTCTTTATAGCAGTTCAAAATCCCAATAAAGACCAAGATGGATTCAAACAAACTCAGTCAAATTCTCCCTGGAATTCTTTCAAATTATCACTATGAAAAACTCAAGTAAAGCAAAAATTCTCACAGAATCCTTCAGCAAAAACATAAATATTCTCGTTGAAACCTTCGGCAAAAACATAAATATTCTCGTTGAAACCTTCGGCAAAAACATAAATATTCTCGTTGAAACCTTCAGCAAAAACATAAATATTCTCGTTGAAACCTTCAGCAAAAACAGTTATTATATTTACTCTCACTAAAACAGAAACCATCTCACTAAAACATTCAGGAAAATAGAAAACAGTTATTATATTTACTCTTTTGAGAAATTTCCTTCTCTTCCAATTCTTTGCATGATATAATTATATAAATATAAGAGAATTAAAGCATAACTTAAAGAAACAAGGATTCACTGTGACTTTTTTCCTTCCCTTTGACGTTTTTAGGGTTTGTATCCAATCCTTTCCTTAAATCATCTCAGTAATATATCCTTAGACAGAGCTCACACAAACTTAGAGAATGGGGTTTTGAAATATTCTAGTTTGGCATAACCTTATTTCCAAGATGTTAACCTTCATACATGAGTTGCTTTTCAAGAGAATATAAACTCTTACCTTTAACTGAAATCAAAACACACGAAGAAAGAGAGCCTGAACAAAACCCTAAACATCTCAGCAACACAAAAAGACAGTGAATAGAAGGCAGAAGCAGTGGATAATCTCAATAACTCCTGTCGACTCCACATCCAGAGTGAAGAAGGAGAAGGGAATTGATCAAGTTTCGAAATGGAAGGAAATAGGGATAAGCTGATCCCATCTAACTAAAATCTCAAGGATCCACGACAAGGTAACGAGTTATCAAAATTATCTCTTAAGCATGACCTTTTAGTTTGATCAAGAGAATGAAACCAAGTCAGCCAACATCCCACCAAGGGCAATTATGCCATGTAACCCTTCAAATAAACATTTTTCTACTCAATAAATATTGGCAAAAGAAATGATTTCATAATCTACACTGAACAAATGATATTAAAACCAATTAATTATTCAAATCAAACACTCGGAATAAGGGCAAAAATCACAATTGAACTTAATTCATTAAGACCCATGACTGCAACTCAGCAAACAAAGTCCATCTCCAAATGATTGCACATAACAAAACCCAATTCAGCTACTGAAATAAACCAAGCCTAATTAGCTCAATATAGAGAGTCATACTTTATCCACTCTGTCAAAGTTTTGAAGAATAATCAATTTAGCACAATCATATTACTTGTTACATTATTAAGTCCATCATGAAGGATTGGGCCATAACCATTTCTTACACTTAATAATTTGAAATAATTGAGGAGGATTTAATGCACATCATGAAATAAAATGTGATATATGATGACATGTAGTACAGCTGCGGTGGCGCTTACGTAGTGCTAATTGGCGATCATTATTAGTAGATATAAAGGTAACATTTTCAACTATAGGATGATTGACACATGCATGTGCTATAAAGGTGTTGTTGAATGTCCTTAGATTTATGATTTGATCTTTGACTACAAACATTGAATCATAAAATTACATATTCTTAACATTGGGGGCATCAAGCTCTATCAAGAAAGTAAAAATATAGAAGTATGAAATGGGAGAACCTTAATGCAAGACGACAACAAGGGAGGTAAGATGAAGATGGATGTATACTCATTAAGTTAACGCTGGTAGGGGTGATAATACATCGAAAGGAAAAGGAATAGCAATGCTATCCTTTCTGATTACGAGGATATCCTAAAAAGACATACTTCATGGATTTAACTGATAATTGATCTTGACTACTAGGAGACACGTTATGCACAATGCATGTAATATAAACGCCTTATGGATAATTAACATAGAGGTCTCCCAAAAGACAATGATTGAAAATGAAGTCTTGTGAGACAGAGTGGAGGAAGATATGCAATTTATAAGATAACCCAACGTCAAGATCACATCCCAAATGTGGGACATAATTTGTATATGAATGGGGAGAGTGCATGCAGTCCCAACTAAATATTTGTTTTTGCATTCAATAGTCCCATATTGTTGGGCTGTGCGAGGGCAATATTTTTCAAATCCTTAAAAATATTCACGAACATTATCTAACTTAAGGATAATAATATAACTATCAATTGAGTTGCTTATTTCTTCACAAAAGGTTTTAAAATGTAAATTGTTCACTGTGATCCTTGAGGAAAAATCAGGTCATCTTAGAATAATCATTAATAAATGTGACAATCATGGAAAACAAACTTTGACACAACTCTCTAGTAGGATTCAACATCTAAATGATTAAGCAAAAATGTGTCGACACACATTTATTGACACTGCCTTGGAACAAGAGACAATGAAGTTTACCTAGTTGGCAAAACTCACATTTTTGGATCGTAAGATAAGATAAGTGGGCATTTTTTGCATGCTCGAAAACTTGTGATATCCCAATTTATGGTGAATCTTCAACAATGTACTTGTGCCACTGTTTACACAGATTATTTACCATGAAATAAAATATAGAGTAGACCGACAATCGGTTGCAAAATGAAGAATCAATCAACCATGAGAACTAGGTCGTGATCGATAGTGTGTCGACATCGTTCAAAGATGGCCGACAGAATAGTTGATTTATAAACAATTTAGAAGATTAAAGATTGGCTCAACATTTTGTGGAAGAAAATAAAGATCATGCTCGAAGAAAAAAGTGAACATTTACTGTAGAGGAATCATGGGCTGAGTTCCCAGGGATTGAAATCTGTAATTGTTAAATTGTGAGAGCAACTGCGTATAAACAGCTAAGAGACCAAATGAATAGAGGCCCTTGAATCAAATCAAATCCTATCAAGAGTAGACCAAGTTTAGCTATCACTACCAAGTCTGTTGGTTGACTTCCATATCTAGATCATCTCCAACCTTGTTACAATTGCTGGGTACGATCATCTCCATGTAGGCATTGTGTGCAGACAATCCGCTTCATCAACATTCACCTCACGTGTCATTTTGCAAGAGATAAGTTATATATTTTTTTACATCTTGACTGATTATCTTGTTTTTTTACTTATTCTGAATCTGTGATCAACTATTTTAGGTCCATTCTAATAATATCATTTGAGAACTGTTGTAATCATTCAAATAAAAGAAAATATATATTACTAATAAGGAAAGCCGTTACTATACCATCAACCTCATCAGAGTCGTCCAGTAAACTGTAATTTTGAATTAAATCATCATTTATAATTTTTTTAATAAAATAAAATTTAAATAAAATTTAATAAAAATAGTAGATAAAACAAAACAAAAATAATATTAGCAAAATAAAATAGTAAAATATAAAATAAGAGAATGAAATTAAATAGTAAACGATAAAATAATAAAATAAAGTATAATAAATTAGACAATATTAAGATGAGATAAAAATAAATATCATATACGAGACATTCCGTATTAGGAATACTTGAGCGAACAAAATACTAATATTGTTGGTCGGATATTGTACGCGGTTGATCCTATGTCTATTTAGCTAATATTTATTTGACTTCTTAATTTGTCTCACGTTTGAGACACTTCTAATTTTTAGATGTCTAACCATATATTAGTAAGTTCTTCTATTGAGAGACCCATCTACTCTCATCTAGTAGTTGTTTGTTCTCTTCTCTTACCTTTGACTAGTTTTTGCTCTAAGGAACTAGGTCATTCCTGACTTTTGTCCTCAAGGACAAAATTTAGGTCAACATACACTAAGAGTAGACATCAAAGGTGGCCGTAAAATAAGAGGTAGATTCCTCTAGATTCATGCTCTCTATCAAATGCTCATCTCATCTTCGAATTCTGAAAGCATGCAGAAGAAACATTAAATGTAACAATACATATATCGCGTTAGGTAAGTTTATGAATATAGATCATATTGAAAAGAAAATTAGGGACAACATAATGCAAATAAGTGGAGACAGTGGAATTAGAGAATTGATAATATTATTAGGGCCCATAACCGGGCAATTTATAGGGATACAAAGAGGAAAATAAGGAGGAATAAACGATGTGGGACTAAACCCCACTACAAATAAATACAAATAATAATAAAACCTAATACTCCCCCTCAAGATGGCGCGAAGATATCAAGCAAGCCCAGCTTGCCATAGGTATAAAGAAGCCGAGAAGGTCCAACGGCCTTGGTAAAGGCATCAGCAATCTGTTCAGCAGAGGGAACATAGGACGTGGCAAGAGTCCCCGAACGGATGTGCTCCCGAAGAAAATGGATATCCACTTCAATGTGCTTGGTCCTCTCGTGGAGAACAGAGTCAGATGCAAGCAAGAGAGCGGACTGGTTGTCACAAACCAGTGTCGAAGAAGTAGAAGGGGGAAAGCCAAGCTCGGTCAAGAAGGTGCGCATCCAAAGGAGCTCGGTGGCGCCATGGGCCATAGCCCAGTACTCAGCCTCAGCAGAGGAGCGAGACACAACACTCTGCTTCTTGCTTTTCCAGGAAACAAGATTGCCACCATAAAAGGTACATATCCCCGAAGTAGATCGCCGATCGGTGAGGGAGCCAACATAATCTGAATCCGTGTAGCAGGTAAGATCGGAAAGTGACGATGAACTGTAGAACAGACCTAGGCCAGGTGATCCCTTCAGGTAGTGGAGGATCCGAAAGACAGCATCAAGGTGGGAAGTCCGAGGAGCATGCATGAACTGACTGACCATACTCACGGCAAAGCTAATGTCAGGGCGAGTATTGGTCAGGTAGATAAGTCTCCCAACAAGCCGCTGGTACCTGCCAGGATCAGGAAGAGATTCGCCAGATTCGGCATGTAAGCCGTGTTTTGGATCCATAGGAGTCGACGCTGGAGAGCACCCAAGAAGGCCAGTGTCACTCAGAAGGTCAAGAGTATACTTTCGCTGAGACAAAGAGATCCCCTGGTGAGATCTGGCAACCTCAATCCCAAGGAAGTACTTCAGAGGCCCCAAATCTTTGACCTCAAATGCCCTTTGAAGAACCTCCTTGATCTGAACAATCCCGGAGCTGTCGTCACCGGTAAGGATGATGTCATCCACATAGACGAGAATAATCACCCTATGGCCATCTGCAGTGGTCCGAACAAAGCACGTGTGGTCGGCATGACATCTGGTGAAACCACTCTGAAGCACAACAGAACCAAACCGCTCAAACCAGGCACGAGGGGACTGCTTCAATCCATATAATGACTTCTGCAAGTGGCAAACACGACCCAAATACTCCCCCTGAAGCTTGTACCCTGGTGGCGGATCCATATAAATTTCTGCGTCAAGGTCGCCATTGAGGAAGGCGTTCTTGACGTCCAGCTGGTGAAGGGGCCACTGGTGGCAGGCAGCAAGAGAAATAAGAAGGCGAACAGAGGAGAGTTTGGCCACAGGAGCAAATGTCACCCCGTAATCCTCGGGGGTCTGGGTGAAACCTTTAGCAACGAGACGAGCCTTGTGGCGATCCAAAGATCCGTCGGCATGATATTTGACGGTATAGACCCAACGGCAGCCAACAGTCTTCTTGCCTGCGGGAAGAGGAACTAACCGCCAGGTCCCATTCTTCCGCAAAGCAGACATCTCAGCCTCCATGGCGGCCACCCATTCAGGGTGCTGTAATGCCTCAGCCGTAGAGCTCGGAATCCGGATATGGTCAGTGGCTGTAAGGAAAGCTCGGTAACCCTGAGAAAGACGCTGGTAGGACACAAAATTTGCCAGCGGATGGTCAGTAACACAAGAGCGCTTACCCTTGCGAAGTGCAATGGGTAAGGCAGAAGAAGAATCATCACCTGCCTGAGGAAGTGGCACCTGGTCCGGTGAGCTGGGCTCGATCAGCAGATCTCGAAGGACTGGGTGGACACGGGAAGGCCCACGGGGGCCACGAGTGTATGTCTGTAGTGGAGCGGGGCTGGATAAGGAGTGAAGAGGGACCGGAACAGGGAGGGGTGGCGGTAACGAGGATGCAGGAGTAGTGGAGTCATGATAGAAAGGGACATCCTCAAAGAACGTGACATCCATGGTATGGAATGTCCGCCGAGAAGAAGGGTCAAAACACCGATATCCCTTGGAGGATGAGGAATAACCCAGAAAAATGCATCGGATAGCTTTGTTATCAAGTTTAGTCCGAGTCGGACTACGATCCTGAACGAAGCACACACACCCGAAGACGCGGAGCGGAACAGGGAACAACGGGTGGCTAGGAGATAAGAGACTCAGAGGAACACGACCCGCTAGAGGTTGGCAAGGCAGCCGGTTGACCAAGAAGGTCTCCGTAAGAAGAGCAGCACTCCAAAAAGATTTGGGAACATGAGACCCACTAAGAAGGCACCGGGTCACATTTAGGAGATGGCGGTTTTTGCGTTCCGCCACTCCATTCTGTTCCGGGGTATAAGGACAGGAGAACTGGTGAAGGGTTCCCTGGCTAGCAAGGAAGGCAGCAAACGAGGAAGAAGTGTATTCTCCCCCATTATCGGAGCGTAGTATACGAATACGGGAAGAGTACTGAGTACGCACCATATGAGAAAACTGAGCATATAAATCAGAGACTTCGGATTTAGTACGCATAAGGTAGACCCAACAGCAACGAGTAAAATCATCAATAAAAGAAACAAAGTAACGAAATCCATCATAGGAAACAACCGGGGCCGGGCCCCAAACATCCGAGTGAATAAGATGAAAAGGTGCAGAAGCACGAGAAGAAGATACAGGATAAGAGGTGCGTGTGTGTTTACAAAGTTGACACACATCACACTGAAAGGAGTGCTGAAATAAAACATGAGGAAAAAGAGAAGATACAACTTTTGGGCTAGCATGGCCAAGCCGGGCATGCCAGACAGCAGGAGTGGTAGTCGCAGCAGCAGCACTGGATGGAGGCACAGATGAAGAACGGGAGAGATCCAGCTGATAAAGCCAGTCACGCTCACGGCCGTAGCCAAAAATCTTCCTCGTGGTCAGGTCCTGAAAAACACAACCAGAAGCAAAGAAAGTTACCGAACAATTCAAAGATTTAGTAATTTTACTAACAGAGAGAAGGTTCAAAGCCAGTTTCGGAACATGAAGAACTGAATCCAAGGGAAAAGAGGGGGAAAGAGATATTGGGCCATTGTTTAGAACGGGGGTAACGGAACCATCAGCCAGGCGAACTTGCCGTTGGTCACCAGGAGGAAGAGGAGAAGAGAGCAAGTCCTTGTCACCCGTCATATGATCCGTGGACCCCGAATCAATAGTCCAGTCAGAGGGAGACCCCCCGAGAGTGGCGTGAAAAGCCGATGAGATACCTGACGCAGATGCCGAAGTAGACGAGAACGCTGAGGAAGCAGGGGCAGAAGAGACCGGTGGCGGAGGCAGGAGCGGGGCATGCTGCTGAAGCTGAGACTGAAGCTCCTGAACCTGAGCCATAAGCTGGCTCCAATCTGCAGAAGGGGTCCCAGAAGGGACACTGTAACTGGGCGGGCCCCCAAAGTCGGACGAGGCAATGGCAGCGGTGCGGGTAGCAGGCGGCTGTTGGCGAAGATGAGGATAGAGTTGCCAGCAACGGGACTTCTCATGACCAGTCCGGAGGCAGTGCTGACACTGAACAGAAGCAAACGGGCTACCGCGGCCACCGCCACGACCGCGAGGAGCAGAAGAATGCCCCCGTGGCATAGAAGAAGTACGTGCCATCGTGTCGGGGGGAGGGGCGAGCGTCGGAACCGGAGGAGCAGTCAGGCGGGCGCGACGCTCTTGCTCCTCAACCAGGGAGTAAGCATCCAAAATGTCCGGAAGAGGGTTCATGCTGAGAATCTGAACCCGAATCTGTTCAAACTCAGGTCGTAACCCCATCAGAAATTGGTAGGTCTCACGCTTCTCCTGACGCTGCTTGGCAATCAACAGATCCTCAGCATGCGGAAAAGCACTAAGCGGCTCAAGATCAGAGAGCTCCTGGAACCGCCCAGAAAGGAAGGTGAAGTAGTCATGCACAGAACGATCCCCCTGACGAGCCGTCGAAATCTCCTGGAAGACGGAGTAAATCCGCGTATCAACACGGGTATGCCCATAAGTACGGGTCAGGGCGGCCCAAAGTGAGGGCACTGAGTCAAACCGCATAAATTGCTCGTAGAGACGAGGCTCCATCGAGCATTGGAGCCACCCAAGAATCTTGAAGTTCTCCGTTTTCCACTGACGGAGAGCCTTTTCCTCGGTAGGCTTGGGAACCCCATTAGGTTCAAGCCAATCAAGCTTGTCATGGCCGGCGAGATGGACACGCACGGAGTTGGACCAAGCAATGAAATTCTTCTCACTAAGGAGGGAGGTAGTAATGCGGCGGGCAAAGCCATCATGTGAGGAATCCATAGGAAAAGAAAAGGTAGAAGCCCAAAAAGGAAAGAGGAAAGGGGTAATAAATCTCCAAAGGAGAGAAAGAAAGGGGAAAAACCCTTAAACGGAAGAGAAAATGGGGATCCGAAGGATGAGAAGAGCCATAGATCAAAGATCTAGGGCATTAAAAGAGGTAAAAAAGAAGAAGAGGAAGGAAGAAGGAGGGAAGAGGCGGTCCAGCCGATCTACATGTTGATCGGCGAGACCGCACGGAGGGGTGAGAACGGGGGCAGGAGAGGCGCTGGGAGGGCTTGGCGAGGTCGGACGAGGCGCCTGCAGGGCTCAGCGAGATCGGACGAGGCGCCTGGTGGGCTCGGCGAGATCGGACGAGGCCCTCCTGGCGGGATCGGCGGATGAGCGGACGCAGGCGGACGGGAGATTAGGGGTTACGGGATTCACTCTGATACCAAGTGGAATTAGAGAATTGATAATATTATTAGGGCCCATAACCGGGCAATTTATAGGGATACAAAGAGGAAAATAAGGAGGAATAAACGATGTGGGACTAAACCCCACTACAAATAAATACAAATAATAATAAAACCTAATAGAGACTGTGTAGAATATATATTGATAGGAAAAGGATCCAAAAAATGTACATTATATCTAACACCCCTCCTCAAACTCATGGGAGATCATACACCGAGAGTTTGGACAATAGATATGCATGCTGGGTCCACGTTTGCGACTTAGTCATCAAATCTGCAATCTGCTGCTCGGAAGGAACAAAGGAAGGAGCAAGAGTGCTACAACCATATTGCTCACGTAGGAAGAAAGATTCCACCCCGATATGATTGGAGAACCACTAGCCTCAGTGCTGGAACGAGAAACACCAGTCTATTTCTTGGACTTCCATGCAATAAGTGAAAAACCCAAAAACAAACAGAAACCTGTGACAGAGCGACGGTTAACAGGATCACTAGCCCAGGTAACATCCGAGTAAGCACAGAGTTGTAGAGAACTATTGCTGGAGAATAAGAGACCACGAGAAGTCGTCGCCCGGAAATAACGCAGGAACCACAACAGGTGACCATAATGCACATAGGTAGGTGCACTAACAAACTGACTCAACACATGAACACCATGAGCAATGTTGGGCCGAGTAATGGTGAGGTAGACGAGACTCCAAACGAGGTGGCGGTAACGAGTAGTATCAGAGAGTGGAATCCCATCATCCGAACGTAGCTGAAGGTGAAGCTCCATAGGGGTGTCCACTGTGTGGAGTCAGAGAGAGCAGCCCGAGCTAAGAGATCTGATGTGTAACTGATGTAGGCCGAGACTGACCAAAATCGAATCTACGCGCGAAATCAACCTCGACGTTTGAACTTTAAGAAATTCGTTAATTTAGCCTGGGTGGATCTCACAGGTATTATTCCAAGTCGAGCCTTCCACGAGTTACACGACCACCAACACGAAATCGCAAACAATATTTGATGATAAGCGGCAAAGAAGTAATGCGAACGTAAAGGTAAGATCATAAGTATTTAATGGAGCGCATAATTCTACTGATAAATATTAAGCGTGGATATCTTCACCAACACAGCAGGAATCAGTCCTCCCCGAATCTTTCGGCGCAGACGGCGAGTGGGGCAGGGGCCGATAACGGAGATGAAAGCCGATGTCGACGTTACCCGCGGGCTGGCAAAGCAAGCCGTTCTTTGGAAGAAAGGGCGGCAACAACGGAGCTTCCGATGACAGGAAGACTTCCGGACGGGGACAAATCGAGCGGTCAGGGCGAGCCTGGATCTCGGCGTAAGTGGCGTCAAAACTGGAGCGTCGACGACATCTCGACGGATGTTGGCGTGTTGATGTCGGCGACGTGAACCAGGATGAGGGGCGAATGTAGTGGGGCTGTCGACAGGCAACCCAAGGAATGAAACGAGATTCGTTCTCTGGATTATTCCGGGCCTCAGTAATCGTCCTAGGGCTAGGTCATGATTCTATCGCCTTGACCTTCTCTCTATCCACTCTAATACCCTCAGAAGAAACGATATATCCTAGGAAGGTCAAACTATCAGTTATAAAAGTGCACTTCTTCAAATTTATATATAATTTATTCGTGCGCAGGATTTTCAATACTTGTCTTAGATGAGTCAGGTGTTGATCAGGATCCAAACTATAAATCAATATATCGTCAAAGTATACCACTACGCAGACTCCTATGAGTGGTCTAATCACCTGATTCATCACTCGCATAAAGGTGCTGGGAGCATTGAAGAGACCAAAAGGCATCACCAACCACTCGTATAAACCCTCTTTAGTTTTGAAAGCAGTATTCCATTCATCCCCAGGTCGAATCCTAATCTGGTGGTATCCACTCTTCAAGTCAATCTTCGAAAACACGCGGGATCCACTAAGCGTATCAAGCATATCATCAAATCGGGGAATCGGAAAGCGATATGTGATGGTGATCTTATTAATCGCTCGACTGTCTACAAACATACGCCAAGTTCCATCTTTCTTGGGAACTAGTAATGCAGGGACGACACATGGACTCATACTCTCTCTAACATGACCCTTCGAGATCAGCTCGGTCACCTGTCTATGTAACTCCTTATGCTCTTTCAGACTCATATGATAATGGGGTAAATGAGGTAAGCTAACTCCTGGCATAAGGTCAATACAGTACTGAATATCTCTCATCGGGGGAAGCTGATCGGGCAACTCCTCCTGTATAATCTCAGAGTACTCATCGATGAGAGGTCGCACCGTGGTAGGAATGCCTACAATAGAGGGGGTGGTATCAATACCATATAGCATATAAACGACATCACTATCCTTCATCTCCTCCTGGAATTGAGATCCAGTCAGTAACATGGTGGCGGAGGGGAAGGATATCGCAGAGACAGTGGTAGGTGGGTGTGATTGTGTGAAGGCCTCTCCGGGGCTCTAGGAACAAGAATATTTTTTTGGGGAAGAAGAACAATCTTGCGCCCTTTGCGCTCGAAGGAATGAGAGTTCTTCACACCATCGTGTATAACATGTCTATCGTACTGCCAAGGCCGTCCCAATAGGATATGACAAACCTCGATAGTAGCAACGTGACACCAGACTGCATCATGATACATACTACTTATGGAAAACTCAACGAGACACTGGTGTGCGATGGGAATGGTCGCGCTACTAATGACCCATGATAGACTGTAGGGTTTTCCTAAGGGTTGTGACCTCAACTTCAACTTATCCACCATGTGTTGAGAAACAAAGTTTTTCATACTACCGCTATCTATGATGATGGAGCAAAACTGCCCTTGTATGCGAGCAGTCATATAGAAAATGTTGTTTCTCAACCAATCGTCTTCCACGGGAGTTTTGGGAGTTAAGAGACTATGTTGGAGAACACACACCAACTGGTCGGGATGTTCTCCTTCAACTTCATACTCACTCTCTAACTCGAGCTCAGGGGTCGGGTCAGGCTCGGAATCACTAAGGAAGACCCCATACTCAGGTTCTGAACCACTCTCACAATTAATGATAGCGACGAAGTGGCGTCGCGGACACTCAGAAGATTTATGATTCAACTCCATACACTTGAAACATCTAAAAGTCCCAAGCTGTGGTTTAGTGCCAATAACCTCCTTGCCTCTCGAGCGGGCGACAGGAAGTGCTGGGGTACTCGTGGGTACTTCCGGTCGAGAGTGTCCGACAGTCCTAACAGTAGGAGTGCAAGTGTGAGTGGGTGCGGGCCTAGTTCCTGATGCCCGTTTTTGTGAGGACTCTACTCTACGAGCGCGACTGGAGACCTCTCCCAAGTCCTTATAATCAAACAACTCTAAGTGGTCTCTGATGGAATATTGTAACCTGTTCAGGTAACGGGAGACAATCATGTCATCGTCCTCTCCGAGATCGAGGCGAGACTAGAGTACTAGGAATTCATTCGTGTATTCATCCACCGATAATTTGTCTTGCCGTAGGTTGTGGAACCTACGGTAGAGGGTCTGCAAATAATCGGGTAGAACATATCGCTTTCGTAGTTGGGCTTTAAACTCGATCCACGTGGTGATGGGAGGCATGCCTAAATTGAATCGAGATCGCTCTAACTGTCCCCACCAAACTAAAGCAGACCCTTTCAGTCTAAGGGTAGCATACTCAACTTGCTTGGCTTGGGGCAATTGCTTCCATACTAGAAAACAATCCATTCTATCACACCAGTCTAAGCAATCCTCGGGTTCCAAGTGTCCATCAAAATCACCAACGTCTAATTTAACTCTTACATCCCTTCAGGGTTGATTATGTTATTCGTGACGTGATTCGGGTGCGGGTGTGCGATTTCTAGAGGTCTAGGGTTAGGATCTACTTTAACCACTGGGGTAGGTGCTCGATTTAATTGTAGGGTAGCTTCTATAGTGTTAACTGATGTTCGTAATCCGTTCATAACGTGTGTGACACTACCCATACCGGTGGTGAGAGTTTCTACCGCTTTCATCAAATCGCTCTAAGGGTAGCATACTCAACTTGCCTGGCTTGGGGCAATTGCTTCCAAGCTAGGAAACAGTCCATTCTATCACACCAGTCTAAGAAACCGTCGGGTTCTAAGTGTCCCTCAAAATCGCCAACGTCTAATTTAACTCCTACATCCCTTCAGGGTTGATTACGTGATTCGTGACGTGGTTCAGGTGCGGGTGTGCGAGTTCTAGAGGTCTAGGGTTAGGATCTACTTCAACCACTGGGTAAGTGCTCGATTTAATTGTAGGGTAGCTTCTATAGTGTTAACCGATGTTCATAATCCGTTCATAACGTGTGTGACAATACCCATTCCGGTGGTGAGAGTTTCTACCACTTTCATCAAATCTCTCATACGTTGAGCCAAATCCCCTACGCTAGTCTCTAAATGATCTACTCGTTTCTCCATTTAAAATAATTTTGATTTTTAAAATATTAATTGATATTTATATATAAATATATTTTTAAAATGTTATAATCACTTCTTAGTGTTGATTACGTGATTCGTGACGTGGTTCGGGTGCGGGTGTGCGGGTTCTAGAGGTCTAGGGTTAGGATCTACTTCAACCACTGGGGTAGGTGCTCGATTTAATTGTAGGGTAGCTTCTATAGTGTTAACCAATGCTCGTAATCCGTTCATAACGTGTGTGACACTACCCATTCCGGTGGTGAGAGTTTCTACCACTTTCATCAAATCTCTCATACGTTGAGCCAAATTCCCTACGCTAGTTTCTAAATGATCTACTCGTTTCTCCATTTAAAATAATTTTGATTTTTAAAATATTAATTGATATTTATATATAAATATATTTTTTAAAATGTTATAATCACTTCTTTTATTTTTTTAATTAATTTTTTATTTTATTTTAAAGGAAGGTAATGTTTAAAATAAAATAAAATAGAAAAATTCGGAAATGTTTAAAAAAAAATTTATTTGAAATGAGCAATTACCCGAGCGGGTAGAAAAATAATTTTGATTTTGAATTTTAATTTATTTTAAAGACAATAAAATTTTAAAACTCAAATTAAAATTCACACCTTTTTTTGAATAACAAGAATATATTTTTTTGAATATAAAAATAAATTTATTTTTCTTATTTTTTTAAGAAAACCCAGATTGCTTGATTCGTGATAGGAGCGAATCAATTTTCCTTTGATACCAAACTGATGTAGGCCGAGAGTGTCCAAAATCGAATTTACTGTTGAGTTTTCCTAAACAGCACATCACATGCGCGTGGCGGAATAAAGAAACGTGAACAACCCGAAACAGTGATAGAATCGTGCGATTTCATGAATCTAGAAATAAAGGAGCAATACATTGCAATATTCCTGAAAGGGATTGAGTCAACACTCAACCAAGATGCTCCAAAAGCAGATCCAAAACCACGTGGTTGAGTTCCAAGCACAGAAAGTGTATCCGCGTCTCTATAACTGTCCACACGAGCGAAGGAGAACCCCAAGCTTCTTGTCGAACAAGATCTGGGTCGGAGAAGGAGTGCCCTCAGCGTCTCCCACGGATTGCCAGATTCGACAAAGGTAGAGGCGGTGACGGCAAACGGGATCTCGTGGAAAACCCTTCCGGAACAGTTCCGCCTCTATCCCAGATAAAGAGCCTTAGTGAAAACCTAATCGGTTCTCTATTTATACCCAACGACATAAAATTCGATATCCGCAGACCCCAGTCATTAATAGGAGTATTTGACGTGTATCGTCGTGATCACTGAATATCGTCGAGACAATCTCGACGATTTCGTCGTGATGACCTATATCGTCTTGATAGGCAAGACGATATAGTCTTGATGACCTATATCGTCGAGACGATCTCGACGATATCGTCATGATGACCTGTATCATCGAGACGATCTCGACGATACCATCTTGATGCCTAAAATATCGTCTTGACAGTCAAGACGATATCCCTCAGCACTCGACGATACATCATATGTGATAATCGGTCATATCGCCGTGATCATTCGACGATATGTACAATATCGTTTTGATGATCTCGACGATACATGCAATGCCGTCTTAAACACATGCCAACATGCTTCATACAATATTGCGTTGACAGTGAGATTAACTGATTGATTGCTTTGAGATCACCTTGGAAATACTAACATTTACGCGCGAAATCAACCTCGACGTTTGAATTTTAAGAAATTCGTTAATTTAGCCCGGGTTGATCTCACAGGTATTGTTCCAAGTCGAACCTTCCACGAGTTACACGACCACCAACACGAAATCACAAACAATAATTGATGATAAGCGACAAAGAAGTAATGCGAACGTAGAGGCAAGCTCATAAGTATTTAATGGAGCGCATTATAATTCTACTGATAAATACTAAGCGTGGATACCTTCATCAACACAACTGGAATCAGTCCTCCCCGAATCTTTTGGCGCAGGCGCCGAGCGGGGTAGGGGCTGGGTAACAGAGATGAAAGCCGATGTCGACGTTACTTACGGGCTTGCGAAGCAAGGTCGTTCTTTGGAAGAAAAGGCGGCAACAACGGAGCTTTCAGCGACAGGGAGACTTCAGGACGGGGACAAATCGAGCGGTCAGGGCGAGCATGAATCTCGGCCCACATCAGTAACGCTGTTGAGAGAGCTGAAAACCGCGGTCTGTTGAGCTGACCTCAAGGCCCAAGAAGTAGCTCAACTGTCCATGGTCAGTTATCTGAAACTACTGCTGAAGGTGATGTTTAACGAAGACCACATGTGAAGGATCATCACCAGTAATAATCATATCATCCACATGACGTAACAGAAGTGTTCGGCCACGAGAGGAGTGCACGAACAGAGCTGGATCATGTGGACTCGTTTGAAAACCGACGGCTGTAATGGATGAGCTGAAACGTGCAAACCACACGCGGGGCGCCTGCTTGAGCCCATAAAGAGCTCGCTTCAAGCGGCAGACAAGGCCTGGAGGAGAGGAAAGACTAGGAGGAGGAAACATGTGCAACTCCTGCTGAAGATTGCCTTGAAGAAAGGCATTCTTCACGTCGAGCTGAGACAGAGACCAGTGGCGAATAGCTGCAACTGCAATAAGAGTACAAACCATAGTCATGCAAAGGTCTCGCCGTAGTCGCGTCCCTGCTCCTGCTGCAAACCACAAGCCACAAGCCGAAACTTGTACTTCTCCACAGAACCATCAGAGAGAGTCTTGACCTTGAAGACACACTTGCAATTAGTAGGAACATCACCGGGTGGAAGAGGAACAGACTCTCAGGTACGAGTGTGCTCAAGTGCCTCCAACTCAGCAGACATGACAACCTGTCACTCAGTTATCTGGGCAGCCTGCCACTCAGGTATCTGGGCAACCTCACGATAGAAAGTCAGCTCTGGAGTACCGCCGACAGTAGCAGGAAGGGCATGCAGGTCCAGTGGTAGGGTAGCAATGCTAAGGCGGTCAGGAGGATGTCTTTCACAAAGTGGGTAGCGACGCGCTGGAGGATCATCCACATGCAACTCCCTGGAGGAGACAGACACTGAGTCTGGGGGCACTGGAGCGAAGGATTAGAAGGAGGATGAGTGTAATGATATGGAAGAGGAGGGACACGGTCCTAAGTGGACAACTCATCAGAGGGAGAAGTGGATGACAGAGTAGACTGCGACAAGGGAAGAGGAGGTGACGAAGTAGACTGCGACAAGGGAAGAGGAGGTGACGAAGTAGACTGCGGCAAGGGAAGAGGAGGCGGACAGGCGGGGAGATGGGAAGAGTGAGAAACTGCACGTCAGAGGGAGTAACAGATGAATGTGAGGTCGAGGGGACAGAGGACACAAAGAAAGGGTGAGACTCGTCAAAGGTGACATCACGTGAGATGCGAAGTCGACGAGCAACATGGTCATAACATCGATAGCCCTTGTGCTCAGTACTGTATCCAAGAAAAACATAAGGAACAAACTGAGCAGAGAGCTTGGTACGCTCACGTGGAGGGAGTAGAACATAGCACCGACAACAAAAAACACGAAGATTGGTGTAACGTGGGGGTCGAAAGTACAGACACTCACTAGGACACTGACCCTGAAGAAAAGTGGAAGGTTGCAGGTTAATAAGATAAACAACAATGGAAACAACCTTAGCCCAAAAATGAGGAGGAACACGAGAGGAGATGAGAAGGGTGCGGGATGGCTCAACAATGTGGCGATGCTTCCTTTTAGCGGTTTCATTCTGAGCGTGAACACCGGGACATGCAAGCTGAGGGAGAGTACCGTGGGTTGCTAGCAGATCACGAAAAACATGAGAGGTACTCCCCCCTGAGTCAGAACGAAAAATACGTATGGAAGTAGAAACTGGGTGCACACCATAGCAGAAAAAGTAACATAAATCTGAAAAAATTCAGAACGAGAATGCATAAAGTAGACCCAACAATAACAATAATAGTCATCAACAAAAAGAACATAATACCGGTGTACGCCCTTGGATACAAAATACGCGGGACCCCATACATCAAAATGAACTAAATCAAAAGGACGCTGAGACCTAGACTTACTAGATTGATAGGAAAGTTGTAGCTGTTTACCAAGCTTACAACCCATACAAGAGTGGGACCAATCAACAGAAACACGACAAGGAGACCATGACTGATGAGAGAAGCTAGACGCGAACCACTGGGATGATCGAGAAGGTGAGGCCACTTAGAGAAGCCCACCGAAGGAAGACATAACGTAGAAGCCGTCGGTGGTGATGGAGTAGATGGAAGATGGAGGTGATCAAGGACGTACACCCCACTACGGAGACGACCAACTCCAAGGAGTGTCCTTGTCAGACGACCCTGCGCTCGGCACACAAATTCATCAAAAATAACAAGATAACCGTGAGATGTGAGTTGGCTGGCGGATATAAGGTTCATGGATAACTTGAGTATGTAGGCAACATCGGGAACATGGAAAAACTGGTATGAAGGAGGCCACAACTGGTGATGTGGAGAATAGTGCCATCGGCTACCATGTTGCTAAGGTAAGAAGAGACGGGCTGACAGGACAAGAGGTGGGTGGCATCATAGGTCATGTGAAAAGAGGCTCCAGAGTCAAATAACCAGTCGGAGGGAGAGATACCTGTAGGGGCGGAGGCAGCCGACTGAGAGGCAGAGGCGTCAGAAGCATCCGGTGAGAGCACAGAGGCAGAGGAGCGAGACAGTGAACTGTGAGAGAGCTGCTGGGCAATCTGCCGAGCAAGCTCAGAAACAGAAAGCGACTGTGCCAGAGCAGAAAAGTGAGCTGCACCAGGGGCACGCTGCTGACCATACTGCTGAGCCCTCTGAAGATTGCGACACTCAGATTTGGCATGACCAATACACTGACGGTAGTGACAGTGGACATGCGGGTGACGAGGAGCGCCAGACTGAGCAACAGAGGACGCAGGTGTAGAAGGACGAGAAACAGGGCGCACCAGAGCACTAACCAGGTGAGGGTAGCAGTGGAGCACTCGCAAGAGAGGACTATAATAGAAGCTGAGGAGCTGCCAGAACAGCATGGGGCATCACACCTGGAGGAGTAACAATGTCCAAGCAGTTGAAGCGAGTCTCCTCAGCAATCACCAATGCCAAGGTATCACTGAGAGAGATGGAGGATCCCAGTGCAGAAGCTGTGCTCGAACAGGCTCGAACTCGGGGCCTAGGCGTATAAAAACTCATACATACGTTGAAAGTCGCGATCCCGGGATGTAGCAACACATTGAGTTCAAGTAACGCAGGGGGAAGGTGCCATCTCATCACACTGACGCCAGAGGTCCAGGAGCTCAGCAAAGAAAGCTTGTACAGACAGATTACGCTGGTAGCAGACACCAAGGGTCTGAAATAGGGAGTAGCGCAGAGCCTGGCTAGATGGCAGGTAGAGGCGACTCAAGTGATCCCACATCGCTTTGGCCGTAGCCAACTCGTAGACGGTCATGCGAATGGGGAGCTCGCAGGACTGGCAGTTGACGGCTATCGCGCGAGAGTCGTCAGAGTGCCACCTCGCCCAGTCGGAGCGCTGGGAGGAAGTGGTCGTGCTGACGTTGGAAGAGAGGGAGTCCGCAGGACTGGCAGCCGGTGGGGTGTCCATAGAATTAACAGCCGGTGGGAGCGGAGGAGGCTCGGTGCCGTCAATGTGGCCCCCATAGATCGAGATCATGGAGGATCACGCCGACGGTGGCGTACCATGCCTTGTAGTTCCGCCCGTCGAGGATGACATCAGTCTTCTGAAGGAAGGTAGATGAGGAGTGAAACGATGCCATCGAACCAATGGAGGACAGAGGTGGTCGCCTATGACAAAAGTGCGCTCGACGGAGGAGACCGACGAAATCCGGCGGGCTGCAGGTGGCAACAAAGATTGTCGGGCTTCGGGCTGCAGAGGGCAGCGGAGATCGGCGGGCTTTGGGCTGCAGAAGACAGCGGAGTTCGGCGGGCTGCAGATTGGACATAGTAGGACGGGGCTGCGGAAACATCCAGAGGAGGAGGCGCGAGACCTTCGGCTGTGCGACAGAAGGGAGCGAAGTTGTCGCAGCCAACTCGCACGACGCAGAGGAGATCGACGGATTGCGGATGCTAGCGAGACCTATGATCGACGAGCCCGAAGGAGACGAGCGCAAACTAGATCGGCGAGCGCAGAAACGACGAGCACGTCGTGCTGGAATAGACGAGCGACGGCGTGCGGGAACAGAAGTGCGACGCCGTGCGTGTTACGCTCGGCGACTTCGGCGACTCTACCGGATGCGGAGGATACGACTGTGCACGTCGACCAAAAGAGAAGACGGAAGAAGACCGGGCTGAACCATCCGGTTCAGCCCGCCAATATTAAATATAAGGAATTGGGGCTGAACCACACTGGTTCAGCTCCTATGAGGGCCGGCCGGCCCCCTTGGGCCCGGGTATTATATATACCCGGACCCCTCCCTCTTGATGGCTATGAAGATTATTATCAGGTATTCCTCTTCTAGCAAACCCTAGTTCCCTCTTCTTCCCTAGTCTCTCTAGCTTTCTCTCTATCCCTAGCATATTCATAACAATTGGTATCAGCGGATTCGTCCTCCCCGTTTTTTTTTCCGGATCCCTCGCGTCCAGCGCTCCATCTCTCGCGTCCGACATCGACATCAGCCCTCGACATCGACGATCCCGTCAAGCGCAGCCTTCCGACATCGCCGATCCCGCGCCGCCCTACGTCCAGCGCAGCCTTCCGACATCGACGATCCCGCAAGCGCAGCCTTCCAGCCCCGATCCAGCGCCGCTCGACGTTCAGATCCTCCGCACGGCCAGATCCGCGACGTCCAGATCCAGCGCCGCTCGACGTCCAGATCCGACGACTCCAGCGCCTGAAGCTCCAGAGGCCGCCGCCTGCTACTCCAGCGGCCGCCACCTGCTGCTCCGGGGCCACCGCCGCTGCCGCCGCCTGCCTCCTGCCTGCTCCCCCGGCTTCTGTTGCTCCAGCGCTTCCGGCGTCTGGTTCCGCTGCCATGGTGACACGCACCGAAGCCGAGAATGCACGCTTGGCCACCATCGAAGAGAACTACGTAGTGTTGTCGGACACGGTGGCGGCACTCGACGAACAAGTGAAATCCTCCCATAAAAATCTAGAGGATCGCTTGGACGCGCGCATGGAGGAGATCAAGAACTTACTCGTGCAAAATCTGAAAGGAAAATCCCACGCGGCGGAGGGATCCGAAACCGAAGTATCCTACTATCCCCCGACGCAGAACGGCACAGGAATCGGAAGTGGAACGCAACAAGGTGCCGGATCCGGGTCTACGGGAGGCGGCATCCACGTATCGGGATCGGCGGCACCGAATGGGCCGTTCGGCGCTCAGTACGCTTGGAACGGACCGGGAATGCAACCGGGTTCCTCGTGGCGGGGTCCAGGGCAGGGAGCAGCTCCTTTTCGACCTACTGGAGCGAATGCGACCCCACTCGGGGGTGTGGTAGGCATCCTACCGATGCCACCGCCATATGGAGGACCGGCGGACTTTGGAAATGGCAACCCATGGGGTGGAGGGCAACAAGGAGGCTACGGTCTAGACCGGGGACGGCCCGGGCCCGCAGTGGCTCCGGCACCACCATACCATCCAGCACCGGCAGAACACCGCCCATATATGCAGCCCAAATTGACACGAATGAACTTCCCTAAGTTCAAAGGAGGTGACGCCCTTGAATGGATCCAGAAAGCTGAACTTTTTTTCAAATACCAAGAGATTCCGGCGGGGCAGTGGGTTCAGTTGGCATCTTTCCACCTGGAAGAGGACACCTATCAGTGGAGAAAATGGTTTCTGAGGGGACGCGACTATGCACCATGGGAGGAGTTTGTGGAGTCCTTCTCTGCTCGCTTCGGTCCTTTGGAGTACGAAGATGTTGAAGCCATGTTGCAGAAATTGCGGCAAAACGGGACCGTCACGGAGTACCGGACAGAGTTTGAACGTTTGGCCAATCGGGTCAATTGGGAGGAAAAACCGATGCTGAGCTGCTTTGTATCAGGATTGAAGGATCACCTGAGAGACGAGGTCCACGCCTACATGCCACGCAGTTTGAGTCATGCCATCAGCCTGGCCAGGATACAGGGGGAGCGATACAATCGGCAGAGGACTCGGACGACAGATCGGGCACCTACGGGTGCAGATGTACCCAAGCAAGAACCACCTACCGGGGGCCGCCCTACGGTGACGAGGTTGACGTGGCAGGAGCTTCAGGCCAGAAAGGACAAAGGGTTATGCTTCAACTGCGATGAGAAGTATACCCGCGGGCACGCTTGCCAGAAGGTCCAGGTATTCATGCTACAGGAGGAAGCAGAAGATGTTACTCACACTGCAGCGGAGGGAGAGTTGGTTTTTGACGACTTTGTCGTATCCCTCCAGGCCCTGAAGGGGGGTACCCCATCTCCGACCTTACACTTGACTGGGAGGGTCGGCAGGGCGACGGTGACGATCTTGATGGACAGCGAGAGCACTCACAACTTCATCCAACCCGGTGTGGCCCGGCAGACGGGGGGTGTCATAGATTGCAGCGCAGCGTTCCACGTCAGGGTGGCGGATGGACGTACACTGCAATGCGAGGGGGTGATGAAAGGGGTGGAGCTCCAGATGCAGGGATACACCGAGCATATTGATGTTTACTTATTGCCAATCCGGGGTTCTGACATGGTCTTGGGCGCACCGTGGCTGCAGCAACTTAAGCGGGTGACCTTCGATTGGGTTCAGATGACTATGGAGTTCAGCCGGCACGGGAAGGAGTACTGCTTGGAAGGCCTAAGTTCAGCCAGGATGGGACAGAGTACTGCGGGGAAGGAGCCGCACGCTCACCGCCTCCAGCTTGAGGACAAGCTGGCCCTTGAAGGGGAAGGGAATGTTACGCTCGGCGACTTCGGCGACTCTACCGGATGCGGAGGATACGACTGTGCACGTCGACCAAAGGAGAAGACGGAAGAAGACCGGGCTGAACCATCTGGTTCAGCCCGCCAATATTAAATATAAGGAATTGGGGCTGAACCACACTGGTTCAGCCCCTATGGGGGCCGGCCGGCCCCCTTGGGCCCGGGTATTATATATACCCGGACCCCTCCCTCTTGATGGCTATGAAGATTATTATCAGGTATTCCTCTTCTAGCAAACCCTAGTTCCCTCTTCTTCCCTAGTCTCTCTAGCTTTCTCTCTATCCCTAGCATATTCATAACAGTGCGGAACCCTAGCGCTCTGATACCATGATAGGAAAAGGATCCAAAAAATTTACATTATATCTAACATATATTACCAATCAATTTCGATGGACTTGTGACTTGGGAGATGGATCTACCCGTAAGTGTAATAATATTAATAGTGAAGTTAGATTTATGGAGATGGGTAAATAAAGTTGCATTACTAGACATATGATCAGATGCACCTGCATTGAGTATCCGTATGAGAGGATATAACGACAACCTAGTGTGGAAAGCGACATTGCACTGGGAAGAGTTGTCTGCACATTCTCAGTAGCTTAATATTGAAGATAACTTGAACACTCATTAGCAAAAATGAGTTTGGTTGCTCTCTTGATTGCACATCTTGTAAGTAACAATAGATGTGCAAATAAGCTGAGTGATGTAAGTTCCTGGGTGGAAAATCATGAAAACTTTAGCATGAGTCTGGTGTGCCTCATCCTTGCTAGTGGTACACCATCCATGTCCATCACCGTGATGACAATGAAAAGAAAGTTGTTTGCCTTTGATGAAGGGAGGTATCTCTTGATTGCAAGAGCTGAAAATGACTCAATTGCAGAAGAAGACAGAGGTGGGAAGCGAAGGTGTCTCTCAACTGCTTGAGTGGAAAATGACGATGACAATTACTCTCTACTGTTGGAGATGACAAACTGTAACAATAGAAGGCTGTGAAGTAAGAAACAACGAAGTTGCTAATGAGGTTCTAACCGTGGTACTTATATTGCTGGTTGAGAACTATTCCTAACCCCCTCTCTGACCGAGGCAAATTGCACCCGTAGAGGACAAAGGAAGTTTGACGCTGAAAGAACCAAGCCGAAAATCTTTGATAAAAGAATAAAATCAAGTGTGTTTAGAAGAAAACAATTGGACGACATGAGGAGCAGAAAATGCTTGACCATAGAAGTTGTGAGCTTTTACAATTTAGAAGAAGAGGCACAACAATGGGAGTGCAAAGTCAGGGCGAAAGTAGAGACTCTATAGGCTCGGCAAGGGAAGCTCTCCACGGGAGAAGGAGATGCTTCTTCTCTGTGATGGAGGAGGCGAGTTTTAGTGGCGTCAACTAGAGGTATCTAATGACTCTGATACCATGCTTGATTTGAATGAATTGTATTTCTCAATATGGTTATACACATGTATATACCCTCTTTAGGATTCTCAGAGGAAAGGAATAAAAGACTTCTGTATACACACATATATAAATATTAAATGCAGTTTTTTGTCCATATACCACATTTTGAAAATGGTGTTTTATGTAAGCTATATCTATGCAGTTTTTGCTATCATTCTGGAATTGATTGAAATCATATTTTTATCATTGTGCTATTTTTTTAGTTCCTCAGAATTTTTCATCTGTTCTATGGAGTCATATATATTTTACATGAGTGGATTATTCTATTTAATTTTTTGTTCTATAATGGTGTTTTTTTTTACAAGGAGCCTGGAAATTTTGTCATTACATTTCCCAAGTCCTTCCATGGGGGTTTTAATTTTGGTAAGTTTGTAAGTATAAGTTGTTAAATTGTAGGCACATGATTGTTGCTTTCAATGTGTTTTAGACTTTTTTTTGGGTATAACCAGGCTTAAATTGTGCGGAGGCTGTTAATTTTGCTCCTGCTGACTGGCTACCTCATGGTAGATTTGGAGCTGAGTTGTATCGTCTGTATCGAAAGCCTGCTGTTTTCTCCCATGAAGAGCTTCTTTGTGTAGTTGCGAAGGTTCTTCCTTTATATTCTTTCCTTTTCTATTTGCTTTTTTGTTTCAAGTTATTGATCGCAATAAATTTCAATTTATCTCGGATAATCCTGCTATTTGCTTGTCCCACTTGTTTGGCTAGAATCAGATCTTTTTGCCAGATGCTTTATATATGTTGTTTAAGTCCGAGAGACATGTAAAGGATGGCTTGTAAAATGGAAAGGGTGTTTGAAATACTGGGTTTTTAATCTGCCGTAAAGTAGGTAAAAATTGAAGTTACTGAGTATATTTGGAATTCTCCTTCTGTAAATGCTTTTAGGTGTGAAGTAGGGGTGCACAAAAGACTTTGCTGGTCTGAGATTTTATACGACCAGGCCTGCTTATTGATTTTTTATTATCATATCAAAAATATATTTTCATTTTAAAACTTCTAAGTTTAATTTTATTAATTAAAAAAGCTAAAAATTAATATTAAAAATTAAACTTTAAACATATAATGAAGTAAAAAATATTAAAAAGTAAAATTTAAAAAATAGCCCTAGGGTTTGCTTACTGGCAACCTAGCAGGCGGCAAAGGAATTGTCACCTGCCAAGGCTGCCATGCCATTATGGCATTAATGCCATTATTGCTAAATTCGTTGGATCAACGACTCTTAGAGCTATTGCTGGACGTCCTGGCCCGAGCCAAGCCAGTTCCAGGCCTAGTCCGGGCCTGGCCTGGCTTGGCCGGGCACTGGACTAGGCTTCGGCCTAATATGGGGGCCTCCTTAGGCCCCCATGGCCTAGGCCTGAAGCAGGCCTGTCTGTGCCCAGGCCTAACCAGACTTTTTACCGGGCAGGCCCGAGAGGGCTTTCCAGGCTCGGTCCTTTTGGTCACCTCTACTGTGAAGTAAACATGGCCTAATTTGCTACATTTGATTAAAAAAATTTACTTGGCATGTGAAGGTTAGAAGGACTTTATGGGCTCGCGTTTTGTAGATATTACGACATTCCGTTACGTCGTCTGCTACTTCCATTGCTGCCATACTTAGATTTGGACTTCAGGGTGCTCGTCCTGTGCGGGTTACCAGCTCCAGCTATTTCGTTTGTTGTATACTGGGCTCAATTTTTTTTCGACACAGTCAAGGTGTGGTGCATTTGCTTCGTCTCTCTCAGCCTTTTACTTTCGACTGGTGCACTAACTCTTTTTATTGCTTCGGGTGGCTGTGTGAGCGTCCAGAACTCTATCAAACTCCAGTATCTTTCTAGTTTCACACTTTGGCTGGATTCTACCGAGCATGCTGCAATCAACAAGGGATTCTACCATTTTCAGCTGCTCCTTCAAGTTAACCATTTTGCGGAGAAACTTCTTACGACAATTTATTTTAGTTGAGGCGGTTTAAATTTTAATCTCAGGTGTTTTCTCTTAATATTATGGCTCAACTCAAAACTATAAACATGAAATCTAGTCCTTATGTCATAAATAAACAACAGTAATGTGCCAGGGAGTGTTATCATTCCGAATGTTTATTGATAGTTGAAGAAAATGTGCTTTACCACCGATACCAAAATACCTACCTTCATATTACGGATGCATCTTATGAGGACTAGCAATGAGATAATCCGATTGTAATGAACTGGCTTATACATTCTATGGATCCCAATATTGCTAGTCAATGTATGTTATGTCAGACAATTAGGCTCCGTTCGTTAGGGAGGAATTGAGGGATAAGAATTGGAATTCTAATTATGCTGTTCAGCTAAAGAATTGGAATTGAAATGTTGTTAAAGCATATCTCTGATTTTGGTCAATTAAAGCTAATGAATGCCAGATGCAAAACATCAAACCTCATTAAAATCATATTTGCAAGTAATTAGCTTTTCAATTGGAAGTGTGGATGAATCAACATAAAACCCATTCTGATAATGGCAGGTACTAGTGCTTAGACAAACAGATAACATTATCATGAATGCAACTTGTAGACAAGAGCCAAACCTTGTATATATTTCTCTATGCATAAAATGCAATGTATGAATACAAATATATAGGAAGAAGAAAGAGAGAGGAAATCCTTATACATGATGTGGGACTAAAGAAAAGAGAGAAACAAAATAAAAGGGCTCCAATATGGGCTTTTACATGGGCTTTTCTAATACTCCCCCGCAAGCTGGAGCGTACAAGTCGTAGACACTCAGCTTGGACAGAAATTGATAAAAAAGGGTACTTGGTAGGGCCTTGGTGAGAATATCAGCAGCTTGGTCAGTACCTGGAACATGCTTTAATTCGATCTTCTTCATTTGAACTTTCTCCTGGATGAAGTGACAATCCACATCAATGCGTTTCGTTCTTTCGTGAAAGACCGGGTTCTTAGCTATGTGTATACAACTTGACTGTCACATAGTAAGATAACCGGTGATGAAAGTTTTACTCCTAGATCAGCAAGGAGACTTTCAAGCCATGTGAGTTCAGAAACAACTGATGCCATCGAACGGTACTCTGCCTCAGCTGAAGATCGAGCAACCACAACTTGTTTTTTACCACGCCAGGTAATAAGGTGATCTCCAAAGTAGGTACAAAATCCACTAGTAGACCGTCGATCATCCAGGGAACCCGCATAATCTGCATCAGAATATGCAACCAATGTTGGAGTAGAAGACGAGGTTTTGTATACCAGCCCTTGACCAGGGGCTGTTTTCAGATATCTTAGGATGAGTTCGACGGCCTGAAGATGGGACATTCGAGGGAGATGCATAAATCGGCTGAGAACCCCAACAATAAAGGATATGTCTGGTCTCGTGACTGTTAGGTAAATCAGTTTCCCAACAAGTTGTCGATAGTACTATGGATTTGAAAGAGCAAGATCGTTATCAGAGGCATGTGCACACAACTTGTGATTGACATCCATAGGGGTGTTAATCGGCTTGCATCCAAAGTAGCCAGCATCCTGAAGAAGATCGAGTCAGTACTTCCGTTGAGAGAGGAGAAGTCCATCAGAACGCCTTGCAATCTCAAGACCAATGAAGTATCGAAGGTTCCCCAGATCTTTTGTTTGAAAAACAGAGCTAAGGTGTTGTTTGACCGCTTGTATCCCCTTTGAGTCATTTCCAGTGATTAGGATGTCATCAACATATACCAACAAAAGAACTGTTCCTGTCGTTCTATTTCGAGTGAACAGGGAGAAATCTGCCGAGCTGCGAGTAAAGCCAACCTCCCTGACAGCCTTACTGAACTTGTCAAATCATGCCCCCGGAGATTGTTTGAGACCATAGATTGACTTCTTAAGATGACAAACTCGGGATTCCCCCGTGGTCTCAAACCCGGGAGGCTGTCGCATGTAGACTTTTCTTGTAGATCACCATTTAGAAAGACATTCTTGATATCCAGTTGATGTAAGGGCCATCGGCGATGCACAACTACGGAGAGGACACGAACTATGTTGAGCTTGGCCACTGGAGAGAACGTGTTTCCTCATAATCGAGACCGTGCTGTTGAGTAAAGCAACGTGCCACCAGTCAGGCTTTCAGCCGGTCAATGGTCCCATCAGGAGCATGCTTGATGACAAAGACCCATTTACATCCAACAGAAGTTTGGTCTGGAGGGAGAGGGACCAGGTTCCATGTCTGGTTAGCCCAGAGGGCTGTCATTTCTTCTTCCATGGCTGCCCGCCTGCCTGGATGTTGGAGAGCCTCCTGCACAGAGTTAGGTATAGAAGTAGAGGATAATGAAGTAGCAAAGGTTTGAAGCTGTGAGGAGAGGCGATGTAAGGATACATAATTCGCCAAGGGATGAGCGGTGGAGGCCGATACCGGATCAACAGAGCGCAGAGTGTCAGAGGTCGAAGCCGACTACATTGGGGCAACGGAGCGAGAAGGGCGACGAGTGTAGACACGGAGATGAGGTGGTTTGTGGAGAGCGGGAGCAGGGTCAAGAAGGAGTAGTGGTAAAGGAGTGGTGACTGGAACGACAGGTCTTGGGAAGGATGGTGGTGGAAGAGGTGGTTTGTGCGGAGAAGAAAGGTTGGTCCTCCTGAAAGGTAACATCTGCAGAAAATCACTTTTCGGGTAGCAGGACTGCATGAGAGTAGCAGACGTAGCCTTTCTGAGTACGAGAATAGCCGACGAATACGTGTTTGGCTGCTCGGGGATCCAACTTGTCCTTGGACGGGCCAAGTAGGTGGACGTGACAGGTACAACTAAATATCCGGGGTGTGAGAGAGAATGCCGGAGTGGAAGGAAAAAGGAGGATAAACGGAGTTGCATTTTGGAGGACGGAGGAAGGGAGACGGTTAATGAGATAACATGCTGTGGACAGCGCGAAGTTTCAATAGGCTTTGGGTACCTGCATGTGGATCATGAGAGATCGAGCAACATCGAGATGCCTATTTTTCCGTTCAGCAACGCCGTTTTGTTGGGGTGTATAAACACACGACGTCTGGTGAATGATCCCAAATTCAGAGCAGAGATCAACAAATTCGTGACTCGTATATTCACGAGCATTATCTGTCTGCAGAGTTTTTATATTTTCGGAAAATTCCGTGCGAATCTCAAAGACGAAAGCCCGAAACACACGGGGAAGCTCGGAGTGGTCACGAAGTAAATATAACCAAGTTGTGCGAGAATAATCATCAATAAATGTGATGAAATAACGATAACCAGATATACTAGTTAGTTTGTACGGACCCCAAACATCGGAATGCACTAAAACAAAAAGAGCAGAGCTTCGAGTACAATGAGGGGAAAAAGAGGAACGATGTTGTTTGCCCAAAATACATGATTCACACTTAAAAGCAGAAAGAGAGATATCTGGAAGAGCCTTCTGAAGGACTGGAAGAGGGGCCCCAAGACGCCGATGCCAATCTACAGAGGAGACTGAGGAGAGGATGGTAGGAGAAACATCAATAAGGTAGATCCCGTTTTGCACTCGTCCCTTACCAATGATACTCTGCGTCCGTCGATCCTGCATCAAAAAAGGTGTGAATGTTACTGAGCAATCCAAATTGGCAGTGAGGCGACTGACGGAAAGTAAATTAAACGGGGAGCCTGGGACATGAAGGGCTGAGGAGGATATCAACAGAGCTGGAGACAGGAACGGTTTCGCCATTGACCACTGTGATATACTCAGGATGTGGAGAATTCAAGTATTGATGTGGCTTCATCGAGGTGATATGATGAGTAACACCTGAATCCACTATCCAGCATGGACTAGTGGGGAGACAAACGATACCTTCATTGGAGATGGAGCTAGCGGAGGCGACGGAGGCAGGAGGGCGGCTGAGCATGCCATGGAGTTGCTGTAGCTGGAGGCGAACTTCTTAAGATCAACACGAGTGGCAGAAGGACTGTCGACAGCAATAGAAGCAATCAGACGAGGAGGAAGACCATGTTTGCGGTAGCAAGTCGCCTTAAGGTGTACATCCCTACCACAGAAGGAGCACTTAGGACATGGCCGGCCACTGCGATCCCTTCCCTGAGACCTTGAACGGCCTCCACGAGCAGGAGAAGGGAGAGATAGTAATGACGCAAAAGATTGCTGAAGGAGGGCCGGTGAGGGAGGTCCAGTAGTATCAGGAGGTGGTGATACCTTTATCAGCATGGAACACACATCTGAGAGTGAAGGAATAGCAGCAGGCGAGAGGATCTGAGCTCGAATGCTCTGAAGATGAGGTGGGACACGAGCCATCATCATGACAATACAAATTGCTTCCTTCTGAGCACGTTGGGCAGCGAGATCCGTAGTAGCGGGCTGATGTCGGATCTAGGCTTCAGCTAGAGTCTTAGCTTGAGCAACAAATGAGGTTAAGTCAGCAGCACCGCCAATGTCAAGAGTCTGAAGATCCGTGATGATGCCATATATGTGCTGGAGACTGTCCTTGCCGGAGTAGAGAGAATTGAGCTCATCTCACGTTGCCTTGGCCGTCTCGTGATACATGGCCATGTGGTAAGGTTCGCCATCAAGGGAGTTGAGAAGCCAAGTCTGAAGTCTGAACACGGCCATCGTCCCGTAGTCTGTCATCCGTAGGAGCAGAAGGAGGATCCTTAGTGAGATGATGCAGAAGTCCCTTAGATTGAAGTACCCTTCGGACAGAATGCACCAATTCTACAAAGTTCTTCCCAGTAAGAGAGATGGCGGTGATCCTCAACTCATCACGCACCTCAGGAGTAGGAACCAAGCGGATTGTAGGAGTAGATGCAGGCATCTCCGAAGACCCCGCCGAGGATCCCATAGACAACAGGCACGGTCGCAGAAGCAAGCAGAGGCAGTGAGCAGAGACCGCAGTGAGCAAGGGAGACCGCGCGAGCAGAGGGATTGCTGAGAGGTGGAGACCGCTGAGCAAAGGCAACGAACAGAGCTCGCAGTGAGCAGTGACCGCGCGAGCAGAGGGAGACGACGCAAGATCGCGCGAGCAGCGGCAACTGGGAGACGGCGCGGAATCGCGCGAGCAGCGACAACTGGGAGACGGCGCGAGATCGCGCGAGCAGCGACAGCTGGGAGACGGCGCGGGATCGCGCGAGCAGCGGCAGCTGGGAGATCGCTGGAAGAGCTGCGGTTAGACAAAGTGTCACGACCCGTCTCGACAAGGGTCAGAGCGCGCTTCGGGCGGGCCGTGATGCCACAGGCATGGGCGGAAGGAAAACCATGCCTGCTAAGGCGGAGACAGAAATACTATAAATAGTTTTAAAAGAGTTACTTTTGAAGAAAAACAGATTGATTTATTGCGGAAGCTTTAAAAATATGATAAATTTAAAACAGGTGCACATGCATTTTAATAAAAGCTCAAGATACAAGTTTTGAAACAGATATTTATGCAGTGATCATCTCGGATGAATGAACATGCAAAACATGATAAATTCTAGTACATATAATATTTAGCATAGCAGTTGTCCATGAAACAGGAGAAAATGACTGATTATAATTATTACATGAAAGAAATATCTGACAGTAAAAGAAATGAAACATAAACACAAAACCTGAAACTTGACGCAGATCGGCCTCTGAGAGCAGGCGGCGCAGGCACAACCACTAAGGCAAATCCAAAACAAGAAGGAAAAGCCTCAGAACATTGAAATAAACAGGAGTAAAGCTAAATAAAAATATGAGCAGGAGAAACAACATATTGAGTACCGCTTTTCATGAAGCTGAGCTCACAAAACAGGCAAGCAAGTGAGACAAGCAGAAATATCTAGAGTTATTAGACTACTCCGAAATATAGCATACATAGATGATCAAGTAATAACTTAAGTTGTAACAAGGGAAAGTGTGAGTATTTTTGGTTGACGCACAGGATTCGTGATTCAGACAGATTCAGATTCAGATGCAAGTCTTATCGGAAATTCAGGATTTCTACCCGTAGCCTCTAAGGGGCGGCTCTTTCGAACCCTCACCCTTGAGCCAGGGAGTTCATGCTTGCTATGACCGGTCCTTTGTTCCCGTTAGGGATTCAAGAGGGAACCCAAGTCGAGGAGTTGCATCGATTAAACACCACCTTTCATTGTTTACTTAAGTTATTAATGAAGTAATTCATGATTGAGTGATTCAAACATATCAAGACATGTTACCAAATTTTGATTCGGATATACGATAATATATTTTACAAACGTGAAACGGGGGGAATCAAGTTATAGAACGTTATTTAATCAAGTCTTGGAACCAGACAGGAATAAGAAACAAGATTCGATGACACCGAAAACTAGGAAGTGAGTTTTGAACTTTGCGTGTTCGAGATAATAAGATTCCAATAACAAGAAGATTCTTCCAGTTAAAAGAAGCGCATGAGTAAGTTTGACATGCATCGATTCTGGGATAACAAGTACTCATTTACATTAAGCCACTTTATGACACGATTAACTTCCAAATAAGGAGTGTACGATACAAGCATGATAGAGAGACATCGATCATATATTTGCTAGCCATAAACCGTTACTATTATTATCATGATGTTTAATACTCATGTTCAACAATCTATCGTTTCTCGAATTATTCATCAAATAAGAAATTTATTCATCTAGGTCTATCCAAATAAAATCATTCATGTTCACAGATTCGTATCATCTCAAATGCGTAAAACCTCAAACTACTAACAAGTCATTTCAACGTTCGAGATCTAAGCTTATATGATGAAACAAGCATTCAAAAGTGAAGTCATAAATTCATAAGAGCAGACAAGGTAATCTACGATCAATGTTTGCAAGAGAGGATGATCTCTACTTACCTTAAATGAGGCTGAAGCTGACGGCGGCGACGAAGCGGCGCAAGCAAAAGTCAGAAATCATATTTTCGAACCTGATCAAGCACAACGAAGACGACATAGCATAAATTACTACGCTAATGCAAGTATTATATGACGCGAAAATTTAAATAACGAGGGCTTAGCAAAAATACCTCCTCAAAAGTGAGGGGAGAAGAGATTCCACGCGGAGACGGAGACTTGGCGACGCTTAGGTTGCGGAAACCCTAATTCGGAGAGGGCTTTAGAGAGATCCCGCCAATTAGGGCGACGAATGGCCCCGGGAAGCACGAAAACCTAGAAATTAGATAGTTATAACGGGGGCAAACATGTTGGATCACCAATATATGCAACTCAGGGCATGAAAATTGCGAAGGATTCAAAAGAAATCTGAATAAAGAGGAAGGATGAAGAATTCTTACCCAAAGGAAGACAAGGTCGGGCTCAAGGAGCCGAATCCGAGTCCAAAATCTGAGCGGAGGAAGGTTCAAGCAAAACCCTAGGCGTTCCTCTTGCAAGCACCAGCCAAACGATGAAGGAGAAGAGGGATTAGGGTTGCAAAACCCTAGAAGAAGGGAGGAACAAGGCTGCTGGAGGGAGGAGAGTTGCTGACGTCCTCAAGGAAGAAGGCTGCTGCCGTCCAGAACAGGGGGAGAGCATGAGGCTGCCGACATTGGGAGGGAGATCCCGTCGGCCTAAGGGAGAGCAAGGGGGCAGCGGCCACGGCTGGAGGAGCTGGAGGCGGCGCCGGCAAGGGAAGCAGGAGCGGCAGGCGGCGTCGGCTCTGCGCGCGGGAGACGGGAGCGGGAGAGGGAGACGGGAGGAGCGGCTTGCGGGATATTTGCGAGAAGCCCTAGCTGATGCGGGAAAATAGAGAGGAGAGGGATTTAAGCCGGGGGGGGGGGAGACTTGGGTTGCGACTAGCCAAAACGAATATATATAGGTATATATATAATTACATATTTAAGTAGGGGAATAGAGGGATTTTTAGCAAATTTTTACAATTATGCCTTTAATTTAACCCCCCACTTGACTTTGATTTAAAATCATGGGTTGCGGCTAGACAAAAGAGGGAGGGTTGTTACATTCTCCCCTACTTAAGAAGTTTCGTCCCGAAACTTTCTGAGGATTCCCTGGATGGAACCTCTCATGGCGAAGATTCAGATGTCATTCATTCTAAACATGATTTGCAGATCAAGACATGGAAGCTAACTATGAACATGCTGGAACAGAAAAGAAAACAAGCGCGGAGACTAACCGAGGTCAAGAGAAAATTTGCGGATAATTACTTCGCATATCTGATTCAAATTCTCGAGGGAACTCTTCAAACATTAGCGGGTTCGGAGGAACACGTATGATTGATTTCAGGGATCACAGAGTTTTCTTCAAATAGCTCAAAATTGAGAGGCAAGACTCGAGAATTTGAGAGCGAAAAATCTTTGCACGAAGGGGATAACTTACTTGCGATGCTGACGCTTAAGAGATAACTAGAAGGAGATACTGGAGAATCAGATGAGATCGATAGACAAGCAGAACAGGAAGCACTGATTACTAATATTAGAGATTTGAATCTAGAGATTCTAACACATTTCCTACTGTCAGGTACATAAATTATGTAATAATTATAGCATTTCCATTGGACAACTCTAGGTATGATCATGCAAGTGCAAAATTGAAATCATGTGTCATGTCAAGCAAATAGAAAAACCATGTGTGTGCAATCATTATTGTTGTTCTTGGCTTCACACTTGTGCAGTGATTTATTATATGAATGCAAATGAATGGATACACATGCCATGTTAAGCGCCCATATCACTTAACATGTCATGCATATTAAGACTCTAATGTCAACGCACTTGAAAATATTAAACTGCCCATAACCATTTAATATTCGCAAGCGGTGTATATCCTAGTGGAATTCATATGCACAAAAATGTTAAGTTTGCCCATAACCCCTTAACATTCGTGTGCATACTACTCATGCTTATGGGTGAGTGTGTGCGTGTTTCAGCCGTGAACAACAAATAATGACAATGTGCGTGAAGAATTGATGCATGCATAAATATTTATAAAAATGAGATTTAAAATATTTGATAATTGTAAAATACTATCTTTAGGAACAAACCTCGCTTTGATACCAACTGTCACGACCCGTCTCGACAAGAGTCAGAGCGCGCTTCGGGCGGGCCGTGATGCCACAGGCATGGGCGGAAGGAAAACCATGCCTGCTAAGGCGGAGACAGAAATACTATAAATAGTTTTAAAAGAGTTACTTTTGAAGAAAAACAGATTGATTTATTGCGGAAGCTTTAAAAATATGATAAATTTGAAACAAGTGCACATGCATTTTAATAAAAGCTCAAGATACAAGTTTTGAAACAGATATTTATGCAGTGATCATCTCGGATGAATGAACATGCAAAACATGATAAATTCTAGTACATATAATATTTAGCCTAGCAGTTGTCCATGAAACAGGAGAAAATGGCTGATTATAATTATTACATGAAAGAAATATCTGACAGTAAAAGAAATGAAACATAAACACAAAACCTGAAACTTGACGCAGATCGGCCTCTGAGAGCAGGCGGCGCAGGCACAACCACTAAGGCAAATCCAAAACAAGAAGGAAAAGCCTCAGAACATTGAAATAAACAGGAGTAAAGCTAAATAAAAATACGAGCAGGAGAAACAACATATTGAGTACCGCTTTTCATGAAGCTGAGCTAACAAAACATGCAAGCAAGTGAGACAAGCAGAAATATCTAGAGTTATTAGACTACTCCGAAGTATAGCATACATAGATGATCAAGTAATAACTTAAGTTGTAACAAGTGAAAGTGTGGGTATTTTTGGTTGACGCACAGGATTCGTGATTCAGACAGATTCAGATTCAGATGCAAGTCTTATCGGAAATTCAGGATTTCTACCCGTAGCCTCTAAGGGGCGGCTCTTTCGAACCCTCACCCTTGAGCCAGGGAGTTCATGCTTGCTATGACCGGTCCTTTGTTCCCGTTAGGGATTCAAGAGGGAACCCAAGTCGAGGGGTTGCATCGATTAAACACCACATTTCATTGTTTACTTAAGTTATTAATGAAGTAATTCATGATTGAGTGATTCAAACATATCAAGACATGTAACCAAATTTTGATTCGGATATACGATAGTATATTTTACAAACGTGAAACGGGGGGAATCAAGTTATAGAACGTTATTTAACCAAGTCTTGGAACCAGACAGGAATAAGAAACAAGATTCGATGACACCGAAAACTAGGAAGTGAGTTTTGAACTTTGCGTGTTCGAGATAATAAGTTTCCAATAACAAGAAGATTCTTCCAGTAAAAAGAAGCGCATGAGTAAGTTTGACATGCATCGATTCTGGGATAACAAGTACTCATTTACATTAAGCCACTTTATGACACGATTAACTTTCAAATAAGGAGTGTACGATACAAGCATGATAGAGAAACATCGATCATATATTTGCTAGCCATAAACCGTTACTATTATTATCATGATGTTTAATACTCATGTTCAACAATCTATCGTTTCTCGAATTATTCATCAAATAAGAAATTTATTCATCTAGGTCTATCCAAATAAAATCATTCATGTTCACAGATTCGTATCATCTCAAATGCGTAAAACCTCAAACTACTAACAAGTCATTTCAACGTTCGAGATCTAAGCTTATATGATGAAACAAGCATTCAAAAGTGAAGTCATAAATTCATAAGAGCAGACAAGGTAATCTACGATCAATGTTTGCAAAAGAGGATGATCTCTACTTGCCTTAAATGAGGCTGAAGCTGACGGCGGCGGCGAAGCGGCGCAAGCAAAAGTCAGAAATCATATTTTCGAACCTGATCAAGCACAACGAAGGCGACATAGCATAAATTACTACGCTAATGCAAGTATTATATGACGCGAAAATTTAAATAACGAGGGCTTAGCAAAAATAACTCCTCAAAAGTGAGGGGAGAAGAGATTCCACGCGGAGACGGAGACTTGGCGACGCTTAGGTTGCGGAAACCCTAATTCGGAGAGGGCTTTAGAGAGATCCCGCCAATTAGGGCGACGAATGGCCCCGGGAAGCACGAAAACCTAGAAATTAGATAGTTATAACGGGGGCAAACATGTTGGATCACCAATATATGCAACTCAGGGCATGAAAATTGCGAAGGATTCAAAAGAAATCTGAATAAAGAGGAAGGAGGAAGAATTCTTACCCAAAGGAAGACAAGGTCGGGCTCAAGGAGCCGAATCCGAGTCCAAAATCTGAGCGGAGGAAGGTTCAAGCAAAACCCTAGGCGTTCCTCTTGCAAGCACCAGCCAAACGATGAAGGAGAAGAGGGATTAGGGTTGCAAAACCCTAGAAGAAGGGAGGAACAAGGCTGCTGGAGGGAGGAGAGTTGCTGACGTCCTCAAGGAAGAAGGCTGCTGCCGTCCAGAACAGGGGGAGAGCATGAGGCTGCTGACATTGGGAGGGAGATCCCGTCGGCCTAAGGGAGAGCAAGGAGGCAGCGGCCACGGCTGGAGGAGCTGGAGGCGGCGCCGGCAAGGGAAGCAGGAGCGGCAGGCGGCGTCGGCTCTGCGCGCGGGAGAGGCCGCTGACAGGGAGAAATCGCGCGAGCACAACAGAGATTGTGCGAGCAACGACAGGGAGACATCGAGCATGACAGGGAGATCGCGCGAGCAGCGGCAACGAGCAGGAGGAGCGGGGCCTACTTATTAGAAGGGAGGAGGCTATAAGAGAGCCGAGGAGAAGAAGCCGCGGGAAGGAGAGGGAGCCCGCAAGGGAGCTGCGGTCAGAAATTTTGGAGACCGCAGGGAAGGAGCTCGCAGAGGGCTGGCGGTCAGAAATTTTGGAGACCGCAGATTTGGACCGAAGACTCTGATACCATGTAGACAAGAGCCAAACCTTGTATATATTTCTCTATGTATAAAACACAATGTAAGAATACAAATATATAAGATGAAGAAAGAGAGAGGAAATCCTTATACATGATGTGAGACTAAAGAGAAGAGAGAGAAACAAAATAAAAGGGCTCCAATATGGGCCTTTACCTGGGATTTTCTAACACAACTAAAGAGCAGCCCGGTGCACGAAGCATCCTTGCGTAGCGAGGGTCTGGGGAAGGGTCCCGCCACAAAATTTATGAATGCAACTAAAACAAAATAATTTGTATCTACATTTTCATCAGTTAGAAACTCATATGACTTGGTTCCTCGGAACAAAACCAACCCAAATTGTGAAATCAAAGCTTTGTAATAGAGATCATATATTTGTTCGACCTCATCCAAAATAAGCATACCACTCATCAAAGCTTTGCAATAGAGATTGTAAGCAACCTCGCAAGAAAGGACAAATGTTCTCCCTTCCTCAATTTTCTCCTCCACAAAAGAACCAAATCTTCTGAAACAAAGCAGAACTACAAAAAAGGTCAGATATGGAGAGCCTCGATCACAAGCAACATCTTTTTAATCCGAACGAATTGTCTCCCGTTGTTACCGACATCCAGACAGATGAGCCTGAATGGAAGGTGTACTCGCGAAGGACGCGCACAAGAGCTGGCGACGAATCGGGCGGCGAATCGGGCGGTGAAACGGAGGCTGCCTAGGGGGGCCGACCGGCCCAAGTATCTTCAGCTTTCAGTTATTTATTATGCTGTATTTGCTTGTTTTTTTTAGACTCTTGTTATGAGGTGGGTTCCCCCTATATAAGGGATCACCTTAGGGTTTTGTCTTTATCTTTTGGATCAATCATCAAGTTGGGGCTGCTCCCCTTTCTCTCTCAATCTCCTTCTCTTGCTCTCCCTCTCTCTCTTCCGTCTATCTTTCTCTCTCGCTCTATCTCCCTCCTCCTCCGGTCCAGCTAACGCCGCCGCCCGCTACCTTCCGCTAGCGCCCTCCTCCGATCCAGCTAACGCCGCCGCTACCTCCCGCTAGCGCCCTCCGATACCAGAGCGGTATCATTGGTCCGACCTGCCGCTCCGCCTGCCGCCGCCGGATTTCAGAAATGGCTCCAAAGGGCGCCCCCCGTCCCGACGATGACCTCCTCGCCGAACGGCTCGCCACCCACGACGGCCACATCTCCTCCCTTCAGTCCTCCGTGGAGGCACTCGCGGCCGGCCAAGCCTCGATCCTCGCACGCATCGACGCCCTCATCTCCGCCGCGAACCTCGCCCCCATTCCCGCTCCGGACCCACCGATCCCGACCCAGCTGGGCTCAGGTGCAGGATCCGACGCCGGATCCGCATCCCTGCTCGGAACCCCGCCCAGCCCGCTGCCGCCGGGGCTGGGTCGGCTACCTGCCGGGAACCCCGCCCAGCCCGCTGCCGCCGGGGCTGGGTCGGCTACCTGCCGGGAACCCCGCCCAGCCCGCTGCCGCCGCAACCAACTCGGCCGGCATCCAGCCGCCGCCCAGAATTTTTTCCGGCGCGTTCCAGCCTTTTCAGGCACCCGGCCGACCGCCCCTTTCCTTGGACATTCCTGGCTTCTCCGGCGTGGATCCTTTGGGGTGGTTCGCACGTGCGGAGCATTTTTTCGACCTCAACGTCACGCCCGACGCGGATAAGGTGGCCACGACCATCGTCGGCCTGGAGGGCTCGGCGCTCCATTGGGCTCGGTGGCTCCGACAAGTCCACCCCGACATTTCGTGGACGGAGTTCAAGCGTGAGATGGTTACCCGCTACGATTCCCGTTACACCGGCTCCGCCGTCGAGCGCCTATGCACGAATCGCCAATCCACCACCGTGGACGCGTATATAGACGAGTTCGTGGGACTCGTGACTCAACTTCCGGGACTTCCCCCCGAGCACTATTTGGGTTTCTTTCTACAAGGCTTGAGCCCCAACATTCACTCTCGCATACGTACTCACCAGCCCCGTTCGATGTCGGAAGCCCTCGAACTCGCCCGGGCGGTAGAGGCGGACATTGGACCTCGCCAAACCAGCCCCGCACCTTTCCGACCACCGACACACCGGCTACCGACCGACCATCGTGCCGCCCGGCCGTCCTGCGCGGCTAGAGGGACCGCACCGCGTCTCCAACGGCGACTACAACGACCTACGCCGCCGCGGCCTATGCTTCCGATGCCGCCAACCGTACTCTCCGCAACATGCTTGCCCAGTCATGGAATTCCACACGATGAAACTGGCCGGCATGGTCCAGGGCCGGCCCATCATTGTGATGGTAGATAGCGGGGCAAGTCACAACTTCCTGTCGGCCCAACTTGCCGGCGAGCTCGCCTTACCGATGGATCCGTCGCCCGGATTTTCGGTGTGCCTCGGTGATGGCCGCCGCCGCCCGACGCTTGGACAGTGCCGAGACGTGACCGTGTCTCTCGGCTCCTGCACGGTCACGACTGATTTCTATATGTTCGAGTTGGGTGGTCTGGATGCGATCTTGGGGGTGGCCTGGATCGAGACATTGGGGGACGTCCGCGTCAATTGGGCGTCGATGACCATGTCCTTCCAGCACCAGGGCCAGCCATGCCGCTTGACGGGCGATCCGACTCTTCTACGCTCATCGATCTCGTTCCGCGCGATGACGCACATTATCGATGTTGACTTCTCAGCCTGGCTTTGGCCTATGCAGGCCGGCCTTTCGGCGACGATCGACCCCCTTGTCCCCGCGATGTCCTCGGTGCTTGCCGATTTTGAGGATGTTTTCACTACACCGGCGGGCCTTCCCCCACCTCGGCCGACCTATCACGCCATTGTCCTCCACCCAGGGTCGGCGACGGTGTCCGTCCGGCCATATCGTTATGGGCATGCACAAAAGGACGAGTTGGAGCGGCTTGTTCGGGAGCTGTTACTCGGGGGCCTCATTTGGCCCAGTGCTAGCCCTTTTTCCAGTCTCGTCTTGCTGGTACACAATAAGGATGGAAGTTGGCGCTTCTGCGTGGACTACCGGGAGCTGAACAAGGCGACCGTTCCCGACAATTACCCCATCCCAGTGATCCAGGAGCTTTTGGACGAGCTGCATGGTGCGGCTTTCTTCACCAAGATGGACCTCCGCGCCGGCTATCATCAGATCCGAGTTCGGCCGACGGACGTGCCAAAGACGGCTTTCCGCACACACGACAGCCATTTTGAGTTTTTAGTGATGCCCTTCGCGCTCACTAACGCTCCGACATGTACTTGTCTTCTTTGATGATATACTTGTCTTTAGTCGTTCTTGGCAGAAGCATCTCAGACACGTGCGAGAGACCTTCACCACCCTCCGCCGTCACCATCTTACGGTCAACCGTAAGAAGTGCACTTTCGGTACTTCGGCGGTCAGCTACTTGGGTCATACTATCTCCGCTCATGGGGTGGCCATGGATGAGGACAAGATCCAGGCGGTGCTGCGTTGGCCGACTCCACACTCTGTTCGGGACGTGCGCGCATTCCTCGGGCTGACCGGCTATTACCGGCGCTTTATCAGAGACTACGGCGGGTTGGCCCGCCCCTCACCCAGCTGTTGAAGACGGCAGAGGACAGGCCGTTCGAGTGGCCCCCTGCCGCGATGGTGGCGTTCGCCGCGTTGCAGTCGGCCTTGGTTCAGGGCCCGGTATTGGCAATGCCGGATTTCAGTCAGCTGTTCGTAGTGGAGTGTGACGCTTCTGGGTCCGGCGTCGGCGCCATATTGATGCAGACAGGCCGGCCTATCGCCTATTACAGCCGGGCATTCTCCACAGCCGTGCGGAGCAGATCCGCCTACGAAAACGAGCTCATGGCCCTCGTTTTGGCGGTCCAGCATGGGCGACCCTACCTTCTCGGCCGCCCCTTTATCATCCGTACGGATCACCACAGCTTGCGTTACCTCCCACATCAGAAGATTGCCACGCCGACACAACAGGTGTGGGTGGCGAAGCTCCTTGGCTGCGATTTCACGATCGAGTTCCGGTCGGGCAAGACGAACCGCGCGGCCGATGCACTACCCCGCCATCCCCATCCCCCAGAGTTGACCGCCATTTCGAGATCGGTGTGGGACGATGCCACCGGCCTCCAACAGGAGGTGGACAGGGACCCGCAGTTGGTGGGCATTCGGGCGGCCTTACTAGCCGACCCCACGTCCCGACCTCCCTACACTCTCATAGGGGTCCGCCTCTTCCATCGGGATCGCTTAGTTCTGTCGGCCTCATCCTCGCGGATTATCCAGCTACATGCAGAGTTTCACTCCACACCATCGGGTGGCCACGCGGGCGCGTTCCGCACCCACCGCCGCCTGGCCACGTCTCTTTTCTGGCCCCACATGCTCCGCCAGGTAAAGGCTTATGTGGCGGCATGTTTACCCTGTTAGAAGGCCAAATATGAGACCATGTTTCCTAGTGGCCTACTTCAGCCCCTCTCGATTCCAGAGCGAGTTTGGGAGGACATCGCGATGGACTTCATCACTCGCCTGCCGCGCTCCAACGGTTTTGATTGCATCCTTGTCGTAGTCGACCGCCTGACGAAGTACGCCCACTTCGTGCCTCTTCGCCACCCATACACAGCGGCGACCGTGGCGGACAATTTCATCGCAGAGATCGTGCAGCTCCATGGGTTTCCCCGCTCGATCGTCAGCGATCGTGATCCACTCTTCCTAAGCAGCTTTTGGACATCGCTCTTCCGCTTACAGGGTACACACTTACGGATGAGTACAACTTACCACCCGCAGTCGGACGGCCAGTCCGAGGTCTTGAATAGGTGTCTGGAGACTTACTTGCGCTGCTTCATTGGAGAGCGACCGGGCTCGTGGGCAAAGTGGCTGTGTTGGGCTGAGTATTCTTACAACACCGTCTATCACTATTCCGCGCATACTTCGCCGTTCGAGACAGTCTACAACCGACCACCACCTTCCATCCTCCGCCACCTTCTGTGGGAATGCCCGGTCGCTAGTTTGGCCAACCACCTCCATGATCGGGACGTGATCTTGGATAGTTTGAAGCACCATCTGCGGCGTGCCCAGGCGAAGATGACCTCGTTTGCCAACAAGAAACGCCGAGACTTATCATTTCAGATTGGTGAACGGGTGTTCATCAAACTACATCCTTATCGGCAACTTACGGTAGCCCGCCGACCATGCCCCAAGCTAGCACCCCGTTTCTACGGGCCCTTCGAGATCATGAGCCGCATTGGAGCCGTGGCCTACCGGCTCCGCCTACCGGATAACAGTCGAATCCACCCCGTGTTTCATGTCTCGCAACTTCGCCGGGTTGTCGGCGACCATCCGGTCACCGACCACATCCCAACGGACTTGGATTTTTTCGGCTCCGACCCCCTTTACCCAGAGGCCATTGTTGACCGGCGTCACCACACGCCGGGCGAGGCAACCCCAGAGGAGATACGTGTGGCATGGCGTGGCCGGTTCGCATTCGCCGCGACATGGTTACTTCGTGAGGATTTCCGGCGCCAGTTCCCAGATTATTGCCTTGAGGACAAGATCAATTTTCCAGATGGGGGTATTGTTACCGACATCCAGACAGATGAGCCTGAATGGCAGGTGTACTCGCAAAGGACGCGCGCAAGAGCTGACGACGAAGCGGGCGGCGAACCGGGCGGTGAAACGGAGGCTGCCTAGGGGGGCCGACCGGCCCAAGTATTTGCTTGTTTGTTTATTATGTTGTATTTGCTTGTTTTTATTAGACTCTTGTTATGAGGTGGGTTCCCCCTATATAAGGGATCACCTTAGGGTTTTGTGTTTATCTTTTGGATCAATCATCAAGTTGGGGCTGCTCCCCTTTCTCTCTCAATCTCCTTCTCTTGCTCTCCCTCTCTCTCTTTCGTCTCTCTCTCTCTCTCTCGCTCTATCTCCCTCCTCCTCCGGTCCAGCTAACGCCGCCGCCCGCTACTTTACGTTGGCGCCCTCCTCCGATCTAGTTAACGCCGCCGCTACCTCCCGCTAGCGCCCTCCGATACCCGAGCGGTATCACCCGTCCTCGGAACCAGGGCCGGTGCGCCCCGGCAAAAGGACTCATCGTTTGCATTCGAACATGCTCAAGTATGTGGTTTCCTATCTCCTTCCGTCGTCAGAGAAAATGTTGACGTAGGAGGAGGGGTTTAATGACATAACATACATTGACTAGCAGTATTGGAAGAAATGGAAGAGGAAGAGCGGCGAGAAGTTTGGTCGCGAGAAGGTTGGCGGCTGCGGGTCGTGAGAACAATGAGAGCACGAATTGAGAAGTCTAAATAGGTCGGAATTGGTGTGTGTGGGTGGGGGGGGGGGGGGAGCCTATAATAAATTCCATGGAATTGGAAGGAATTCCAATTCCTAATATTTTTTTAGGAGGCCGAACGGTGGAATTGGAATTGGGGAGTCAATTTCAATTTCTTCCCCCAATTCCGTCCCAACGAATGAGGCCTTAAGGAAATGTGGATCCTAATTGAGAAAAATTACACTAAAAAGAAAGAAGTTGCACGACTCTACCAACTTCAGACAAAAAAGATTTCTTTATTGAATGCTGAGAACTTTGAAGAATATTATAATAAATTGGCACACAAGTTGGTAGAGTTAGATCTTGTGTGTCAATCATGTTTAGGTACTCAACAATAAAATGGTGTGGCTTAGTGGAACAATAAACATATCTTGGATATTACGAGGTGCTTACTCCAAGAGATGAATGTGCCCAAAATTCTTTGGTATGGAGGGTTTCTAATGACTGTGTATTTAATCATTAGGATACCTGCAATGACCTTGGGAGGCAAATGCCCTCTTCAAGGCCAAAGGTCCGACGACCCACTATTTGGACTTTCACCTAAAATCTTTGGGTGCGTTGCGTCTGTTCATATTAATGGAAGTGATTGTGACAAACTCGGACTTCAAGCGGTTAAATGTATGTTTGTAGATTATGCTGCGAATCAAAAGGATTATGAATATTATTTTACTAATCTGGAATAAAGATTTATCTTTGAGCATTTTCCTAATTATTCTCTTAATGGTACATCGATGCATTGACCATGAATGAGGGTAATAGAGGTTGACGATGATGCATTTACATTTCCTGTCTTGGTTGATTCCCCTCCAGAGGGCAACATATATACTACAGTTCCTTCTGTTTCAACTGACGTATATAAGGATATCAAAACTTACAATCGCGAAAAAAGGAAGTGCATGTATTCCAGAGAAGGAAACATCTGAATCAGTCTGGTACAAATCCTCATGTGACTCAAGCCACCACATCCATTATCAGCTTCTCAGGTCCGAATCCTCATGTTATTTCTCTTGGGATTTCTCCCTCCGTACATATTTCGTGTGGTCGTGCCAGATATCATATTGATCAATATGTTGAGTATCATTCCTTCTCCCCTATTTTTAAGTTATTCTTATCTTCCATCGCTACCATTGTTGTTACCACTAATTTTGCAGAGGCCACGTCAAAGTCTTAATGGTGCAAGGCTATGGATATTGAGATGGAGACCCTTACAAGCTACGAAGCACGGATACTTAAAAATGCTCCGCGTATCGGCTCGAACGCGTTTCGGATACGGGAAACGCCCGAAAACGTTTCCCGTATCCGTATTTTTTTTAAAAATCACGTTTCCCGTATCCGTTTCGTATCGTATCCCGTATCCCGTTTTCGTCCCCATGCTACATAGCTTACAAGATAACAAACTTGGGAGGTTTTTCCCTTGTCACCTCATCGCCTTCCTGTTGGATGTTGTTGGGTATACTTTATCAAGTATTTGAAGGATGAAACTCTTAAACGGTATAAAGCCAGACTTGTGGCTAAATTTTACATTCAAATTGATGTGGTTGACTTTCATGAGACTTTTGCTCTTGTTGCTAAACTGAATTTAGTACGAATTCTCTCCATGACGGTTCACAAATATTGGCCTTGATCAAATGGACGTCGAGAATGCCTTTCTTCATGGGGATCTCCAGGAAGACATTTATATGACATCTCTTTTTGGTCTTTCTGTCCCCATAAGGAAGTATTTATGAACTTAAGAATGCTATTTCTCGACTTAAAAAAATCTCCAAAAGCTTAGTTTGACAAATTGAGTGCTAAGCTTATCACCATGGGAGTCAGAAGAAGTACATGCAATTATTTTGTCTTTATTCACAAGACCTTGGGCCGTACTATCCTTCTTGTGGCGTATGTTGATGATCTTATTATTACTAGAAGTAATGAAAGTCATACTGTGGCTGTCAAAAGGTATATGACTACTACCTTTGAGCTTAAAGATCCCATCTTATAATGTTACTTTCTCAGGGAAGCAGCTAGATCGAAGAATGGTATTTTTATATCGCAAAGAAAATATGTTTTGGATCTTCTTGCCGAACATGGGTACTTATGGGCCCAATGGATAGTGCTATTGACCCTAATTATAATATCCACGGAAATTACAAATCAGAAGATTTGTGGGTAAACTCATTTACCTTACTATTACCAAACCTAATATCACATTTGCTATCAGCCTTGTTTGTCAATTCATGCATGATCTCAAAAAGGCCCTTGGTATGTGTATTGTGGTTAAAGGTCAGAACCATTCAATATGTTCGGGTAATGTGATACTTGTATAACCCGTAATTCGTCGAGATTAGAAATGCATAAGGAAGAGATCTTAAGAGCCAAGCTCGACAGGGTTCAACTCGTTAGTCCAACTCAGCAGAATTCACCTCGCCGGGGGGGGGACCCCTTGCCTTTGCCTATAAGTAGGACCCTTCTCCACCTCCTCCAGTTGAGCTCCACTCCTAAGAGATGTTGACCTTTCCCCATCTACTCCAGTTGAGCTCCACTCCTGGGAGGTGTAGATCTTTTTCCACCTCCTCCAGTTGAACTCGCTCGTCTAGAGAATGACATGAGAGGTGTCGAACCTTCTCCACCTCCTCTAATTGAACTCCACTCCTGGGAGGTGTCGACCTTTCTCCACCTCTTCCAGTTGAGCCCCACTCCTGAGAGGTGTCGACTTTTCTCCATCTCCTCCAATTGAGCTCTACTCTTAGGAGGTGTCGACCTTTCTCCACCTTCTCCAGTTGAGCTCCACTCCTGGGAAGGACCTCGCGTGGCATTTCATCTCGTGTCCATCTCGCCGAACCAAGGGTCCTACATTGTTTTTCCGAGCTTGTGTCGAGCCCCAAAAAGCAGAGATTGTGTATAACCCTAATTCGTCGAGATCAAAAATGCTTAAGGAAGAGACCTCATGAGCCCAGTTCGGCAGAATTCAGCTCGTCAGCCCAGCTCGGCAGGGTTCAGTTCGTCAGCCCAGCTCGATAGAGTTCAGCTTGTCAGCCCAGCTCGATAGGGTTCACCTCGTCAGCCCAACTCGACAGGGTTCACCTCGTCAGCCCAACTCGACAGGGTTCAACTCGTCAGCCTAGCTTGATAGAGTTCCCCTCGTCAGCCCAACTCTGCAGGTTCCCCTCGTTAGCCCAGCTTGGCAGGGTTCACCTCGTCAACCCAGCTCGACAGAGTTCAGTTCGTCAGCCCAGCTCGACAGAGTTCAGTTCGTCAGGGTTCACCTCGTCAGCCCAACTCGGCAGAGTTCAGCTCGTCAGGGTTCACCTCGTCAGCCCAGCTCGGCAGGGTTAACTTTGTCATCCCAGCTCGACAGAGTTCACCTCGTCAGCCAAGCTCGACATGGTTTAGCTCGTCAGCCCAACTCGGCAGGGTTCAACTCGTCGGCCCAGCTCGGTAGGGTTCACCTCGTCAGCCAAGTTCGGCAGGGTTCACCTCGTCAGCCCAGATCGACAGATTTCACCTCGTCAGCCCAGTTTATCAGGGTTCAGCTCGTCAACCCAGCTCGGTAGGGGTCAGCTTGTCAGCCCAGCTCGACAGGGTTCAGCTTGTCAGCCCAACTCGGCAGGGTTCAGCTCGCCAGCCCATCTCGGCAGAGTTCAGCTCATCAGCCCAGCTCGGCAGGGTTCACCTCGTCAACCCAGCTCGGCAGGGTTCACTTTGTCAACCCAGCACGACAGGGTTCAACTCGTCATGGGGGGGGGGGGGGTACCTCTTGCCTTTGCCTATAGATAAGATCACACTCTGCGAAGAGTCGCCCATTTGAAGATTTGGCGACCTCGCCTACCTTCCCCTGGACTCACACAACACTTGGTTTGGGAGGGGAAGTTTCTATACACTCCTGGGTATGTGGTGGGCCTCCACAGTGTAATACGACCACCTCGTCTACTAGTAAAATAAATTCGACCTCTCTCTTGTTCGCTTCATGTCTATGCCCGCTAATTCTGGGGAAAGTAACCTCCGGCCATCCTTTCGGTCCGAACATTTGTGAACTGATTTTCTCGGTTTCAACAATACTAACTTGTTGGCGGAAACCTTGTGGCCTGGAAAAGTAAGAAGCAAACTATTGCAACTAGATCTTCCACGCTCAAATCTCTCTTAGGGGAAATGGAGGTGTTTACCAATGGGGCTACCCATATCTATTGTGATCAAAGTGCAATCCATATTGCATCCAATCCAATGTTTTAAGATTGAACTAAGCATATAGAGATTAACTATCATTTTCTACCGGAGAATGTTTAGAATAAAATTATTACTTATAATCAATTGTCTGATATGCTCAGTAAGGCTGTATTTGGAAGGAATATCTATCAGAGTCTATACGTTTGGGAATGTTTGCTGCTTATGGAGTAAGCTTACAGGGGATAATGAAGTGCAAGAGGTCAAGTCACGGGGTGGTGTCCAGAACAACTTTAAAGATACGGGAGATTAGGGCGTCGGGTTTCCTGGAGCGCGGAGTGTTTAAGCGGAACAAAAAGAAAAACATCGATATAGAATATCGGAGGGCTTGCGCTATCCGATTAGGTAATATTCTTGCACGAACAATGAGACCCTGTGGGACATGTTAAAAACAGTTGCTTGCGGTATTTGGTTAGCGGTTGACGATACTATGCATAATGGTTCGGAAGGACTTAATGGAAAATATGCTAACTTAAAAAGTCACTGAGGAATCCACAGATGCAATATTATATTGTGGATGTTGCCAAAGATCACAACTTTGAGGCCTTTTTAATACTCGATATTTATATTTATTGATATTTGTTTAGTCATTTGATTACTTGTGGTCATTGTATTATGATGAAGGTTTAGTTGTGTATATTTTTATGGTAATTTTTATTGTATTGACGAAATGGTGTATGCCTGATGACGTTACTTGCTCGAATCACCTCCTTATTTAGATTAGATAGAGATTTGGTTATTTACTTTTAGTCAGGTTTAGGAGAAAGTTTCATTCACATAATCTACTCTTTTGTGCCACCTGTGGGATGGATCTTTTAACTGTTATTCCTGCAGTTCAACCTTTGGTTTAATTGGTTATACGTTTGTTCATTAGGTTGGTTTGGGTTATTTTGTGTGGCTGAGGGTCCACTACTTCAACTGTTGGGTGATATCCGTTTGATTTAGTCTGGGGTGCTTGAAAGCGGAGATTAATGGCACGAGATAAGAGAATGAGTCACAGGTTGCATGTCTGAAAGCATGTGTGGGGAAGAGGCACCCGTTTGTGAAAGAAACCAAAATATTAATCAAATGGCACGGGATAAGAAAAAGTGCGAGTTCTTTTACTCTGTTTCTGAATTATGATCTAAAATTAATGGTACATGATAAAAAATTGAATTATGAGTTCTTATTTATTGATTCCAAATGAGGAAGGGCAACAACACGTAGTGGGAAATGCCTTATGGATACTTGTTGTGGAAGCTGAAAAATTGATGTGGATAGGATATGAATCAGAACATAATTTCTTAATAAGGGAAAAAGTGAAATAAATGAGTGGAATTATAATGTAAGGATAAGTGAAAAAGACCTAAATTAATTAGGTCTGATTCTACTTGTTCTTAGCTTCACTCTTGGAATCAAAGGACTTCACATCCATGACTACAAAATTTTATTCAATCACCATTTTTGCATAATAACCTCAATGAACTATATTTGCACGGTTGGGTTCTTAATAACGAGAAACTAACTGTATAGTCATTATTCAAAATAACCATGCCAATAGTAATTGAAAACAAATTAAAATTTCATAAAGTAAACCATGAAATAATAAAATGATCATAAAGGCTATATTACAAAATATACCTATAGGGTGATTGAGTTTAGCAATTAATATCCTCTTGTTTCTGAAAACGAAATGTCTCCACGTACTGTTCTGACACAAACTACTGGACATTTCAAATATATATATATATATTATATTATATATTTCACATAACATTGTGATTTAACATGCATTATACTATATTTTTTCTTGTTTTTTCACATTCTTCTCTTGTTGACATGCACTTCTTGTTTTTATATGCGAGTTAATGTTTGGGTTCTTGTTTATAGATTGGATCATGCTTCATTACTGTCTCCTTTGTTGGTTCGCTCTTCATCACTCTATTTCCCTGCATGTGTAGTTGTGTTTTTTCAGGTTTTCCAACTATCTTTCACATTGATTTGTCTTTTTCTTAGTTCAATGATATTATGACTTTGTTCTGGTCTATGACACCAAATCCCCCCTTTATGAGATTTTCAGTCGATGCACCTTCCTGTATTTTTGTAGACAATTATAATCATTCTGTTAGATTCAATGCAACACCATTTCCACTTTGCATTTAATTCTTTTCTTTTTCTTTCCGTATAATTTACAGAATGTAATTGATAGCAAGGCCTTACCGTATCTCAAGGAAGAATTATGCAGGATATTTATAAGTGAGAAGAATAATAGAGAGGAGGTTTGGAAGAATGGGATTGTGAAATCATCTTTGATGACCATGAAGAAGCACCCCTTGTATGTTGGGACTGAAGAGGTAGCTTGTCATTTAACTTTCAGTACTTACGTTATTTGAGATTTTTGTATTACCTTCTAATGAAATTGAAGTTCCTGAAAATATTGTAGGATCATGCATGCATTATATGCAGACAATATTTGTATCTTTCAGCTATTTCCTGTAGCTGCAGGACCACTACATTTGTCTGTCTCAAGGTAAAACACTTAAAAGCGTACATTTCAAAACTTTATCTACATGTTCAGCACCATATGTTAGTACAAGGATTATGAGTTAGTTTAGACATCATCCTGATTAAATTTTGTTTTTGTGTTCAGATTCGAACCCTTGAGGTCACGGGTTCGAGTTGTAACGGCCCGAAGTCCGCCACAATTTAATTCTTTATTTCTGAGCGATTTTTCACAATTAAATAACGCAATAATTCTAATATGTAAAACACAAGAGTGGTACCAGAAAACATAAAACACCTTTTATTCATTAAAGATAATTTACATCATGTTCATCTAGAGTACAAGGAAAACGACTACAAAATCAAACTAAGACATATATATATATATATCAAGTACAGACTGTAGCGACTATAAAACAAACTGAAATAAACTCTAACCCATGCTCGACTCACATCTTCTCTCTGTTTTCTTTCTGCCTACGCTGGCGGTCTGATCCTAAAAAAAGAGATCGACAACCAGTTAGTTTAGAAAACTAAGTGAGTTTCTTACCTCTTCAACCGCACTACAAACAAACACGAAGAGCCATCATCAATAGGCAGTTATATATTTCTATATGAACATGCGTAGTAGAACATAAAGTAAAATAAGCAGGTACAATGAGCTAGTACAACAAAAATAAGCTGTTTCTGGTAATCAAATTTCTTATGTCATTCTTATGTCATTTCTGTATTCAATTCAGGATTTTCATATCATATTTCGTTCTTTCGAAATGCTAAGGGTCGATCTGAATTTTATCAAACATCTGAGCCCATCACATCAATGTCCGATTTAGGGTGCTCAAATATGCAACATGCTTCCACACCTCCTAGATTAGACAATTCTGTAGGAGTTCGACCCCCCTACGAGGTGTTGGAGTTCGATCCCCCTACGAGGTGTAGGAGTTCTACCCCCTACGAGGTGTAGGAGTTTTACCCCACTAAGAGTTGTAGGAGTTTTACCCCCCCCCCCCCCCCCCCCCCCCCCCCCCCCCCCCCCCCACCCCCCCACCCCCACCCCCCACGAGGTGTAGGAGTTCTACCCCCCTACGAGGCTGACCATTAGCATTTCTATGCTTCGACGCACACTCAGTTTCTTATTCTTTTCATATTCAATTCATATTCATTTCAAAATATAGGAAATAATTATATAAATTTTTCCTGAGTTTCTATCACTTGCTAATCCATGTTTAGCCTTTTAGCGATTTCATATTTTCAGTGATTTCAAATCTTCGAATTTCTTCAATTTAATTTAATTCATATTCAGTGTTCATGCAAGGAAGTAGCTTAGAGTAAAGTAATTCTAAATGTTCATAATTCAAAATAATTCAAATGTATACGTAATCAAAGCGGTAAGGACTCACCACAATTTTTCCTTTGCCCTTATCCTTCATAGGGTTCTCGTCGCGTTTATCGCCGGACGCCATCCTCTGCAGTATCAAATAAATCATTTACTTTAAGGTTGCACCGTTAAATAGCTACCAGCAGACTCCTAAGACGGTCACAACTCACAACTACGACCTATAAGAGTTGCCTAGGGGAGGAATGACTTAGGTGACTCGACAAAAAGCGTAAAAATTCAGATTTCGGTCACTATGGAACTCAAAAATTCAGCTATATATATGAGATCAGATTTCAGCCACTTAGGATAACCCACAATAACCACTAATGGTAGCCAACAAAAGCCAAGATATGGGCAGCCAACAAGTGTCTCTAAATAGTATCCAATGACAGCCAACAGTGCTTCGAATAAGGCTAACAAAAAGAGCAACCAATCGACAGTTACAAGGGCCAATGAATGGCAGTCCATCAACAGCCATAAATGGTCATCCAACAGGAATTACCATATGAGGATTCTCTAATCCCAACAGTTACCAAAGAGAAACAGCCGGCTACAGTTTATTGGGTTATTATAGTCTATTATTTTATGCGTACTTACCTATTTGTCCACCTCGCCTGTTAGAGATGGAGGACCATTGTATTTCCTTTATATAGTCCCGTTATGGGCCCTAATACAATACAATTAAATCTTTCTCTCCATTTGACTTGGTATCAGAGAATCGCCCGATCCTGTATCTCCGCCTAACCCAGCGAAACTATCGCCCGATCCCGCCCGATCCCGGGTCCAGCGGGAGTCGCACCCGATCCCGCCTAGCCCAGCGGCGGTCTTCCCCGATCCCGCCGAACCCAGCGGTTCCCCCTCTTGCTCCCGCTCCCGCACGCTGTCGCCCTAGCCTAGGCAGATATGAGGGCCGCCCGCTTCTCCTCTTCAGCCGCCCTCCATCGCCGACCAGATCTTGTCTCCACCGCCATTTTGGTTGGTGTTTCTCCTTCTTTCTTCCGTTCTTTTTCATGACCTAGATCTTTGATCTATGGTCCTTCGCATTCTTCGGATGGGAACTCCTCCTTCTGTTTGAGGGTTTCCCCGGTTGTCTCTCATTTGGAGCCTTTTTTCCCCCTATCTCTTTGGGTTTCCCCTTCTATGGATTCCTCGACTGATGGATTTGCTAGGCGTATCACTACCGCTCTTCTTAGTGAGAAGAATTTTATTGCTTGGTCCAACTCCGTGCGTGTTCATCTCGCCGGACATGACAAGCTTGATTGGCTTGACCCTAATGGGGTTCCCAAGCCCACCGAGGAAAAAGCTCTCCGTCAATGGAAAACGGAAAACTACAAGATTCTTGGGTGGCTCCAATGCTCCATGGAGCCCCGTATTTACGAGGAGTTTATGCGTTTCGATTCCGTGCCGTCTCTTTGGGCTGCCCTAACTCGCACTTATGGACACACACATGTTGATACGCGGATTTACTCTGTCTTCCAGGAGATTTCGACTGCTCGACAGGGGGATCGTTCTGTGCATGACTACTTTACTTTTCTCACTGGGAGATTCCAGGAGCTTTCTGATCTCGAGCCGCTTAGTGCTTTTACTCATTCTGAGGATATGCTTGTTGCCAGGAAGAGACAGGAGAAGCGTGAGACCTACCCGTTTCTGATGGGGTTACGACCTGAGTTTGAGCAGATTCGGGTTCAGATTGTCAGCATGACCCCTCTTCCGGATATTTTAGATGCTTACTCTCTGGTGGAGGAGCATGAGCGTCGTGCCCGCCTGACCGCTCCTCCTATTCCGGCGCTTGCTTCTCCACCAGACCTGATGGCCCTTACTTCATGTCGTACTTCTTCTGCGGGGGGGGGGGGGGGGGGGGGGGGGGCGTTCTTTTACCAATAGGCAATAGGGGTCGCGGAGGTGGCCGCGGGAGCCCGTTTGCTTCTGTTCAGTGCCAGCACTGCCTCCGGACTGGTCATGAGAAATCTCGATGCTGGCAGCTTTTTCCTCACCTTCGCCAGCAACCTTCTGCTACACGTACTGCTGCCGCTACTACTTCCGATTTTGGGAGCCAACCTAGTTACAATGCCCCTTCTAGGACCCCTTTTGCCGACTGAAGTCAGCTTATGGCTCAGGTTCAGGAGCTTCAGTCACAGCTTCAGCAACATGACCCGCTCCCTCCTCAGCAGCAGATTTTTTTCTGTCCCTGACCCCTCATCGTTCTCGTCGACTTCATCATCTGCGTCAGGTACTCCGACGGCCTTTCACGTCACTTATGAGGGTTCTTCCTCTCCCTGAGTGATTGACTCCGGGGCCACTGATCATATGACGGGTGAGCCACACTTGTTCTCCTCTCTTGTGTCTCCGAGTGTCCATCGACAGGTTCGTCTTGCTGATGGCTCTGTGACCCCCATTACTCACCATGGCACAGTCTCTCTATCCCACTCTTTCTCCTTGGATTCAGTTCTTCATGTTCCCAAACTAGCTTTAAATCTTCTTTCTGTTAGTCAATTGACTCGCTCATTACACTGCTCGGTGACTTTCTTTCCTTTTGGCTGTGTTTTTCAGGACCTGACCACGAGGAGGACTTTTGGCTACGACCGTGAGCGTGACAGGCTTTACCAGCTGGATCTTCCACCTTCTTCACCATCATCGCCATGTCTCACCTCACTGTCCAGTGCTGCTGCTGCTACTACCACACCTGCTCTTTGGCATGCTCGGCTGGGTCATGCTAGCCCTAAAATTGTGTCCTCTCTATTTCCGAGTGTCTTATTTGAGCACTCTTTTCAGTGTGATGTGTGTCAACTGAGCAAACACACACGCACTTCTTATCCTGTATCTTTTTCCCGTGCTTCTGCACCTTTTGATATTGTTCACTCAGATGTTTGGCGCCTTGCCCCGGTTGTATCTTATGATGGTTTTCGTTATTTTGTTTCCTTTATAGATGATTTTACTCGCTGCTGTTGGGTTTATCTTATGCGTGCTAAATCTGAAGTGTGTGACCTCTATACTCAGTTCTCTCATATGGTTAGTACTCAGTTTTCTTCACGTATTTGAATTCTCCGCTCTGATAATGGGGGAGAATACACCTTTTCCTCGTTTACTGTTTTCCTTGCTAGCCAAGGAACCCTTCACCAATTCTCCTGTCCCTATACTCCGGAACAGAATGGAGTGGCGGAACGCAAGAACCACCATCTCCTAAATGTGACCCATTGCCTTCTCCGTGGGTCTCATGTCCCCAAGTCTTTTTGGAGTGCTGCCCTTCTTACGGTGACCTTCTTGGTCAACCGTCTGCCTTGCCAGCCTCTAGCGGGTCGTATTCCTCTAAGTCTCCTATCTCCCAGCCGCCCGTTGTTTCCCGTTCCTCTCCGAGTATTCGAGTGTGTGTGCTTTGTCCAGGATCGTAGTCCGACTCAGATTAAACTGGATGACAAAGCACTCCGTTGCTTATTTTTGGGATATTCCTCTTTCAAAGGATATTGGTGTTTTGATCCCTCTTCTCGCAGGACCTTCCATACCATGGATGTTACGTTCTTTGAGGACGTCCCTTTCTATTGTGACTCTCCTACTCCTGCTGCTTCCTCACCTCCACCCCTACCAGCTCCGGTTCCCCTTGCCTTCTTGCACGACTCCGGTTCCCCTTGCCTTCACATGTCCACCCTATCCTTCGGGATCCACTGATCGAGCCCAGCTCACCGGACCCGGTGCCACTTCCTCTGGCAGGTAATGTTCCTTCCTCTTCTGACTTACCTATTGCTAATTCGCAAGGGTAAGCATTCTTGTGTTACTGACCATCCTGTGACAAGTTTTGTGTCCTACCAACGCCTTTCACATGGTTACAAGGCTTTCATCACCGCCACTGACCAGATCAGGATTCCGAGCTCGACGACTGAGGCATTCCAGCACCCCGAGTGGGTGGCAGCCATGGAGGCTGAGATGTCCGCTTTACAGCAGACTAGTACCTGGCGGTTAGTTCCTCTTCCCGCCGGCAAGAAGACTGTTGGTTGTCGTTGGGTCTACACCGTCAAGTATAATGCAGACGGGTCTTTGGATCGCTACAAGGCTCGTCTTGTTGCCAAAGGTTTCTCCCAGACTCTCAGAGGATTATGGGGTGACCTTTGCTCCTGTGGCCAAGCACTCCACTCTTCGTCTCCTTATTTCCCTCGCTGCCTGCCACAGGTGGCCTCTTCATCAGCTGGACGTGAAGAACGCCTTCCTCAATGGCGACCTCGTTGAAGAGATTTATATGGATCCGCCACCCGGATACAGGCTTCAGGGAGAGTATTTGGGCCGTGTCTGCCTCTTGCAGAAGTCATTGTATGGGCTGAAGCAGTCCCCTCGAGCGTGGTTTGAGCGGTTCGGTGCTGTTGTGCTTCAGAGTGGTTTCACCAGATGTCATGGCGACCATACGTGCTTTGTTCGGACTGCTGTGGATGGCCGTACGGTGATTATCCTCGTCTGTGGATGACATCATTCTTACCGGTGACGACAACTCAGAGATAATTCAGATCAAGGAGGTACTTCAAAAGGCTTTTGAGGTCAAAGATTTGAGGCCTCTGAAGTACTTCCTTGGGATTGAGGTTGCCAGATCTCACCAGGGGATCTCTTTGTCTCAGCGGAAGTATACTCTTGATCTTTTGAGTGATACTGGCCTTCTTGGGTGCTCTCCAGTGTCTATTCCTATGGACCCGAAACACCGCTTACACGTCGAATCTGGCGAACCTCTCTCTGATCCCGGCAGATACCAGCGGCTTGTTGGAAGACTTATCTACTTGACCAATACTCGGCCCAACATTATCTTTGTTGTGAGTATGGTCAGTCAGTTCATGCATGCTCCCCGAACTTCACTACCTTGATCGCCTGGCCTCGGGCTCTTCTATCGTTCATCGCCATCCTCCGATCTTACCTGCTATCTTATTTCCTGGAAGAGCAAGAAGCAGAGTGTTGTGTCTCACTCCTTTGCTGAGGCTGAGTACAGGGCTATGGCCCATGGCACCACCGAGCTCATCTGGATGCGTACTCTCTTGACCGAGCTTGGCTTTCCTCCTTCTAGTTCCTCGACACTGGTTTGTGTCAACCAGTCTGCTCTCTTGCTAGCATCTGACTCTGTCCTGCACGAGAGGACCTAGCATATTGAGGTGGATATCCATTTTCTCAGGGAGCACATCCGTTCGGGGACTCTTGCAGCGTTCTATGTTCCTTCTGCAGAACAGATTGCTGATGCCTTTACCAAGGCCGTTGGGCCTTCCCGCCTTCTTTCTACCTATGGCAAGCTGGGCTTGCTTGATATCTTCGCACCAGCTTGAGGGGGAGTATTGGGTTTATTATATTGGGTTATTATAGTCTATTATTTTATGCGTACTTACGTATTTATCCCACCTCGCCTGTTAGAGATGGAGGACCATTGTATTTCCTTTATATAGCCCCGTTATGGGCCCTAATACAATACAATTAAATCTTTTTCTCCATTTTACTCAGTTAAGTAACAACACAACAGCCGTCTAATTCCTCTCCAATAAAATTGAATCAAGGCAAAACCAGCAGCTAGCCAATACCAGGAGCCAGCAACAGTCAAAAATCCCAAATGGATCACTAAGAAAGACACATAATTAAAGGCAATTCCAATCAGGAATGAGTTTTCCAGCTACCAAAAAGAAAAGGGAAGAGGGAAAGAATAAGAGAAGTAAAAAGCCCAATAAAAAACCAAGTTCCCATATGAGGAACCCTAGCCGGCCAACATAGGCATATAGATATCAAATCTCCCATTTGCAAACCCTAATCAACCAAGCCATAGCCTAACAGTTGCAATAATTGCTGAGTTTCAGTAAATAAAAATTAGGAGGGAGGGGGAGGGGGGGGGGGGGGGGGGGGGGGAGAAGAGCTCACATGTAGTAAGCTCAGCCTCAAGTTGCCGGCCAATCACAGGAGAACATCAGCCTTCCCAATTTTTCAAAATCGATGACAGGAGGAGCTGGAGCAGGTACAACCAAGCCCTAGGGCTTCTCTGCTCAACGAGAGCTTCAGAGGCGAGAGATAGAATGGATATCTAGAAACAAAGCCGGTCTTGATAAGGATAAACAGCCACCGCCTCTTTCTAAACATCATCTTAGCATATACTATGATATAGCTTATTTCATAATCCTTCTCTTAAAGCCTAATTAATCTAATTCAGCTTAAAACTTGCCTTAATCAAGGCTTAGCAAACTAAATCATGCATAGAATAAAACCGGCCAGCCCACTAAGGACTCCAAACCAGCCCTCTAAATAAATCCATAGGGGTTTAATTCAGCCATCATCAAGTAAATCAAACTCCACCTCCACAATTGAATTTATACATAGGGCCATTAACCGGGACCTCCCCTCTAACTTTGCTAAATTACTGACAACACCCCTCTTATTTTCGAAATTACAAAAACTTCTCCCAAAGTTTTCATTTCATTACAAAAACCTCCCCTGGAGTTTTCATTTCATAACATCCATGCACAAAAATACCCCCCTCGGTGTACAGTTCCCAGGGGGTATTTTTGTTCATGGAGGTTATGAAATGAAAAGCCCAGGGGAGGTTTTTGTAATGAAATGAAAACTTAAAGGGAGTTTTTTGTAATTTCGAAAACAAGAGGGGTGTTCTCAGTAATTATGCTAATTTACGGGGGAGGTTTGAGTAATTATTTCCTTATACATATATATATTTCAATAGCGAAAATTTAAACCGGAACGAAACGAGCGTCGCAAAATCTTTGGAAACATTGCGAATTTCAAAATAAAACGTTTGATGTCAAATCGACATTGAATTTCTTTTCATCATAGGGGAAGTATTCTATTCTTTTCTTATATTTTAAAATATATTACAATATTTAATACACGATCGGGTTCTGGTCTTACACGAGTTCTGGAAGCAATCTCTTGCAAAAATGCAGGGTAAGGTTTATGATGCGGAGCATAGACGTGGACGAGCTTTGGGCCCATTCGGGGCTGATTTGGCGACTTACCATATATGACGCTCCCTGATCGACGATCCGACTCCGTGGATGCGTTCGGATGCGTGTTGCGAATCATTTTCATATATAGCATTATGTATTTTGAGTTTTATTTCATGTAGTTATGGGATCGGAACCGCCGGCCAATCATAGCCGTCGATTTCAGATGCCCTAATCTTATTTTCTTATAAATAGATGTCTTAGGGCTGCTGTAATTTCATTGCTGAAATTTGGAGAAGTCTTCTTCCTTGTTTCCGGTGATCTCCTCCGCGGTGCCAACTCCGTGGAGCCCCCCCTGGGTGACGACTCCTTGGGTAAGTTATCTTGTATCTTTGTATTTTCCTCTCCTTTTCCCTGTTTTCCTGCAGCCGCCAGCCTTCCTCCCTGCTGTCCCTGCAGCCGCCAGCCCCTGTCCCTGCTCCCAGCAGCCGCCAGCCTCCTGTTACTAGCCGGCCAGCCACCCTAATAGCCTTCCGCCCCCTTCCAGTTCAAACCCAGCCACGGTTACTGTTTAAAAATTAAATTCCCTGTTCATCACTATAGTTTCTGCCACCCCTCCTAGCCGTCCACCTGCTGCCGCCCACCCCGTCTGTTTCCAGTCAGCCCCTCCCAGCCCCTTTCCAAACCTCCAACCGCCACCCCTCAGGCCACTTCCGCCGGCCACCCTCCTCCCTGTAGCCCCACGCCGCCAACCCTCCTACACCCGCCAGCAGCCTCCCAACAGCCGCCCTCAGCCGCCCCTGTCCAGCCCCCCTACTCCCTGTTCTGCCGGCCCAGAATCTGTCCAGATCTGGACAGATTTGTCCAGATCCAGTCCCGGACCCAGATCAGCCCCTCACCCTCCATATCCGCAGCCAACAGCACCTCCATTCCGTGGAACCACTTCCCCCTTGCCCGATCTAGTCTCTCACCATCCGGAAAACCCTACCGCGCCTCTGAAATTTCAGATCTACTTAAAATTGTTGAAGCCCTAGTTTATTTCAGATTTCGTGTTGTGTTTTGTATTGGATTTTGGTTGTAAAACATTGTTAACGTTTGGAATATTATATGCTTGCTTGGATGTTCATGTTATTATAATTATTTGTGCCTAGATTAATCTCTAACTGCAGGATTGGACTTATTCGCCGCGCGCTCTATCTTTGGCCCTCCACGCGGAGGGAAACCAAAGCTCGTCGCTTGATAAATTATCTTGCCTTGCTTAGAATTATTTGCGTGGGATGCTTAAAGTTTATTATCTAACTGTGGCTAATCCGTCGGACTTTGCATAACATGTAGGGTTAGGTCACAGTTAATCCGCCACCTATAGATTCGTCCTGCGTCAATTGGTATCAGAGCTAGGTTGTGCGCACACTTTTCGATACGCAGTCGTAGAGTCTATAGGATATTTTTATTATGTCTAGGTGTCAAAATTATGCCTCCCCTCGGTTTGGAGGTCTCGAGTCCACTAGCACCCGCTCTCACAGAGCCCCGTCACGGAGATCTTCACGTTACTACGACGATTATTCTCGATCGCAGCACACCACTTTTAGAGATCATGTTGACCCACCGACACGAGACCACTACACTAGAGACGATCGGTATGATGGTTGTCATCGTTCTTATCCGTACACGCGAGCGGATCGTGTCGATCCTTCGACACGACTCGGTTACCTTAGGAATGATTATTATGAGGATCGTTGTTCCGAGAGAGATCTTGAGAGTCAGTTTCGTACTGCTACCCCTTCCTTTGACGGCTCATCGAGTCCCGAGTCTTTCAGTTATTGGCTCGTGGACATGGAGTATTATCTTGACCATTTTGAGGTATTCGGTGAGCGTCGCGTCAAGTTTGCGAAACTTAGACTTTTAAACCAGGCAAGGGCATATTGGGCTAGCGTTGAGAGGATTCGCGAGCGAGACCATCTTCGTCGCATCACTAGTTGGGTGGACATGAAGCGTACATTGTGTCAGAGGTATCTGCCTTCGTCGTATCGGAGTCGCTTGCTCGACCAATTATTTTCCCTTCAGCAAGGATCCATGTCCGTCGCTGAGTACATGGATCGCTTTGATGAGTTAGTTGTGAGGAGCGATATCCGAGAGGACCCAGCCATGACCTCTTGCAGATTTCGATCTGGCCTTCGATCAGACATTCATACTGAGGTGGTTTATCATAGCTCGAAGTCCCTCGAGCAGACGTATCAGCTTGCCCTTCATTACGAACAGTCTTTGAGATCCGCAATAGCTAGTCGGTTGGATCCTCACTTTGACCTCCACAGTACGAGCTCCTCCCATACTGAGGTCACCACGACGCCTATCATTGTTTCGTCAGACATGACTGAAGTGATACATGATACAGATTGCTTTCACCCCAGTGAGTTGCTTAGCCCAGTGATTGACCTATCTCTTGTGCCTGACCCGTCTCTTGTGTCCCCAGCTGAGAGTGAGCTTGAGCGACCTCTTGAGCCTATAGTGTCGTGCCCCTCACCCACACCACCACCTTTGGCATGTCATGGCTTGATTAGCACTCCTACCCTGGACTCACGTCTTGACACCACACCCACAGACCCATTCTTGAGCGTAGATCTATGTCGCTCTCCCATTATCATGTCCCTGAGTCACATCGCGACCGAGAGCCCAGAGCATAGTGTTGATCTCGTAGTGACCATGCCATCCATTCACGGGGACACTACCCCTCACGATGGTACTCATCTGGAGGACCATGACCCTAGTGACGAGTTCTATGATGAGCCCCCAGTTGAGCCTCCTGATGATCCACCACATCCGGGTGAACATGAGATTCACGTGAGGCACTTGTTTACGAGTTTCGAGTTATTGACGTCTCCTCCCCTATCATCTCTGGCCTTGCCCCAGAGGATGGGTCGTGAGTGGAATAAGACGTATGTAGGGCCTACCTTGAGCACACTAGAGTCTACTCATATTTTGAGGTCCCACTTTATGACACATCACACTCGTGATGGGTTTTGGGACACACCACCCGCTGACCCACCCGATGAGTTCTTTGTTGTCGGGGACACTCACTACATTATAGAGCCACGTCTTCTGGTCGATGCGCATGATCTTTACTTAGGCGGTCGTCGCACTCGAGATGACTTTTCTTACACACCTCCTGGTGAGCCCCCTGATGTGTCACGTTCCCTGAGAGACACTTGGATCTTTACAAGCACGTCTTTGAGTATAATTGTCTCTCTCGATCGTCTGAGCACTCGTCTCACACGGGATGAGTTTTTCTACACTCCCCCGAGAGAGCCTCCTGATAGGCCACCTCCTTTAGTAGGTTTTCATGTCATTATTAGATTTTTCCATAGAAAGCATGTTGTGTCGATCATGTTTCATTTGCGTCTTTTGTATGAGTTTGTTGAGTCGTTTCGTCATCATTCGCATGAGTCTGTTGAGTTGTTTCGTCATCATTTGCATGAGTCTGTTGAGATGTCTGTTCATCGTTTGTTTGTGTGTCATGAGTCGGTCCGACGAAGAATCCATAATGATAATAAATTTTGTAAATCACATGCGGATGTTCATGGGCAAGTGCAGGTACTTCATGAAGGCGAGCAGGTGATGGTGAGAATCTGCGTTGTGAGGCTCCGTGCGAGGCTTGCTAAAAGCTTGAGCGTTAGGCGAATGGGTCCCTACTCAGTCCTGAGATGCATCGGGACAAATGCTTATGAGCTGGACATCCCCGCGAGCATGGGTACCCATACTGTGTTCAATGTCGATGACCTGACGCCATCCTTTGCACCTCACGAGTATTCGGGCCCACGCCTTGGTGGCCCTCCCGAGCCTTTACCACCATTTTTACCACCCATCACTCAGTCTACCCCCGAGCCTTTGCCCCCATATTCATTGCCCCGCTCTCAGCCCACCTCTGACCCTTACTTACCCGGGATGTTGTCCCCAACGGCTTCACCATTGGCACCTCCGATCCCACCGGATCCTTCTACTAGTGTGTTGAGAGATGAGCTTGATCGATTCGCCCCCGGACTTCGACTTCAGTACGTCTGTCTCCACTCATCGGGGATGGAATTTTTTCAGTCCGGAGGAGTTGATTGGCGAGGCCACTTTTCAGCGACGACACTTGGACGACCTTTGGCGGGTTTCTTCGAGTTTTACCTGGCATGCGGCGAGAGAATTCTGACCCTTATTCATCGGGAGATGAATTCTTTCAAGCCGGGGAGATTGATGCAGAGCATAGACGAGGACGAGCTTTGGGCCCATTCGGGGCTGATTTGGCGACTTACCATATATGGCGCGCCCGGATCGACGATCCGACTCCGTGGATGCGTTCGGATGCGTGTTGCGAATCATTTTCATATATAGCATTATGTATTTTGAGTTTTATTTCATGTAGTTATGGGATCGAAACCGCCGACCAATCATAGCCGTCGATTTCAGATGCCCTAATCTTATTTTCTTATAAATAGATGTCTTAGGGCTGCTGTAATTTCATTGCTGAAATTTGGAGAAGTCTTCTTCCTTGTTTCCGGTGATCTCCTCTGCGGTGCCGACTCCGTGGAGCCCCCCTTGGTGACGACTCCTTGGGTAAGTTATCTTGTATCTTTGTATTTTCCTCTCCTTTTCCCTGTTTTCCTGCAGCCGCCAGCCTTCCTCCCTGCTGTCCCTGCAGCCGCCAGCCCCTGTCCCTGCTCCCAGCAGCCGCCAGCCTCCTGTTACTAGCCGGCCAGCCACCCTAATAGCCTTCCGCCCCCTTCCAGTTCAAACCCAGCCACGGTTACTGTTTAAAAATTAAATTCCCTGTTCATCACTATAGTTTCTGCCACCCCTCCTAGCCGTCCACCTGCTGCCGCCCACCCCGTCTGTTTCCAGTCAGCCCCTCCCAGCCCCTTTCCAAACCTCCAACCGCCACCCCTCAGGCCACTTCCGCCGACCACCCTCCTCCCTGTAGCCCCACGCCGCCAGCCCTCCTACACCCGCCAGCAGCCTCCCAACAGCCGCCCCTGTCCAGCCCCCCCTACTCCCTGTTCCGCCGGCCCAGAATCTGTCCAGATCTGGACAGATTTGTCCAGATCCAGTCCCGGACCCAGATCAGCCCCTCACCCTCCATATCCGCAGCCAACAGCACCTCCATTCCGTGGAACCACTTCCCCCTTGCCCGATCTAGTCTCTCACCATCCGGAAAACCCTACCGCGCCTCCGAAATTTCAGATCTACTTAAAATTGTTGAAGCCCTAGTTTATTTCAGATTTCGTGTTGTGTTTTGTATTGGATTTTGGTTGTAAAACATTGTTAACGTTTGGAATATTATATGCTTGCTTGGATGTTCATGTTATTATAATTATTTGTGCCTAGATTAATCTCTAACTGCAGGATTGGACTTATTCGCCGCGCGCTCTATCTTTGGCCCTCCACGCGGAGGGAAACCAAACCTTGTCGCTTAATAAATTATCTTGCCTTGCTTAGAATTATTTGCGTGGGATGTTTAAAGTTTATTATCTAACTGTGGCTAATCCGTCGGACTTTGCATAACATGTAGGGTTAGGTCACAGTTAATCAGCCACCTATAGATTCGTCCTGCGTCAGTTTACCTACATTTCACCCTTGTGGTGGGACCCTTCCCCGGACCCTCGCTGTGTGGGGATGCTTTGTGCTCCGGGCTGCCCTATTCACTCTTGACCACAATTTCTCTATGATTTTGTCACAAATTGTCTCAGTGATGGCTCCAATATTTTAAGCAAAAATTTTTGCCCCGTGAGTTACCATACTTGATCTAACATTAATGTTGATCTCTGAGTATATAACAACTCGAACCCTCAACTAGGACTGGGAGTTTGTTTTTAAGATCGAAGATTACTCAAAAATTAGGTCGAATTTTGGATCAGATTGAACTCCGATTAAAGTCATTAAGCTGATCAATGTGCTAAGCCCGACTTGAATCAAAATTTGTCGAGCATGATTAGATCGTGCTAGCTTGAGAATTAGATCAAGGATTGATAGAATTAAGGGCATGATGACAGCACTTGAAGGATCAGTCTTAACCAACCTTTCCCCTGTCATTGTTCTGTCCTCTGGTCCAAAGACAGATCAAGGGAAACAATGACATCTATTCCCAGACTTCTTTTTCCATTTGAAAAAGCTTTGAATTCCTACAGCATATTTGGATAGCAATTTGGTGCTCGATGGGAAAAGCATTTCAAGATAACAACCTGATCTACAAAGAAAAAGTATCACTTAGCTAGCTTTTGTATTGTGCAGGAAATTTTTTTTCTCTACTTATCTTTTTGATGCTTGAAGTCAAGAATAGTTATTTTCTTGCACGATACAAATATGAAGAAGAGCATCTTTATTTTTCCCCTGATCAGACTCTATCACGTTAATCTGGTGTGGATGGTCATATTACTAGCGCTACAAGGGGATAACTACATTGTCAAGAGATGGATCTTGAGAAGCCAAATGTCCCTTATGTTCTGTTTTCATGCGTGGTTGATTGCAGCTCCTTGAGGAAGGAAGTGACATGACATAGTAAATGAGGAAGGGGTATGCATTGTCTCAAAAGATTGCTTGAGTGGTGAACCCTCGTTATCAATCCAACTCTTGATAGCACACCTACGATGTCTTCCGCATGGATAGAATCTACTGCCTTTTGATTGACTTGATTAGCTTGGTTGGCCCGAAAAAAGCAAAGACTGAATCAATATGTACTCGCCTTCGTATTCATTTCGTATCTCAAAAATATTGTGTTCAAAGCTACCGATCATGGTACGGATACTGAACTTCGTTACATAACGAGTGACATTGGTTTCTGAGGGCTAACGAAAGTTCTTAGAGTAAGTAGTGCAAGTCTTTTCTGTTACAGCAAGAGTTTTTGAAGTTCTGGTCCTATTTGTTGTTGGTGATGAAGTGAATCATAAGAAGACTCAGTTGTTGGAGGAGCTGCTCCCTATTCACAAATCTGGGGCAATATCCTAATTCGATTAGCTCTGATACTAGGAAGAGTTTTTTTCTTCTGTCAGATCTATAGGTCAAATAGATTGAACATGGCATGCCTTACTAATTTATAGTCTCAGCTAAGGAACTTCTTGCATTGCGTATAGGGAAAGTGCATAGCCTTTCTAAAGGAAAAGGTAGGATTTCTTCCATTGCAAAATTAGCTGACTGTGTATTCTCTTTCGGAATCGAATGCCCTTTTGCTAAAAGCCCTGCTGATTTCGAAAAAGTAACATCGATATTAGTTCAAATCCAATTCATGAGATAGAAATAATCTTTCGAGGCTATAAGAAACACAAGGGTTGCTCCGACATATGAGAGAAAATCTCCGGTTCTATCCTGTCACATATTCTAGCTTTAGCACGAGGGAAGTAGAGAGAAACAACAATGCGCTTATGAGTAGCTCTCACATGTCCCCAAAAGGGAGGAGAAAATCTATCCCACAGGCTGAAAGGTAGTTCAAGAAAGACCCTAAAGTAAGCTCACCTGGATCATATGCTCTCAGCTGGATCGACAGCCAAAGCAACTCAAACTTCTCTTTATTATCCGGGGAAGAAGGCTGGTAAATTCACTCGAAGGGTTGAAATGAATCGAGGCAAAACAAGAAGGCCATAAAAAGAAAAACTTCCACTAACTTGCTGGTAGATGGAATGGACTATCAACTACTGATAAGGGGCGTTCGACTTAGAAAGAGAACCAATGACAACCACATCTCTAAATGGCTAAAACGTAGCATTAGGGCTTCAAGCATCACTCACTATAATATACTTTGCTCTTAGAAACAGAAATCGAATATACTGGAAAGTGATTGACAAGATTATCCACTGTGAAGGGTTCAGGGAATGCCAGGTCTAGCTTGACTGAGGATAAAGAGTCGGCTCTTTTCTTTGGATTTCAAAAAGAAAGAGAATCTGGATAGAGGTAGGCTAAGTTTTTGTGTCCTCTAGCTGAAACGAAGGATTCAAGCACTATTAAAGAAGGTATATCCTCATGAGTTCGTTGTCCGTCCTCATCTGAAGTTGGCAGCGTCTTTTTCATTGAGAATATTGATCGCCCGGGACCCGATAGCCCCCAGACTTCTTTTTCTTTTACATGGTGTGAATTTGTTTGCAAGAGTTGATAGGGCAAAGAAATGTATCTTGCATGACCAACTTCTCCACTCGTTGAAGGCTGATGTGTACAACTCATCAATTTTATCCCACAGCTTCTACACAAGGCCGGAGGATGCAAGCGATTACAACCTTTTTTCTGCCTATTCTTTACCCAGCTTGAAGTCAGAGCCAACATTTCAATGCATGCATCCTACAAAGGAGTGATTTGAGAATCAAAGAAAATCTCGAAAGCCGAACCTGTAGTTTACTCTCTAGCGCTTTTCCCGCTCATGGCCTTCCATTCTCTCTCCTTTCTCTCCTGCATGGTGTGGCGAATGGCATTCCAAGAAGTCGACATTCTTTTCCATTCAATCTTTCCTCCAGCCCAGCTACACATTAACCTTCCTCTGTGAATTCAATATGTCTCGCTTCTCTTATCCTTATCCCTTTGTTGACGAATCACATCTAGTTGAGAATAGGAAAAATTCTATTCAGTTGCCCTAATACAAGGAAAGGCATACATATATAGATTGAGCTACACGTGACATATCATGTGTAAAGTAATGCGGGAAAAATAAACTAAATACATATATTCAACTCTCCCCCTCAAGTTAGGAGTATATATCAATCATTCCCAACTTAACAGTATCGTTTGTAAAATTGTCATGACTTAGTCCTTTGGTGAAGACATCAACCGGTTGATCTTGAGAATTCACTAAAGGTGTACATATATTGCCCTTGTCTAGGTGATCTTTGATGAAATGCATGTCCACTTCAACATGCTTCGTTCTATCATGTTGAACAAGATTGTGAGTAATATTGATGGTAGCTTTGTTGTCGCAATAGATTGTAACAGGTTTGTTCAGCAGGATCCCACATCCTGGAGAATTGTCTTCAACCACAATACCTCACATACTCCTTGTGTCATAGTCCTATATTCTACTTCGACACTTAAGCAAGCAACTACATTCCTTTTCTTGCTCTTCCAAGAGACGAGATTTCCACTTACAAATGAGTAATATCCGGTAGTAGATTTCCTATCATCTTGGCTACCAGCCTAATCAACATCAGTAAACACTTCAATCCTTAAAGATTGATTAGCAAAGAACAGAATCCAACATCCTGGAGACTTCTTGAGGTATCTCAACATCCGATATGCAGCCTGCTAATGGCTAATTGTGGGAGAGTGCATGAATCTACTTAGGACACCCACGACATACGTAATATCAGGGCGAGTATGAGATAAGTATACGAGTCTCCCAACCAATCGTTGTTACCTTGAGATGTCAACTTTCTCCCCTTTAGTATCCACATCAATCTTGTGATTAGCCTCAATGGGTGTATCCACGGGAGCACACCCAAGCATACCAGTTTCTTCCAGAAGAGAGTATACTTTCTCTGAGAGATGAAGATCCCGACGAGACCTTACTACTTTAATCCCCAAGAAGTATTTCAGCTTTCTCAGATCTTTGACTTCAAATTCTTTGCCCAATTGTTCTTTCAAGTGCGTGATTTCCTCCAGGTCATTTCCTGTAATGATGATGTCATCCACATATACAATGAGTATCGATATTTGAGTTCCTTTCCTCTTGATAAAGAGAGTATGATCAGCATGTCCTTGAGTATAACCTAGTTGTAACATGGTTTTGTGAAACCGTCCAAACCAGACTCTAGGGGATTGTTTCAGGTCATATATGGATTTCTGCAGACGACAGACCTTTCCATTGGACCTTCCTTTGGTAAAGCCAGGAGGGATAGTCATGTAGACTTCTTCTTCCAGTTCACCATGCATGAAGACATTTTTGACATCAAGCTATTGTAACGTCCACTTAAGATATGCATCACATGAGAGGATCACACAAATAGAATTCATCTTTGCAACATGGGCAAAGGTTTCTTGGTAATCAAACGCGCTTTATATCGCTCCACCACCCCATCTTGATTCTGCTTAACAGAGAAAATCCAGCGTGATCCAACTGTTAGCTTCCCAGGGGAAGATGCACAAGTTGTCATGCTTCATTTTTTTCAAAAGCACGCATTTCTTCTTCCATAGCATGTTTCCACTCAGGTATTTGAATAGCCTCCTGCCAGGTTTTAGGAATCACATTAGAGGAAAGAGATCAGATAAAAGCTCTGTGTGCATGAGAGAGGTGATGATAAGAAATGTAATTGGCAATGAGGTGTTTGGTGCCACCAATGTTACATTTAAGAAGAGAGAGGGGAACATGGAGGTCATCATCCGAATCTGGAGCAGAAGCTGACACTGACACTGGTGGAGCATTCGGGGACGGTACTTGCTCGACGACACAGGGCCTGCCAGAGTATGTATATAATATAGGAGGAATAACAGTAGGAGGAGCAGTACTGGGAGGAATAGTAGCAGTACTGGGAAAAATATGAGCAGGTATAGGAGGAATATGTGGAGAAGCAACAATCAGAAGAGGAGAGTCAGAGGTCTCGTCAATATGACTACTCATCTCCCCTTGAAGAGGACCAAAATACGACTCCCGCTCACGAAAAGTAACATCAACAATGCAGTAAAAGCGACGTGTAGGAGGGTGATAACACTGATAACCTTTGGTGGTAGGAGAGTATCCCACAAAAATGCATTTAAGTGAACGAACGTCCAATTTGTCTCGATGAGGGGTATGAACATGATCATAACATACGAAACTGAATATGTGAGGAGAGATGTGTGAGGTTTGGACATTGTGTTTCCGGGATAAACGGGAAAAAGACGTATCATTGTGAAGGGAGCGAGAAGGAAAACGAATAATGAGATGAGTTGCAGTCAAAACAACATCACCCCAATTGGACTTGGGAAGGTGCATGTCAATCAACAAACACCGAGCGACCTCGAGTAAATGTTTATTTTTCCGTTCCGCCACTCCATTTTGAGTAGAAGTGTGGACACATGTGGTTTGGTGAAGAATGTCGTGTTCAGCAAGATAGGCACCAAACTCCCCCTCAATCATCATTGATCAGTGACACCCGAGTCAATGATCCACTCGGAGTGGGAGGAAGACACAACATAGGCACTCGAGATACCTGAAGTAGAAAAAGCCGCAACGTAATTAGTGGATGTAGAGTCGGAATGTGAACGCAACAGGCAGCGGAAGGCCTCCAACTCCTCAGCTGAAAGGCCCCACAGAGGGGGGGGGGGGGGGTGTCCTCATAAACTTCAGTCAAATGGGCAGAATACTGTGAGTGGGCATCGGACGGATGACCGCCACCACGGTGATTGTCTCTTCCATGGGCACCAGATCCCCGATTAGGTGGAGCAAGATGAGGATGTAGACGATAACAAGTTTCTTTAGTATGTCCTTTCTTCCCGCAGTGGCCACACACAGGAGAGGAGTGAGGAGGAGGATCACGACCCATCCCAGCAAGAGCAGAGTGATCCGTAGAAGAATCAAGAGAGCGGTGACGATTATCATCACTGAGGATCATATTTAAGGCCTCCCTAAGAGAGGGAAGAAGCTCACGGTGGAGGACATGCAGGTGAACAACATCAAACTCCATGTTGAGCCCCATAAGAAAGACGTGAACACGAAAGCGGTCTTTGTACTTATGATGAGTCAACGCATCTGTAGTGCATGCAGGAGTAAAGGTGCTGAAGTAATCTAGTTCTTGATAAAGATGTAAGCAGAGACAGACATGGGTCCCTGCTTCAGCTCCAAAACACGGCGAGTGAGCTCATAAATCTGCGTCGAACTCCCAGCCTGAGAGTAGGTTTCACGAGCCCTAGTCCAAATTTTATGAGCAGAATCCATAAGAATATAGTTGTGGTACACCTGAGAGGACATAGAGTGATGTAATCGTGAGACAACCAAGGAATTGTCCGCATCACATTTTTTCCATGAGGGATCGGCACGCGGTGGCTCAACAATGGTTCCATCAATATGCCCATATAGATGGTGACTTCGTATAACATGCTATGCTGCCCTGTACCATTCAAGATAATTCGTGCCATCCAAGAGGACGATAGTGATCTTTAATGAGCCAGATTTACCGTGGCTCCGAGGAGGATCACCAGAAGGAACTTTCTGATGAGAGGATGAGATGTCGGAGGAATCACCCATCAATGTCCTCCCAAAGAAAACAAGCAAGATGAAACAATCAAGAAGGTATAAACCACATCCTACGAGCCTCCTTAGATCACGCCACCGAAGAGGACATCATAGGATGTGACGACGATGTTTCCGGCAGCAGCCATGGAGGACAAAAAATGCCGGAGACAAATAACCGCCCGCAGAACGGGCAAAGAGAGCCGCTGGGTGCTGCGAGCGGACGAAGCAAAGGAGAGGCAACTCTGGAGGAAACGGCGACGCTGGAGAAAGCCCTGTGCTGGAACGACGACGCTGGCAGAACCCTAGGCTGGAGCGACGGAAGCGCTGGACTGGATCGGTTGGAACAGCGAGCTGTGGAGGATATGCGAACGACGAGCGGTGGCCCGATGAGCGAGTCGCGTCTGCGTAGGAGCGGGACAAGCGGATCGTGACGTGATGAGCGGGAAGAGAAGATCGGGACGTGCGGCTCTGATTCCAAGTTGAGAATAGGAAAAATTCTATTCAGTTGCGCTAATATAAGGAAAGACATACATATATAGGATGAGCTACGTGTGACATATCACGTGTAAAGTAATGCGGGAAAAATAAACTAAATACATATATTCAACTCATCTCTCCTCTTCATTTGTTCTCTTTTTCAGATGAAAGGTCCGTAAGATCTTTCTTTTTTTAGTCAAAGGAGTTTTCATAGTGGTGGAAAAAGATCGTGAAATGACAATGATGTTTGTGAGAAATGGGTTTGTCGTGAGTAGCTACTCTTGAAAATCCATTCCCGCTGTTGTTGCCAACTTCATCTCATCATCCTTCTTGCTTATGGAGTTCAGGATTGAGTCTCGTAGACTGATTTCATGTAGTATCCATTTCAAAATCCTCCGCAAGGATCCCACATGTATGGTTCTGAGTGGGTTATTTGTCTCATGCATTAGTCCCGCATGTTCTGAGTGGTTCTGAGTTGGAACTGTAGGCGAAGTGCGTCGAGATCGGCGCGGGAGGCCGAGGGGCTGTCATCAACAACAGCGGCAGTTGGACGAGGAGGATTACCAGGCTTCCGATAGCAGGTTGCCTCAAAGTGGCCATCTCGCTCGCAGAATGAACATTTTGGTCGGCAACGACCACCACACCCCCTTCCCCGATAGGCCGAACGTCCACCACGAGCCGGTGGAGGAAAAGGAAGTAAGGGAGCAGGAGTATTCTTAAGCAGGGCCGGTGAGGAAGGAGCAGGAGCGGCCAAAGGTGCTGAGGTTTTGTGGAGCATGGAACACACATCTGAGAGGGAAGGAGTAATGGCCGAGGCCAGAACCTGATTTCGGATGCTTTGTAGGTGGGGTGGAACGCGAGCCATAATCATAGCAATGATGACAGCTTCCTTCTGAGCCCGTTGAGCAGCATGATCATTGGTGGAGGGTTGATGCTGGATCCATGCTTCGGCCAGAGTCTTGGTGCGAGCAACAAAGGAGATCATGTTATCAGCCTCGACCGTATCTAATGCCTGGAGATCTGCGATGATGTCGTAGAGATGTTGAAGGCTGTCCTTGCTCGAGTATAGTGAGTGAAGCTCATCTCACATAGCTTTAACAGTCTCGTGATACATTACCATTTGGTATGACTCTCCATCCATAGAGTTGAGAAGCCAAGTCTGAACTCGGCCGTCGTTCCGAAGCCAGTCCTCCGTAGGAGGGACTGGAGGTACTTGGGTGAGATGACCTAAAAGTCCCTTAGATTGAAGCACTCGCCGGACCGAGTGTACCCATTGCATGAAGTTGACTTTTCCTGAGAGGGAGATTGTGGTGATCTGCAACTCCTCACGAGGTTTTGGAGGCTGACCCAGGTGGTCTAGTTGAGGAGGAGCATGCACCGTGGTGGATTCCACAGACGATCCCATTGAAGAAGAAACGGAAAAAACGGGCTGAGAAGCGGACCGCGCGGTCTTGATGAGCTGCGTCAAGAGGTGAGATCGGCAAGGGCTGTTTGCGACTAGAGGAGAGGCCGCTGAAGGGGTACGACTTGCTGAGGAGACCGGCAGGGGACGGCTAGCTGAGGAGAGGCCGCTGAAGGGTTGCGGCTAGCTGATGAAGGGTTGCGGCTTGCTGGGAGACCGGAAGGGGTGCGGCTAGCAGGAGGGAGCTCGCAGATCGGCAGAGGTGCGGCTAGCAGGGAGCTTGGGGAGATTGCCGCTGGCAGAGGGAAAGCTCGGCAGAAGCAAGCAGGAGCAGTCGCTGATCGACGAGACCGCAGGAAGCTCGGCAGAAGGCGCATGAGCTCGGCAGAAGGCACATGAGCTCGACAAAGAGCGCAGAAGCCGTCGCTGATAGACCGCTGGAAAGCGGTAGAGACCGCTGGGAAGGCCGCTGAGAAGGCAAGCAGGAGCAGTCGCTGATCGACGAGACCGCAGGAAGTGCGCAAAAGGCGAGCAGAAGACGAGACCGCAGGAGGCGCGCGGGGAGACCGCTGAGCAAGACCGCTGAGTAGGGCTGCGGATAGACGCGAGCGGGACCACCTGCCAGAGGAGGGCTATAAGAGCTGGAGGAGCACGGAGTGAGGAGAGCTTGCAGGAGGGGTCTCGCAGTTGGCGGTCAGAAAAAAAAACAGACTGCCGGGGTGCGGGAAAAAAAAATTTCCGGCCAGAAAAAGATTTTGGGGACCACAAATTTGGAACCTGGCTTTGATACCATGTAGAGAAAAGCAAAGCTTGTATGTATTGCTTCAATGTCTAAATACAAAGAGAGAGTACATATATATAGGAGGGAGAAAGAGAGAAGAAATCCTATACAAGATGTGGGACTAAAGAAGAGAAGACTAAATGGGCCCAAATACGGGCCCTTTACATGGGCTTTTCCAACACTTTATAAGTGCAAGGCCACTCCTCCCTTCTCCTCGGGGTTTTGGGATGAAACTTGCGGTTTCTTACACTGACATTATCATCACACAACCTTACACTTGTTCCAATATCATCAACGCGCTAAATAAAGTTCTAATGCCGGCCTTTACATATTCAAGAGGAAGCGCCCCAAATGCAACATTTGTCTCGAAAGGTTTTAAGTGGTGGCTCCCATGACATAGCACTTTCCTATAATACTTAGTTCTCATCGTCCTACTATGTTGTCATGATACTATTTGTAGCCACCTGAATTCTTGATTGAAGCATACTTGCTTTCACAGAGGAAGATGGCGTTGCTTCTTTGTGTAATTTGAAAGCCTAGATATATTATTCGCGTTAGCATAGTTGGCCTAATGATTTTATTTCCTTCATGCAATTTTCCAGAAGGTCACAAGCAGTTTAAAATTTGAGCTGTTATTTTGTAAGCTACAAATTACCTCTTATGATTTTTCTTAAGCTATAGTTCATGCTCTTAGTGAGATTATGACTAAAGATATGATGTAAAACAGGGGAGGGGTAGACCAATAAAGATTTGGAATGAGACTATAAAGAAAGACATGATGTACTTAGGCATTAGTGAGATTATGACTAAAGATAGGGCACAATGGCGACAAAGGATCCATATAGCCGACCCCACTATAGTGGGATAAAGGCTTGAGTGTAGTTGTTGTATAGTGCATGCTCTATTTTCTCTTGGCGGCAGATAAACAGGATCCAAATGTGTTGGAAATGTCGCAATGTCGGTCTATTAGGTTTTTAGGTACATTTGGGTTTAGTCCCACATTGTGTATTGTGTGTTATTGTGTTTATGTATTTTCTATTTAAAACCCCTATGTGGATGAATGTAGTATCACTTCTATTTTCTAATTTCCCCTCTTCCAACATGGTATCAGAGCCAAAGATCTGAAACCCTAAAAAAAAAATTCTTTTCTCCCGTGAGTCGCTTCCCCTTCTGCTCTGCTTCTCGATTTCGTCGACGAGCCCGGCCCGTATTCGTCATCCCATTCTGCTCCCGCTCCCGCTCCCGTCGACGCGATCGGCTTCTGTGTCCGTCGACGGGAGCGGCTCTGTAGCCTTTATCGAAGCTCGTCGAGCCCCTCTGCTCTGCCTGCGACGACAACATCAATGGAGGTTTTTATTTCTTCTCTCTGCGCATGCGTCTGCGTCTGATCCCGACGACAACATCTACTGCGTCTTCCCGTCGAGCCCTCTGCTTTAGCCGGCGCTCGATCCCGTCGTCGACTGCGTCGCTGGAGTATTTCTCGTCTGGCTGTTGTTCTCGCTGGCAGCTTCTCCCATCGAGCCTGCCCCTGTTTGGGCTCCCTTCTGCGTCATCGATGCAGGTTTCTGTCGATGATTCGAATGGATCTGGCGCAGCTCTGATAGGTTTCCGCTGCTTTGTCAGCCGATGTTTCCATCCTTTGGTGATGCCGATGGCCCCAACTGCTTCAGATCTCTGCTTGGGCCTCTTTCTGTTGACTGTTGGAGGTATCCTACTGCTGATCCCGCCGGAGATTTTGGATCTCGCTGCCGCTGCATGCTTATCCCGTCGATGATGATGTTGTGGTGTTTTTTAGTCATTTGTTTGTCAGTGTTTTTTGCTTCCCATTGTTTGTATGCCTATATGCACATGTTATCCACGTGAGGGGGAGTGTTGGAAGGAAGGCGACTCGGATGATCTTTCCCGACTTTTTGCCTTCCTTCCACACGGCCTCCGGGCTTATGTCATGTGTCTCCCCATGTTTTCTTTTGATTGGTCGTGTGTTGGTGACGTGATTGATGTTGGTGTTATTATCTCAGCGGGTTGTGTCGTGTGGGACCGTGTCGTGTGGAACTGTGTCGTGTGGGACCGTCCTTTGTGCGGATTATCCCCGGTTGCCCGTTTGATGGTGTGCTCCACATCTTTTGTTCTCTTTCGCATGTTGTGTGTGTAGGTGATGTTGGTTGACCTTTCTATCCAGCGGGGTGTATCGTGTGGGAGTATCCCCGGTAACCCGTCTGTTGATTTCTTTCTTGCGAGTCCGCGTAGTGTGTGGGACCTGCGTCGTGTGTGGGTCAGCGTCGTGTGTGGCTATGTCCCCAGCTTGATTCCCCGGTTTGGAATTCCCCCCAGTGGCTCGTCTGATGTTTTGTCCCGCATCATCTACCTCCATTGCCGTTATTTGTGGTGTCCAAGCTGAAGGGTCCCCCCTTCAGCTTGAGGGGGAGTGTTGGAAATGTCGCAATGTCGGTCTATTAGGTTTTTAGTTATATTTGGGTTTAGTCCCACATTGTGTATTGTGTGTTATTGTGTCTATGTATTTTCTATTTAAAACCCCTATGTGGATGAATGTAGTATCACTTCTATTTTCTAATTTCCCTTCTTCCAACAAAATGAATGAATTATCAAATGATTGTAAATCGCCAATCTAATGTTACATACTGGGATTTTGTTAGATAATGATTGAACTTTGTTGTATGTTTTTGGAAAATTTTCAAGTCATGAACTTAAGTAGATTTCTAGCTAGACCAACTTTATTGACATAATTTTTTCTGTCTGCAGCATTGGAAGCATCTTTGTGAATGTGATTCAAGCCACCATAAACTTCTTTATCGTCACTCTCTTGCAGAACTTGATGACTTGATATCTATGACTTCTTCCATGTCTCATGTGGCATGTCTTGGGACTCCTCACCATGTACATTACCAGCAGAGTACATTGTCTTCCCAAGTTTCAATCACTAAGCTAAAGAAGGTTTATCCACGCCCTTATATTTTAACTTTAGAGAGCATTTAATCGCTTATGTTAAGCTAATTTCTATCTCAGATCTGTTCATTTTTACTTGCTTCTGCATTATCCATTGCATTCTCGTTTGATTAACTTGCTAATACATGTTTGCAAATTCTAAAAATCGTACTCACTCTGAAGTCTCTTTTTATAATATTACATCATTCTATTACTTATCTTATTTTATAAACATACAACACAAACTAGTTCTGTAATTGTATTCTCATTGTAGGCTATCATAACCCTTGTTACCCTGGTAGATTTTAATATTTTTTAAACAGGTTGACAGAGTAAGGTATACCTGTGCTTGCTCTCCCACTAAATTCTTTGCATTTAATTTCCATGCTTGCGAAAATCTGTGCTTGTTCCGTTCTTCTCCCCAGTTAATTATTGTGCCTAAATTTAGAGGAGTTTTGTTCTATTATTTCTTTATGCTTTCAACTGAACTTAGTTTGGAGAAGCTAACCTAAAATTAGATGAGAAGTCTTTTATGACATCATAATTACAATTCTGATGGAAAAGATGCGTTTTCACTTAAAAAATCTTTATTTATTTTTCTGGTTGATGTTATTTTTTAGTTACGTTATAATAATCTATTTATTTTTCTGGTTGATGCATTTCTAGTTGGCATTATTTTTTTCCTTTGGAATCCAAGAAGAAGCGGCATGTTATACGAGTATAGGTCTCCGGACAAAAATGAAGACGACTCTAGTGGGTGTGGTCCGGAAGTGACAACAATATTATTTTAGCCTCTAAAAGCTGTTTTAAAACCATTTTAAGCTGTTTTAAGACTTACAACTCTTTGTTTTTTTGGTAATTGTGTCACACAGGAACACGCGATGTTTTTATTGTCTCCAATGTGACTCGTGTCTGTTGGTGCTCTGTGCGATGGAATCTTGCTTTAGTCCACGATGTGTATCCTTGGTTGCCTCTTGTGCTTTATAGGTTATGGGATGTCTCTCCGTTAACCCACTAGTTTTCTACATGATATCATAACGAGGTTACCGGGGTCCACATCTCTAGCGTGCCCACGTGGCTATTCACGCGGTGAGGAGTGTTTCGTAACTGGACCATGTGTCATGCAATACCACTTTGAATATTGGATTATCACCGTTGTGGTCCGCACAATGTTTTAAATATCAGATGTCGACGACATATCAGATTGAGTTTTTAAATGTCGGATGTCGGAGACATGTCAGGGATATTTTAAAATATCGGATTTTCATGTCGTATAAATACAATTTTTATTTTTATGTGTACTAACTATAATCATATCTTATAAAAATAGAAAAATAAAAAATGAGCCATTTATATTACGAAATAAAATCAAATAGTATCTAAGATAAAATATGATTAACAAATACAAAATGATACATTGTAAAATATATTTAATAGTATACAATACTGTTATTTTGATAACAATAAGTTTATTGCAAATAAAGAAGATTAAAATATTTTCGTATTTTTTGTAATAAATGTATTAAATATTTCCATGTTTTTTGTAATATGAAATTAAAAAATTGTGAAACAATTATACAAAATTGGTTGTAAGAATAAACCGTTAAAAAATTGAAACAATAAGCCTAATCGATTCAAACATACACACTATAATATTCATAAGCGATTTAAACATATATTGTTAGTCTGCTAATATAACAAAAAATAAAACAGCGGGCGATATATTTAGAAGTCGTGGCGGCCGATGTATCGGAAAAAATCGGACATGTCGGCCTATATTTTACAAAAGGACATAAATTTTTTTTTAGAAAAACATATATTTTTGCCCTAAAAAATGACATGTCGACTATGTCGGAGGACATTTAAAACAATGGGTCCGTGTCTATTTGCTCTTAGTTCTCTGCACGATGGAATATTGCTCTCGTCCACATCTCGTATCCTAACTTGTCAAAGGCGCGCCTAAGGCTCCAGACTCAGATGTTTGTATTGGGTTATTATTTTATGTATTATTTTATGTATTTCTGTATTTGTCCAACCTCACTTGTTTGAGGTTTGGACTTGTTGTGTTTCCTTTACATAACCCTATTGGGTTCCATAATATAATCATGCTTTTTTTCCTTCTCGATTTCTACTTGGTATCAGAGGACGTCTGATCCCGATACCGCTGCCCTAGCCTACTCCCGTCCGCTCCCGATTCCTCCTCCTCTGTCGGGATGTAAGGCCGATCCCGATTCCGCCTGTCGCTCTCGCTCTCGCCCCCGATACCGCCTGCCGCTGCCGTTACCGCATCCCACCGCCGATTCCGCATCTCTTCTCCCGCTGGGTTCCCGCTGCCGCTGCCGATTCCGCATCCTGCTACCGTTACCCACTGCCGCTGCTGCTGCCGATACCGCCTCCCGATCCGCATCCGCATCTGCGGCTGCTCTTCCTCTTCCCTTTCCCTCAATGACCTAGATTCTCTCCCTTTCTTTCTTCCTTTTTCGTGGTCTTTGTAGATGGGATTCCCCCCCTTCCAATTAAAGGTGTATTCCCCTTGCTTCCGTTGGGGCTTCTTCCCACTTCTTGGGTCTTGTTCTTGATCCCTCTCCATGGATTCTTCGAATGAGGGCTGTGCCCGTCGAATCACCACCACCCTTCTCAATGAGAAGAACTTCATTGCTTGGTCCAACTCCGTGCGTGTCCATCTCGCCGGACATGACAAACTTGATTGGCTTGAACCTAATGGGGTTCCTAAGCCCGCCGAAGACAAGGCCGCTCGTCAGTGGCGCACTGAAAATTTCAAGATCCTCGGGTGGCTCCAATGCTCCATGGAGCCCCACATTTATGAGCATTTTATGCGTTTTGATTCTGTTCCGTCTCTTTGGGCTGCTTTGACTCGGACCTATGGGCACACTCGTGTGGATACGCGGATCTATTCTGTCTTCCAGGAGATCTCCACTGCTCGTCAGGGTGATCGCTCTGTGCATGAGTATTTCACTTTCCTTTCAGGACGCTTCCAGGAACTTTCTGATCTTGAGCCGCTCACTGCTTTTCCTCATGCTGAGGATATGCTGGTTGCCAAGAGGCGTCAGGAAAAGCGTGAGACCTACCAGTTCCTGATGGGATTACGACCCGAGTTTGAGCAGATCAGGGTTCAAATTGTCAGCATGAACCCTCTACCGGATATTTTAGATGCCTACTTCATGGTGGAGGAACATGAGCGCCGGGCTCGTTTGACTGCTCCTCCTGTTCCGGCTTTTTCCCCCCCTCCGGACCAGATGGCCCTTGCTTCGAGCCGCACTCCCTCGGCTCGGGGGGGGGGGGGGGGGGGGGGGCGCTCTTCTGCCCCCCGGGGTCGCGCTGGTGGCCGCGGGAGCCCGTTCGCCTCTGTTCAGTGTCAGCATTGTCTCCGGACCGGCCATGAGAAATCAAGATGCTGGTTGCTCTTTCCTCACCTTCGCCCGCAGTCCACTGCTCCGCGCACTGCGGCTGCTGCTTCTTCTGATCTTACCAGCCAGCCTGGGTCCTCTGCTCCGTTTGAGACCCCCTCTGCTGACTGGAGTCAGCTTATGGCTCAAGTCCAGGAACTTCAGTCCCAGCTTCAGCTTCAGAGACCGTCGTTCTCGTCCACTTCAGCATCTGCCTCAGGTACTTCGACGGCCCTTCAGGTCACCCACACGGGACCTACCTCACCCTGGGTGATAGATTCTGGTGCCACTGATCACATGACAGGTGAGCCCCAGTTACTCTCTTCCCTTGTGCCTTCGGGTGTCCATCGCCAGGTTCGTCTTGCTGATGGCTCTGTGACACCCATTCTTCACCAGGGCACGGCTCACTTATCTTCCTCTTTTTCGTTGGACTCTGTCCTCCATGTTCCCAAATTTACTTTAAATTTTTTATCTGTTAGTCAATTGACTCGCTCCTTACACTGCTCGGTGACTTTCTTTCCTTCTGGTTGTGTTTTTCAGGACCTGACCACGAGGAAGATTTTTGGCTACGGCCGTGAGCGCGACGGGCTTTACCAGTTGGATCTTCCTCCTGCTCCTCCACCAACGTCCTGTCTCTCCTCGCCGACCTGCGCCGCTGCTACTACCGCTCCTGCTCTCTGGCATGCCAGACTGGGACACGCCAGTCCTAAGATTGTATCATCTCTGTTTCCCAGTGTCACTTTCGGGCACTCTTTTCAGTGTGATGTGTGTCAACTCAGCAAACACACACGCACTTCCTATCCTGTTTCTGTTTCCCGTACTTTAGCACCTTTTGATATTGTTCACTCGGATGTATGGGGCCCTGCCCCGGTTGTCTCTTATGATGGATTTCGGTACTTTGTTTCCTTCATTGATGATTTTACTAGATGTTGTTGGATTTATCTTATGCGTTCTAAATCTGAAGTTTTTGATTTATATGTTCAATTTTCGGCGATGGTTACTACACAATTTTCCTCTCATATTCGAGTCCTCCGCTCCGATAACGGGGGGGGGGGGGGGGGAATACACTTCGTCCTCCTTTACTACTTTCCTTGCCAGCCAAGGCACTCTTCACCAATTCTCCTGTCCTTATACCCCAGAACAGAATGGTCTGGCGGAACGCAAGAACCGCCATCTCCTGAATGTCACCCGGTGCCTTCTTCGTGGGTCCCATCTCCCCAAGTCTTTCTGGAGTGCTGCCCTCCTTACGGGCACCTTCCTGGTTAATCGGCTGCCATGCCAGCCTTTTCAGGGGCGTGTTCCCCTTAGCCTCCTCTCTCCCAGCCGCCCCCTATTTCCCGTTCCACTACCGGTGTTCGGGTGTGTTTGCTTTGTCCAGGATCGTAGCCCCACTCGGACTAAGCTGGATAACAAAGCAATCCGCTGCGTCTTTTTGGGCTATTCCTCCTCGTCTAAGGGGTACCGGTGCTTAGACCCCTCCTCTCGCAGGACGTTTCACACATTGGATGTCACATTCTTTGAATACGTTCCGTTCCACTCCCCTCCTTCCTCTTCCGTTGTGCCACCCCCTCCACCACCACAGCCCGCTCCTGTTTCCCTTACACCAGTCTCCATTGCTCCCATTCCCGAGTCCGTTCCCCTACATCAATATTCTCGTGCCCCCCGTGGTCCTTCCAATATTCACCCCATCCTTCGAGATCCACTGGTTGCACCCAGCTCACGGGACCTGGTGCCGCTTCCTCCGGCAGGTGACACTCCTTCTCTTGACTTACCTATTGCTCTTCGCAAAGGTAAGCGTTTACCTGTTACTGCTCACCCTTTGGCTAGTTTTGTGTCCTATCAGCGACTCTCATAAGGTTACCGAGCTTACCTCTCCGCCACCGACCAGATTCGCATTCCCCGGCCGACTACTGAGGCTCTCCAGCATCCTGAGTGGGTGACAGCCATGGAGGCTGAGATGTCTGCCTTACACAAGACTGGGACCTGGCGTCTTGTTCCGCTACCTGCCGGCAAGCGGACTGCTGGTTGCCGTTGGATCTACACTGTCAAGTATAATGCCGACGGGTCTTTGGACCGCTACAAGGCGCGTCTCGTTGCGAAGGGATTCACCCAGACTCCGGATGATTACGGGGTGACCTTTGCCCCTGTCGCCAAGCTGACAACTGTTCGCCTCCTTATTTCCCTTGCTACCTGCCATAGGTGGCCTCTTCATCAGCTGGATGTGAAGAATGCCTTCCTCAATGGCGATTTGGTTGAGGAAATTTATATGGACCCGCCACCAGGATACAAGCTTCAGGGGGAGTATTTGGGTCGTGTGTGCCTCTTGCAGAAGTCCTTATATGGGCTGAAGCAGTCCCCTCGGGCATGGTTTGAACGTTTCGGCTCTGCTGTGCTTCAGGCTGGGTTCACCAGATGTCATGCCGATCATACTTGCTTTGTTAGGACTGCAGCGGATGGCCGTAGAGTCATTATTGTTGTCTATGTGGATGACATCATCCTTACCGGCGACGACAACTCTGGAATAACTCAGATCAAAGAAGTCCTTCGAAAGGAGTTCGAAGTCAAAGATTTGGGACCTCTAAAGTACTTCCTCGGAATTGAAGTTGCTAGATCTCACCAGGGGATTTCTTTGTCTCAGCGCAAGTACACTCTTGACCTTTTGAGTGATACTGGCCTTCTTGGGTGCTCCCCAGTATCTACTCCCATGGACCCGAAACACCGCTTACACGCCGAATCTGGCGAACCTCTCACGGATCCGGGCAGATACCGGCGACTTGTTGGAAGACTCATCTACTTGACCAATACTCGTCCTGATATTAGCTTTGCTGTGAGCATTGTCAGTCAGTTCATGCATGCTCCCCGGACAGCTCACCTTGATGCTGTATTACGGATCCTTCACTACTTGAAGGGATCACCTGGTCTCGGCCTCTTCTACCGTTCATCGCCATCCACAGATCTTTCATGTTACACCGACTCTGACTATGCGGGTTCCCTCACTGATCGTCGATCTACTTCAGGGATGTGCACGTTCTATGGTGGCAATCTTATTTCTTGGAAGAACAAGAAGCAGAGCGTTGTATCTCGTTCCTCTGCTGAGGCTGAGTACAGAGCTATGGCCCATGGCGCCACTGAGCTCCTCTGGATTCGTACCCTCTTGACTGAGCTTGGTTTCCCTCCTACCTGTTCTTCAACATTGGCTTGTGACAATCAGTCTGCTCTCATGCTTGCCTCTGATTCTGTCCTGCACGAGCGGACAAAGCATATTGAGGTGGACATTCACTTTCTCCGGGAGCACATCCGCTCAGGGATTCTTAGTGCCTCATATGTTCCCTCTGATGATCAGATTGCAGATGCCTTTACTAAGGCCGTTGGACCTTCCCGACTTCTCTCCACTTATGGCAAGCTGGGCTTGCTTGATATCTTCGCTCCAGCTTGAGGGGGAGTATTGGGTTATTATTTTATGTATTATTTTATGTATTTCTGTATTTGTCCCACCTCACTTGTTTGAGGTTTGGACTTGTTGTGTTTCCTTTATATAACCCTATTGGGTTCCATAATATAATCATGTTTTTTTTTCCTTCTCGATTTCTACTGTTTGCGCCTTCGTGCGCCTACGGAGCATAAAAGACGCACTTAAGTGATTTTTTTTCCAAAATATAGAAAGAAATATTGTAAGAATTCAATATTTTTTGTATGATTTAGGGTTTGTGAAACATAATCGAGCGTTGAGGCTTAAATACGATTTTAGTGACCACACTGAATTTATTTTTTAAGAGATATAAATGATAATAATGAATGATTATTGTGTAGAATAGATGAAGAATCTGATCAAGAAGATGAACTGATGTTTGATGCTGATTATTTGAAATGAGTGTGGTTGCACCTTGAGCCTAGGCTCCAAGACCCTTTTGCGCCTTGGTGTGCTTTGCGCCTTTAATAACTAAGCACGTATCTTGGATTTCCTTTGTACTTTCTTGTTCAGGGGGGGGGGGGGGGGGGTCCACACTAACAGATTGATTTTGTGTTGGATGCTCTATGATTTCTACATGGTGTTAGAACGAGGTTGTCAGGGCCCACATTTTTAGTGTTCACGTTGCTATCCACATGAGATGTCGTGTTGGAGTGTTTCATGGCGAGACCATGTGTTGTGCGAGACTCCTTTATTTCTGAACAAGCAATAAATAAACCATAATTGCTTGTTTCTATGCTGAAGAATTATATAGAGCCAACTGGACATCTTATTTCTGAAATTTGGGGCTTGTGTTACATCTTGCTTAATGTTAGCATTACTACATATTCTTTTGCAATAATCAAACTGCTTTACATATTGCATTTAATCTAGTGGTTGATGAATGCATAATATATCAAGATCAATTGTCCGTTCTAGATGAGTTTGAGTAAATTTATTTTATTTGCTCATGTACCTTCTGATGTGGATCATGTCACACATGACTATACACTATGATCAAAGCCGTTCATGCTTTGCAAATCATCGATTCATGAATTTTAGTTATTTTTGTATTCTTTGAATTTTACTTTAGTGTATTTTGGAGGTCATCATGATCTGAGAATCATAACCATCACTGTCGTTTTTTTAGTTTATTAAAAGAGATAGAATGCTCATTTTGAAGGTTTGAAAATTGTAGAAGAGAGTGGTACGAACCGTCGTTTGGGATTGAGTACGAGGACGATCGAGGGAGAAGTCCCATAGGAGTTCCGCGTAACCCTTCTTGTGTCCCCTTGAACCTATCTCGCCGGAGAGGGGAGACACGGAGGGGAGCTCGCGAGAGGGGACCATACAATAGACGGGAACTCCGTTGGCTAGGGCGTACGGTAGGAGGGAACGAGAGAAAGAGAGAGAGAGTTTTGGATAATACTTTTCATAATCCAAACCACACCCCCACCCTATAATTGGTTGGGCCCAACAAGTCAATGAGTTCCCAAATACAAAATAAAGCTCGGACACATAAAATAAAGATACATGACTACGAAATAAAAGATAACATGACTACGCGTTGGACCCTTTGTGCATCGTAGTGCGGCGCTTGTACGTTATCCCCCATCGTGGTTCCGTTACAGAGAGTTTCTCTTTTTGGTCACCCGGTACCGGAGTCGGATCCTAGGTGTGAAGCCTAGGAAAATATTTCCCCCTTCGCTTGGCCGGCCTTCTCCTTTACCCCCACTTTCCGGCCACCATCACCATATCCGACACCACCTGGGACGGCAGCCCCCTCCCTTCCATCACCACCTTAACTTATTCCCACTACCCACATAACTATCTAGTAATCGTCTTCCATTATTCATAACTACCCATAACTCCCACATAACTACCTTAGCGCCCATAGTCAACCCAACTAACTTCATAACCACCCACCACTTCCTCAAACCATTCGGCTATGGGGTCCTTAAAACTTCTAAACCATTCAACGAACCTTACATCCACCCTAGGCTTTCTCATTCAGCCTCCACATCCATGTATGCCCTTTGAATTAGTCCAGCCTCATCTGGAATAACTACCTGAGCACCCATATGCAACTCCACTACCTTGATAACCAACCACCACTTCCTCACACAAACAATTCAACGATGGGGGTCCTTACCGCTTCTAAACCATTCAACGAACCTTACATCCACCCTAGGCTTTCTCATTTCAGTCTCCACATCCATGTATCCCCTTTGAATTACTCCAGCCTCATCTGGAATTACTTCCAGCCACCTGAAAATCCATTCAACTCAATTCCTTTACCACCACTCAACCAGCCTTCTGTTTGGATGCCATGTATTTTTTTTTGAATTGTATCTATCCTTTTTTTGTATTTTTATCTTTTCACACTTTTTAATTACTCACACATCATGTAGCTTGACTGAGGGGCATTTTGTAATTTTGTGGAATCTTTCCCTCTCACTATATATATGTGAGGAGGGTGGTATTTGTTGGGTATGATGAATGATATCTAATTTCTCTCCTCTTTAATCTTCTTCTCCTCTGTACACTCGATCTCAATCGGAAATCTGAAACATCTTCCCTCAACCATTTCACTCAATTCCAGCACTCGTCCAGCCCGTCCATCCACTTACAAATCACCCGGACTCCTCCCAACATTGCCAGACAACATCCAGTCCACATAATATACCAACATGCAGTCCATCAGCCCTTTTCAGTTCTCCGATTCCTCTTCAATAGTACAAATTCAACCATACGATGCTTCCCCGGACATCGGCAACTCATCGAACATCCACCAAGCCTCTTATCTCGTAACCATTGTGGGTTTATTGTTTGATTATATTTATTGTGTTGAATCTTGTGCAAAATCATTATTTTGGGGTAATACTTGATTGTGATTTTTGTGTCAATATTATCCCGCAACTTGCCATGTTTTGTCATATGATATATTATTTGTTCCCTTAATAGTGACTCTACTTGATCGTGATTGTTGTGGCTATTATTTATAATTTCAATTTTTACAAATCTAATCGCCGGATACGTGTTTAATTTATTTATTCATTTCTAGAGATGGTCTATATTTTGTTAGAACTGTCTTGCATCACCCTCATCTTCACAATTAACTGATATTCTCACCAAAGCATTTCCTCGAAAGATGTTTCACACATCACGGGCAAACTTAATTTTGACAACATTGATGCTTCAACTTGAGTATTAGAATATTTGTTATTTTGAACATTTGGAATTTTATGTATTTAGGATCGTCTATCCTTCTTTGAAGATGTAATCAAAGCAGTGGTTTTATCCTGAGAAACCATACCCTTCTTTACACTAACAAGTATTGGTTGCTAAAACTGCATCTAATATTTAGGTTAAAGGTGGACAAGTTACTTTTGCCGAACTAGCAGAAGATTGGCACCTCAAGGCTTCCAATCTTTTTGAGATCTCATTCTCGAATGATGCTTTTACTGTTATTATGAGTGAAGCCGAACAATTTCTTTGGGCTGGGCATGACATGGATAAAGTAAGATTATGCATCCTGCAGTTCTTGTGATTTCCTTAATAAGTGTATTTTTTTACTGTTTTTTCTATTGCATCCTGAATATATGCCAGGTACGCAATGTTGTCACTAAACTGATTGATGCTCAGAAGTGGGCACTGAGTGTGAAAGATTGTCTATTGCGAGCGGATACTTTCTCCTGTTCTGAGAACGATGATATAGATAAAATATCATTAAACCAGATTGAGGAGTTGCTGAGCATCCATCCTGTACCCTGTTACGAGCCTGGGCTTCTCAAGTTGAAGGTTTGTCTTGCTATTTCACAAGAATCTATTATTTTTGCCACCATAAAAGGGCAGCCCGGTGCCCAAAGCATCCCCGCGCAGCGAGGGTCTGGGGAAGGGTCCCACCACTGGGTGAAATGTAGGCAAACCCTACCCTGCATTTATGCAAGAGGCTGCCCTATTATTTTTGCCACCATGTTTTCAAAAATTCCGCAATAGCAATTTTTTTTTGAAGGCATATGCAGATGACGCTAAAAAGTTGATTGCTGAAATAAGAACTGCTCTTTCATCCCGTTTAGATGTAAGTCAGATGATTCTTTTTTTTCTCACGACATTCCTGCATTATTCTTTAAACATATTTGCTAATTATATTCATCATTCGGGCTGCAATTTTTTTAGATTTGTCTGTTTTACTACTAATGCTTTTTGTTTCGACTTAAGTATGTTTAATCTTCTTCCTTGTGTATTTTAATACTTGATATACAATAGATTGGAAAAATGGAAATTATCCTCTCCAAAGCTATGGAGTTTCCTGTGGACATAGAAGAAACTAAAATATTAGCGTCTGAAATGTCTTCTGCTAAGGTTAGCAACTTAGCACTATTATTTCTCAACTTTGTTTTGCATTGTATTCTACTCTCCCTTCAGATTTATTTCGTTTACTTTCTCATTGTCATTCAGATATAACTGCTTATGTTGCTGTACAATGCAATTTAATATTTGGCGAAGGATCTTACTTGCAAACTGCATAAGCAGAACATTGATGGATGAACTATATCTGAATTGTTTTTTTATGCGTTATGCTTATTGTTCGAAGAATAAAACTATAGATTATCATTTTGTTGCTTATTTGCCTATTTTGGAGTATTAAATTAAGATAACTTATCTGAGTGAATTGAAATTTTATTTGATTTCTATCTACTAAGAGTTGTGGATTCTAACTACCTTTTAATTTTATATTATAGTCTACTCATAATCTCCTTACACTTTTGAAAAATTGCTATGGCAGCACTTGAAGCAAGAATACAAATTTTCAATTCATCATCAACTATGTAATTTTATAGATTTAATGAATTGAATAGGTACTCTTGTTCTACCGCAACTTCCTAGTCCATGCTCAATCAGGCCATCCTCTGTTTGCCTTACCAATTACGACATTGCTAATTGCTTACGACCCCCTTGTATACCTCTTATTAACTCTAGCTACATACTAATAAATTTTTGTATTGATTGTATTAGTTTTGATTTGAAAGCTGTGGTTTGTTGTTCAATGTTTTGAACAAGTGTTCCACACATAATACTTTTGCAATTCTATTAAGCTTAGTTATCTTTTTGCATAAAATGCTATAATCAACTATGTTACAGTAGTTTACTTAATGACATGTGCTCACGTGGTGTGCCACAATAATGTCCTTGACACGCACATAGCTCAATAGATTATTCAACTGCAATAAAGAATGAAATTTTTTGAAGTAGTGATTTTGGAGTAATTAAAATGGATTCTTGGGTCTACCCTCTCTGTTGTCTTTGGCTTTGATTTGAGGGCATGATTCCGCAGCAAACGCGACGGTATATGGGGCCACTATCTCAGTGGTACTCTGTGAGCAGCCACTTTGTGCATTTATTGTCAAAGGTTAGGTCTTTCTCCTCTGAGAGAAGCCATTTTGTGCATAGTGCCAAAGGTTAGGTCTATTTCCAATCTTCCCCCGCCCATACCCCCAATGATTGGTGACTATATGTGTTCTGTTGAAGCCAGGAAATTTCCGACTCCAAAATTCGGATCAATGCAGCCGGAGGCTACTCTCCCAGCAGTCCAACGAGAAGGCCTGACTGGCAACGACGAAGAACTAGAAGAGCAACAACAACAGGACCCCAGGCGCTGCGGCAGAGAGGTCCCACCACGTACCCAGAAGCTCCGAAGAGACTTCCCCTCCACAACCAAAGATGACCGAGCAGGGTACGAGGAAGACACCGACTTAGCTAGTATCAAGAGTAGCTACCAAGGATGACGGGTTCAAGGGTTCGAAAACGGGGTTCCAGAAGCTCAAGATCAGGTGCCAATCCAAGTACCCCTGAGGTCCTATTTATAGGAAAACCAGGGGGGGGGGGCTTATTTATACCCCACCCAGCTTGGCGACCGGCGACATTGAGGTGATCCCGCTCGGGGATAGGCGAGTATCACCTATGGTCGTCCACCTATTGGCGAGTATTGGGGCTACTCGCGCGAGCTCACACATGCTTGCCTAGGCCTTCTTTTACTCCTGCTTGCTGAACTGTCTTGTGTCTTGGACTGCTGACATCTGTGTTGACCCTTTGACCTTGACTTCTGTCTACGTGGCTTTGAATGGGCCCACCTTCGGAGAATAAGGGTTGTACAGGTTCTGTTGTTGTTGTAGTGATTTTGGAGTAATTCTTTAATTATCTTTTCTTTATTAATTACCTTATAATAATAATATAGTTACCAGGAAATCCAGCTAACACAGTAAACATGCTTCACTTCTATCTCTTTCTGTTGATTCTATGTTTTTTTTACTAACGTTTCCCTATATACTATGATGTTGCAGCTTTGGATGAGCAATGTACGTGAATTCTTTTGTAAGGAGACTTCTACTGCCATTGATATTGGTTTCTTAAATAGGCTAAAGTTAGAGGTATGCAGGTTTTCCTGTAGTACATTTTGAAGCAAGTTACTTAGTATCAACACCATTGGACAATACAAAGCACAATGAATTCCTCCCTCCCTCTCTCCCCCTCCCTCTTTCAAAAATAGGAAGTGGGTTGGTGATTTTGTTAACCAAACTGGTCAGAACTATATTGTGTATGCATATGCTTTTTGTGATATAACCACTTTAGTAAAGCATGACTATATGAGTACATGTATTATCTAATGAGTTAGTATGAATATCTTTTAGCCTAAAAAATATTAACTTCAATCACTTTAATTAATTTTGAAAACTTAATTTGTGGAACATATACCTAATTTTGAATCTCCAAATTTATTTGGTAGAACTTTGCTAATGTTTCATTATATTAAACCAACTTGTCATATTCTCTGATGCATATCCAATGTACATTCTCTCATAGAAATATAAACTGCCCTTTTAATTGCCCCTTCTGCTAACAAAGTAATACATGCTGCAGGTGCAAAATGGTGGTTTTCTGCTTTGAATTTTAATATTAACTAAAAATGCTCATTTAGTAAAGTGGAATCAAACATCTACATATAAACTTCAACCTAAAAATTCCTTCATGTTCACAGTCCATTGGTCATAAACATATAATTAAAATAACTATTGAACTGATAGAATATTCAGTAACTATTTAAAAAGGTCATACTAGTGCATTAAGGTTCCTCTAATGCATGGTTATGGGTGGGTTCATTTATTGGAGCTTACCCTGTACCTGCATAGAGAGAGAGAGAGAGAGAGAGAGAGAGAGAGAGAGAGTTTCCACTACTCGAAGTTACTGATGAACTATTCATATTCCATAATTTTGGTTGTTAAAAATACATAGCTAAGTAGAAAAAATGGAAAGGCCTAGTTTTAGCAAAACCGATATATGTTTGGACTTCAGACAGTTTACTTGTATACTCAGAATTAGATGCACATATTTCTGAGAGGTAAACAAGGGAAAATAATATATATACTTATATTCTCAAGGTATGTAGCAAGGAGCCCTCACATCCTATCATACTGTGAAACAAATTATGGCCTCTGAATTATATATATATATATATATATATGTCCGATAAATGTAATATCATCCATCAGTACATTTTACTCATAATACCCTTTGTGTCTCACTCTTGATTCTTGTGGACCCAATTGATTTTTTTTCTGTTTCTTTAATGTGGTTGCTGCTTCTATTAGATGTTGGAGCTCCGTATTCAGGTCCAAGAGATGGATTTGCTTGCAAACTTTTCTAGAGAGGTCGACTTGCTTCACGCTCGATGTAAGGAGATCTTGAAAAGACCCCTGAAACTGAAGTTTACGGTACTTCAAAAATTTTCATTTTGTTTGCCCTCTGCAGTGTCCGGGAAACTTCCATATAGATTTTGAATAGTAACACCATTTGTTTACGATATGTAGGAACTTGACAATTTTTTGAAGGATGTAGATAAGGTGAGAGTTAGCATTCCAGAGTTGGAACTCTTGAGGCATTTTCACTTAGATGCATACTCATGGAGTCGCGACTTCCATGATATCATGAATAATCTTCCTGATCGGGAAGATTATGAGAACATTGTTGTAGAGCTTTCTGGTATCTTTGAATCTGGAAACTTGTTGAGAATTGAAGGTACAACTTTTCATTTGCTTTGTTCATTTTCAAATCTTAGTATAACCTCACACCCCAAATCCATGTTCTTGTTAACAGTGGATGAGTTGCAACTCGTCGAGGCAGAGTTGCAGCGGTCACGCTGCAGAGAGAAGGCTACAAAGGTAGTAATAGACTACCTGAAGTTAATTTCATTTCAGGCATTCTATCAAGCTTGTTGTTATCACATGCTATTACATTGTATTTTTCTTCCATATTCTTTGATGTTGAATGAAATGGATTGTTCTTCTAATTCGACCACGAGTTTAATTATTTGTTTGACGATTAATTTTTCAAAACTTTGCTTTAGTCAAATTTGTACAAATTTTCTGATATATTTATGTATTTCATGAATGTGATTTAAAGGCTCTTCAACACCAGATGCCTCTTGAATTCATAGAAGAAGTACTGATGGAGGCTTCTTTGTAAGCACTGGTCACCCCCATTTTCCGCTTAATTTTGTTTCGTTGCTGTTTAGTTATTTTAGACTTTGAGGTTTACTTTAATTTTGTTTTCCAGGTTAGAAATCAAGAATGAAATCTCTTTTTTCAAGCTTGCCAAAGTTGAATCAGAGGCTATTTTTTGGGAAAAGAGAGCTAGTTATGTTCTTACAAATGGTGGTAGCATGTCTGAGTTTGAAGATATTCTAAGGTGCATTGAAAATCCAATCTTTTTTTTAAACTAATCTTCGTATTCAATAATCATTTTTTAGAATTCTCTATTATTTTAACATTCAGGGCTTCTGAGCATGTATTGGCTATCCTTCCTTCCCTGTCTGATCTTAAGGATGCAATTTCTATGGCTCGAACATGGATATGTAGATCCCAACCGTATCTAATAGACAGTAGACATGCTGATGATGTATCGGGTCCTTTACTTTGTATTGAAGATCTGAAGGTTCAATTATATAATCATTATTCATCTATATCTGTATCTGTAGGCATGGAGTGCTGTTTTAAATTAACCTTTTTTTAAAACTATGCAGGAGTTGGTTAAACTTTCTAGAAATCTGAAGGTTAATTTAGATGGCCCTGAAAGACTTGAGAAGAACTTGAATGATATTTATGAGTGGGAACACAATACTTGTTTGTTGGAAGAAGATACAATGACATTATTCAAGAAAGCTTGCTCTAATTTTACAACGGTTAATCACCTTATATTAAGGATTGTGGAGTTGCTTACCCGTGCCAATTCTGCTACCAAAATTGGGATTTCCATGCATGTCGCTTTGGGTGAATTACCAAAACTTCAACATGCGACATTGACATTGCAATGGAGTTTGGATGCTCTTTCTTTTTGTACCAGAACTCCCCTGGCCAAGGTATTTTTGTTTGTTTGTTTTGCAAGCAGTTGTTGACTTGTTTCATTTGATTGCATGTTAATGGCATGTGTTGCCGGAAATGAAAAATGACTTGATTGATTTAATTAGGAGTCAATATCCCCTCCATATATGGAGGCGGATAATACAATTACATGAAAATGAAAGATTACATGAAATTAAAGATCTAAACGAGAAATAACACATATTGTAACACTCCCTCTCAAGTTGGACGTGAGATGCTAATCATGCCCAACTTGTTAACAATCCTTCCAAAGATACTTCCACTCAAACCTTTCGTGAGTATGTCGGCAAGTTGTCTATCCGAGGGGACAAAGGGGGTACACAAAACTCCCTTTTCAATGTTCTCTTTGATGAAATGCCGATCCACTTCAATATGTTTAGTACGGTCATGCTGGACAAGGTTATGGGCGATGCTGATAGCCTCCGTGTTGTCACAATACAATCGAATGGGGTCGGCTTCAGGAAATCCTAGGTCACTCATCAAGGAACGTAACCATAGGCGTTCACAAACTCTACGAGCTATAGCCCTAAACTCGGCTTCGGCTCTAGATCTTGCCACTACTTGTTTTTTACTCCTCCAAGTAACGAGGTTTCACCAACAAGAGAGCAATATCCCGAGGTAGATCGTCGATGACCCGGCTTAATCAGCATCAGTGCACACTTCAATTTTTAGACACGAAGTTGGGGCAAACAAGATCCCACTTCCCTGTGAGAACTTGAGATACCTAAGAATTCTGTGGGCAACATCCACATGACAGCCTTCGGCGCATGCATGAACTGGCTGATAACACTCACATCATAGGAGATATCAGGACGTGTACGAGCCTGGTAGATCTGCCTCTGAAATTCAAATATGTCTTCAATCTCCTCTTCATCATCACGCCCCAATCTTTGATTTGCTTCAATTGGGGTATCAGCCGGTCTACATCCACTCATCCATGTCTTCTCAAGAAGGTCCGTAGTATACTTTCTCTCGAAGATGAAAATCCCATGCTTGGACCTTGCAACTTAAATACCCAAGAAATATTTGAGTTTTCCTAGATCCTTGATCTCAAACTCACTAGCCAAGTTTTGTTTTAGAAGCTTGATTTCTTCCATATCATCAGCAGTTATAACAATGTCATCAACATAGACAATGAGGACAATGAGTTTACCGGTCCTATGTTTGATTAACAGTGTATGCCAACATTGCTCTAGTGATACGTAAATGACACCATGACTTTGTGAAACCTCTCAAACCAAGCTCTTGGAGACTGTTTCAATTCATATAAGTCTTTCTTTAACCTACAAACCTTTCCATCGGAACCTTTAGGAGTAAGGCCTGATGGAAGAGACATGCAAACTTCCTCATCCAGATTCCCATAGAGGAAAGCATTCTCCACGCCAAGTTGTCAAAGGTCCCAAACTTTGCAGGCAACACAGGACAATTGAACTCTAATAGTGTTCATCTTTGCTACAGGACAATAGAACTCTAAGAGTGTTCATCTTCACAGTTTTGTTTGATAGTCAATTCCAAGGGTGTGAGCATACCCTCTTGCCACCAGCCTCACCTTGCATCTTTCAATAACACCTTGAGAGTTCTGTTTGACGGAGAACACCCATTTGCACCCAACAATTTTTTCCCACAAGGAAGGTGCACCAAATCCCATGTGTTCAGTTTTTTTCCCACAAGGAACGTAACCATTTTTGCTACATGGGTAGTAGAAGGAATATGTAGAGGGAGAGTAGAGGGACTCACTTCCAATTGTATAGACTCCCCCTGAAGTGAGGGATAAGATGAAGGAACTGGTAGAGGTACATTAGGAGAGGGCAAAGGAGGGTCACCTGGGGCAGGATAATATGCCTCAGATTCATGAAACATGACATCCATAGTTACAAAGACTTTTTTTGTAGGTGGGTGAAAACATTTGTTTCCCTTCTGTGTGGGAGAGTAGCCAATAAAAACACACTTTAGTGCACAAGGATCAAGTTTAGTAGGAAGGGGGTGGTGGATGTGAACAAAGCAGACACATCTAAATACTTTAGGGGGAAGTTGAGAGGTTGGGAAATGTAGAGTGCCAAGAGGAGTGACATTCCTAAGTATGTGTCATGACCCGTCTCGATAAAAATCAGAGTGCGCTTCGGGGCGGGTCGTGATGCCACAGGTATGGGCGAAAAGAAATTCATGTCTGCTAAGGCGGATGCAGAAGTACTACAAATAGTTTTAAAATAGTTACTTTTAAGTAAAACAAATTGATTTATTGCGAAACTTTTTAAAATATGATAGCTTGAAATAGGTGCACATGCGTTTTGCAAAAACAACTTATGATACAAGTTCTGATACAGATCGAAATGCAATGACAATTCAGAGAAATGAACATGCAAATCATGTCAAATTCTAGTAGATATATGATTTAGCCTAGCAGTTGTCCAAGAAACAGGAGAAAATGACTGATCGTAATTATTACATAACAAAATATCCGACAGATAAAGAAATGAAACATAAACACAAAACCTGAAGCTTGACGCAGGTCGGCTCAGGAAGCAGGCGGCGCAGGCACGAACGCTAAGACAAATTTCAAAACAAAAAGGAAAAGTCTCAGAACATTGAAATAAACAGGAGCAAAGTAAACTAAAATACGAGCAGGGGAAACAAAATATTTTTGTACTATTTTTCATGTAGCGAAACTAATAAGACATGCAAGCAAGTGAGACAAGCAGAAATAACCAGAATTATTAGTCTACTCCAAGTATAACATGCATAGATGATCATGTAATAACATAAGTTGTAACAAGTGAAAGTGTAGGTGTTCTTGTTTGACGCACAAGATTCATGATTCAGACGGATTCAAGTTCAGATTCAAGACTTGCCAGAGATTCAAGATTACTGCCCGTGAACTCTAAGTGGTGGCTCTTGCGAGCCCTCATCCTTGAGCCAGGGAGTTCATGCTAGCTATGACCGGTCCTTTGTTCCCGTTAGGGATTCAAGAGGGAACCCAAGTCGAGGAGTTTGCATCAGTTAGAACCCTACCGTTCAATTGTTTACTTACGTTATTAATGACTTAGTGCAGGATTTCGTGGATTCTAGCATATCAAGATATATAATCAAATACTGATTTAGATATACAAGAGCAGATTTTACAAACGTGAAACGGGAGGAATCAAGTTATAGAAAATTATTTACTCAAGTCTTAGAACCAGACATGCATAAGAAACAAGATTCGATGACTCAAATAACTCGATAGAGAGTTTTGAAACTTACGGGTTCAAGTATTCCCTAGTAATAAGATTATTATACATCATTTTCCAGGATATCAAGTATTCCTTTAGTTTACGTCATTCCAAGACACGAATATTTTCGAAGTAACTATGTGTACGACTCAAATATTTTATATGAAGCACAATTCATCTAGTTGCTAGCAGGAATCTTAACATTTATCATTATAGCAATTAATGTTCCTGCTCAAAAAGATCTACTAGTCTTCCATTTATCCATCAAATGAGATGCAATTCAATTAAGTGGATAATCCAGTTTAAACCACTTTCGTTCACTAACTCGTCTTCCAACAAATGAGACACAATTCATCTAAGTGAATGTTCAAGTAACAATCATTCATGTTCACAACTTGTGACATTCCAAACACGTGATACCTCATTATATTAACAAATAAATTCAGGCATGCAAGAACTAAGTTTATTTGATGAAACATGTATTCAAAGCGAAGTCATAAAATCATAAGAACAGACAGGCTAAATAAATTCAATGTTTGCAAGAGAGAGGGATTTCTACTTGCCTTAAATGAGGCTAAAATCTGACGGCGGCGGCGAAACGGCGCAAGCAAAAACAGAAATCATAATTCGAACCTGCTTAAGAACAATGAAAGCGTTATAGCATAATTTACTACGCTAATACAGACATTCTACGACGCGGAAATTAACAAAAGAGGGCTTAGCAAAAATTACCTCCCTCGAAAGTGAGGGGAGAGGAGATTACCACACGGAAATCAGAATTTGGCGGCGCTTATGCTTAGAGAAAGCCTAAATCGGAGAGGGCTCAGGCAATCCTGTTGATAGCTTCGAGGAGCGGTGCCGGAAATCAAGACCAAATCGGGATTAGATGATCACAAGGGGGCAAAGATCTGGAATCACAACAAATACACAAATTAGGGCAAATCGAAATAGAGGCGAAGGAGGAGGAATCTTACCCAAAGGAAGTCAGATCCGGGCTCGAGGAGGAGAGGGAAGAAGAGCCTAGATTTTTCCTCCCAAAATCAATGACCAAACCGGCGAGGGAGAGAAGTTGTCGGTTGCCGGAGGGGAGCAAAAACTACTGGAGGCCTATCCCCGCTGCTGGAGGGGGAGACTAGGCTGACAGCCTCAAGGAAGAAGGGGAGGAGGGGCTGCCGACACTTGAAGAGGAGGGAGTTGTCGGCACCTCTTGGAGGAACGACCAGAACAAAAGGAAGAGGCGACGGGGAAGTAAGAGGAGGCGGCGTCGGCCACGCAGGTGGAGGAGTCGCCGGAGGGAGGAGGCGTCAGCCTTAGAGGAGGTGGTTGCCGGCTACATGAGGGAGTATCGGGAGCGACTGAGCGTGCAGGAGGTGGAATCGAGAGGAGCGGGAGACGAGGCTGGAGCGGGATTCAGGAAAACCTAGACCGAGCGCTTGCTGTTGCGGGATTTAAACGGGGGGGGGGGGGGGGGGGGGGGGCTTGGGCTGCGGCTAGACAAATCAATTATATACTTCAATGAAAAGTAGGGTTGTTTCATTCTTCCCTGCTTAGGAAGTTTCGTCCCGAAACTTTCTGAGAATTCCCTGAATGAGACCTCTCATGGCGAAGATTCAGTTGCCATTTATTCTAAACAAGATTTGCGGATCAAGACATGGAAGCTAACTATGAATATGCTGAAACAGAGAGGAAAACAAGCGCGGAGACTTACCCAGATCAAGAGAAAATTTATGGATACTTGCTACGCATATCAGATTCAAGTTCTCGAGAAAATTATTCAAACTTTTCATGCATTCAAAACACATTTATCAAAAGAATGATTTTTCTTTAGAAGCTTGCGTACTTGATACTTAACGATCTTAGCCGGTATGGCAAGATACGAAGGATTGGATTCAGGGAACTCAAGAATTGCTTCACTTAGCTCGGAATTGAGAGATAAGACTCAAGAATTCGGGAGCGAAAAATCTTTGCACGAAGGGGTAACTTGCTTGCGATGCTGACGCTCAAGAGCTAACTAGAAGGGAATACTGGAGAATCAGATGAGGTCGTTAGTCGAGCAGGACCGAAAGATTGAATACGAATATCGAAGATTTGAAATTAGAGATTCTAACACATTTACTACTGTCAGGTACATAAATTATGTAATAATTACAGCATTTTCATTGGACAACTATATGTATGATCATGCAAGTGCAACCATGAGATCGTGTGCGGTGTCAAGCAAATAGTAAAACCATGCGTGTACAATCATTATTGTTGTTCTTAGCTGGACACTTGTGCAATGCTTATGATATGAATGCAAATGAATGAATACCCATGTCACGTTAAGCGCCCATATCACTTAACATGTCATGCATATTATGATTCTAATGTCATCGCACTTGAAAATATTAAACTGCCCATAATCATTTAATATTCGCAAGCGGCGTATATCCTAGTGGAATTCATATGCACAAAAACGTTAAGTTTGCCCATAACCCCTTAACATTCATGTTCATACCACTCATGCTTATGCGTGTATTGTGTGCGTGTTTCAGCCGCGAACAACAGATAATGATAAGGTGCGTGAAGTAATGATGCATGTATATGTATTTATATAATAAGATTCAAAATATGTAATAGTTATAAAATACTTTATCTTTAGAGCCTAACCTAGCTCTGATACCAACTATCACGACCCGTCTCGACAAAAATCAGAGCGCACTTCGGGGCGGGTCGTGATGTCATAAGCATGGGCGAAAAGAAATCCATGCTTGCTAAGGCGGAAGCAGAAGTACTACAAATAGTTTTAAAATAGTTACTTTTAAGTAAAACAGATTGATTTATTGCGAAAGCTTTTTAAAATATGATAGCTTGAAACATGTGCACATGCGTTTGCAAAAATAACTTATGATACAAGTTCTGATACAGATCGAAATGCAATGACAATTCAGAGTAATGAACATGCAAATCATGTCAAATTCTAACACATATATGATTTAGCCTATCAGTTGTCCATGGAACAGGAGAAAATGACTGATCGTAATTATTACATAACAAAATATCCGACAGATAATGGAATGAAACATAAACACAAAACCTGAAGCTTGACGCAGGTCGGCTCAGGAAGCAGACGGCGCATGCACTAACGCTAAGGCAAATTCCAAAACCAGAAGGAAAAGCCTCAGAGCATTGAAATAAACAAGAGCAAAGTAAAATAAAATACGAGCAGGAGAAACATAATATTTTTGTACCATTTTTCATGTAGCGAAGCTAATTAGACAGACAAGCAAGTGAGACAAGCAGAAATAACCAGAATTATTTTTCTACTCCGAAGTATAACATGCATAGATGATCATGTAATAATATAAGTTGTAACAAGTGAAAGTGTAGGTGTTCTTGTTTGACGCACAAGATTCATGATTCAGACGGATTCAAGTTCAGATTCAAGACTTGTCAGAGATTCAGGATTACTGCCCGTGAACTCTAAGGGGTGGCTTTTGCGAGCCCTCACCCTTGAGCCAGAGAGTTCATGCTAGCTATGACCGGTCCTTTGTTCCCGTTAGGGATTCAAGAGGGAACCCAAGTCGAGGAGTTTGCATCAGTTAAAACCCTACCGTTCAATTTTTTACTTACGTTATTAATGACTTAGTGCAGGATTTCGTGGATTCTAGCATATCAAGATATATAACCAAATACTGATTCAGATATACAAGAGCAGATTTTACAAAGTGAAACGGGAGGAATCAAGTTATAGAAAATTATTTACTCAAGTCTTAGAACCAAATAGGCATAAGAAACAAGATTCGATGACTCAAAGAACTCGATAGAGAGTTGTGAAACTTGCGGGTTCAAGTATTCCCGAGTAATGAGATTATTATACATCATTTTCCATGATATCAAGTATTCCTTTAGCTTACGTCATTCCAAGACACGAATATTTTCTAAGTAACCATGCATATGAGTCGAATATTTTATATCAAGCACAACTCATCTAGTTGCTAGCAGAAATCTTAACATTTATCATTATAGCAATTAATGTTCCTCCTCAAAAAGATCTATTAGTCTTCCATTTATCCATCAAATGAGATGCAATTCAATTAAGTGGATAATCCAGTTTAAACCACTTTCATTCACTAACTCGTCTTCCAACAAATGAGACACAATTCTTCTAAGTGAATGTTCAAGTAACAATCATTCACGTTCACAACTTGTGACATTGCAAACACGTGATACCTCATTATATTAACAAGTAAATTCAGGCATTCAAGAATTAAGCTTATTTGATGAAACATGTATTCAAAGCGAAGTCATAAAATCATAAGAACAAACAAGCTAAATAAATTCAATGTTTGCTTGAGAGAGGGATCTCTACTTGCCTTAAATGAGGCTAAATCTGACGGCGGCGGTGAAGCGGCTCCAGCAAAAATAGAAATCATATTCGAACCTGCTTAAGAACAATGAAAGCGATATAACATAATTTACTACGCTAATACAGACATTCTAGGACACAAAAATTAACAAAAGAGGGCTTAACAAAAATTACCTCCCTCAAAAGTGAGGGGAGAAGAGATTACCACGCGGAAATCAGAATTTGGCGGTGCTTATGCTTAGAGAAAGCCTAAATCGGAAAGGGCTTGAGCAATCCTGTGGATAGCTTCGAGGAGGGGTGCCGGAAATCAAGACCAAATCGGGCTTAGATGATCACAAGGGGGCAAAGATCTGGAATCACCACAAATACGCAAATTAGGGCAAATTGAAATAGAGGCGAAGGAGGAGGAATCTTACCCAAAGGAAGTCAGATCTGAGCTCGAGGAGGAGAGGGAAGAAGACCCTAGATTTTTCCTCCCGAAATCAACGACCAAAACGACGAGGGAGAGAAGTTGTCGGCTGCCGGAGGGGAGAAAAAACTACTAGAGGCCTATCCCCGCCGCTGGAGGGGGGAGACAAGGCTGACGGCCTCAAGGAAGAAGGGGAGTAGGGGCTGCCGACACTTGAAGAGGAGGGAGCTGTCGTCACCTCTTGGAGGAACGGACAGAGCAGAAGGAAGAGGCGACGGGGAAGCAAGAGGAGGCGGCGTCGGCCACTGCAGGAGGAGGAGGCGCCGGAGGGAGGAGGCATCCGCCTTAGAGGAGGTGGTTGCCGGCCACATGAGGGAGTATCTGGATCGGCTGAGCGTGCAGGAGGAGGAATCGGGAGGAGCGGGAGACGGGGCTGGAGCGGGATTCAGGAAAACCTAGACCGAGCGCTTGCGGTTTGCGGGATTTAAACGGGGGGGGGGGGGGGGGGGGGGGTTGGGCTGCGGATAGACAAATCAATTATATACTTAAATGAAAAGTAGGGTTGTTACAGTATGCATGATGACATACGATTAATAAGATATGCCGCAGTAAGGACAACATCCCCCAGTAATATTTGGGAAGATGCATGGTGGACAAAAGGCACCGAGTAAACTTCCAGTTGATGACATTTTTTACGCTCGACAACACCATTATTAGCAGGGGAATAAGCACTTGTAGTTTGGTGAATAATGTCATGATCAGCCAGGTATTGCTCAAACTGCGAGTCCGGATATTCACGGTCATTGTCACTGCGAAGAATCTGAATTTTGGTATGAAATTGAGTGGAGATCATGTTATGAAATTGTTTGAAGCTAGTAAACACATCACTCTTTTGTCGCAGCAAATAAAGCCAAGTAGTGCAAGAAAAACAGTCAATAATTGTAGCAAACCAAACACAACCAGAAGATATATGGCAAGATCCCCAAACATCAGAATGAATAACTGCAAAAGGGATAGAACTAGGCAATGAAACATGATTAAATGTAGTACGACAATGTTTGTTAACAATACAGACATCACACACAAAGGAGTCGAACACAGCAGTAGGCATAACAAGAAACTACAATTTCATAACCGAAGTAGACGGGTGCCCTAAGCGACAATGCCAGGAATACAAAGGAGAAGTGGAGTGAAAGGCCTGTGGGTGTTCCACTGGGCTGGAGTTGAGCACATAGAGACCATTGACCATGCTACCATTTCCAATCACTTTCCTCGTCGTCAGCTCCTGAAAAACACGATGGAAGAAAGGTTTCAAAATAGTTCACGGAATTAGTCAAATGGCTAATAGAAAGTAAATTACGAGTGAAGTTCGAAACATGAAGAACCGATGATAAGATGAGAGAGAAGCATGAGATGACGCCCTTTCTAGCAATAGAGGAAAGGGACTCATCAACAATGATCACCTTATCACGACCAGAGAGAAGTATATGATATGAAATCTAAAGCGGAGCTAGTCATATGATCTGTGTCCCCGGAGTCAATGATCCACTGGGTGGAAGGATGGGTGGTAGTAAAATGAGCACCTGGAGTCCCAGTGTGGGCATACGAGGTTAAGACAACAGACTCCTTAGAAAGATCTTCCTTCATGAGGCGAAGGGATAGAACTTCGCCAGTCGAGAAGGCACCAGGAAGGGGAGAAGCATCAGTGCCAGAAAGGCTAGGAGAGAGATCCGTAGCAACATCAATGAGATGAGCAGAACGAGGAGAAGCATGACGACCAGGGGGTCTCCCAAAAACACGTCCACCATGAGGTGGAGCACCCCCTCTCGACGGAGGAAAACCATTGAGTCTGAAGCAAGTGCCCCTGGTGTGACGGTTCTTTCCACAATAATCACAGATGAGATGGTCTTTATCGGAACCCTTCATCTTAGAGTCACGGGTTGGAAGAGCACCCGCGATATAAGAGGTAGCGACAGCTAGAGCAGAACTCTCAGGAGCGAGATCGGGAAGCAAGTCCTGTCTACGGTCGAATTCCTATTGCACAATACTGTCAACAGACGTCCCAAAACCTAAACACTGATCTGGTCGAAATCCCGATGAAGGCCATGAAGAAACTCAAAGATCCGATTGCGACCATCCCTAGCACGAACCATCACCTCATCAACAAGGCTAATAAATGTAAGAGAATCAAAATGATCATATTCCTGATACAACTGAGTAAACTCCAAATAGTAAACAGATGAAGGGCGATCACTCTGTCGGGGTAAGGATATCTTGCATCTCAATTGGAAGATCTGAGGAGCATTACCCTTCCGAGAGTAAGTAGCCTTTGCTCGGCGCCTAATGTTAGTAACCATATCTAGAAATAAGTAGTTGCGAGCGATTGACTCCTGCAAAGAATTTGTGAGCCAAGACATGATTAAGGAATTCTCCGAATCCCACTGAAGCCAATCCAATGAGGCCTTCTCCGGTTCCTTTGTTTGACCATTGACTTAACCAAAGTGGCAACGAATCTTAAGCTCCAAGGTGATATAACAGGACCATGAAGGTAATTAGAATCATCCAGACGAATGGTAGTAATCTTCGGAGTATTGTGATCGTGGCTCCTGCGGAGAGAACTCACAAGAGGAAGAACCACCGAGGAGGGAGCAGGAGAATCACTGCTGCTAGACATAATGACTCAAGAATAGAAATATGGAGACAACCCAAGAGTTAGAGAATCAAAGAACGACATATTACACCAAGCAAATACACAAGTAGAAGGGAGAGGAAGTGAAATCCACTCCATCCAAGGGCTGGAAAAACAAGTTGCGGCGGAAAGAAATAAGGACTTCACTGCATGACCGGTTCCGGAGAAAGGACTGCTGCAAACAGAGGAATGAAAGGTGGAGAAGCGGCGGCCGGAAACTCTGGCGAGCGGCTGCGGAGGGACTGGTGAGGAGCGGGACTTAGTTGTTATTGCGAGAGAGAAGCGACGAAGTCTAATGAGAGCGGCGGCTGCGGGCGGTCGAACGGCGTGCGAGAGAGAAACGACGAAGGCCGGCTGCGGACGAACGAGAGCGGGCAAACGTGAGGCCGGTTAGGGCATGAGCAGCGCCGACTTTGATACCATGTTACGGGAAATGAAAAATGACTTGATTGAGCCAATATCCCCTCTATATATGGATGCGGATAATACAATTACATGAAAAATAAAGATTACTTGAAATTAAAGATCTAAATGGGAAATAACACATTATAACAGCATGCATCCTGTCACTTAAAAGTATATAGTGCTTTTTCACTGCGGTTTTTGTTTTCCTAATGGAAGTTAATTTAGGGCCGGTTTGGCAGGGGTGTGGATGCATGACCGTGACCACTTCCCGTTTAGGAGGGGTGCGGCCACGACCGCACGGACGTGACTCGCGCGCATGCAAAAAATGCGGAAAATAGCGGATATTCCGCGTATTGCGACCGCCGCCTCGAAGCCCTGACCGTGGCCGCCCTTCACTGCAGATTTATCCGCGGCGGACGGCAAATCCGCCGCGCCATACCTGCCCTTAATCACATACTTTGTCACAGATCTTTTGAGGGGGGGGGGGGGGGGGATCAAATTGCTGATTTTTTGAAATTAAATCAATTGGCTATTTAAGATTGTGGACTGCCCTTATTGAATTCTCTTTTGGTTGAAGCATGAAATCCAGCACTATTTGCATATATTTGGCGGCATTTTGTGAATCATTGTGTGTCGGGCTTGGTGTCCTATTTTGCTTGTAAAAGCACCTTATGGGGGGTTTACAATCTTGAGCATTTTTGTACTAGCTCAGAAGAGTATCTGGCACTTGGATGGAAAGGCGTGGTTGATTGAAACAAATTGGTATTGATGGGATGTGCAAGTTCTATTTTTGGTTCTATTTTAGATTGGGGCATTTTGTTTTGGTCTGGAAGGCGGGAGTTCAAGGGTTGTGATTGAGTGTGTGAGAGAATATCGTTCATACGATAGAGAAGTAAATCTACGATGTTGTACTTCTTAAGAGTGGATGGTTGTCTGCTGTGATGGCTGTAGTGAATAAACTTCGAACAGAAAAATAGTCTGCTTGCACATATGATCTAATCTATTGTATCAACCATAAAATTAAATCTTTGGTCACCACCCAAAAAGTTTATTGGGATGTCATCATGTCTTCCCCCTCCTCACACCAAGCTAACGCCATAATTAACAATCATCCCGAGACAAAGTTCCCATGGAGATTTAGTTGTAATAGTGTAATCAAGTTGTACTTTTTTAGTTTTTCCGTATTTTCCTCGTTCCTATATATGTATGTGTAATCAAGTAATGACAGTTAGTTTTTCCCATTTCATCCAACTTGGTATCAGATGGATTTGCCCTAGCTGCGCTCTTTCTCACCCGTCTGCGTCTCGCTCTCGCGATCGACGTCGCGCCCTCTCCTCTCGCGATCGGCGCCGCCGTTTCGCTCCTTCCTCGCCTTTCCTTCTCTCTCTCGCCTTTTGCCGACGGTTTGAGAGTCCCCCGCTGCTTCCCCCGCCTCCGCTCATGCGGGTCCTAGGCGCCGCCGCTAAAGCTGGACGCTAGGGCCGCCAATCTCCTCTGTTGCTGCCGCCGATCTGCTGATGCCGCCGATCTGCTGTGCTACTGCTGCTGCTGTGCCGATTGTTCCGCGGTCGGGACTTCTTCTGTTGCTGATCCTGCAGCCCCGTGCGATGTCGATTGTCCGCTGATTGTCTCCTCCAATGCTAGTGGTGCTATCGTCTCTCATTATCCGTACGCGATTTCCTTTTTTTCTGCTAGGGAGTATCACGGGGGATTCTACAGGTTCTTCGCCGAGCGAAGTTATGCCATAGATGAGTGACCCTCAGCGGACTCATGGCCACTCCGGTTCGTTGAAGATTACCACCGTGCCCTTGGATGGAACAAATTACCTAGAATGGTCGCGTACTGCTCAACATATGATACGCAGCCATCAGTTGTTCGGTTACATAGATGGGACTGTTAAGGCTCCATCCAAGGATGATCCCACTTGAAAACGTTGGGACTCCGAGAACTCCCTTGTCTTGTCATGGCTTCTTCACTCTGTCTCCCAAGGTGTATCGCAGTTATATGTTACTGGACTCAGCTCACGATATCTGGACCCGGGCTCGGGACACCTACTTCCAAATTGGTAGTTACACTCAGATATATGAGCTCACTCGTCGCATCTTGGAGCTCCGACAGGGATCTATGAAGGTTTCCACCTACTTCTCTGAGTTTGAATTCCTTTATCAAGAGTTGGATTTCTTTGAGCAATTCACAACCTCCTGTACAACGGACGTCGTGAAGCTGCAGCAAAAGGAGAGCCGCTACCGTCTGCATGTCTTCTTGATGAGGCTGAACATGGAGTCAGATACTGTTCGAACTCATATTTTACGTCGTTCGTGTAACACCCCCTTCCAGTTTAACACCATATCAGCAGTCCGGTCAGGCCCGCGATATAGAGAAAACAAAAAGGCAGTACTAAAATTAGATTTAAACAGGTAAAGAAAACGACTAGTACAAAGATACTTACAACAGAGGAAGCATTTAATAAAAGGGTAAAGTGTACCTCGATGGTTGGTTTACAGAGCCACTAGAAGAAACTGTTAAATAACTGAATTACTGAAATGTTTGTGATAGTCTGTTACACTGATATATAACATTAGCTCCAAAAGTTCATCTCAAGGGAAATACATCAACTGAATAAAAATGCAAGTAAATAAAAAAAAACCCAACTAAGCAGGAGGACTGAGGCGCTTATCCTAAACGTAAAACCCCACCTGTAACCCCTGCAAAAGCAGCCCAAAAACATGGGTCAGCCTATTGGTGAATAAGAGACTCATTCTTTTAAGTGACATTTTAAGAAAATAGTTTTTGCAAGATGAAAATGACTGTAATAACTCTAACGTGTTTCTGCACGTGTACAATAATAAATAAACTGAAGCTGCTATGCATGAAATTATTGTTTGACTTTACCGCTGTAAATGACTGTCCTTAGAAATATTTGATTTCACTGTTAGGTGTACTATTGTGTATTTGACTGCGAAACTAATACACATGCTATCGTACACTCGAGACGGCTCGCTGCTTCTGCATCCCCCAAGTCATCAATATAGCTTTCCTGACGCGCGATCTAACGGTCCGAGCCTCTACTAACGAACATAAACGTTCTAGTGTCACAAGGACACGGGCTCGAACCTACTGCATGATGTCCGGGTTCTGTCCCCGCACAAATTAGCCACAAGGTCTACTGTGCCTTATGAGGTTACCCAAAGGTCTACTGTGCCTTATGAGTTTACTGAGCGCTGCTATACGACTAAGTAGGGGAAAGAAAACTGAATACCGAACACTGTTTAAACCACGTTTCTTCTAAGTAGGTGGCACAAACAATAACAAAATAAATATACTTGTCTATCTATATGACGCTGTAGGTCTAATAATAGAGATTAAACCTGAATACTATCTGTAATACTTAAAAGATGTGGTAGAGTTTCTTACAGCGGGGTGGCGCCGTTCGTATACATGACGCGGCGGCATCGTTCTTTCTAGATCAACCCTAAATCTGGCGTTCGACTGTTGCTGCGGAAAACTCTGAGGAAGAAGAGGCGAAAAAGGACCTACAATCATGATTTAGGGAACTCCCGACGGAAACCAGTCGGCTAGGGTTGGAGGCGCACGCTTCCTCTGCGCCGAGAGGAGGCTGGAAGGCGTTCGACGGCTGAGGGGGTTCGTCCAGGGGTTACGATCGAAGGAGGAGAGGAGAGGAGAGGAGTCGAAGAGGAGTCGGAGAGGAGTCGAAGACGCAGCAGGCCTCGCCGGTTACGGGAAGAAGAGGAGCGGCAGATTCGACTCTCTTGCGGTTCACTCCCGTGAACTAAAGAATCGGGATGGGTATTTAAAGAGGAAAATGTATTATGGTTAGAGGTTTAATTACAAAACTGCCACCCAACCAAAATACAATTAAAATAGAGCATTCTAATCCCGCGAACCCTAAACCATTTCGTCAAATAACAATTTCTTAACATGGAGAGCTATTAAAATTTGTCCTTTCACGTGACCAAAAAAAATGTATCAGCGTACGCACCTCGTGACACCGACGCTGCGATCACCTTCACCCTCGATCAGATCCTGTAACAAACTTTATTGGTTTAGATTACGGATGTTACAATCTTCCCTCCTAAAAGATTTTCGTCCACGAAAATTAAAACATACCTGGGTTAAAGTGGAAAGTATAGTCTCCATTGGTCCGGAGTTCATCTTCTCTTTCCTAAGTATACTCTGGTTTACCACAATTCATCCAAAGGACTTTCACAAAAGGGATCTCTCGATTTCTGAGTTTCTGAGTCCTTACGTCAACTATTCTGACTGGCTTAATACTGATGCTGAGATTTGATTCGATTGGAGCTTCCTCGGTACTGATCACCTGACTAGGATCTCTGACTGCTCTCCTCAGGTAGGAGACGTGGAAAACATCGTGTAAACCACTCATATCCTCAGGTAGGGCCAATCTATACGCGACCTCACCTATGCGTTCAAGCACCTTGAAAGGACCAACGAACCTTGGACTCAATTTCTTCATCCGCTTGATTCGAGAAACGCCCTTAACTGGTCTGACCTTCAGATAGACATAGTCTCCAACACTGAATTCCACAGATCTGTGCCTCTGATCATGATACTTGGCCTGACGATCTTATGCTATTTTCATGCGCTCCTGTATGAGCTTAACTCGTTCTGTGGTCTTATCTACCCAAGATTCTTTGTTGGCAGCTCTTTCTTCACCTTCAGCCCAACATAACGGTGTTCGACATTGCCTGCCATAAAGTGCCTCGAAGGGTGCCATCCCAATGCTTACCTGGAAGCTATTATTGTAGGAGAATTCAACTAGAGTAATGTACTTCTCCCACTTGCCACCAAAATCCAAAACACACATCCGGAGCATATCCTCCATAGTCCTGTTGGTGCGCTCCGTCTGACCGTCCGTCTGAGGGTGGAAAGCAGTGCTAAAGTTCAGCTTTGTACCCAAACGTTCATGTACATGCTTCCACTCCCTCGAGGTGAATCTGCCATCTCTGTCTGAGATGATCGTCTTCGGAACACCGTGCAACCGGACGATCTCATCAATGTATAACTGTGCCAATCTCGGGCCCTGGTCTGTCTTCTTATTCGGGATGAAATGTGCAACCTTGGACAAACGATCTACTATGACCCAAATAGAGTCATTCCCACTCTGAGATCGGGGAAGTCCATGTACAAAATCCATCGATATGTCCTCGAAGTTCCACTCTGGAATGGGTAGAGGCTGCAGCTTGCCCCCCGGCCTTTTACATTCTGCCTTAACTAATTTACAGGTCTCACATCTGTCAACATACTCTGCCACATCTCTTTTCAAACCGGGCCACCAAACCACCTTCTTCAAATCAGCATACATCTTCGTGCTTCCCGGATGGATGGAGTATCTAGAGTTATGAGCTTCGAACAGAACATCCTCTTGAAGGTGATCCACATCAGGTATGCTCACTCTACCTCCGTGCAACAAAAGACCCTCCTGGATGATGAATCCCTCCTTCTGACCTGCCTGGGTCAACTCCCAGCTAACCGCCATCTTCGGATCCAGCGGCAGTGCTGTCCGGATCCTGTCTTTAATGTCACAAGTGACCTCCATCCAATTCAGGCTTGCATTACCACGACTGGTGTGTGGCACTACACTGATCTCCAAAGCTTCTAAGTCTCGCACCAACTCTTTCTGCTGAGTGATCAAGGAATAGCTGGAACCCCTTCTGCTAAGAGCATCAGCCACCACGTTGGCCTTTCCCGGGTGATACTGAATATCCACCTCATAGTCCGAGAGAAACTCAATCCATCTCCGCTGCCGCATATTGAGCTCCTGCTGATAAAAGATATATTTAAGGCTCTTGTGGTCGGTGAAAATCTCACACCGCACCCCATACAGGTAGTGCCTCCAAATCTTCAGTGCGTGAATGACTGCTGCCAACTCTAGGTCGTGCACAGGGTAGTTCTTCTCATGCACCTTCAACTGCCTGGAGGCGAAAGCTATGACCTTCCCATGCTGCATAAGCACACAACCCAAACCCTGACCCGAGGCATCGCTGAAAATCTGAAATCCGTCTGGACCTGACGGTAGGCTCAAAATCGGGGCGGACATCAGTCTGGTCTTCAGCTCCTCAAACGCAAACTCACACTCGACTGTCCAAATGAAAGCTTGACCCTTCCTGGTGAGCGTGGTCATCGGTAGCGCTATCTTTGAGAAATCCTGAATGAATCTCCTATAATAGCCTGCCAGTCCAAGGAAACTGCGAATCTCGGCGACGGCCCGAGGTCTTGGCCACCCCTTTATGGCCTCTATCTTCTTCGGGTCAACGGCAAGGCCCTTCCGACTGATGACATGGCCTAAGAATGCAACTTCAGGAAGCCAAAACTCACACTTCGAAAACTTGGCGTACAACTGATTCTTCCTGAGAGTACCCAACACAATTCTGAGGTGAGTGGCATGATCTTCGTCACTCTTCGAATATACTAAGATGTCATCTATAAAAACGATCACGAACTGATCTAAGAATTCCCGAAATACCCTGTTCATCAGATCCATAAACGCAGACGGGGCATTAGTCAACCCAAACGACATGACCACGAACTCGTAGTGTCCGTATCTAGTACTAAAAGCAGTCTTCTGAATATCCGCATCACGAATCCTCAGCTGATGATAACCTGACCTCAAATCCAGTTTGGAAAAGGTGTTGGACCCTTCAAGTTGGTCAAACAGGTCATCTATTTTAGGAATAGGGTACTTATTCCTCACTGTCAACTTATTCAGCTCGGGTAGTCAATACACAACCTCAAACTGCCATCCTTCTTCTTGACAAAAAGGACTGGTGTATTCCAAGGTGAAGTGCTGGGGCGAATGAAACCCAAGTCTAGCAGTTCCCGCAACTGAACCTTCAACTCTGCAAGTTCCCTAGGAGCCATGCGGTACGGAGTCTTGGCTACTGGTGCGGCTCCAGCCACTAGGTCAATCTGGAAATCAATCTCCTGGGGAGGTGGGGCACCAGGTAGCTCCTCTGGGAACACGTCTGGGTACTCCTGAACAACAGGCACTTCTGCTATACTAACTTGAGCTTCAGTATTCATCAATGCCAAAAATGACTCACAACCCTTGTTGATGCACCTGACGGCTTTGATGGAGGAAATAATCAATTTGGATACTCCCTTCATGCCTTGGAAGGTGATGACGATCCCATTGGGTCCCTCGAACTGAGCTTCTTTTCTTCTGCGATCTATCTTGGCATTCACGACAGCTAGCCATTCCATCCCAATGATCACATCAAATTCAGCAAGCGGGAGGAGGGAGGCTTCTATAAGGATTTATGTTTCTCCAAAGCGGATCGGGACTCGACACTTGTGCCTGGTAAGCAAAACCGATCCGTTTGGCATCGTGACTTCTAAGACTTCTGATTTCGGGAGGACTTCTAGTTTTAGGCCCAATTTACGCGCCAGATACTCTGATATGAACGAGTGCGAGGCACCCGTGTCAAATAGGATCTTCGTGGCGAAATCTAGTACCATGAGGATACCTAAGTGCATGATTAAGCAAGAATTTAATTTCTTAAATTGCCACTTAGGAGGTATGTACTAAGAGTTCTAAGACCAAAGTGTACCTGTCACAACGTCCTCTTGCTCCTTGGCTTCTCGTTGGCCAAGAGCATAAGCCCTAGCTTGCACTGGTCCACCCCCTGGGGGTGGCTTCACCTCTGCTCCCAACGGTGTCTTGCCCTTGACAGTCCCACTTGGACCACCAACCTCAAATTTCGGCTGAGCATACAAGTTTTGGTATTAGGTATCGTTAATGATAGGATCTACATAAATCACACATTTCTAAATAGCCTAGGTTACCTGGATCATCGGAGTCCCCTGACAGTAGCGAGCTATGTGTCCCGGCTGCTGACACTTATAGCAGACACCAGCATTTTGCAAGCATTCACCCGGATGGTGTCGGTTGCACTTCGGGCAGAGGGGATAGTCTTTGCCCTTTGATCCGGTCTGCTCATTTTTCCTGCCCTCAGTCTTGTGCTTTTTGTTCCAGTCCCTGCCCTGGTTGCCCTTGCTCTGATGATGCTGCTGCTGAGGTGCATCTTGAGGGCGCTTAGAACGGAAGTTGCTCCGCTTCTGAACCTTCTGCTGGTCCGCTTCCAGCTTCCTAGCAGTGTCAACCAAACTCCTGTAATCCGCATTGACCATCGTCATCAGAGGCTGCCTCAAAGAATCACGCAGCCCATCTATGAACCGGTTGCATTTGTCTTCCTCATCTCCTTGCATAACTCCCGCGTAGCGTGATAGATGAGTCAGTTCTTTTTCGTATGTTATGACCGTCTTGTCCCCCTGAATCAGCCTGAGATATTTCTCCTGGAGGCTGCGGCGTTCAGATGGGGGTACGAACCAGCTAGCTAGTGTCCTGGAGAATTTAGCCCAAGTGAACATATCAGCTGTCCGACCTGTCAAGTTCACGGTTCGCACTATTATTACATTGAAAGGTGAACATTTCTAAATGAACACAAATCATGCAGACTAAATCACTTACCAGCAGGATCGTCTGCTAGATGCCTAGTCCACCACAGATTGGCTTCACCTTGTAGGAGGAAGGCTGCGAGGGGAACCTTCTTGTTCTCTGGGCACTGCATAACTTCTAATAAGTCTCGGGTCTTGATGAGCCAGTCATCTGTCTGCATCGGGCTCTCTTCCCCGTCGAAATTTGCGGGCTGGAGACTGCGGAAATTCTTCAAATAGCGATCCATTCCTAAATCAGCAGCCACGGGTGCAGGAGCTACTTCTGGGTTTCCTGCAGGCAGTCCATTCCTGAACTCTAGTAGGGCCATTGCTACTGCCCTGACGACAATCGTTGCCAGATCGTTGGGGTCAGGCCCTGCTTGTGCTGCTGGAGCTGCAGGTGCTGCTGGAGCTGCAGGTGCTGCTGGCGCACCTCCGTCATCCATTCCAATCTCTGGCGTAGTGTTCTGTCGAGAGGGCTCGCCTGCCTCGCCTCCTCGTGGTGCCTAAAAGATTGGACATAAAGATCAATACTGGATATGAAAAATCTTTAACTGGGGAGATTTTCATAGGAATCAATACGGCTAAGTGTTAAGAACTTAATGACTCTGACGTCACACTTGGATAAGTTGGAATCCTATGGCTCTGTGAATATTCTGGACCATGGGATCCTAAACCTGGCTTTGATACCAATTGTAACACCCCCTTCCAGTTTAACACCATATCAGCAGTCCGGCCAGGCCCGCGATACAGAGAAAACAAAAAGGCAGTACTAAAATTAGATTTAAACAGGTAAAGAAAACGACTAGTACAGAGATACTTACAACAGAGGAAGCATTTAATAAAAGGGTAAAGTGTACCTCGATGGTTGGTTTACAGAGCCACTAGAAGAAACTGTTAAATAACTGAATTACTGAAATGTTTGTGATAGTCTGTTACACTGATATATAACATTAGCTCCAAAAGTTCATCTCAAGGGAAATACATCAACTGAATAAAAATGCAAGTAAATAAAAAAAAACTCAACTAAGCAGGAGGACTGAGGCGCTTATCCTAAACGTAAAACCCCACCTGTAACCCCTGCAAAAGCAGCCCAAAAACATGAGTCAGCCTATTGGTGAATAAGAGACTCATTCTTTTAAGTGGCATTTTAAGAAAATAGTTTTTGCAAGATGAAAATGACTGTAATAACTCTAACGTGTTTCTGCACGTGTACAATAATAAATAAACTGAAGGTGCTATGCATGAAATTATTGTTTGACTTTACCGCTGTAAATGACTGTCCTTAGAAATATTTGATTTCACTGTTAGGTGTACTATTGTGTATTTGACTGCGAAACTAATACACATGCTATCGTACACTCGAGACGGCTCGCTGCTTCTGCATCCCCCAAGTCATCAATATAGCTTTCCTGACGCGCGATCTAACGGTCCGAGCCTCTACTGACGAACATAAACGTTCTAGTGTCACAAGGACACAGGCTCGAACCTACTGCATGATGTCCGGGTTTTGTCCCCGCACAAATTACCCACAAGGTCTACTGTGCCTTATGAGGTTACCCAAAGGTCTACTGTGCCTTATGAGTTTACTGAGCGCTGCTATACGACTAAGTAGGGGAAAGAAAATTGAATACCGAACACTGTTTAAACCACGTTCTTCTAAGTAGGTGGCACAAACAATAACAAAATAAATATACTTGTCTGTCTATGTGACGCTGTAGGTCTAATAATAGAGATTAAACCTGAATACTATCTGTAATACTTAAAAGATGTGGTAGAGTTTCTTACAGCGGGGTGGCGCCGTTCGTATACATGACGCGGCGGCATCGTTCTTTCTAGATCAACCCTAAATCTGGCGTTCGACTGTTGCTGCAGAGAACTCTGAGGAAGAAGAGGCGAAAAAGGACCTACAGTCACGATTTAGGGAACTCCCGACGGAAACCAGTCGGCTAGGGCTGGAGGCGCACGCTTCCTCTGCGCCGAGAGGAGGCTGGAAGGCGTTCGACGGCTGAGGGGGTTCGTCCAGGGGTTACGATCGAAGGAGGAGAGGAGAGGAGTCGAAGAGGAGTCGGAGAGGAGTCGAAGACGCAGCAGGCCTCGCCGGTTACGGGAAGAAGAGGAGCGGCGGATACGACTCTCTTGCGGTTCACTCCCGTGAACTAAAGAATCGGGATGGGTATTTAAAGAGGAAAAGGTATTAGGGTTAGAGGTTTAATTACAAAACTGCCACCCAACCAAAATACAATTAAAATAGAGCATTCTAATCCCACGAACCCTAAACCATTTCGTCAAATAGCAATTTCTTAACATGGAGAGCTATTAAAATTTGTCCTTTCACGTGACAAAAAAAAAATGTATCAGCGTACGCACCTCGTGACACCGACGCTGCGATCAACTTCACCCTCGATCAGATCCTGTAACAAACTTTATTGGTTTAGATTACGGATGTTACAGTTCGCCTCTTCCTTCCCTTAGGGAAGCCTTCACATGCTCCTTGGCGATGATGATCGTCGGAAGTCCCTCAGTTTGGTTGCTCCTCCGGATCGCTCTGCCTTGACTAGTGTTGGTCGGGGTAATAGTATAATACCAACACTAGTGTTCCCACCTGTGTTTACTGTTGTCGACGGGGTCACACTAGGGATGCGTTCTTTAAGCTACATCCTCATCTGGCTCCTGCTGGCCGTGGTCGGGTTCCTAGCCATGGAGGAGGCCGGATAGGCAGCCCTCGATTCTCAGGTGCTGCTTATGCTTCAGAGATATATGAGGAACATCCAACCCCTAGCTCCTTCTCAGCCCAGGAATTGGACGCTCTGCGCCGTTTACTTCACTCCCAGTCTGACTCCGCTCCTGGCGCCTCCTCCTCCTTTGCTACTGCGACTCAGGCCCATGCTCATGCTGCCACTGCCTACTCATCTGACTGGATCATTGACTCGGGAGCTACTGATCATATGACTGGCGCCTCCTCAGGTTTTATTTCCTACACATCTTTGTCCGGTCGGGATAAGGTCATCTCTGCTAATGGCATATTATCCCCAATTGCGGGCAAATGACACATTTCCTGCTCCCCTACTCTCTCTCGCTCTCACCTCTGTTCTTCATGTTCCATCTTTTCCCCGCAATTTACTTTCTATTAATCATATTATTTGCTCGCTCAACTGCTTGGTAACCTTCTTCCCCGACTCTTGTGTTTTTCAGGAACTGGGTACGAGGTGGAAAATTGGCAGTGGTAGGAATCATGGTGGTCTGTACTACCTGGACAACCAACATCCATCTCAAGCTCTCGCATCTGCTACCTTCACCGCCGAGGATGTTCGCCGATGACATCTTCGCCTCGGACATCCCTCTCCTGTTTATCTTCAAAAATTATTTCCTGCTTTTATTCATTTTATGAAATCCGTTGTGTGTGATGTTTGTGTCACGTCATAACATGTTTGTCATACTTTGTGCATTTATCTTCTCCTAACACTATTCCTTTTTCTGTGATTCTTTCTGATGTGTGGGGTCCTTCCCCAGTGTTATCTTTATCCGGTTTTAAGTGATTTGTTACGTTTATTGATTGTTTTTCGCGGACCACTTGGGTTTATTTGTTAAAGAAAAAAATGAGTTTTTCACTTGTTTCCAAGTCTTTCACAAAATGGTTTAGACCCAGTTTAATGGTAAAATTTGTTTTCTCCGTAGCGATAATGGGGGGGGGGGGATATGATGATAGGGGTGTTTTTGGTTCCTATCTTAGGAGTCATGACATCTTACACCAAACAACTTGTGTTCACACCTCTACTCAAAATGGGGTGGCCAAACGGAAAATAGACATCTTCTTGAGGTGTCTCGTTGTCTTCTCCATACTATGCACCTTCCCAAATCTTACTGTGGTGATGCGGTTCTCACCGCTTCTCACCTTATCAATCGCCTCCCATCGAGAGTCCTGGCGTATGCTACCCCCATTGGCCGTCTGTCGTCCATGTCTGTTGTTCATATCTCTCACTTGCCCCCCTCCCGGGTTTTTGGATGCGTGTGCTTTGTGCATGTTCACTTACCCCATAGGGATAAACTTGACCCTCGGGCTCTCCGTTGTGTCTTTATTGGCTACTCCTCTACCTCAAAAGGTTACCGTTATTACCATCCTCCTTTTCGTCGTATTTACTGTACTATGGATGTTACCTTTTAAGAGAAGGACTCCTATTATCTGACGATTCTGACCACGACTCACTCTCTTCATCAGGGGGAGATTAGTGAGGGTGAGATTGTGTTAGATACTCCTATGACCTATCCCTTACCCTTTGATTCAGGTTCCTCCTGTTCCTGCCCAGGCTCCAGCTCCGCCTATTCAGGTGCCTTCTATTCAGGTGTCTCCTCTTCTAGCCCTGCCTTCATTTCTGGTGTCTCCCTTTCCTCACATATACCACCGCCGTAAGACAAGGAAACAGACCGCTAGTGCTCCTCCGCTGCCAATGCCAACTTCAGATTCAGGTTCTGGAGATGAGGAGTTACATGCCCCTCTTACTTTGCCGGAAGGTACAGTTTCTTGTACCCAACACCCCATCTCTAATCATGTCTCTTATCATCATCTTACCCCTGCACATCAGTCTTTTGTGGCTTCATTATCCATGGTTACTATTCCTAAGACATAGCAGGAAGCATTAAGCATACCTGTATGGTCTCGGGCAATGGAGGAGATGTGTGCATTGAGCAAAAATCATACTTGGGAGGTTGCATCTCGTCCCACTGGAAAGAGAGCTATTGGGTCAAGATGGGTTTTTTCCGTCAAGCAGAATCAAGATCGTAAGATTGAACGATGCAAGGCGAGGCTGGTTGCTCAAGGCTACACTCAGACTCAGGGAGTTGACTACCAGGAAACTTTTGCCCCTGTGGCGAAGATGAACTCCATACGTACTCTTCTATCTTGTGCCGCTTGCTTAGGTTGGGATCTTCACCAACTAGACGTGAAGAATGTTTTCCTTCACGGTGAGCTCGATGAAGAGGTATACATGAAGTTTCCTCCTGGTTTTGTTTGAAGAGAGGCCGAAGGACTTGTTTGTTTGTTGCGGAAGTCTCTATATGGATAATGGATTAAAGCAATCTCCAAGAGCCTTGTTTGGTTGGTTCCTTAAAGCCATGTTGAAGTTTGGATATGTTCAGGCACAATTGGATCATATCATGTTTATCCATAGACATGAACAAAAGATTGCGGTCCTCATTGTCTATGTGGACGACATTGTGATAACGGGTGATGATATAGAGGAGATCCGTAACCTCAAAACTCTCTTGTCAGTCGAATTTGAAGTTAAGGACTTGGGAAAGTTGCGATAATTCCTGGGTATTGAAGTTGCTCTGTCAACCCAATGTATCTTTATATCTCAGCGCAAGTATGTGTTGGATCTCCTAAAAGAAACCAGAATGCTTGGGTGTGTCCCGGCTAATACACCCATGGAGGAAAACCACAGGATTAATCAAGACGGTGACGGAGATCGTGCTGACACTTCGAGCTACCAGAGGTTGGTTGGAAGACTCATATACCTATCCCACACCTGACCGGATATTACCTATGTTGTAGGTATCTTGAGTAGGTACATGCATGTTCCGAGGATTAAACATCAAGAAGCCGCATACTGAGTATTGTGATACCTGAAGAAGGCCCCCGGTCGGGGTCTCTTATTCTCTCGGCATAGCCACCTGAAGATTGAAGTCTTCACTAATGCGGATTGGGTTGCATGTCATGATGACAGAAAGTCCACCACCGGATACTGTACGTTTGTTGGAGGAATATTGGTAGCATGGAGGAGTAAGAAGCAAAATGTTGTAGTAAGATCTAGTGCGGAGGCTGAGTATCGTGCGATGTATCTGAGTCTCTATGAAGGCCTTTGGGTACATACCATGCTTCGTGATCTGGGGCTCCAGGATAATGGCGCCATCTCGCTGTACTGTGACAATAAAGCTGCGATTAGTATAGCTCATAGTCCTGTCCAGCATGACAGGACTAAGCATGTGGAAATGGATCGATACTTCATCAAAGATCACCTGGATAAAGGAAATGTGGTTACTCCCTTTGTGTAATCCAAGGATCAGCTCACTGATGTGTTCACCAAGAGCCTTAGTTGTGATATATTCGTTGATAATATTCAGAAGCTTGAGATGATCGACATTTACCGTCTGACCTGAGGGGGAGAGTTGTAATAGTGTAATCAGGTCGGGCTTTGTTAGTTTTTCCGTATTTTCCTCGTTCCTATATATGTATGTGTAATCAAGTAATGACAGTTAGTTTTTCCCATTCCATTCAACTGATTTTTACCAAATACAACCTTGGTGATCAAATTCGTTAATTGAGCACCACAAGGAACAAAGGAGGTAATAATATTACTGTGGCTTCACCATTTTCTCTAATAAAGCAATAATTAATCTCAATATGTTTGGTTCTTTAATGAAAAACTAGATTGGAAACCATGTGAATTATTACCTGAATGTCACAACAACATCACTCATTGAACACGGAATCCCAGTTGATGCAGGACATGCGTCACACCTGTCTGCCACCATGGCATCACCACCAGGAGGCCCACCCTGGCATCACCATCAATGCGGATTTCATCAGGGTTGCAACCCATACACCCCAACCAGCTCTCCGCCTCCCATCACCAGGAAACGTTAGGTTGTTGAGGCCCGAGATTGAACACCCGACCTCCTAAATAAGAGTCTTTCACACAGCTCAGTTGGTGATGAGAGCTCTGGTGAAAGACTCTTATCTAGGAGGTTGGGTGTTCGATCTCGTGCCTCAACAACCTACCGTTTCTTAGTGATGAGAGGCGGAGAGCTGGTTGGGGTGTATGTGCTGCAACCCTGATGAAAGCCGCCTTGGTGGTGATGCCAGGGTGGGCCCTCTGGTGCGTGAAAGACTCTTATCCTGCATCACCAGTTCTCCCAAGATAGATTGAATCTATATTCCACTTTAGCCGATCACCTAGCTATGACATTCAACTTCTTATTTTCCTTGATACTAAATTTCCTCCTACAAACCTGTAATAACCGCCTGTAGACCATCATAATATCTATGCATGCTCAGGTTCTTTTGATTCTGAATTATGATAGAGGATTCTTCTCAAGATATTTTAGAATTTAATGACATACTCGCAATGGTGCCTTCCGACATACTCGCACTGGTGCACAGATTTCAATTGCACGGATGCTGCCTTCCGACATACTCGCAATGGTGCACAAGGGTCTTCCCACACCGTCATTCTCCCTCACAACCTCTGCCCCATCGCCTTGATCCCCACCGTGATGTCACACTTTTTCCCCGATGTCATTCCCAGCGGTCGTCCCAGTGCCCTGTGTCGTGGCCCTTTTCTCCCCTCTCTAGTTCCCAAGCACACAAACTATCTGCTTCCCTCATCACTGCCTACTTTCCCACAACTCACGACCCTATAGCCTTTGTCCCAAGAAATTCCCTTTGTCTCTTCTTATTTCCCCGACTACATTCCCAGCTTTCGTGCAAGCCCGCTGACCTTGTTTTTGTTCTCTTCTGTCATCGACTTCCCTATTCCGCGCCCTCTCCCATTCCCAAAAAATTATCTATCAATCTTGACATTGATCTCCAATTTTCAAAAAATACACCCTGTACTGCTTCCAAAGTTCCTACCCCACTAGTCGATGTTTCCAAAACAACGTCAATTCCTCCCACCAAACCAACCTAAGACTTGCCCACCCAACCACACCAGCTACTCCTTAGCCCTCTTCTGTTCAAAATATTCACATAACCACACCCTCCAATTTAACAGCCTCTGATACCCAAATTTAGCGACCCTCCAATCACACCTGATTAGCACTCAACTACCATCCCTCCCCAAGATTCCGACATATTCACTCCTACCATTCTGATCTCGACGACTCCTGCAAAATTAGTTTTCCATTCCCTTTCTACCACTGGCGTATTGCTACAAATTCAATTCCCCCACTTGGCCTTGGGAACAATTTTGATTTTCAAGAAAGATATATTTTACACACACACATTGGCTCACACAAACATACAAGTATATTTAGAAGGGTATGGTCGACTCAATTAGTCTCTTCAATACGAAATAGAATTAATCTAATATTTTAAAATTTCAATATTCTTTTATGGAGAGTTGTCAACACGAGTCTATTTAGGGAGTGTGTTGTAAGGGTCAATGTATCTCATATTGTGGAAGTGTTTTCAACGTTCTGCTGTGCGAGGGAATAACTATTGATTTGTTCGCGAGAGTATGTTCTTCAATGTGTTATTTCATTGTGCTCTTAGTGTGCATCTTCATCTTCCTTCCTCCTTTTGTCATCCTTATGAACATCATAATTAAGGTCAATAAGATTATCAATCGACTCGATCTTATGGTACCTTGTTTTAGCAAGTCTAGAACAAAATTTATTTTAAAAATACAGAGACCCTCAATACATCTAGCCATCTTGATCGGTAGGAAGTGGCAGAATAACTCAGATTATTGATTTAGAAGGCTGAAACCATATTTTCTCCATAATAACAATATATTGTTTATCATCTAGTTTGGTAATTATGCTGTTTTACATATACAACCAGAATAATAATATGATCCATAACCCTATGAATAAATACAAAGTGGCCATAATAAATTCAATAAAACTTCATATCTAGAAGCATAGTACTCAACTTATCAAACAAGGCCCGAGGGGATTGCTTAAGTCCATACATCTCTTTGTTCAACTACTAAGCATGTTCTTGAGGGGCTGGTCGACTCGGAGGAAGAGCCATAAAGATGTATTCTTGGAAGTCACCGTGAAGAAAGACATTTTTTTCACATCTTAGCTGATATATGAACTAAATCTTGTGAATAACAATAGATAGTGGTCCTTGCATAATTTAGTTTAGCAATTGGAGAGAGCTCTCATGAAAATCCACATAATCAATCAGAATAAAGCCCTTGGAAACAAATCTGGCCTTGTAGCGATCGAAGATACCATCTTGATGATACTTTACAATATACACCCATTGATAACCAACAAATTTTCTAGGAATAAGTACGAGATCCAAAGTGTTCTATATTTGTAGAACTTTCATTTCACATCAATTGCTCTTTTACAATGAGGATTGGAGATGATGTATAAAAACTATTAAGAATAACAATTGCGGAAATAAAGGCAAGGTAAGAATTTTAGTAACGGAAAGTAAAATGATACTCAATACACCGATCAATGGGTACATTCACTAAGGATCAAGGTTGTAAATATCAAATGTCGGTGGATTGAGTTTTAAAATGTTGGATGTTGTAGATACATCGGAGATATTTTAAAATATCGAAATTCCCTCTCATAAATAAAAATAGATATTAAGTATACTTATATGCTCTAATGTAAAGACTAGCATAATATGTAGACAAACAATTAGTCATGCATATTACAAATTAAAGTAGAGGAGTATCCAAGAGAAGTGCAAATAAATAAATTGTGAAATATATTTAAAAGTGTACAATAATTTTATTTATATAACACTAAATTTTATAGCAAATAAAGAAGATTAAAAAGTTAAATGTTCTTGATTGATATTAAGTTTTATTGTGCTTAATAAAATTATATTAAAAGAATGAAATCATTAATTAATAATATGTATAATATTTTAATATTTTGTTTATTATAAACTAATAAATTTAATATGAAATAATTATACAAACTTGATTGTTAAGAATAATATCTATGAAAGAGAACGAAACAATACATCTCATTAATTTAATCATATATAATGCATTATATATTAGTGATTTGAACTTGTATATTGTTGTTACGCGCACGCGCCATCTCATTTTATTATTACTGTTTTTCTTTTAAATGTATTAGGTTTGATGTGAGCCCCCTCCTCCCTATATAAGGAGGAGGTATGAGAGTGTTAGTTTATCTTTGATCATTAGGGATTTGGGCTCTCATTTGAGAGAGGGATCATTGGAGGTCCCAGCCTCCTTGATCTTGGCCGGACTTCGATCCGGATTGTATCCGCGTTTCTTCTTCGATTAATGCAACTTGCTTCTTGTTCGTATTATTTGGTCCGACCTGCCGCTCCGCCCGCTGACCTAGCCGCCGGAGTCTTCCTCTCTGCCGAGCAGTTCCCAAATCAAACGTTGCGGCCCGTGCGGTTGACGGAGCCTGATCGGCTCCCGTTCGCTGTCCCGCTCGCCAGATCGGCGTCACGTTCAGCCCGCTCATCCTCCTGTTCAGCCCGCTACGTGTTCTCCAGCTTGCCGATCCAGCGCCTGCTTGCTGAGGACGATCCAGCGCCTGCTTGCCGATCCAGCGCCTGCCAACGATCCTGCGTGAAAGCCCTCGATCCAACGCCGACGCCCTCGATCCAGCGCCGATCCCGCGGATGTTCCATCGTCGATCCAGCGACGACCCAATGCCGATCCAACGTGGAAGCCCTCGATCCAGCGCCTGCTTGCTTCGCCGACGATCCAGCGATGCTCCAGCGCCGACACCCTCGATCCAGCCCTCGATCCAGCGGCTGTTCCGCCCTGCCATCTGCTCTGTCTCCGGGCCGTCGCCGCTGCGCCCAGCCGGCTTCCCACTTTCCGCCGCCAGCTCGCACCTATCCGCCCTCTCCGACACGCTCCGGCGACATCTATCCCTTGTGCACCCTCATATGCCAAAGGGGAGGATGGAATCCCGCGTGGAAGCCCTCGAACACTCCCTCGCCACCATCAACTCTCGTCTCGAGGAACAGACTGAGCAGTTCGCCGCGATTCTGACCATGCTCCAGAAATTGCAGCCCACCCAACACTCCGGGCCCTCTACCACCTCTGCTGTGGGATCCCCCATCACCTTGCTTCCCGATGCTTCCGCAGCGGTGGAAGTGCCTACTCCACCGTACCGTGGACCTGACATGCCTTCCTTCAACGGGTCTGACCCCCTCGGTGGATTGCCCACGCCGAGCAGTTCTTCGACATTCACCAGACCGCGCCGACACAACGGGTCTCCACCGCTATCATCGGCATGGAAGGGTCGGCCCTCCATTGGGTCCGTTGGCTCCGCCAGACCTCTCCCGACCTCACCTGGCCAGCTCTCTCTGAGGCCCTCATTCAGCGATATGACGCCCGCTACTCCGGCCCCATGATCGAGCGACTTTGCGGGGTCCGTCACACCGGCTCCATTGACTCGTACATTGATGCCTTCGTGGAATTAGTCACCCATGTCCCCGGTCTTCCCCCAGACCATTACTTGGGGTTCTTCATGAATGGCTTGCAACCCCACTTCCGCTCCCGTCTCCGCACTCTCCAACCGTTAACGATTCACCACGCCATTGACCTCGCCCCCCTGGTGGAGGCAGAATTTCTCGCAACGTCCGACGACATTCCTTCCCCATCACCTCCCTCTCGGCATCCTTCCTACACATATTTCTCGACCAATCCGAAACCTACACCTCCGCCACCTCCTCTGCCCCGGCCACCATTGATGGGTCCTCGCAACAACCGACATGTCTCTACCCACCGCCTCTCCAACCAAGAGTACAACGACTTACGAAGCAAAGGCCCGTGCTTCCGCTGCAAGCACCCCTACTCTCCTGGTCATGAGTGCTCCGTGAAGGAGTGTCGAGTCCTCATCGGCAATGACGTGGCCGCGCTCTCCGCCGCCGACTTCGACGCCCTGCTGCTCTCGGACGGACGACCGGACGACGCCCCAGGCACCTCGACGGCATCCCATTACTGACCGGCGAGCGGCGTGCCGACCTTGGGGTCAAGGTCGTTTTTCTGACATGGTGTATTGTTACGCGCACGCGCCATCTCATTTTATTATTACTGTTTTTCTTTTAAATGTATTAGGTTTGATGTGAGCCCCCTCCTCCCTATATAAGGAGGAGGTATGAGAGTGTTAGTTTATCTTTGATCATTAGGGATTTGGGCTCTCATTTGAGAGAGGGATCATTGGAGGACCCAGCCTCCTTGATCTTGGCCGGACTTCGATCCGGATTGTATCCGCGTTTCTTCTTCGATTAATGCAACTTGCTTCTTGTTCGTATTAATTGCTAACTAATATAAAATAAAATGTGGATGATATTTTCAGAAGTCTTGTCGGACGATACACCAACAACTCTCATGTCGGACGATATATCAGAAATATTAGATATATCATCCTTACCAAATACTTGCTTTTTTAGGAGTAAATATCAATTTGCCCTCAAAACCTACATGTCGGAGGACAATAATAACATGGAAGCAGACTCTGACTCATTAACTGATGTGGAGAAAAGAGGTGGAGGGTGAATCATGAATAGAAATTTGCTTAACATGCACTAGTTTTTCTCCTATGATAAACTTAAATTTTTTTATTAACAGCCTTCTCTTCACAAAAACCACCATATTTCACTATTTGTTAATCATTAATCAGAACAGGTAGGGGAGAAGCAATATCACTATAGAAGTTTCCCATCTCGGAGCTAGCTAGAGATTTCGTGTTTTAAAAAATTTAGTGTATCTTTATAGAAAGTTATATCTTTGGAGATAAATCTCTTAATCATGTGAGCACTAGTATTCGTATCTTTTTTGGTGAGCAACATACCCTACAAATAGACATTTGTCTGTTTGTGGTCCAAGTTAATCTCTATCGAATACAACTGTATGTACGAAATTGACAACCAAATTCCCTGTGAGGAAGCTTAAAGGAGTATTTGACATAAGGGTCTACAAGGTATATTTCCTCCCTAAAGTGTCAGACGACATATAATTAATTATAAAGAATGTACGTAAGAATCCTTTCATCCCACAACCCCTTAGGAACCCGCATTTCTTGTAATAAATATCTTGTAGTGTCCTTTCATCCCACGACCCTTTCATCCCATAATTACTCTGGCCCTCCAAGGTAATCCCATGCTTTTGAGGGCTCCTTAGGGGCTTACATTTCTTGAAGCCATTCAGATACTTGATAATGTTTCTATTTCAGTTGAGAAAATATATTTTAAGATCTTCAAACAGTCATACCCAAATCTATGATACCAAAACATCAACTGGTCATCATCAATAATCTTCCTTGCTTCTAATGCCTAATCAACATTTTTAATGTAGAGTCTCCAGACTCATGTCCACCACTAATCTCTCTCTAGTTCCTGAAAGATACATTGATAAACAAAAAAATGTGATAATATAGTTAAGTTGTTTGGTAATACTTATTACAGACAATATTTTATTTAGCAATGGAGGACCTGAAATCACATATTTAAGGGAAAGATCATGAGAGACACATAATCCATTTAAGAGAAAGCGGCGCAAGAACTATCAATAAGACAAACACTATGAGATGAGGAAACATGAGAGGTATTCTGATGTAGGGTGGGCTGTGGAGTGAGTTCCTAAATGCACACTAATGATGAGTGGGGTTGACTCGCAATCTTCTAATAACTCAATGCATGCAATATTGGAGTTATTATTATCAGTGTATTTTATATTTATGGTCTGTATATATCGTGTGTGGTGTTGTTGGGCTTAATTGTAATTATCCGTCTTTGAGATATTTTATGTATATGTTAGGACTCCACATTGGAGACCTAAGCCTTTCTTTATTCTACATGGTATCAGAGGAAACCGCGCCTCCGCCTAGGGTTCAACCGTTGCGCTTCGTCTTCGTGTGTGTCGTCTTCTCCGACACGATTCTTGCCCGCTGTGCTTCGCTCGACGTGCTTCGTCTTCGTGCGTGCTTCGCTCGCTGTGCTTCGTGCGTGCTTCGCTCGCTGTGCTTCGTGCGTGCTTCGCTCGCTGTGCTTCGTGCGTGCTGCTTCCCTTTGCTCGTTGTGCTTCGTGCGTGCGTCTATTCTCGCTCGCTGCTTCGTGCGTGCCGCCGACTGTTCGTGCTCCAGGGTCGCTCGGTTTTCGCTGATTAATCCTTGTGCGATCTTAGATCTTCTGATGCGGGATTTCTCGCCGGCTCCCTGGTTGATCCTCGTCGGCATCCTCGTCGGCTTCTTCTCCAGGCCTCCAGACCTCCAACAGCCGACTGGTTTCGTTCAAGCAGCCGGCTCCTTCTCCAGTACCGCCGCCAGTTTCTTGTTGTCTTTTCCATCGCGCCGTTTCTGTCCTTCTTCTTTCTTCGGTCCCCGATCTCCGTTGCGGGAGGGATCTTCTTTCTTCATGGAATCCAAGGACACCTATGGATCCTCTACGGTCCGGATCACTAGAATAACTACCCTTCGTGGGCGACTTCGATGAAGGTTGCTCTCGCCGGTTGGAATAAGCTTTCATGGCTGGCCGGCGTCCCTTCTATGCCCAAACCGACCGGCAAGGATGACAATAGAGAGGAGTTAGTCAAGTGGTCGACCGAAAAGTACATGGTTCTTGGATGGATTCAGTGCTCGATAGAGCCCCGCATCTTCAGTCAGTTCATGCGTTTTGAGGATATCTCCGAACTATGGTCCGCCCTCCATCACACCTTTGGTCATACACGTGTTGTTGCCCAGATCTTCGACATCTTTCAGGACATCGCTTCCTCCACTCAGGGGAGCGTTCTGTTCAGGAATACTTCACTTACCTTCAGGATCTCGCTTCCTTGAGCTCAACGATCTTGAGCCTCTTAGTGATCTGGAGTCTCCTAATGATATCACTCTTATTCGGAAACAGCGACAGCGACGGGAGACATATCAGTTCTTGATGAGGCTTCTCCCCGAATATGAGTCTACCCGTGCTCAGATTATGGGGATGTCTCCTTTGCCCGATCTTCTTGAGGCCTACTCCATTGTTGCAGAGCATGAAAAACGTATGCAGAGGCAATCTAGTCTTTCCGGCGCTCGTACTATCTTCTCTCTTCCTACTGAACAGATGGCTCTTGCCGCTTCTTATCGCCCTCCCACCTTCAGCTCTCGGAACCGGGGTGGTCGATCTGGCGGTCGTGGCTCTCTTAGTGGTCGTGGCTCACCTAGTGGTCGTGGCTCCGCGGGCCCTCCTGGCCCTTGCTCTCATTGTGGACGCTTGTATCATGACCGTAGTCGCTGCTATCAGCTATACCCCCACCTGAGGGGCTCTGAGCATACCACTCCAGGTGGTGTCCCCAGGCACACTGTTGCTTCTGCCGAGTCTTCCGAGCCCGTTGAGCACACTTTGGGTGCCAACTCCTCCGACTTCAGTCACATGATGGCCCAGTTTCAGCAGTTCCAGCAGTCTCAGCCTTCCACTACTCCGTTTGCAACTACTCCGTTTGCTTGCTCCGTGGCCACGGTTGACCAGGATTCGTCGCCCTGGGTGATTGATTCTGGGGCAACTGACCATATGACTGGTACGTCTTCCCGTCTGCTTCAGGTTGTCCCTTGTTCTCACCGGGATGTGCGCCTTGCTGATGGCTCAGTTACCCCTGTCCTCAGCCGGGGCACCATCCCTCTCTCTTCCTCTTTCTCTCTTGACTCTGTTCTCCTTGTACCTCAGTTGGCTCTCAACCTAATCTCTTTTGTAGTATTACTCGCTCTTTAAACTGCTCAGTAACTTTCTTTTCTGATCGTTGTGTTTTTCAGGACCTGAGATCCGGGAGGACTATTGGTACGGGATATGAGAGGAGTGGGATGTACTACCTGGAGCTACCTTCTCCCACTGCTGCTACCACCACTACCGACACCTGCCCGCCTACCTCTTCTGCAACTTCCCATGTTTTGTCGTCCAGTTCGCTTTGGCACGCACGTCTCGGCCATGCTAGTCCTCAGCGGATGGTGTCTGTTTGTCCGGATGTGTCCTTTGTTTTTCCTTTTCACTGTGATGTATGTGAACTGTCGAAACACACACGCAACACGTATATTCTGTTTGTTAGTCGTGCTACTTCTTGTTTTGAGTTGGTTCACTCTGATGTGTGGGGCCCTGCCCCTGTTATGTCATTTGATGTTTCTCCTATTTTGTGACTTTTATAGATGACTATTCTCGTTGCTTGTGAGTTTATCTTCTAAAAAATAAACCTGAGGTCCTATCTATCTATTCTAAGTTTTCTCGTATGATACAGACTCAGCATGACAAATCTGTTCATATCCTTCGCTCCGACAATGGAGGTGAATATTCTTCTCGTTCTTTTGATCACTTTCTTCGAAATGAAGGCACTCTCCACCAATTTTCTTGTCCTGGTACCCCCGAGCAGAATGTGGTAGCTGAACACAAAAACCGCCACCTTTTGGATTTTGTTCGTTGACTTCTTCGGGGAATGAATGCCCTCAAGTCCTATTTGAGTGCTGCCCTTCTTACAACAACTTTCCTTATTAATAGGACTCCCTCTCGTCCACTTGGTGGCGTTACCCCCTACAGCCTCATCCATCCATCCGTCTCCGCCTTTCCCATTCCCCTTCGCGTCTTTGGTTGTGTGTGTTTTGTCCAGGATCGTTGCCCTTCTCGGACTAAACTCGACGACAAGGCCATCCATTGACTTTTCCTCGGCTACTCCACTACCACTAAGGGTTACCACTGCTATGACCCTCAGTTGCGCCGGGTTATTTACTCTATGGATGTGTGACATTTCATAAGGTGGTTCCCTTCTTCCCTGCTCATTTGCCTTCACCTATTCTTCCTACTTTTGTGCAACCTCTCCCGGTTCCTCCTTCACCGGTCACTGATCCTCCTGCTGCTCCGTCTGTCCTGCTGACTTACTCTCGTCGCCAGCGTACACCCACTTCTCCTCCAGTCCCGGATCAACAGCTTCTACCAGTTGCAGGTACCTCTCTTGCGTCTCTATCTACTACTTCTGTTGACTTACCTATTGCCCTGCGTAAGGGCAGGCGTGCTTGTGTTCGTCCCTCTGTTACTGAACACCCGTTGGCACCCGTTGGCTAGTGTTGTTTCCTACCAGCTTTTGTGGCTGCTACTGATTCTGTTCGCTTACCTGCTTCGACCGCTGAGGCTCTCCTTGACCCGCGGTGGGTTCATGCCATGGAGGAGATGTCTGCTCTCCATCGTACTGCGACATGGTGTCTGGTTCCTCTTCCTTCCGGAAAACGCGCAGTTGGCTGCAAATGGGTCTATACTGTGAAGTACTCTACTAATGGAGCCATTGGCCGCTATAAGGCTCGTTTGGTGGCCAAAGGCTTTACTCAGGCTCCTGACGAGTTTGGTGCCGCGTTTGCTTCCGTGGTTAAGTTGACCATTGTCCGCCTTCTGCTATCGCTGCTGCCTCTCGGGCGTGGCCACTCCACCAGCTCGATGTCAAAAATGCTTTCCTGCACGGTGATTTACAGGAGGAGGTCTATATGGCTCCTCCTCCAGGGTTTGCCCTTAAGGGGGAGTATTCAAGGAGAGTATGCCGACTGCACAAATCTCTGTACGGCTTAAAGCAGTCTCCGCGTGCCTGGTTTGAACGGTTAGTTATCCTTCAGTCCAACTTCATTCAGTGCCGCACAGATCACACTTGCTCATTTGTGCCACTCCAGAGGGCCGTCGTGCCATTGTCCTGGTCTACGTAGACGATATTATACTTACTGGGGATGACTCTTCTGGCATCTCTGAGGTTAAAGCTACATTACGCTCAGCCTTTGAGGTGAAAGACCTTGGACCCCTCCGTTACTTCCTTGGGATTGAAGTTGCTCGCTCCCGGAAGGGAATCTCCATATCGCAGCGCAAGTACACCTTAGATCTTCTTCGGGACACGGGTCTACTTGGGTGTCGTCCTGCGAGTACTCCTATGGATACCAACCATCGCCTTCATGCTGAATCTGGTGATCCTTTACCGGACCCCTCTCAGTACCAACGTCTGGTTGGTCGCTTGATCTACTTGATCAATACTAGGCCTGCCATCAACTTCTCAGTGGGCGTTTTGAGCCAGTTTATGCATTCTCCCAGGACATCTCATCTAGAGGCTGCTCGACGTGTTCTTTGCTATCTTAAGCGCGCTCCTGGACATGGGCTGTTCAATCGAGCTGATAGTACCTCCAGTCTCTCCTGCTTCATTGATGCTGATTTTGTTGGCTCTTTGACCGATCGATGCTCCACATTCGGTCTCTGTGTTTTCCATGGTGATCATCTTGTCTCCTGGCGGAGTAAGAAACAACCCATTGTATCTCGCTCGTCAGCTGAATCAGAGTACCGCCCTACGGCCCACGGCGTTACTGAGTTGGTTTGGCTCCGATCACTGCTGACTGAACTCGGCCTATCCCTCACTACTGGCTCGACCCTCTATTGTGATAATAAATCAGCTCTCCTTCTTACTCAGGACTCGGTGCTAGCGCACCAAGCACATCGCGATGGATGTTCATTTTCTGCGTGATCACGTTCGTACTGGGACTATTCTTCCAATTTACGTATCCTCTACCGACCAGCTTGCCGGCGCCTTCACTAAAGCCGTTCGCCCTACTCGTTCAGATTTGACCATTTCCAAGCTGGGCATGATTGATATCTTTGCTCCAGCTTGAGGGGGAGTATTGGAGTTATTATTATCAGTGTATTTTATATTTATGGTCTGTATATATCGTGTGTGGTATTGTTGGGTTTAATTGTAATTATCCGTCTTTGAGATATTATATATATATGTTAGGACTCCACATTGAAGACCTAAGCCTTTCTTTATTCTACATGCAACACATGATGTGATTAGGCGCACCAATTAATGTTGACAATTAAATATCATAAAACAACAAACATCAATCCATAAACAAAAAAATGAACAATTTTCTTTAGGCTTAGGGCGTTGGCTTTCCTCCGCACGGAGGGCCAGAGTAAGCACGAGGTGATTCAGTCCGTCATGTAGTTAGAGATTTTCACGAGGCAAATAATAATAAACTGTAGTTCTAAAGTAGCATACGATAACCACACCACAACAATGCTTCAACACCAAACCTAATACAAAACACAACACAAATCTGAAACGTAGTAGAACTGATGTAGTTTTAGGACAAATCTGAAGTTTGGAGGAAGATTAAGGGATTTCCGGATGGTGGAGGACTGGATCGGGTAAGGGGAGGATCCTAGGGGATGTTAGAGGGCTGGATCGTGATGCCGGAGGGTGGGATCTGGGCTGGAATGCCCAGATCTGAGCAGATCCGATGGGGGCGGGTGCTGGGAGGTGGTTCCACGGATGGAGGGGTGTTGGCAGCAAACCTGGGAGGGGTGGGGTGCTGGATCGGGGTGGCGCAGGGATGGATCTGGGCAGATTTTGAAGGGCGGGGTGCAGGGAGGTGGATCCACGTTGGGAGGGTGGTTTAGGGCAGTCGGACGGGGTAGGGGAAGAGGGTCGGCGGCCTACTGAAGGGGGGCGGCTGTTGGGTCAGGCTGGCGGTGGGGAATGGAGGAAGTGGAGTTGTGGGTTGGGTGGGGGCGGTGGCTACAGGAAGGTAGGGGAGGGGCGGCTTCCTTGGAGGGAGGCTGGCGGCTACAGGAAAACAGGGTAGGGCGGCTTGGATTGTTGGAGGGGGAGGAGAACAAGGAGGGAAGGAGATAACTTACCCAAGGAGTCGTCACCAAGGGGCTCCACGGAGTCGGCACCGCGGAGGAGATCACCGAAAATGAGGAAGAGCTTCTCCAAATTTCAGCAATGCCCTAATTACAACAACCCTATGCTCTATTTATAATAAAACTGGATTAGGGCAATCGAAATCGACCACTATGATTGACTAGCGGTTTTGGGGCCATAAATACATGAAATAAAACTCAAAATACATAATGTCATATATGAAACTATATCAGAACGACAAGCCGGGCGCATCCGCGGTGGCGAATCGCCGGTTCGATCAAGTCCGTCTGTGAGAATACACGAAGGTGGGGCCCGCCTTGCGCCGAGTCCGAGTCGCACCAGATGGTCCCCCATCATAATCTCACTATAGAAGTCTCAAACATATGTTCTCCAGAATTAATAATCCATGAAATGCTTTAGAATGGGAGGAAAGTGACTTTGGAAGTTGTACCTAAAATCTTTTCAACATTCTCAATAGATGCTTTCAAAGCCTCCAACTCTCTTATTAGACTTTCTTTCAGTTATGACACCCCCACTCAACGTCACCATATAAAGTTGTTTGCGGCCGAACATATCACCCATCGACAGTAACCCATTAAGAAACGAGAATTTCCTCTCTATTTTTTAAAGAAAATTTTAAAAAAGCTCTTTCCTATTCGTACCCCGTATAGCAATGATGGGTTTTCTTAAGATCCATCCGGCTATTTAAAAAAAATTACTTTTTATAAAGGTTGGCGATTCATGTTTTCTTTATGAAGTGTCAAGAGCATAAACACACAATGTTTTACACACTGAAGATGGCTAGATTTTTAGTATTTATATCCGCTAGTAATTGAAACCTTAATCCCTTGTATCGTTGGGTTTTGGTCACCTCCTGGTGATCGTACCTCCTTTGTTGCAATACCCTCCGCAAGCTCGCTCCATAAGCAATATGTTATGGGCTTCTTTTGTTGGCGATCGATGGAGACGGGGATACAAGGGCAAGCCCTAGAGTGGAGGTAGAGGTGGAGAAGTTAGAAGAAGTTTGGGGAAAAGGAAGAGGAAACCCTAGCGGGAAGAAGAGAGCTTAGAGAGAGAGGGAGAGGAATCATAGAGAGGGAAAAGATTCATTCATTGATTAATTCTTGCTACATGACACTAAGGGCCTATTTATAAGACCCCCGGGTGGAAAACTCGTAATTACATCAAGACGCATCAAATATTAAAAACACTTAAATGCTACGACGACTCTAATAACGAAGACTATGACTCAATACAACATGACTCGATATAGTTACTCGACTCAACATAATAATAATAATAATAATAGTAATAATATAATAAGATAACTGACGAAGGACCATAACACTCCACCCGTCCTTGAAATCGAGCTTGCCCTCAAGCTCGAACTCTAGTAGGATGATCAGCTCCTCTGGCTCCTTGATATCACGCCAAAATAGTGCCTGGTAGCGTGTCGCGTTGGCGTTGGCAGCGAGGTGTAGTGGCGACGCCATCATAAGGATGAGCGGCTGAAGCATTGGGGCCGGCTGGTCCGACGGAGCGGCATGAGGCAGAAATGGAAGGATGGCCGAGGGAACAGCGGCCTGCGGGATGAAGGGGTCCGGTGGGTATGGCGGTGCGGTGCGAGGCAGGAACGACAATGCGACCGAAGGGGCCGACAGAGTAGTGGCTGGCAGTAGAGGCAACAATATGGTCGGAGGCGGCAGAGCGGAAACCTGCGGAGCGGGGCTCGACAGAGCGAGAGGCGATGTAGCTTGAGGAACTGGCAGAGAAAGGGCCGGCGACGCAGGCGGCAAAACATCCGGTGGAGAAGATGCATCAGAAGGCGGTCAGAATGGGCCGAAGAGTCGGCTTGTGGGGCTGGGGAGTAGCTAGGCGGCATCGTCAGAAGAACGAGCGACTGAAGTAATGTGGTAGGCTGGACCAGCGGAGCGGCGTGAGGCAGAAGTGGCGGGGCGGCGGTGAGCAACGACGATAAGACGACCGGAGAAACAACGACCCACAGCAGGAAATGATCCTTCGGGGCTGGCGGCAGAGGCGGCGATGTCGGTGGGAAAGCAACGGAGTGGAATTCACTGAAGGAGCATGAAGAGCATCGAGCGGTGGAGAGACAAGTGGTGTAATTGGTGTTCTCGTCGACGGGCAAGCTGGGGCTGAAGTGGCGGCAACATGCTTAGGTTGGTAGGGCGCCTGTAACACCTTAAATTTAAATATAAAATATTCATAAATTACAGGATCCGATTCAAATGGTTACGATGTATGTCAACTCTGATCGAGGTATTTATATCCCTTACGATAAATTTCTCGAGTTAATCTTAATTTAACTAATTTGTGAATTTTGGTGTCGGCGCGTTTTAGTATTTGTGCGGGGGCATAGCGGGTAGACTTATAAGTTTAGCGAGGAATGACAATATTGTCGAAATACTTAATTCCCTCTTATAATAAAAGCCTAGCCACGTTTTTCCCTCCTTGTTTCACGTTCTATTAGGAGCATTAATCGCAGCCTTAGGCACCCTTTCCATATAAATCACGACAATCCTTCAATTTTAAAAACTGCAGCCCTCCCACAACTCGAACCATGCTCTAGAAATTAGGGCTCTCCCACTCCTTCCTTTCCAGTGACCGACGACGCATTCTCTCTCGCCCTCGTCGACGACTGCAAGCGCACTTTTCATCTCCCGAAACAATCGTCGACACCTCATCTTCGCTCAAGGTGGCTGGTCGACGTCCCCTTCGACGGTTTTGACCCACAGGAAACAGTCCCCATGCAGAAATCTTTTGCTTCCTTACAGGTAATCGTATGAGCTATCCCCCGTAGGAATTCTACGTTTCCTTCTTCCCCAATCTCAATTTCAGAAGTTGGGGTTAATGATTTTCTCTCCTCACTCAGCCAGAAATCGAAGTTTTTCTCCTTGCCTCGACAACCCTAGTTGGGGGACGACCTTTTCTGGACAAATCAACTGTGTCTGGCAACCCTACTCAGGTATTTTCGATCTTCTCCCACAAATTCAAATTTTATTTCACGTTTAAATTATTATTGTTCAGAATTTCCAAGTAGTCCTAGTTTGATTAGTGGATCTCCTTTACAGTCACGATTAGAGCGACGACTTCCAATTTAGACGAGACATTTCCCGTTTCAGAATTTGCAACCCTCCATTGATAGTGAAGTCGTAAGTTTTCCATCTCTTCGTTATGAAATATTATTCTAGAAATTTTATGAGGTTTTGATTATATGTTTAACGTTTTTCCCTTTAGGGTCCGCGAGGTGAATTAGGGAAAGATAGAGCTTCGTGGAAAATTGAAGGGGATTCGTACGTGTTTTTCAGAGTAACCTAGACAATAATGCCGCCACGTCTCGTGTACGAGCGCTGCAATACCGCTGTAAGAAATTCTAATTCGTTTTGACTAGACATACCAGATTGTATTGCATAGATTGTTTTCTTATATAATTAACTGAATACATGTAACAGTAGAAACCCACATATCATTTTACGAAATTAATCGTTGTTCAAGCATGCTATTAAAACGAGTAGATCATAAATAATGTATACTCATTTCAGATAGTCCATCCTGAAGTTTGTGAAAATATACAGTACATGTAATCCCGTGAATCTTTAGAATGCGAGGAATATACGAGTATGTATACAAGTTAATTAATTAGTGAGAGGCTCGGCCTAAGACATTTAGATGACTAAGCATGCAATCCAACAGTTAAAGAAAAATGATTAGGAAGCACGATAGAGACTAACTCTCGTGATAGATAGACGCGAACTATCTTACTCATAGTGCGTAGCAGACCGAATGAGCCTCAAATTTGGTGAGACGACACCTCATTTAGAAGATTGGTAGATGTGAGTCCGTGTCCGTAAGACACTAGAACCCATGCGTTCGTTAGTATGGACTCATATCGTTAGAATGCGCATAAGAAGCTACCTAACCTAGAATATGAATAAGAACAGTCTTAAAACACATAGAATTCGAGTGTATGCCGAAATTTAGAAATCTATATAGTTTAACGTTTTCGGAACTTAAATGAAAATGCATAATATGATTACACTTGAACTGACGTTTATGTTTACAATATTTTGATAGAGAAACATGCATAGAACTATATTACATTTTCCCTCAGTATAAAATGTTGTTTTAAAAGCATGCACTCATGTTCTTTCAAATTATTTTTACTGTCACTAGGAAAAATGATTTTTCTTACTCTTCAGTGGGCTGATCCATTTTCGGGCATTTCATTACAGGGTCACAGGAGGGGAGTTGCGCTTAGGATAAGCATTTGTTGACCTCCATTTATAGTTTGCATTTCGTTCTGTTGTCCTTCCTTTCAGTACTGTACTATTTCCTTTCAGTTCTGTTGTCCTTCCTTTCAGTAATCTAAAAGTTATAGATTTTGTATGTATCAGTCAATATTTAGTATTTCAGAAAATTCAGATGTTTTGTTTATTTCTTTTTTAGTTGGCTCTGTGAATTCAGAAAAATAGAGGTTCCTTTTTACCCTTAGTTTTATTTACTACTTCTGTTGTAAGTTTTCTTTTAGTACTTTTCATTATGTCAGTTATCTACCATTTTTATTACTGCTACTTATTTTATTTCTTATCACGGGGCTCGATCGAACTGCTGATTTGTTGTAAAATTAGGTTGGGTGATACAATTGGTATCAGAGTCAGGTTTAAGATCTCATGACCCAGAAAATTCACAGAGCCTTATGATTTCATCTGAATCACTCATTCGACATGACAGTCATCAAGTTTATTCTAACTCTTAGTTATACTTGTGTGGAAATATTTTTTTTAATAGATCCTTCATTTGTGTCATGTACATCAATAATTCCTTTCTTTACGTCTTATAGGCACCTCGTACCAGTGAGGTGGGCAAACCTTCACGTCAGAACGCTACTCCTGAGATCGTCATGGACGACGCTAATGCGCCAGCAGTGCCAGAACCTACTGACATGGCAGTTCAAATTGCCAGGGAAATAGCCTTAGCCCTTTTGGAGTTCAGGAATGCACTACCTGTAGGGGTCCCAGCTCCAGTACATACACCAACTGTCGTGGAGATCGGGATGGAACGCTATCTGAGAAACTTTCGAGATATCCACCCCTCAAATTTTAGTAGAGAAGAAACTCCGATGGAGAAGGATGACTGACTGATAAAGACACATGGTTTGCTTAACGTGATGCAGTGCCTAGAGAACAAGAAAGTACCACTAGCAGCTTTCCTCCTTCAGGGTGAAGTCAATCTTTGGTAGACCAGACACTTAGAGGACGACCTTGTTGGTAAGAAAACTAAGTTTAAGTTTCCTTCCATTAGAATTCAATATCTTTCTAGCGTAATGTTAATGCGACCTTTACCTGTGACAGACCGTTCAATGGATATGTTCACATGGAATGACTTTTCTAAAGCATTTGCAAATTGGTTTGTGCCCCCCTTCAGAGCGTCGAAGCCTCCAGGAAAAATACCTCAGACTCATTCAAGGAGATAGGACCGTCACGACTTATGAGCGAGAACTCACCCACCCATCTCATCATGCGGGCACAATGCAAGGAGATGATGTCGAGAAGTGTAACCAGTTCATAGATGGACTGCGGGACCCACCGAGACAGCCGCTGATGACTATGTTCAATGCCGATTATAGAAGCCTAGTCGATACTGCTAGAAGGTTAGAAGCAGATCAGCATAGGGTGCAAAAGCGAAATAACTTCCGTTCCAAGCGACCTCAGGATGTGCCACAACAACACAAGAATAGAAGCAATCAGGGGAGAAACTAGAACAAAAAGAAAAAGACTGATGATAAGCAGAGTAGCTAGCCCAGAGCCAAGATCAAAGATTATCCTCTCTGCTCTAAGTGCAACCGCCACCATCTGGGTGAGTGTTTAGTTGTTGCAGGAGTGTGCTACAAATTGCAGCAGTCGGGGCACATAGCTCGCTACTGCCAAGGTTTCTCCAATATTCAGGTATTAATTGTTAAGTTTTGAATTCAGTTTAAATATAAATCTTTTCCATCTTAAGCTTACATATGTGACCCCTTTCTCTAGCCGAAGTTCGAGGTTGGTGGTCCAAGTAGGACCGGCAAGGGAAAAGCACCAATGGGACTTGAAGTGAAGCCAGTACCAGGACGAGGTCCGGTGCAGTCAAGAGCGTATAAACTTGGCCAGCGGGAGGCCAAAGAGCAAGAGGACGTTGTGACATGTATGATCATGTCGTAGACAGTTTATTTTCCTCCTCCTTATGTTGCATTCATGCATGTAGGAATACTTATGATTCAAAATATACCCTCCAAGATTCTCTTTGACACCAGTGCTTCACACTCGTTCATAGCAGAATCCTTTGCGATTAGGCTGGACTTAGAGATACTTCCAGAGTCAACACCATTAGAGGTCATGATGCCAAATGGATCCCTTATGCAGACTATGCATAAGTGTAGAGTCCCAGTGTTATTTGAAGAAACTGAATTTATCGCAGAAGCGTCTCTTTTTCCGATTGCGGAATTTTGATTTGATTCTGGGTATGGACTGATTGTCAGACGTTAATGCTAGGATAGATTGCAAATAAATTTTTAATACAAGTTTAGTTGTTTTCTTAGTGTTGGTGCATATAGAATTCCATCCAGTTACCGTCCCTAATTCTATTTAGAACCTACCCTACGTCAGTAGGCCTTCAGACTTTGGTGCTCCTTGTTAGTATTAGTATTTTCTCATGCTGAAGAGACTAGAAAATGATGGAATGTCGCAGTTGTAAAGAAGAAGCATGCTTAGCTTTGTGATTGAAAGTGAGAAGAGCCCTAAAGTTATTACGAGGGGTGATTCAGTCGTAGAAGATCTCCAACTAATTGAGGATAATCATCTGTGGAGGATAGATAATGTGGTTGTTATGGCTGAGTAGGTGCAATTGAGTTTTAGCGGACGGCCCTTTCTATTTTGATGTTGCTCCTCCTATGATGACATATCTTGAAGAGGACTATCCAGCAGTTATATTGGTAATTATGTCGAGATAGTGATAATTCCATAAGTAGATGGAGTTGAGGCAGCTGTGATTGCCAAGAAGGATGTTGTCATGTCGACCATGTCATCTGCCAAGGAGTTGCAAATTGGTTTGTGCCCCCCTTCAGAGCGTCGAAGCCTCCAGGAAAAATACCTCAGACTCATTCAAGGAGATAGGACCGTCACGACTTATGAGCGAGAACTCACCCACCCATCTCATCATGCGGGCACAATGCAAGGAGATGATGTCGAGAAGTGTAACCAGTTCATAGATGGACTGCGGGACCCACCGAGACAGCCGCTGATGACTATGTTCAATGTCGATTATAGAAGCCTAGTCGATACTGCTAGAAGGTTAGAAGCAGATCAGCATAGGGTGCAAAAGCGAAATAACTTCCGTTCCAAGCGACCTCAGGATGTGACAACAACACAAGAATAGAAGCAATCAGGGGAGAAACTAGAACAAAAAGAAAAAAGACTGATGATAAGCAGAGTAGCCAACCCAGAGCCAAGATCAAAGATTATCCTCTCTGCTCTAAGTGCAACCGCCACCATCTGGGTGAGTGTTTAGTTGTTGCAGGAGTGTGCTACAAATTGCAGCAGTCGGGGCACATAGATCGCTACTGCCAAGGTTTCTCCAATATTCAGGTATTAATTGTTAAGTTTTGAATTCAGTTTAAATATAAATCTTTTCCATCTTAAGCTTACATCTGTGACCCCTTTCTCTAGCCGAAGTTCGAGGTTGGTGGTCCAAGTAGGACCGGCAAGGGAAAAGCACCAATGGGACTTGAAGTGAAGCCAGTACCAGGACGAGGTCCGGTGCAGTCAAGAGCGTATAAACTTGGCCAGCGGGAGGCCAAAGAGCAAGAGGACGTTGTGACATGTATGATCATGTCGTAGACAGTTTATTTTCCTCCTCCTTATGTTGCATTCATGCATGTAGGAATACTTATGATTCAAAATATACCCTCCAAGATTCTCTTTGACACCAGTGCTTCACACTCGTTCATAGCAGAATCCTTTGCGATTAGGCTGGACTTAGAGATACTTCCAGAGTCAACGCCATTAGAGGTCATGATGCCAAATGGATCCCTTATGCAGACTAGGCATAAGTGTAGAGTCCCAGTATTGTTTGAAGAAACTGAATTTATCGCAGAAGCGTCTCTTTTTCCGATTGCGGAATTTTGATTTGATTCTGGGTATGGACTGATTGTCAGGCGTTAATGCTAGGATAGATTGCAAATAAATTTTTAATACAAGTTTAGTTGTTTTCTTAGTGTTGGTGCATATAGAATTCCATCTAGTTACCGTCCCTAATTCTATTTAGAACCTACCCTACGTCAGTAGGCCTTCAGACTTTGGTGCTCCTTGTTAGTATTAGTATTTTCTCATGCTGAAGAGACTAGAAAATGATGGAATGTCGCAGTTGTAAAGAAGAAGCATGCTTAGCTTTGTGATTGAAAGTGAGAAGAGCCCTAAAGTTATTACGAGGGGTGATTCAGTCGTAGAAGATCTCCAACTAATTGAGGATAATCATCTGTGGAGGATAGATAATGTGGTTGTTATGGCTGAGTAGGTGCAATTGAGTTTTAGCGGACGGCCCTTTCTATTTTGATGTTGCTCCTCCTATGATGACATATCTTGAAGAGGACTATCCAGCAGTTATATTGGTAATTATGTCGAGATAGTGATAATTCCATAAGTAGATGGAGTTGAGGCAGCTGTGATTGCCAAGAAGGATGTTGTCATGTCGACCATGTCATCTGCCAAGGAGTTGTTATGGCTGAGTAGGTGCAATTGAGTTTTGTGCGGACGGTTCGCTCTATTTTGATGTTGCTCCTCCTATGATGACATATCTTGAAGAGGACTATCCAGACAGTTGTATTGGTAATTATGTCGAGATAGTGATAATTCCATAAGTAAATGGAGTTGAGGCAGCTGTGATTGCCAAGAAGGATGTTGTCATGTCGACCATGTCATCTGCAATTTGTTGATTCTAAATGTGTTGATGATTCAATTGCTGGTGGACCAGCTGACACCATTAGAACTACCTGTGTTTTGGAGTCAGTAATTGATGAGGAGATGGATGACATTGTTTCCGTGCATCCAGGCGACATCATTGGTATTATAGAAGATTAGAGTTTAATACAGGTTCCTGTGATAGATGAACCAATTAAAGTGGTGGTGACTTCAATGTTTTGGAGTTCGTTGTAGTTGACAACATCATGGTTCATTCTCAGAGCGATTAGCTAATTTTTATATGTTGGCCCGTGGGTTCCATGGAAGGTATTTGATGCAGTTCAATTTTATAGTGGGTATTTTACCTATGATTGTTAGTTATGTAACACCCCAACCTAGTTTAACAACAAATCAGCAGTCCGCCCGGGCCCCGTGATAAGAAGTAAACTAAGCAACAATATTTAAATTGGTACATAATGGGTAAGTATAAAAGTACTAAAAGGAACTTACAGCGGATGTGGTAAATGGAGCTAAGCGTAAAAGTGTACCTCATTGATTCTGAATTCACAGAGCCAACTAGAATAGAAAAATGAACCAAACATCTAAAATTCTGAAATACTATATAATGTTTGATACATAGAAAATCTTAACATTTAGATTACACTGAGTTCATGAAAGGAAAATAATACGGTATTGAAAGGAAAGACAACAGAATGAAAAGCAAACTATAAGAGGAAGTCCGCAAAGCGATTATCCTAGGCGTAACTCCCCACCTGTGACCCCTGTAATGAAATGCCCGAAAACGTGTCAGCCCACTAGAGAGTAAGAAAAATCATCCCTACAAAACATTTTGAAAGAACATGTGTGAATGCTTTTTGAAATAATAAATTTATACTGAGGAAAAATATATGTTGATGTACTATGCATTCTTTTCTAACAAAATGCTGGAAACATAAATGTCAGTTCTAGTTTAATCATTTTATGCGTATTTATTCAAGTTCCGAAAATGGTTAACTATAGAGATTTCTAAATTTCGGCATATACTTGAATTCTAGGTATCTTATGTTTGTCCTTCATTATATTCTAGGTTGAGTAGCTTCTTATGCGTAATTCTAACGATCCAAGTCTCTGCTAACCTAAGTTATCAAAGACGCACCGATGCGCAAAGGGGTCCTGGAGCCTATGCGCAGGCGCGGGCCCGAGCCACGTGAAACGCAAAAATGAATTGGGTTCCCAATTCACTGAAAAAACAGTGAATTTGGTGCCCAATTCTCTGAAAATCAGCGAATTTGGCATCCAATTCACTTATTTTCAGTAAATTTGATGTCCAATTCCCTGAAAATCAGCGAATTGGCCATCTAATTCGCCGATTTTCAGTGAATTGGGTGCCCAATTTCCCGAAAATCATCAAATTCGCCGATTTTCAGTGAATTGGGTGTGCCTTTGGTGCGCCTGGGAGCTGGTAAGGCGCGCGTCTGGGCCCTCCTGGGGCACATCGCCCTCCTCTGCCTTGCAGAGGCGTGGGCCAGTGCGCCTGGTGCGCCCGACGCCTCAGGCGCGCCTAGGCACACGCCTTGATAACTTATGCTACTAACGAACACATGTGTTCTAGTGTCTTACGAACACAAACTCACATCTACTAATTTTCTAAATGGGGTGCCGTCTCCCCAAACTTGGGGCTCATACGGTCTGCTACGCTCTATGAGTAAGATAATGCGTCTCTATCTATCACGAGAGAAAGTCTCGTTCGTACCTCCTAATTACTTTTCATTCGATGTTGTATTGCATACGTATTCATCTGAGTACCTTAGGCCGTGCCTCCTATTAATTAATTAACTTATATTCATAAGATTAATATTTCCCGTATTCTAAATATTTACGTGAATAAATGTTCTGTGCATTTTCGTAAATTTATGGAGATCTAATTGATAGGAAAATATAATATTTGTGATTTACATATATCGACCAGAAGTTTGATGGGTTTATAGTTTCCTATCGTAAACTATTATTGCATAACAATAATTGCGGGTTTCTATAATTATATGAATTTTCTTAACTATAAAGGAGAACATTTTTCTTGCAGCGGTATCACGACACTCGTACACAAGACGCGGCGGCATAGTTGTCTAGGTTACTCTGGAGTCTGGAAAACATGTAGAAATCTCCTCTAATTGCCATGGAGCTCTTTTTCCCTTATTCACCGTGTGGACCCTAAAGTGAAAAACGTTAAGCATATAATTAAAACCTCCTAAAAATTCCAGAATAATATTTCATGACGAAGAGATGGAAAACATACCACGTCACTATCAAAGGAGGGTTGCAAAAATCTGAAACGCTAAAGGTCGCGTCTAAATTAGAAGTCGTCGCTCTAATCGTGACTGTAAAGGAGTTTCACTAATTAAACTAGGACTACTTGGAAATTATGAACAATAATAATTTAAGGGTGAAATTAAATTTGCACTTGTGAGAGGAGATCGACTATACCTGAGTAGGGTTACGGGACAAAGTCGATTTGTCCAGAAAAGGGGGTCGACCCCCAACTAGAGCTGTCGAGGCAAGAAGAAAACTTCGATTTCTGACTGGGGAAGGAGGGAAAAATCATGAGTCATAACTTCTGAAATTGAAATATGCGGGAGAAGAATCAATAGAACCATCGAAAAGAAGTTTCCTGCGATTTACCAGAAGCAATCGGAGGGGGAAGGTCAGGTGAGAGTCGGATCTGTCGTAAGAGTGGTTTCCGGTGGTCTGAAATGTAACACCCATAATTTAATACGCCAAATTAAATTTGATCGCAGGGCCCAATCATGAGCAGAATTGATTAAGCCAGTGTCGTCTCGAGGTAAACACCTTATTACGATCAATAGATGCGTGCCATTTTATTAGTTTAAGGGCGTTTTTGAAATTTGTTTTCGACGCGTCTCAATATTTTATGCGAGAGCGTAGCGCGTAGACATAATAGTCACTAAGGTTGACAACCATATTCTCGTAAAATACAATGTTAAATTTTGGCTCAAAGAAATTAAGGCAAATGCTGCCTGTTACCCTTTTAATTTTCGGTTCAAGGTAAGTAACCGCAACCCCTTCACTTGTGCGTAACTGCGCAGAGCACGCGCCCCCTTAAATCGCGTATGCATCTCTATTGCAGGTTCGCATTCTTGTTCCCTCTCCCTCTCCACTCCCCGACCCCGTGCAATAGGATTTCGGGCTTTCCGTTTAGGCGCGTGCGGAAACCGCCGTGTTTCCCCTCGGGAGTGCTCGTCTGCGCCTTCTAAACCGCCGGCGCATCGTCTTCCTCGTCTGGGAGTTCGCAGGCAGCAACTCTGGAAAGATCCAACCCTCCTCCTCTGTCGATATGTGGCGCAGTCGAAGCCGAAATCCAGTAAGTCATCTTCGTTTCTCATCTCCGTCGCTTTTACGATCAATAATGCCTGGGATCTCTCGCAGAAGGCTGCTTAACTCTCTGTACCCGTCCAAATCTGTAGACCCCAAACCTTTTGCTTGATGATCCGTCGGCTCGTCGTTGTTCGTACATTTGGAAAGAGGTAAAGACCCCTTACCCATCTTGCTTCAAGCCGTTACTTCCGTTCATTTTTTTTAGATGCACATGTGATATCGTGTTATATTCATGGGAACCCTAGGTGAGAAGAAGAACATAACCGTGTAATTTCAGTATAATCCGGAAGGAACTATGCCGCCGCGTCTTGTGTACGAGCGTCGTAACACCGCTGTAAGTACTCTTTAGCACTTTTAATTTATGTCTGCTATGTACCATTTTTATTACCCATACTTGGTTTGCTTCTTATCACGGGGCCCGACCGGACTGCTGATTTGTGGTAAAACTGAGTTGGAGTGTTACATGAAAAACACAGAGGAGGCGTCATTAGCGCTGAGACTGACGATCAACTGCTGAACGCTGGGAGCGTCTACGAGAGAAGAGAAGTATGCGGCCTTCAACTCGTTTCTATCTGGTGGAGGAATCAGCTGTTTTGCAGAGTGGTGAGAAAATTCATAAAATTGTTTGGTAAACTGTATTTGCATTGCTGTTTGAAATAGTAGTGCATGCTTATTTATTTGCATGTTATTAAAATAAATAATATATTATTTATAAATTAATATAATTTTAATAAAAATAATATATTATTTTTAAGCATCATTAATATATTAACAATGTTAATTATTAATGTTGTTAATAAGTATTAATATATATATATACATTGATATAATGTTATTATATATATATATTAATTGCTTTAATTATTTATGTTGTAAATATAAAATTTTATATAATATAAGTTTGTATAAACTTTAATACACTCATAAATATATATATAGTACATTGGTATTATATATATATATATGTATTAATTATGTGCATTAATAATTAATTTTTAATATTTACTAAATTTATTCAACTAATAAGCTTAATTTGACTGTTAATTGTTAATTAATATTATTAAAAATATTTGTATTCAAAAATGAATATAATTACTAAACTAATAAATGCTAATAATTAAAAAATGAATTGCTAAACTAATAATTACAATATTAACAAAATTCTAAACTAATTAAAATGAATATAAATAAAAGATAAACTAATTATAATATATTAAAAATGTTAATTATTAATATTATTAATATGCCTTTATATATATAGTTATAATTTTAAGTTATATATATATCCGTATATATATAGTTATAGTTATATATTATTTATATATATATAATATAAATATAATTTTTTTTAAAAGAATAGTAGCGTTGCTTCCCTTTTTCAGGGCTGTAGCGCTGCTGCTGCCTGCTGTGGGTTCCCACCCGCGACAAGAAAAGGGCGGTGGCTTCTTGCCACCGCCCGCACCAAATAAAGGTTTTGGCGTGATGTGAGTACTGTTATTATGCCTTTGAGTTGCCTGCTGTCTACATCCATGGTTGTTCGTGGGAGCTTATGGATTAATGTGTGATGTGAGTACTGTTATTTGTTCCGGTGAACTGTGGTTTGAAAACTCTCCGGATTTGATGACAAATCGTGAGAGCTTAGCTAAATGAAAAAGGAGAGCTTAGCTAAATGAGCGCTCTCACATGTGATTTGAAGGGTGATAGAGCATCATAGAGTTGAATATTCGCTTTTATCTTTTACACATTTATATTACGCCCGTGATATGTCACATGTATGTCTCCTATATATATGGGTTTGTCCGATTTAGGGCACCTAATCTAATTGAATCACCGGTTTCCACTTGGTATCAGAGCAACAAGGATTCGTCGATTCCGCTCACGCTTCGCCGCTCCAGATCGGGGCTTCCCGATCCCTCTCCCGCACTTCGCGCCCACATCGTCGACCTCGCGATCCCGCTTAGCCGATCGGGACGCTGGCGTAAGCAGGGCCTCGTCTTCTTGTCTCCAGCCTCACTTGGCCTAGCTCGTCGCCGGCGCCAGATCCTCATCTTCCGGCCTGCGGTTTTGTCCTCCATGGGGGCTGCCAGAGACACCGCCCTCACATCCTCTGGTGTTCTCTTCGGCTTCAAGATCTAAGGGGCATCTATAGGATGTACTTTCGCTTCATTTGATATCTTCGTTCTCTACGATGGATGATCCATCCGTTATCTCCCCTCCTTCTCAATCCGGTGCTCTCCCCGGTTCCTCGGCTCCCCGATCCGGTGCTTTGCCCGGTTCCTCATGTGATCCTCCTAGGAGTCATGGCCAGTCTGACTCGTTGAAGATTATTACTGTTGCCTTGGATGACACAAATTATCTGGAATGGTCCAGGGCGGCCCAACATGCTATTCGCAGCCACCAGTTATATGACTTTATTGATGGTACCACTGTTGAGCCACCACGCACCGATCCCTCGTGGCGCAAATGGGATGCGGACAATTCGCTGGTCGTCTCGTGGTTAATTCACTCGATGTCCCCTCAGGTGTATCACAGTTATATTTTGTTGGATTCCGCCTATGATATTTGGGCCCGGGCCCGTGATACTTACTCTCAGGCAGGCAGTTCGATGCAAGTGTATGAGCTCACTCGTGGTGTTCTGGAACTGAAGCAGAGGACTATGACCATTGCCGCCTACTATTCTGAGTTTGAGCGCCTTTATCAGGAGCTGGATTTTTTCAATACTTACACTGCTGCTTGTACGACTGATGCGGTGGCCCTTCAGAAAGCTCAAGATCAATTCCGGGTTCACGTGTTTCTTATGGGGCTCAACATGGAGTTTGACGTTGTTCGTTTACATGTCCTCCATCGCGAGTCACTTTCCTCTCTTCGGGAGGCCTTCAGCATGCTCCTCAGTGATGAGAATCGTCGTCGCACTCTAGGCCCCGCTACTGATTACTTTGCGCTGGCTGGGATGTATCGTGGACCCCCTCCTGTTTGTAGTCATTGTGGGAAGACTGGCCATACCAAAAACTCTTGTTTTCGCCTGCACCCGCACCTTGCTCCTGGTTGTCGGGGCTCTAGTACTCGTGGTAGAGGTGGGTACCGTGGTTGTGGTGATCGTCACTCTGGTGATCGCTCTCAGTCTTCTGCGCACTCTACTGAGGTTCTGGCGGACACCTCTGGAGGCCTGTCTGTTGGTGAATTAGAGGCCTTCCGACGCCTGTTGCGCTCCCACACAGACTCTGCTCCTGCTGCCTTTCATGCTGCTATTGCCACTTCAGGTCTGTCCAGTGCTAATGCTGTGTCTTCCACTCCTTCCGAGTGGATTATCGACTCGGGTGCGATCGACCACATGACTGACTCTGCCTCAGGTTTTACCTCTTATACCTCTCTTTCTGGTCGTGATAAGGTTATTGCTGCTAATGTCTCTCTCTCCGCCATTGCTGGTAAAGGGACTGTCCCTTGTTCTCCCGACCTATCTCTGTCCTCTGTTTTGCATGTTCCCTCTTTTCCACCAGATCCCCGACTCTACATGACAGTCGACGCTGGCATCAGCGCCTTGGCCACCCTTCTCCTTTATATCATACTAAATTGTTTCCTGTTTTTCATCAGTTAATTCAGTCCTTCTCTTGTGATGCGTGTGAACAATCTAAACATGTCCGTCGGAGTACTAGTCATTTATCTGTTCCTAGTTTATGTCCATTTGATGTTATTCACTCTGATGTTTAGGGCCCGTCCCCGGTGTTATCTTTATCTGGCTATAAATGGTTTGTTACGTTTATTGATTGTCACTCCCGCACTACGTGACTTTATTTGCTTAAAAGAAAAAGTGATGTGTTTTTTTGTTTTCAAACTTTTCATGAGATGATGACCCAACAATTTGGCGGTAAAATACGTGTGTTTCATAGAGATAATGGTGGGGAATATGACGACCGGGGTGTTTTTGGGGCCTATCTTGCCGACCATGGCATCATACATCAAACCACGTGCGTCCACACTTCCACTCAAAATGGGGTGGCTGAACGGAAGAATAGGCACTTGCTGGAGGTGGCCCGGTGTTTACTCCTTGCTATGCATCTTCCTAAATCTTATTGGGGTGATGCAGTTCTCACTGCTGCACATCTCATCAACCGTCTTCCGTCCCGTGCCCTCTCTTTTGATACGCCCCTATGTGTCTTGCCAAAAACCACATTGTCCACACTTCTCATCTTGCCCCTCGTATCTTCGACTCCGTGTGTTTTGTCCACGTCCATACCCCGCATCGTGATAAACTCGATGCGCATTCCCTGCGGTGTGTTTTTGTTGGTTACTCTCCTACCACCAAAGGGTATCGATGTTATCACCCTCCGACTCGTCGCTACTATTGCAACTGTGGATGTTACATTTCGTGAGGGGGAGTCGTACTTTGGTCCTCGTCAGTGGGAGACGAACAGTAATGGTGACGAGACCATCGATTATCCTCTTCCTATTGTCAATCCTCCTCTTCCTGTTCTTCCTGTCGTTGCCACTTCTCCTATTCTTCCCATTCCTCCCACTGCTCTTGGTCCTTCCACCTCCGCTCCACCTATATTATACACATACTCCCGTCGTCCTACGACTGTTGAGCTAGTGCAGACTGAGGATGTTCCGCCAGTGCCGGTGACTGTCTCCGCACCACATTTTTATGATGACCTTCATGTTCCTCTTGCCCATCTTATAGGTAAAAGGGGTGGCACCAAACACCAAATTGCCAACTACATTTGTTATAATCACCTCTCTCAGGCCCATAAAGCATTTATCTCTTCTCTCTCATCTATTGTGATCCGTAAGACATGGCAGGAGACTGTTCAAATACCTGAGTGGAAAAAGGAAATGGAGGAGGAACTGTGTGCCTTGGACAAAAATAAGACATGGCGGCTTGCTAGTCTTCCTCCTGGGAAGCGAACGGTTGGATCCCGTTGGGTCTTCACAGTTAAACAAAATTAAGATGGAGTGGTGGAGCGGTACAAGGCTCGTTTGGTGGCTTAGGGATATACCCAAGCTCAGGGCATTGACTATCAGGAGACATTTGCTCCTGTTGCAAAGATGAACTCAATTCGTGTGCTTCTCTCCTGTGCTGCGAGTCGTAAATGGGAGCTACTGCAGCTTGATATCAAGAATGCGTTCTTGAATGGTGATCTGGAAGAGGAAGTCTACATGGATATCCCCCTGGCTCTGTGATCAAAGCGTCCAAAGGGAAGGTCTGCCACCTTCTAAAATCCCTGTACGGCCTGAAGCAGTCTCCGAGAGCGTGGTTCAGACGTTTTTACAAGACCATGCTTCAACTTGGATACACTCAAAGTCAAGCTGATCACACTCTCTTTATCAAGAGGAAGGGTGCTCAGGTTTCTATTCTTATTGTGTATGTGGATGACATCATCACCGGAGACTACTTGGAAGAGATTAATCACTTGAAAAAACAACTAGACAAAGAATTTGAAGTCAAGGACATGGGAAAACTTAAATATTTCTTGGGAATTGAAGTTGCGAGGTCTCAACGCGGGATTTTCATCTCCCAAAGGAAATATACTCTTGATCTTCTTGAGGAGACTGGGATGCTTGGGTGTGCCCCCGTGGACACCCCTATTGAGGCTAATCACAAAATTGATGCAGATATTAGTGGGGAGAAAGTGGATGTCTCAAAATACCAACGTCTGGTTGGGTGGCTTATATACTTGTCCCATACTCGCCCTGGTATCACATATGCTGTGGTATCATCAGCAGGCTGCCTTCAGGGTGTTGCGATATCTCAAGAAGGCACCAGGGCGCTGGATTCTGTTCAAAAACAGTCATTCATTGGAAGTTGAAGTGTTTACAGATGCTGGTTGGACATTGGCACCCACCTTCCGCTTGAGCAAGGACACATGAAAGGTTGGATGAATGCGGGATCCCTCCGGCAGGGCCAACTTGTAAGCCACCGACCCCACCCTGCTGAGTATACGAAAGGGTCCGTAATATCGAGGAGAAAGCTTCTGATTGCTCCGACGAGCAACTGATAACTGTCGGTAAGGCTGTAGCTTGAGGAAAACTCCATCGCCCACAACGAACTCTCGTTCCTTGCGGTGTTTGTCCGCCTGCATCTTCATACGGTCCTGGGCCAGGCGGAGATTCTCCCGGAGAGTTGCCAACATGCTATCCCGATCACGAATAGCGCGATCAACCGCCGGCAGGGCGGTGCTGCCGGGTTCATAGCAACCCAAGGTCGGTGGAGGGCGCCCGTAAACAATTTCAAACGGCGTCATCCGGCTGGCAGAGTGATATGAAGTGTTGTAGCAATATTCGGCCCAATGTAACCACTCCGGCCAAGTCCGAGGCTCATCCATAACAAAACAGCGTAAATATGTCTCGACACCCCGGTTGAGAACCTCCGTCTGACCATCCGACTGAGGGTGATGTGTCGTGCTGAACTGTAAACGCGTACCCTGTAACCGGAAAAGTTCCCGCCAGAAACTGCTCACAAAAGTAGGATCCCGGTCAGAAATAATGGCACGAGGTAGGCCATGTAATTGGACAATCTCCCTAGCAAAAAGTGCGGCGACTGACTCGCCAGTGTACGGATGACTGAGGGCAAGGAAATACCCGTACTTGGATAATTTATCCACCACCACCAAAATCACCGATTTCCCTTTGGACTTAGGCAGCCCATCAATGAATTCCATGGAAACCGTATCCCAAATATGTTGTGGAATCTCCAGGGGAACCAATAGCCCGGCTGGGGACAAAGTCTCGTACTTCTGACGCTGGCAGATCTCGCACTGTCGTACGAACTGCTGTATGTCCCGACGCATGCCGGCCCAAAAGACATTCGCTCGCGCCCTCTGAAGGGTCTGGAGCACCCCCGCATGGCCACCCGCCGGTGAGGAGTGAATCTCGTGCATCATAACCGCCTTCCATGCTGAATCGGCGGGCACAACCACCCTGCCCTGATAGTACAGCCGACCATTCTGAAGATGATAACCCGGAGCCACCGTCTCTCCCCGTTGTAAAGCCTCCACCAAGGGACGTAAAGTAGTCGTATGCATGACCTCCTCCTGAATATCATCTAATGAATCCACCAACGGTCCAGAAATGTGAGTGATAGTACCCTCCGGTAGGAGAGCAAGAGCATCCGCGGCCACGTTATCCGTACCCTTCCGATACACAATCTCGTAATCATAGCCGAGAAGCTTAGTCACTTCTGTTGTAGAGGAGAAGAGACCCTTTGGTCCAGGAAATGTTTCAAGCTTTGGTGGTCGGTGCGGATTTTAAAATGCCGACCCAACAAATATGGTCGCCACATAGCCACAGCATGAATGATAGCCAACATCTCCTTCTCATATACGGAGAGTCCCAAGGTTGGCCAGAGCCTTGCTGTAGAAAGCCAACGGCCGCACCTCCTGCATCAGAACTGCCCCGATGCCAACACCAGAGGCATCCGTCTCCAACACAAACTCCTTTTTGAAATCCGGTAATGCAAGAACTGGAGTGGTGGTCATGGCCTGCTTAAGAGTCTGAAAAGGAATCCTTCTGCAGCAGCTGAGTCAAGGGTCGAGCTATCTTCCCATAATCTCGTACGAATCGCCTGTAGTACCCTGTAAGCCCCAGGAACCCCCGCAAAGCACGGACTGTGACGGGCCGCGGCCATGACTGCATACTCTGAATCTTCATGGATCGGTCCTGACGCCTTGGCCGGAAACCAAGTGTCCCAAGTACTCCACCTCCTCCTGACCGAAGGAGCATTTGGAACGGTTGGCATAAAGCCAGTGACGACGAAGTATGACCAAAACCTGCTCCACATGGCCCACATGGTCCTCCCAATTGGCACTGTAGATAAGAATGTCATCAAAGAAGATCAACACAAATTTCCGCAGGAGCTCGCGGAAGGTCTCATTCATGTTTGCCTGAAACGTGGAGGGACCGCCAGTCAGCCCATTCGCCATGACTAAGAACTCGTAATGGCCATCATGTGTCCGAAAAGCCGTCTTATGAATGTCCTCCTGTGCCATCAGATTCTGGTAATAGCCTGAACGTAGATCGAGCTTGGTGAACAGTCGTGTGCCACATAGCTCGTCTAGTAACTCTTCAACTAAAGGGATCGGAAAGTTGTCCTTTACTGTGGCGCTGTTCAGGGCCCGGTAATCCACGCAAAATCTCCATGAACCATCTTTCTTCTTTACCAAAATGACGGGAGCTGAAAATGAACTTGTACTCGACCGAATGATGCCCGCCTCCAACATCTCGCGGACGCTACGCTCAATCTCTGCCTTCTGAATATGTGGGTAGCGATATGGCCGAATATTAGGGGGCTCGACGCCCGCCTTAAGCTGAATATGATGATCTCTGAATCGAGGTGGTGGTAATGTGCATGGTTCCTGGAAAACATCAGAATATTCCATCAGAAGAGACTGTAACTGAATTGGTACCTCAGAATGTGCGGTGTCAGCCGGTTGGACTTCCCTAAGGACGGCCATCATCCTTCCTTCCTCGCCCAACCGCTGTATGCTCCGAAGAGAAATCTCCTTCACTGGCGAAGAGATGATACCCTTCAAACAGAACTGCTTTCCCCCGTGGAGGAACTTCATAGTCATGTGCTCCCAGTCGAACGTTACCCTCCGTAACTGACGTAGCCACTGCACTCCCAATACCATATCCGAGCCCCGAATGGGTAACAGGTAGACGTCGGTGCACCCGCTATAGCCCTGCATCCGCAGCTCCACACCCTTCAACACCCCCTCGCATTGCATCTTGCTGCCATCCGCCACCATAACATGGAAGGCAGCCCCCTTATCGATCATATGCCCCACTCGTTGTGCCACCTCTGGATGAATGAAATTGTGGGTGCTCCCACTGTCCACCAAAACAGTCACCTTCTCGTGGGCAATCCGTCCCGCAAGACGCATAGTAAGCGGAGGAGGAGCACACCCCTCAAGAGCGTGTATGGAAACACCGAACTCGGTCAAGTCCAAGTCCCCTTCCAACTCCTCGTCCGGGACCGGCGCGTCTTCCACATCCTCATGCAGCATAAAAACTTGTATCTTTTGGCACTTGTGGCCCGGCACGAACTTCTCATCGCAGTTAAAACATAACCCTTTTTCCTTTCGAGCCGCCAGCTCACTCCACGAGAGTCGTGTCACGGTTGGCTTGCTACCAGGTGGAGGATCTCGCCGTGCTACTGCTGCGGCCGCGGTTGGCCTACTCGCGGTCCGGGTTCTCTGCCTGTTGAACCGCTCCTCCTGAATGCGGGCTAAACTGATGGCGTGGTTCAAACTTCGTGGTATATAAGCATGAACCTCATCCCGCAATTGCTCCTTCAGTCCCGACACAAAACAACTCAGCAGTGTTTTCTCCTGCCAGTTTACCCGGTTCGCCAACCTCTCGAACTCTGTCCGATACTCCGTCACTGTGCCCTTCTGCCACAACCTTTGCACTAGTGCCTCAAAATCTTCGTACTCCGGGAGCCCAAATCGGGCGGTGAAGCCTTCCACGAAATCAATCCAAGGCACATACTCTCTACCTCTTAGGAACCACTGAGTCCACTGAAATGCGTCGTCCTCCAGATGGAATGACGCTAATTGCACCCACTGCGCCTCCGGGACCTCCTGGTAACTGAAGAACAACTCCACCTTCCGAATCCATTCCAGTGCATCCCCCCCCCCCCTTTGAACTTGGGAAAGTTCATTCATGTCAACTTGGGTGGCATGTACGCTCGAGGCCCCGCTTGCCCTTGCCAGCCCTGTCCCTGCCCGTTCCACGCCTGACGTCCCGGGCCCAAATGATCTTCGTGTGCTCCCGGATAGCCTTGAGTCGGCTGTCCCTGATGAGGGACGTGCTGCCCAGCCCACGGAACTTTGCCTCCATACCCGCCGGGAGGAACGCCGCCTCGCGGGTGAGGGAGAAGCCCTGCCGCAACTCCTGGACCCCGCACAACCACCCCTGGCCCTCCACCAGCCGGTGGCCACTGCTGCCGCCTGACATCCGCTGACCCAGCCCAACCGGGTGGAGCGCCAAATAGCCTGGACGGCCCGCCATCAGCCGGCGCAGCAGAACTGGGGCCGACGCCCCCCGCTGCAGCCACCGACCATGCCTCCGCTCCCTGTGCCTCTCCGGTGGTCCCCCAGGCTCGGGAGAAGCCGGCGCCGCCATTTCCGCCCATCCCCGTCGCTCCCGTGCCCCAACGCCCCTGATCAGGCGTTCCCGAGCCTTCGGCGGACCGATCGGGCCTTCCGCCGATCGCGTCTTCCTTAGTCGCTGCTTTTCCCTTCAACAGCGCTTTGAGCTCCTCCATACGCACGTCCAGCCGTTCCTCCAGCCGTTGCGTAGATGTGCGCATCTCTTGCTCCATCGCAGCTACGGAATCCGCCAATCCACCGTAGTTCTCCTCCAAGGTTTTCAAACGGGTGGTCTCCTCTTGTGTGCGGGTGGTGACCATCGTCGGAAGAAATAAGCCTCTGATACCAAATGGTAGGAAGGAGGAAGAAGGGGAGAGATCTAGAGAAGAAGCTAGGGGAAATTAGGGTTAGAAGAGGAGGGAGAAGAATACCTTGATAATAATCTGCATAATCCTCCCATGAGAGCAGCCTCGGGTAATTATACCTGGGCCATAGAGGGGCCGGACGGCCCCTCCAGTTGGGGCTGAACCCATTTGGTTCAGCCCCGGACGGCCGGTTTACTGGTTGGGGGCTGAACCGGTTGGTTCAGCCCCGTTGGTCGCCGCTCCCTTGCACCGCCGAACATAATGACGCCCCGTGAAGCGTAGCGGGGGCGTAACAGGTCTACGCAGCGACAACTTCCAGCACAACACTGACAAGTTGGAAATGATCAATATATATTCCCAATTTGAGGGGGAGAGTTGAATATTCGCTTTTATCTTTTACGCATTTATGTTACGCACGTGATATGTCACGTGTATGTCTCCTATATATATGTATGGGTTTGCCCGGTTTAGGGCACCTAATCTAATTGAATCACCGGTTTCCACTCATAGTTCATCCCCAGGCACGAGCGAGGCAGTATCAATCTTCTATTACTCTAAATGGTGCGGAATTAGCGACATATTTACTGTCCCAATTGGTTCCAAATCACTTTGTGTTCTAGGGTTCATTTTGTGAAATCTTGGGGAGGGTTTTAAATGTAATAATGATTTTCATATTGTGGCGGTGATCCTTTGATGTTATTTCTATTATAATTTGGAACCGTTTTTAGTGGTTTTTTGGAGTCTTGGAATGCATTTTGTTGTCTAGATTTACCTTTGCTGTTTGGTAGCAGAAGAGTGATTTTATGACTTATTGATCAGTATCTTATGGTGCTGTGAAGGGATGATCTTTGTAGAATTTATGTTGGATCTCTAGCTTAAAGAATACAGTCGTTAGCTCCTCTTTTGAGCCCTAATCACCGTGGAAGACTGCTGAATTTTCAAGGCAGCAATAATCATTTTAAGGTTTAGCTTTTTGTGAAGTTTTTTCTCTCTTAACTGACCCCATAATACATCATCTTTGTAAGGACAGACTATGCATGGACTCACCAGTGGCAACCCTTGCGTGAAATAAGGTTGATGTCATCATGTGCTGCCTAGTTTGCCGTGATAAGTACCCAAATAAAGGGTTTATTAAACCATAATCAAAGTGAAGCTATCTCTCAACCTTAGGAACCACGGTTGTATAAACCTTCAGAAATTAGCATGTAAATGTTCTAATAGTAAATTACCTTTAAGTTAAGTTAATGATGATTACATTACGCTTGATTTCTTCTTTACTGATTGAAAAATATGATTTCCTTTGTGTAGGACATTGATAACTTACTTGAAGATGCACATCATCTCCCCATTATGTTCTCAGGTTGTAGTTTGGTTCAGATGTTGGTAAATGGTGCAAATTTACTGAGAAAAGGTTTACTTACATTGTCCGGTCCTCAAAATTCTAAAAGGTGCTTGCTGAAAGAGGTTGAAGAAGTTTTAGGAGAAATTCAGGTAGCTTCATTCATACTAAGATTCCCTTTAGAGATGCAATTGGAAGTTATAGTTTTGGCTTTAGCTTCTAATATTACAAACCTCCTCTATAATGCTCTAATGTTCTTGCTACCGACTAACTTTCCTTGTTTACTGCAGAAAAGTATAGTTCCATATCCTTCGATGGTTGCTCGCCTTCAAAGTGCAATTGAAAAACATAAGTTAGTCCCTTTCCCTTTCTAAGAAGTTATATCTTTAATGTTGATGTTAATGTTATTCTCACCTCACACAAGATCTTTGCATCCCCTTTGGATATGCTACATTAGCATACAGCTAGTACGATGTTAAATTATTGGTTGCTTTAAAATTCTGGGATATGTCTAGTGTTTACAAAATGCTTCCTGTTGGTTGCAGTCTTAGTCTACGATGTTGTTTTATATTTTGCTATCAATTGTATAAATGGGCTTCCAAGTTGTCTTTGGGACAGTGAGACTCCACGGCTTTTGAATTCCTTGCAGATATGATGACTAGATTTCATTAAGTTCATTCCCCATGCCATAATTCTTCTGATTTCTTTTGATGGTTTATTTAAAAATTTATGTGCATTGAATAGTGAATGAATTTAAGAAAAAATGTTCAAGTTTCTAACTGTTGGTGCATGATTATTTGATAACATGAAAGACCAGTAAAAAATTCCAACGGTTGTCATCAAGCCTGCAGGAGATTGTATACTAGACAACCGTATGAATACATACTAGGATTTCATCTTGACAAAATATTTCTAACTAGCTTCACAATTTTAATCACATTCTTGTTCATGTTTCCTTGAAAGTTTTCTATAGGAGGGAAGTATTTGGTTTCAAATCAGAAGGGACATGGGAGCTCATTGTTTCTCATGTTCAATTTTATCATTATAATATCCATAGAAATGCACAGTTTTACTGGCTATGATAATGCATGTTGCAAGTTAGTGATTTCTTTTTAGAAAGTTTGAGGTGTAGAGTTGTTTATGGCTTTTCATTAGATGAAACTTTGTGAGTTCATGGCTCATTTATGAGATGATAGATAGGGTTGTGATTCATGTAATCTTTAGATTTGGTGGGTACTGAACAGTCTAATTATCCTTTTTAGAGATAATACTCCCTCTCCCTCTCCATCTCCATCTCTTAGGTGGTCCTTTCCTTTCCTTCTTGACCTGGCTTGTTCTTTCAAACTAAAGCATCTGTAAAATGAAATGTGAAATGATAAAATTATACCATCTACACAACTCTAGGATACAATATGAAATTGGCACAATAACATAAATATAGTAAATATAACTACAATAATCACCGGAAATGTAGTCCACTATTAGGGTTAAAAGGTGTGCCTCTATATCTGAGTCACAGAGCTAACTGTATGAATATAAAATCATCACTGAACACTTGAATTAAAAATACTCTATATAAAACTGAATCGCTTAGTACATTTGAATTTGATTAAAATGTCTGCATAATGTTCATAATAAATGACAAAATAGAAACTATGATTGCAAATGATGTGTCAATAGATCAACCTAATTGAACATCTCGGCCTGAGTTTCCTAAAATGGAAAGCCCATAGATTGAGTCAGTCCACTAATGAGTAAGTATACTTCCAAGCTACACTAGAAATAATTGCTCAAGGGAAGTATGTAATATGCATAAAGATTTAGGTTTAAACAAAGGAAGTGTAAATATCTATGTAGCACGGGGATGGAAACGGGATACCGGATACGATACGAAACGGATACGGGAAACGTGATTTATAAGAAAATACGGATACGGGAAACATTTTTATTTTTTTTTAATTATTTTAATATAAGTATTAATTAATATAAAAAAATACAATTAACAAACTAAGGTACCATCTTAGTCACTACATTCAATAAAAGAATAATTGGCGCACAATCATGTTGTTTAGGCACAATGAGAAAGATTAGGCTAGGAGAAGGTATTGGATATCACAGGAAGAGAAAATATGAAGAATAGCTCATGCAATCTATTCCTTGAGGTATCCAAAAGCACAAACATTATTTATAGTGCCTACAATACACACATTTTAGTTTGATTTATTTATTATCAATACAGATTACTCAAGAGTCAAGATTGGGCCTACAAGTACACATTGAGAACTAATATCATAATATGTAATGATGATCATTAAACTCTTCACATAAACAAGATTTTCTTTAGCATTAAATTAATAAAATGATTTTGTAAGGAGAAGACATTATTTCTAAGAGTTAGCCACCATTTAATATGAGGCGTGAATGCGCGCCTGACGCCGTGAATAAAATAGCGGGAAACGCGTATCCCGCATGGGGGATACGCGTTTCCCAATTAATTTTTTTTATTTAATTTAAATATTGTGTTTCCTACGTTTCGGAAACGCGTTTCCGCGTGTTTCCGGGCATTTCCCGCATCCTATACGCGTTCGAGCCGATACGCGAAGCATTTTTAAGTATTCGTGCTTCGTAGGTAAATATCATGATCATTAAATTCAGTTAAACATACCTGACTGTAGTGTTGATGAAACACAATAAACTTAATCACAAATTGTTAAATTTTAATATATCCAAGGTTCTAATCATAACTTTGAAATTATTAAAGTGTAGAGGTTCTTGTGTTCTGAGTTCTACGTAATGTTGAGTTCAAGTTTCATATTTTCTTATCTTAAATTTTTTGTCTTATTAGGCACAACACAAAATTTGACAACATATTATAGTGCGTTACTTTGGTGGAACATGGACTCACATCCAACTATAACCAAATGTGAAAAGAATAGGTCATTCCCATTCGGGGCTCATATGGTCTACTATGTCCTATGAGTATGATGGTATGCATCTACCATTCATGAGACAAATCACCCCCATACCCATACTGAAAATTTTCATCTAGTAATCGGCCTTTTCATTCTAGGATGTCATCCGCGTAACTCACTAATCTAAGAGTTTATGATTTAATTCATTCTTTGCTTTAGGTTTAGTTCTGTTCAGTTCTTAAATCTAATATATTAACCATGAAACTTATAATCATCGTATGTCTCTTTTTGCAATAAGATTTTCTGCACTAACATATCCTTGAAGCTTTCGTGCAATTTGTATCTATACATAAAATTACGTAAATATATGAAATCAATGGTATGGAATTAATGATATGCCTAAATGAGAGAAAATAAATCCTTACCTTTGTGACCTTTCGTAGACACAACGCGGTGACATGATTCCTCTCAAAGAATTAAGTCTACTACGAGATCATCACTGCTCCTTATCTCCGATCAGCGCCAAAAGTCTACTCTTTCTTTCTAGTTTTTTTCTGAAATCATAAATGAAATGTCCAAATGAGGGGAGGAGAATAACAAAAGAATAGAAAAATTAGAAGATAAAGACAAAATCGAACCTTGCCTTAGTCATAGATGGTCTGTGGACGTGTGGCGTTTCTCATAATACCACTGTAGCATATACTTAATTCCACGCTATGTTATTAAAGGCGCGCCCCGACACGCCTAAGGCTCACCAGGCTCATAGGCTTGCGCCTTTCTGCGCCTTTTTTGCGCATTTGAAACATAAAAGACGCGCTTGAGTGAGATTTTTGTTGTAATTTTTTTTCAAAATAAAGAAAGAAAAATGTAAGAACTCAATAATTTTCTCATGATTTTGTGTTTGTGAAACATAATTGTGCGTTGAGACTAAGATATGATGCAAATGGTGACAATAGTTTTCTCATGATTTTGTGTTTGTGAAACATGATTGAGAGTTGAGACTTAGATATGATGCAAATGACGACATTGATTCTATTTTTTAAGAGAGAGAAATGATAGTGATGAATGATTAATGAGTAGAATAAATAAAGAATCTGATCAAGATGATTAACTGATGTTTGATGTTGATTATTTAAAATGGATGTGGTTGTGTTTTGCCCTCATCATGCGCGCGCATGCACCTAGGCTCCAAGACCTCTTTGCGTCGTGGTGCGCCTTGAGCCTTTAATAACTAAGATTCCACGGTGAGGTCTCATATTTATCAAATTATTGATTATTATAAAATAACATACTATTGCAAACGCACTGTGAGGGCACATATAACCACCAGAACGACATGACTGCTTGTCGACACCCATCTGAATATTCTAGCTTTTGAATTTTGAGCGAATTTTCTAATTTTGAATTTTATTATCATTTTATATTTTGGCAATTTTATTTCAACTTTTTTTAATTTTAGCAATCCTTATGTAAAAGTGAAAATGGGTTGTAAAAGTATTACTTAAGTTACTGAGCAATAGATGACAAGTTTTACAACACCTATTCTCTCTCTCTCTTATTTTTTCCTTCTCTCCTAAGGTTAGGGTTGAGAGTACCCAAGGAGAAGAGCTCCTCATTTCATCTTCCCTTGGCACCCCTTCTGTCTAGTCAACATTTGTGACCATTGAGGTAATCACGTGATGAATTTTGCTTCGCTCTACTTTGATCCATCTCTCTTGATCAGTGACTCGATCCATTATTATGACACAAAAATTGGTATCAGAGCCACTCACAGGCATGGAGGAAGCCAACACCGAGCGAGGTGATATCCAGGAGATGCTTCACAAGCTATTATAGAGGATTCTGCGGCAACCTAAGCAGCATGGGCATGCATACATGTGAGGATCGACAGACTCTGCATCGAGCTCTTCCCTGCAGGCATTCGCAACCGTGGAGTCAGATTTGAATCTCGAGTGTTAGTTGCAAACCGCACCCGGACTCAATCTCGTTGTTCGCCTGAAATGAGAGCCACGCCTGACGATCGACCCATTTTCTGGATTGCTGAGCCCAAACGATGTTCGAAAACCAAACAGAGGTGCATTTTCTCCCCAGCGACTGATTCCAATGCTCGCGGACGCAAGGGATCACGTGGAATGGTGTAGGCTAGCGTGAAACCGATCAGTTAACTACTGTTCAATAACTACGTATGGAGGGTTATCAGCCCACATTCCTTCTTGGGGATCGTGACCATCCTTATGGAGGATATTATCAACAAGCTTGTAAATGTCGTCCGACATGTCATTTTTGAGGGAAAATCGCAACGTTAGCGACACAGATGAGAAAAATGGCGTTTTCCAGTATGGCGGCCGACATGTCGGACATGTCGGCCTGACATGTCGGTTTATGGCGGTTTATGGTTTCAACATTAGTTGTTTTCTACCTGATGCTATTACCACTTGTTGTTTACCTGTTGTTTTCTGCTGCTTGTTTTTTTCTTGCTGCTACCTACTGTTTACTGTCATAAATCAAAGGCTAAAGCATACTGACTCCATATTTAACTTTAAAACACTACTAAAAGAAACCATGAATGCTATGCTTCTGTTTTTGTTTATGTAATGCTATGCTTCTGTTTTTGTAGCACTTATGCTTCAATTTTTGAAATGCTATGCTAATTAGCTACTTAATGCCTTCTTCTTATTATTCGTGTCTACATTGATATTATTTGTTCGATTTTATTTTTATCACTTATGTTGCTTTTATTTTAATTTATTCAAATATATTTATATTTTTTGTGTGTAGTATGAATTCATCAGAAGGTTCGAGCAACATTTCTTATTTATTATAAATTTATTAAACACTAGTTAGTAGTTTAATCTTCTCATATGAATTTGGGTTTGCCCTTAATTAGAAAAAATAATTACCATCTAATTAAAAACATATATATATACATTATTTATATATATATAATTGAAATCCGACATTTTGAAATGTCCCCGATATATCCCCGCAATCTGACATTCGACATAAAAAACCAAAACCGACATGAATCCGACATCCGACATCTGCAAGCTTGATTATAAATGGGGACGTGCGGAGGCACCGAACAATCGTAATGTAGGAACATGAACTCTTAGATTGGTACAAATGGACTTCCTTCTCTTCGATGGCAAGGAGGACCCATTGAGTATAGTTCTTCGCGAACCCGAGAGCATCATAGAAGGAATAGATTGGAGTGGTGTCATAACATCTGATGGAACCCGCCCAACTATGGTTCGTGCAATTGGATAAAGGACATCCACCAATGACATCAGAGGCCTTAAAGCAATAAGTCCGACATTTGACATCTGCAAGCTTGATTATAAATGGGGACGCGCGGAGGCACCAAACAATCGTAATGTAGGAACATGAACTCTTAGATTGGTACAAATGGACTTCCTTCTCTTTGATGGCAAGGAGGACCCATTGAGTAGGAGGACCCATTGAGTAGGAGCACCCATTGAGTATAGTTCTTCGCGAACCCGAGAGCATCATAGAAGGAATAGATTGGAGTGGTGTCATAACATCTGATGGGACCCGCCTAACTATGGTTCGTGCAATTGGATAAAGGACATCCACCAATGACATCAGAGGCCTTCAAGCAATTCTGCAACACAAGATTTGAGCCCCCTCTTTGCGGCAATCTGTCGGGGGACTTATTTACCCTACCACAGACTATGCCCATCTAGGATTTTTTGGAGAAATTTCAAGGGCTCTTTGCGCGTGTGATCTCAGTGCGACCGGAGCAACAAGTCACAGTTTTCATAACGGGACCTCAAGAGTGGCTTAGTCTGGACGTTGAGTTTAGAAACCACCAGATCTGATTACATTTGTGAGCTTGGCTTGCATTTGTGACCACTGAGTCCAGATGGACCAAGCATGGGAGGGTCGTCGAGCAGGGGTACTACTACGATCCCTAACCAACTCAGTGATAGAGTGCCGAACAAACCCACTTTCATCAAGCGCCTATCACCGGGAGAAATAGCTAATCATAGAGCTCAAGGGATATGCTTTAATTGTGATGAACCATATACACTTGGGCACATGTGTAAGGAACTTTTCTGGCTGGGGTTGGAAAATGAAGGAGGAGAGAAATTAATGTCAGAAATGGAAATTGTGGACCCGAAAATCTCCCTTGATGCTATCATAGGAGTTTGCACCCCTCACACTATGTAACTTTGAGACATGGTAGGTGGACGTCCGTTTACAGTGTTGATGGACACAAGTAGTACCCATAATTGTATCAAGACACGGTCCTACTCTTGGGCTTGCCTATCCGTCGACATGCAGGGATGCTAGTAGCCATGGCTAACGACCAAGACGAGAGGGTGCGGAGTCCATGTATTTGTATGGGGATTCAATTCTAGGTGGACACATATTTCTTTTCTACTGGCCACACAAATTTTTAATTAACTCAAGTTTTGCAAATAGTTCGTGTTTGGCTCGGCATTTACTTTAGGCACAAATGTATCTTGATTATTTTGATTTGATAAGAGCACGATCTACCTGTTAAATAATAAGTCTTCTAACTGGTTTGATTACTGAAAGTTTGACCTTAGTATTTATTTCATTTGTTGTCCATATTTTTTCATATTTTAAACGAAGGCGAGCATTATCAGCCATTCTTCTATTATTTACTTTGATATTACTAATATGGAGCTTGTTGTTGGTTTTGTTTTCAGTTATAAGAATTATCAGGATCATTACTATGATTATTGTCAAATATACATGATTTATTGCAATATCTTTGCTTTGATGTTTTTCTATGATAAGTTCAAGTTCTTTTATCTTATTTTCATCCTTTTAACTACAGTTCCTGGACACTGAATGTGCACAAGTTTTTCACTCAGCTCAGTAAAAAGTGTTGGGCCTCATTAGTGGAGCTTGAGGTAATAAACTCTGTCCGTTGTTTAGTTAATAATACTATTATTTAGATCGATTTATTATTGTGAATGTGCTTATGGAAGAGGACATTATATGAGTTTTGGTGGCATATGATGTCTCGGGAGAAATTGCTAGGGTTATGAGATAAAGAGGAAAGAACACTCAAGAAGAAATTGTCTAAAATTATAATAAGGGATATAAACTGGAGAGACAAGTTTTCACCAAATTCTTGAGGGCTAATTTCCCAAAGGACTGCTCTCCAAAATGAGAATACACAAGAGACTTCAGGATGCCTTACATACAAGACATGTCCTTAAATAGGCTTCTTGGGCACACCTAACAATGACTCATAATTACTTGTAATTAAGACTCTCCTAATAAATACAACTCTTAATAATGAGGATACTAATGGCGTTAAGCACTTAACGTACTTATTAATAATAACCTAAAATTATGACATGGCATATTCTCGAGATGTCTCATCATTTTTTTCATGACTAATGTGGTGGTCCCCATGTTCGATGATGGTGGATCCAGTCTTATCTCTTGATTTGCATGTATGCGTATAATAACTCATCCCTTGAAAATTTGTCTCGTCCGTAAGACAGAACAAAGAAGACGATAATGCGCGGTCATTTAGTGTCGTCCGGATCCTGAGCGTAGTCAATTGTCATGCGTGTTTGATGGGGATTGACGAGATATTGGAGCGAATTTCGAGGCATGTTTGGGGCCTATTGGTTACTTGCCATTTTTTGGCATCGCCCGATGGAAGATTTGAGTCCATAATTGCGTTCAAAGCGACGTTTCGATATTTTCATGTATTTGTTTATTGTTTAGTAATTTATTTAGTGAGATTGGACAACCATCGTGTACGGTTAATCATAGACATCTAAGATGGTTTATCTACTCATGTTTTATTATAAATAGAAGACAGGGGGGCTGGTTTGACGGCTATTGCAAAATTTGGAGGAGACTCTTCTCGGAATCCGGCGATCTCTCGTGGTTCCGACTCCACGAAACCCCAAAGTGTTGACTTCTTGGCATGACCCTTTGTTTCCTTGTCATTTCCCCTTGTTTCCCCATCCTAGACGCCCCTTTTCCTCACCCTCTAAACCTACAAACAATATACTTATGTCGAAAGATACCACTGAGACCGCTTACAGTGCAACACATGTTGACTCCAGCTTTCCTCCTAACGTTAAGATTGTCACTACCACTCTAATTGTATTACCCGTATTCGTCGAGATCAGAAATACACGTGAAGGACATGACAACAGGTTGCCTTGGCGGGCTTAGCGGTTCACCTCGGCGAGCTCAGTGGGTCACCTTGTCGGACTCAGCAGTTCACCTCACCGAGCTCAGCGGGTCACCTCGTCGGGCTCAACATTTCACTGTGGCAAGCTCAATGGGTCACCTCATCGAATTCAACGGTTCAGCTTGGCGAGCTCAAAGGTTCACCTCATTGAGCTCTATAATTCACCTCGGCGAGCTCATATTGACCTCGCCTGAGGTACCCCCCCCCCCCCCCCCCCCCCCCCCCGCTCGTGTCTTGCCTTTGCCTATAAATATGACCTCATTGTAATGGGCGGGAGACAGTTCACACCCCATAATGGTCGCTCAAATGGAGATTTGACGACCTCACCTGCTTTCCTTCGAACTCGTACAACACTTGGTTCGGGAGGGAGAGTTCATATACACTCTTTGGTATACAGTGAGACCGCCACAATGTAGCACGACCACCTCGTTCAAGCAATGAAATAGTTTTTTGTTCTCTTCTTCGCCTCCTGCTTTCATGGTCGCTCGTGAACAAGTAACTGTCAGTCATATATAGTCCGAACTTTGCTATCCGAGACCCTGAACCTTGCATGTGAGTCAGGTTCCTGGCTTCAACACTGACCTCATCCAATTTTCAATTATGGAAGAAAGGTGTGACTTTGTCTCTCGTGGGCATACATCATTTCCACCACCTTTCCGGTATTTTAGTCCATAAATTGGATAGTTGGGAGTATAAACATTGGTATAATTATGATTATAGGATATTCGCCATACTTCATAGTTCAATGGACCCCTTCAGCAGATTTGCAAGAATTGTAATTGGACAAAAGAACCTTAGGACAATTTTCACATGATGTTCTCACAAACGAACAACCTTACTCGCCTTGGTGAATTGTTTCCCAACTTAACTGAATTAAAGCAAGACACTCACCATTTCACAAAGTATTTTGTTGAGTGGAAGGTTCTTGTAGATTGCATATTTGATTTTGGGGAAATTCCTTCCACCTGCGAGGAATATCAGGCACAATATGAACACTTTGCCCTCCTTTGGCTTTTGAATTGTCTAGCCCTACACTTTTCCACCACTAAGACGGGGGTATTGGCCATCCCATCCACCTCAAAAAATGCTATTGTATATCATCATCTGACCAAGGTAAGGTCAGTCTCCCTCTGCCCTTGCCTCTCGAGGATGCCAGGTAGGGGGGGGGGGGGGGGGGGGAGTGAATGTTGCAATGGTTGTAATCGGGACACAAATACGAGGCATTGCACTCATTTTGGTCTCCATGGTCACAATAAAGACACCTCTTAGATCCTCAATGGGAAGCCATAATGAGTTTCCAACCCCATGTCTTAGTTTACTCTTGCTTCGCCTATGTTGTCGAGACAGGAACACAGAAAACGGTTGTGATTTTCGAAGATGAAGACCGATGCCTGCAGTCCATTCAGATGGAAACAAGCCCCCATAGTGTTGTTGTGGTTCAGTCCATTCAGTCAACATGCGCTACTCAGCATCTGGTTTGCTAATTAGCTTATTCTAGTACTTCTGATCATCTGAGCACTGCAAATATCCTACATTCTTACAGCCCTCGTAGTCATATTTAGATGATATTCACAGATGGGCCGGTCGTTCTAATCGTTGGATTTGGGGATTGTTCTATCACCCTTGATATAATTTTATTTTCCGTTGCAGATGTGTCACAATCTACTTACAGTTTATTGTCCATTAGTAAACTTACTCATGATTTGAATCACACTGCTATCTTCTGATGGGGATCATAGTCCACGGGCGGGCCGACCCGCATCAGGGCCCATTCGGGTTTACACTCACATGTGGAGGGATTAGGGTCGTCGTATGAACGATCTGAAGCCTTCATCGCGTTCTGAGTGTCGATGAAATATTTTCTACGTGTTGTTTTTAATTTTCTTCACATGTTATTTTGTATGTTTTAGTGTGTATTGCGACGGTCAATCATAGTCGTCCGATGTGTGACTCTCTCCTATAAATATGTGTGTGAGGTTCATTTGGAGTATTGCAAAATTTTGAGAGATTTAAGATTTTGTGACCAGCACGGTTCCGAAGCCATGAAATATGAGGTGATGAAGCCTAATAAGGATTATTTCCTCTGTTTTCCCGTGAGACCCACGACATTTCCACAAGAACCGCCCGTAACTCCTAGCAACTACCTGAGGAATTGCTCCAAACCACATGGGGACCGCTACTCCAAGCACATCTGGGACTGCTGGACAGTCAGACGAAAATGAAACGCACTCAGTCGATTGTGAGGTCGCCGAGGACTGTAGACTGCTTCCTGGGAGAGAAGAAGAGCCATGTACTGTATTCCAGGCTCGTTCGCGCCCGCCACTTGCGTCGACTCCTCCTGAAGGCGATCAAAGTTGGATCCAACAAATCCGGCCGCCTACCTTCATATACAGCCATCCAATCAGCCCGATGTATCATTTGTAGCCCTGCCAGGGCAATGTTGAGTACCTGCACCTAGTTTTGAAAGATTTGGGGTAGCCGGTTCTCATTTTCTGCTCCACCGGCCCCTGTGCTACCTAATTGAGGAAGCCGTGCAACAATCTTTCGAACACCCAAGACTGTCCAGAGCCAAACCAAGTGTTGCCCTACTTCTATATAGTGTTCTGCCTCGACTGCAGCCCTGTACCTCAACTGTGCCACACCCCCGCTGCAGGAAATTGTGACAAAACCCGAAAGCAGTGCAGGAATCGCACAAAGTCTGTTGTCTGAGTCCAGAATCAGCAAGATAACTGACATTTGTTGTCCAATAGCGAAACTGCTGCAAATTTTGATCTTTTGGTCTTGAATGCTTATGCAAGGTCTAAATTTGAAAATATTTTCCTTTGTGTTGAACATTTGTTGGAAATCATATAATTTGAGAATATTAGTTCGTTAAATTTTCCTCAATTAATCGAATCTACTTGAAGGAATTATTCGTTGAGTATTTAATTAAAGCAACGTGCTCGTTGTTTCTAGCACATAATCTCTATCGTGCATGTTTGTGTTGTCTAGATTAACTTCATAATTTAGTCGCAATTACTGGTCGAATAATTGTATGTGCATTGCATCATTTTTGAATTCCCTACAATTGCATTCATTTGTTGAGTTCCGTTAGGGCACATACATACCCTTCACACCCGTCCAACATCATCTTCCCATCTTCTGGTTGTTTTTAGAAACAATCGATAAACTTCATTATTGGTAGTGGAAAGTTGAGCGGTGCATGTATTCCCTTGATGAAAATTCTTCCCTTGTATGCCCCGTTGTTTTGCCCCGGCTCATGGATCTTCACCATTGTCATCCCCCCCCCCCCCCCCCCCCCCCTGCATCTGTTTGCTAGCGATGAGTCCTGAGTTGGGGTCTATCCCCCATTTTAGCTATGAATTATGTCATTTTGCTAAACATCATAGTGTCAAATTATGTACCTCATGATAATAAACAAACTTTAACACATTTTGATTTAGTTCATTCTAATGTCTGGGGAATTTGTCCTGTTCCAACTTTGTCTGGTCATCGTTATTATGTCACTTTTGTCGACGATTTTCTCGAATGACATGGGCGTATCTAATGAAAAATTGTTCTGAACTGTTTTCTAGTTTTCAAACTTTGTGAAATGGAATTTGTACTCAATTCTCCATTCGTATGAAATGTCTTCGTGTTGACAATGTGTTCCGGATATGCACGACGAGGCGCGGACATGGCGGGTCTACAAGTGGCGGGAACCGACGTCGGTGAAGAAGGCGGGCCCGGTAGGTGTCAACGGGGAGAAGTCGGCTATGGCAAGCACCGAGAATATTTAATATTAAATATGTTGTTATGTTTGGTTTATTTCCTATTTAAATATATTGCTATGTTTGAGTTATTTCCTATTTCCGCTATTTCCCTTTGTATTTGCTCCTCGCCACTGTAAGATGACATGTGGACCTTGTATTGTTTTGTCTTGGATATGAATTGAAAAAGGGCTGCTCCCTTGTTTCTTCCTTCTCAACCCTAGCCTCCTCTCTTCCTCTCCGCCGGCCCGCCCCTTGCCGGATCTTCTTCGTGCGGTAATAATTTGGTCCGACCTGCACGTCCTCCCGCTCTTGTAGCCGCCGGACCATCACCTACGACGTTTCGCCCGCTCGATCTCGTCCTACCAATCTCGCCACTCGGTCTCGCCCGCTAGATCTCGCACCGCAGCAATCTTGCCGCTCGATCTCGGCCGCGTCGTGTCGCACGACAGCGGCCTCTCCATCCTCCATGGCTCCTCCGGCGACTCGATTGCATCACGAGACTTCCGCCAGTGACGATCACGATGACACCGTCCAGCGTCGTCTCGATGGCCACGACTCCCAGTTCGCCTCCATCCTGGCCACGTTGCATGCCATCCTTGCGCGACTGGAAGCCCGCCTCACCTCGCCTGCACTTACCGCCAACGGCGACTGCGCCTCTTCTGCCGACAGGGCTCACTGCTCAGAACACCCCCCAGCCCACAACCACTGTGCCGCTCTCAGGTCGCTCGATCATCGCCAAGGCAGAACAGTACTTCGACCTCCATCTCACGCCGGAAGCGGACAAGGTCGACACAACCATGGTCGGCCTTGACGGATCCGCGCTCCATTGGGCGTGATGGCTACGTCAATCGAAACCTCTCATCTCCTGGGGCGAAATGAAACAAGAGATGATTCGACGGTACAACCACCACTACGCCGGGTCCGCCGTCGAACGCCTTTGTAGCATCTGCCAGACGATCGGCCTCGATTACTACATCGACGAATTCGTAGCCTTGGTCACTCATGTCCCCGGCCTTCCACCCGATCACTCTTTGGGCTTCTTCATGCAAGGCCTCCTGCCGTCCATCCGCTCGCGCCTCCGCACCCATCAACCAAGGACGGTCTCTGAAGCGCTCGATCTCGCGCGCGTCGTGGAAGCGGATCTTGGGGCGCGCCCGCCGGTCACAACCGGGCCTCCGCCTCCACGGCCACCACCACCGCGGGACTTCGGTCAACGACCACCTCCACCCTGCGGTCCTCGCCCAGGCCCACCCCGACCCCCCATAGGATCTCTAACGGGGACTACAACGAGCACAGATGGAAGGGGATCTGCTTCAGGTGCCGACAACCGTATTCTCCAACTCATGTGTGCGTCGTGAAAGAGTTCCAAGCCATTATTGTGGATTTCGGACCTGAAATCACCGTAGAAGACTTTGAGGCGCTCGAGCTCACCGATGAGTCGCAACCACCGGAATCCGACAGTGCCACCTTCAACCACTTAGAGCTGCCCTATTTCTCGGTAGGCGACCTTACCGGACCACATACTATGAAGTTAGCGAGCCTCGTCCAGGGGCACCCAGTTCTCATTATGATCGACAGTGGCGCCAGCCACAATTTCATTTCTCATTGTTTGGTGCGACACCTCTCCATCCCGTATGTGCCCTCGCCGGACTTCACCGTCTGTCTAGGAGACGGCCACCGCCGCCCAACCACGGGCTCGTGCTCCGCCGTGCGGGTCACCATGGGACCTTGTGCTGTGACAGCAGATTTCTACATTTTCGAGCTGGGCGGCGTTGACATCATCCTGGTCGTGGCATGGTTGGCAACCTTGGGCGACGTTCGGGTCAACTGTGCCGAGATGACTATGCAGTTCTGCTGGGAAGTGTCACCCTGCCACCTCGTCGGCGACTCAACTCTTCTCCTAGCGCCGGTTTACTATTGTGCCATCCAACACACAACTGATGTGGCTTTCTCTGCGTGGCTTTTGCAGCTACAGGCTGAGCCGGCGGCCACCCCAGTGCTGTCACCAGACCTCCGTCTTATCCTCGAGTTCTCTGACGTGTTTATGACTCCTGTGGGCTTACCTCCGGTGCGGGCCCCCAACCATGCCATTCCGCTACAACCCCACACCGCGGTCGTATCCATCCGGCCTTACCGTTATGGCCATGCCCAGAAGGACGAGATCAAACACATGGTGCGAGAGATGCTCATGGGCGACCTTATCCGCCCCAGCGCAAGCCCATTCTCCAGCCTAGTCCTCGTGCGAAAAAAAGACGGGAGTTGTCGTTTCTGTGTCGACTATCAGGAATTAAACAAGGTCATGGTTCCAGACAAATACTCTATTCCAGTCATCCAGGAGCTTTTGGATGAGCTCCACGACGCCGCCTTTTTCACAAAGCTTGACTTCCGGGTGAGGTACCCCCAAATCCGGGTGCAGCCAGAAGATGTACGAAAGAGAGCGTTTCAGACGCATGATGGGCACTACGAGTTTGTGGTCATGCCCTTCGGGCTACCCAACACTCCGACCACCTTTCAAGCCGCCATGAACGACATCTTTCGAGTGGTACTCCGTCAACATGTACTTGTTTTTGATGACATTTTGGTATATAGCTCATCCTGGCAGGAGCATTTATGTCATGTTCGTCGAACGCTCGAGATAATTCGCCAGCATCATCTGGTCCTCCACCGCAAGAAGTGCTCGTTCGGGGCAACCACCATTAGCTACTTGGGCCATACGATCTCAGCCCAGGGAGTGGCCATGGACGACGACAAAATCACAACGGTTATACATTGGCCGACCCCACCTCTCTTCGGGATGTCCGGGGCTTTTTAGGCCTCTTTGGTTACTACCGACATTTCATTCAGGGGTACGACATCTTGGCTCGGCCCCTCACACAGTTGCTCAAATCTATCGAGGAGGGACCTTTTTCGTGGACTCCAGCGGCCATGTCCGCATTCACCTCCCTTAAGGCGGCTCTTGTGAATGGCCCAGTTCTTGCCATGCCCAACTTCACTCAACCCTTCATCGTGGAGTGCGATGCCTCGGGCACCGGGGTGGGTGCGGTCCTCATGCAAGGCGGTTGTCTCATCGCCTACTACAGTCGGGCATTCTCCACCACCATACGGAGCCGTTCGGCTTATGAGAACGAGCTCATGGCACTTGTCCTGGCAGTGCAACACTGGCGACCGTACCTCCTGGGCCGCTCCTTCGTCGTCCGCACCGGTCATCATAGCTTGCGGTACCTCCTTCAGCAGAAGATCGCCACGTCAGCACAACAACTTTTGGTGGCAAAGCTCCTTGGGTACGACTTCTCTATCGAATTCCGACCAGGACGCACCAACTGGGCGGCGGATGCTCTCTCCCGGCATGTACATTCCCCGGAACTTTGGGCCATCTCCCAGCCGGTCTAGGAGGATGCAACATCGATTCAACACGGCGTGGAGAACAACCCGCACCTTGCGGCCATCCGAATGACCCTCAGCACCAACCCGGAAGGCCACCCTCCTTACTCCTTGGTGGGCGGTCGGCTCTTTTACCGGGGACGCTTAGTGCTATCCGCGACCTCCACTCTCATTCTGCGCTTCATCGCCGAGTTCTATGCTACACCAACTAGGGGCCACGCATGAGCTTTCCGCACCTACCGGCGCTTGGCGGCCTCCCTGTACTGGCCGAACATGTTCAAGCAAGTCAAAACCCACGTGGACGCCTGTCTTCCATGCCAAAATGTGAAGTACGAGGCGATGTTTCCGACCGAGTTGCTTCAGCCCCTACCCATTCGAGATCGAATTTGGGAGGACATTGCTATGGAGTTCATCACACGTCTTCCCCGGTCCAGCAGTTTCGATTGCGTCTTTGTGGCCACTGACTCTCCAAGTACGCGCACTTTATTCCTCTCTGGCATCCGTACACGGCAGCGGGTGTAGTTGACAGCTTCATCTCCGGAGTCGTGCGACTCCATGGGTTCCCACGATCGATTGTGAGTGATCGCGATCCCCTCTTTTTGAGCAGTTTCTGGACATCCATGTTCCGCCTTCAAGGCACACACCTCCACATGAGTTCCGCGTACCATCCGCAAACGGATGGTCAATCACAGGTTTTCAACCGTTGCTTGGAGACTTACCTACGTTGTTTCATTGGCGAGAGACCAGGCACGTGGGCCAAATGGTTGGGTTGGGCCGAGTACTCATACAAAACCGCCTACCACAATGCAGCGGGATCAACACCATTTGAAGCTGTCTATGTCCGGCCACCACCGGATGTAGTGCGCCACCTACCCGGAGAGTGTGTCGTACCTAGTTTGGCAGATCACCTCCAAGATCGGGACATCATTCTGGACAGTCTCATGCATAATGTTCGCCGGGCCCAAGCAAAAATGACATCCTTCTCCAACCGGAAGCTTCGAGATCTGTCCTTCCAAGTCGGCGAGGTCTTCATCAAGCTCCACCCCTACCGCCAACTCACGGTCGCCAAGCGCCCTTGCCCCAAACTCGCGCCGCGTTTCTTTGGGCCGTTCACCGTCGTGGCCCGGATTGGGATCGTCGTCTACAAGATCCAACTTCCCGAGGGGAGCCGCATCCACCCAGTCTTCCATGTCTCTCAGCTTCGCCGCGTCATCAGCGACCATCCAACTTTAGACCACATTCTGACGGATCTTGACTACTCCGACTCCGGTGCAATATATCTGCACACCATTCTAAAACGCCGCCACCACCTTCCCGGAGATGCAGCCCCAGAGGAGATCCTTGTGGCGTGGCGCCACTGTCCCCCGTCTGAGGCTTGGCTGCTGCGAGATGTTTTCCGCCGTCAGTTTCCCGACTTCTGCCTTGAGGACAAGGCAAATTTTTCAGACGACGGCATTGTTACAGATATGCACGACGAGGCGCGGACATGGCGGGTCTACAAGCCGGCTATGGCAAGCGCCGGGGATATTTAATATTAAGTATGTTGCTATGTTTGGTTTATTTCCTATTTAAATATGTTGCTATGTTTGAGTTATTTCCTATTCCCGTTATTTCCTATTTCTGTTATTTCCTTTTGTATTCGCACCTCGTCACTATAAGAGGGCATGTGGACCTTGTATTGTTTTGGTCTTGGATATGAATTGAAAAAGGGTTGCTCCCTTGTTTCTTCCCTCTCAACCCTAGCCTCCTTCTCTCTTCCTCTCCGCCGGCCCTCCCCTTGCCGGATCTTCTTCGTGCGGAATACAATGCTTGAGAATATTTATCTTATTCTAAATGGTATTGTCGCATGCAAAATCGTCATTTCTTCAGTAGTTCGCGCTTTATTACATCATATGAAAGTGTCGAAACACTTCCTGGGCATGTCGTCCTCACGACTACATACCTTATTAATTGTCTTCTTACCCAAATTCTTCAAGGGGAAACACCACAACCACAACCCCCATCGACCTCCTATCAGCCTCAAACAACCTTCCACCGACCTTATCAACCACTTACCACATTCCACCACTACCAGCACCCACCGACGACCACCAAAAACCCTCGTTGGAATCCCTAAACTCTTGATTAAAATTCTTCCATTGTATGTCCTGTTGTTTCGCCCCGTCTCGTGGATCTTCACTATTGTCATGGTCACCCCCCCTACATCTGTTTGCTAGCGATGTGTCTCGAGTTGGGGTCTATCCCCTAATTTAGCTATGAGTTATGTCATTTTGATAAACATCATCGTGTCAATTATGTACCTCATGATAATAAACGAGCTTTAACACCTTTTGATTTAGTTCATTCTAATGTATGGGGAATTTGTCGGGTTCCAACTTTGTCTGATCATCGTTATTATGTCACTTTTAACGACTATTTTCTTGTATAACGTGGGTGTATCTAATCAAAAATCATTATGAATTGTTTTCTATTTTTCAAACTTTGTGAAATAGAATCTTTACTCAATTCTCTATTCGTATGAAATGTCTTCGTGCTGACAATGGTCAGGAATATTTATCTTATTCTAAATGGTACTGTCGTATGCAAAAATCGTCATTTCTTCAAAGCCGTTCACGCTTTATTACTTCATATGAAAGTGTCGAAACACTTTCTGAGGATGTTGTCCTTACGATTACATACCTTATTAATTGTCTTCTTACCCACATTCTTCAAAGGGAAACACCACAGCCACAACCCCCCATCGACCTCCTATCAACCTCTAACAACCTTTCACCGACCTTATCAACCACTGACCACATTCCATCATTACCAACACCCACCGATGACCGCCAGAAATCCTCGGTGGAAACCCTAAATCGCTGATGAAAATTGTTCCATGGTATGCCCTATTGTTTCACCCCGGCTCATGAATCTTTACTATTGTCATGGTCACCCCCGGCATTTATTTGTTAGGGATGTGTCCCAAGTTGGGTTCTATTCCCCAATTTAGCTATGAGTTATGTCATTTTGCTAAACATCATCGTGTCAATTATGCACCTCATAATAATTAACGAATTTTAACACTTTTTGATTTAGCCGACCCCACCATGGTGGGATAATGGCTTGAGTGATGTTTGTAATGTTTGGGGAATTTGTCAGGTTCCAACTTTGTCTGGTCATCATTATTATGCCACTTTTAACAACGATTTTTCTCGTATGACATGGGTGTATCTAATGAAAAATCGTTCCTGAATTGTTTTCTATTTTCAAACTTTGTGAAATAGAATCTTTACTCAATTCTCTGTTTGTATGAAATGTCTTTGTGCTGACAATGGTCAAGAATATTTTATCGTATGCAAAAATCGTCATTTCTTCAAAATCGCTCGTGCTATATTACATCATATGTAAATGTTGAAATACTCTCGGGGGATGCCGACCTTACGACTACATACCTTATTAATTACCTTCTTACCCACATTATTCAAGGGGAAACAACACAACCACAACCCCCATCGACCTCCTATCAGCCTCTAACAACCTTCCACCGACCTTATTAACCACTATCCACATTCCACCACTACCAACACCAACCGACGACCACCGGAAATCCTCGTCGGAAACCCTAAACCCCTGATGAAAAATCTTCCATTGTATGCACTGTTGTTTCGCCCGGCTCATGGATCTTCACCATTGTCATGGTCACCCTCCTTGCATATGTTTGCTAGCGATATGTCCTAAGTTGGGGTCTATCCCCCAATTTAGCTACGAGTTATGTCATTTTGCGAAACATCATCGTGTCAATTATGTACCTCATGATGATAAACGAGCTTTAACACCTTTTGATTTAGTTCATTCTAATGTCTGGGGAATTTGTCCTGTTTGTATAACCCGTAATTCTTCGAGATCAGAAATGACCGAAGACGGCTTAGAAGATCTCTCCCACCTGAGGCGAGTAGAGAAGATCTCGCATGTTCAGCCCCATCTTTGTCGAGATCTAAATTGCCTAAGGAAGACACCTAAGGGTACCAGCTCGCCAGGTTCCCAGGGTGCCAGCTCGCCAAGTTCCCAGGGTGTCAGCTCGTCAGGGTTCCCAGGGTGCCAGCTCATCAGCCTGACCTCAGCAGCATTCGACTCGTCAGCCTGACCTCGGCAGCATTCGACTCATCAGCCTGACCTCGACAACATTCGACTCGTCAGCCTGACCTCGACAACATTCGACTAGTCAGCCTGACCTCGGCAGCATTCGACTCGACAGCCTGACCTCGGCAGCATTCGACTCGTCAGCCTGACCTCGGCAGCATTCGACTCGTCAGCCTGACCTCAGCAGCATTCGACTCGTCAGCCTGACCTCGGCAGCATTCGACTCGTCAGCCTGACCTCGGCAACATTCCACTCGTCAGTCTGACCTCGACAGCATTCGACTCGTCAGCCTGACCTCGACAGCATTCAACTCGCCAGGTCGCCACGTGAAACCTAGGCAAGAAGGGGAGAGTGTACCAATTGGTCCACTCATCCACCCCCAAGGAAAAGGGGGAGTGGACCACGTGGTCCACTCTCCCAGCCCCCAAAGGAGGGGAGCGAGTGGACCATGTGGTCCACTCGACCACCCCCTAAGGAGGGGGCGAGTGGACCACCCGGTCCACTCTCCTGCCCCCCTAAGGAGGAAGGCGAGTGGACCATGTAGTTCACTCGCCCTCCCCCCAAAGGAGGGGGTGAGTGGACGGAGTGGTTCACTCGCCTGCCCCCTTAAGCAGGGGGGCGAGTGGATCGAGGTCCCCTCACCATCCCCTCAGGTAAAGGGGGGTGAGTGGACCGCTTGGTCCACTCGCCCGCCCTCAGGCAGGGTGGCGAATTGACCCCTTAGGTCGCACTCGCTCCCACCTGTTCGACCAAGTGAGAGTGCACATGAGGGTCGCGCTTTGCATTCATGATTTTGGATTTGGATCGCGGTTCATATTTTCAGGCAGCGGAATTCGGCTATTGGCAGACCATTTTGGCTATCCGAAGACCATTTTTAGGAAAGCTATAAAAAGACCATCATGGGCACCTTGAAGAAGATTCGGATTCTGGGTATTGGGAGAGAGAGAGAGAGAGAGTTTTGCCTTCCAAGGTGCCCAACTCAGTTTTGGTTTGGGAGGGGAAGATCTTTGAGTCTTTTGGGTTAGTGGCGGGAACTCCTCACTGCAGTTCACGGGGTCTATTTTGGCTAATTCCACAACAATGAGAGAGTTTCTTTGACTCTAAGTGACCGGTCTTGCGCTCCCACTCAAGAGGAGTAAGGGCAAGCTACCTACCTGTTTCATATAGCTTGATCCCAATTTTCGGGTTTCAACACCGTTGTCATTATTATGTCACTTTAACAACGTTTTTTCTCGTATGGCATGAGTGTATCTAATGAAAAATCGTTCTAAATTGTTTTCTACTTTTCAAACTTTGCGAAATGGAACCTTTACTCAATTCTTTGTTCGTATGAAATTTCTTCGTGCTTACAATGGTTAGGAATATTTATCTTATTCTAAATGGTGCTGTCGTATGCAAAAAAATGTCATTTCTTCAAAGTCGCCCGCGCTTTATTACATCATATGAAAGTGTCGAAACACTTCTGGGAATGTCGTCCTTATGACTTCATACCTTATTAATTGCCTTCTTACGCACAATCTTCAAGGGGAAACACCACAGCCACAACCTCCCATCGACCACCTATGAGCCTCTAACAACCTTCCACCGACCTTATCAACCACTGACCACATTCCACCACTACCAGCACCCACCGACGACCACCGGAAATCCTTGCCGGAAATCCCCATTTCACCAAATTATAAAAGTCACTAAAATCCCTAAAAACTTAATGCCTGCTCCTTCACCAAATTAACATTAGTGCTGTGCTTCGCTCCTATTGTCTTGTGAGTCTACCTACTACATCAAATTCACATCAGGATCGATTAGTCAGTGAGGTCTACATGTAGTTTCAGTTTTCTCTAAATTTAATAGATTTACTTACCTGTACTTTTAGTTATTTCAGTTCATAGCTTTGCCCATTTCTATCGGAAGATTTTAGGGGTTTTCATTGTGTGGTTACTCTCTCACTTCTAGTAGTATGTCATTATAGCTTGTGCACTTTATTCGAGTTATTTGCAGTGTTTGTGCAACTCTTAAAATTTTCATACTTAATTTAATTGTCATATATCAATGATTGTTTATTCATATAATTACACTGCATTAATATTTATATTAATTGTTTGTTTAATAACAATTGTTGCATGTCTTTCTTTATTGTCATATAGTACCCTTTATAACCTTATTCGACATCACTCCATCAGCAGAAACAAGTCCTAGGATTAGGTGGTGACTGTATTAAGACCTTAAAAATGTAGATCTTATAGGTTTTGTTAGCAGGTTGCTAAGATGAGGGAGGGGCTGGTGAGGCGGTGGAGGAGGAGGTGGTGTTGGATGGAACCAGGGAGGGAGGAGGCACCAATTAGCTTAATATAAGGGCGTTCAAAAGTAGATAAAAGTTATACGGTATTCAGTAATTTTATTCGTAAATGATGATTTTTTATTAATATGGCCTGAGTGAAACACAATCTGTACCTCAGGAACCTGCATGTAATTTACCCAGTAATATTTGATAGATATGGCTGATAATCTATAGACCAAATAGTTTTTTCCTATAATTGTGCTTAAATTAACTAGATATTATGATTTATCATTGCATGGCTATTGAAAGCTATCTTTAGTAGCACTACCAATTTATCACGAGTCAGATTTATTTCCATCTTGATCTGCCATTAATTTTCACAAATGAATTTAAATAATGGGAAATAATGAAGAGAGATATGTTTGCTTATTGTCGGACTACACTTGCAATTATTATTATTATTACTACTATTATTATAGCATATAAGTTTAAAGTGATTTTGACTTTGGAATTTTGCCTTAACCTATTAGTGAAGTTGCTAAATAAATTCAACCAACTATAGGTAGCTTCAAATCTTTGTGCTGTAATATTTTGAATAAAGTGGGGAAGATTGGGTTGTCAAACTGCACGCTCATTTGTCACAAAGTTAAGGTAAAAAGAAAATTCACAAAATTGTATGGTAAAATGTGCTTATTGATTCCAATTTTTATCGCATTGGAGTTGGTGGCAGAATGGCTGGGGTTAAATACAAATACTGTAACATTGCCTAGCACGAGGTTGTAGATATCGGATATCGGGGACACGTCGGTGTAGGTTTCCATGTCGGTTTTAATATGTCAGGGATATTTCATATATCGGGTTTTAATATTTAATTATTTATATGTGTAATTATATACAAATATAATCATTTTTTATATTAATATATTAACAATTTGATATTTATTGAACTCCTAAATCTACCAAGTTAATATAAACATTTTAGACTACACAAGTAATAACGGTATAACACGTTAAATAAAGCAAGAGGAAGCCAGAAAGTTGTCGATGCCAATGGAAGATAAGGAACCTTTAGTCTATAATTCAAAGATCATGCATAATTAAAGTTGATGACGGACGTGAGCAAGAAAGAAAGCCAGCGGAAGGACAAAAAACAATCTAAACAATGAAACAATTTCAGTTTATTGTCTATTAGACCAAATACACTAATTAAAATAAATTGAAAAAAAACAGTCAATAAAATGTTGGGATATATCGACTGATATATCGACAAATATATTGTCCAATAACATATATATTGGAGGATATATTACAAAAGGACATTTTGCAAAAAAAAAAACCAGAAACGTGTCTTTTGGTCATGAAACTTTTATGTCGGACGACGTGTCGGACATGTCTGAGGATATCCACAACACTGGTTTAGCATAACAGCTATTCTACCACAATAAGGTGAGCATTGGACAAATGTTTAATCTGCTTCTTTTGTAATTTGAAAGTAATGAGGTGTGATCTTGTAAATAATCTTCTTTCGTTGCAAGTAGAAGCCTGCATTAATCAATTCTTCTCCCAATATTGTAACTCCATGAACCCTCATGTGCTGGGTATAACCTTTAACTGTCATTCTACCTCAATGAGTTTGATATTTTAATCATTTCGACAACTTGCAGTTTTGATTGAATATCCCACTGAATGTTATTATGATTTCCTATTTCGTTAGCACCTTTAGCTTTGATAGAAGTAGCCTCAAACTCATAAAAGAACTTTTCTTTGTAAATTGTCCATCCTATTATGTATTATTCAGATACGCATTTTTCTACCACTCTTTCAATTTGTAGTACCTTTGTAATTCTATGTTGGTTTTCGAAATGTATGAGAAAAAATGGGCATTTTTATTTGGTGCTTGAAGCTATTATTAATCTTATGGTTTCAAATAATATGAGAAGCTTTATAAATATCAGAAGTACTGTATCCTAGCCCAGTTAGGAACCTATGCATAATATGTTTTTGTTCTATACTTAAATATGTGACCAAATGCCTCCATTGTGCAGGAGCAAGGACAATCTGATGCATTTGACTGCCCAGAGCTGTCTATGGTTGCTCGTGAAGTTGGAAAGGTTAAAAAATGGATGGTGCAGTGCTATGCTTATGTGGAACCTTTAATTGGTAACCTTGGTACTTTGTCCATGGAGCTCATAAAAGTATGCTAATTTGACCCAGCACTTTTTTGTCGAGGATTATAATTTGGCCAAGATACTGAAAGAGCTATCATTTGATTCATTTCTACCCAGATCAAGGAATCCCTTCTTAAAGCATTATCAATATATAGAAGTTTGGATGGATCTTGGACAAAAACATTCTGCCTGTGTTGCTCTAATGATTTTGAAAGTGATTGTACTTATACATGTATTTCATGTGGAAACCGGTAAGGTACTTGTTCCCTTTTATGCGAAAATATCCATTGAACAAGTTGTTTTTGGGTGAATTATAATTCAGGATGCCGTTGCCTGATTAGTATGCTAAGTAGTCAAGGATATATGCTTTCCTTTACCATGGATTAACTGTTTTATATATGTATGACTGGACAAATAATAATGTGAGTCGGGGAAGAACTATAAATGAGGTTGAAGGAATCAAAACAGAGGAATTGAGCTAGAAGGTTAAGAAGAACCCAAATTGAAATCATTTGGGTTAGATTTATCAACCCTTATAAGAGAGTCCAATCACTTTGACCCATCCAACCCATGGATCACGATTTGTATTAACCCAATGGATGCCTGTGGAGGAGTGGGTTATCTAGAAAGCGACATGCCCTTCTCAGAGTCCAAGGACTCCTTAAGCATCCTTTCATTTTCCTTTTACCCTCTTTTTAATGAAGGGATCATTAATTCATCTTTTAGTAACTCATGTTCATTAAAAACCCCTCATCAACTCTATTTTATCCCAAAAGTGCATTGAAGTACCTTTTTAGTAACTTTTATTTATTAAGGAACTCTTTTTGTCAACTCATCTTTACAAAAAAAAATGTAGCCTCTTCCAAACCTCATTTATAATAGGGAAGGTGACATCGATGTAAGAGGAAACCAAATTTTCGTTAGAAGTAATGAAGTGTTTTGTTCCCTTGTGTAAGTTTTTTAAGTTTTTCTTCTCTCGACTTGTATCAATTACGCTCTGTTAGAGGGTCACGAATCGAGTCACCAAGCGGGCAAGCGGTGATCGTATCACCTAATAAGCATGAAACATGTTTTTTTTCTCCTCCTGATTTGTTACGAAGTAGAAATCCTTAAGGTTCGTCGACTACGGCTTTGTCAAGCATGACATCGTGGATTTCGTCGGTGCCTACGAGTATTATCTGGTATTAGAGCGATGGTTTTGATTTGCGCATGGACTGCGATTGGAGTCGTTCGTGGTAGTTTTCTTAAGGGAATTGTTAAGGGCAGCCCAAATTTGGCTAATGGCAAACCATATTTTTCACATGTAGACCAATTTTTTATTGGCAGACCAAAAAAAAGTAAAAAACAAACCAAAAATCAAACAATTATATTGCTAAAATCTAAACAATCATATTACAATGTGGTTGTATATGAGAATAATTCAGTCCAAACTTATATGTGAACCGGCCAAAATCTAAACCTCCATCAACTTCTACCAATAGCCAATCTTAAAAAAATAAGAAAACATTACTTGAGATGAAATTATAAAGTATGGACAACAACAATTTTGTAGTTTGAGAGTAAAAAAGAGAACTTTGTCGTTGCCCAAAAAGTGTCTACCGTACGTAATATCCCAGATGAAAGATCAAGAACTTCATCATTTGTTAATTTAAAGCTGCAATGAAATTTTAAAATATCAATATCCATCGGTAAAATATGGGCAACAACAGTTATGAAAATGAAACTAGAAAATAAACGTTTTACACGTACCTAAACATCAAGATCCCATTGTGCAGCAATATCTGTACGATATCTCTTTCAACTTGAAAATATCGGTGGTAGCGGACAATCACCATGCATTAGCAGCAAGCTTGCAGATGTCGGATGTCGGGGACACGTCGGTTTAGGTTTTCGTATCGGTTTTTTATATATCGGGGGATATACCGGGGATATTTCATATATCGGATTTTAATATTTAATTAATTATATATGTAATTAAATGGTATTTTTTTATACATGTCACAGTACTACCTATTTTATAACCTATTAAACTTTTAAATATTAAAAGCTATATATAACATTTAATATACAATACTTTAATGATAGAAAATTTGTAAAACTAGTAATTTTAAGCAACTTGCAACTACATATTATTTTTATGAGATCATAATTTTAAAAATTATATTTCAAACATACCTCATTCTTCATCACTTACAGACTCATCTATAGTCGGCAGAGTAGATAGAATATGATCTTCATCTGATGAACCCTCTAGATCTGCCTCGTCCACCTCCAATGTTTTTTCTCTTTCCCCTTCTGTGATAACTAATTGCCACTTCTTTGCTTGTAGGTAATCTTGGAGGCCTCCTTTCATCATGATCAGCGTCGACTATATCGCCAATCTGTGCCCATGTCAACCCCTCTCCAGGAAAGACTTCATCATCGTCATCTTCATTTTCATCGTCCTCAGGATCAACATTTACCATCCACTCTTGTACCTTCCCAAAATCTACATTCTTAGCTGCCAATGGATCTCGAGATGTGTCTGAATATTTCGACTTCAGCAAAGCATTGAACTATCACCCCTCCAACTATCGCCTCATTCAAGGTGGCTTGTAACTTTGCACTCTTAGCTCTCTTACTCTCCAAATTTGAGTTTAGGGCCGACTCCGCCTTCGCCCTAACGTCGGTGGGAACCTAAGGGCATGGCTTAACATTACCCTTCCACCCAGCCAAGTGATGCTTGAAACGTGTAATTCCACCATTCACTGTTTGCTTGCAGTAGTTGCATTTGATTCGGTTGGTGTCGTTTGCAACCAACTTCTCCCCAAATGCCCAGAACGGATCTCTACCGGTTGGTACCAATGAGATGGGTACCTCACTAGTTCCAGCAGAAGAAGCCATTCTATGGAATATGAAATGAAAGAAATATTAGTTATATTAAATGGAATAAATACAAAATTAATTGATTAGTTGAAAAAAATCAATATCAGAAAAGCCTCATAACTTCATTAGATCGTAAGATCTTCAGTCATCTTTCAAATTATCCACGCAACATTTTATTTATCCAACAATATTTTGCATCATAAGTAGACTATTACCCAATTATCATTCAAAGTATCCAACAAAGCATCCACGTAGACTATTACCCAATTATCAATACTGGTATCAGAACAAAGCATCCAACATTTTATTTATCAAAAGGCACAAAGCAGCAAGACAACTAGAAAATGAAGTTGGATATACATGTACCATCGATTGCAAAATGAAGTTGGATAAATAATTAATAATAGGGGTATTTCAAATCATTTGTTGACTAACAAAATTATAAATGAGCCAAATAAAAAGGGTTTTGGCACTTTGCACCCGAAATTGTTAAATATTGCAAGATGAACCCCCAATTACAAAAGGGCTGGCACTTTGCACCCCCCTCCAGGGTGCAAAGTGCCAAGCTTTTTGTAATTAGGGGGTGCATTTTTCAATATTTAACAATTTCGGGTGCAAAGTGTCAAAACCCTACATTTAGAGGGTGCACGTGCTACAGTCACCAAGCAAGCTAGAGTGCTACAGTCACCGAGCAACCCTACATTTAGAGGGTGCACGTGCTACAGTCACCAAGCAAGCTACAGTCACCAAGCAAGCCACAACAAGGCAGCAGGGCAGCAAGCAGACACCATGCTACAGAACCCACAACCAGTAAGGTCACGGTCAATAAGGCAACAGAGAGCAAGACAGCAGGGCCGGCCGGCTGGCAGCAGGGCAACCAGCGAGCTAGAGTGCCGAGAGAGGGAGAATGAGAGGGGGAAGTAGGGAGAAGAATGCACCAGCCGAGAGAGGGAGAGCACCAGCAGATATAGTCGAGAGCCCGTGAGATTGAAAGCACCAGAGAGAAGAGAGAACGACCAGAGTGAGAGCACCAGCGAGCTAGAGTGTCGAGACTAACAACCAGAGTGAGAGCTAGGGCAGGAGCAGCGAGTGAGATCACCAGCGGAGAGCGCGCGAGAGAGATAACAACCAGAGAGGTAGAGTGCCGATAGCGCGCGAGAGAGATAGCAACCAGCTAGCGCGAGGGAGGCGAGGGAGAGCACCACTGGAGAGCGCGAGCGAGAGCACCAGCGGAGAGCGCGAGGGAGAGCAACAGCGGAGAGCGCGAGGGAGAGCAACAGCGGAGAGCGCGAGGGAGAGTTAGGGCAGGACTCAGGAGCAGCGTAATGAACCGTGGGGTTGGGAAGCCTTAATAGAAAATAAAACCACCGACGCCGACGCTGAACATATAAAAAACCGATATATATCCGTTTTAATGGACCGATATATCGGTCCGGTTTTTTTTCAAAACGCCACACTCAAAATTTAAAACGGTTATGAAACGTTTTACCTTCCAAAACGTCATGTCGGCCGACATGTCGGACATGTCGGCCGATATCCACAACATTGATTAGCAGTTATGCAAAGTGATTACTATTTATGAATGCACAGAAAATAGTCCTTGGGAATGTTGGAGGAGCTGAATGCAGCGGTAAAAATGTGATATGACGCGGCCTGCAGATCCAACACCCGCCTCTACTGCTCACCCCATGGCAAATTACGTGTCATTGCACCGCCTCTCTCTGGTACTCCACAAATTCACAACTTATCTATCCTCTATTTTTGCCCATAATTCTTTGCAGGAGGCTCTCCAGCATCCGGGATGGCGGGCGGCCATGGATGAAGAAATGACTGCTCTTTGGGCAAAGCAGACTTGGGATCTTGTCCCCCTTCCTCCTGGCCAGACCTGTGTGAGTTGTAAGTGGGTATTTGCTATCAAACATGGTCCTGATGGGACAGTCCAACATATTAAGGCTCACCTTGTGGTCGCGGCTTTACTCATCGACAAGGTCTGGATTATGACAAGACTTTCTCTCCGCTCGCCAAGCTAAATATTGTTCGTGTTTTGATCTCCATTGTTGTTCATCGACACTGGCAGTTGCATCAATTAGATGTCAAAAATGCTTTCCTCAATGGAGATTTGCAATAGACTGCCTATTTGCAACAACCTCCCGGGTTTGGGACCATGGAGGAGTCTCTTGTCTGTCGCCTAAAGAAATCTCTGTATGGTCTCAAACAGTCTCCCCGCGCATGGTTTGATAAGTTTAGTCAAGTTGTTCGTGTTGTTTGGTTCACTCGAAGTTCAGCCAACTTCTCTTTATTCACTCATCATCGTCCAACAGGCACAATGATTCTCTTGGTGTATTTCGATGATATTTTGATTACGGGAGATGATCTCCAAGGAATACACATGATCAAATGACATTTGCCATCTGTCTTTCAAACTAAAGACCTGAGAAATCTTCAGTATTTCCTTGGTCTCGAGGTGGCTCGACGTCCTGATGGACTTGTTCTATCTCAACAGAAGTACTGTCTTGACTTGCTCTGTGATGCTGGTTACTCTGGATGCAAGACTGCTGACACCCCTATGGATGTCAATCACAAGCTCTGCGCTCATGCCTCAGACCCCGACCTATTCCTTCCAAATCCAGAGTATTATCGTCGTCTTGTCGGGAAGCTGATATATCTCACTGTTTCAAGACCTGATATGTCATTTGTTGTTGGAGTTGTCAGTCGATTCATGCATGAACCACGGATCTCTCATCTCCAGAGAGTTGAGCGCATCCTTCGATACTTAAAAGCTGCTCCTGGACAGGGACTTGTGTACAAGCCATCTTCGTCTCCCCTATCTCTTGTTGCATATTCTGATGCTGATTATGCTGGCTCACTTGATGATCGCCGTTCCACAAGTGGATACTGTACATACTTTGGCGGACATCTTATTACCTGGCGCAGCAAGAAACAGTCTGTGGTTGCTCGCTCATCTGTCGAAACAGAGTATCGGTCGCCTTTGTTGTGTCTGAGCTCACCTGGTTGGAAAGTCTTCTGAGTGATCTTGGTGTTAGACTTCTATTATGATCTTGCTAGGGCAAAGAGAGAAGAAGGGGATCTACGGGAGAGATTAACGAGAAGAAGATTAGGGTTTGAGACGAGAAGAAGGGAGAATACCTTGAGGAAATACTTGCCTAGCCATCATTAGGAGACCCCGGGCCTATTAATACCCGGGGTCAAGGGGGCTGGCCGCCCCCCCCCCCCCCCCCCATGTAGGGGTTGAACCGGGGTGGTTCAGCCCATATTCTTCTATTTCACTGGATGGGGGCTGAAGCGGATGGTTCAGCCCCGTTGTTTTGAGATTGCTCCTTGCGTCGTCGTGCGTATTGATGCCCTGCGAACCGTAATGGTTGCGGGGGTATAACATTCTCTTCCCCATCAAGAGCCACCTTATCCTCAAGATGGAAATCGGGAAAACGCTCCCGAAATTCCAATAAGTCGACCCAAGAATTGTGGGCCTCCGTCCTCTGCTTCCACTTGATGAGTACCTCTGGTCGGTACTCCGTGCCTCGTTTCTTCCACTTGGTTAGCAAGATAGCCTCCAGTGAAGGCCTTAATTCTCCGCTGCTGGTGGCTTCAGGCAGGATGGGACTGGCTTGAACTGAATCCCTAAGTTTTCTCTTTAACAGAGATACATGAAATGTTGGATGAATGCGGGACCCCTCCGGGAGTGCCAGAGTATAAGCGACTGGACCCACACGCCGGATGATTCTGTACGGATCATAGTACCGCGGGGCAAGTTTCTGATTGGCCCGCCGAAAAACTGATAGCTGGCGATACGGCTGGAGCTGGAGGAAAACCTCGTCACCCACCGCGAACTCCCGCTCAGTGCGGTGTTTGTCTGCCTGGATCTTCATACGCTCTTGAGCCGCCCGTAAGTTGTCCCGAAGCAGTGCTAATGTCTTATCCCGCTCTTGAAATGTCTGATCTATTGCTGGAAGAGCGGTGCTGGACGGCTCATAGGAACTCAACGTGGGGGGTGGTCGGCCGTACACCGCCTCAAAAGGAGTGAGATTGCTGGCCGTGTGGAATGATGTGTTGTAGCAGTACTCTGCCCAGTGTAACCACCGGATCCACGTGCGCGGCTCATCCATCACAAAGCACCGTAAATAGGTCTCGACCCCTCGGTTGAGCACCTCCGTCTGCCCGTCGGTCTGAGGGTGATTGGTCGTGCTCATGCGCAGTGTGGTCCCCTGAAGACGAAAGAGCTCCTTCCAAAAATTGCTCACGAAGACCGGATCTCTGTCTGAGATGATGGACCGAGGAATCTCGTGGAGTCGAACTATCTCCCGGGTGAAAAGCTCTGCAACTGTCTCCCCTGTGTATGGGTGGCTCAACGCAAGAAAATGGCCGTACTTGGATAGTTTGTCGACCACCACTAGGATGACCGTCTTGCCCTGCTATTTGGGTAAGTCATCTATGAAATCCATGGATATGGTGTCCCAGATCTGATGTGGGATCTCTAACGGTGTAAGAAGTCCTGCTGGCGATGTCGTCTCGTACTTCTGCCGCTGGCAGATGTCGCACTCCCGGAAGAACTGCTGAACATCCTGCCTCATCCCCTTCCAAAACACATTTTCCCTTACCCGTTGTAGGGTCCGAAGGATACCGGCGTGGCCACCGGTCGGGGAAGCATGGAACTCCTGTATCATGATGGTACGCCATGGGGATGTGGCAGTCATAACTAGCCGGCCCTGGTAGTACAGCCGCGCTCCCTGTAGGTGATAACCGGCCTCCGTGGGCCGACCCTGCTGCAATGCCTCAACAATAATACGGAGTGCTGGGTCCTGGCGAACTTCCGCCTGTATCTCGTCCAAGGATTCGATCACCGGTCCCGAAACGTGGGACAGGGAACTCTCCGGTAGGCGGGATAAAGCATCGGCCACCACATTCTCCTTCCCCTGCTTGTAGACGATCTCGTAGTCGTACCCCAGTAGTTTCGTCAGCCATTTCTGCTGTAGGGGGGATGTCAATCGCTGCTCTAGGAAGTGCTTCAAGTTCTGATGGTCCGTGCGGACCTGGAAGCGCCGCCCCAGAAGATAAGGTCGCCACATGGCGACCGCGTGGAGGATGGCGATCATCTCCTTCTCGTATGTAGACAGCCCCAAGGTCCTGGGTGCTAATGCCTTGCTGAAATAAGCTAACGGATGGCCCTCTTGCATCAAGACCGCACCTATCCCGACTCCTGATGCATCAGTCTCCACAACAAAATCCTTGGAGAAATTTGGAAGTGTCAACACCGGTGTGGTCGTCATGGCCCGTTTCAGGGCCTGGAACGCTTCTTCCGCCTCTGCATGCCACTGAAAGGCATCCTTCTGCAACAGCTGGGTAAGAGGTCGGGTTATCTTCCCGTAGTCCTTCACGAATCGGCGATAATAACCGGTCAACCCGAGAAAGCCTTGTAAGGCCCGGATCGTCGTGAGTTGTGACCAGGTCACCATGCTCTCTATCTTCCTCTGGTCAGCCTGGACCCCTTGAGCCGACACTAGGTGCCCCAAGTACTCGGCCTCCGCCTGCCCGAAGGAGCATTTGGACCGCTTGGCGTACAACTGGTGCTCCCGCAAGATGGTAAGTACATGTCGAACGTGCTCCAGATGCTCGTCCCAACTCCTGCTATAGATCAATATGTCATCAAAGAAAACTAAAACATACCGGCGAAGAAGTGGCCGAAATATCTCGTTCATCACTGCCTGGAAGGTAGATGGAGCGTTGGCCAACCCGAACGGCATCACTAAGAACTCGTAATGGCTGTCATGGGTTCGGAACGCCGTCTTGTGGATGTCATCTTCTTTCATCCGGATCTGATTTTAGCCAGATCGGAGATCCAGCTTGGTAAATAAGCTCGCTCCATGCAGCTCGTCAAGTAGCTCCTCGATCATCGGAATTGGAAACTTGTCTTTAATAGTAGAGCTATTCAGACCCCGATAATCGACGCAAAATCTCCAAGAGTCATCCTTCTTTATCACCAATATGATCGGTGAGGAGAAGGCACTGGTGCTGGGTCGTATGATGCCGGTGGATAGCATCTCTCGAACCCTGCGCTCTATCTCTGTCTTTTGTATATTAGGATAGCGGTAGGGCCGGACATTGGTCGGATTCGCCCCTGCGTTCAACTGGATCTGGTGGTCACGGAACCTCGAGGGAGGAAGAGTGTGCGGCTCCTGGAAAACATCCTCGAACTGTGTCAATAAGGCCTGTATCTGCTCGGGTTCCTCAGGGATGTCAGGCCCGTTGGCCGCCCCGCCTAGTACCATGGACATCGCACTGCCATGCTCCCCCAATCGTTGTAAGCTCCAGATAGAAATTTCCTTAAGCGGGGATGACCACATGTCGTGCAAGCAATGGTCCGTCCCCTGCTGAGTAAACTCGAGCGTCATCCGATCCCAATCCGTGGTCACCCGTCTCAACTGGTGGAGCCACTGCACCCCAAGGACCATATCGGATCCTCTAATCGGCAGGAGGTAGACGTCGGTGTAGCACACGTACCCCTGCATCCGCAACTCGACTCCCTTCAGCACCCCTTCACACTTCAACTTGCTGTCATCGACCACCATAACCTGAAAAGCGGCCCCCTGTCAAATGTATGCCCCGCCTTCAATGCCACCTCGGGGTTGATGAAGTTGTGGGTGCTCCCACTATCAATCAAAATGGTCACTCGCTCCTGGCCAATCCTCCCCTTGATGCGCAAAGTGGCGTCGTGCACCCCTCCATAGCCTGTATGGAAACCCCAAACTCCGCTAAGTCCAACCCGTCCTCCTCCTCCTCAAGGTTGACAGGGCCCTCCTCCTCGTCCTCCTCCCTTAGCATGAAAACCTGGACGTTCTGGCAACGATGTCCCGGAGCGAACTTCTCATCACAGTTGAAACACAGGCCCTTCTCCTTCCTTGCTTGCAGCTCAGGCCAAGTAAGTCACGTCACAGTCGGTCTAACCGTCGGTGGTATCTCCCGTCGGCCCGTCATTGGGGCTGGTGGGGCTCTTGTTGTGGCCCGGTTTCGTTGTCGGTTGAAACGCTCCTCCTGTATCCGTGCCAAGCTGACCGCGTGGCTCAAACTGCGTGGCATATACGCGTGTACTTCATCCCTCAGATGATCCTTCAATCCGGAAATAAAACAGCTCAGCATGGTCTTCTCTTCCCAAGAAACTCGGTTCGCCAACCACTCAAATTCCGTTCTGTACTCCATCACGGTTCCCCGTTGACGAAGCTTCTGTAAAGTAGTCTCCACGTCTTCATATTCGAGTGGCCCAAAGCGTGCGGAAAAGGCTTCTACGAACTCCTCCCAAGGTGCATAGGCACGTCATCGCAGGAACCACTTTGTCCATTGGTAAGCATCATCCTCCAGGTGGAATGCTGCTAGTTGAACCCATTGTTCCTCCAGTATCTCCTGGTAGTTGAAAAAAGCTCTGCCTTTTGTACCCATTCCAACGCGTCTCCCCCTTTGAACTTCGGAAAGTTCATACGCGTTCGCTTGGGCTGCATGTATGGTCGTTGGTTCGCCCCGCCGTTGCCCCACACGTCTTGGCCCATCGGCCTTCGTTGCTCGCCAAGTTAGTGTGGTGGCTCCGGTGGTACCGTTGCCCCCAATCGGCCCCTATCCTGTTCATAGCCTCCTGGTTGTCCTCCGCCCCATTGTTCGGCCTGTGGTGGCCTCTCCCGCCCCAGATTTGCGTTCCCGTATCCCGGGTTCGGTGCGAAGGCCTGTGGGAGCGGAAGGATTCCTGCCACGCCTCCGATCGGTACTGCATTTGCCCCGGTGGGCTGAAACGGCCCCAATCCTTGGTTCCACGGCCTCCCCGGGTACCCAAACTGCTGTTCGGGACCCGAACCCTGTAACCGGGAGTGAGCCGAACCCCAGCCTGTGCGCAATCCCGCTGCTGGCGCCGTGCAGCCCCATGCTGACCTCCGCCGACCACCCACCCCCCATCCCGAGGTGCCCGCCTGCTTCTCGACTCCCTCCGGGGACGCTGCTGCCAGCCGGACCTATCGTCGGGTCCGGCGCATGTCCGCCGACCCTCGATAGGGTTCCCGCGGTCCTTCCGGCCTCGGGGTCGCCTCCGATGCCCGATCCCGAGCCGGAACCTACTCCGTGGGGGTTATTTGAGATCTCCACGTCGGGTCCGTCCCACACCGTCGCCTTCGCCTTCAGATTTTGCACCAATAGGGATTTAATCTCTTCTATCCTCGCCTCAAAGCGTTCTTCCAGATTTTTGTGGGAAACTTTCACTTGCTCTTCGATCGCCGCCACCGTATCCGTCAACCCTACATAGTTCTCCTCGAGGGATGCGAGTCGCGCGATTTCCGCCTCGTTGTGTGTCACCATCTTCGCAGGAACGATGTTCTGATACCAAATGTTATGATCTTGTTAGGGCAAAGAGAGAAGAAGGGGATCTACGGGAGAGATTAACGAGAAGAGAAGAAGAAGATTAGGGTTTGAGAGGAGAAGAAGGGAGAATACCTTGAGGAAATACTTGCCTAGCCATCATTAGGAGACCTCGGGCCTATTAATACCCGGGGTCAAGGGGGCTGGCCGCCCCCCCCCCCCCCCCCCCCCCCCCCCCCATGTAGGGGCTGAACCGGGGTGGTTCAGCCCCTGTTCTTCTATTTTACTGGATGGGGCTGAACCGGATGGTTCAGCCCCGTTGTTTTGAGATTGCTCCTTGCGTCGTCGTGCGTATTGATGCCCTGCGAACCGTAATGGTTGCGGGGGTATAACAACTACCCTCACCGACCACTCTCTATTGTGACAGTCAAACTGCCATACATATTGCCTAGAATATTGTATTTCATGAATGTACCAAACACATCGAAGTCGACTGTCACTTCATTCGTGAGAAAAAAGGTTCAACTGAAGAAACTGGAATTGAAACATGTTCCTGCTGCTGGGCAAGTTGCTAATATTCTCATGAAGGCATTACCACGTCTGTTATATTATCAGTTCTTATCCAAGTTTGGTGTCTACGATCTGTATGCTTCAGTTTGCGGGGGAGTGTTGAAAAGACCATGTAAAAAGGCTCACTAATGAAGGCCCAGTTAGGAGCTCATTCTCTTTGTTGGTGTTTAGTCCCACATCTTAGAATCTGTTTTTCTCTCCCCTCTTCCTATATAAATGTACAAAGCCTTGTATAGTGTGAGTGAAAAGAGATTAATAAAAATTTTAAATTTATTTCTCTTAATTACGTGTTTTTCTACAATTTGAAACTGTTAGTAAAGCCCATGTAAAGGCCCATTTGGGACCCTTTTATTTTCTTGTTTCTCTCCCTTCTTTAGTCCCACATTGTGTATAAGGATCTTCTCTCTCTTTCTCCCTCCTATATATTTGTATTCATACATTGTATTTGATACATAGAAGAGAATATATAAGGTTCTGTTTTTCTCCACATAAACTAAACTACTTACTTTCAACTTGTAATCTCTGCTGTGGACACCCATTGCCAGTTTTTTCTGTTTGGTGGGTTTTGTTGCATAGAGTAGTTTAATGTTCAAATGTCCATTAATCACGACTAGAAGTAAATGAAATGAAATGCAACAATTGTATTATAAAAAATTTGACGTGTGATATTGTCCCTATAATGCAAATTTGTATTATGTTCAAAATTATTGTCAGCATCACACAGCTGCAGAACAAGCAATAAAATATCCTTAATATCCTTAATATTGTCCACTCGTGAGTACGCAGCTGAGAAAGTATTGTTTAGAAGCCATCTTAAGTTTTAGTGACCTAGAGCAATAAAATCAGATTTAGTGAAACCAAATAACTGCATTACACTCAGTAGTAAAACATGTCATTAGATTCATTATATAAAGAGCTTTGATTTGTTAGTAGAACATAAGCATGTCGTGCACCATAAATAGCATGTTTTCAATATTAGCATCAAAATAAGAATGATTCATCTGTTGATGGAATTTATTTATTTATGTATTTATATTCTTTTTTCTGCATGATGTTGACAGGGTTATGGGTTTATCTATGGGTTATGGGTTATCCATGGGTTATCTATGGTGCCCATGCTTTTTTCCTTTATTTCTGTTTAGCTTGAGTGCCTAAGGGTGATGTGAACTTTTGGTTAATCTGTATGGGCAGGTATCATTTCTCATGCATGAGCCCATCATGCACCTCAGATAACTATTCTTGTTCGTTTTGCATTTGCATGGAAACTGAAGCTGGTGTTCAAAATGGAGAGCAAGCACTGGTTTGCACTATCTATCAAATAGTGAATGATTTCGAAAAGTGTATTTCCTGCTAATCTGATATTCATATCATTCTTTTCAGGTATGTCAAGGGAATCGCCCTGAATTTAAATCATTTGCAAAACTTGTTTCTAGTGCAGAGAGATTTTATCCAGGGTATGGAGATGTTTCTATCACAATGTGTCATTTTATGCTATCTTATGGTGCATCAGACACACCACTATTTTTTGGATTGCATTTGCTCATACTGTGCATGCAAAATTGGGTTTGAAATGCATTTAATGGATTAGGTGTAAAATGCTTTTATTTAGTGTTATTAAGCCAAAAAATATATATACCTAAGTAAAAGTTAACTGTGGCATAATTGTTGACGTTTCAAGTTACCTTGGTGAGGATTTGATGTATCCTGTGAGTTATATATTCAGTCTTCGGTTGTGTCAGTCACCTGGTATCAAGAAGAGCGTTGGACATTAAGTTATGATAGCTAAACATTTGTGTCTTAGGATGAAAGACAGTTGTCTTTGTCTATGATTATTAGGTTGAACGTTCTGTAAATTATTTACAAATTACCGTAGATTTAGCCATCATATGGTGGGTTGGAATAATTCATATACTACACAACGACATACTAGCCTATGAATTGAAATGCGCTATATGTTTGAAGTAATGTATGATCATTGAACAATATTGTTGGAACCTTGACTTGTCCTAGACATGCTAACCAAGTATTATTTAATAAAAGGAGGCCAAACAAGGCGAGAGAGGCTTGGAGAGGGGGAGAGAGAGAGGAAGAGAGAAATGTTTGTGTTTATTATTGGGGACTCATCCACTGAGAGCAACTGCTCTGCTTTCCCCTCTGAAGGATGGGTTGGGGCCTCTTCCTCCGCCGCCAGGAAAAGGTGGAAGCGTTGATCTCTCGCATCGCCGTCGTCACCGAGGCAGTTTGTCTCCCTCCCTAGGAAGTTATAAGGGTTCCTCAGGCGATTGCGTTAAATTTCTAACGTGATTTTCTAATTGAGTGTTTGTAATACCTTTGTAGGATCCTTTGTGGGTTAGATCATTACAAATTGATATCAGATTAGGACATTCTACAATACGATGTGTGGTTCGATGGTGAACCCAACAAAATATGGTGTGCCCATAACATCCTGAATGCTATGAGGGTGGTCTAATGAGGGCGGAGAGTTTCTATGGGGCAAGGAGTCCTAGAGAAAAATTACTCCTTGCATGCTTTTGTGACTTCATTGGTGAGCTCTATGTGCTCGTCAATGTAGTTGTCGACGAAGATCACGTGACGGACTTTCCACAGTGTTGTCTGATTTATTGTGATCATACTCAAGGCTGGATTCAAAGACCAAGTGAGTCGTTGGGTTGTCAGGCGAAGTCATTGAACCCAATGGAGATTGGAGCCTTAAATCCCAATAGTGTGATCAGAATCTTTTGTATTTCGGTTGTGCTTTAGATGTTGAATAATTGTTCGGCCTTAGCGATCCAGCTCACCCTAAGGTGTTGAAGTGACAGACATTAAGTGTGCGCATAGGTTCTCGGCGAAGAGCAGGGCATGCAAGTTGTGGATGTGTGCATTGGTTATTGCGGTTCGCAGGAGGAGTTGTGCGATCGGTGCAAAACATGGGATATGGACACAACGCTTAGGGTTAGAGCTAGCGGTGATGGAAGAGGCTGGTCGGACGAAGTTGCCCTTAGCACAGGGGTCGACGGTAAGTAAGAAGGAAGGGCGGGAGAAAACCTGAGGAGGAAATCCTTAGCCAAAGATAGGTTCTATTTCTCATTACCCCAAAACAAGAAAGAGTTTAATAGATCACAACATCATATAAGACCTAGAGTCGGGGAAAAGTCATAATTACTTGAACTAAATGAAAATGCAACAATTAAACGTTTTGAAATAAAATAGATAGAGATGTCACGGAGATCACCGGCCCACGCACATGTATTCCTACAGGAGGCGGTGATCCGCTACCCGTTCGGAAGATTCAAGTCCATGGATGCGTCCGGATGGTCGTTCCGAGTCATTTTTATATTTTACTTTTTATGTCTGACACCCGATCGGCTTGAACGATGAGTCATCCAATTCGGGTGCCCTATTTTAGTTATGTCATATTTATGCATGCAGGAGTCGACTGGTTGTGGCGTTGTACCACCATCTTCTACACATATATCCCTAGCGCAAGAGGCCCCGATAGACTCGTTATCGATAGTGGCAGCTACGTAAATATAGTCGCCAAGAAGGGTGTGGAGCGCATGCAACTCACAGCCGAAGGGACAAGTCTACTATTCAGGTGACACAGAGGTGCTTAGTACCGATTCGCTTAGCGTCCGTGGAGGACAAGGTCTGGTGCTATGTTATACACATGGATGTTGCGCATGTATTACTTGGACGACCCTAGTTGTATGTGTTGAAATAGCCCATGTGTTTGGCCCATTTAGTGGCCTAGTTTCTTCTCTTCTCTCTTTAGTTTCACATTGTGTATAGGATTTCTCTCTCACTTCTCTCTCCTATAAATATGTACTCTCTCTTTGTATACAGTTACAAGAAATATATACAAGCTTTGCTCTTTTCTACATGGTATCAGAGCCAGGTTCATCTAAAAAATTTTTTTTCGCTCCGCTCCATTCCGAACATTGGACTGCCCTCGTTATTCGTGCCCCGAAATTTTCGCTCTAGTGGTCTCCTAATCAAGAGCGCGCGAGCTTTGATTTAGCGGTCTCCTGCTCGAGACCGCTCGAACACTGTTGCCTCGGAATATTGCTGCCTCTATAAAACTCGATCTCGATCGAGTTCGACCTGCTACTTCTGATCGCTCGATCTTGATCGAGTTCGCTACAGTGCTCCTTGAGATCGCTCCTAGCTCCCGCTGGCCCGTGCTCCCGCCTGCGGTTTCCTCCCAGCAAGCTCCAGCGACGTCCTCTTCGCTGCTTCCTCCTGCTCGCAGATCGCGGCGGTCTCCCATTCTCAGCGATCGTGCTCTGCTCGCGTCGTCTATCCGCAGCCCCGTTCCTTCAGCTCGCGCAAGCTCCTCGCTGCTCTGCCAACCCCCCCCCCCCCCCCCCGCCAGCGGCCTCCTCCCGCGATCTCGTGCGGGCTCTCCAGCGATCTCTCTCCGCACGGTCTGCGCCTTCTGCCGAGCTCGGTCTGCTCGCCGCTTCCTCGCGCGGTCTGCGCCTCCAGTGGTCTCTCTCCCCGTGCGTCTTCTCCGGCGGCCTCTCCTGCTAGCCGCCATTCCTCATCCGATCTCCTGCTGCCGATCTCTGTGCTCCTGGAATCTCCAGCGCCTGCTGACTCTTCCGGCGACCTCTCGACTTCAGCTCGCAAGATCGTCTCCTTCTCTCAGGCCGCGCCCTGTCGTTGTTTCCTCCAAGCCGCAGCTTTCTCTGACCGTCAGCGACCTCCAGCCGCTGCGACCTGTCACAGCGACCTCTAGCTGCTGCGACCTCTCGACAGCGATCTCCAAGCCGCAGTTCTCAGTCCGCCGGTCTCATCCCGCTGGTCGCCAGATCGTCTCTCTCAGGCCGCCAGATCGCAGCTCTCAGTTCGCCGCTCTCTCACGCAGCGGTCTCCTTCTCGCTGCTCTCCCTACGGCTTCTCTAGCCGCGGTCTCCCAGCTCGCCAGCGGTCTTATTTCTGATCGCCAGCAATCTCCTACCAGCAGTGCGAGTTGCAGTGCTCTTCTATCCGCAGTCCTCAAGCAGTTCTAGCCGCAATTCTGGTCGCCCAGCCCTCTACTCTGCTGGTTACTCCCTGGTGCTTGTTTCTCCATGGCTTTGTCTCCTTTCCCGACCCCAGGCTTGGTTGTGTCTATTTCTGGTGGTGGCATCTCTTGCCTCCTTCATGGCTCCTCGTGGATTCTGGATTCCGGGGCCAGCCACCACATTACTTCGCAAGCACCTTCACAATACTTGGCCTCCGAACATCCTCCGTTCATTACTGTGGCAAATGGTGCTTCTACTCCTGTTGCTGGCTCTGCCGATCTCACTCTGTCACCGTCACTTACTCTTCGCTCAGTTCTTCATGTTCCGGGCTCCTCCTTCAATCTCTTATCTATTAGCCGTCTCACCCAAGATTTGGATTGTTGTGTCTCATTCACCTCTACTTCATGTATTGTGCAGGATCGACAGACGCGGCGCATCATCTGCAAAGGGCATCTCTCGAACGGACTCTATCTCCTCGATACCTCTCCCACCGTTCTTCTCTCCTCTATCAGCACTATTGAGTGGCACCGCCGTCTTGGTCACGCTCCTCTACAAATACTCCGCAAAGCTCTTCCCGACGTCTCTCTCCATGAGTTTACCTGTGAGTCGTGTGTCTATGCCAAACATCATCATTCTACGTTCACCCCCCATCCCACTCGAAGTGCTGCTCCCCTTGATTTGGTTCACTCTGATATTTGGGGTCCCTACAAAATCGCCAGTGTTTCTGGCTATCGTTACTTTGTTACCTTCGTTGATGACTACTCACGGGTGACATGGCTGTACCTCCTTCGTGACCGCTCTGAGTTGTCTGGTGTTCTTCGAAACTTCATCATCGAAACTCGCAACCAATTTTCTACTACTCTTAAAACTCTCCGTACCGACAATGCCCGCGAATATACGGGTCATACAATCACTCACTTATGTGCTGAGTTTGGGATAATTCATCAAACCTCTTGTCCTTACACCCCCCAACAGAATGGCGTTGCTGAACGCAAGAATCGTCACCTGCTTGAGGTCACCCGCTCTCTCATGCTCCAAATGAACGTCCCCAAACAATATTGGAATTTCGCAGTCTCTACCGCCTACACTCTCATCAACCGCATGCCTTCTTCTCGTCTCAACTTTGCATCCCCCTTCAGTCTCCTTTTTCCTTCTACGTCTCCGTTCTCCATCGCTCCTCGCGTGTTTGGCTGCGTATGCTACGCTCATCGCCTTGGTCCGTTCTCTGACAAACTTGCTCCACGTGCCACCAAATATATGTTTGTTGGTTACTCCCGGACTCAGAAGGCTATCTCTGCTTCTCTCCCCAGGATCGCAAGCTTCTTACGACTGCCGATGTTACCTTCCTTGAAGATCAACCCTATTTTTCCCAACCAGCGGACTGTCCTCTTCCGCTGCCTCCTCTTCCGCGGCCTGTTATTCCGGTTACTTCACCCCTTCCTCCGCTCTCTCCAACGCCAGTCTCCTCCCCGCCCGTCTCCTCCATACCAGTCTCTCCCATCCCTCTTCTACCTCCCTCCCAGCAACCACCTATCACTCGTGTGTACGCTCGTCGTCCTCTGTCCTCCACTGCCCTACGGGAGGTGCCCTCCTCTGATGATGACTCGCGGCCTGCCGATCCGACTTCTTCCTCTACTGCACATCCAATGGCACACTCTGTCTCTCTTCACCGCCTCTCTCCGAAACTTCGCCAACTTGCTACTTCTCTTTCATCCATTTCTATTCCTCACTCTGTGCAGGAGGCTCTTCAACATCCTGGCTGGCGTGCCGCCATGGAAGAAGAAATGGCCGCGTTGTGGGCAAACCAGACCTGGAAGCTGGTGGATCTTCCCCCTGGCCAGAAAACTGTTGGTTGCAAATGGGTCTTTGTCATCAAGCATGCTGCGAATGGGACCATTGACCGCTTAAAAGCTCGACTAGTGGCTCGCGGCTACACCCAGCAACAAGGGTTGGACTACGACGAAACCTTCTCTCCCGTTGCCAAACTGAACACAGTACGGGTTCTTCTCTCCGTTGTCGTGCACCGCCAATGGCCCTTACATCAACTAGATATTAAGAACGCCTTCTTAAACGGTGATCTCACTGAAACGGTGTACATGCAGCAGCCGCCCGGGTTTGAGACCACGAGGGAGTCTAGGACCCCGAAAGTCTGTCATCTTTTGCGGTCTCTCTATGGTCTCAAACAGTCTCCTCGAGCATGGTTCGACAAGCTCAGCAAGGTCCTTCGTGAAGCAGGGTTTACTCGGAGCTCGGCTGACTTCTCCTTGTTTACTCGCCACTAGGCAACAGGCACCGTTCTCCTTCTGGTCTATGTGGATGATATCATTATCACAGGCAACGACTCAAAAGGAATTCAGGCGATCAAACAACAACTCAGCTCCGTGTTCCAAACAAAAGACCTGGGGAACCTTCATTACTTCCTGGGCTTGGAAGTAGCCAGGCGACCAGACGGCCTTGTTCTATCTCAGAGAAAGTATTGCCTCGATCTTCTTCATGATGCAGGCTACTCCGGCTGCAAACCCATCAATACTCCAATGGACGCAAATCACAAGATTTGTGCTCAGTCCTCTGACTCTGATCTCTTGCTTCAGAACCCGGAGTACTATCGCCGTCTGGTAGGAAAACTGATCTATCTGACTGTTATAAGACCAGATATCTCCTTCGCTGTCGGTATTGTCAGCCATTACATGCACGCCCCTCGTTCCTCTCATCTTCAGGCTGTGGAACGGATTCTACGATATCTAAAAGCGGCTCCTGGTCAAGGCTTGGTATACAAGACCTCATCCTCAACTCCAACACTGGTAGCATACTCTGATGCTGACTATGTCGGCTCTCTGGATGATCGTCGGTCAACCAGTGGCTTCTGTACGTACTTCGGAGGACATTTGATTACCTGGCGTAGCAAGAAACAAGCAGTAGTTGCGCGCTCCTCAGCTGAAGCAGAATACAGGGCAATGGCATCTGTGGTCTCTGAACTTGCATGGCTTGAAAGTCTTCTCACGGATCTTGGGGTAAAACTTCCTGCTCCTGCTCTTCTACTTTGCGACAGTCAGGCTGCTATACATATTGCCAAGAACCCAGTCTTCCACGAAAGAACCAAGCATATCGAGGTCGACTGCCATTTTATTCGGGAGAAAGTACAAATGAAAAAGATCGAGCTAAAACATGTTCCTGGTACTGAACAAGTCGCGGATGTCCTCACAAAGGCACTGTCCAGTACCCTCTTCTATCAATGCTTGTCCAAGCTTGGCGCATACGATTTGTACGCTCCAGCTTGCGGGGGAGTGTTGAAATAGCCCATGTGTTTGGCCCATTTAGTGGCCCAGTTTCTTCTCTTCTCTCTTTAGTCCCACATTGTGTATAGGATTTCTCTCTCACTTCTCTCTCCTATAAATATGTACTCTCTCTTTGTATACAGTTACAAGAAATATATACAAGCTTTGCTCTTTTCTACAGTATGATTGTGATGTCACGTGTTATGGTCGATCTAACACATGTGTATTCTTTGATAAGGGTCAAAAGATTACCCTGACTCCGACCCAACCCAGGGACACTCCCAAGGGTAAGGTCGATTTGTCCATTATTGTTGGATCATCGAGACCTTTACTTATTTTGTGGATGGGTGATTTTGTCAGAGAGTTAGGACACTGGTGTTATGTCTGTAATGGCAGCCACCATGGCTCCTGAGGCCCTTACAGACATTGTGATTACTAATCTGGACACCCGTCATTTGTTGGATGATTATTTTGACATCATATCTGAGGATCTTTCTGATGAGCTTCCTCCGCTGAGAGAACCAACATGCGATTGACTTAGTCTCGAGGGCTTCTCTGCCCAACTTACCCCACTATCGCACGAACCCAACTGAACACGCCTAGTTAAAGCGGCAAAATTGATGACCTTCTTAGGAAGAGTTTTATACGTGAGAGTCTTAGTCCATGTGCAGTGCATGCCCTTCTTACTCCGAAGAAGGATAGGAGCTGACTCATGTGCGTTGATAGCCGTGTCATTAATATAATCACAGTGAAATACCATTTTTCCATACCCCGCCTCGATAATCTCCTTTATGCGATGGCTGGTGCCCATGTCTTTTCAAAGATCGCGACCTCCTTAGCGGGCACCATCAGATTAGAGTGAGAGAGGGGGACGAGTGGAAGACGGTCTTCAAGACGAAAGGCGGTTTGTATGAGTGGCTAGTTATGCCATTTGGGTTATCGAACGCGCCTGCACGTTTATGAGGGTGATGACATAGATCTTTCGGCCCTCTACATGGGCAAGTTTTTTGTGGTATATTTTGATGATATATTGATATACATCCAGGGCCGCACCGAGCACTTGCACCATATTCGCTTGTTATTTGATCTCCTTCGGAAGGAGCATCTATATATCAATTTGAATAAGTGTTCGTTCTGCGTCGGTTCATTTTCTTGGGTATATAGTTTCCGTATTTGGTATATCAGTTCCCTAACAAGGTCAAGTCAATTTGTGAGTGGCATATCCCAACGAACATTTATGAGGCCCGTAGTTTCCACGGACTTGCCACCTTCCATAGGAGGCTTGTCTGAGGTTTCAGTTCTATTATGGCCCCCTTACGAGCTGCCTTTGTAAGGGAGATTTTGTGGACGAAAACATGCACTCGAGCATTCGAAGAGATTAAGGAAAAATCATCATCTGCACATGTTCTACGCTTCCCAGATTTCTCTAAGGAATTTGGGTGGCGTGTGATGCGTCGGGAGTTAGTATTGGAGGAGTACTTAGTCAGGAGGGTCATCCAGTTGCTTACTTCAGTAAGAAACTGAATGACGACAGACAAAAGTACTCAAATTATGACCGTGAATTCTATGTTGTTGTGCAAACACTTCGTTATTGGTGTCACTATCTCCTACATAAGGAGTTTGTTTTGTACTCTGATCATCAGGCCCCGCGATACCTCGATTTGCAGAAGAAATTAGGCAACCGTCGTGTGAAATGGGTGGAGTTTATGCAGGAATACCACTACGTTCTCAAACACCGAGCAGGTGTTTGAGAACAAGCCGGCTAACGCTCTGAGTCGCCGAGTCATCATCATCCATACTATGACCACACGAGTTGATGGATTTGAGCGTGTTTTACGACTACCAGAGTGCCCAAATTTTGGTGATATTTATGCCACTCTATTGAGAGATCCTCCTGAGTTCCATGAGAGCTATGTGATCTCGGACGATTACTTATTCCTGGGCTCTCTCCTCTGCGTACCTCAGACGTCCCTCCGAGATTTTCTTATGTAGGAGCTCTACGCAGACGGAGCAGTACGACATTTTGGTCGAGACAAGACGATTGCGTTAGTTGAGGATCGTTTCTTTTGGCCTAACCTAAGAAGGATGTTACACAGGTTTTTAGGCATTGTCGAGTCTGTCAGACCGCGAAAGGATCATGCCAGCCCATGGGATTATACAGTCTACTTCCTATCCCACAGAGGCCCTGGACCAATATTAGCATGAACTCTGTACTCGCACCCTGAGGAAGCTCGATTCTATCTTCGTCGTTTGGACCGTTGCTCTAAGATGACCCACTTTATTCCTTGTTGTAGGACCGCTGATGCTTGGTCGCTCTGTTTTTTAGAGAAGTATTCAAGTATCATGGGCTACCCACTTCTATGGTTTTTGACTGCGTCGTTTGATTCATGAGCTATTTTTGTAAAATGTTGTAAAAGAAAACTAGTACGACACTGAGGTTTTCCACCGCCTATCACCAACAGACGGATGGACAAACCGAGGTTGTCAACTGCAGCCTAGGAACTCTTTTGCAATGTCTAGTTGGGGATAGTTCTTTTACTTGGGATTCCATCCTACCCATAGCCGAGTTTACATATAATAGTTCAGTTAATAGGACTACTGGTCTGAGTCCATTTCACATCATGATAGGTTATGAGCCTAGGAAACCCATCGTCCTAGTTCAAATCCATTTAGGAGCCCGACCCAGCGAGTCTGCAGATTCTTTCATCCAGCATGTGCATACACTTCATGAATCAGCCCAAAAGAAATTGTAATGAGTAATGATTATTATAAAACTCAAGCAAATCAGCACAGGAGGGAACACATTTTTGAAGTTGGAGAGCAAGTGTTAATTTGCATTGTACAACCCCGTATTTGTCGATTGGGCCCCCATGCATCAGAGGGGCATTCGCCCAAAGCATCGGAGGGGCATTCGCCCAGGCCAGGAAAGGCGAGCGAGTGGCCTCAGAGCGAGGGATAATCCTCGTTTATCAAGCACTCGCTTGCTTAGATGCACATACCGTCAGGCGAGTGAGGTGCGGAACCCCCACTCGCCCGGAGAACCAAGGATCTGGCGAGTGGTGCCTTCATGGACCATTCGCCCAGTAGGACCTAGAGAACCAGGTTTGCGGGAAGTCTGGCGAGTGGTGCCTCCACGGACCACTCGCCCAGTGGTGTCTATAGGTGAATTTACTTAGATGCCTTTGGGGGACTGCCAATAGACCCTCAGAACAGCGGAGTTTGGCTGTTAACAGACCAGTTTGGGGTGCGTTTTGTAAAACCAAAAGGCAGAATAATTCTATTTGCAGACCAGATTAGAAAAACTATAAATAGACCTTTAAGGGCACCTTTAAAGGGGATCCGATCTTTGGGTTTTCTCCTCCTCTGGTTAGTTTTTTTTGGCACCTAGTACCCTCCAAGGTGTCCAGTTCAGCATTGGTTTAGGAGGGGAAGCTCTCTAAGATCTTCTGGGTGTGTGGTGGGACCTCCTCGCTGCAGTTTTGGTCTATTTGTTTTTCTTCACCAATAGTCAAGTGAGCCTGTTGAAACCAGAGAATTGGTCTCGACGTTCGAAAACGAGATGCAGCTAACCCTAACTTGACCTGAGCTAGACCCTTGATCAGTCACTAAGAACCACTGAACCCAACCCTTGGAAAATTTCTAAGTCCACAAACTGACCCCGTAAGCTGCAACGTGGAGGTCCCACCGCGTACCCAGAAGCTCTCAAGGAACTTCCCCTCCCAAGCCAATGCTGAGCCTGGGCACCTTGGAGGGCACTAAGGATCACCTCACCGTCCACCTTCAATGACAGGGGGAGGGGAGGGGTAGTGCTTGCTCACAACACACACGCGAGGGAGGGGGTATCAACAACCCTTCCCAAGGTGCCCATGGGGGTCTATTTGTAGACTTCCCAAAAATTGGGCTGCGGATAGCCAAAAATCTATTATCCGCAGCCCAACAACTAACCCGGACGATCGAAACAGGAGGGGGGCGAGTGGAGCTCGAGTCGTCCATTCCCCACCTTGTCGGGGGTCGGGTGAGTGGGCCAAGGTCCACCACCCGAATTGGGCGAGTGGACCTCATGGTCCACTCAGCTAACCGGGCGAGTGGACCATAGGTCCACTCGCCCAGGTGCCCGGGGCGAGTGGACCTATGGTCCACTCCCCCACATGCCTGGGGCGAGTGGACCATAGGACCACTCGCCCACACGCTTGGGGCGAGTGGATCATAGGTCCACTCGCCCCTACTTCGGGCGAGTGGACCTTAGGTCCACTCGCCCGGAGCCTGGGGCGAGTGGACCTAGGGTCCGCTCGCCCATGTAGGAAGTGATCCCCCCCGGGTCTTCTCTTTCTCGATCCTTAACGATTTCTGATGGTTTGGTTTGCTGCGTCGCGGTCACCTTTTTCGCCACGACCTCATCCGTGTCGGGTTACACCGACTCGGAAAATATGAGGGTTGTACACAATCCCCGCTCTTTTCGAGATTGTCTTAAGCTCGGAAAGAAAGTCCAACCCACCTATTTGACGAGTGGGTGGGTCCCTAGAGTGATCTACGAAGGGCCCTGCCAGCGGGATGCTCCTGCCGAATTTTCAACTGAACCTAACTTGGGGCGGAACGCGAACTTTTCTCCACTTAACCACCCTCCTATGAGCCGAGCTCAACTGGAGGTGGAGAAAGCTCAACACCTTAGGTCGAATTGAACTCGACCTGCGGTGGAAGGCGGGAACCCCACACCTACCAGGGAGCCGAGCTCACCTGGAGGGGAAGGGAACTCCACACCTACCAGGGAGCCGAGCTCACCTGGAGGGGAAGGGAACCCCACACCTACCAGGGAGCCGAGCTCACCTGGAGGGGAAGGGAACTCCACACCTACCAGGGAGCCGAGCTCACCTGGAGGGGGAGGGAACTCCACACCTACCAGGGAGCCGAGCTCACTTGGAGGGGGAGGGAACTCCACACCTACCAGTGAGTCGAGCTCACATGGAGGGGGAGGGAACTCCACACCTACCAGGGAGCCGAGCTCACCTGGAGGGGAGGGAACTCCACACCTACCAGGGAGTCGAGCTCACCTGGAGGGGGAGGGAACTCCACACCTACCAGGGAGCCGAGCTCACCTGGAGGGGGAGGGAACTCCACACCTACCAGGGAGCCGAGCTCACCTGGAGGGGGAGTGAACTAACAATTTCCCGAACTATCCGGGGGCGGAGAACCGGTCCCCGCCCCGGGTGCTTACCATCACCGAGGGACGGAGGAATTCCACCATCTTATCAAAGCAACTGAGGCAGTGATCTCATCCACGCCTTAGGCGCTTACCTTCACCTAAAGGCAAAGGAACTCCACCATCTTACCAGAGCAACTGATGCAGAGATCTCATCCACGCCCTAGGTGTTTACCTTCACCTAAAGGCAAAGGAACTCCGCCATCTTACCAGAGCAACTGATGCAGAGATCCCATCCACGCCCTAGGTGCTTACCTTCACCTAGAGGCAAAGGAACTTCACCACCTTATCAGAGCAACTGATGCAGAGATCTCATCCACGCCCTAGGTGCTTACCTTCACCTAAAGGCAAAGGAACTTCACCATCTTATCAGAGCAACTGATGCAGAGATCCCATCCACGCCCTAGGTGCTTGGCTTTCCTGGAGGTAGAGGAATTCAACACCTTTTCGAACCAATTGGGGGCGGAGTACCCGTCCACGTCCTAGGGGCCTAGCTTGCCTGGAGGCAGGGGAACCCAGCACCTTCCCAAACCAGTTGGGGGCGGAGTACCCGTCCACGTCCTAGGGGCCTAGCTTACCTGGAGGCAGAGGAACTCAACACTTTTCAAACCAACTGGAGGTGGAATACCCATCCACGTCCTAGGGGCCTAGCTTACCGGGGGGGCGGAGGAGCTCACCATCTTTCCAAGCCACTTAGCCAAGTATCGAGTCGACCCGATGAGTCTCCCACCTGCCGGCATGACTGAGCCCGGAGAATGGTCTCTAGTCGGGGATCTTACCAATCAGTCGACCCGATGAGTCTCCCATCTGCCGGCATGACTGAGCCCGGAGAATGCTCTCTAGTCGGGGATCTTACCAATCAGTCGACCCGATGAGTCTCCCATCTGCCGGCATGACTGAGCCCGGAGAATGGTCTCTAGTCGGGGATCTTACCAATCAGTCGACCCGATGAGTCTCCCATCTGCCGGCATGACTGAGCCCGGAGAATGATCTCTAGTCGGGGATCTTACCAAATGGGAGCGGAGTACCCATCCACATCCTAGGTGCTTACTCTCACCTGGGGGCGGAGGAACTCAACACCTTCCCCAAGCCACTTAGATGCTTACCAACCTCTGCCCTCATGGGCTAAAGTAACTATTATGAGCTGAAATAAGAGGTTTTTCCCAGGATAAAATTAATATTATTTAATGATAAAAACGTTTTAGATCGTCGCCACTCCAAGTGTTGCCGAGGGGAACTCCTTCAACATTCTGAAGGCGATACCCCCCTGACTTCAGGGCTTCCAGGATTACATAGGGTCCTTCCCAATTGGGTTGGAGCTTTCCTACGTTCGCCGATCTTCCCGCGGCGTCGACCTTCTTGAGGACCAGATCTCCTGAGACGAATTGTTTGATCCTAATGTTCTTATCGAAATACCTGGTCATCCGACGTTTCACTTCCTCTGCCGAATCGATGCGAGGTCCCGGAGCTCCTCAACCACATCCAGCGAGAGTCGTTGTTCCTCCTCGTTGTCCATCCTCCAGTCTTCGTCACCCTCCTGGGCGGCCACGACCCGGGAGGATCTGACCTCGAATTCCACAGGGAGTACAGCCTCGGACCCATGAGAGAGTTTGAATGGCGTTTCCCCCGTCGCGGTGTTGGGTGTTGTTCTCAAGGCCCACAAGACCGAGGGAAGCTGCTCCACCCAGTTCCCCTTCAGGTTCTCCACTTTTCTCTTCAGCAAGTTGACTATGACCTTGTTTGCCGCCTCGACCTGTCCATTGCTCCGAGGATGATGAACGGAGGCGAAACGAAGATCGATGCCCAACTGACCGCAGAAGTTAGTGAGCTCCTCACTCGCGAACTGTGGTCCGTTGTCCGTCACTATGGCGAGGGGGTGTCCGTGCCTGCAAATTATGTCTCCCCAAATAAAATTTCTTATCACCTGCGAGGTTGTTTTTGCCAAAGCCTTGACCTCCACCCATTTGGAGAAGTAGTCTATCATGACCAGCAGGAACCTTCTTTGACCGCTGGCCTGAGGGAATGGGCCGACCAAGTCCATCCCCCAGATGGCGAAGGGTCAGGGTGCTGTGATGGTCCTGAGCCTTTGCGCAGGTTGGAGTTGGAGCGGTGCGAAGAGCTGACACTTCTGACACTTCTTTGCAAACTCTGCGGCATCCCTGCGAAGGGTCGGCCAGAAGTATCCCTGCCTCAACACTCTTTTCTCTAAGGTTTGGCTTCCGGAGTGGCTCCCGCACTCTCCGGAGTGGATTTCTTCCAAGACCTTTGGGACTTCATCTTCTACCATGCCCGGTTAGGGTCTTCCTATACAAGCTCCCGTCTCGGATCAGGTAGTATGCAGACTTGTACCTGAACCGCCTCTTGTCTGGGACCCCCTCCGGGAACTTGCCTGAGGTCAGAAAGGTGAGGATCGGGTCCACCCACGAGGCCCTTTGATCGATCTCCATGAGCTCCCCTTCCTCGATGGACGAGCGGAACAACTCGGTCACCGTTCCTCCCGCGCGAGGGCCGTATTTTGCCAACTGATCCGCTCGGGCATTTTCCTCCCTCGGGATATGCTGGACGGAGAAAGTGTGGAACCCCCCGATGAGGTCTTTAACCTTTGTCAGATACCTCTGGAGGGTCGGCACCTTTGCTTCGAACTCTCCCCAGACCTGGGAGGCCACCACCATCGAATCCGTGAAAACCTTCACATCCCGGATTCCTAATTCCTTTGCCAGTCGAAGCCCAGCCACCACTGCTTCATACTCGGCATGATTGTTGGTTACGGGGAATCGGATGTCGATCGCCTGCTCAATCCTTGTCCCCTGCGGACTGACCAGGACTACCCCTCCGCCGAGGGAGTTTTTTCCCGATGCCCCGTCTGCGAACAGCTCCCATGCCATCAATCCGGTGGTTTCCAAACCATCCACCTCGGTCACATACTCTGCTAGAAAATCCGCCACTGCCTGCGCTTTCATTGACAGCCGAGGGATGAAAGTGACATCGAGCTCGCTAAACTCAACCGACCACTTTGCCAATCTCCCGGAGTGCTCCACTCTTTCCATAACGTTGCTAAGGGGTGATCGGTCACCACTCTAATCGAATGAGCCTGGAAATAGGGACGAAGTTTCCGCGCTGAGATGAGTAAAGCGAACGCCAGCTTCTCCAGGACAGGATATTTGAGCTCCGCCTTTTTCAGGACTCGGCTGACGTAATAGATCGACAGCTGCTTCTTCCCCTCCTCCCTGACCAGGACCGAGCTAATTGCCTCGGCTCCTACCCCTAGGTAAAGAAAAAGATCTTCTCCTTCTCTCGGACCCTGGAGCAAAGGAGCCCGTGTCAGCTGTTCCTTCAACGCCTGAAAGGCCTTCTCGCATTCCGGCGTCCATTCAAACTTCTGACCCTGGCGCAGGGCTCTGAAGAACGGAGAGCACTTCTCCTCTGCTCTGGAGAGAAACCGGCTCAACCCTGCCAACTTCTCTGTCAACTTTTGAATCTCTTTCGCATTCTTCGGTGACTCCAACTCCAGGATGGCTTTGACCTTGTCAGGGTTGGGCTCGACCCCCACTGGGGTGAGTAGGTGACCTAGGAACTTTCCTCGACTTGCCCCGAAGACGCACTTAGAAGGGTTGAGCCTCATCTTGAACCTTCGAAGGGTGGCAAAGGTCTCCTCCAAGTCTTGCAGATGAGATGCTACGTCCCTACTTTTAACCATCAAGTCATCACATAGACTTCCAAGTTGCGCCCCTTCTGCTCCTTGAAGACTCGGTCCATCATCCTTTGGTACGTTGCTCCTGCGTTCCTCAGCCCGAAAGGCATCATCTTGTAACAGTAACACCCATCATCCGTGATGAAAAAAACGTCCTTAACATCGGGCGGATGCATTCGGATTTGATGGTAGCCGGAGAACGCATCCAAGAAACTCATCACCGGGAAGCCGACAGCTGAATCCACCAACGCGTCAATCTGAGGCAGAGGATAACAATCCTTAAGACAGGCCTTGTTCAACAGGGAGAAGTCCACACACATTCTCCACTTCCCGTCTCCCTTCTTTACCATTACCACGTTAGAAACCCATCATGGGTATTGGATTTCTTCCACGAATCCTGCCTCTAGCAGCTTCCCTACCTCCTCTCTGATCGGCCCGGCGAGGGTAGACGATACATTTCTCTTCTTCTGGCGAATAGGGCGGACGCTTGAGTCGAGGTTGAGGCGATGACATGCCACATTCCCATCGACACCTAGCATATCTGCAGCACTCCACGCGAAGATGTCCACATTCTGTTGGACACATCATCAGATCCTCTCTTGATCCTGCCCGCTCAGCCTTCCGCTAATTCGTATCTTCTCCAGCTTTCCCCCGCCGCTAACGACATCCCTCTCTATCACTTCCTCTGCCACTTCCAACTTGGTCTGATCATCTGACACCTGATCTTCCTTCCCTGCTTCACCTTCTCCTGTCAACGGTCGCGACCTGTTGGGAGGAGGTGAGTTCTTTGGCTCTTCGCTTCCAGCCATGAGACTTGCTCAGAGCTTTCCGAACTAGCCGCTTCCACGCTCACCGCACCAGAATGTTGAAACCAGAGAACTGGTCTCGACGTTCGAAAAGGAGATGCAGCTAACCCTTACTTGACCTGAGCTAGACCCTTGACCAGTCACTAAGAACCACTGAACCCAACCCTTGGAAAATTTCTAAGTCCACAAACTGACCCCGTAAGTTGCAGCGTGGAGGTCCCACCGCGTACCCAGAAGCTCTCAAGGAACTTTCCCTCCCAAGCCAATGCTGAGCCTGGGCACCTTGGAGGGCACTAAGGATCACCTCACCGTCCACCTTCAATGACAGGGGGAGGGGAGGGGTAGTGCTTGCTCACAACACACACGCGAGGAAGGGGGTATCAACAACCCTTCCCAAGGTGCTCATGGGGGTCTATTTATAGACTTCCCAAAAATTGGGCTGCGGATAGCCAAAAATCTATTATCCGCAGCCCAACAACTAACCCGGACGATCGAAACAGGAGGGGGGTGAGTGGAGCTCGAGTCGTCCACTCCCCACCTTGGGGTCGGGTGAGTGGACCAAGGTCTACCACCCGAATTGGGCGAGTGGACCTCATGGTCCACTCAGCTAACCGGGCGAGTGGACCATATGTCCACTCGCCCAGTTGCCCGGAGCGAGTGGACCTATGGTCCACTCGCCCACATGCCTGGGGCGAGTGGACCATAGGTCCACTCACCCACACGCTTGGGGCGAGTGGATCATATGGTCCACTCGCCCCTCCACTCAGGCGAGTGGACCTAGGGTCCGCTCGCCCAAGTAGGAAGTGATCCCCCCCCCCCCCCCGGGGTCTTCTCTTTCTCGATCCTTAACGATTTCCGATGGTTTGGTTTGCTGCGTCGCGGTCACCTTTTTCGCCACGACCTCATCCGTGTCGGGTTACACCGACTCGGAAAATATGAGGGTTGTACAGAGCCAGTAAGGGAGAAGTAGGTGTAGGCTACAACCCCCTGTGGGTCCGAACTCCTTTAGAGACCGGCTGACGGTTTCAACATTTTAGGTGCGGTGAGCGTGGACCGTATCCTATACAAGAAAATCTTAAGCTGAGCTTCATGGCTGGAGGTGAAGAGGAAAGATCCGACCCGGGCCACTCGCCACCACTCGCGAGTGGGGTGACGATGAGGATGTTTGAGGACTTCAAGCGAGAGGTCCTGCAGATCTTGCATCTCGCATTCACCGCCAGAAGCGAGTTCGAGACACCCATGGTCCCGGCGGTCGCATCCCAGCTGTTAGGCGAGAATGCACCCGGTCAGCGACCCGGGAAGGAAGCAATGGCGGAAGGAAGTGGGCGAGATCTGCCCGGGCTGCAGCTCTTCCTCATCTTGGCGATTGTTGAGGTGTGCGAGTTGACTCCGCGAGATCATCCCTCTCGTCGAGTGGGGGAGGGGAGCCCTTTTTGCGAGCTGGTCATCTCTGCCCCGGTTCCGGAGAGGTTCAGAGAACCGGAGATGTCTTACTACACAGGTAGGATGACCCGATGCAGTACGTCCAGTGGTTCGAGGACGCCGTCTCCATCAGGCAGATGTCGGACGCTTTCAAATGCCGACTCTTCGCCATCACCTTCAAGGAGAAGGCTCGAGACTGATTTCACCAGCTGCCCTCGAGCTCGATCTTCTGCTTTGAGGATCTACGACAGTGCTTTCTTTTGAGGTTCTCGACGTCCAAGAAGAGGAAGAAGGGGGCAAAGTTCTTATTCGCAATCAAGCAGGGTCCGGAGGAGACGTTGGGGAGTTATGTGGACAGATTCCACGAGGAGATACTCTTGGTCCAGGAAGTGTCGGGGCATACCCTGATGCTTACCTTCATCCTTGGGCTCCGAATAGAGCTGAAGAGAGTGCCCCCACTGTCCTTTGAAGAGCTGATGGAGAGGGCGGAGAAGGAAATTGAGGGGGAGGCGGCAAACCCGACGTTTGCCAGGAAGTTGGCTAGGTTGGGCGACGGAGAAGCGAAGGAGCAAGGAAGAGGCAGACAACAAGAGGTGAGAAGGAGAGACAAACCCAGAGGTCAGGGGTTTCTGGGGCAGCAGTAAGGCAGGGGGTACCAAGAGCCCAACAACCGGCTAACCTGGAGACCCCATGAAAGACCGGGGCAAGGTCAAGGAAGAGGATGTCACGGAGGGGGGAATTTCCATGGGAGGCAAGGGCGGTTCAACCCTCCGGGGTGGAGACAGGGTCCGAGGCCGCATCTCCCCCTCAGCAGCAAGCCATGGCGATCGGCCGAGGAAGAGGAAGGGGAAGAGGAAACGGAAGAGGGGGAAGTGGAGGAGGCAGGGTGGCGTTGCCATACTGTGACTTCCACCAGGAAGGTCACACGGCGACCACCTACCCAGAGTTTTTGGAAATGAGGACAAGAGGTCCGGCGCAACAGCAGCAACAACCGGTGAGGATTGAAGAAGTACTACCTGGGGAAGGGGAGGACAGGTGCGAGGATCGAGCTGACGTAGAAGCTCGAGGGGGGGTCGGAGTGATCCATAGTGGGGTCGGGATTGAGGCCACTCGCAAGAGGATCCTCCAAACGATGTTCAGGAGGAGCGTCGCATCGACCTCCCAGACCCCCACTCCCTCTGGAAAATATTACCTTCTCATCGGAAGACATGCCAGGTTATGAGGATCCGTTCTACGATGCCTTGGTTATCCAGACGTCCATCGAGAACTTCACGGTGTCCCAGATTTTGGTTGACAATGGGAGCTCCGTGAATGTGATCTTCAAATAGGCTTTCAATGCAAAGCAGGTAGAGGCGAAGAGGGTGCTAGCCTCGGACGGGCCGTTGTTTGGTTTTTCGAGGGAGAGGAAGGAGGTCGAAGGCGGAGTCGGGCTCCAGGTAACGCTTGGAGGGGTTCCATGGAACTGCCGGTTCGTCATAGTCGACGCTCTGAGTAGTTACAACGCCATTTTTGGACGCCCGCTCATCAACGCCTTCCATTGCGTCCCCTCCTTCTACCAGTGCCTAAAGTTCCATAGCGGAGGAGTTCAGGTCTGAATCCGAGGGGATACCAAGGTGGCGAGGCAGTGCTATGTGACTGTCGTCAACACCATCTCCTGGATGGCGGGGGCTGAGGAGTAGGACATGGAGATGAGGGAGCCAACGACGGTAGGAGAAGAGATGGGGGGAGAAGTGGGAGTAGAAGAGGAGGACCGTGTCCGGGAGGAGGAAACGGGGAAGATGCAAGAGAGACACACTGAGCTGATGGAAGTAGAGGTTGTGAGGGAGGAGGAGACCCTAGCCGAAGAGAGAAAAGTAGGAGGTGAGTGGGAAGAGCCATCCCGGCTGGAGGCAGCGGAGGAAACATTAGAGATGGAGGTTATCACTCGGAGAGGGAAGACGGAGAAGGTGCGGGTTAGCGGAGGTCTTAGCCCGGAGGATCGGGGAAAGATGTTGGAGTGCATCCGGAGGAGCGTAGACATCTTCACTTGGAGCGCGGCAGACATGTCAGGCATCGACGCGGACGTGGTCTGCCACCATGTCAATCTCGACCCAGGAACCCGTTCCATCCGCCAAAAGAGGACTATCGCCGACAAGCTGGAGGAGCCAATCCGGGAGGAGGTGGAGAAGCTCCTCAAAGCAGTTTTTGTATCAGAGATCCAGTATCCAGGCTGGGTCTCCAACGTGGTTATGGTAAAAAATGGTGATGGTCGCTGGAGGATGTGTATTGACATTTCTCTTTTGAACAAAGCATGCCCTAAGGATTGTTATCATCTGCCTCGAATCGACACGCTGGTTGACTCAACCGTCAGTTTTTCTGTAATGAGTTTTTTATATGCTTTTTCAAGTTATCACCAAATCAGGATGCACCCGCCGGACGTCAAAGATGTCTCCTTCATCACAAGAGAGGGGTGATACTGCTTAAGATGATGCATTTTGGGCTAAAGAACGCAGGGGCAACATACCAAAGGATGATGGACCGAGTCTTTCGGGAGCAGAGGGGAAGGAACTTGGAGGTGTACGTGGACGACCTCATGGTGAAGAGCAAGGACGTGAGCTCTCACCTCCTAGACCTCGAGAAAACCTTCGTCACTCTGCGCAAGTTCAAGATGAGGCTGAACCCTTGAAATATGTCTTCGGGGTCAGCAAAGAGAAGTTTCTGGGTCACCTCCTTACCTCGGCAGGGGTGGAGCCCAACCCAGATAAGGTAAAGGCTATAATGGAGTTGGAGTCGCCACGAAATTCCAAGGAAGTCCAACGTTTAACGAGCAAGCTCGCAGGGTTGAGTGAGTTTCTCTCCCGGGCAGGGGAGAAATGCTTGCCCTTCTTCAAAGTGTTGCGAGGCAACTAAAAGTTTGAATGGTCAAAAGAGTGAGAGGAGGCTTTTCAAGCCTTAAATTGTCAGCTCACCAAGGCTCCGCTTCTCCAAGGACCCAAGGAGGGGGAAGGCCTAGCTTTGTACCTCGGAGTTGGGGCAGAGGCCGTGAGCTCCGTCTTGGTCTCGGAGGAGGGCAAGAAGCAACCACCCATCTACTATGTGAGTAGGGTCCTGAAGAAGGCGGAGCTTCGGTATCCGATTCTTGAGAAGTTGGCGTTCGCCTTGGTTATTTCGGTCAGGAAGCTCAGGTCATATTTCCAAGCGCATTTGATTCAAGTAGTTACCGACCACCCTGTCTGCAAAATCTTCGAGGGGGTAGAGCTTTCAGGGAGGTTCGAGAAGTGGTCAGTGGAGCTGAGCGAGTTTGACATCGCTTGTCTCTCGGCTATCGATGAAGGCCCAGGTAGTGACAGATTTCCTGGAGGATTATGTGGTTGGGATGGAAGAGGAGCGAGCCCCACAACACGTCCCTTGGAAGCTACTAGTGGATGGGGCATCAGGAAGAAACCCTCTGGGAGGAGGGGTGGTATTGGAGAGCTCCCATGGGGCAATGATAGAGCAAACCGTAGTGATATATTTTCCCGTATCTAACAACCAGGCAGAGTACGAAGCAGTGATCGTTAGCTTACGTCTGGCCCGGGAGTTAGGGGTTCATGATGTGGAGGTCCTCACAGATTCGATGGTAATAGCATCGCAAGTCAAGGGTGAGTTCGAGGCAAGGGAGCCCACACTCATGAGGTACTTAACCAAGGTGAGGGGCCTCATCGGGACTTTCAGAACTCTCCATCCGGCACGTACCGAAGGAAGAAAGTACCCCAGCAGATCGGTTGGCTAAGTCTGGTCCTCGGGCCGGAGGGACCTTGACAGACCATTCCGCCCGTCAATTGAGAAAGTAGAACTGATGGATATAGAGCAGCGTCCCTCATGGAGGGATCCTTTTATGACCTTCCTAACAACGGGTAAGTTTCCGGAGGAGGTCCCAGATCAAATGCGCTTTAGGCACAAGTCGGCTTACTACATGCTGCACGAGGGGGACTTGTACCGAAAGACCCTTTCGGGACTCTTGGCACGATGTGTATCTGAAGCGGAAGTCCCGAGAGTCCTGGAGGAGGTTCACTCTGGCGAGTGTGGCAGTCACTCGGGAAGCAGGACGTTGGAGTCAAGGGTATTTCTGGCCACCCTGAGCAAAGATGCGGCAGAGTTCGACAAAAAATGTCAGAAGTGTCAGCTATTCTCCCCACTTCAACTTTTGCCGGCTCAGAGGCTAAGGAGCATCACGACACCATGGCCCTTTGCGATTTGGGCGATGGACCTGGTAGGACCTTTCCCCCAGGCAAGCGGGCAGAGGAGGTTCCTCCTGGTCATGATCAATTACTTCTCAAAGTAGTTGGAGGTCAGGGCGTTGGCCAAGGTGACCTCCCAAGTATTCCGTAACTTCGTATGGGGAGAGATCATCTGTCGACACGGACTCCCACAAGCCATAGTCACGGATAATGGGCTACAGTTTGTTGGTGAAGAATTCGTTAGCTTTTGTAGTCAAATGGGGATAGATCTCAGGTTCGCGTTTGTCCACCACCACAGGAGTAACGGGCAAGTGGAGGCGGCAAACAAGATTATAGTGAACTTGCTGATAAAGAAAGTAGAAAACCTGAAGGGGAATTGGGTGGAACAGCTCCCCTCGGTCCTATGGGCCCTGAGGACTACACCCAACACCGCCACTGGTGAGACCCCTTTTAAACTCTCTCACGGTTGCGAGGTCGTCCTCCCCATAGAAATCGAGGTCAAGATGCCATGGGTAATGGCCGCAGAAGGAGGCAACGAAGAATGGAGAGTGGAGAATGAAGGGGAACTGCAACTCTCTTTAGACTTGGTTGAAGAGCTCCGAGAGCTGGCCGCTGTTCGGCAGGAGGAAGTCAATCGCCGGATGACAAAGTACTTTGACAAACATATCAGAGTCAAGCAGTTCGTGAAGGGGGCCTTGTCTTGGAAAATGTCGATATGACCGGAAGGTCAGCCGCGATGGGGAAGCTCAATCCCAATTCGGAGGTCCCCTATGTCGTTGAAGAGGCTCTAAAATCGAGGGGATATCACCTTCAAAATGTGGAAGGTGAGTCCATCGGTCACACAGAGAGTGGTGATGACCTGAAATGTTTCTACCCTTGAATTCATGTAATAAAAATGTTTACTTTTGAACTTTGTTTTTCTTTTATGAATGGTTGGTGTCAACTTATAAGATGATGATGTTATAAAAGTGAATAGCCCCAAGCAGACCCACTGACCAGGCTCTCACCTAGCTGGCAGGGTCGTAGGCTCACTCGGTGGCAAGAAAGAAAGTATGTAAATGTGAATAGCCCAGAGCTGACCCGCTGACCAGGCTCTCACCTAGCTGGCAGAGCCGTAGGCTTACTCGGTGGCAAGAATGAAAGTTTCAAAAGGTGAATAGCCCCGAGCAGACCCGCTGGTCAGGCTCTCACCTAGCTGACAGGGATGTAGACTCACTCGGTGGTAGGAATGAAAGTTTCGAAATGTGAATAGCCCCGAGCAGAACCGCTGACCAGGCTCTCACCTAGCTGGCAGGGTCGTAGGCTCACTCGGTGGCAAGAATGAAAATTTCAAAAGGTGAATAGCCCCGAGCAGACCCGCTGACCAGGCTCTCATCTAGCTGGCAGGACCGTAGGCTCACTCGGTGGCAGGGAAGAATAAAAGTTTCAAAAGGTGAATAGCCCCGAGCAGACTCGCTGACCAGGCTCTCACCTAACTGGCAAGGCCGTAGGCTCACTCGGTGGCAGGAATGAAAGTTTCAAAATGTGAATAGCCCCGAGCAGACCCGTTGACCAGACTCTCACCTAGCTGGCAGGACCGTAGGCTCACTCGGTGCCAAGAATGAAAGTTTCAAAAGGTGAATAGCCCCGAGCAGACCCGCTGACCAGAATCTCACCTAGCTGGCAGGTTCGTGGGCTCACTCGGTGGCAGGAAAGAAAGTTTTAAAAGGCGAATTGGCCCTGAGTAGACCCGCTGACCAGGCTCTTACCTAGCTGGCAGGGACGTAGACTCACTCGATGGCAGGAAAGAAAGTTTCAAAAGGTGATTGGCCCCGAGCAGACCCGCTGACCAGACTCTCACCTAGCTGGCAGGACCGTAGGCTCACTCGGTGACAAGAAAGAAAGGAAGTTTCACAAGGTGATTGTGTTGAGAATATAGATTGGCCCCGAGCAGACCCGCTGACCAAGCTCTCGCCTAGATGGCAGGGTCGTAGGCTCACTCGGTGGCAGGAAAGATAATTTCAAAATTTAGTTGACTTGATGCAAATCCGCTGACCAGACTCTCACCTAGCTGGCAGGATCATAGGCTCACTCGGTGGCAGGGAAGAATGAAAGTTTCAAAAGGTGAATTGTCCCCGAGCAGATTCGTTGACCAAGCTTTCACCTAGCTGGCAGGGTCGTAGGCTCACTCGGTAACAGGGAAGAATGAAAGTTTCAAAAGGTGAATTGGCCCCGACAGACCCACTGACCAGGCTCTGACCTAGCTGGCAGGGTTGTAGGCTCACTCGGTGGCAGGGAAGAATGAAAGTTTCAAAAGGTGAATAGCCCCGAGCAGACCCGCTGAACAGGCTCTCACCTAGCTGGCAGGGCCGTAGGCTCACTCAGTAGCAGGAAAGACAGTTTCAAAAGGTGATTGGCCCCGAGCAGACCCGTTGACCAGACTCTCACTTAATCGGCAAGGTCGTAGGCTCACTCGGTGGCAGGAAAGAAAGAAAGTTTCAAAAGGTGATTGGCCCCAAGCAGACCCGCTGACCTGGCTCTCACCTAGCTAGCAGGGTTGTAGGCTCACTCAATGACAGGAAAGATAATTTCAAAATGTAGTTGACTTGATGCAAATTCGCTGACCAGGCTCTCACTAGCTGGCAGTGCTGGGAGGCACTCAGAGGTAAGGTCGACATCGTAGCCCGAGCTGATCCCGCTATCGGGCTCCCACCAGCCGAAGGGGGGAGGGGAAGGCGTTCGGAGGGAAATACGGAAAGTGATTTGAAATGAAAGATCAAAGGGGAAGAAAGTCCGAGAAAGGAATCTGTGCAAGAGAAGGAAGTATCCAAGGCCAAGGTACTCGAGTGGGGTCCGCCGAGAGGGGTACTCGCCCGGCGAATGCACCCGAGGTATCGGCCTACCTAAAGGGACGTGGGAATCATTGGGAACAGGCGCGCTCTCGGCAAGATCACTCTTCCGGCAGAATCTTCGCGGTCGCCACCTAAATCCTAGAAGGGTATGGGCGCGTGCGGATGGGCTACGACCTTGTTGCACACCTGTGAGGTGAGAATGCCTTAATCACGTCCCAGGGTTAATGGCGAACTATGTGCGAATGCGCGAACTATGTGCAAATGTGCGAACCATGTGCGAGTGCGCGAACTATGCGCGAGTGGCAAAAAAAAGTAAGTAGAGAATGAAGAATGAACAAAATAAATAAATGTTTCATTTCATTACAAAAGTTTTCGCTTACAAAAGGGGGGATCTCGCCCCTAGCAAGTATTACAACCAAAAAGGGGGAAAGGAAAAGAAAACTAGAAGAAGAAAGCGGAAAAACTTCAGGGGGAGCGCTGGACTTCTCGCTGAAGGACCCGTCGCTTTCGCCTGAAGGACGGATGGTGTCGTTCTCTTGTTGAAGGTCGGCTTCGCCCTCCGGCACATCCAGCGCGGTGAAGAGCCAGGGCAGAACGTTGCGAGCTGTGAGCCTCTCGCCACCTTCGTTCAGGAGTCCAGCGTCCCGCAGCACCTGCAGCGCGTGCTTCGCACCAGTAGCGGATGCAGGAATTTTTTCTAGTGTGGGCGGACTAAAAAATTGCAAAAAAAATTGAAAAATATGAAACAAGTACATTAATCATTAATATGACAAAAATTATATAAAAGTTGCACATACAATAGTAGAAAGATATAAATAACCTTGTTTACAATACTCCGCTTCGAGCTTTCATGCTTTGAAAGCATTTCATAATGTCCTCATTGCTGATGGTGGAAAATATGTCTTCTTCAATACAAAGAAATTTTCAATCAGATTCAATTAAAACTGGAGCATAATCAAGAGCTTAATAAGCTAATAACTCACTATGCTGCAAAGTGCAATCCCTAATAAAACTGGAGCTAATAACAATTTCTAATGGCAGGCTTGCAACTCACTATGCTCTATCAATTTCTAATGGTAGCTCCATCAATTTCTAATGGAGCACTATCAATTATTAAGCTTGTACATTGCTGCAGGCTGCAGCTAATAACAGTTTCCTGGAGCAAAAAATCTCTTGTAGACGGAGGCATAATAAGAAAAATTGGAGCAAATAAAATTCAAAGAAATGTGTTCGGACTTCTGGGAGACATGCATGCATTGATAGGTTACCAAATAAACTAAATGATTTTGAACAAAATGCTCAAAAAATGCTAAGAAAAAAAAAACAGATCTACAAAAAAATGCTCAGAAAAAAAACAGCATCCAAAAAGATAATATCCTTAATGAAATCAGATCTGCTGAGTTCGTTCAGGAAAATTTTCAAAACAGATCTTTTTGGATAACATAATGATTAGCTAAATAAAACAGATTCGCATCTACAAAATCAAGATCAACAAAAAATTTGATGAAATCAAACCTTCTGAGGCATTGGACTGATCGGAGGCCGGAGGGTCGGAGTCTGAGGGATTCCGTAGGTCGGATTGAGAGGGGGAAGGCTTCCGTCGGTCGGATTGAGAGGAGGGCCTTCGTCGGTCCGATTGAGTGGGTGAGGGCTTCCGTCGGCCAGAGAGGGGGGAGGGATTTCGCTGGCTTGTGACATGTCGCGAGCTGTCGGGGGGGGGGGGGGGGGGGGGGGGTGTTGAGAATAGGGCATTGTACTATTAAGTAGAAAAAGGGTATTAGTCATGGCTTTCTCCGTGGCTAATACTATTAAGTTAAAAAAAGGGTATTAGCCACGGCCTTTTGCCGTGGCTAATACTATTAAATTTTTTTTTTTAATTTGAGTGTGGGCGGCCGCCCACACTCGCCCCAAGGTGGGTCCGCCCCTGCTTCGCACCCCTTAGGCTTTTTCCTGCATCATCACCTCGATCTCGTAGTTGGTGTAATGATGTCGATTGTTTTTTTCTCCGGGAGTTGGCGGGACAGCGACGTCTCGCAGGTGTTGGTTCTCGGCCCGCGGCTCCTTGGTCTGGTCCTCGAGGCCGGCCACTCGCACGCGCAGTATATCCGCGTTCGAAGTATCCTGAGAGTGGAAAATGATAAGGTTAGGGCAAGATAAAGCGAAAGCATAAGCATTTATGAAGGGTCGCACTTACCACTCTGACCGGGCGGTTGGCGAGAAGGGTCTCGGCGGCCTCCAGCTTGTGTGCCAAAGACACGACTTCTGAAGAAGCGAGGGCCTGAGTTCTCTCAACCTCGGTGAGGTTTCGCACGAGGTTGATGTTGCGGCACGATGACATGTGCGTGAGCTCGAGAGCACGCAGTTGGGCCCGCGCGGCCTCGTGCGCAAGCGCACGAGTGGTCTCGGCATCAAAGACCGTGGCGTCCTCTCGGCTGTAGAGCGCGAAACAGAGGGCGTAGGCTTCGCCGCTTGTGGTGTCCTGCTCCATCCAGGACGGGAGGAGTGTGGAAATTGAGGCCCGGTTGGCCTTCCGGTCCCACTGAAGTAAGGGTTCTTCTGCCTCATCGATGTACTTCTCGCCCAGGCCAAAATTCCGGTGCTCTCTCGGCACCGGTCTCGCGGAGGCCTCGCCAGCGCGTTTGAGGTCCCGGCGGCCCCATCCGCTGCGGTAGCTACCGACCCCGTCGCGGCAGGGGCACTTGCCTGGGGGTCTCGGCGGCGACCGCCTTACCTTTGGCGAGCGCTTAAGATTTAGACCGCTTGGGGGAGACGAAGCGGGAGCTGCTTCGGGCTTCCGCTTCTGGCCGCTGGCCTTGGAGGAACCCGGGTCTTTCCGGCAGGCTTCGGCAGCAGATCGCGCGAGATCTAGGGATGTGTCAGGAGCTCCCTCATTCACATGTGGCGGGTGAAGGGGAAGATCCCACGCTCCTGCATCAGGTTTGACCAAGTTAGAAAGGGTAGACAGAAAGATAAGCGAGAGCTAGGGCTGAAGCAGTCCGCCTTACCATCTCCCGGTAGAACTGGGGAGAGCGAGTCGACGTTTTTCCGCAGGTGGACAACGTCCATGCCGTGCCCCATGATGAACTGGTGGAGCTTGGCCTCATGACCTCCCAACGACGGAGGCTTGAAGGTCGATTCATCCTCCTATACTGACGCGAGAAGGGTGTTGCCGAAGTTCCCGGTGACGAAGACGAAGCGCCGAACCCAGTCATGGTTCTTGTTGGCGAGACCGGCCACCTTGAGCGAGTGCTCACCAGAGAAGAAGGCGACCCCGCTTTTCGCCCGGAAGTTGAATAGTTTGCAAAAGACGGGGAGGCTGAACTCGATCCTGTCCTCGCGAGATAGCAGGCGAATGCTACCAGCATGACTATGGAGTTGGGGTTGAGTTGCGCGGGAATGACTCCGAAGTAGCGGAAGGTCTGGCGCAGCTCCGACCAGGGAAGAAGGCGGAATCCCACTTCGAAATGATCCAGCGGAATGGTGAGCGTGTCGGGCGAGAACTGGTTGATGCGATCACGATTTCCGGGGCGGCGCTCGACGAACCCAGGCGGGACGTAATCCGCGATCGCCATCGTGAACTCATCCTCCGACAAATCGCAGGAAGCGAAGTCGTGGCTAGCGAATGCTTGGGCACACCTAGCCCTGCCATCAGCCTCGGCCACCATCGCGTAGGAGTAGGGGGTGGAAATTGAGTCACGCGAAAAGTCTTGAGAGAGGTGTGAGTGCGAGTGCGAGTACGGGAAGGAGAAGAAGAAAGCAGGGATGAAAGTAATAAATGTGGTGGGTGGGCCTGGCTATTTATAGAAAAACGAGGAAATCGAGAAGTTTCCTAGGCGCGGGGGTGCGTGTAGTGATCACGCTGCCCTGGCGTCTCGGAGCTCGAGCCAGCCCCACCTTCGCCCCACTCGCCAACAGGTGGCGAGTGCCGCGCGCGAAGTCCTCTGCAGGAAGGCAAGAGGGGCAGGATAAAGCACAAGGCAAAACCAAAACGTTATGCGAGACATGAGTATTTGGCAAAACATAAAAGAAATCATTCGGAACAGAAATATGGTAAACATCTAAAATAATGAGATTGTTCATAAAACAAGGCCGATCTCTGCGTCCATTACAGAATAAAATTAGGGTAAGGGGGATACGGGGGCGAGTGCTGGTAGACTCAGTATTGGATCCATTGCCATCAACCCCGACCTCGCCTCCCCGTCCTCGACGGCACTCGCGGGTAGTAGTATGCGCTTAGGGCGGTAAGCTCTTGCTTTTTTTCTCTGAGGTACTGCTTACCCTTGTAAAAGGACTTGTTATAAATCCCTGTGCATGCATATTGACACCATTTCTATTAACTTCCATTGAACTTAACCCTCTCTTATGGTTCAACAGAATTCAAGAGGTAACTTTACTGCAAGAAATTGTTGAGCTTGCTCAAGAGTGCCGTTTCCATTTATATGTAGTGGTCGATCATGTGAACTCTCATTACAAGGATTTCAATGCTGTGTCCAAAAATCTTGTATGTGCTTTGAAGGTAACTGTTCTAACTGTTTCAAACATGAAAACATACATTCTTTTTAAGTTGTTATTTTATTTTATTTTTTCATGTTCTGGCTCGAATAATTAACCTGATAGTTTTAACTGTTCTTTCGCAGGCAACTGCAGTAGCTGGCTTATATGATTACGAAGGTGGTTGCAACCTTCAAAGTGCATTGTCTAGACATTCATGGAAAGTCAGAGTTAAGATACTAATAACCGGAGTGAAAAAAGCTACTATACAGGTTATTCAGCATATAGAAAAAGAGGTAGGGCAGTTTGGACTTTAAGATTCTTAAGTATAGTTTCATGTAAGATATAACCAATTTTCTATTAGAAAGGCATTTCAAATGTATGTTTTCCATTTCAACTGCATTGTATATCAAGTTCAGCTTTGAATGATTGGTATTATGCAAGTTATTAGTTACTAAATTTAGGGTTTTTCTTATATTTATTTAGTTCTTTTATTACTTTAATGTTGTAAAAATGATCCAAATCCTTCCATTTAGTAGTATTATCATACTTTTTCAAGCCAGTACTTTTCTTAGGAATGTATAGTGTACAAGACAGATCCTGAAATGGTGATTCTTACGACAGTTGCCAATGCTGATATTGCAGGGTCTAGAGATGGGAATACCATATGAAGATCAGCTCATGTTGGAATTAACACAATTAAAGCAGACTAGTTTGCAGTGGTTAGATATGGCAAAAGAGGTTATACCATATGACGGTTTTTATAGTTAATTGATGCAATTTTCAAGCTAATGGAGGCTATGACCTCATTTTATTGCATCTGCTATGTATTTTGTTATTATTACGGAGTTCATATTTGAATTCAACACTTTTATGGGGTAAATTAATTGATTTTCATACTGCTGCAAAATAATTGATTTTAAGCGGGAGTCAGCAGATTGTACTTTGAATACAACACATTGGTGTAAACTAATTGATTTTCAATTGAGTGTAAACAGATAATTCCGTACAACATCCCCATATTTTTAATCAGCTGTGGTTGTAGTTTGTCCGCAGAAGTAGGACCAATTTGGTTTCAAGCTCTCTTGAGCCCAAATAAGGCTTGATTTGAGCTCTTGTAATTTGAAGCCAAACTTTGTTAACGCACAAATCAAACTAAATGCCTTTAATACTCTCACATGCAATATTGCTCATATATAGTTTTTAGGGGTTTTATACAAACACGCGGCTTTCCAGTAATTCATGCATGCCAATTTAAAAACAATCCTATTTTAAGTTACTAGCATCAAGCCTATTGACAACTGCTTTGCAGTGTAGAAATGCTTCTGACTTGGCTTCATTGTCTATGAATTCATATAGGTTGCATCTGATTCAGGAGAATTTGCATTAAGCCGGGTGTTTGAACTGATGAATGAAGGTGAAATTTTGCCTGTCAAATTCGATGCGGAGATGGAGGTAGGTAGAGTCATACTAAATGCAGCTTGTCTCATCATTTTATCTTCCTTGCTAATAAGTTCGAAATGTTGTAGTTATTGAGAAACCGTAGCATACTTTACTGCATATGTCGGAAGCCTGATGACCGAAGGCCCATGATTGCTTGTGACCAATGTGATGAGTGGTACCATTTTGATTGTCTTAATCTGAGTGAAGAACCTCGCAAGACTTTCTTTTGTCCAGCCTGCAAGCCATTTAATGGTGAATTAATCTCTCTTCCTCACCCAGCCTACCACGATGAAAGGTATGCTTTTGGTTGAGGCCAATCCCACTCTAGACTCTTTTTAGGGTTGGCAAACTATATTGTTATGATTTTGATTAGTTGGGTTTGCTTTAAATTTACTTATTTGGTGCATCACTGGCTAATGAAGAGAGCTATAATTTATTTTTCCTTATTTCATTCATGGGAAGTTCAGCTTATTTATACACCGTGAAGTTGTTCTCAAAGTATGACTTTGGGAAAGGGAACCTTTATAAGAATTGTAATCATCTCAATGGGCATGGCTTACCCCTTTTTTTCACTTTTGTTGAATTTCATCATTCTATCTAAATTGAAAAAAGCATCCTAACTAATTAATGAGATATTTGCTTTATACAAAAGCAGTATTCTATCTGCACATTGCACCACTCGCATTCCTTAAAACATGTTGTTACAGACTTTTTTATTGGTATTATTCGCAGATCATGCGGCAGCGAGGGGGAACCTCAAACTCCGGCTTGCCATGAATCTAAGAGAAGGCAACAGCCCAAAACTATTGATTCTTGTTTGGAGGGAAATGCGGTGGATGCTGCTGAAGAAGGCGATTTTCTAAAATGTTCCGGCGAAATTGACTATTTCTGGAGGGTGAGGCGGCGGCCTCTCCAAAGGGCTTCGAAAAAACACAGTAATTTAGGGAACCTTTCTCAGCTATTGCCATTCTCAACATGTAGCCAGACCAGCTAATTAATTGTTACTCCATTGTTTCTCTATTCAATTTTTCTCACTTTTTATAAGCCACAGGTTCAATAAACAATTAGATTATTATATATGCATGAATCCTCATGGAATGAGGAGAAATCAACAGTTTGGTAGTTCTCATAATAGCTCTGCTCTTTCATGCCTTTGGTTTCATAAGCAGTGGGACATTATTAGCACATTTCACTTGTTTATTTTCTCCCATTATTGTTCACTTGGAATTGAATTTTTTTCCCCCAATTCTTAGCTGCTATTGCATTCATCGTTACTTGCGGAATTTATAGTTTTCGTGGTCCAAGTAGTTCTTGAGCAATGATGTACGGCCGGGAGCGGGCATGAAGAGAAATAGTCGCTGAGCAATGTGAGGGATCAAACGGTTCAGATTTAGCCGTAGATTTAACCTTCCAGACATAGTCGGCAGTAATATCCATAAAACGTGCATCTCTCGATTCTCATCATCTCATGATCAAAGGTTAATTAAATATTATTATCCGTTTGATATGTACGGTGGTGAAAGCATGCGTATTTGTAATTTGGTTCCTGTTGTTTTGAGATCTGTGCTCTTCTTTGTTATTTTCTTCTCAGCTTTTTCCGATGTAATTTCTGATCTGTGCTCTTCAGATGGCTAATATTATCATATTGATTGACTATTGCTTTGGGAAATAATCCCCTATATGTGGCACACGCACACAGTATCCCGACCAATCATGAGAGTATCCCGACTGTGACAGTGCACAAACACACAAGTGACACGCACGGGGCTTCGCCCCTACGACCAATCACGCACGGGGCTTCGCCTCAGGTGCCCCGTGCGATAGTACTTCGGCCACGATATTACCCCAACGCAATGGTACTCCCTCCGCTTGCAATTCCCCGAGCGCCCACCCTTTGCTCATTTTTTCTTGTGCACGGGTTTGAGAGCAATGAGAGCACATTTTTTTTTATTGCGGGCAATGAGAGTATATTTTTTTTTAAATGAAAAAAAAAACACAAATTAATGTAATTGAAAATTTGGTAATAAATATGAGTAAAATTGCAAAGTTGAATGTTGCATCAAAAGTTATTTTTCTTTAATAGAATAGTATATATCTTTATTATATAAGTGAATTATAGCATTCTCCGTATTCTTATCATGCTTTCATGTTTACCGTTTAATCTTTCACATGTTTTATCCGAAACCTCTTTAATATAAAAAAAAAATTTAAAAATAAACTTCTCGGGAGAGAGAATGGGAGAGAGTGCAGCGGAGAGGAAAAGAGAGGGAAAAAATAATCTTTTTAAGTATATACGTTTATTTACAAAATAAATACTATAATATTAATGTATATTTTTTACGGTCATTTTGAGTACTCACATATGTATATATTGCGGGCGTAGCCCGCAGACGCGTCGAGCACGGGCGAAGCCCGTGCGAAGGCGAGCGAAGCCCGTGCGAAGGCGAGCGAAGCCCGTGCTGAGACGGGCGAAACCCGTCTGGATGCGGCTGCGGCCGCAACATACACATATGAGTATCTGAAATTACCGTAAATAAATATACATCAATATTACAATATTTATTTTCTTAAAAAAATAGGTATATACTTAAAAAGATTATTTTTTTTCTCTCCGCCGCACACTCTCTCTCTCTCTCTCTCTCCTCTCTCTCTCTTTCTCTCACTCTCTCTCTCTCTCTCTCCTGAAATTTTATTTTTATTTTTTTTATATTAAAGATGTTTCGGATAAAACATGTGAAAGATCTAACGGTAAAAAATGAAAGCACGGTCAGAGCATGAAAAATGTTATATTCACTTATATAATAAAGATATATACGAGGATTGATCATGTGCAGGTGTACAGACAATAGTCAAAATAGCTTCAAATCGAAAAGTGATCAACATAAAAGTTGTAGATCTCGTCTAGACGAACAACTTCATGTTGATCACTTTTTGATTTGGAGCTGTTTTGACCCTCGATTTGGGGCTCGAAATCTGGGACGGCGAGTCCACTACAGTTGAACTACAAAAATTCAATTTTCGGGCTCTGATTTGAGGGTCAAAACTTTCATGTTGATCACTTTTCGATTTGAAACCATCTTGACACCCCAAAACCCCTGCCCGTACGCCCGCACCTAAGGTTGCTCGCATATGAGGTCTCGTCTATTTTTATATATATATATATATATATATATATATATATATAGGGTTATTTATCGGAACCTTCCCTCGAAGTTTCTTTAATTTTCGAAATTACAATTGAGAGGAGGTTTTTGTAATTTGTAAAGTTAGAGAGGTGCAAGTTGTAATTACTCAAATTTCAAGAGGTGGTTCTCATAAATAATATATTTCACGGTCCATATTAATTTGTAGCTTATCTGACTAATTTGGAGAGAATCAGGATCCGGGTGGGAAGGGGAACAACACTTACATGGGCAATAGAACTCCTGGCGCACAATTTGTATGTTTATTTTTTCTATTTGCGTGGTTTACATTTTTTGCTGCTGATTATTTTCTTGAAAACTATGATTATTTTCTTGTCAAATTACTGTTATATTTTCAGTTACAGTCGTAAATTGTCTGTATTTTCAGTATAAATTGCCGTTGTAATTTAGTCTCTCGATACCCAAACAGAAGCAGCCTAACAGCGCAGTTATTCGCATGCGGATAGAAAACATATTCTGCAAAATGGAATAAAACATCAACCATAGTAATTCAAAAGGGTAGGTCGATGAGGCCGAGCCGGTTCGGTCCGGCTCAGGCCGATCTGGGCCAGGACAGTGAAGGGTGGAGGAGCTGCGGCCGTGGGTCAAAAACAACGAACGGTGGTGGTCCGTCCGTGTCCTTCAATCGGAAAAGGCGGTCGCTTTACGCACATGAGCATGTCTGTGGGTGCTGGCGCAGCTGAGTGCTTGTCTTTTGGTTTCCCTTCTTTTTGCCTGCTGGGGTTTATTTTTTTTTAGAGAGAGGAGATAGAGAGAGAAAGTGGGGTTTTTTTGTGAAATTATTGGTGTGGAGAGTGAAGAATGTGATGGAGTTGGTACTACATTTCTGGTTGCTTCCTGCTCCCATGTCTTTCCCTTGTCCCCCACCCCATGCTCAATTATGATCATTCTCGTGGTGCGGTTGGTGTCTGGATAAGGGAATATTTTCTACTTCCACAGTTGATACTGTATTTTACCATACTTTTGGCTATTCGCACTAATCGTTATCCGCAACTGCATACGCATGTTTTTCAGAAATCGATATCCGCAAACACGAAAGCATATATATATATATGAAAATTATCTCGCTACTTTGCATATTCACGGAACCTCTCTTTTATGCGTTAAAATTCCCCGCAGTGAGTGCTTTAAATATCTGGGATAGATAATTCAAAACGATGGAGGTGTGGATAAGGATGTGATACATAGAATCCAAGCAGGTTGGTTGAAGTGGAAAGGCGCGTCTGAGATCTTATGTGATGGTAAAGTACCATTAAAACTTAGAGGCAAATTTTACCGTACTGCAATAAGGCAAGCAATGCTCTACGGTTCTGAGCGTTGGGCAGTGATTGATGCACATGAGCAAAAAATGGGAGTTGCGGAGATGAGAATGCTTAGGTGGATGTGTGGTCACATGAGACTGGATAAAATTAGGAATGAATGTATCAGAGATAAGACATAATCCAATTGTAGAGAAGATGCGAGAAGCTCTTTTATGGTGGTTCGGACATGTACATATGAGACTATTAGAGGCGCATGTTAGGCGTTGTGAGAATTTAGTCAATGGACATGTTAAACAAGGGAGGGGTACGGTAGACCAAAAAGACTTGGAATGAAACTATAAGAAAAGACATGATGTACTCAGGCAGTACTGAGACTGATTCAGGATAGAGCGCAAAGGATCCATATAGCCGACCCCACTATGGTGGGATAAATGCTCTCTCTCTCTCTCTCTCTCTCTCTCTCTCTCTATATATATATATATATATATATATATATATAAACACACACACACATACATGTGGGCACTTCTATCTTCAATGTCACTTGAGCTAGCTTAGACTATATCCACTAAAATAAGATCATGGTGGACTCGACCAATAATAATTGATGTATTGTCTATTTTGGTTTAGCTTATTTCATGCTATGTTGAACTGCATGATTATATCATTGATCTACAAGTACTTTTCAGACCGTCATTTATCTCATAATTAGTCACATTGGAGCACAATTATCTATGAAGGCTCTAAAATAACTCTATCATTTGCTCTAAAATTGCACATCTTATATTTGTGGGTCCAAAATATTACTTAACGGATGTGATATGGTTCATTCCTACATATTTTTCTCATCTAGAAATTTATCATCCTAGAAACATGTCAACAATTGTCCAATACTGCATTTTCTTGGGATCAATAATTTAAGCTATGAGACCGAAAACATAAGGGTGTTCATTCGTTGTATTGTCTTCTTCGATGAGACTAAACGTAGTGAAGGATGCGAAGAAGAAACCTATTTGATAAATTCTTGTAACAAGTTTTTATGTGAACTCGTTGTGATTATATATCTTTTCCCCGTTTAGCAATGAAGTGATTTCTTCTCGTATCCCCGAACATTATTTGCGTTATCTTTTGTATTTTTGTTGTGACATTGCTATTAGTTTCATGTTTTTGTACTTATTTACTTGTTATATCTAAGTTGATTCTATAAACATCGATGTATTTGTGCAACTTATTAGCAAATTTGGCCACTAAAAAAAATATACAAGCTACTAGAAACATAAATCAAATGTAAAATGTGATGAATTTTGTACAACCCGTATTTGGCGAGCGGCTGAAGGCGAATCAAAGACACAAGGAGCTCATCTAGAACTCGCCATTTCAGTGTATCAGCTCGTTGGTGAGCTCCGTCTGGGCTCGCCAGTAAGCTTGCCTAATTCCCTTGAGCTCGCCCGTGAGCTCTCTCCCCGGTCGTGTGGACTCATACAACTCGGCCAATCGTCTCATCAAACCGCTAGCGAGCTCCTTCCAAACTCGCCACCGAGCTCGTTCAACAATCCTGAACTCGCCCGTGAGCTCTCTTCTCAGGCACCCTCCAGTTTAGCGACCTCGCCAAAATGGAGCTCGGCTCAGGCGGCATCGACTAACGCAATCCCAGCCAGCTCTCAGGATTAAGGTCGTCAGGAAGCAAGTATCTAGGATCTTGTAAAGGCGGGGTTGGATATTTGGAGACCGTACCCCCCTATGGATTGTTTCTATTCCGGGTTGGAATTTGGTATGTATGCCCACGTAATTTGGGAGGTGCGCGAGAAGATCCGACCATAGGATCTTGCGATCAACGGTCGAGATGCATCTCCCGCAATACATCTGAAATACTCCTCTAACACTGCTATCAATTTTCCACAATATGGTCCGAATATTAATCTACACTGCTGGATCTCGCGATCCTACGATCGCAGGTGCGCATACGTACCAAATTATTTGTGTTCTATTCCTCCCATCAACTTTGATGTTTGATGGATACAGTGGTCGGCCTTTCCGTACAACTCATTAAACATGTATTTAATTTTCACGATGCTGTTCGAAATATTTGAATTATTTAATTTTATTTCCAATTCCACAAAGTTTAATATTTGTTTTTTCATTATCCCGAATTTATTCATAATAATGACCGAATGTAGCTAGCATTAAATGTAAATATAAATAATTACCAAATTAGCTTGAAAGGTCATTAATTAATCTTTATTCTTATATTTTCTTAGGATTACATAATATAACTATAATATATTTTCTTAGGCAAAACAATGGTTATGAACGTCACCAAAAAAATAAAAAATATTACGATTATTGGTTTTAATTAGACTTATTATTTATTCCAAAGACTACTTAACTTATTTAAGCTTCATTTGGCATAGCGATGACGGCCATGAACGTGGTAATTATGAACTGTCGTTCGTGAACGTTTGACTATCACCTAAAAACTTTCATCCACTTTTATGTTCAAACCTAGTTTTTTTCTTTTTCTTAAGTGCGATCATAACCGTTGTCATGTCAAACATATATTTTATTTATGACGGTTGCGTTTTGTCCAATCTCATTGGAGCAAAAATGTCACGCCAAACTAAGCCTCAGTTGATAATTAATTATTTTTCAAAAGATTATTTTATATTTAGAGAGTCTCTTCTAATTTTTCACTTGATTTAAAGTATAAGACTAATTTAAAAAAAAACTAAAAAAAAAGAAAAGAAATGAGAATAAAACAAATTGCCGGAAATAGGTTGGTGGGTAATGTAGGGCAGTTGGGTCATTAAGTAGACGTCTGTGTCCTCATGTCGGCAACTTTATAGCTATCAAAATAGCCTGCTTTAGAAAATCGGACCGCCAGGTTGGTCCGGCCCGTGTATTAAGACCGCTTATTATCACGACCGGCGAACCGGCTATGAATAATTATGATAAGCTTGTTGTCATCGTATCGTAATTAACAGTTAATTATATGTTTTTGTGGTCAATTTATGATTAACACGTAATGCAATGTTACATGTTTAGATATTGCTAAAGTTTGCACTAATATAGTGTACAAAAGGAAAGCGGCACAAAAAATTTGTTTTGAAAATAAACTGTAAAAGTTATGGGGGGGGGCATTTATTTAACCGATATATTATATACGCTTAACGCGCATTTCACTATATCCGCGCTTAGGGTTTAGCATCCCGCGCCCTCTTCCTCACACCGCGCATCCCGCGCCCTCCCTGCTATCGCCGACCTCCTCACGCCGCCGGCCCTCGCGCCCTCCATGCTACTGAAAATCTCCTCACGCCGCATCTATTTCGTCCGGGGCCGACATCCTCACGCCGGATCCACTCCGGCCAGCTGCATCCAGTGCCCTCCCTACACCGGAACAATTTAATTTCAGCAATCAGATTTTTCAAGAGCGAAAAACTAGAAGGTAATGTCGGTTCTTCATTCATTCAAGAGCAGATATTAAATGTCCAATACTAGTGTATTGGATATTCAACAACTAGTCACTAGTGTATTAAATGTTGTTCTGCTATGAAACAGGATGAGTCATGAAACATTAGGCACTTCAGGTTCATCTTCAATGCATATTGATGGTCATTCTGCAGATATTAACACAGTAGAAGAGGATTCAAATTTTAGTCCTCTTCAAACTAACGAACCTTACATTGGCCTTGAGTTTGATGATTTGTATCAAGTTTACAATTTCTATAATTGTTATGCAAAGAATTCAGGGTTTGGAATCAGGAAAAATTCTAGTAGCAAATCTAGAATAACAGAAAATTTGATATGAAAAAATTATGTCTGTGATAAATCTGGCAAAAAAGTTATACGTAATATGAATGAATCAACTGCAAATACAAGGCGACGTGATACAAGGGTCGGATGTGGAGCGAAGTTATTAGATGTGCGAAAAAATAAATACGATCTGCATTTGTTAAAGAGCATAACCACGCATTGGACACACCAAGAATCTTACTTTTGGAGATGTACTTGTATTTGATGTGACTTATAAAACTAATAATCTTATGATGCCTTTTGCACCATTTATTGGTGTAAACCATCATAGACAATCAATTTTATTTGGATGTGCACTTTTGGCTGACGAAAAAGAGGAGAAATTTACCTGGGTTTTTCAACAATGGTTGAAATGTATGTTTAACAAAGCACCTCTTATAATCATTACTGATATGGATCAAATAATGTTCAATGCTATTAAAGTTCTTTTCCCAAAAAGTCAACATCGATTTTGTTCATGGCACATACATAAACATCTTGTAGAGAATGTTTATGAAATGAAAGATTGTAATACTGACTTTTCAAAAGATTATAAACAATGGTATAAGAGCAGAAGTATTGAAGCTAGTGAGAGTGCATGGACTGATTTGATTATAAAATATTCTCTAGAGAAAAATAAATGGCTGAGTAGAATGTGGCAGCGTAGATTTCATTAGGTTTCAGCTTATCTAAAAGGTTTCTTTGTAATTGGAGTTTATTAAACAATACGAGAAAGCAGTCCAAGTTCGTCGCCATGCTGAAGAAGTCGGAGATTTTAAAACAATGAATTCAATAGCATCCTTAATTGGCAATACGAGCATTGAAGAACAAGCAAGAAAATGCTACACAAAATCTATGTTTCAACTTTTTCAATGCGAGTTTAAAGGAATCTTATATTGTTGGCACCAAAAAATTGATTCATTTGGTTTGGTAAAAAAAATATAGAGGGGTCTGTCTTCTGATTTAAGAGAAAATTGGTATACAGTTGAATTTGTGGATTCAGACCCTATCAGTGTAAGATGTGAATGTTGTTTATTTGAAACGAATGGTATTTTATGCAAGCATTGTCTTAAAATTTTATGCAAAAAACAGATCACGAAAAATCATGAATGTTATATTCTAAAAAGATGGACTATCCAAGCAAGACATATACTGACTTATGAATCAACTGAAATGTCTACTATTACTTCAGTAACATAGGTTATGAAGTGGAATCTAACTTGTCTCTTCAACAAACTAGTGGAAAAATGTTCAACATCAGATAAAGCTTTCAAAGAGCTGTTTGATTACATAAATCAAAAGATTGAAGAGTGTGATTTGGATGCTTCCCTAAAAGTGCCAGAAACTGACAAAAATGATAAAAGTAAAAAAAAAACGATCCTATAACAGTTCGAACAAAAGGTCGACCAAAATTTGCTTCTCGAATTCATTCAGGAATTGAGATATCAAATGATAAAAGTAAAAAAAGAACATGTGGTGCATGTGGAGAAAAAGGACACTATTCAACATGTCCTAAAAAATAAAGGTACATTCTATATTTAATATTTCATTTTTTAAACTTAGAATTCACTTGAAATAATTATCTTTTTTAACAGGGTAAAGTTGATGAATAGTTGCTGCAATATCAAATGATGGAGCATATTGGAAGCATATTGATGAATAGTTGCTTACAAGGATCAAAACTTTTTTTTTAACTAGTTATCATACTTTTTTGAACTACTTTTTTGAACTAGTTATCATACGCATTGAAATGCCAGTTCTCGAGAAAAAGTAAGGGGCAAGGCCGTTCGTCGAACGTCGTTCGACGAACGCCATCGGGCCGTTCGACGAACTCCATCGGGCCGTTCGACGAACTCCAGGGCGTTCGTCGAACGCCGATCGGCGAACGGGATATCGGGTCGTTCGACGATGGCCATGTCGTTCGTCGAACGCTGTCGAAATCCGTTCGTCGATCGCTGTCGAAATCCGTTCGTCAAACGCTGTCGAAAGCCGTTCGTCGAACGCTGTCGAAATCCGTTCGCTGAACGCTGTCGAAAGCCGTTCGTGGAGCGCTGTCAAAAGCCATTCGTCGAGCGCTGTCGAAATCCGTTCGTCGAGCGCTGTCGAAATCCGTTCGACGAGCGCTGTCGAAATCCGTTCGTCGATCGCCGTCGAAACTCTAATGCAATAGCGCGTAGATTGCTTATGTCCGCTTCACGTGGATTTCCAGTGGACCCTTTATTTAATTTCCGCGGATAAAATTTCTAACCAATAATCTAATAAATCAAAAGTTATAAATAGGCTTCGTTCGTTTGGCGGGTTTTCAGGGAAAATTTTGGTTTTGAGTTTTGAATTTCAATTGTTGATGTTCGTTTAGCATATAATTGGACGGAATTTGTTTTCCTCCAATTCTTATCGGGTCGGACCCGTTAAGAATATAAGAGAAATGAAAACCCTCCTCATTTCATAGGTTGTCTCTCTCTCTCCCGCTCCCCGCTCCTGAAAGCCCTGCGCCATTTCGCGATTCGCCGACTCCCCCGTTCTCCTCCTCCCGTGTGTGCTCCGGCGCCTGTTCTCCTCCGGCGACGTAAGGAGGCCGCAAGAAGGTTGCTGCTCAGGCGTCTCAGGCGGCGACACTTCGTCTCTGGAGGCCGCAAGAGGGTTGCATCTGCTCAGGCGACACCATCTCTGGCGACCTAGCACCTCCTCCATTATTCCTTCCGCTCAAGGAGAACCTCCTATCTTCTCCTTCGTATTGCATCAGCAACTTTGGAATAGGTACTCTTAAACCCTAAAAATCTGAAATTTTTGGAGTACTTTGTTAGGGCTTTCAATGTATGTTGGCTTATGTTAGCAATGTAGGTTATTTTAGGAAATGTGGCATGTGTGTGATTTTTTATACCAAGAATGTATTCAAAATTTGTGCATGATTGTGTGTTGTGTGTCTAATTTGCATGTGTGTGTATGTTGTTGTTGTGTGTGTGTGTATGTTGCATATGTGTGTGTGTGTGTGTGTTGCATATGTGTGTGTATGTTGCATATGTGTGTGTGTGTGCGCGCGCGCGCGCGTGTGTGTGTGTGTGCGCGTGTTGCAATTAAGCAGATTCTTATATTCTGATGTCAATTTAGTATCCATGACTTAAGATAGTTTATTAAAAAAAAGTAATATCGAGCAATCCTAAAACTGAATTTGTGTGTGTAAATATTGTAAATGTGTGTGTGTGTGTGTGTTTGTAAATATGTGTGTATTTGTTAAAATATTGTTGTGTGTGTAAATATTGTTGTGTGTTTGTTAAAATATGTGTGTTGTGTATTTGTATGCTTGTGTGTGCATGTGTGTGTGTGTGTGTAAATATTGTAAATATGTATAATGTGTGTGTCTTGTGTGTGTACGTGTGTGTGTGTGTATTTGTATGCTTGTGTCTACATGTTGTGTGTGTATGTAAGTGTGTGCATGTTGTGTGTGTGTGTAAATATTTGTGTACATGTTGTGTGTGTGTGTGTGTGTGTATGTTTGTGTACATGTATTTATACTTTTTTTGGATTCATCGTAGATGGATGTGATCAATGATTTACATAGAAAGAAAAGAATGTTAAAGAGAAAAAGGACAATTTTAGTTGTTTTAGCTGCATCTGCTGTGGCAATGATGAAACATAGAGGACTCAATTGTCCAAGTATTAGAGAGCATCGTGATAATCTAAGGACGACACTACTAAACATATTATATAATAGGTATGATATCAACTGATATAACCAACTATGCATGAACAAGAGTGTTTTCCATACCCTGTGTGACTTATTAGTGGAGAAGAGGCTTTTAGTTGAAACTCAAAATGTGACAGTTAATGAATCAGTCAGGTTATTCTTATATACCCTTGCGCACAATAACAAATTTAGGGATGTCGGGGGTACGTACTTACGTTCCATCGATACCTTAAGCAGACATTTCAATATTTTCCTAAAGGCAGTTCTGAAGATGACTGCGGAGTTCATTAAGCTTCCCGAAACATCACAAGCAAATAAATGGGGGTATTTTAAGGATTGTGTGGGCCCTATTGATGGCACACACATTGAGGTCACTGTCCATGTACGTGATCAAGGTAGATATCGGAATAGGAAACAAGCTATCACCACTAATGTCTTAGGAGTATGTGATACAGGCATGAAGTTCATATATGTTTTACCTGGATGGTAGTGTTTCTCATCAGATTCAAGAGTGTTGCGTAACGCATTGGAAAGGGAGGATCGTTTTGAAGTTCCCGTAGGTATATATATTTGACTCGTGTATTATCTTACCGGTAATACATTTTGTCATTACATAACATTAAATTTATCAATGTTGGTAAGTACTATCTTGTTGATGCGGGTTACACAAACGGGCCAGGATATCTAGTGTCTTATCACTCGACCTGTTATCATCTTCAAGAGTGGGCGACGCAAGGAAATAATCCTACAACGTACAAAGAATTACTTAATCTTCGACACTCAAAGAAAAGAATTGTCATTGAAAGAATATTCAAGCTACTAAAAAAAAGATGAGCAATTTTACGCCAGCCATCATTTTTTGATCTCAAGCGGCAGGTACAAATATTTTTTTAACTATTATTTAGCATCAATATATGATTTAATATTCCTCATTTATCCAATAGGTTCAGATCATCAATGCATGTTGCATTCTCCACAACTTCTTGATGGAGAAGAAGCTACTAAATGATGCTAGATTGGTGGATGAAGTTGATGCGGAGATACTGACACGTCGTACTAGCGGGAACAGTTACGAATATGAGGATATTGTTGAATCTATTCAAGCCACAAATGAATGGACCGTTTTCTGAGATAACTTAGCTATTACAATGTTTAATGACTATCAAACTCGACACCACTAGCAACAAATGAATATGTGTTAGCTATAGTCGGGTTATCATTTTGCATAGTTATAGTAGTTTGTTAACATTTTGTGTAATTACAATTATAGTTGTTTTGTACAGTTAGCGATTACAAATGATGTATGTGCATGTTATCATTTTGTTTATATGAAAACTTGTTATTTCATATGAAAGGTTATTGTGTTTCGTATTTAATTTGTTTATATGAAATGTTCAAACAGTGTCGATAATGGACAAGCACAAAATCCAAGCTGAAAAAGAGAAGAAAAAACATATATTCATTGGACGTCTACAATGGATCATGTCCTTACAACAACTCTTCTAGAACAACAAAATCTTGGAAACAAAGGTGCTAATGAATGGAAAGGAGTAGCATTTACTGCTGCGATCGCTGCTATGTGGGAGGAGTGTTAGGTTCGACTAAGCAAAGAGAAGATAATGGCAAGGCTAAGAACTTGGAATAAGTACTACCAGGAGGTATCGACAATGCTCGATACAAGTGGCTTTGGAAGCGATTGGGAAAGACATGTTGTCAGAGTTGATAGTGAGGAGGTGTGGGCCGAATATATCAAGGTAATTATTTATCTTGTGCATTTCTCTTTGTTATTTAATTAAATTATAAATTAACTTAATTGTAAAAATGCGGGCACATCCATCTGTAAGGCACTACAAAGATAAGGTCACAGTTGTACAACCATGTATTCGCCGAGTGGGTCCCCGGGGTCCAGGGTGTCGCTAGGCCCAGTATTTTTAAGAGGCACTGCCCCAGGAAAGAGAGGAGGGTGGGCTCAAGGTTATTCCGAGCAGTAGGGGGCGAGCCGGGGAGGCGGGCGGCCTCCCGCTCGACCGACATAGCAGTAGGGGGCGAGCCGGGGAGGAGGGCGACCTCCCGCTCGCCCGGCCCTGTCACGACCCGTCTAATAACGGTTATCAGAGTGTGCTACGGGCGGGTCGTGATGCCGCAGACATGGACAAAGAGAAGCCATGACTGCCAGGCGGGTGCTGTAATACCAAAACATCTGTAGAAAATAGTTAGATTTAAAAAAAACAGTACCAGTTTGATTTATTATGCGGAAGCTTGAATTAAAAGTGATGCTCATGCACATTGATCAATTCTCATGCTATGATTACGAAGTAAAATAGATGCTAGTAAACCGCAGAAACAAGATGAACATTTATATAATGCTGAAATACATCAATATCATCCTAAGAGTTGTCCACGATACAAGGAAAAATGTCTGGCAGTAACTAGTACAGGAAAGACAAATCCAAAAGTAAAAGAAACAAGATACTAAGGACCTGATGTAGCAACTACATGACAGTAAACCTCCAACAGACGGGAGCTGGGCGAGGAACCACTCAGGAAGTAGACGGCGCAGTCACGAACCCTAAGGCAAATCCAATCAGAAGGAAAAGCCTCAGAACAAGATAAATAGCAGAGATTCAAGTTAATTAAACAAACAAGTAAACGGGGAAACAAGCATAGCAGTAAAGTATGTCAGAGACTAACTGAGATTCTTTAGTAAATTTTTAGCCTACTCCGGAGTTTTAGCCTAAACAGAAACGTATAAGCAGAAATCAATGAAAGACGTGTGTGTCGTCATTTGATGTACAAGATTCTAGCATGGGAGTGGATGCAAGGCTTAGGCTACCGCTGCTTACAAGACTCCCTTATTGATTTCTGTTACCATTCAAGTGTGAACTCATTTTTCCGGTGTCACATCAAACGACACATTCTCTTTCGTTGTTTGCCTATGACGTCTAAAGAGCTTACTTATCTGCAAGTAATAGATTCAAGTGGAGCTAGTACGGTACAAGTGTGACTGAAATAAAACTTGTTTGCAAGCGAGAGAGTTATCTCTACTTGCCTTAAGGAGGAGCCGGGCTTGAAGGCGGCGGCTAAGAGGCAAGGTCTAAACTTTAGCGGAACCTATTCAAGATGCGTTCACATGAAAAGTTTGTTTCAACGCTTATTCCTACGCGCACACATGTGACTATGTTGCGTAAAATAATTCAAGGGGCAAGTTAAGGAATATACCTCCCTCGGCAAAGAGGGGAGAAGCGGTTACCACCAGAGACCCGAAGGTTTTGGCGGCGGTTGAATCCGGGAACCCTAATTCGGAGAGGGCCTTGAGCGATTCCACCGCTACATTCGTTGAACGGCACCGAAAACCGAAAAAAAAAACTTAGGATTAGTCGAGTACATGACACACCCACGCGGATCCGACGTGATTACGTCGTCCGGAGGCGAAAGTTAGCACAAAGCAATTAGGTTAAAATCTGAAATGCGGGAATCGGAGGAAGATTTACCCAAGGAGGCCAGATCGGAGCCCAAAAATCCACGGAGAGGCGGATCCGAGCAAACCCTAGACGTTCTCCTTGCAAATCTCCGGCTAAATCGAAGAGGAAGGGCTGCCGGAGGAAGAGGGTCTGGCTGCCGGCCAGAGGAGGAGAATGGGGGGTTGCTGTCGGCCAGAGGAGAAGAAGAGGGGAGGCCTTGCTGCTGCCGGCGTCCAGGAAAAGAGAAGGAGAGGGCGGCTGGAGGCAGAGCAGGCGGCGGCGGCGCACGCAGGAGGAAGAGCAGGCGGCGCACGCAGGAGGAAGAGCAGGCGGCGGCGGCGAGTTGTGCGGGAGATGGAAGCAGGAGCGGCAGCGATGTTCTGCGCAGGAGACGAGAACGGGATCGGGAAGAAGGGAGCCCTAGCGTGCGGGAATGTTAGACCGGGGGGGCGGTTTTAATCGGGAGAGATGGGGGGTGCGGTTAGAGGGATTAATAAGGGGGAAGGTTTCTATTATAATATATTCATTATTATTATTAGGTGTTTAAATTAAGGGTTGTTACATTCTCCCCTACTTAGAAAGTTTCGTCCCGAAACTTCTGATGATTTCTTGGCTGGGGCTAATATGACGAAGGTTCAGATGCCTTTTATACCGACAAGATTTGCAAATCAAGACATGAATCACTATGGAAAATAGCACAAAGAGAAGAGAACAAGAGCGGAGGCATACCAGGATCAAGAGAAAAGATGTGGGTACTTGCTACGCATTTCAGACTCGAGCTCCCAAGTGAACTCCTCAGATCTGCCATGCACCCAAAGTACCTTCACCATAGGAATGGTTCTCTTCCGAAGCTTGCGTTCTTGATACTCAACGATCTTCGCGGGTTCAACTGGATAGGACAGATTAGCTTCAGGAATCACTGGAACTTCCTCAATGACGCGGGTAGGATCATGAATGTACTTCCGAAGCTGGCTGACGTGGAAGACATTATGAACACTGGCCAAGGAATCAGGTAGCTCCAGGCGGTAAGCAGATCCTCCAACACGCTCTGAAATAACATACGGTCCCACGAATCTCGGGCTGAGCTTATGGTGGCGACCGAAACGCTTCACCCCAGGAGTAGGGGAAACCTTCAAGAACACACGATCACCCACCGCAAACTCCAACGGACGGCGACGCTGATTAGCATACTTCCTCTGCCTCTCTACGGCACGGCTAAGCTGAAGACGAGTCTTCTTGGTGGCCTCTTCCATTTCCTGGAGTAACTCAGGACCCAACACAACCTTTTCACCAACTTCTGACCAGTAGAGAGGGGTCCTACAATGACGCCCATACAACGCCTCGAAAGGGGCCATCTGGAGGCTCTCCTGATAGCTGTTGTTGTAGGCGAATTCAACCAATGGCAAGTGCTCATCCCAAGCTCCCTTATAGTCCAGAATATAACACCGAAGCATATCTTCAAGAATCTGATTCACCCTTTCGGTCTGGCCATCAGTAGTCGGATGGTAAGCGGTGCTCAGGTTGAGCTCAGTGCCCAGAGCTTGCTGGAATCCCTTCCAGAAGTGCGATACAAATCTCGAGTCACGATCAGAAACAATCCGCAGAGGGATCCCATGAAGTCTAACTATCTCAGAAACATAGATCCGAGCCATCTTCTCGGTGGGATGACCTTCCTTGTACGGGATGAAGTGAGCTACCTTAGTCAAGCGGTCCACAATAACCCAAATCGCATCATGACCTCTCGGATTACGGGGCAGTCCAGTGATGAAATCCATAGAGATGTCTTCCCATTTCCACTCTGGGATAGGCAGGGGCTGCAAGAGACCACCGGGACGCTGGCGCTGAGCTTTCACCTTCTAACACGTCAGACAACGAGCGATGAAGCGGGCAATATAGTTCTTCATACCAGGCCACCACACAATCTGTTTCAAATCATGGTACATCTTATTGTTGCCTGGATGGCCAGACGTGCGGGACTCATGAGCTTCTCGACAAATACTACTCAACAGCTCGGGGACATCAGGAATGCAAAGGAGACCTCGGAAACGTAGAACATCATCCGAGATAGAGAAATCCGGGAGGGTCCCAAGTTCAACCTGTCGGCGAATGCGCTGAAGTTCTGGATCAGATGGCTGCAAATCCTTCACCTGCTCTACCCATAACGGAACGGAAACTCCTCCGTGACCCTCAGGTGCGATGGATATGTCCATCCGGTCGAGGTCATCTATCAAGGCTGCAAGGGATGCTGACATAGGGGTGCAGGCGGCAGCCGTAGCATGTCGGCTCAGCGCATCTGCCACTGAATTGGCTTTGCCGGGCACATAAGTGATCTGCAAGTAATAATCCGCTACAAACTCAAGCCATCGTCTCTGCCGAAGATTGAGGTCCTTCTGAACGAAAATGTACTTTAAGCTCTGGTGATCGGTGTAAAAGTGGCACTTCACCCCATAGAGGTAATGACGCCACAACTTCAAGGCAAAAACCACCGCGGCAAACTAAAAATCGTGAGTGGGATAATTGCGCTCATGGATCTTCAACTGCCTCGACCCATAGGCAATAACACGGTCCTCCTGCATCAGAACACCACCCAGACCCACTCCGGAAGCGTCGGTGTGCACGGAAAAATCCAAACCCTCAGAAGGAAGAGCTAATACTGGCGCTGAACACAACCTTTGTTTCAATTCAGAGAAGGATTGCTCACACTGATCTGTCCACTCAAACCTGGCATGCTTTTGAGTTAGCTTTGTCAGAGGAGCAGCAAGAGAGGAGAAACCCTTGACGAAGCGCCGATAATAGCCAGCTAACCCAAGGAAACTGCGGATTTCAGTAGGGGTAGAGGGTTGCTTCCAGTCCATCACTGCAGAGATTTTGGCGGGGTCAACGGATAGCCCATCCCCTGAAATGACATGCCCCAAAAAGGCAACACGATCCAGTCAGAACTCACACTTTGCCAACTTGGCATAGAGTTGGTGCTGGCGAAGAGTGGAGAGAGTGAGCCTAAGATGTGCATCATGCTCTTCACGGGTCTTGGAATAGACCAGAATATCATCAATGAACACAATGATGAACTTATACAGATATTCGCGAAAGACGCGGTTCATCATATCCATAAAGGTGGAGGGAGCATTGGTCAACCCAAAGGACATCACCAGGAACTCAAAATGTCCATACCGAGTTCTGAATGCAGTCCTGGGGATGTCGGATTCCTTGATCTTCAACTGATGATAACCCGATCTGAGATCTATCTTGGAAAACACGGTACTTCCCTTAAGCTGATCAAAGAGGTCATCCACACGCGGGAGGGGATGCTTGTTCTTGATTGTGACCTTATTCAGATCCCGGTAGTCAATACAAAGTCTCAAAGAACCATCCTTCTTCTTTACGAAGAGGACGGGGGCTCCCAACGGAGAAGTGCTGGGACGAATGTATCCAAGCTCGAGCATCTCGTCCAACTGCAATCGGAGTTCTTCCAACTCGCGCGGGGCCATCCGGTAAGGAGCTTTAGATATAGGGCGCGTTCCAGGCTCCACATCAATAGCGAACTCTACCTCACGATCAGGCAGCATCCCAGGCAGCTCGGCGGGAAACACGTCAGGAAACTCAGAAACGATCGGGATAGACTCGAGTGAAGGAGTAGCAGAATCTGAATGAGAAGCATAAACAAAGTCAGCAATGCACCCTTGACTGAGAAGCCGAGTGGCACGTACAGCAGAAATTACCTTCAGATGGCTGCGGGTCTGCACGTGAACACTGAAATCCTTGCCACTGATGCTGAGATTGATCCTCTTTGCCGCTCAATCCAGCTTCACTCGATATGCAACCAGCCAATCCATTCCCAAAATCACGTCGAACTCAGACATCTCCAGAATTATGAGATTCGCAAAGACTTGCAATTCTTCGAGCAAGATTGGGCAATTGGGGATACCCCTAGTTGATAGGTGTTGATGACCCGGCACAGAAATCTCAAAAGGGGCCTCCAGAGGTGAAGTGGGCCAACCATGCAGGTCCACGATATGGCGAGCAATAAACGAGTGAGATGCGCCAGAATCAAAGAGAATCTGCAACCACTTGTTTTTTACTCTAAATCTCCCTAAAACGAATAGCAGTTATAACCGCCAATTCCGGTTGTTTTTCATATAAAAGCATACATAAATACTTGCAGGAAAAATAAAACAACACATACGTACCAGAGATGACGTCCGTGGAAGCGAGCGCCTCGCCTTGAGTAAGGACATTCACCATAGCCTTACCCATATTCTGGGCTCCGGGGTTAGCCTGCTGTGGCTGAGTAGTGACCGGGCCTTCCCTCATGGGGAAGTCGAACTTGAGATGACCCACTTGCCCACACTTGAAACAGGCCTTCTGCTTACGGCGACAGTCCCTCAGTTGATGGCCCGGCAACTTGCAGTAGGCACAAACAGTGGAGGCGGAGGCAAGTGTCATCGGAGGCTGTGTAGGAGCGGCTGTCTTCTGCTTCTTCAAGAGAGACCGACAGACTTGGGCGATATGGCCCACCTTGTTGCAGTAAGCACACACCTCCATGGACTTGGAACCTTGCTCCTGAGGTGGAGCACTCCTGCGCTTGAGGTCGGATGCAGCGGCATTGCTCATTCCGTGCTGGGCTTTCTTCCCAGTACGATCCAGCTCAATAGCTTCCGCCCGCATGGCGGCTCCCACGGTCTCTGCATAGGTTCTGGCGTCGTGTGCTACCACATGCTGGCGAATGTCATGGCGAAGTCCCTTCACGAAATGACTGATCTTTTTGGCTTCATCGGCACGAACTCCGTAGCAAGGAGGGACAGACGGGAGAACTCCTGCGCATACTCTGTCACTATCCTGCCAGGCTGCTGAAGGGACAAGAATCTCTCCGCTAACTTGTCCCGCTCCACAGAAGAGAGGAAGTTCTCCATCAGAGCGTCCTTGAACTGCCCCCAAGTTAGGGTGGTAGATTCGTGGAGGCTGCGGTGCTGGAGCCACCAAGTATAGGCATCCTCGGTCAGCTGATAGGCCGCAAGAAGGACCTTCTGAGCTTCAGGAACTATGGCATACTCGAAGTGCTTCTCCATCTGGGAGATCCATTCCGTGATCACGAAGTAGTCGCGGTCACCGTTGTAGGCAGGCGGATTTAGCCTCTTGAAAGCCAGAGTATCAGCCATCGCCAAAGGAGGAGCAGCCAGAGTGGTCACGGTCGGGGTCACTACAGCATCAGATGCAGGAGGGGTGATGGTGACAGCTACTCCAGATGTCCCTGCGCTGCCAGAACCAGAACCCGGATCAGGAGCTTGGCGATCCCCTTCCAGACGGTTGACACGCTCCACAAGCTGCTTCAAAAGTTGGACCATCTCACCTAAAGGGGCTTCCCCTGCAGAAGGTGTGGCCTTCTTGCGCTGTGGTCGCTTAGAAGCCATCTAGAAAGAAACATAGAAGAATCGAGTGAGACAACGGCTAAGTTAAGCTTGAGGGTTGAGATTACATGTCATAGCAATCTAATACTGTTGGATAAACAATTCAAGTAGTAGTTACAGCATTTTCATTGGACAACTCTAAGTGACGACAATGCAGATGCAGGTGCGGCGATATGATCACATGCGGTGAGACGATGATTTGTAAAATCCATGTGTGTACATTCGTTGTCTATTGCTCTTAGCTTAGACACTTGTGCAATGAGTTATGTTATGCATGCAACATGATTATGCCTACAATGCATTCCTAAGAATGTTTATGAATGGATACGCATGTCATGTTAAGCGCCCATATCACTTAACATGTCATGCGCATTATGATTCTAATGTCATCGCACTTGAAAATATTATATCGCCCATACAATTTAATATTTGCAAGCGGTGTAAATCCTAATGGAAATTCATATGCATATAAATATTAAGTTTGCCCATACTCCCTTAACATTTGTACGCATACTACTCATGCTTATGGGTGAGTGTGTGCGTGTTTCAGCCTCGAACAACAGACAACGACAAAGTGAGTGAGGAAATGATGCATGCACATATATTTACATAATAGATTTCAAGATATATGAAAACTTTAAAATACTCTATCTTTAGATGTTAAACCTGCCTCTGATACCAACTATCACGAGCCGTCTAATAACGGCTATCAGAGTGCGCTACGAACGGGTCGTGATGCCGCAGACATGGACAAAGAGAAGCCATGACTGCCAGGCGGGTGCTGTAATACCAAAACATCTGTAGAAAATAGTTAGATTTAAAAAAAAACAGTACCAGTTTGATTTATTATGCGGAAGCTTGAATTAAAAGTGATGCTCATGCACATTGATCAATTCTCATGCTATGATTACGAAGTAAAAATAGATGCTAGTAAACCGCAGAAACAAGATGAACATTTATATAATGCTGAAATACATCAATACCATCCTAAGAGTTGTCCACGATACAAGGAAAAATGCCTGGCAGTAACTAGTACAGGAAAGACAAATCCAAAAGTAAAAGAAACAAGATACAAAGGACCTGATGTAGCAACTACATGACAGTAAACCTCCAACAGACGGGAGCTGGGCGAGGAACCACTCAGGAAGTAGACGGCGCAGTCACGAACCCTAAGGCAAATCCAATCAGAAGGAAAAGCCTCAGAACAAGATAAATAGCAGAGATTCAAGTTAATTAAACAAACAAGTAAACGGGGAAACAAGCATAGCAGTAAAGTATGTCAGAGACTAACTGAGATTCTTTAGTAAATTTTTAGCCTACTCCGGAGTTTTAGCATAAACAGAAACGTATAAGCAGAAATCAATGAAAGACGTGTGTGTCGTCATTTGATGTACAAGATTCTAGCATGGGAGTGGATGCAAGGCTTAGGCTACCGCTGCTTACAAGATTCCCTTATTGGTTTCTGTTACCATTCAAGTGTGAACTCATTTTTCCGGTGTCACATCAAACGACACATTCTCTTTCATTGTTTGCCTATGACGTCTAAAGAGCTTACTTATCTGCAAGTAATAGATTCAAGTGGAGCTAGTACGGTACAAGTATGACTGAAATAAAACTTGTTTGCAAGCGAGAGAGTTATCTCTACTTGCCTTAAGGAGGAGTCGGGCTTGAAGGCGGCGGCTAAGAGGCAAGGTCTAAACTTTAGCGGAACCTGTTCAAGATGCGTTCACATGAAAAGTTTGTTTCAACGCTTATTCCTACGCGCACACATGTGACTATGTTGCGTAAAATAATTCAAGGGGCAAGTTAAGGAATATACCTCCCTCGGCAAAGAGGGGAGAAGCGATTACCACCAGAGACCCGAAGGTTTTGGCGGCGGTTGAATCCGGGAACCCTAATTCGGAGAGGGCCTTGAGCGATTCCACCGCTACATTCGTTGAACGGCACCGAAAACCGAAAAAAAAAACTTAGGATTAGTCGAGTACATGACACACCCACGCGGATCCGACGTGATTACGTCGTCCGGAGGCGAAAGTTAGCACAAAGCAATTAGGTTAAAATCTGAAATGCGGGGATCGGAGGAAGATTTACCCAAGGAGGCCGGATCGGAGCCCAAAAATCCACGGAGAGGCGGATCCGAGCAAACCCTAGACGTTCTCCTTGCAAATCTCCAGCTAAATCGAAGAGGAAGGGCTGCCGGAGGAAGAGGGTCTGGCTGCCGGCCAGAGGAGGAGAATGGGGGGCTGCTGTCGGACAGAGGAGAAGAAGAGGGGAGGCCTTGCTGCTGCCGGCGTCCAGGAAAAGAGAAGGAGAGGGCGGCTGGAGGCAGAGCAGGCGGCGGCGGCGCAAGCAGGAGGAAGAGCAGGCGGCGGCGCACGCAGGAGGAAGAGCAGGCGGCGGCGGCGAGTTGTGCGGGAGCTGGAAGCAGGAGCGGCAGCGATGTTCTGCGCAGGAGACGAGAACGGGATCGGGAAGAAGGGAGCCTTAGCGTGCGGGAATGTTAGACCGGGGGGGCGGTTTTAATCGGGAGAGATGGGGGTGCGGTTAGAGGGATTAATAAGGGGGAAGGTTTCTATTATAATATATTCATTATTATTATTAGGTGTTTAAATTAAGAGTTGTTACATTCTCCCCTACTTAGAAAGTTTCGTCCCGAAACTTCTGATGATTTCCTGGCTGGGGCTAATATGACGAAGGTTCAGATGCCCTTTATACCGACAAGATTTGCAAATCAAGACATGAATCACTATGGAAAATAGCACAAAGAGAAGAGAACAAGAGCGGAGGCATACCAGGATCAAGAGAAAAGATGTGGGTACTTGCTACGCATTTCAGACTCGAGCTCCCAAGTGAACTCCTCAGATCTGCCATGCACCCAAAGTACCTTCACCATAGGAATGGTTCTCTTCCGAAGCTTGCGTTCTTGATACTCAACGATCTTCGCGGGTTCAACTGGATAGGACAGATTAGCTTCAGGAATCACTGGAACTTCCTCAATGACGTGGGTAGGATCATGAATGTACTTCCGAAGCTGGCTGACGTGGAAGACATTATGAACACTGGCCAAGGAATCAGGTAGCTCCAGGCGGTAAGCAGATCCTCCAACACGCTCTGAAATAACATACGGTCCCACGAATCTCGGGCTGAGCTTATGGTGGCGACCGAAACGCTTCACCCCAGGAGTAGGGGAAACCTTCAAGAACACACGATCACCCACCGCAAACTCCAACGGACGGCGACGCTGATTAGCATACTTCCTCTGCCTCTCTACGGCACGGCTAAGCTGAAGACGAGTCTTCTTGGTGGCCTCTTCCATTTCCTGGAGTAACTCAGGACCCAACACAACCTTTTCACCAACTTCTGACCAGTAGAGAGGGGTCCTACAACGACGCCCATACAACGCCTCGAAAGGGGCCATCTGGAGGCTCTCCTAATAGCTGTTGTTGTAGGCGAATTCAACCAATGGCAAGTGCTCATCCCAAGCTCCCTTATAGTCCAGAATATAACACCGAAGCATATCTTCAAGAATCTGATTCACCCTTTCGGTCTGGCCATCAGTAGTCGGATGGTAAGCGGTACTCAGGTTGAGCTCAGTGCCCAGAGCTTGCTGGAATCCCTTCCAGAAGTGCGATACAAATCTCGAGTCACGATCAGAAACAATCCGCAGAGGGATCCCATGAAGTCTAACTATCTCAGAAACATAGATCCGAGCCATCTTCTCGGTGGGATGACCTTCCTTGTACGGGATGAAGTGAGCTACCTTAGTCAAGCGGTCCACAATAACCCAAATCGCATCATGACCTCTAGGAGTACGGGGCAGTCCAGTGATGAAATCCATAGAGATGTCTTCCCATTTCCACTCTGGGATAGGCAGGGGCTGCAAGAGACCACCGGGACGCTGGCGCTGAGCTTTCACCTTCTGACACGTCAGACAACGAGCGATGAAGCGGGCAATATAGTTCTTCATACCAGGCCACCACACAATCTGTTTCAAATCATGGTACATCTTATTGTTGCCTGGATGGCCAGACGTGCGGGACTCATGAGCTTCTCGACAAATACTACTCAACAGCTCTGGGACATCAGGAATGCAAAGGCGACCTCGGAAACGTAGAACATCATCCGAGATAGAGAAATCCGGGAGGGTCCCAAGTTCAACCTGTCGGCGAATGCGCTGAAGTTCTGGATCAGATGGTTGCAAATCCTTCACCTGCTCTACCCATAACAGAACGGAAACTCCTCCGTGACCCTCAGGTGCGATGGATATGTCCATCCGGTCGAGGTCATCTATCAAGGCTGCAAGGGATGCTGACATAGGGGTGCAGGCGGCAGCCGTAGCATGTCGGCTCAGCGCATCTGCCACTGAATTGGCTTTGCCGGGCACATAAGTGATCTGCAAGTCATAATCCGCTACAAACTCAAGCCATCGCCTCTGCCGAAGATTGAGGTCCTTCTGAACGAAAATGTACTTTAAGCTCTGGTGATCAGTGTAAAAGTGGCACTTCACCCCATAGAGGTAATGACGCCACAACTTCAAGGCAAAAACCACCGCGGCAAACTCCAAATCGTGAGTGGGATAATTGCGCTCATGGATCTTCAACTGCCTCGACCCATAGGCAATAACACGGTCCTCCTGCATCAGAACACCACCCAGACCCACTCCGGAAGCGTCGGTGTACACGGAAAAATCCAAACCCTCAGAAGGAAGAGCTACTACTGGCGCTGAACAAAACCTTTGTTTCAATTCAAAGAAGGATTGCTCACACTGATCTGTCCACTCAAACCTGGCATGCTTTTGAGTTAGCTTTGTCAGAGGAGCAGCAAGAGAGGAGAAACTCTTGACGAAGCGCCGATAATAGCCAGCTAACCCAAGGAAACTGCGGATTTCAGTAGGGGTAGAGGGTTGCTTCCAGTCCATCACTGCAGAGATTTTGGCGGGGTCAACGGATAGCCCATCCCCTGAAATGACATGCCCCAAAAAGGCAACACGATCCAGCCTAGACTCACACTTCGCCAACTTGGCATAGAGTTGGTGCTGGCGAAGAGTGGAGAGAGTGAGCCTAAGATGTGCATCATGCTCTTCACGGGTCTTGGAATAGACCAGAATATCATCAATGAACACAATGATGAACTTATCCAGATATTCGCGAAAGACGCGGTTCATCATATCCATAAAGGTGGAGGGAGCATTGGTCAACCCAAAGGACATCACCAGGAACTCAAAATGTCCATACCGAGTTCTGAATGCAGTCCTGGGGATGTCGGATTCCTTGATCTTCAACTGATGATAACCCGATCTGAGATCTATCTTGGAAAACACGGTACTTCCCTTAAGCTGATCAAAGAGGTCATCCACACGCGGGAGGGGATACTTGTTCTTGATTGTGACCTTATTCAGATCCCGGTAGTCAATACAAAGTCTCAAAGAACCATCCTTCTTCTTTACGAAGAGGACGGGGGCTCCCCACGGAGAAGTGCTGGGACGAATGTATCCAAGCTCGAGCATCTCGTCCAACTGCAATCGGAGTTCTTCCAACTCGCGCGGGGCCATCCGGTAAGGAGCTTTAGATATAGGGCGCGTTCCAGGCTCCACATCAATAGCGAACTCTACCTCACGATCAGGCGGCATCCCAGGCAGCTCGGCGGGAAACACGTCAGGAAACTCAGAAACGATCGGGATAGACTCGAGTGAAGGAGTAGCAGAATCTGAATGAGAAGCATAAGCAAAGCCAGCAATGCACCCTTGACTGAGAAGCCGAGTGGCACGTACAGCAGAAATTACCTTCAGATGGCTGCGGGTCTGCACGTGAACACTGAAATCCTTGCCACCGATGCTGAGATTGATCCTCTTTGTCGCGCAATCCAGCTTCACTCGATATGCAACCAGCCAATCCATTCCCAAAATCACGTCGAACTCAGACATCTCCAGAATTATGAGATTCGCAAAGACTTGCAATTCTTCGAGCAAGATTGGGCAATTGGGGATACCCCTAGTTGATAGGTGTTGATGACCCGGCACAGAAATCTCAAAAGGGGCCTCCAGAGGTGAAGTGGGCCAACCATGCAGGTCCACGATATGGCGAGCAATAAACGAGTGAGATGCGCCAGAATCAAAGAGAATCTGCAACCACTTGTTTCTGACTCTAAATCTCCCTAAAACGAATAGCAGTTATAACCGCCAATTCCGGTTGTTTTTGATATAAAAGCATACATAAATACTTGCAGGAAAAATAAAACAACACATACGTACCAGAGATGACGTCCGTGGAAGCGAGCGCCTCGCCTTGAGTAAGGACATTCAGCATAGCCTTACCCATATTCTGGGCTCCGGGGTTAGCCTGCTGTGGCTGAGTAGTGACCGGGCCTTCCCTCATGGGGCAGTCGAACTTGAGATGACCCACTTGCCCACACTTGAAACAGGCCTTCTGCTTACGGCGGCAGTCCCTCAGTTGATGGCCCGGCAACTTGCAGTAGGCACAAACGGTGGAGGCGGAGGCAAGTGTCATCGGAGGTTGTGTAGGAGCGGCTGTCTTCTGCTTCTTCAAGAGAGACCGGCAGACTTGGGCGATATGGCCCACCTTGTGGCAGTAAGCACACACCTCCATGGACCTGGAACCTTGCTCCTGAGGTGGAGCACTCCTGCGCTTGAGGTCGGATGCAGCGGCATTGCTCGTTCCGTGCTGGGCTTTCTTCCCAGTACGATCCAGCTCAATAGCTTCCGCCCGCATGGCGGCTCCCACGGTCTCTGCATAGGTTCTGGCGTCGTGTGCTACCACATGCTGGCGAATGTCATGGCGAAGTCCCTTCACGAAACGACTGATCTTTTTGGCTTCATCCGGCACGAACTCCTTAGCAAGGAGGGACAGACGGGAGAACTCCTGCGCATACTCTGTTACTGTCCTGCCAGGCTGCTGAAGGGACAAGAATCTCTCCGCTAACTTGTCCCGCTCCACAGAAGAGAGGAAGTTCTCCATCAGAGCGTCCTTGAACTGCCCCCAAGTTAGGGTGGTAGATTCGTGGAGGCTGCGGTGCTGGAGCCACCAAGTATAGGCGTCCTCGGTCAGCTGATAGGCCGCAAGAAGGACCTTCTGAGCTTCAGGAACTATGGCATACTCGAAGTGCTTCTCCATCTGGGAGATCCATTCTGTGATCACGAAGTAGTCGCGGTCACCATTGTAGGCAGGCGGATTTAGCCTCTTGAAAGCCAGAGTATCATCCATCGCCAAAGGAGGAGCAGCCGGAGTGGTCACGGTCGGGGTCACTACAGCATCAGATGCAGGAGGGGTGATGGTGACAGCTACTCCAGACGTCCCTGCGCTGCCAGAACCAGAACCCGGATCAGGAGCTTGGCGATCCCCTTCCAGACGGGTGACACGCTCCACAAGCTGCTTCAAAAGTTGGACCATCTCACCTAAAGGGGCTTCCCCTGCAGAAGGTGTAGCCTTCTTGCGTTGTGGTCGCTTAGAAGCCATCTAGAAAGAAACATAGAAGAATCGAGTGAGACAACGGCTAAGTTAAGCTTGAGGGTTGAGATTACAGGTCATAGCAATCTAATATTGTTGGATAAACAATTCAAGTAGTAGTTACAGCATTTTCATTGGACAACTCTAAGTTACGACAATGCAGATGCAGGTGCGGCGATATGATCACATGCGGTGAGACGATGATTTGTAAAATCCATGTGTGTACATTCGTTGTCTGTTGCTCTTAGCTTAGACACTTGTGCAATGAGTTATGTTATGCATGCAACATGATTATGCCTACAATGCATTCCTAAGAATGTTTATGAATGGATACGCATGTCATGTTAAGCGCCCATATCACTTAACATGTCATGCGCATTATGATTCTAATGTCATCGCACTTGAAAATATTATATCGCCCATACAATTTAATATTTGCAAGCGGTGTAAATCCTAATGGAAATTCATATGCATATAAATGTTAAGTTTGCCCATACTCCCTTAACATTTGTACGCATACTACTCATGCTTATGGGTGAGTGTGTGCGTGTTTCAGCCTCGAACAACAGACAACGACAAAGTGAGTGAGGAAATGATGCATGCACATATATTTACATAATAGATTTCAAGATATATGAAAACTTTAAAATACTCTATCTTTAGATGTTAAACCTGCCTCTGATACCAACTGTCACGACCCGTCTAATAACGGTTATCAGAGTGCGCTACGAGCGGGTCGTGATGCCGCAGACATGGACAAAGAGAAGCCATGACTGCCAGGCGGGTGCTGTAATACCAAAACATCTGTAGAAAATAGTTAGATTTAAAAAAAACAGTACCAGTTTGATTTATTATGCGGAAGCTTGAATTAAAAGTGATGCTCATGCACATTGATCAATTCTCATGTTATAATTACGAAGTAAAAAATAGATGCTAGTAAACCGCAGAAACAAGATGAACATTTATATAATGCTGAAATACATCAATACCATCCTAAGAGTTGTCCACGATACAAGGAAAAATGTCTGGCAGTAACTAGTATAGGAAAGACAAATCCAAAAGTAAAAGAAACAAGATACAAAGGACCTGATGTAGCAACTACATGACAGTAAACCTCCAACAGACGGGAGCTGGGCGAGGAACCACTCAGGAAGTAGACGGCGCAGTCACGAACCCTAAGGCAAATCCAATCAGAAGGAAAAGCCTCAGAACAAGATAAATAGCAGAGATTCAAGTTAATTAAACAAACAAGTAAACGGGGAAACAAGCATAGCAGTAAAGTATGTCAGAGACTAACTGAGATTCTTTAGTAAATTTTTAGCCTACTCCGGAGTTTTAGCCTAAACAGAAACGTATAAGCAGAAATCAATGAAAGACGTGTGTGTCGTCATTTGATGTACAAGATTCTAGCATGGGAGTGGATGCAAGGCTTAGGCTACCGCTGCTTACAAGATTCCCATATTGGTTTCTGTTACCATTCAAGTGTGAACTCATTTTTCCGGTGTCACATCAAACGACACATTCCCTTTCATTGTTTGCCTATGACGTCTAAAGAGCTTACTTATCTGCAAGTAATAGATTCAAGTGGAGCTAGTACGGTACAAGTGTGACTGAAATAAAACTTGTTTGCAAGCGAGAGAGTTATCTCTACTTGCCTTAAGGAGGAGCCGGGCTTGAAGGCGGCGGCTAAGAGGCAAGGTCTAAACTTTAGCGGAACCTGTTCAAGATGCGTTCACATGAAAAGTTTGTTTCAACGCTTATTCCTACACGCACACATGTGACTATGTTGCGTAAAATAATTCAAGGGGCAAGTTAAGGAATATACCTCCCTCGGCAAAGAGGGGAGAAGCGGTTACCACCAGAGACCCGAAGGTTTTGGCGGCGGTTGAATCCGGGAACCCTAATTCGGAGAGGGCCTTGAGCGATTCCACCGCTACAGTCGTTGAACGGCACCGAAAACCGAAAAAAAAACTTAGGATTAGTCGAGTACATGACACACCCACGCGGATCCGACGTGATTACGTCGTCCGGAGGCGAAAGTTAGCACAAAGCAATTAGGTTAAAATCTGAAATGCGGGGATCGGAGGAAGATTTACCCAAGGAGGCCGGATCGGAGCCCAAAAATCCACGGAGAGGCGGATCCGAGCAAACCCTAGACGTTCTCCTTGCAAATCTCCGGCTAAATCGAAGAGGAAGGGCTGCCGGAGGAAGAGGGTCTGGCTGCCGGCCAGAGGAGGAGAATGGGGGGCTGCTGTCGGCCAGAGGAGAAGAAGAGGGGAGGCCTTGCTGCTGCCGGCGTCCAGGAAAAGAGAAGGAGAGGGCGGCTGGAGGCAGAGCAGGCGGCGGCGGCGCACGCAGGAGGAAGAGCAGGCGGCGGCGGCGAGTTGTGCGGGAGCTGGAAGCAGGAGCGGCAGCGATGTTCTGCGCAGGAGACGAGAACGGGATCGGGAAGAAGGGAGCCCTAGCGTGCAGGAATGTTAGACCGGGGGGCGGTTTTAATCGGGAGAGATGGGGGTGCGGTTAGAGGGATTAATAAGGGGGAAGGTTTCTATTATAATATATTCATTATTATTATTATTAGGTGTTTAAATTAAGGGTTGTTACACCTGTTAGGGAGAGAGCTGGGGAGGCGGGCGGCCTCCCGCTCGCCCGGCCCTATTAGGGGTGCGAGCAGGGGAGGCGGGCGGCCTCCCGCTCGCCCGGCCCTGTTAGGGGGCGAGCTGGGGAGGCGGGCGGCCTCCCGCTCGCCCGACCATGTTATGGGGGCGAGCTGGGGAGGCGGGCGGCCTCCCGCTCGCCCGACCCTGTTAGGGGGCGAGCTGGGGAGGCAGGCGGCCTCCCGCTCACCCGACCCCAGTAGGGGGGAGCTGGGGAGGCGGCATGCCCCCTCTCGCCCAGCCCCAATAAGAGGAGGCATTCTGCGTTTAGCGCCTCAGAATGGCGGGATTTGGCTGTTTGCAGGCCAAACCTGAGGGTTTTTTCGTAATCTCGTAGGCCAGAATCTGGCTATTGGCAGACCAAGTTCAGAAATCTATAATAGGATCAAGGGGGCACCTTTGAAGGCAGATCACTCTCTCTTGGCTACTCTCCCCTAGGTTTCTTTGGTGGGGGAAGTGAGCCTCCAAAGGTGCCCCAAGCTCAGCATTGGCTTGGGAGGGGAAGCGCTTTAAATTTTTCGGGTGTGTTGTGGGACTTCCTCGCTGACCCCTCGGTCCTGTTCCAAGTTCCTGAAATCTTCGGCCTAGCACTCTCCCTTGGGAGAAGTAAGTGTGAGGTCACCCCCCAACTTGTTGAGGGCCCGAACTCCACAAGAGACCAATTATTGGTTTCAACAATAGTTAATTGGGTTGACCTTGCAACACTTTGGGTACGGACAGGGCAACGAGAGCAAATGCAGCAACTGGAGTGGAAGCAACAACTGATATTGATGTGGAGGAGATTCCTGATGATGATATTGTGGTAGGTTCAAGCCGTCGAAAGAAGAAGGCAAAGATAACGTCATGAGCTATTGATATGATTACAGAGACGGTCACCCATATTGAACATGGATGGCCCGACTGAAACTATACAGGTTGTTCAACCGGCAAAGGAGAAAGCGAGGCTCGAAAGAATGTATGAGGCACTTGCAGTTATGCCAGATATTTCAGAGTATGATTTTATAAGGGCTATGGACATGCTTAGCACTGACGAGATAAAGTGCGAGCTCTTCTTGATTATGCCAGAGCTTCTGCGTAGGAGTTGGTTACGCGTGCAATTGGATCGTTAGGTGTATGTTTTGACTGTTTATTTTATGGATTTTAGGCATATGATATTGCCAATTTTGTTTGATGAAATGTTATCATGTTTAAGTTACATGTTGTATGTTTATTTTAAAATTTTGTGAATTTTCGTTTCTTACATATCAATTCCTGCGTTTGAATTTTTTCCTATTACCGAACAGCAGAATTGACAGATTTAATTCCTGTCACTGAAAATCATCCTGCAAACGAATAACAGAATTAAGTTTTGGACCAAAACCTATGAGATTTTGATTTTCGACCAAAACCAATTTCTTTCAATCAAAACCTACCAAACGAACGCAGACGGGCTTTTAATTTTTTTTATATGTGTGTATAATAGTTAGTCTTGTATGATAAATGTTTCTAAGTAAATGTATACACTCACTAATTGAATTAAGAAAATTCAATATTTATTTTGCTAATATATAGTAAATCTTCTGTTTTTATTTTAACTTCGTAGTAAACTTTGTAGATCATCGTGACTTGTTGGATTTTTGTTCTTAGTGCTATATAATTCTCTTGCAAATAATCTACAGTATTTCAAAACAATTTTTTGGACAACTCTGATACTATTATCATCACTGCTTTTTTCACCCCCGTCCCAAACAGAACCTTGGGGTTTTCCGTTAGGGCCAGTTCGTTTGGACGGAATTGAAATTCAATATTGGAATTGAATATTGATGAATATTGTGGAATTAAATATTGGTGACAAATTTCAATTCCAACGTTCGCCTAATAAACAATATTGTTGAATATTGTGGAATTAATCAATACTTGTGTTCGTTTGTTAAATAAAATTCAATTTAGGAATTGAAAAATATTACGAAAAAACTAATATTTTTCACATATATAATAATCAAATGTATATCATGGCGACGATTTTTTCGGCCTGTGGTGATTTTTTCGCCCGAGAACGATTTTTCGCTCGGGCGCAATTTTTTCAAACAACCGGGATTTTTTTGCCCGAGCGCGCATTTTTTGCCCGGGCTCATTTTTTTGCCCGAGCGCGATTTTGTGTCCCGGGCACGATTTTTTTGCCCGGGCGCAATTTTTTTCCCGGGTGCGATTTTTACACCCGCCCGGACGAAAAAAACTCGCATAGGCGATAAAAGCGCGTCCCAGCAAAAAACCGCACCCCGGTGAAAAAATCGCGCCCGAAAAATAACCCTCGAGCAAAAAAATCTCGTAGGGCGAAAAAAACTCGCCCGGGCAAAAAAATCGCTCCCGGCCAAAAAAATCTTTTCCGGGCGAAAAATTGCGCCCGGGCGAAAAAATTACGCGCGGGCAAAAAAATCGCTCCATGACGAAAAATCGCGTTTGAGCGAAAAAATCGCGTCGGGGCGAAAAACTCTCCTGGGAGAAAATTCGCGCCCAGGCGAAAAATTCGCGTCCGGGCGAAAAATTTGCGCCCGGGCGAAAAAATCGTGTCCGGGCAAAAAAAACGCTCTCGGGGGAAAAAAACGCGCCCGGGTGAAAAAATCGCGCCCGGGTGAAAAAATCGCGCCCGGGTGAAAAAATCTCCCCCGGGCGAAAAACGCGCGCCCGGGCGAAAAACTCGGCCCGGGCGAAAAATTGCGCGACCGGGCGAAAAGCGCGCACCCAGGCGAAAAACGTGTGTCAGGGCGAAAACCGCGCGCTAGGGCGTTAAATTTCCGCCCGGGCAAAATTTGGGCGTCCGGGCGAAAAACGCGCGTTCAGGCGAAAAACTCGCGTCCGTGTGAAAAACTCGCGCCCTGGCGAAAAATTGTGCGCCCGGGCGCATAAATGCACGCCCGGGCAAAAAAATGCGATAAATCGAGCGTGTCAGGCTCGCCCAATTCCGATATGTCTAGCTAGATTTTGTGTTTAGGCTAAAATCAATTTCATGATATTAAACTCAAATTTTAATTATTAAAGCTACCTAACAAACGAACGGCGTAATTGGAATTCGACGTCGAATTTCAATTCCAAGTCTTCAATTCCGTCCAAACGAACGGGGCCTTGTAGATTTTTCTTTTTCTTAAATATTTCACCCACCAGTACAAATTCTTTACCTGCCACACGAGTGAAGCAGCTCGTTTGCCGGAGATTGGAGATGTCCTCGAGTTGTCCTCTACATGTCTCTGGCGATCATTTATACTTCCCACCACTACAAATTCCTCACCCGCCAGCGCACAAGAGTAGCTCGTTCGTCGGAGATCGAAAAGCCTCGCGACGCTCAGAACGGACCCCTTCACCCGCGGTGCCATTTTTCCGATGCAACGGAGGTTTTGGCAGTGCCGATTGGAGATGGCGGTGGCAGTGACAAATGGAGATGTGAGAATGAAGATGTGATTTTTTTTTCAAATACATATCACTCACCACTATAAACTCCTCACCCGCAACCGCACAAGAGTAGCTCGTTCGCCGGAGATCAAATAGCCTCGCGACGCTCGGAACGGACCCTTTCACCGCGGTGCCATTTTTCCGATGCAACGGAGCCAGTTTCGGCAATGCCGAATCTTTCGATGGAGAGTTATCAAACACCTAACATTTTGGGGATGCCGTTTTATTCGTGCGGCCGCAAAAACAAACGGGGCTGTTGAAACCAGTAACCCGGTTTCGACGTTCGCAAGGGGGATGCAGCTAACCCTTACTTGACCTGAGCGAGACCCCTGACCAGTCACTAAGAACTAGGAGAACTTGCCCTTGAAGAGCACGTGAGTCTAGAAACGAACCCCTTAAGCTTCAGCGAGGAGGTCCCACCACATACCCGGAAGATCTTAGAGCGATTCCCCTCCCAAGTCAATGCTGAGCATGGGCACCTTGGAGGGCACTAAGGAACACCTCACCGACCACCTTCAACATCAAGGGGAGGGGAGGGGTAGTGCTTGCTCACACGCGAGGGAGGGGGTAGGAACCAACCAACCATCCCAAGGTGCCCATGGGGGTCTATTTATAGACCTTCCCAAAAATGGACTGCGAATAGCCAAAATCGGACTGCGAATAGCCAAAATCGGACTGCGAATAGCCACAAGGGGCGAGTGCGGGGAGCTTCCCCCACTCGCCAGCAACAAGGGGCGAGTGGGGGGAGCTTCCCCCACTCGCCAACAACAAGAGGCGAGTGGGGGGAGCTTCCCCCACTCGCCAACAACAAGGGGCGAGTGGGGGGAGCTTCCCCCACTCGCCAACAACAAGGGGCGAGTGGGGGGAGCTTCCCCCACTCGCCAACATCAAGGGGCGAGTGGGGGGAGCTTCCCCCACTCGCCAACAACAAGGAGCGAGTGGGGGGAGCTTCCCCCACTCGCCAACAACAAGGGGCGAGTGGGGGGAGCTTCCCCCACTCGCCAACATCAAGGGGCGAGTGGGGGGAGCTTCCCCCACTCGCCAACAACAAGGGGCGAGTGGGGGGAGCTTCCCCCACTCGCCAACATCAAGGGGCGAGTGGGGGGAGCTTCCCCCACTCGCCAACAACAAGGGGCGAGTGGGGGGGGGGGGGGGGGGGGGGGGGGGGGGGGCTTCCCCCACTCGCCAACCACAAGTGGAGAATGGGAGGAGCCTCCCCCACTTGCTCCACTACTTCCTTCCTCGGGTCATTTCTTAGCCTCGCTCGGTCTTGGTCGCCTCCGAGAGGTCGACCTGCCTGCCTCGGTCCGCTTAACTTTCAATTTGGTCTTGACGGATTACGAGTAATACAACGACCCTACTCATGTCGGGTCACACCGACTCGAAAAATATGAGGGTTGTACACAATCCCCGCTCTTTGCGAGCTTGTCCCAAGCTCGGAAAGAAAGTCCAACCCACCTATTTGACGAGTAGGTGGGACCTTAGGGGAATCCACGAAAGGATCCGTCATCGGGGAACCTCTGCCAAGCCTTTCGGTTGATCCTGACTTGAGACGGAAGGTGAACCTTTCTCCACTAAAGAACCCTCCTCTGGGCCGAGCCCAACTGGAGGTGGAGAAAGCTCAACACCTTGGGTCGGATTAACCTTGACCTGAGGTGGAGGAAAAACTCAGCACCTCTAGTCGAGCCGAGCTCGACCTGAGGTGGGAGGAAAACCTTTCTCCACTTAAGAACCCTCCTATGGGCCGAGCCCAACTGGAGGTGGAGAAAGCTCAACACCTTGGGTCGGATTAACCTCGGCCTGAGGTGGAGGAAAAACTCTGCACCTCTAGTCGAGCCGAGCTCGACCTGAGGTGGGAGGAAAACCTTTCTCCACTAAAGAACCCTCCTATGGGCCGAGCCCAACCGGAGGTGGAGAAAGCTCAACACCTTGGGTCGGATTAACCTCGACCTGAGGTGGAGGAAAAACTCAGCACCTCTAGTCGAGCCGAGCTCGACCTGAGGTGGGAGGAAAACCTTTCTCCACTAAAGAACCCTCCTATGGGCCGAGCCCAACTGGAGGTGGAGAAAGCTCAACACCTTGGGTCGGATTAACCTCGACTTGAGGTGGAGGAAAAACTCAGCACCTCTAGTCGAGCCGAGCTCGACCTGAGGTGGGAGGAAAACCTTTCTCCACTTAAGAACCCTCCTATGGGCCGAGCCCAACTGGAGGTGGAGAAAGCTCAACACCTTGGGTCGGATTAACCTCGACCTGAGGTGGAGGAAACTCCACACCTAACAGGGAGCCGATCTCACCTGGAGGTGGAAGAACTCAACACCTAACAGGGAGCGGAGCTCACCTGGAGGTGGAGGAAACTCCACACCTAACAGGGAGTCGAGCTCACCTGGAGGTGGAAGAACTCAACACCTAACAGGGAGCCGAGCTCACCTGGAGGTGGAGGAAACTCCACACCTAACAGGGAGCCAGGCTCACCTGGAGGTGGAAGAACTCAACACCTAACAGGGAGCCGAGCTCACCTGGAGGTGGAGGAAACTCCACACCTAACAGGGAGCCGAGCTCACCTGGAGGTGGAAGAAACTCCACACCTAACAGGGAGCCGAGCTCACCTGGAGGGGGAGGGAACTCCACGCACTCCTGATCTAACTGGAGGTGGTAGTGCCCATCCAGGTCCTGGGAGTCTTAGCTCAACCGGGGTGGAGGGACTCAACGCACTCCTGATCTAACTGGAGGTGGTAGTGCCCATCCAGGTCCTGGGAGTCTTAGCTCAACCGGGGTGGAGGGACTCAACGCACTCCTGATCTAACTTGAGGTGGTAGTGCCCATCCAGGTCCTGGGAGTCCTAGCTCAACCGGGGTGGGGGGACTCAATGCACTCCTGATCTAACTGGAGGTGGTAGTGCACATCCAGGTCCTGGGAGTCTTAGCTCAACCGGGGTGGAGGGACTCAACGCACTCCTGATCTAACTGGAGGTGGTAGTGCTCATCCAGGTCCTGGGAGTCCTAGCTCAACCGGGGTGGAGGGACTCAACGCACTCCTGATCTAACTGGAGGTGGTAGTGCCCATCCAAGTCCTGGGAGTCTTAGCTCAACCGGGGTGGAGGGACTCAACGCACTCCTGATCTAACTGGAGGTGGTAGTGCCCATCCAGGTCCTGGGAGTCTTAGCTCAACCGGGGTGGAGGGACTCAACGCACTCCTGATATAACTGGAGGTGGTAGTGCCCATCCAGGTCCTGGGAGTCCTAGCTCAACCGGGGTGGAGGGACTCAACGCACTCCTGATCTAACTGGAGGTGGTAGTGCCCATCCAAGTCCTGGGAGTCTTAGCTCAACCGGGGTGGAGGGACTCAACGCACTCCTGATCTAACTGGAGGTGGTAGTGCCCATCCAGGTCCTGGGAGTCCTAGCTCAATCGGGGTGGAGGGACTCAACGCACTCCTGATCTAACTGGAGGTGGTAGTGCCCATCCAGGTCCTGGGAGTCTTAGCTCAACCGGGGTGGAGGGACTCAACGCACTCCTGATCTAACTGGAGGTGGTAGTGCCCATCCAGGTCCTGGGAGTCCTAGCTCAACCGGGGTGGAGGGACTCAACGCACTCCTGATCTAACTGGAGGTGGTAGTGCCCATCCAGGTCCTGGGAGTCTTAGCTCAACCGAGGTGGAGGGACTCAACGCACTCCTGATCTAACTGGAGGTGGTAGTGCCCATCCAAGTCCTGGGAGTCCTAGCTCAACCGGGGTGGAGGGACTCAACGCACTCCTGATCTAACTGGAGGTGGTAGTACCCATCCAAGTCCTGGGAGTCTTAGCTCAACCGGGGTGGAGGGACTCAACGCCTTCCCAATCTGACTGGAGGTGGAAGTACCCATCCACGTCCTGGGAGTCTTAACTCAACCGGGGGTGGAGGAACTCAACGCCTTCCCAATCTGACTGGAGGTGGAAGTACCCATCCACGTCCTGGGAGCTTACCTTCACCCGGAGGCAGAGGAACTCAACGCCTTCCCGATCTGACTAGAGGTGGAAGTACCCATCCGCATCCTAGGTGCTTACCTTCACCCGGAGGCAGAGGAACTCAACGCCTTCCCAGTCCAGCTACCAAGTAGCGAGTCGACCCGATGAGCCTCCCATCTGCCGGCATGACTGAGCCCGTAGAATGGTCTCTAGTCGGGGATACTACCAAATGGGAGCGGAGTACCCATCCACGTCCTAGGTGTTTACCTTCACCTGGAGGCAGAGGAGCTCAACACTTACCCCAAACCACTTAGTCAAGGTGTTACCTGAAACCTCTTCATTCATCGTCGAGGAGCTACCTGCTTATTACAACGCGCCCCTCTGGGCCTACTTGGTCACATGCACCTTGACCATCTCTTTCATCATCTCCTCCACTTTCTCTGTCTTCTCATTCCTTTCCTTTCTCCTGGTCCTTCCTGCTTCCCTGGTCAACCTGCAGGTGGGAGACTTGCCTCTGGAACCGATCTGCGTAGCTTCCTTGCGTCTCCCCGTGCTTTTGTTGAATCAGGAACAGGGACTACGCCCCCTTCCTGGTGAGACGGAGGCATTCTCCCTGCCCCCTCACTCGGGGCAGCTGGCCCCATGAGAGCTGTTGAAGAGCGCTTGCGCTTGAAGGCTCAAGCCTTCCTCCGAGGCTGGCCCCTTCCCTTGCCAACACGCTTGCTCTATCTCCATCAAAGACGGCGAGGCGAGCACAGGTGTTGGCGATGCCGTGTACTCGCCCTGAGGGGGGAGTGCAAACCGCAAGACTTCCCGGATTGACTTCCTGAACTCCTCGAAGTCACCTTTCTTCATGCACTCCCCGGCAGGGGTGAGTCCCCCAGCTCATCGCTTCCAGCCATGAGACTTGCCCAGAGCTTTCCGAACTAGCTGCTTCCACGCTCACCGTACCATAATGTTGAAACCAGTAACCCGGTTTCGACGTTCGCAAGGGGGATGCAGCTAACCCTTACTTGACCTGAGCGAGACCCCTGACCAGTCACTAAGAACTAGGAGAACTTGCCCTTGAAGAGCACGTCAGTCTAGAAACGAACCCCTTAAGCTTCAGCGATGAGGTCCCACCACATACCCGGAAGATCTTAGAGCGATTCCCCTCCCAAGCCAATGCTGAGCCTGGGCACCTTGGAGGGCACTAAGGAACACCTCACCGACCACCTTCAACATCAAGGGGAGGGGAGGGGTAGTGCTTGCTCACACGCGAGGGAGGGGGTAGGAACCAACCAACCATCCCAAGGTGCCCATGGGGGTCTATTTATAGACCTTCCCAAAAATGGACTGCGAATAGCCAAAATCGGACTGCGAATAGCCAAAATCGGACTACGAATAGCCACAAGGGGCGAGTGCGGGGAGCTTCCCCCACTCGCCAGCAACAAGGGGCGAGTGGAGGGAGCTTCCCCCACTCGCCAGCAACAAGGGGCGAGTGGGGGGAGCTTCCCCCACTCGCCAACAACAAGGGGTGAGTGGGGGGAGCTTCCCCCACTCGCCAACAACAAGGGGCGAGTGGGGGAGCTTCCCCCACTCGCCAACAACAAGGGGAGAGTGGGGGAAGCTTCCCCCACTCGCCAACATCAAGGGGCGAGTGGGGGGAGCTTCCCCCACTCGCCAACAACAAGGGGCGAGTGGGGGGAGCTTCCCCCACTCGCCAACATCAAGGGGCGAGTGGGGGGAGCTTCCCCCACTCGCCAACAACAAGGGGCGAGTGGGGGGGCTTCCCCCACTCGCCAACCACAAGTGGAGAATGGGAGGAGCCTCCCCCACTTGCTCCACTACTTCCTTCCTCGGGTCATTTCTTAGCCTCGCTCGGTCTTGGTCGCCTCCGAGAGGTCGACCTGCCTGCCTCGGTCCGCTTAACTTTCGATTTGGTCTTGACGGATTACGAGTAATACAACGACCCTACTCATGTCGGGTCACACCGACTCGAAAAATATGAGGGTTGTACAGGGGCCTTATAAGCCGACTAGCTAGTAGATTAAGGCTTCGTTTGCCGCGGCTTATTTGCTCCGATGAGTTTGGTCAAAAGCATCGTTATCATAGAATGTATGTTTGGCAAGACAAAGGTACGGTTATGACCGCTATAAAGAAAATAAACTAGTTTTGAGCATAAAATTCATGAATTTTTTTAGGTGAGGTCGGGTGTTCAACGGTTCATGACCACAGGATTCACGACTGCCACCACCGTGCCAAACGAAGCCTAAAATTACATTCCGTACGGACCAGTGAGAGTTGAGAGGTGAGGTGCTTAATTTTCCGGCCACATCTTATTACTTCAAGTAAAAAACGTGACTCTCTCTCTCTCTCTCTCTCTCTCTCTCTCTCTCTCTCTCTCTGTTAAATTTTTGTGTGCTTTTACCAAGTACAAGAAACCAATGATGAACAGAACGAAGTAACTCTTTAACTAGGCAATTGATTTACAAAGAGAGAAGCTGACTACAAGGTGCATACACCTTGAATCACGTCAGCTGATGATATATAAAAAAACAATAAAACTTGTCGCGGACAAGGTCCGCTTCTCCACAAGGTGACGTTGAGCTTGTCAACGCACTCTCCACTTCAACTCACTCAACCCTGCACTCTTCACCTCACAGTGCACTCTCCACCTCTCGCTGAGGTGCGGGTTGGGGTTGGACCTCTTGGGATGTAGGCACACTCCCACTCTCACTCACTTGAAGTTTCTCTCTCTTCAAGTTCTCTCTCTCTCTCTCTCTTCACTTTCGCATTTTTTCACATGGGGGGGGGGGGGGGTATTTATAGAAAACACAAAAGGGGGGGGGCTAGAGAGGGGGGTGCATACACCTCACATGCACACCTCCCTCTCCAACATTCCACTCGGCAAACACCCTCTCACAAGCTCCACTCGCCAACTAGGCAGCTCCCCTCCTCTCACTTCCAGCCACCAACACAAGGCAGCCCACACACCAAGCAGCCCCTCATTGGACTCGCCCAGCTCAAGGCAGCCCCCTTCCATAGTGCACTCGGCAGCCCACAACAAGCAGCCCAACACACTACAAAGCAGCCCACCTTGGTAGCAGCCCCCCTCACTCCACTCGGCAAGGCACAAGAAGCAGCCCACTCGCCCCCCTTGCTCCACTCGCCAGCAAGATGCACACCTCCACACTTCTCTACTTGGCAAAGCCAACAAGGCCCACAAAGGCCCACTCGCCTACTTCAATAGGCAGCACCCCCTTCCTCTTCCACTCGCCTATACAAGGCAGCAACACCTCCATTCTTCCACTCGCCAACCAAAGGTAGCAGCCCACTCGCCTGCCACCTTCATCCACTCGCCTGCCACCTCCCACTCGCCCCCTTCTCACTTCAATTTTCAACACTCCCCCTTGAAGTGAGCTTCAGGGACGACTCCGAGGCAGGCGCGAAGCTTCTTGAACGACCCCGCAGATAGGGGCTTTGTGAAGATGTCCGCCAGATTCTCTTCACTCCGCACGTGCTCCACCGCAAGCGAGCCACCCAACACCTTCTCTCGGATGAAGTGGTGCTCGATCTCTATGTGCTTCGTCCTTGCGTGACAAACTGGGTTGGTTGCCAGCATTAGAGCACTCTCGTTGTCTCCACGCAGCACAGTAGGTCCTCTGACCTTCTCATCCACGTCTTCCACCAGCCTCCTCAGCCAGACACACTCCTGAGCTGCTAAGGACGACGCCTTGTACTCGGCCTCAGTGGTGGAGAGGGAAATGGAGTCCTGCTTCTTGCTGCACCACGAGATGGCAGTGGCTTCACACATGAACACGTAACCTGATGTCGACTTGCGGTCATCAGCGTCTCCTGCGTAGTCTGCATCTGTGTAGCCATGCAGTTTGAAGTCGGTCCTCCCTCTATAGAACAACCCCATCTCCAGGGTGCCCTTCACATACTTCAGTATTCTCTTGGCTGCCTCCAGATGAGGCTTCCGCGGCTCCTGCATGTACCGACTCACTCGGCCGACCGCAAAGGCGATGTCCGGCCTTGTGATAGTCAGATAGATTAGGCTCCCCACCAGTGCCCGGAAGATCTTCGGATCAGGAAGAATCCTCCCTTCTTCCTTCCGAAGCTTCAGCCCAACCTCCAGTGGAACGGAGCTGCTCTTCCCCTCCTTCATGCTGAATCTCTCGACGATCTTCTCGGCATACGCCTTCTGGGTCACGAGCAGCCCGCCACTTCTCTTCTCCACTTGAAGTCCAAGGAAATGGTGCAGTTCACCAAGATCCTTTATCTTAAATCGGATGGCTAGCTGCTGTCTCAGCGTCGCGACCTCTTCACCGTTGTTCCCTGTCACGATCATGTCGTCGACGTACAGCAGCACCAGTACGTGAAGATCTCCACTCTTCTTCACAAACATGCTAGAGTCTGAGTCTGAGGCGTCATAACCACAGAACTGCAGATACTCTGCAATCTTCTCATACCAGGCTCTCGGCGCCTGTTTCAACCCATAGAGGGCCTTCTTCAGCTTGCAGACATGACGTGGTTGAGACTTGGACACGTATCCAGGTGGTTGCACCATGAATATGTCCTTGTCTATCTCTCCGTATAGAAATGCGTTCTTCACGTCCAGCTGCCACAGCTTCCACCCTCTGCACGCTGCTAGGGCAATGACCGTCTTCACCGACGTCATCTTCGCTACAGGACTAAACGTCTCCTCGTAGTCCTCTCCATAGGTTTGGGAGAAACCTCGAGCGACAAGCCTAGCCTTGTACCGCTCCACTTCTCCATCAGCTCTCTTCTTCACCTTGTACACCCACTTGCAGGTGACAGGCTTGATGCCCTCCATCATGGGAACAAGGTCCCATGTCTCGTTCTTCTTCAGGGCCTCCATCTCCTCATCCATGGCCACGTCCCACTCCTTGGTGCCAACATCATCTTCAAAGCGGGCAGGTTCCCTCTCGTCGAGTGGTCCTGCGAAGAAGCAAGAGACCAAACTCACGAAGTTCCCCTCCTTATAGCGAGCAGGTGGGACGATGGTCCGCTTCGACCTCCTCAAGGCTTGGCCACTTTCTCCCACTCCGGTAGACTCCTCCTCTCCAGCTCCTCCTTCAACTTCTCTTGAAGCAACGCTCCCCCTGCTTCTAAAGTTTGAAGCTCCACCTGAGCCAGAAGCTCCCCCTGAGCCAGATGCTCCCCTTGAGCCAGATGGCGATGGGGCACTTGGAGATAACTCCAACTCCACCATAGAGTCCTCAGTGACTCTCTCTTCTCCCCTGCTTGATTCTCCACTCTCCGGCAGCACCACAGAAGAGACTCCCTGATACGAGATCAGTTCGTCAAACACAACGTCGCGCGAGACGACGAACTTGTGGGTCTGCGGGTTCATGCACTTCCATCCCTTCTTCCTCTCGTCGTAGCCGATGAAGACACACTTCCTCGCCTTCGGCTCCAACTTGGTTCTCTCAGCCTCTGGAACGTGCACGAAGCAGGTAGAGCCAAACACCCTCATGTGACTCACATCTGGCTTCTCCCCGAACATGAGTTGGTGTGGAGACACCATCCTGTTAGGACTCAGAGGTAGCCGGTTGATCACATGGGTGGCACACGCCATTCCCTCTGCCCATAAGGCTTTGGGAATCCCCTTGGCATGTAGCCAACTCCTGGTAGTCTCCACTAGATGGCGGATCTTCCTCTCTGCCACCCCATTCTGCTGAGGGGTGTGGGCGCGGGAGAGCTCTCGCCGGATGCCGAATTTCCTGCAGAAAGAGTTGAAAGCGTTAGAGGTAAACTCTCCCCCGTTGTCACTTCTCAACTTCTTCACCCTCAGGTTCAGCCTCCCCTCCACTAGTTCCTTCCACTCCTGGAACTTCTCAAACACCTCCGCCTTCTCCCTTATGAAGTACACCCACGTGTAGCGAGTGTAATCATCCACCAAGACCAGCGCATACTTGTTTCCTCCATAGGTCAGGGTGGCGCACGGCCCCATCACATCAGCATGTACGCACTCAAGAGGTGCCCTACACCTGGTCTCTGACTTGTCAAATGGAAGTCGATGTGACTTTCCAAACTGACAACCTTCACACACATGGCCGTCGCCGCAAGAAGAGAGGTTGGGCAGGCCAGACACCAGGCCCTTCGCCGCTATCATCTTCAGCTTGTCCATCCCTACGTGACCTAGCCTCTCATGCCAGATCGCTGCGCTGTCGTTGGTCTTCAGCTTGTCCACATAGGCACTTGCAGAAAGAACGTACAAGTCCTTCACCCTTCTCCCGGTGAGCGTGACATCAGCATCAACTGAAGACAGGTTCTTCAGGAACTTCACCTCCTTCGGTCCGAACAGCACATGGTATCCTGCATCCACTGCATTCGCAATCGAGAAGAGGTTCTTCTTCATGCCCGGCACGTGATACACACTCTTCAGTGTCACGGGCTTCTCTTCACTTCCCAGGGATACCATCCCTTCCTTCTCAAATGGATGCACTGTATCATCCGCCGTGATGATAGCATCAGTTCCTCCATACGCCTTCAAGGAGGCGAACTTAGACACATCTCCAGTGAGATGGTGCCCGCAACCGGAGTCCACTATCCAGTCGTTCTCGAAGCTGACCGAGGCTAAGGCATCGACTGACGTTGTCGTCATCTCAGCCAAGAAGCAGTTGTCACCGCCTTCACCACCCTGGTGACCTCGACCTCTTCCTCCTCCTCTTCTTCCACCTCTCTGATGGTCACCACCTCTCCGGTGGTCTTCCTCTCTCTCAGCAACATGCCCGGCCTTGAGATTAGACCGGCACTCCTTTGCCATATGCCCATACTTCTTGCAGGAAAAGCAAAGGGGTCTCCCCCTCTGGTCATAGGGAGGGAGAAAGTTCTCCCTAGCTCCCTGAGATGACGTTGAAGGTCCATCTCCGGAGTTCTTCTTCTTCTTGTCCCAAGGCTTCCTCTTGCCTGAGAACAACGCCTCGTTATCTCCACCTGAGATAGACACTCCTGCCATCTACTTCGCCAAGCTCTCCTGTGACGACAGCAGGTTCTCCAGCTCCAGTAAGGAGGGCTGAGTAGCCCATCCTTGCACAGATGTGACAAACGGCACATACTCCTTCCGCAGGCCTCTGAGTATGTGTCTCTTCAGCTTCGCCTCAGAGATCGGCTCGTCAGGATCCAAGGCCGAGATCTCTGCACACAGGTTCTTCACCTTCAGGAAGAAGGTGGATATCGACAACTCTCCCTGAGTTGACCGCGCCAACTCATTCTCCAAGAAATGTAGTCGCGCTACATTCTTCTTGTTGAATAGCCCATCCAGGGCACTCCAGATCTCTGATGCTGACTTGCACCCCACGATGTGGTCGAACAAGTCAGGAGCAATAGCTCTCTTCAGAGTGAACTCCGCCTTGGCGTTGGTCTTCCTCCACGCCCTCACAGCTGGGCCGTTGTCCTCGGCCGCAACAACCTCCTCCTACTCATCTCCCCCAACGACCTCTCATAGGTCCTCTCCAAGAAGGTGGCTCTCCAAGAAGGTAACTAGGCAATTGATTTACAAAGAGAGAAGCTGACTACAAGGTGCATACACATTGAATCACGTCAGCTGATGATATATAAAAAAACAATAAAACTTGTCGCGGACAAGGTCCGCTTCTCCACAAGGTGACGTTGAGCTTGTCAACGCACTCTCCACTTCAACTCACTCAACCCTGCACTCTTCACCTCACAGTGCACTCTCCACCTCTCGCTGAGGTGCGGGTTGGGGTTGGACCTCTTGGGATGTAGGCACACTCCCACTCTCACTCACTTGAAGTTTCTCTCTCTCTTCAAGTTCTCTCTCTCTCTCTCTCTCCACTTTCGCATTTTTCACATGGGTTGGGGGGGGGGGGGTATTTATAGAAAACACAAAAAGGTGGGGGGGGGGGGGGGGGGGGGGGGGGGGGGGGGGGGGCGGGGGGTGCATACACCTCACATGCACACCTCCCTCTCCAACATTCCACTCGGCAAACACCCTCTCACAAGCTCCACTCGCCAACTAGGCAACTCCCCTCCTCTCACTTCCGGCCACCAACACAAGGCAGCCCACACACCAAGCAGCCCCTCATTGGATTCGCCCAGCTCAAGGCAGCCCCCTTCCATAGTGCACTCGGCAGCCCAACACACTACAAAGCAGCCCACCTTGGTAGCAGCCCCCCTCACTCCACTCGGCAAGGCACAAGAAGCAGCCCACTCGCCCCCCTTGCTCCACTCGCCAGCAAGATGCACACCTCCACACTTCTCCACTTGGCAAAGCCAACAAGGCCCACTCGCCTACTTCAATAGGCAGCACCCCCTTCCTCTTCCACTCGCCTATACAAGGCAGCAACACCTCCATTCTTCCACTCGCCAACCAAAGGTAGCAGCCCACTCGCCTGCCACCTTCATCCACTCGCCTGCCACCTCCCACTCGCCCCCTTCTCACTTCAATTTTCAACACTCTCTCTCTCTCTCTCTCTTTAATTCTCTCTGTTCTTCCCTTTGGTTATGGGTATAAATGAAGACGGAGAAGTCTGAAATATTTAGCTTCACTCCAGCATATATTAACACATGAGAGAGAGAGGCCTGATCATGATATCATTTTATGATTGCTTAGTTCATGAGATCGAAGACATAGGCTGCAGAAGGATAATTCCAAAGGGATCGCATTGATCTCTCTCTCTCTCTCTCTCTCTAACTCTCTCTCTCTCTCTCTCTCTCTCTCTCTCTCTCTCTCTCTCTCTCTCTCTCTCTATCACTAGCTCTATCTCTCTCTCTCTATGATTCATGGAGATCATGCGAGCCCATTGGAATTTTCCACCTGCTAGCTGCTGCTGCTGCTGCTCTCTGGCCGGGGGATTAATGAAGCGGTTCTTAATTCGATGGTTTTGAGGTATTTAAATTAGTTCCGGGTATTAATTAAATCTGCTTCGGTAATATTCGGTGCCGATCGAGGTTTGCGAAATACGATCCGAATCTGATATCAACTCCTTCAAATTAATGATTCGATCCAAGAACTCGAAGCGCTGATTGATTTAATCGCAGCTTAACGGTTTTCAAATTTCAGCTTAACTAAACGGTTTTAATTAGCTTCTGCTCTTTTCTTTTAACAGGGGTTTATTATATTAAATTCGGCGGTTTTACGAATCATCGATCGATTGTTTTCTTGGTACCAGAATCCTCTCTTCATTTGAGCTCAAATCCCAATTAAACCCTAAATTATTAAACTTTTTTCGTTATTATTATTTGGAAGAAGAAGAAGAAGAAGAAGAACTGCTGCTTGATATTTTCAGCTTCTGCTTATGAAATTATAAGCATAATTACAGATTGCCAGTAACTTAACCTCAGACTCACAGTATAATTAAGGACTTAATTACCAAAACTTTCCCTTGAAGATAGCATAATTACAGATTGCACCCCTCTTATTATTGAAATTACAAAAAACATTTACCTCCATTGAATTTCATATTTCATAACACGCACCTCATGAGAGATAAATGTTATGAAATGTGAACTTCGGGAGAGGTAAATGTTATGCTTTGTAACATTGAGGGGCGGTTTTTATAATTTCAACAATAAGATGGGTGCAATATGTAATTTCAACAATAAGAGGGGGTGAGATAATTAGGGCGATGTTATTAATTAGCAGTCCTATGACGGCTATTCGCAGTCCTAAAAACATCTAAAACGGATATTCACAGTCCTAAAACACTTAAATTCATTGGACTGCGTTTATTGGATGATGTTAATTTTTCATCTCGCCATGTTTAATTATGCTTGTTTATTTCTCATCGTAAAAATGTATGCTTGGAATGACAATGATTTTAATCGAACATAGAAGTTCCTTATGCGAGGTCGGGCGTTCACAAACGACATTCGCGACCGCCACCGTCATGCCAAACGGGGCCTTAATTTGCCTCATTCTTGTACTACTTTTTGAACCGCCGTCTGTTTAGTACAGTTGGATAGGATTGTGCGAATGAAACTTGCTTTTGAAATGGATCCGGATCCCTTGGAGTTCGTGCGGAAACTCCAGGGTGGAGTTCCGGGATTAATAGGTGTGTTTACTTTTTATTCTGATAAGTATTGCGGAGCAGGAGGCTGCAGACAAAAAAAACAAATGAAAATTACTCTTTAATTGTTAAGAATTTTTTTTACCGAATAGTCATTTTTAGAAATCATGATTTGCCGGTAATAATAGTTTGTTAGTAGCTAAATATAATTTAACGTCGCGTCGGATGACGACGGTCCGTAACCACAGTGTTCACGACCGCCACCGCCGTGCCAAACGGACCCTTAATTAAGAATCAAAGTTCATGGTTTTCATTAATCACCAATTAAGAATATGTACTAATTATTCTCTTGTTCGAATGGCTCTCTCTATTCGATCACTTCGACATTCCTATCATCACCAATTAATGTTATTAATAAAATCAAACTCAAAATAGAAATGTGCATTATTATTCTTATTTAATACCAAAATAAGATAAGAAAAATATTATTGCCTCTAAATCCTAATTATAGGTATTTAAATCATGTTAATTTATGTATGAGTGGTGTTATTGCAGACCTATTTATGCTAATGGCAGCTCATTGTTAATGGTAAAAATTTAAGGAAAGTCCAATATATTATTGGTAGAACAAAAATTTTTTTAAATAAAAAATAACAAAATTAAAATTCTAACATTGAGAACTTTCAAAATAACCAACATATGAACAAATTGCCCGTAAGAATTTAGAAAGTTATATATGATATACCTAGCGCAAAGACAATAATTAGTCAAAATTAATAGCACCATTGAGGAAATTTTGTGTCCTTGCAAAATAAAATCATAGTGAGTATCTAGGCAAAAAATAATGTTGCATGTCAGTTTCAAAACTAAATATAAATATAAAGAATAAAATTAGTGAGTATATTTTTGTAGTCAAACATCCAATATATCATACAACTTACAAAATGGTACAAAACCACGATTATCAGCAATATTGCGTGCCCAACTGATCAACTCCTCTTTTGTAGGAAAACTCACTAATGTTGAAAAATGACATCCAAAATCAAAGCTATTTTCTTGTGTCAAATTCTCTTCATCCATAGTGACATTTAAATCTAGTAAAACCCAAAAAAAACATAACATAAACACATGCAAACAACACACCAAATAATTATTGAGTAACATTTTGGAAGAATTAGTGAATTACCAAATGATTCTTCAACATCCATAGGAGCACATAAAGGTGCAAAAGAAATCGTAGAAATTTGAGAGAGTATTTTGCATCATTATTTCTTTCTCCATAGATTTTTTTTTTTTGAATACTCAATAAGAAGTAAAACAATGCTAATAAATTTAAAAAAAATCTCATTTTGGAAGGAGATGGACAAAGAAATTAAGCATTTAATCATTTACCTAACGGTTCTATAGCATCCATAGGATCACATTGAGGTGTCGAAGAAACAATTGAAATTTGGGAGAAAGGATCGTACCTTAAAATTTCTTCCCCTTAAATTTTTTTTGAATCTACAATAATAACAAACTTTATCAACATAATAATCCTTGATTTAAGAAGTAGAATAACATGATTTATGTAGAAAAATTTCAGATCTAGAGAGTGGAAGAAAAAAGATGACTTCTGTTCTAAAAAATAGGAGAAATCACCTTGAATCGGAGAAGGCGGAGCAACATGCAGAGGAATCATGCCAGTACGGGCGTCCGGGAGAGGCGGAGACAACCCGTCGGACAGGGCGACCGGCGGCGGTGACCGGCTGGGAGGCGATACTCCAATCGGCGTAAGGGCGAGAGAGGCGTCGGGCGGGAATACCAGTCGGGTGGAAATACTAGTGAGGCGTGACTTTAGGTTAGGGCTGCCAATCTGAGAGTAAAAAAAATTGGTCTGCCAATATCAACAATAGGGTTGTCAATAAAATTTTGCTTTATGTATTTGATGATGGGTCAGAGAATGAGATTGTGAATATTTGAGATGGTGACGCGTAGGGGTGGATTTAAGGGTGGCGGGAATTTTGCAAAATTGGTTGGTTTATTTGAATTTTTCTTATCGAGACAATGATTTTTGACTACTTACACATCGAAAAAGATGCTCGGATGAGATAAAATTGTTGAAATTTCTAGATCCGCCTCTGATGAAGTGGATGCTGCTTTACAACGCTGCGGAATTTTGGAATTATTTAAGGCATGCCGTTGTTAAAGATTTGATTTTGATCCAGGCCGATTCTCTTGAATAATATACTTATAAATTTCTGTCTTTTGCTATTATTTTTCTTTCAAATTAATTTGTCTACACTCTTAATTAATTGTCTTGCATAAAAATAATTTAAAACATATATTCTTCTTCTTTGTCTTTCTTCTCATATGATTAGCATATGCTTTCAAATCAGTTTTGTCTATTTTTATTATTTGTGGTGGATGAGATTTGTCTTTGGAGGTGTTTAGTAGAACTTTACATCAAAGCCACGACAGATAGCCTTGATGCGAAGGCCGTCACCGCGGGCGGTCTGTCGTGTTGTCATCAGAGCGCTGGGCGCAAAAACTGAATGCACGTTAATTAAGGCCGGGCAAGGACCATGAGCGAAAAGCATGGCGCCCCGAGAGGGGGGAGGAAAGCGTAGTTGACGAGAACTACACTCTTGGCTCTATTTGGCTCAGCTGAAGCGGTGAGAAAAACAGTAAAACTGTTTGAAAAGTTTATTTTTTAACTGAGATTTGAATGGAGAAACGGATTATACTGTTTGGCAGAATGATTGTGTGGTGGATGTGTGGTGTGCTAGGATTTGTGACACCTCACTAATCCGTGTGCTCGGATCGTTGAGATCATGCCACCTCATCGATCCATGGGAGGCCATTGTTTCCTATTGAGAGGAGTCCTATTATAGGAATATTAATTAAGGGGGATTCTAAATCTCCTTATTTAGCTGGGTGGCCTTTCCTATTTGACCGAGCCTAATTATGGCACTCCCCTAATTAAATTGATATCTCCTTTAATGAGGTTGATATCTTCTGCCTATATATATGAGGATTGCCCCATCTGGTTTGTGATACGCCAAGCAAATTCCGCAGGAGGGAGGATGCAGTTGAGAGAGGTGAGCGGCAGCAGCGGCGCCAGTAGCTCGGCGGCAAGGAGGCGGCGGCTCTGTCCAGCGGCGACAGGCGGCCTCAGGCCAAGGGAGCTTTTCGGGCTGTTTCAGGTGGAAGCAGCGGGCGGCGGCAGCGGTGGCTCCAGGAGTTCTTCAACAGCGGCGGAGGCCCTCAGTGTGATCCAGGCCGGCGACAGCCGCGGAACTTTGTTCCGGTGAGAGCGGCGGCAGCAGGGCGGTGGTCCAGGAGTGCGGAAGCAGCGGCGGCGGGTCTTGGGCCCGGTGGCAGTGCGAGACATCGCTCGGCGATATCGGTATCACTCGCGATAGCTACCAGTGTAGTTTGGGGGCAAATTCTACTGGACGCACCACGTTATATCTTTTGTCTCACTATTGTATCTTGTAACTCTCATATTTATAGTGGATCTTTCGGCGTGCTCTCCCCGTGGAGTAAGAGTCCCATACTCCGAACCACGTAATCTTGTGTCGTCTGTGTATGCTAGAATCTCGTTCCGTATTTTATTTTGCGCGATACTGGTTCTTGCTCATTCGTGAAATTCCGTTGCGCTACCGCGGCTTAACTCGATCCGATTTCACAACAATTGGTATCAGAGCCAGGTTCCGCGGGGGTGATCGTTTGGACGTTCCGGTTCTCTGATTTGGGTCAACGGTGGGTGACGACATTGGTCCGCTCCCTATCTTCCCAGATCGGTTCCGCGAATATCATCTTGATCGCCCAGTAGCTTTGCGAGCAAGACAAACGGCAAAATTCGAGATTTCTAGGTACGACGACAAGATTGATTTTGGCCTTTGGCAGAAGCGCATAAAGGCCGTTCTCGTCCAGCAAGGTCTTCACAAGGCTCTCCTCGGCAAGGAGAAGTCCGGGAAGAAGGACGACGAATGGGAGGAGCTCGATCTGAAGGCCATCAGCACGATTTAGCTGTGTTTGGCCGATGAGGTGATGTACAACGTGGTGGATGCTGAGACGACGGAGGATCTGTGGAAGAAACTGGAGGAGCTGTACATGTCGAAGTCTCTCACGAATAAGCTCTACGTGAAGAGACAGTTGTACAGCTTGAGGATGTCCGAGAGCAATCAGTTACTGGAGCACATGAACGTGTTCAACAGACTTATCTCCCAGTTGCGTAGCATGGACGTTAAGGTCGAGGAGGAAGACCAGGCTCTGCTCATGTTGTCTTCATTCCCGAAGTCCTTCGATCATCTGGTCACTACGATTCTGTATGGGAAGGACACCCTGAAGATGGAAGAAGTGATGACGACGCTGCTCTCTAACGAAACGAGGAGCAAGTCGGGCCCTAGGGCCGACGAGGGTTTATTCGTGAAGAGCAAGGACACATTGAGTGGTAGATCGAGAGGGAAAGGCAAGAGGGAAGACCGACCTAGGGTAAAGTCCGTAGGCAGAAACACGTGTCACTACTGTAAAGAGGAAGGGCACTGGAAGGACAAGTGTCCGAAGCTGAAACTCAAGGAGCAGACGCATGAGGCAGATTTGGCTGCGATGGCATCTGAGGATGAGAGCGACGCCGACGCCCTTCATGCTGCACCCAGCAGTGAGACCACAGGCTCCTGGATCTTGGATACAGGATGCACGTTCCACATGTGCCCGAACAGAAGGTGGTTCTCCAGCTTTAGGCAATGTGAGGGTGGTCGAGTTCGGATGGGGAATGTTTCAGAGTGCGAGATATCGGGAGTCGGTAACATCAGGATCAGGATGTTTGACGGAGTGGTTAGGACCCTCACTGACGTTCGGTATGTGCCCGATTTGAGGAAGAGTTTGATTTCGTTAGGCACTCTGGAGGCCGCCGAGTATTCTTTTATCAGCAGCGGCGGATATTTGGAGGTCAAGAGAGACGCGCAGACAGTCTTGAGAGGAGAGCGTTTCGGGTCGCTCTATAGACTGATTGGCACCACAACTGCCAGGGGAGGTGCGCAGAGGGAGGACCTTGGCGGAGATAAAGTTTTCGCATCCGTGGGCGGAGAGTCATCTCAGGAGAGCCCAGACACCGCAAAGGGAGTCATCCGGCTCAAGGGTCCCACCAGGGAACTCATGATCACTCAGGCGAAGGTGGAGTCGCACAGTGAGAGGTTGAGTGCGAGTCGTCTTGCAAAAGACTCGGTCTATAGGGCAAGGGCGAAGCTCGTCGGGGTGCGCCACCGGGAGTTGAGGGAGTTCGGTAGAGGTAGAGGCAGGAAGTTGCAGGAAATATCCTGGAGGGATATTAGTACGGACTTGCGAGGAAGTCCAGTGACTGGAGTCAAGTTCAAGAGCGGTCTTGACTTGACTCATTCTGATGCGCGTTGATCGCGGTCAGACCCTAGGGAGAGGGGGTTCGTAGTCGCCGGTAGGGGAGATCCAAGGTGGAGGTGGAGTTACGTTCGGGTGAGGTGTCAAGGTGGAGTTTGTTGGATTTGTGACACCTCACTAATCCGTGTGCTCGGATCGTTGAGATCATGCCACCTCATCGATCCATGGGAGGTCATTGTTTCCTATTGAGAGGAGTCCTATTATAGGAATATTAATTAAGGGGGATTCTAAATCTCCTTATTTAGCTGGGTGGCCTTTCCTATTTGACCGAGCCTAATTATGGCACTCCCCTAATTAAATTGATATCTCCTTTAATGAGGTTGATATCTTCTGCCTATATATATGAGGATTGCCCCATCTGGTTTGTGATACGCCAAGCAAATTCCGCAGGAGGGAGGATGCAGTTGAGAGAGGTGAGCGGCAGCAGCGGCGCCAGTAGCTCGGCGGCAAGGAGGCGGCGGCTCTGTCCAGCGGCGACAGGCGGCCTCAGGCCAAGGGAGCTTTTCGGGCTGTTTCAGGTGGAAGCAGCGGGCGGCGGCAGCGGTGGCTCCAGGAGTTCTTCAACAGCGGCGGAGGCCCTCAGTGTGATCCAGGCCGGCGACAGCCGCGGAACTTTGTTCCGGTGAGAGCGGCGGCAGCAGGGCGGTGGTCCAGGAGTGCGGAAGCAGCGGCGGCGGGTCTTGGGCCCGGTGGCAGTGCGAGACATCGCTCGGCGATATCGGTATCACTCGCAATAGCTACCAGTGTAGTTTGGGGGCAAATTCTACTGGACGCACCACGTTATATCTTTTGTCTCACTATTGTATCTTGTAACTCTCATATTTATAGTGGATCTTTCGGCGCGCTCTCCCCGTGGAGTAGGAGTCTCATACTCCGAACCACGTAATCTTTTGTGTCGTCTGTGTATGCTAGAATCTCGTTCCGTATTTTATTTTGCGCGATACTGGTTCTTGCTCATTCGTGAAATTCCGTTGCGCTACCGCGGCTTAACTCGATCCGATTTCACAACAGTGGTGGTCGATTTCCCAGCTCGATTTCTCGAATACATATATCACTATGAACTTGAGAGTTCTCCCACGTGCGAACACAAAACAATGAAAATATACAATTAAATATACAAGAAAGATAATTTCAACTGTTGTTTGTTTCACTATTTGTCATAAATGTGGAATAAATTTTCAACAACAAGACAATTCAGTGCTTCCCATACACTAATATCTCCAAAACAGTTGAGCATTCCTCAATTACAGCTAATACTAATATACAAAAGAGCACAAGAACATCTAAGCAGAATTGCACAGGCATTTGAAGGTTATTTTCATAAGGGCGGATTATCCAATATAGAGAGCCCTAGCACATCTAAATCCTAAATCCAGCGGATCGGAAATCCTAGCAAATATAAAATCAAAAAATTATGTAGATCGGAAATCCTGGCAAATCTGGAAATCAAAAAATGGTGATGGGAATTCCTAGCAAATCTCGAAATCAAAAAATGGTGATCAGAAATCAAAAATCATAGCAGATCTGGAATGGTGATCAAAATAAAAATGTGGAGAAGATCTATTTTTAGCAGATCGCGCGAAGAAGAAGGTGAAGGAAAAAAAATGATTTCTAGCGGTGACCCCCTGCGAGATGTGCGAAAAGAGGTCAAAAAGCCAAAATATAGCGGTCGGCGGTGGGAATTGAGGGGTGCAGAATTGCCATTTGACTCGGGTTTTGGGTTTAGGGTGAGAGCTAATCGTCACGTAGATAAGCCGGGCTAGGGCTCCGTTTGGGCCGGCGGTGGCAATCGTGACGTGTGGTAATGAACCGTCGTTTGGTGAACGCCCGACCTCACCTAAGGAATTCTATCTACTTTTTATGTTCAAAACTTATATCTTTTCTTGATGGCATTCATAACCATTGTCATGACAAACATGTATTCCACGACAGTCGAGTTTTTCTCATAACTCGTCGGTGCAAAAAAAAAACGCTGCGCCAAACGGAGCCTAGGACTATGCAATTGGAGCATGGGCGAGATAAACGACAGCTGCATAGTTTGAGAGAGGGCCATACTCCATGTCGTTATGCAAGGGCAATCCCAAGAGGGACACGTGCCGGAGAACTGGATGGGTTACCTACTTACCTGTGGGGAATTATTATTTTTTAAATTTAAAATTTCACGAGTATCTATTTTTATAGCCGTATTACTTCTGCGAAAAAAAACAATTTGGAATAGAAATAGTCTTAAATGAAGCATAATGGGCGACGGAGATCCAAATCAAACCATGCGCGTGGCTTGCATCTGACCGTCTAGCTCACCAAGTAATTCAACCTTTGTTTGCGCAGATTTCTACCGCCGACGCACTTATAGGGTCTGTTTGGCACGACGTTGGAGGTCGTGAACACACGGTGGTTATGAACCGTCGTGCAAAATAAGCTTTTTTTTCTTGGACTGGTGTTAAAGGCAAACCAAAATTGGCTATTGACAAACCAATTTCTATGAGTTATTACGCGCCTTTTGAAAATACGCTTTGTACATGCATTTTTAGGAAAAGTGTTCAACACAAAAATTGTAGATCTCATCTAGATCTACAACTTTCGTGCTGAACACTTTTCCTAAAATGCACGCACAAGGCGTATTGTCGCTCTGATCGTAACTATAGTGAATTTTTGAAAATAACAAGAAAATACGCATTGTAAATGCATTTTTAGGAAAAGTGTTCAACACGAAAGTTGTAGATCTCGACGAGATCTACAATTTTTGTGTTGAACACTTTTCCTAAAAATGCATGTACAAAGCGTATTTTCAAAAGGCGCGTAATAACTCGTAGAAATTGGTTTGCCAATAGCCAATTCAGATTTGCCTTTAACACCAGTCTTTTCTTGGTAGCGGTCAAAAGTCATGACCGTTGAGTCATACGTCATGACCGTTGCCATGTCAAACACATTTGTATGATGGTGGAGATTTTGCCCAAACTCACAGGAGCAAAAGAAAGCCACACCAAACGGACACAAAGCTGAGCCAATATGATGGTTGAGATCATGCAACAGTAATACTATATTTATATGTATATATACACATTAACTAATTGCTATTGATACAATAGATTTTCATTAAGAGCAATCAACACCAGTGAGGTCGTGCGTTCACAAAAGCCGGCATTCACGACCATCACCATCGTGCCAAACGGACCCTAGGAAAAATTAGTACACAAGGTTGGAGCATCAAGCTATGGCTTCTTAAAACATCAAAGATTACAGAGTTTTTTTTTCTGTATCCTACTAGCTGATCAAGGAGGTCAAATATTATCATTCTGCCTAAACTCACCAATTTCTTATTGATTTTTGAGATGAACACATTTCCATTATCCCTATTCCATGTTCTTCTGATTTTGAATACTTTCGGCAAATAAAAGAAGTAACTACTTATCTCAGAGAAGGATTCTTCTTCGTCTCCGGACATGATTGTCGTACATACAGTTCGGGAATACTTGTACGTCCTCCCTGAACAGAGAAAGCAAGTTTAATGTCGAAAAAAATCACAAAGCCTAATTATACTTTTTCCCAGAAAGAAGTTGCTTAAGGCGGCCCATTGGTTGATTTTCTCCACTGCTATCAAAGTTGTCAATCAAATGTACCCATAAAAAGCATCTGATAATTTCAACCACTAAGAAGCTAGGGCAAGATCTGCCCATGCTAAAGGAGAATCCTTGAGGACGGAAGCGGCAGAAATGTCGATTCCATTTTCGAGAAAAGCAGCAATTGCTCGCATCGAAGGTCTCTTTGAGGGATCTGGATTGATGCAGAGACTGACCGCACTGCATATTACAGCGAGTTCATCAACCTTGACAGCCTTCAATTCAGGATCTACAAGTTTGCCCATCTCATTTGGACTCTGAAGGTACTGCGCAGCCTGTATCATAGAGCATAGCAATTGAATTCGAGTTTTTGGAACTTGTGAAAAGAACAACATTTGAATCGCGTGTTCTTATATATAAAGTTAAGGCTTAAACGCCTCCAATTAATTTCGTAAAATGTTTATGATGTAGGACAGGCATCCCACCTGCCTGCCACCCTGCGGCCTGGCGTCGCACCAGCCCAGGGGTCCCACCGGGAGTCCACCCGATAGGCCTTATCAGGTCCCGCAGACCGTACATCCCAACCCATCCCTGGCCCCACCACAGGGCCGATAGGTTGTTGAGGCCAGGGCTCGATCCCCCGACCTTCTTGACAAAGAGTCCTTAGGCTCAGTTGGTGATGAGAGTCCACTTAAGGACTCTTTATCAAGGAGGTCGGGGGATCGAGCCCTAGCCTCAACAACCTATCGGCCCTGTGGTGGGGCCGGGGATGGGTTGGGGTGTACGGTCTGCGGGACCTGATAAGGCCTATCGGGTGGACTCCCGATGGGATTCCTGGGCTGGTGCAACGCCAGGCCGCAGGGTGGCAGGCAGGTGGGACGCCTGTCCTGCATCAGTTTAGCAACAAAGTGCGCTTTTATTAGGACAAATCGAGCCGACGCTTTGCTCGAATCAATTTCAAATTGAATTTGAATGCCAGGCTTGAATGAACATCTCTTCGAACCAATTTAAATAAGTGCTGGTAAGGTAAAGATAGCAGATAGTTGAAATTCGTTCCCAGTCAACCAAGCATCCTCTGTCTTTGCAAAAAGGGTGTCTCCTACTGATTATCTCTAGTAATAGCACCCCAAATGCATATGTGTTGCACTGAACTATTGTACAAATGGAAATCGATGTGACTTTCCATATTGGCATCCGTCGCACACATGGCCGTCGCCGCAGGAAGAGAGATGAGGCAGGCCACTCACTAGGCCCTTTGCCGCCATCATCTTCAGCTTGTCCATCCCCACATGACCCAGCCTCTCATGCCAGATCACAACGCTGTCGTTTGTCTTCAGCTTGTCCACGTAGGCATTTGCAGACAGAACATACAAATCCTTCACCTGTAACTACGCCGTTGATTGCCTCAATGTACGTCCTCCCACTGTTATAAGTATCCTTTAGTCTAGACGTATAGATCTCACTCGCGGCAAAGGCGATCTCCGAGGGGGAGAAAAGGAAGATACGGAGCCTGGCGGATCCATCGTCGGAGACATTCGACAGATTGTCATACTCGTCCATCATGTTGTCTAGATCCTCGGAAGAGGATACGGAGATGAGGATGTCGAGCTCTTCATCTGGGATCTGGTAGCGGATGGCAACAGGGCCGCCGTAGAATCCGGTCATCTTGCGGTAGAACTCGGGAAAAGATGCCCGGCGTCTTATGGAAATGATCCGAGTGTTCCCTCCGGCGTAACGTAGAGTTCCGTCGCTGGGGCGTGGGATAATCCTACCCCCGAAACTGCAAAGCATCTTGACCATGCGGAAGGTATGATCGGCGGTGGCTGAGGTGGAAGATGAGACGATCGGTAATGAGGCTTCAGGAGAACTTATAGGATTTCAGTTAGGGTTTAAGGGCTCCGCTTAATCCGGTTTAAGGGCTCCGCTCAAAATGATTATAATGTATTTTGTTGGACTATTATTGTGGATCAAATAGACTACAAAGATTTATTTAGGATCTCACACAAACCGTTTCTCGGGCTCCGCTTAATCCGGTTTCTGTTTGTTAGGTGAAAAACCTGGTGGAGATATCTGCTAATCTCCACCATCTGCTCCATTTTCTTTTTCTAGGGTTTGAGCCAATTCTCCTCCAAACACCTGGAATGGCCATTGACGAGAATTTCGCTCCTATGGAATTCAAGCCCTTAAACCCTAACCGAAATCCTATAAGTTCTCCTGAAACCTCATTACCGATCGTCTCATCTTCCACCTCAGCCACCGCCGATCATACCTTCCGCATGGTCAAGATGCTTTGCAATTTCGGGGGTAGGATCATCCCACGCCCCAGCGACGGAACTCTACGTTACGCCGGAGGGAACACTCGGATCATTTCCATAAGACGCCGGGCATCTTTTCCCAAGTTCTACCGCAAGATGACCGGCGTCTACGGCGGCCCTGTTGCCATCCGCTACCAGATCCCAGATGAAGAGCTCGACATCCTCATCTCTGTATCCTCTTCCGAGGATCTAGACAACATGATGGACGAGTATGACAATCTGTCGAATGTCTCCGACGATGGATCCGCCAGGCTCCGTATCTTCCTTTTCTCTCCCTCGGAGATCGCCTTTGCCGCGAGTGAGATCTATACGTCTGGACTAAAGGATACTTATGACAGTGGGAGGACGTACATTGAGGCAATCAACGGTGTAGTTACAGGTGAAGGATTTGTATGTTCTGTCTGCAAATGCCTACGTTGATGCAGAGACTGGCCGCACTGCATATTACAGCGAGTTCATCAACCTTGACAGCCTTCAATTCAGGATCTACAAGTTTGCCCATCTCATTTGGACTCTGAAGGTACTGCGCAGCCTGTATCATAGAGCATAACAATTGAATTCGAGTTTTCGGAACTTGTGTTCTTATATATAAAGTTAAGGCTTACAAGCCTCCAATTAATTTCGTAAAACGTTTAGCAACAAAGTGCGATTTTATTAGGATAAATCGAGCCGAAGCTTTGCTCGAATCAATTTCAAATTGAATTTTAATGCCAGGCTTGAATGAACATCTCTTCGAACCAATTTAAATAAGTGATGATAAGGTAAAGATAGCAGATAGTTGAAATTCGTTACCCAGTCAACCAAGCATCCTGTCTTTGCAAAAAGGGTGTCTCCTACTGATTATCTCTAGTAATAGCACCCCAAATGCATATGTGTTGCACTGAACATCTAGGCGCTGCTCTGCGCAATCAATTAAACTATGGACGGATAATCCACCACTCATCTGACCAGAACTGTTCTCGGATTTTGATAGAACCATTTGCCAGCTTTCAAAATCAACCAGCTGCAAAGATAAAGATGCAATAAGAAAAACAAGGAACATCTAAACTTGACAAAGTAACGAGGATAATGGAGAATTGAACAAGAGGAGATGAATTTAAGGGAAGAAAAAGAACTGTTAAGCTAGGAGAGATAAAGAAAGAAAAGCTAAAAAGGAAAATGAGATATCAAATCTTGATTTCCTCTTTCCAATGCCCCCAAAGGGTTTTTAAATACAATTCAAGCCATGTTGGGCTTTAATCCCCAACAATTCGACTAAAATACTCATACATAGAAACTAAAAGACAAGTTGCACAATTAAGGGTGTGTTTGGGGTGTCGGTGCAAGTCCAGTTGCCATCGAGCGGTGGAAGATGGAGGCATCTCGAATAACGTGTGAGTCTCCTACGGCGTTCTACCACTGGAGGGAAAAGAGAATCTCCTGTGGGGCTCCATTGCCGACCAGAGAGAAGGACTTTTATCCCCCACCGGGCTCCATTCTCCACCAAAATGGAGCCCCTCCGGTGCTCCAATGCACCCTAAAACTCCAAATTAACTAAACCGAAGACACTTATGTATAGCACATGACAAGACATGCAGTATCCTAATTAATCCTTCAACTAAAAGATCTCTAACAAAAATATACCAACTGCTTATGGATATAAATGCTTATAATTTATCACCATAATCGATGTGAATCTTGAACATTCCAACCAATTGCAATTATATCAACTCAATTGGCCTGCAATTAATGTGTATTGGGTGCTGTACATGCCACATATTTGCTCACCTTTGGAGTAAAATTTTCTGTAAGATGAACTGCACCCGAATTCAATTCTGATATGGCAAATGGAGGATGCAATTCTGTGTGCAAATATCTCAGGCTGCAAGCAATACCTAAAGAAATTTTCATGCGCCTATACCATGACAAGTGGCATACTTCACCATCTACCATAGAGAAACGAGTTTAGTTAATGACACCACATTAAAACATCGGTCAGCAGTTAAGATTAAGAAAAACATTCCAACTCACAATGAAGGTGCTCATATAGTGTTCCATTAGATGCATAATCAAAAACAAGCATCCTCGAGAATGGGTTATTTTGTTTGCAATAACCAAGTAGTTTTGTTGTATTCTCATGATTTATCCTTGCCAGAGCTTCCACCTGCAACACATTCTCTGTTATAAGGAATCTCTGTCCTCAAATTTTGCAAACTTTCACTATATTTATATGAATTAATACCTTTTTATGGAAGTACAGTTCAAGATAGTCTGACCATTGGTCTTTCATGGTGCATAGAGATATGACAGCAATTTCAGGCCCATTCTTCATAGTGCCTTTATAGACAACACTATCACGAGAAGTCCCTATAATATTACTGAAATCTTCACAAGCTACTTCAAGTTCTTGCCGGCTGAAACTAAGTACATCCTTGAGCATCTCACCATCTAAAAAAGTATCAGTTCTATAGCGAGTAATCCACAAAGCTATTTACCGGAACAAAAGATTTGAGTGGTACAAATTCATCGGAAAGTAGATACCTATTGTTATTGCGATATATTCACTCTGTCTTGGGTTTATTTTCCATGGCAATTGAATGTGCTTGCATTTCCTATATGCGGTGGCAATGGCTGTGATCAATAAAACAAACAAAATGGCCCCCGTGCAACCTTCCAGTATAAGAAGCCATTCTGGTTGCTGTGAGTTTCCATGTTTAGGTACTTCGTTTGAGTGTCTAGATGTTTGATTGGCTACTCCCTGTCTTTTCTGGAAGTCACCTAGGATGAATAAACACAGCATGTCATTTGAGGGCAACCAGGAGGAGTCAGAATGCAAGAAATGCTTTATTTTACATTTTTACTATTCTGCTTTCTTATTTCAAATGAAAGCAACATGTTATGGAAAAACATAAAATGATAATAATGTAAAAAATATGCATATTCAGTCACATTCACGGTCTCCAAAATCTTGAAGAAGCAAGTCCATTGTTTGTTTACCATCCACATGAATGGATTATTGTAATTAATCAAATGTTCTATTAGCAAGTAATCTGCTAGTTTTGGTCTTCAAATGCATCTTGAAGATAGAACTACATCATTAGAATCAGAAGATGGAGATCTCATGCCAAATCCAAGAACAGATTGTTGAAGAAGATCATTCTTCTTCTCCCAATTAATATCTGCTGGAAAACCTTCACTGTGTTAGATGTATTGTATTGTATATCCTGGTGGTAGACCATCTTAGGCTCACCTCTGGGTGTTGGGATCACCCTCTTCAGTGGATATATATATGTACCATTAAGTGTGAATAAAGACATGATCTATTTTTCCTATCATGGTATTAGAGGTCAACCCTAATTCCCTCTAGTCGTCGATCTCGTGCCTATCAATTGTTCCCGCTCGCCGCTCCCGATCCCGATCGATCCCGTCTCCCTCCCTCAATCGCCGATCCCGCGCCTATAGATCGCTCGCCGCTCCCGATCCAGACGCAACTCCCGTGCCTATAGATCGCTCGCTTTTAGCTTTCCGCTTGCCACTCGCTGCTTGACATCTGCAGCGACGCCTATAGATCGCTCGCCCGCTTTCATCTTTCCGCTTGCCGCTCGCTCGCTTTCATCTTTCCGCTTTCGCTTTCAGCTTTGCCGCTCGCTCGCTTTCAGCTTTCCGCTTTCCGCTCGCTCGCTTTCAGCTTTCCTCGCCGCCCTTGAAATCTGCAGCGACGCTGCCTGGTTCCCCTGCTGATCCTTCTCCGACTGCTTCGCAGCCTCGATGGCCTCCTCTCACTCCTCCGACTTCCTTCAAAAGGTTGATGTCACCCTCGATGGGCGGAATTACAAGGCTTGGTCTGCCACCGTCGGCCTCATTCTCCGTGGCCTAGATTGTGGGGTCACATTGACGGCTCCGAGCCTGCTCCTGCACCGACGGTTGCTGCTTCTGCTACCGACTCTTCCACTGTCAGCACGACCGCCTCCACCAAGGGCTCCGACTTAGCGCGATGGCACTCTGATGACTCTCGCGTGATTGCCGTGATTTGTCATTCTTGCGACCTTCCCATTCAGATGGCTGTCTACGAGCTCCCTACGGCCAAGGCGATGTGGGATCACTTGCGTCGTCTCTACCAGCCGTGCAGTCAGGCCCTGCGCTACTCTCTGTTCCAGACCCTTGGCGTCTGCTGCCAGCGTGATCGGTCAATTCAGACCTTCTTTGCTGAGCTCCTTGATCTCTGGCGTCAGTGCAACGAGATGGCTCCTTCCCCCTGTGCAACATGCCCTCAGTGTGTTGCTATCTCTCGGGATCGCGACTGACAGGGCTTGTTTGAGTTTCATATGCGCCTACGCCCCGAGTTCGAGTCCATTCGCGCTCAGCTTCTACACTGTCATCCCCCTTCGTCTCTCAGCGATACTTTGGCCTTGGTGATCGTTGAGGAGACTCGTCTCCACTCCTTGGACTCCGCTACTTCTCCTGGTGGGATGCCTCACGCTGTTCTGGCTGCTCCCCAGCTTCCACCGCAGTCCTCTCTTGTCAGTGCTCCCCTGCTGCCCTGTCCAGGTTATAGTGCTCCGATGCGCCCTGTTCCTCGTCCAACGGCGTCCTCTTCGGCTCAGTCCGATGCCCCCCGTCGCCCATCTGTCCGCTGTCACTACTGTCAGTGCCTTGGTCATATCAAATCTGAGTGTCGCAAGCTTCAGAGAGCTCAGCAGTCTAGTCAGCAGTGTGCTCCCGGTGCTCCTTTCTCTGTTGTGGCACAGTCTCTCTCTAATCTGAGCTTGCACAGCAGATTGCTCAGCAGCTCTCTCAGGGATCACTGCCTCGCTCTACTGTCTCTGTTCTCTCACCGGATGCTTCTGATGCCTCTACCTCTCAGCCGGCAGCTTCAGCCCCTTCAGAGATCTCTTCATCCGACTGGTTGCTTGACTCTGGAGCTTCTTTTCATATGACCCATGATGTCACACACCTCTCATCCTGCCAGACCGTTTCCCCTGCCCTTAGTATCATGGTAGCAAATGGTATTATTCTCCCCATTACTAGTCGTGGCCTCCTTCATACTAGTCGTTTTCATATTCCCGATGTTGCCTACATACCCAAGCTATCTATGAACCTTATATCCGCCAGCCAACTCACATCCCATGATTGCCTTGTTGTTTTTGATGAATTTGTTTATCGTGTGCAGGATCGTCTGACGGGGACACTCCTTGGAGCTAGTCGTCGCCGTAGTGGGGTGTACGTCCTTGATCGCCTCCATCTTCCTTCCACTCCGGCAACTGCCACCTTTTGTCTTCCTTCGGTGGTCTTTTCTCAGTGGCATCGCCGTCTTGGTCATCCCAGTGGCCCGCGCCTTGCGTCACTCATTAGTCATGATTTTCTGGGTCGTGTTTCTGTTGATCGGTCTCATTCCTGTACGGGTCATAAGCTTGGTAAACAGCTCCAACTCCCATATCCGTCTAGCGAGTCAAGGTCTTCGCGTCTCGGGATCGCGACTGTCAGGGCTTGTTTGAGTTTCATATGCGCCTACGCCCCGAGTTCGAGTCCATTCGCGCTCAGCTTCTACATCAGCATCCCCCTTCGTCTCTCAGCGATACTTTGGCCTTGGTCATCGTTGAGGAGACTCGTCTCCACTCTTTGGACTCCGCTACTTCTCCTGGTAGGATGTCTCACGCTGTTCTGGCTGCTCCCCAGCTTCCACCGCAGTCCTCTCTTGTCAGTGCTCCTCTGCTGCCCTATCCATGTTATAGTGCTCTGGTGCGCCCTGTTCCTAATCCTCTGGCGCCCTCTTCGGCTAAGTCTGGTGCCCCCCGTCGCCCATCTGTCCGCTGTCACTATTGACAGTGCCTTGATCATATCAAATCTGAGTGCCGCAAGCTTCAGAGAGCTCAGCAGTCTGGTCAGCAGTGTGCTCCTGGTGCTCCTTTCTCTGTTGTGGCATAGTCTCTCTCTATTTCTGAGCTTGCACGGCAGATTGCTCAGCTTCCTCGCTCTACTGTCTATGTTCTCTCACCGGATGCTTCTGATGCCTCTACCTCTCAGCCGACAGCTTCAGCCCCTTGAGATATCTCTTCATCCAACTGGTTGCTTGACTCTGGAGCTTCTTTTCATATGACCCATGATGTCACACACCTCTCGTCTTGCCAGACCGTTTCCCCTGCCCTCAGTATCATGGTAGCAAATGGTACAATTCTCCCCATTACTAGTCGTGGCCTCCTTCATACTAGCCGTTTTCATATTCCCGACGTTGCCTACATACCCAAGCTATCTATGAACCTTATATCCGCCAGCCAACTCACATCTCATGATTGCCTTGTTGTTTTTGATGAGTTTGTTTGTCGTGTGCATGATCGTCTGACAGGGACACTCCTTGGAGCTGGTCGTCGCCGTAGTGGGGTGTACGTCCTTGATCGCCTCCATCTTCCTTCCACTCCGTCATCTCCGGCAGCTGCCACCTTTTGTCTTCCTTCGGTGTCCTTTGCTCAGTGGCATCGCCGTCTTGGTCATCCCAGTGGCCCGCGCCTTGCGTCGCTCATTAGTCATGGTTTTCTGAGTCGTGTTTCTGTTGATCGGTCTCATTCATGTACGGGTTGTAAGCTTGGTAAACAGTTCCAACTCTCATATCCGTCTAGTGAGTCAAGGTCTTCGCGTCCTTTTGATTTAGTTCATTTTGATGTATGGGGTCCCGCACCCTTTGTTTCAAAGGGCGGTCACCGATATTATGTTATCTTTGTTGATGATTATTCTCGTTACTGTTGGGTTTATTTTATGCATTCTCGTTCAGACTTCTTCCAGATATATGTTACTTTTTCAGCTATGGTGCGCACTCAGTTCTCCGCTTCCATTCGTGTTTTTCGTTTCGATTCCGGGGGGGAGTACATCTCCCATGCTTTTCGTGATCTGCTGGCTAGCCACGACACTCTTCCTCAGCTTACCTGTCCCAGTACCCACGCTCAGAATGACACCGCTGTAAGAAAACATCGTCACATAATTGAGACAGCACACACCCTTCTTATCTCCTCTCATGTGCCTCCTCACTTTTGGGTTGAGGCTGTTTCCACTGCTGTCTATCTTATTAATCTGCAGCCCTCCACTTTCCTTCAGGGTCAGAGTCCTGGTGAGTGTTTGTACTCTCGACCTCCACGTTGCACTCATCTTCGTGTTTTTGGCTGTCGGTGTTATGTTCTACTCTCTCCACGTGAGCGCACCAAACTCTCAGCTCAGTTCGTATCATGTGTCTTTCTTGGATACAGTATTGAGCACAAGGGCTATCGATGTTATGATCCTGTTGCTCGTCGTCTTCGGATCTCACGTGATGTCACCTTTGATGAGTCTCACTCTTTCTTTGTGTCCTCCATCCCCTGTCCTCGCACTGATCTGTAACTCCCTCCGATGTGCAGTTTCTCACTCTTCCCACCTCACCACCTCATGTCCCATTCTCTCCACCGGTGTGTCCTCTCCCCGTGCCACCGGCCTCTCCGGTCTCTCCTCCCACCTCTTCCTCTGATACGCTCATCGTTCCCCTTCCACATCACTACACTCGTCGTCCCCTCTTATTCCCTCGCCTCTGGTACCCCCCGACTCAGTGCCTGTCTCCTCCAGCAAGGTCCCTGTGGATGCTCCTCCTGCGCGTCGCAACCCACCTCGTGAGAGACGCCCTCCTGACCACCTCAGTCTTGCTACACTATCTCTGGACCTGCCTGCCCTTCCTGCTACCGCCTGTGGTACTCCAGAGCCGACTTCCTATCGTGAGGCTGCCCAGATACCTGAGTGGCAGGCTGTTATATCTGCTGAGCTAGAAGCACTTAAGCACACTCGTACCTGGGAGTTTGTTCATCTTCCCCCTGGTGTTGTTCCTATTACTTGCAAGTGGGTCTTCAAGGTCAAGACTCGCTCAGATGGTTCTGTGGAGAGGTACAAGGCTTGACTCGTGGCTTGTGGTTTTCAGCAGGAGCAGGGACGGGACTATGATGAGACTTTTGCACCTGTCGCTCACATGACTACGATCTGTACTCTTATTGCAGTTGCAGTTGTTCGCCACTGGTCTCTGTTTCAGCTCGACGTGAAGAATGTCTTTCTTCACGGCGATTTTCAGCAGGAGGTATACATGCTCCCGCCTCCCTGTCTCTCCTCTCCTCCAGGACTTGTCTGTCGTCTGAGGCGAGCTCTTTAGGGGCTCAAGCAGACGCCCCGCGTGTGGTTTGCACGCTTCAGCTCCGCTATTTCTGTCGCCGGTTTTCAACCGAGCCCACATGATCCAACTCTGTTTGTGCACTCCTCTCGTGGTCGGACTCTTTTACTTTTTTATGTGGATGATATGATCATTACTGGTGATGATCCTTCTCATGTTGCTTTCGTCACGAATCATCTTCAGCGGCAATTTCAGATGACTGACCTTGGACAACTGAGCTACTTCTTAGGCCATGAGATCACATCTACAGACCGTGATTTTCATCTCTCTCAGCAGTGTTACACATCAGATCTCTTAGCTCGGGCAGCTCTTTCTGACTCTCGCACTGTTGACACCCCTATGGAGCTTCATCTTCAGCTACGACCAGATGATGGAGTTTCTCTCTCTGACCCTACTCGCTATCGTCATCTTGTTGGGAGTCTCGTCTACCTTACTATCACTCGGCCGTACATTGCCCATGATGTTCATGTGTTGAGTCAGTTTGTTAGTGCGCCTACTTCTGTGCACTATGGTCACTTACTGCGACTCTTACGTTATCTCCGGGCGACGACTTCACGTGGTCTCTTCTACTCCAGTAGCAGTTCTCTGCAGCTTCGTGCTTACTCGGATGCGTCTTGGGCCAGTGATCCTGTTGACCGTCGATCTGTCACTGGTTTCTGTCTGTTCTTGGGTACTTCACTTATTGCCTGGAAGTCTAAGAAACAGACCGGGGTTTCTCGTTCCAGTACTGAGGCTGAGCTACGTGCCATGACTACTACTATTGAGGACATTATTTGGCTCCGCTGGCTCCTTGATGATCTTGGTGTCTCTTCTCCGGATCCCACTCCAATCCACTGTGATAACACCGGTGCCATTCAGATCACCTTGACTCCGGTGAAGCATTCTCTTTCCAAGCACATCAGGGTGGATGCTTTCTTCCTTCGTGAGCAGTATAGTCGGGGCACTCTTGCTCCTTTTGTTCCTTCTGAGCAGCAACTTGCAGACTTGATGACTAAGCCGCAGACTCAGTCCCAACATGCTTATCTATTATCCAAACTCTCTGTGTATGAACCCCCGTGAGTTTGAGGGGAGGGGGGTGTTAGATGTATTGTATTGTATATTCTGGTGGTAGACCATCTTAGGCTCACCTCTGGGTGTTGGGATCACCCTCTTCAGTGTATATATATATGTACCCTTAAGTGTGAATAAAGACATTGATCTATTTTTCCTATCACACTGAAGGGTGTCTTGGGACATCTGATAACAGAAGTAACACCCTTCTCCAAACTATTACAAAGATTCAACTCAACCTCATTGTAGTAGTCAAGTATATGGGCCCTGCTATTGGCAACTACAAGGATAAGAGATCTCTCATCAAGTTCCTACAGATACAGGAAGCTCGTCAGATGATTAGACACCTATCGAGATTAGTATCACCCGGAAACAGAATTTCACACATCCGTTGTTTCTGTACACAGATGGTGCCTCTAGAGGAAATCCTGGCGTAGCTGGAGGTAGTCTTAGAATGCCTAATGACTTTGCTTATTGCTTCTTCCCCCTCCTTTTATGGTCACAGGAACAGCATTGAAGCTGAAACTCTGACTTGACTTGATGGTCCCCTCCTTAAGTCTTGGGACTTCTTGACCCTTAAGATTCTCATATCATTCATCCATGTCAAAAACGTCAAGCACTGTCCTATTCACAAGCATCCACAAGAGATCCTCAATATTTTGGATAAAATTGAATACACTATCAATCATACATTCAAGGCAGGAAACGAGTTGACTGACATCCTTCAATAACAGCTTTGTGCCTAAAACTATTAGGATGGTTTATAATACTAATCTTCAGGGCATCCCCTCTATCAGGAACCAGTTCCAAATTCATTAAGTTTGTCATTTGGTGGTTGTCTTGTTGTGTCTGTCACAATGGTTGTTTTGTTGGTTTGAGGGGCGTTTTGGTCTTTGTTGTTTGAGGAGTATTTTTGGGTTGCCCTAATTTCCCCTATAAATAGAAGGGGTTAGGGTTCTTATTTGTGCGGAGTTGTAATATTGTATTGGCCTCTTCTTTTTCTCCCCCACCGGTGATAGTGCATAGCCCCTCCCCGTGGACGTAGGCGCTCCTCGCCGAACCACGTAATCGCATCGTGTTCAATTGGTTGTGGTTGTGTGATTTTGTTTTCCGCATCGTTTCGCACAACAAGTGGCATCAGAGGGAGGTTACGATCCTCCGACCTGTGGGTTATGGGCCCACCATGCTTCCGCTGCGCCACTCTGGTTTTTCCTTTCTTGCCTGAAGCGGTGTCAATTAAAAAAAAGGAAATAAGTTTTTCCTTTTTTTTTTCTTCTCACGGCGCAGAGATTCATAAATTAAAAAAGAAAGGAAAAAAAGGGTTTTCTTTATTTGGGCTTTTACTTCTCTGGCATTAGCAGCAAGCTGGGAAAAGGTCCTTTTTTGTTGTTGTTCTCTCCTTAAGCGGTACAGTTGGGCAGCGAGAAAAAAAAAAGAAATAGGAAGATTGTTTTTTTGGGTGTTCTCCCTCGGAAAAGGACAGGGCAGGAACTGAAATTGAAAAAAAAAAAAAACAGAGGAGGTCTTTGTTTGCTCTTCCTTGGTTGCGGGGCTGCATCTCCTGTTATAGTAGTTAATGTGCTTGAAGTCAGTGATTTGTAAGAGGTAACAAATTTTTAATTTTGTTTTTGGATTAACTAACAAAAAGATTATTTGTTGCCTTGTGTTGTTTTTATTGGAATTAATCAAAAAAAATGGGAGACTCTGGTGCGGTTTCTTCATCTTCCGGGGCAGTGGAAACAACGGTCCATCATACGAGTTCACATCCGGTCAAAATTGATGTTACCAAGTTCGACGGGAAGGGTAACTTTGGCATGTGGCGATGCGAGGTGATGGATGCGCTTTGCTCTCTAAATCTGGAGGACGTTCTTGATGGTGATGAATGTCCTGATGGGATGACTGAGAAAGCTTGGTTGAAGATGAATCGGAGTGCATGCGGGTTGATCAGAAATTGTTTGACACAGGAGATCAAATATGGGGTTATGTTGGAGACTTCTGCAGGAAAGCTTTGGCGGACACTGGAGAATAAGTATCTCAAGAAGAGCGTGGAGAATCGTCTCCACATGAAGCGTCGATTGTATCGGTTTCAAATGAGACGTGGGGTCTCGATTGATGAGCACTTAAATGAGTTTACGAAATTGTTGGTAGATCTGTTAAATTTGGACGAGGATGTTGGCGATGAAGACAAGGCGCTCCTTCTATTGAATTCGCTTCCAGATGAGTATGAGAACTTCACTATGTCTCTCATTCATGGGAAGGAGGTCTTAAAGTACAGTGAGGTGTCTACGGCATTGTTGAATCACGAGTTCCGTCGAAGAGATAAAGAGTCGTCGAAGGCGGAGTCGGTCGAAGCACTTGTGTCTCATCGGGGCAGATCTGAGAAAAAGAAGAATTGGCACAAGAAGAGTAGTAACGATACTCAGAAGCATGGCAAGTCACGTGGTCGCAGTCTTGGGCGCAATCAGTGTGCATTCTGTTTGGAGGTGGGTCACTGGAAGAAGGATTGCCCCAAGTTAAAAGAGAAAAACAAGGGAGGTTCCTCAGAGGCGAAGGCTCATATTACTCAGGAGATTACTAGTGGTGGTGAGTCTGATGTTTCTCTTTATGTTACTCCTCAGTGCTTATTTACTGATGATTCATGTTGGATTATGGACACGGGTGCTACATATCATATTTGTCCCAATCGGGAGTGGTTTTGTGTTTACAAATCTTTGGATATTGGTGTTGTTACAATGGGCAACGATCAGGCTTGTCGCACTATTGGTGTTGGGAGTATTCGTGTTCGGATGCATGACGGTGCAGTGAGGGAGTTGACCGAGGTCAGACATGTTCCGGATATCAGGAAGAATATGTTGTCTGTCTGGGCTTTAGAAGCCAAGGGCTACAAGGTAGTGATCGAGGCAGGAGTTCTAAAGATTAGTCGCGGAGCTTTGGTTGTCATGAGAGGCGTTCGTCACCACAACCTATACTATCTTCAGGGGAGTACAGTTACTAGAACTGTGATCGTTGCTGATGATTCTTTGGATGCCACTACTTTATGGCATATGAGACTAGCTCATGCTGGAGAGGCTTCCCTCCAGGCTTTATCAAGGCAAGGATTGATTAAGGGAGCAAGACCCTGCAAATTGGATTTCTGTGAGCATTGCGTGCTTGGCAAGAAAACACGAGTATCTTTTGGGACTGCCGTCCACAGTACGAAGGGTATTTTAGAGTATGTTCACACAGATGTTTGGGGCCCGACGAAGACGACATCTTTTAGCGGGCGACGATATTTTGTCTCCTTCATTGATGATTATTCCAGATATGTTTGGGTGTACACCATGAAACATAAGAGGGAAGTTCTTGAGATATTTGTGACGTGGAAGAAGTGGATTGAGAATCAGACTGGCAAAAAGATTCGATGTATCAGATCAGACAATGGAGGCGAATACACATCGAATGCGTTCTTGCAAGAGTGCCAGAGATCAGGTAAAGAGCATCACTTCACTGTCAGGGAGACACCACAGCAGAATGGGGTGGCAGAGTGCATGAACCGGACTTTGGTGGAAAAGGTTTGATGTATGTTGTCTAGTGCTGGGTTAGACAGGATTTTCTGGGTTGAAGCCCTTGAGTATGCTTGCCATTTGGTGAACCGTCTGCCTTCTGCAGCTATTGGAAAGAAGACACCAAAGGAGATGTGGTCGGGGCATCCTGCTAGAGATTATGTGCACATGAAAGTGTTTGGGTGTCCAGCTTATTATCACGTGAGAAATGATAAGTTGGAACCTCGGGCAAAGAGGGCGGTCTTCATTGGCTTCAGGCGTGGAGTCAAGGGCTACAAACTATATGATCAGACAGATAGGAAGATTGTCATTAGCAGAGATGTTACTTTTGATGAGGCGAGTTTGTTGAAGCCTCGGGACTCAGAGCAGGTGGAGAGTTCCAAGCCGATCACTACTACTGTTCAGAAGAAGGAGTTTGATGTGACTCCATTTGTTCCACCAATTCCCCGCATTCCTGATGAGGTATCTGATGAAACTGCTGATGAGGTACCAGGTACTGATGATCAGGAGGTGGAGGAAGTTGAGGCAGAAAGTCATGTCGAGGATTCTATTGCCAGGAGCCGGACCAGGAGGCAGAATGTCCCGAAGCCAGCTTGGTTGAGGGACCACATTGCATTAGCACTTACTGCATCTGAGGCTGAAGTCCCTGGTCACTTCAAGGAGGCTATAGAGAGCTCTGAAGCAGTTTTTTGGAGGGAGGCGATGTACGAAGAGATGTCTTCTCTTCATAAAAATGCTACATGGAGATTAGTGAAGGTACCTCCTGGCAGAAAAGCAATTGGGTGCAAATGGGTGTATGCAAAGAAAGAAGGATCTCATGGTGTTGCTGATGTGCGTTACAAGGCAAGATTGGTGGCGAAAGGATTTGCTCAGCGTGAAGGTATCGATTATGACGAGGTGTTTTCCCCAGTTGTCAAGCATCCGCCGATCCGTGTTCTCTTGGCCTTAGTAGCGCAGTATGGTCTGATTTTGGAGCAACTTGATGTGAAGACTGCATTCTTGCACGGAGATTTGCAGGAGGAGATCTATATGAAGCAACCACCTGGATATGGGGCTCGGAGTGACTTGGTGTGCAAATTGGACAAGTCACTTGATGGTTTGAAGCAGGCGCCGAGACAGTGGTACAGAAAGTTCGATCAGTTTATGTTGGGACAGAAGTACACAAGGAGTCAGTATGATCATTGTGCATATTTCAAGAAATTGGCTACTGGTGAGTTCATCTATCTCTTATTGTATGTTGATGATATGTTGATTGCCGCTTCAAGTCAGACAGAGATTGATATAATGAAGAGGCAACTCTCAAAACAGTTTGAGATGAAGGAGTTAGGTGAGGCTCGCAAAATTCTTGGGATGGAAATCTGTAGGGACAAGGAAGCTGGAGAGGTTTGGCTCACTCAAAGAGCGTACATTGAGAAGGTGCTGAAGAGGTTTGGGATTGATAACACTACAAAGGCAGTGAGTCTACCATTGGCAGCGCATTTTCAATTAAGTGCTGACTTGTGTCCTAAAGACGACCAGGACGGGAAGGGAATGAAGCTAGTTCCATATGTCAGTGCAGTGGGCAGTTTGATGTATCTCATGGTTTGTACAAGGCCAGATATTGCACAAGCTATTGGCGTTGTGAGCAGATTCATGCATGATCCAGGCCAGGGTCATTGGCAGGCAGTTAAGTGGATTCTGAGGTATCTCAAGGGTACTATTGATGTTGGCTTAGTATATGAGAGGCAGCAGCCCAGTGTTGGGTTGTGTATGGGCTACACTGATTCAGACTATGCAGGTGATATAGATAGGCGCAGGTCTACGACCGGATATTTATTCACATTGGCAGGAGGTCCAGTGAGTTGGAGGTCGACTCTGCAGTCGACAGTGGCTTTATCTACAACAGAGGCTGAATACATGGCAGTGACAGAAGCTATGAAGGAGGCCATCTGGATGCAGGGCCTATTGGATGACCTGGGCGTGGAGCATAAGGCTTTAACTGTCTTCTGTGACAGTCAAAGTGCGATTTTCTTGGCGACAAATCCAGTGCATCATGCTCGTACCAAGCACATCGATGTAAGATACCATTATTTTCGAGACTTGATCAAGACAGGCGAGGTTCTTTTGAAGAAGATTAATACCAAGGAGAATCCAGCAGACATGCTTACGAAGGTGCTTCCTGTCCAGAAGTTCACATATTGCAAAGGTTTGGTGAACGTTCGAGCTCAGAGGTGAGTGCCTTGAGGGGCACTTTTAAAGAACTACGCGCGGCTTGATCCCATGGGAGGGGGGGTACGTAGGCAGCCACCTTGGTGCAGTCGATTTGGTGTTGTAGTTTATTTTGTCATCTCATATTTGTTCTGTTTCAAATAAGAGATGAGGTGGAGATTTTTGGTTTGAGGGGCGTTTTGGTCTTTGTTGTTTGAGGGGTATTTTTGTCTTTTTGGGTTGCCCTAATTTCCCCTATAAATAGAAGGGGTTAGGGTTCTTATTTGTGTGGAGTTGTAATATTGTATTGGCCTCTTCTTTTTCTCCCCCACCGGTGATAGTGCATAGCCCCTCCCCGTGGACGTAGGCGCTCCTCGCCGAACCACGTAAATCGCATCGTGTTCAATTGGTTGTGGTTGTGTGATTTTGTTTTCCGCATCGTTTCGCACAACATGTTTGTATTGAGGGGTTGGGAATCCCCCACCCTCTTGTTCTTTTAATTTCAATAAAACACAAATTCACCGACAAAATAACGGTTATAGATAGAGGGACCTAGGATCTATTAAGCGCACTAGACTATGATAGTTTACCAAAGTGGGACAAAATTCTTGACACACCCTCATATGTAGGCTCCTTGCCTCTAACACGTGGACATCTTTTTAATTGGGTTGTGAGAATAGGTTATTTCGACTAGACTTCTTCAAAATCATGTTAGAAACTAAACATTCAACCAAAAAATCAATGGGTTATAGGACGACGGTCGAGAATATGTATTAAGTGCACAAGTTTATGAGTTTTTCAATGTAGGACTAACTTATCAACAAGTTTCCTCGCGTGTAGGATCTTTTTCTATCATGTGGATTGTTTTTAGTTGGGTAATGTGAGAGTGGGTCATTGCGCCAAGCCTGCTCCAATACCATGTTAAAATTCAAACATACAAGCTAAAGTCAATTGGTTAATAAAAGGATACAACAACATCAACAACATCATAACCCATATAGTCCCCAATCATTGGGGGTATGGGCGGGGGAAGATTGGAAACAGACCTAACCTTTGGCACTATGCACAAAGTGGCTTCTCTCAGAGGAGAAAGACCTAACCTTTGACAATAAATGCACAAAGTGGCTGCTCACAGAGTACCACTGAAATAGTGGCCCCCTATACCGTCGTGTTTGCTGCGGAATCATGCCCTCAAATCAAAGCCAAAGACATCAGAGAGGGCAGACCCAAGAATCCATTTTGATTTATGTGCACATAACCATGCTTCCTTCATTCAGCATCCAGAGCATTGGTGAAGCACAATTGGTTAATAAAAGGATGAGCCCGATTAAATGTACAAGGTTGGACATTTCGGATATGTGCTTAAATTCTCAAAAGAAGACGTTTTCTTCTAGGGAGAATACAATTCAAATTAAGGGGAAAGATAGATGGAGTCACTCAAAGATCTAAAATCAGAGTTTAATTATAAAAAAAGTTGCATCACTTAAGATTGTTGGTCAACTCCTTGAGAGTTAGTTTGTTAATAGCAAAACATAGATTGTAAGCATGACTAAGGAACATAAATTGCATAAGCTTATTTGTATATTAAGATAAATGACTCGTTTTACTTGGATACCTATTTACATGTGAAGTTAAGAAAACCTTGAGACATAAATTGCACAAGCTCGTTTGGGCATTCAACAACAGAAGTCAAGGATGTTAAATTTTGAAGTAAAAAAAGATATATATATACGAGCATCTTCGCACGGGCTACGCCCGTGCTCGATGCTCTCGGGCGGCCTTCGGCCGCATCACTGCGGGCTTCGCCCGCATAAAAACCGTGTTACGCACATCTTCGGTGCTCTCGATTGCACGGGCTTCGCCCGTGAATATTACGAATGCCTCGCCGCTCGTATTCCATCGCATTGAAGCCACATTTATGCGGACGAAGGCCGCCCGAGAGCATCGAGCACGGGCGTAGCCCGTGCGAAGATGCTCGTATATATATAATTTCGGAATTAATTAATGTTAATTAATTATATATATATTTGAGAATTAATATCTATTTGGAAAATTAATATATATTTGGGAATTAATCCTCTCTCTCTCTCTCCCTCTCTCCGCCACTCCCCTCTCTCTCTTTCATCCGCCACTCTTTCTCTCTCTCAGCCCCACTCTCTCTCTCTCTCTCTTTCTCCATCTTTCTCTCTCCCTCTCTCTCTCCCGCCCGCCCACTTTCTCTCCCTTTTACATATTTTTTTATTATATTCCCCTCCCTCTCTCCTCCCTTTCACTCTCTCTCTCTCCTCCCACTCTCTTTCTCTCTCGCCATCACCCTTGCGACGGACAACCGAATACTATTCATAGCATAAATAACTTTATATATATGTATAGATATATATATAGTTATAGGTTTATATATTATATAAACTATATATATAAATATATATATATGTGAATATCTTGAAATCGACGGGAAGCTTCATCAATCGACGGGAAGTCTCCTGCTATCATCCGGAAGTGCTTTCTGTCATTTCGTTTGACAGCTGGCATCCCATCTCTCTCTATATATATAGATATATTTCTATTATCTGTTGGAACCTCCCATGAATCTTTCGTCTCCCGCATTAATCCTAGTCGCAAGCCGCTTCCTCATCTCTCTCAAGCCGAAGACATTCTCGGTTGCTGCAAGAAGTTCTCCTCCTCCGGTGCGAAGCAGTCCGCCGGAATAGTGTTTTCCGGCCTCCAAAAGTTTGCAGGTTTTCAGTCCAGTGAAGGTTCAAGAGAGAGAAAACTTCTCTCTTCGTTTCACCGCCGTGTGACCTCCATTTTTAGAGATTGTTGATTCTACGGTGTAGCTGTAGCGGTAACCGCTACAGGGACGCTACAGGGAATATCTTTGTAAAGCGTGTACAGCAGTCGGTGACTTGTACCGAGCGCTGTAACGTTACCTTCTGCATTAACGGTCATATTAGGACAAGACATTATAAATAGTCTATTGAAACGTCTGATGTAATTAGCCAATGATAATAATAAAGTTTACTTTCCTTCTTTTAGCAGTAACCCGTCCCAGTCCGTCGACTGCCTCCGTTTAGCCATGTCCAGCGTCGTCCTTAAGCCCCTTTCAACGTAACAATTAGTGCTCTCCGTTGAGTCCTCCTTTCTCTACCATGGAGGTTCAGACTTCTTCTTCCCCATTCGATCAACCATCCCCTACAACACGTCCGGTCACATGGCAAGATCTCGACAACCGCCATCTTCATTACATGGCGCAAACCTCGGCGATCCAGGCCACGATCCAAGCCCACCACGAGCATTTCACTCAGGATCTTCACAAGATTTCGGCTGTCGTCGCACTCAACCAACAAAATCACATTAATACCACGGCAGCCAATCGTGACTTCTATCAAGAATTCAAGGAATTACGTTCGGAAATGCAGGGCCTCACCTGGATGTTCACCACCGGCAAAAGCAACCTCTGCCAACAGATACCAGCAACATCTACAGACCTGGGGCAGCCTTCTTCGTCTTTCCATCTGATGGCCCATGTCTTTCCATCTGATGGCCCATGTTCCTATCGGTCACCCGACGATGGGAGACGGGCAGTCCTCGGCCATGGCGCCGGCGATCCCAATTGGCACCGATTTTGTCTATTCTGGAATATCACAGCCCTGCCCGCCGACCAACCCGGCGTTTCGCCCCACTCTGCCACCACAATACTACTTCTCCCAATATCAACTCCCACACCCACCGGCCCAAACCTACCCCAACCTCAATTTTCATTTCCCTCCTTATTCGGCCCAGCCTAATGCTCATTTCCGACCCACAACATCTGGAATCCATAATCCCTCACTTAATCAAGATTCTGTAAAACCACCAAAGGCTCGCTTTGATTTTCCACATTTCTCGTCCGGCGACCCAACCAATTGGTTATACAAGGCTGAATTATATTTCCGCTATCATCAGTCTAATCCAATGGATTTTCTTTTCTTGGTGTCTATGCACTTAGAGATTCCGGCGGCAACATGGTTTCAAGGATTGCTTCGCGATGGCATGTGTCCGGATTGGGCCACGTTCAAATACGCAATACACGATCGATTTGGAGCCACCGACTACGAAGATCCCTTAGGATTCACAGAAACAGTGATACAGGAAAACGTTCTTACACAGGGAGGGGACAAAGACAATCAATCCACATCGACAAATTACAGGGAAGAACCTATACTCTGCCCAGACATTGTCATCCTCATCGACTCTATACGCAACTGTACTAATCATTCTTCTGTCGAAAACAGGGAACGGCCCGGCTTACAAAACAATCTCGGGCAGAGGTCAATGGAAGTTGCCGACATTACAACTCAACCGCAAGGGGTAGAGAACACACAAACACCGCCGGAAAGGATCAGGGATACTCACAGATCTCACCACTCTGTCATCAGTCAAAATAATACCTCAAACAACGCTAATCCTCTTTTTATGAACGACAGATCTACAAGCAAGCGTACACCAACGCCAGATCTAACATTCCGTTCTAATAAAACAATACACGGAGAAGAAGACAGACGCACGAAGACTCACCCAGACGACAACGATGTTCCACAGGTCACAGGAAGACGATCGGCACGGCTGCAAATATTATCATTGGCTAATTACATCAGACGTTTCAATAGACTATTTATAATGTCTTATCCTAATATGACCGTTAATGCAGAAGGTAACGTTACAGCGCTCGGTACAAGTCACCGACTGCTGTACACACTTTACAAAGATATTCCCTGTAGCATCCCTGTAGCGGTTACCGCTACAATTCCTGCCCGTCCTGTCTCAACTGCCCCGAGTTATCCTCGATGTTGCTGCTGATGGGTTTAAAAAAATTCCGGGGAACCTTTGATCTAGGATTCTTTTGACGATAGAGCGTTTGGAGCGACGGCGACGCGGAGGCGTTGGTAGATGCAGGCGCCGGAGAGATCGAAGTAGTTTTTGCTGCAGCCGTGCCGATCATCTTCCTGTGACCTGTGGAACATCGTTGTTGTCTGGGTGAGTCTTCGTACGCCTGTCTTCTTCTCCGTGTATTGTTTTATTAGAACGGAATGTTAAATCTGGCGTTGGTGTACGCTTGCTTGTAAATCTGTCGTTCATAAAAAGAGGATTAGCGTTGTTTGAGGTATTATTTTGATTGATGACAGAGTGGTGAGATTTGTGAGTGGACAGAGTGGTGAGATTTGTGAGTATCCCTGATCCTTTCCGGCGGTGTTTGTGTGTTCTCTACCCCTTGCGGTTGAGTTGTAATGTCGGCAACTTCCATTGACCTCTGCCCGAGATTGTTTTGTAAGCCGGGTCGTTCTCTAAAGAACACGCCTTCATTTAAGGCGTGCCAAATTAAATATCGAGTGCGTTCATGTTACCGTGTCATTGAACCATATTCAAGAAGAGAATGAAGCCCCAATGGTACGATGAGATATTTTCTCCTAAGTATGAAAGAGGCTAGCCACTTTTGACTATAAATTCAGCATGTGTTCATAAAGGAAGCTTCTTGGAAAGAGATAAAGCTAGCCAACTTGGATCATACTTTTCAAAGCATGGGTCTCATGACAAGTGTGAAAAGGAGTAGCCGTCATTGACCTTTAAACCAACATGTGTTTTTGACCAAGGCAAGCTTCATGGAAGCTTCATCCTCATGCCATCTACCATCTCTACCTCCTTAGTTTTGGCCCTATAAATAGGCATGAAGGAAGAGGGAGAAGGATCATCTTTCCTCCTTCATTTGAGCATTCTAGAGAGCTATTGAGAGTTTATTTTTAGAGTATTTCAGCTTAATGTTTTCATGTTTTAAAGTTCTTGTGATCTCTTTTCTCGTACTTGTAATCTTTTTGCAAACTCTCTTTGTAATGTCATTTTGCCCTTTTGGTAACTTGTTTCCAATAAGAAATAAAATAATTTGCTACACCTTTTCTCTCTCTCTCTTTCTTATTATGCATGTTCTTAACATGATTTACGTTTCCTACATTATTATGAGTAACTAAACTTTGTTTAGTGCTTGATCAAGATGATCCAAGTAATGAAATGATCTCCTTTCCTTAATACATATCTTCTATTTCTCTTTTAACAAATGTTTAGGATTTACCTTTGATTAATCTATAGAGAGGTCATATCATCGATATATGATTTTCTCTTCTGTTTCCGTACTCTAGTAGCCGAAAGGATCATGCGTACGGATTGATCACTCACGGGTAAAGGGAGTTGAATGCAATCCTTGAAAGAGGACGACGTAAATTTCCCGGATTGGAGTCAAATCCAATAGAGGGGTTCACCACATAAAGCGAGTTTTAGGGGTTTCGATTATAGAACGAAAGTTCGGTTGATCAACCTAAACTCAGTTGGGCGTAGCTTTGAAAGAAGTGCGTTCATATTTTGGGAACCTCCACGGTCCAAGCATCTTCGTTAAAGAGAATTAGGGCTTTATCTATTTTCGATCATTTTCATTCTAAGGTGATTCAAGATCAAGTACTAACCTTTTAATTATCGCTTAATCATCCTCTTTTATCGTAAAACCGTTCTCTTATTTGCAAACCAACTCAAAGAAACTAATTGATAAGATAATAGTTTCCTCCTCAAAGTAGAAGTAATCAACGCGCCCCGAGGAATACGACCTTGGTATAATTAAAATATCATATACTATAGACGATAAGGTACACTTGCCTTCATCGGATATAGGTTGGAGAATATCATCAACTTTCTTTCCAAGCTAAAAATCACAACAACGAATTATTCATATCAAGTTTTTGGCGCCGTTGCCGGGGACTTTGTGTTGATATTTTGAAAAGAGGATAGCTATTAATTTTATCGTTTTTCTTTTTTCTTTTTCGTTTTATTTTCAAAAAAAAAAAAATATATTAAAAGTGTAACTTAAAATCTTGGAAAGGGACGTTTGGGCATCATCCCATCTCACCTCCTAGTACCTTGCGAACCCTTCACCGGGTAGCCCCTGGGAAGTCCAAGATTAGCTTAATCCGCCTAAAAGAAAAAAAAAATATAATTAAGTTTTTTTTTCTTTCGTTTTTATTTTAATTTTCTATCTCCTTTCTCTTTCTCTTTCTTTTCTTCATCCCCCCCTTTTCTTGTTGGTGTATGAACCGAGAAAGCTCTTCGAATATTCCTTTTGATCCAGAGATCGAGCGCACCATTTTGCGGCGCCTCCGTTCTCGTGATCAGGATACGCATCAAGCATCCGAAGAGTCGATCGGGGACACTACCACAGTAAATATGGGTGATCCTAACCCGCCAAATCCTAATGAGGCCCAGCAAAGGACCATGTCCTATTATGCGCGACCGAATTTGGAAGGCACACATTCAAGTATTGTTCGTCCCGCGGTGGCGAACAATAACTTCGAGATCAAGTCTAGCATCATACAAATGGTGCAACAATCGGTGACCTTCGATGGTCTGCCGGACGAAGATCCAAACACGCATATATCTAATTTTCTCGAAATTTGCGATACTTTCAAAATCAATGGCGTCACGGATGACGCCATTCGATTACGTCTTTTTCCTTTTTCTTTGCGGTCTAAGGCCAAGCAGTGGTTGGGCTCTCTTCCTAGAGAGTCCATCACTACATGGGCCGATATGGCGGAAAAATTTCTCACTAAATATTTCCCGCCTGCAAAGACCGCTAAAATGCGCACAGATATTGCCTCATTTATGCAAATCGACTCGGAGACTCTCTATGATACATGGGAGCGTTTCAAGGAGCTTTTGCGTAGATGCCCTCACCACGCACTGCCAACTTGGCAACAAGTTCAAATTTTTTATAATGGCTTGAATTTCCAAACAAGGCAAATGATTGATGCGGTCGCCGGAGGGACTTTAAATAAGAAAACCCCGGAGGCCGCTCAAGAGCTTTTCGAGGAGATGGCCATGAATGCGTATCAATGGAATATGCCCCGTGCACGGCCTAATAAGCCCGCCGGTATATTTGAAATAGACGCTACTTCTAATTTAGCTTTACAAGTTGAGCGCTTAACAAAGCAAGTGGCGGAGATGTCTGCTTCCTCCGTCACTCCTCCTTGGGCTAATAATGTTTTAATCGAAGAGCAGGTTGACTACATGGGAAATCCGCCTCGGCCTTCCTATAACCCGAACTCCGCTCCGTACAACAACACCTACAATGCGGGTTATAGGAACCATCCAAATTTCTCATGGAGCAACCAAGGAAATGCTCAGCGCCCTTTAAATCTAAATCAACCTCTTAATCAACCTCTTAATCTAAATCCCCCTCCTCTAAATTATAATAATATACCCGGTTTTCCACCGCAACAGCAAAAGCCCTCTCCACTTGAAGAGATCTTTGCAAAATATGATGCTACAAATGAATCGAACATCCGAAACCTCACCGGATCGATCAAAAATTTAGAGAACCAAGTGGGCCAACTAGCGAAGATGTTCTCCGAGCGTCAACAAGGAGCTCTACCGGGAAATACGAAACCTAATCCAAGGGAAAGCGCGAACGTGATTACTCTACGCAGCGGAAAAGAGGTGGTTTCAAAACAGGACGAACCCATGGTAACTTCTCCTCCTACTATTTTAGCTTCAAATTTGCCCGCTACGTTAGCTCCGCACACTTCTAATTCTAGTTCAAATATTCCGTATCCGTCTAAGCTTAGGAGCGAGTGCGCCGAGAAAAATTATAAAAAGTTTTTAGAAATTTTAAAACAAATTCATATTAATGTTCTGTTCTGTGAGGCTATCTCTCAAATGCCGAAGTATGCGAAATATCTCATGGAGTTACTCTCCAATAAAAAGAAACTTGAAGATATTTCACATATTTTCTTAAACGCAGAATGCTCCGCGGTTATACTTAACAAATTGCCCCAAAAAGCAAATGATCCGGGACGGTTCTCCATCCCATGTCTATTTGGCAATGCGTTAGTAAAACACGCCTTAGCTGATCTTGGAGCAAGCATAAACCTCATGCCTTTTTCGTTATTCAAAAAGCTAGGTTTAGGAAATCCTAGCCCTACCCGAATGAGTATTCAACTCGCCGATCGTTCATTAAAATATCCAGTAGGGATAGTCGAGGACGTGCTCGTTAAGGTTGACAAGTTCATCTTTCCGGTGGACTTTGTCATTCTTGATATCGAAGAGGATGCCGAAGTACCCCTCATACTCGGCCGCCCCTTCCTTGCCACCTCCCGCGCGATTATCGATGTTAGTGATGGAAAGCTCCTCCTACGGGTTGGAGAAGATGAAGTCACTTTTAGCATAAATCCCTCAATGCGAAATACTCTAGAGAATGACGATTCGTGTTTCTACTTAGAAGAATATTTTGAAAACGAGTTTTATTCACTTCCCGAGTTAGTATCCTCATCAAGTGACGATTCCGAGCTCGCCGAGCTCTTTTGTTTAGAAGACGTTTCTCGTTCCACACCACCCGAACCACTTCATTTAGAAAAATTAAAAATCAAAACTTCTTATGAAGAACCACCCGTTTTAGAATTAAAACAACTCCCTCCTCATCTAAAATATCTCTTTTTAGAGAAAAATTCTAAGTTACCCGTTATCATATCATCCGAGTTGAGCGATTCAGAAATTTCTGAATTGACTCTAGTCTTAAGCAATCACCGTCACGCAATTGCGTGGCAAATATCCGACATCAAGGGTATTAACCCTTCCTTTTGCACTCACAAAATTTTCCTCGAAGATAATTCCCGCAACACAGTCCAGCCTCAACGACGACTAAACCCGAATATGAAAGAAGTCGTTAAGGCTGAAGTTATCAAACTTTTAGATGCGGGAATCATCTACCCGATCTCGGATAGTACTTGGGTTAGCCCAGTACAAGTCGTTCCAAAGAAAGGCGGCGTAACGGTAGTTGCGAACGAAAATAATGAGTTGATCCCAACCCGTACTGTTACGGGTTGGCGAATGTGCATAGATTATCGAAAACTTAATGATGTCACTCGTAAGGATCACTTCCCATTACCCTTTATCGATCAAATCTTAGAACGCCTTTCAGGTCACTCCTACTATTGTTTCCTCGATGGTTTGTCGGGATACTTTCAAATCCCTATTTCACCCGACGACCAAGAGAAAACAACCTTCACTTGTCCCTTCGGCACCTTCGCTTATCGAAGGATGTCGTTTGGCCTTTGTAACGCACCAGCTACATTCCAAAGATGTATGCTGGCAATCTTCGACGAGTTAGTAGAGGAAGTGATGGAAGTCTTCATGGACGACTTCTCCGTTTTCGGAAACTCTTTCAAAAATTGTTTAAAAAATCTCGAGCGTGTGCTTCAGCGTTGTGAGGAAACGAATCTAGCTCTCAATTGGGAGAAATGTCATTTTATGGTCAAATAAGGATTAGTCCTTGGCCATAAAATATCGGGCAAAGGGATCGAGGTCGATAGGGCTAAGATCGAAGTTATCGAAAAGCTCCCCCCTCCAACGAACGTAAAAGCAATTAGAAGTTTCCTAGGCCACGCAGGGTTTTATCGGCGTTTTATACAAAATTTTTCCAAAATCACGAAGCCGTTAACCCATCTTCTCGAGAAAGAATCTTCCTTTATTTTTTCCGACGAATGTCTTTTAGCCTTTAAACTTATCAAAGAAAAACTTATAAATTCTCCGATTCTAGTCGCACCGGATTGGTCACTACCCTTCGAAATTATGTGCGACGCGAGTGATATTGCAGTAGGCGCGGTTTTAGGCCAACGGATAAACAAGTATTTCCACCCGATTTATTATGCTAGAGAAACACTCACGTCGGCACAAGCGAACTACACCACTACCGAGAAGGAGCTTCTAGCTATCGTATTCGCTTTTGATAAGTTTAGGTCATACATCACTCTCTCCAAAGTAATCGTCTTCACAGATCACTCCGCTCTTAGATATCTCTTAAGTAAATCGGACGTCAAGCCCCGTCTTTTGCGATGGATCCTCCTCTTGCAGGAGTTTGATTTAGAAATCCGGGACAAGAGGGGAGCCGAAAACTTGGCGGCCGATCATCTTTCCCGATTAGAAAATCCCGCTACGGAAGCATTAGTAGAAGCCGATATTAATGATAAATTCCCCGAAGAGCGCCTCCTTGCTCTCGAAAATATAATGACAACTTCCACGCCCTGGTTCGCGGATTTGGCTAACTATTTAGTAGCACGGGTCCTGCCAAAAGAATTCTCGAGTCAGCAAAAGAAGAAATTCTTTTCTGATTTAAAGAATTATTTTTGGGAGGACCCCTTTCTATTCCGTGTCTGCGCGGACCAGGTAGTGAGAAGATGTGTTTCGAGTGAGGAAGGTTTTAAAATATTGCGGCATTGCCACGAAGGACCAACCGGCGGTCATTATCAAGCGAACCGAACCGCGAGGAAGGCGCTGGAGGCGGGCTTCTATTGGCCCACGCTCTTTAAAGATGCTCACACCCTTGTGAGTACTTGCGACAGCTGCCAGCGGTCGGGCAACATCTCCCGCCGAGATGAGATGCCCCAAAATATTTTTCTTGAATGCGAAATTTTCGACCTTTGGGGTATCGATTTTGTTGGTCCTCTCCCTCCCTCATTTTCAAATAAATACATTCTCGTTGCGGTCGACTACGTATCGAGGTGGGCGGAAGCGCAAGCTCTCCCCACCAACGATGCGAGAGTCGTCGTAACTTTCTTAAAAAAATTATTCTCTCGTTTTGGCACGCCACGCGCTATAGTTAGTGATAGGGGCACCCATTTCTGCAATAGCCAATTCGCTAAAATTTTAGCGAAATATGGTGTCACGCACAAGCTCTCCACTGCTTATCACCCACAAACGAGCGGCCAAGTCGAAGTCGTCAACCGAGAATTAAAGCGAATATTAGAAAAAACTGTTTCTATTAATAGGAATGATTGGGCACTTAAGCTCGATGACGCGCTATGGGTCTATCGAACGGCGTACAAGACCGCTATCGGTTGTACACCGTATCGTTTGGTTTATGGCAAGGTTTGCCATCTTCCGGTCGAGTTAGAGCACCGCGCATTCTGGGCGCTTAAATTTTTAAACCTAGACTCTACCTTAGCGGCCGAGCAAAGAAAACTTCAAATGAATGAATTAGATGAGTGGCGCTCGAATGCGTACGAGAGTAACAAAATCTATAAGGAGCGAACGAAGTTTTATCATGATAAAAAAAATTAAATTCCCTAAAACTTTTTTGCCGGGCGATCTCGTCCTCCTTTATAATTCTCGTCTTCGCCTTTTTCCGGGAAAGCTAAAATCTCGATGGTCCGGCCCCTTTATCGTTAAAGAGGTTTGGTCATATGGGACAATTCTAATTTCCCACCCGGAAAAAGGCTCCTTCAAAGTAAATGGACACCGTCTTAAGTTGTATCTTCCAGGAGAGTTATCGAACGAAAAGAGTGAGTCAATATTACTTCCGCCGAGTACGTGAGCGCCAAATGGGTCAAGATACGCGACCTTAAACAAAACGCTTTTGGGAGGCACCCCAAAGTTATCTTTCTCTATTTTGTTATTTTGTTTTAACATGTTTTTGCAGGTTTCCCTTTCAGCCTCCCCGAATTCGCCATCAGGGATGTCCTCTTTCCTCTCTTCTTCTTTTAATGCATTTTATTACTTCATACTTAGTTTTAAACATTGAGGACAATGTTTAACTTTAAGTATGGGGGTATAGTACCTTAATCTAAATAAATAATATATATATATATTATAAAATCCAAAAATCCAAAAAGATGCAATATTTTTCTCTTCTTTTTATCAAAACAAAAATATAATCAAAAAAAAAATGCATAAAACTCATAAAAAACTATTAATAATTTGAGTTAATCTTTTTTGCTAAATCATTTAGTACCCCATAACTTTGCATTTTCTTGTTTTTATGCATTTATGTACTTGTTTAGTTAATATAAAATTGATTAACTATCATATTGTTTATGTTTCATGAGTAATTTGTTGACTCGTGTAGTGTTTCTAATTAAGGTAGACGTTATTTTTGAAAAAACTCTCTTAAATATTTGCACTTTTTCATAGTCATTTTTTTTATGTTTTTCACTATTACAAAATCTACCATCCCTTGTTTTTCTGTTAAAAATCTTTGAAATGATTGATTAGTGTTATGTATAGTAGATGCGAATCGATCTAGACGCTTATTATCTTCATTTTTCATGAAAAGTCAATTATATTTATTTTCTATCCGAAATTTACTTCTCTTAAATTTCTCAATACTTTGCTTTAAGTAGACTAAAGAGCATGAATATGATTTAGGCATCCTTTTGATCAGTTTGAGCTATTGTATCCCGAACCTTAAAATTCTTAATCATTGTTAGCCACGTTGTGCTTTTTCCATTTTCTCTGTAAGCCCCACTTATTTCTCACCAAAGCCATATAGCTTACCCATCTTGCACACTTAAAACTTCTGAGCTTTATTTGTCACTTGGGTGTACTACATTTTGTCAAAATGGTGGAGATTTGTATTGTATCTAAATTGCTACAAAAAAAAATATGATATATATATTTATATATATGCAAAAAAAAAGTATTGAAAAAAAAAAAAGATTATGAATGACATTTTAACCCCAACTTTATATTGCAAAATTACTTGGGGTGTCAAAATTTTATTTTCTAGCAACAAGTTCTTTGCAAAGCTCTTCTTTTTGTTATTAATAGGGATATTTAAATATTATAATATTATTATTATTAATATGAATAATTCGTTGTTGTGATTTTTAGCTTGGAAAGAAAGTTGATGATATTCTTCAACTTATATCCGATGAAGGCAAGTGTACCTTATCGTCTATAGTATATGATATTTTAATTATACCAAGGTCGTATTCCTCGGGGCGCGTTGATTACTTCTACTTTGAGGAGGAAACTATTATCTTATCAATTAGTTTCTTTGAGTTGGTTTGCAAATAAGAGAACGGTTTTACGATAAAAGAGGATGATTAAGCGATAATTAAAAGGTTAGTACTTGATCTTGAATCACCTTAGAATGAAAATGATCGAAAATAGATAAAGCCCTAATTCTCTTTAACGAAGATGCTTGGACCGTGGAGGTTCCCAAAATATGAACGCACTTCTTTCAAAGTTACGCCCAACTGAGTTTAGGTTGATCAACCGAACTTTCGTTCTATAATCGAAACCCCTAAAACTCGCTTTATGTGGTGAACCCCTCTATTGGATTTGACTCCAATCCGGGAAATTTACGTCGTCCTCTTTCAAGGATTGCATTCAACTCCCTTTACCCGTGAGTGATCAATCCGTACGCATGATCCTTTCGGCTACTAGAGTACGGAAACAGAAGAGAAAATCATATATCGATGATATGACCTCTCTATAGATTAATCAAAGGTAAATCCTAAACATTTGTTAAAAGAGAAAGAGAAGATATGTATTAAGGAAAGGAGATCATTTCATTACTTGGATCATCTTGATCAAGCACTAAACAAAGTTTAGTTACTCATAATAATGTAGGAAACGTAAATCATGTTAAGAACATGCATAATAAGAAAGAGAGAGAGAGAAAAGGTGTAGCAAATTATTTTATTTCTTATTGGAAACAAGTTACCAAAAGGGCAAAATGACATTACAAAGAGAGTTTGCAAAAAGATTACAAGTACGAGAAAAGAGATCACAAGAACTTTAAAACATGAAAACATTAAGCTGAAATACTCTAAAAATAAACTCTCAATAGCTCTCTAGAATGCTCAAATGAAGGAGGAAAGATGATCCTTCTCCCTCTTCCTTCATGCCTATTTATAGGGCCAAAACTAAGGAGGTAGAGATGGTAGATGGCATGAGGATGAAGCTTCCATGAAGCTTGCCTTGGTCAAAAACACATGTTGGTTTAAAGGTCAATGACGGCTACTCCTTTTCACACTTGTCATGAGACCCATGCTTTGAAAAGTATGATCCAAGTTGGCTAGCTTTATCTCTTTCCAAGAAGCTTCCTTCATGAACACATGCTGAATTTATAGTCAAAGGTGGCTAGCCTCTTTCATACTTAGGAGAAAATATCTCATCGGACCATTGGGGCTTCATTCTCTTCTTGAATATGGTTCAATGACACGGTAACATGACCGCACTCGATATTTAATTTGGCACGCCTTAAATGAAGGCGTGTTCTTTAGAGATGATAATGCAATTGTCCCGGGATCCTGCAAAAATTAGTAAAATAGGCGTTGTTAGGATATAATTATAAAAAGGTACGATTTAAAAGATAAAATTAACAATATCTATATATTTATATTATAATATTTAAATATCCCTATTAATAACTTAGTTCAAATTATGCATCATCAAGGGCCTCGCCCGGCTGTTCACCACCGGCAAAAGCAACCTCCACCAACAAATACCGGCAACATCTACAGACCTAGGGCATCCTTCTTCGTCTTTCCATCCGATGGCCCATGTTCCTACGATCACCCGACGATGGGAGACGGGCAGTCCTCGGCCATGGCGCCGGCGATCCCAATTGGCACCGATTTTGTCTATTCTGGAATATCACAGCCCTGCCCGCCGACCAACCCGGCGTTTCGCCCCACTTCGCCACCACAATAGTACTTCTCCCAATATCAACTCCCACACCCACCGACCCAAACCTACCCCAACCTCAATTTTCATTTCCTTCCTTATTCGGCTCAGCCTAATGCTCATTTCCGACCCACAACATCTGGAATCCATAATTCGTCACTTAATCAAGATTCTGTAAAACCACCAAAGGCTCGCTTTGATTTTCCACATTTCTCGTCCGGCGACCCAACCAATTGGTTATACAAGGCTGAATTATATTTCCGCTATCATCAGTCTAATCCAATGGATTTTCTTTTCTTGGCGTCTATGCACTTAGAGATTCCGGCGGCAACATGGTTTCAAGGATTGCTTCGCGATGGCATGTGTCCGGATTGGGCCACGTTCAAATACGCAATACACGATCGATTTGGAGCCACCGATTACGAAGATCCCTTAGGATTCACAGAAACAGTGATACAGGAAAACGTTCTTACACAGGGAGGGGACAAAGACAATCAATCCACATCGACAAATTACAGGGAAGAACCTATACTCTGCCCAGACACTGTCATCCTCATTGACTCTATACGCAACAGTACTAATCATTCTTCTGTCAAAAACAGGGAACGGCCCGGCTTACAAAACAATCTCGGGCAGAGGTCAATGGAAGTTGTCGACATTACAACTCAACCGCAAGGGGTAGAGAACACACAAACACCGCCGGAAAGGATCAGGGATACTCACAGATCTCACCACTCTGTCATCAGTCAAAATAATACCTCAAACAACGCTAATCCTCTTTTTATGAACGACAGATCTACAAGCAAGCATACACCAACGCCAGATCTAACATTCCGTTCTAATAAAACAATACACGGAGAAGAAGACAGGCGTACGAAGACTCACCCAGACGACAACGATGTTCCACAGGTCACAGGAAGACGATCGGCACGGCTGCAGCAAAAACTACTTCGATCTCTCCGGCGCCTGCATCTACCAACGCCTCCGCGTCGCCGTCGCTCCAAACGCTCTATCGTCAAAAGAATCCCAGATCAAAGGTTCCCCGGAATTTTTTTAAACCCATCAGCAGCAACATCGAGGACAACCCGGGGCAGTTGAGACAGGACGGGCAGGAATTGTAGCGGTAACCGCTACAGGGACGCTACAGGGAATATCTTTGTAAAGCGTGTACAGCAGCCGGTGACTTGTATCGAGCGCTGTAACGTTACCTTCTGCATTAACGGTCATATTAGGATAAGACATTATAAATAGTCTATTGAAACGTCTGATGTAATTAGCCAATGATAATAATAAAGTTTACTTTCCTTCTTTTAGCAGTAACCCGTCCCTGTCCGTCGACTGCCTCCGTTTAGCCATGTCCAGCGTCATCCTTAAGCCCCTTTCAACGTAACAATTGGTGCTCTCCGTTGAGTCCTCCTTTCTCTACCATGGAGGTTCAGACTTCTTCTTCCCCATTCGATCAACCATCCCCTACAACACGTCCGGTCACATGGCAAGATCTCTACAACCGCCATCTTCATTACATGGCGCAAACCTCGGCGATCCAGGCCACGATCCAAGCACACCACGAGCAATTCACTCAGGATCTTCACAAGATTTCGGCTGCCGTCGCACTCAACCAACAAAATCACGTTAATACCACGGCAGCCAATCGTGACTTCTATCAAGAATTCAAGGAATTCCGTTCGGAAATGCAGGGCCACGCCCGGTTGTTCACCACCGGCAAAAGCAACCTCCACCAACAAATATCGGCAACATCTACAGACCTGGGGCAGCCTTCTTCGTCTTTCCATCCGATGGCCCATGTTCCGATCGGTCACCCGACGATGGGAGACGGGCAGTCCTCGGCCATGGTGCCGGCGATCCCAATTGGCACCGATTTTGTCTATTCTGGAATATCACAGCCCTGCCCGACGACCAACCCGGCGTTTCGCCCCACTCCGCCACCACAATACTACTTCTCCCAATATCAACTCCCACACCCACCGACCCAAACCTACCCCAACCTCAATTTTCATTTCCCTCCTTATTCGGCCCAGCCTAATGCTCATTTCCGACCCACAACATCTGTAATCCATAATCCCTCACTTAATCAAGATTCTGTAAAACCACCAAAGGCTCGCTTTGATTTTCCACATTTCTCGTCCGGCGACCCAACCAATTGGTTATACAAGGCTGAATTATATTTCCGCTATCATCAGTCTAATCCAATGGATTTTCTTTTCTTGGCCTCTATGCACTTAGAGATTCTGGCGGCAACATGGTTTCAAGGATTGCTTCGCGATGGCATGTGTCCGAATTGGGACACGTTCAAATACGCAATACACGATCGATTTGGAGCCACCGACTACGAAGATCCCTTAGGATTCACATAAACAGTGATACAGGAAAACGTTCTTACACAGGGAGGGGACAAAGACAATCAATCCACATCGAAAAATTACAGGGAAGAACTCATACTCTGCCCAGACACTGTCATCCTCATCGACTCTTTACGCAACAGTACTAATCATTCTTCTGTCGAAAACAAGGAACGGCCCGGCTTACAAAACAATCTCGGGCAGAGGTCAATGGAAGTTGCCGACATTACAACTCAACCGTAAGGGGTAAAGAACACACAAACACCGCCGGAAAGGATCAGGGACACTCACAGATCTCACCACTTTGTTATCAGTCAAAATAATACCTCAAACAACGCTAATCCTCTTTTTATGAACGACAAATCTACAAGCAAGCGTACACCAACGCCAGATCTAACATTCCGTTCTAATAAAACAATACACGGAGAAGAAGACAGGCGTACGAAGACTCACCCAGACGACAACGATGTTCCACAGGTCACAGGAAGACGATCGGCACGGCTGCAGCAAAAACTACTTTGATCTCTCCGGCGCCTGCATCTACCAACGCCTCCGCGTCGCCGTCGCTCCAAACGCTCTATCGTCAAGAGAATCCCAGATCAAAGGTTCCCCGGAATTTTTTTAAACCCATCAGCAGCAACATCAAGGACAACCCGGGGCAGTTGAGACGGGACGGGCAGGAATTGTAGCGGTAACCGCTACAGGGACGCTACAGGGAATATCTTTGTAAAGCGTGTACAGCAGCCGGTGACTTGTACCGATCGTTGTAACGTTACCTTCTGCATTAACGGTCATATTAGGATAAGACATTATAAATAGTCTATTGAAACGGCTGATGTAATTAGCCAATGATAATAATAAAGTTTGCTTTCCTTCTTTTAGCAGTAACCCGTCTCTGTCTGCCGACTGCCTCCGTTTAGCCATGTCCAGCGTCGTCCTTAAGCCCCTTTCAACGTAACAGTAGCTCTCGTCAAGGAGTTCACTGTTGTGTGTTTCTTGAAATGGAGTTTTGCTCGTACGAGGCCGTAGAGGCTGCCGAAGTTTCGTCTATTCAAGGTTCTGTTTTGGATTTTCTGGACAGATTTTTCAGATCTGGTTTTTTGCTTTGGTTTCTTGTATGTCTGGTTGTATGTCACGAGGTATGTCCTGAGACGGATATTGTGAACTCATATTTTTAATTTCAAGCATTATCTGCAAGTTATTTTCTGGTGGTTTCTTCTGGTGGTTGTGCACATCCTGGGCACAAGATTTTTCACAAAGGAAACCTTGGATTTCAAGGCTCCGCACGAGAAATTAAATGAGGGCTGCTAAAGGTGAGAGAAGGAGTGTCAAATGATATGTGGAGTTAAGTGTTGGATAAGAATATTTTAAAATCCAATATGATTCCTAATTTTCTACTAGATAATTCCTTGGTTTTCGAACAGACAATCTACAAATTTTAATTGGATAATTATGGCTATTCCTTATACATTTTTAGATTGTTTTAAATAGGACATATTTGACCAATTTATTACCATTTTCCCTCAGCGGAAGTAGCAAAAAACTATCCAATTTGTTATCAAATTTGTACCATAAAATTCTATAAATGCAAATGCATTAGACATTGAATCGGATCTCCATAAATCTTTGTCATCATTGAAGCTCAGGAGCAAGATATCTCAGGGAAGGCTTCCTCGATAAGGTCGCAAGTGGCGAAATCCTCTCGACGCCAAGCAACCACAACTGTAATCGTGAAACGCACAAGGAAGTTGTGTGCAAACAATCCACAGTCGCATATAGAGAGTGCAAAAAAAATGCAGGAATCGAGGCGATTTTAACCCAATTCAGGACCAATGTGTCAATGCATTTTCTGTAAAGTAATAAACATGAAGCAGTTTGAGTAGTTTGTTGAGAGAGAGCAAATTCATCTTGAAAGTATATTCCTCTTAAAATAAGTTCTGCAAACAAATAGCTCTCATACGATGCATTATAAGAAGGGTAGGAAGTGCTACATATTTGAGAAGTTCGTTGAGAGATAGCATATTCATCTTGTAAGCAGTTTCCCTTAAAGCTTGACCTGTGAGTACATATAAACAGAAATATTCACTGCTATAAAAGGTGTGAGACATTTTCAAATTCAAATTTGAATAGAAACACTACCTTGGAAGATATTTTAAGCATGACGGTATCTTTCCAACAAAGAAGTTGTAAGAGAAAACCCCAAGTTTTAGTCGAGGAAAATGGCAGAAATGTGTCTCATTGCCATTACTGTGGGATTTGGACCTAATGAACAAATATCATTATTCAAGTAAATCATATATTTTCAAACTAAAAAGGGGGGAATTAGCATTTTCTATAGGAAAATATGCATGAGAGAAGATGTAACTTACATGCTATTGACTTGAGCAGTGAAATCAGTGCTAGTATTTCCCAGGATGGGTCCAACTAGTCTGTTTCTATCTAGTCGCAGTTCAAAAAGATGTAATAGCTTAAATAACTCAGGGGGAATGGAGCCTATTAGACCGTTGTAATGGAGATAGCTGTTGAAGGACAAAACAAATGAAGTCAAGAAGACGATTTTTTTAGGTAAACAGAAAGCAATTTATCAGTAAATCAATGGAATCTTAGCTTCTACAATTTTGTGATGCTAGTCAAGTTTCCAAGCTCGGCAGGAATGAGGCCAGAAAGCTTGTTCATGCTCAAATCCAGTACTGTGAGATTCTTCAACAAACCAATTTGTTTAGGTATTGTCCCAGAAAACAGATTATCTTTCAAAATTCTGCAATATAAGTGAAACAGTTAATCAGTTGGCCATTATAGACACCTTTACAATGTAAAGTTTCCGAGAGTAAGTAGGACAAACATTTCCTTTAAGGAGCTAAGCTGTGCAACTTCTGGAGCAAGAAATCCTTTCAGAGATAATCCGGAAAGATTTCTGTATGCATCAATGGCATTACAATAAGAACAATAGATATCTTGGTAGAACTAAACCATAATCATAAAACCAACATCAGTTGAGCACAGATACAGATCTACAAGAAAAGAAGAGCAATGGATGGGCATTAATTCCTTACAGAGAAACCACATGATTCTGAGCAACGGAGCAAACCACGCCAAACCAACTGCAAGGTTCTCCATTAAGAGAGTCCCAATCGGCAAGAGCTGCAAGTGGATCTTCAAATATATCTCTCTTCAAAGCCATAAGCGCGGAAACTGCCCAATTCTCATGGAATAAACACTCAAATGGTATTCCAAATGCATAACACAGTTGCAAAAACGCAAAGATCTTCATAGTTATGATGAGAATGGCGAAATACCCTCTTGATGTGGCAAAGATACGCATGTAAAGAAGAAAGCGCCGCTGTGGATGGCGAGCAAAAGAAGAAACTGATGCCCGGTGGACCTCATCTTACTTGTGATTCCTTTGCGACCAGCGGATCTCCCGGAATCGAAGGAGAAACTTGAAGAAACTAGGCATGAGAGAGGCGGCGTCTTCTTGTCATATCAAAACGATCACAAAGTTCCTCGAGTCTGGACCGGAATGCTGGCACTGCGCTTCTTCAGCAGCAGTAGCAGAGGGAGAAAAGAAGAACAGGATGAAGAGGCCATGGAATCAACGGCGAGTGATGAGAGAAGAAGAACGAACAGACTGCAGAGTAGAACACACTCCATGCCCCGTGCTTATTTACCCCAATAATAAAATAAAATAAAATAAAATAAAATAAAATTAAGGTTACAAAAATTATTTAAAAAATAAAATATATAATGCATTCATGCATGATGCATGGGTGTATATTTATCTACACGAAAACCTAGCTTTTCTTTGCTTTGTGGAATGCTTTGGCTCCGTTTGGCATGACGGTGGCGGTCGTGAACGTGATGATTATGAACTATCGTTTGTAAACGCCCGATGTTATCTAAGGAATTCCATTCATTTTTATGTTCAAAACTAGTCTTCTTCTCTTGGTGATGGTCATAACCGTTGTCATGCCACACATCAAAAACGCCGCACAAAACTGTGCCTTGTTGCTGTAATTAATAAAGACGGTTGTTATTAGCACCGCACTTTTGATTATTCACAACTATTTGATAACCACAAACAATTATTTTTGAAAATTGTTATCCGCAAACATATGCTATGAGCAAAGCAAAATTTTAAATTATTTAAAAATTCTAACATAGCCAATTTTATTCTCAAATATTCCAAAATTTCATAAGACGGTCAATCTAGGCGGAGTAATGACTAGCACAGAGCCTACAAAGAAATAACAATTAAATAAATATGGGTGCGGATAGGTTTTTAGTTATGCCTCAAAAATCAAAAAATATGAGTCCTAATAGACAAATTTGAAGTACTAATAACAATCGCCCTAATAAATTCACTAATGTTACTTTTTTTTACCTAAATATAATTTACATTTTAATAAAATCGTATGAAACTAAATATGAAAATAACAATTAAATAAAAGTTTAATACTAATAAATATCATATTAATTAATCATTTATTATACTGGCGGTGACAACTGCCGCTAGATGGCCCCTATAATATGTACGACATAAATCAATTTATAGTAAATAGGAAGTGTATGTACAGCCTGCACAAAAGGACTGGCAGTCCGGTCCGGGACAGGTCTTTTGGAAGATCGGTCTTTTTGCCGACCGGTCCCAGACCGGTCCCGGTCCGGGACCGGTTTTTTCTCCGCTGGAGGAGGACCGGCTGGGACCGGAGGACAGTCCTAACCGGTCCCGGACCGGTCTTTTTATTAAAAAAAATTAAATTAAAAAAAAACATATATATATATAATTATATAAAGTAAATTAAATTTTTTAGGATATAAAACTAATGTGCAATTGTGCATACAAATTACAAAATAAAGTTAAATAAAACTCAAAATGATAAAAACTCAAAATGAAATAAAATTTGATTTTTATTAAAAATTAAACAAAATTACGAATTACAAAATTATTTACAAATTACAATACATTTAAAAAAAATTAAATAACATTACATTCAATAAAATAAAATGAAAATTACATTTAAAATAAAATGAAAATTACATTTAAAATAAAATAAAATTACATTGAATTAACGAAAAATACAACTTGTTTATTCTGCGGCGCTGCCTAAATTTAAATTATTCAGCTCGTCTTCAACTTCACACTCGCTATCTTCAATGGACGAAACATGTTGCCTCCTCCTCAGAGCATTCAAATGATCCTTGTAGCAAATGCAAATCTCCAAAGATTCTTCAGTCAAACGACTTCTTCGCTCGTTCAGAATCCTGCCACTCAAAGAAAATACAGACTCTGAAGATACCGTACTAGCTTGGATTGTTAGTAAATCACGGGTCATTAAGGCCAAAATAGGATACACATTAGTTTTAGATTTCCACTCGTTTAAAATATCAAAATTTTCAATTTCGTTTGCGGTCATATAATCTTGAAATTGTGTTTTGCTGTATAAACCTAATTCGTTTAAAATACTTGATGTTCTTTGTTTTTTCCTATAAGCTAATTCTAAAAGTTTATTTTTTAAAGTATCTTTTGTTTTACGTTGGGTGGAATCTACGCGATGCCGCGATCCGTACATTTGATCATAATAATTATAAAGACGAGTAAATTCAGAAATAAATTTTGAAACACTAACATTAACAAAAATACTAGAGGATTCGTCTAAATCCAAATTCCGATTAATTTCTTCTATAAAATTTTCTACGCCGTCTACGCCCATTAAAGGGTTCAAAGCCGCGGCGCAAGAAAACATATGAGGCATATCTTTGTAATATTTTAAAAACTTTTCCTCCATTATTAATATTACCGGACGCCACATTTCGTTCGTTTTATAATTTTTAAACGTTTCAGAAATTAATAAAATATTTTCAAGAACTAATGAGCTAGTAGAATAGTAAACTCCGGATAAAATAGTTGTTGCTCGATAAAAACTTTCTAATAAATTTACATAATCTTCGAGCACGGCCCAGTCCGACGGGCCTAAATCATGTGCTTCAACACTATTATAAAATTCTATTAGTAACGTTTTTGTGACAAAGCTCGCTTTAACATTTTATACGTCAAGTTTCATCGTATAGGCATATCATACGATGGTCCTAAAAAATTTTTACCTTGAGAAATAACAACTTTTTTGAAATCTTGTTTTCTTCGTTTCGAATTATAAATAACTCTTAACATAATGCGTATTTTACTAACGTATTCGTTCATAAATTGTAAATTATCTTGCACAATTAAATTTAAAACGTGACATACACAACGCGTATGAAAAAATATTCCGTCTAACATTGGTTGCAAATCTGATAATAAATATTTGACGATCATCCCATTATTTGAAGCGTTATCGAAAGAAATACTCATAATTTTTTCTTTTATTTTAAATTCTCTAATAGTTTTAGTAATAACCTAATAAATATTTTTACTGGTGTGCGGATACTCAAATCCTTCAAAACAAATTATACGTTTATTTAATTCTCAACTATCTGGATTGACCTAGTGACAAGTTATGCAAATATAAGAAAGACCGTCAATTATACCGCTAGTCCAAACATCGCTCGTTAAGCTAACGCGACCGTCGAATGTTTCAAAATAGTTTTTAAAAATTCCTTAGATTGTAAGTAAGCCGCAAAAGCATCGCGTCTAGTTGTAATACGACTTACCTGGTGATATTTAGGTTGCAGTACGTCGTGAATGTAAGACATCATTTCTTCATCGTCGTAGTGGTTGAATGGGAGTCCTTTTTTGATGACGTTTTCCATTTGTCGCTCTCGTTGTCGAGTTTGGTCGTACGTCCAAATGTGCCCGGTCGCTGAAATTTGGGCTTGTGTAGACTCTGGGGCTTGCTTAGAAATGCAAGATTTCATATGTCGGACGAGCGTTGTGTTGTTGCCGACGGCCATTAACTTCCCGCAAAGTTTGCACTTCGCCTTTATTTCGCCATCAACCCGCACTTTATCAAATGTCTCCCATACTGCCGCTTTGTGACGGTGCTCCACTATCTCAACATCGACAGACGCAGAGGAGGACGCCGGCTGGGATGAAGAAGACGTCATTTAATAAATTTGAAAGAGAGAGAAATAGAGAGAGAGAAGTGGAGAGAGAAATAGAGAGAGAGAATGGGGGAGAGGGAGTATGTATAAAAAAACTAATTAAAAAAAAACTATAATTAAATTAAAGAGCCTAAGGCTCTTTAGCCTCTTTAATTAAAGAGCCGCTCGGCTCTTTAATTAAAGAGCCGTTCCGTTCGGCTCTTTAGAGAGCCGTTCCGTTCGGCTCTTTAGAGAGCCGTTACAAACGGCTCTTGACCGAAACCGGTCTTTGACCGGTCCCGGTAAAAGACCGGTTAAAACCGGTCTTTTACCGGTCCCAGTTTGGGACCGGTTTTTGCCATAAAACAGGGGACCGGCCGAGCCCCTGGGACCGGTCCGGGACCGGACCGGTCCCGGACAGGACCGGTCCCTGACCAGTCTGGTTTCAACCGGACCGGTTTTTTTGTACACGACTATATGTACATATATAATAATAATGATAAGTATTAAAATAATTCATTTGATTTCAACGGGCTCAAAAAATCAAAGTAAATCACTTTCAACACTACTCTCGACTTTCTCCGACCGCATTAATTGTATCTAGCAAAGCAATCAGCAACAGTTTGTTTGTTTCAGCTTCATCCGAGACAAAAGCTAGAAACCATCAACAAAAAGGAGAAGCTAACGTGAAAGCAAACACCAACAAGGCAACAAGAAGTGTGTATAACTCGTAATTCGTTGATATCAGAGATGACCTCAAGAATTCAGCTCGCAATTCGCTAGATGGCCCCTATAATATAGCTCGTTGATATCAGAGATGATATAAAGAATATACCTCGGGAGTTCAGCTCGACGACCTCAAGAATTCAGCTCGGCAACCTTCACCTCGACAACATAGAGGATCAAGAATTCAGCTCGGCAACCTTCACCTCGGCAGAATAGACGATGTCGGTGGCATGGGGGCAGCATAGAGGATCGTGGAGCGCGTTGTCACGGCTTAACCTCTACGGGGTTAACCTTTGGAATTTTCTAGAGAAATCTAGGAGCATGTAGAGTATTTTGTACATAGTATTCTAGAGAATTGTAGAAGCACTCTAGAATGATCTCATGAGAACATTCTAGAGAACTCGGGAAGGTTGTATATACATGAGGGTTGTAGAATGATCTAGAAATTTAGGCATTCTAGATCCTTCCATCTTTTGGAGGGAAATTCTTTTGGGGCATATAAAAGGGGAAGGCCCCCTCATTTGTAAATCACCAGGTTACAAGCAACCAAGAAATACAAGTTCTTTGCTTTCTTAATCTCTCTTGCTCTCCCTTACAAAGTGCTCTCTTACTCATCTCGCCACCACGATCGTTGGAGAAGGCTGACTTAGCTAGTTGCGAAGGGGCGTACAAAGGAGCTAAGGCCGCACGCGACGTCGTCAAGGGGACAAGTCCGTGACAGTTGGTATCAAAGCGAGGTTGACTCAAGTTGACTCTAGTGCGTGGTTCGTGAAGATCAAGAGTAGATGGCTTTGGAAAGGAACAACAACTCTAGCATTGTTGATGAGCACGGCAGGGCAGCCGAGGAGAAAAGAGATAGAAGGAATAAGAGGTACCCAAGCAAGGGTCGCGATGGTTCCAGCACGGAGCAAAATATGGTTGATCCAGCTGAATTTGAAGCTCTACGGGAGGCGCATCTTACCCTTCATCGGAAAGTGGTTCAAATATGTAAGTACTTTGACACTTTCCATGTTGAACAAGAGAAGTTGCAGGTGGATATTGACCTTCTCAAGGAGCAAACTATGGGCAAGTCGAAAGGCGCTTTTTATACCATCATAAGCGACTTGGAAGAGCGTCTCACAAGTCTTGAAAACAAAGTGGATGACTTGCGTAGGCGAGGTGCTACAAATGGTGGAAATGGTGGGAATGGTGCAGCCATGGTAAATGTAAAGCTTGATGTGCCCAAACCTAAGAAGTTCGCAGGAAAGCGTGATGCATTAGAGATGGAGAATTTCCTTTGGCACATGGAGAAATACTTGGAAGGATATGACATCACAGATGAGGTGTAACATCCCGACTTCGAAAAAGGGGTCTAGCCGGTTCAGTTGAACCCTTGGAGGAATCTAGGCCGGGTCATCAGGCAATCACGACCCGACCTTCACCACATAGAGGTAGTCATTTAGAGAAATGACTGTTTTGGGTAGCATTGTGCTTCGCCACGACGTCAAAGTTGTTTATTGAACATACGTACTCCGAATCGACTTCTATCAGCTGCGTTAAACTCGTATGGTCGATACGAGTACAACGGAATTCGTTTCGTTCCAATCAGAGGTCATTTGGTGAAAGTGACCATTTTGAGTATCGCAGCGCGTCACGACGACACAGTTTTAGAATATGGAGCATACATGCTCCGAACCAACTCCTGTCAGTTGCGTTAGACTCGTATGGTCGATACGATTGCATTGGAATTCGTTTCGTTCCAATCCGAGGTCATTTAGTGAAAGTGACCGTTTTGAGTATAGTAGCGCGTCACGACGATGCAATTTTAGAATATGGAGCATACGTGCTCCGAATCGACTTCCGTCAGTTGCATTAGACTCGTATAGTTGATACGAGTGCAACGGAACTCGTTTCGTTTCGATCCGAGGTCATATGCAGAATATGACTATTTTGAGTATCGTAGCGCGTCACGACGACACGATTTTAGAATACAAAGCATACGTGCTCCGAATCAACTTCCGTCAGTTACGTTAGACTCATATGGTCAATATGAGTGCAACGGAATTCGTTTCGTTCCGATCCGAGGTCGTTTGGAGAAAACGACTATTTTGAGTAATACCGAGCGCCGCAACGACGCCATTTTAGAATATTGGGTAAACAAGCCCCAATTTCACCCTAGTCAGTTGCAACAGACTCGCATGATCAATTCTAGCACAATGCAATTCGTTTCGTTCAAATTCGATGAGATTTGCGAAAGGTGGCCGAAATAATCTATTTTGAGTTGCGTACTGGTTTGAGCGAGTAATTATGAATAACGGACTCGGAATCAACTTGAAATAATTTCGTTAACTTCGTGTGATTGTTACGAACACGACACCTCTCGCGCATTTTGCTAAGCGTAATTTGGGTGTTGTGGACCTTATGTACATTAAGTTATATAAGTAATTATATCACATAAATATATATATACATATATATGTGTATATGTAAAACTGGAAAAAAAAATGGCAAAACCAGCGAGTAGGGCTGGGAGGAAAACAGGGGGCGGAAAACCAGGGGGCCAAAACCAAGGGCGAGCTCGTGGGGGCAGGGGATTGGAGCTCATCAGCTATGAAAGGGCAGACCGCAGTGCGTCCTGGTCCTCACCTCTCGATCTTCCTTCTCCTCTTCGAAACCCTGCCGGAAGAAAGGATTGACGGCAAGAAATCGGGGCACGATAAGGGGGACTCCGACTCCTCCCGCCTCTTAATCGAGCACATCTTCCTCTGGTTATGAAGCGAAATACGAACTGTAAATTCCGTCGGTTCCTTCCTCCGATTTGATGAGGAATCAAGCTGGGCGGGGACTCGACTCAGCGAGGATGGAATACGATCTCAGGCAACCCATGATCTCCCTCCCCGCCTCGGATTGGTGGTAACCCTATTCTCTCCTCCTCTTCGCATCTCTCATAATATGAAATGGAAATGGTGGCTGATTGCTTAAGTGCCTAGGATATTGCCCTCTTTCTCTCTCTTTCTATATACATACATATATATATATATATATGTACATACATTTCTTTGGAGCTGATGAAACACTGATATAGCGGGTCGAACTATTGGAGGCGATGATGAATGATAGTTTGAAATGAAATGATGATAGAATTTTTCCCCACCATGTTTAGGACATCGAGGATGGCCTGGGAAGATCCTTCTCAGACAACCCGTGCAACTATTATTGTTGGAAGGACGTTGGAAGATGGGAGTTTCTTTCTTCTTTTCTCCTTTTCCTCGACTAGTTTGGATGTCATCTGAGCCTCTGGTTTTCTACCCCACCTCTCTTTCTCTTCATCCATCTTCCAACCTCTCTGTCTGTGGATTCCGGATAGCCTTACCATGTTAAACTGCCTTTTAGTATTGCATTTGGGGGGCTGCCTTTTAATTGCAATTGGGGGCTGCCTTTTAGTATTGCAAATTGGGGGCTGCCTTTTAGTATTGCATTTGGGGGGCTGCCTTTTAATTGCAATTGGGGGCTGCCTTTTAGTATTGCAATTGGGGGCTGCTTTTAGTATTGCAATTTGGGGGCTGCTTCTAGTATTGCATTTGGGGGCTGCCTTTTAGTATTGCAATTGGGGGCTGCCTTTTAGTGTTGAAATGGGGCTGCTCTCTTTCCTTGTTGATTTGGAGTTGCCTCTTTTGTTGTTGCTTTGGGCTGCTCCTTTCCTTGTTGGTTTGGGGACTGCTCCTTGTTGAGTTGGACTGCAGGTTTGTTGAAATGGGGCTGCTCCTTTCCTTGTTGGTTTGGGGGCTGCTCCTTGTTGAGTTGGACTGCAGGTTTGTTGAAATGGGGCTGCTCTCTTTCCTTGTTGATTTGGAGTTGCCTCTTTTGTTGTTGCTTTGGGCTGCTCCTTTCCTTGTTGGTTTGGGGGCTGCTCCTTGTTGAGTTGGACTGCAGGTTTGTTGAAATGGGGCTGCTCCTTTCCTTGTTGGTTTGGGGGCTGCTCCTTGTTGAGTTGGACTGCAGGTTTGTTGAAATGGGGTTGCTCTCTTTCCTTGTTGATTTGGAGTTGCCTCTTTTGTTGTTGCTTTGGGCTGCTCCTTTCCTTGTTGGTTTGGGGGTTGCTCCTTGTTGAGTTGGACTGCAGGTTTGTTGAAATGGGGCTGCTCCTTTTCTTGTTGGTTTGGGGGCTGCTCCTTGTTGAGTTGGACTGCAGGTTTGTTGAAATGGGGCTGCTCCTTTCCTTGTTGGTTTGGGGGTTGCTCCTTGTTAAGTTGGACTGCAGGTTGCTGATAATGAGGGCTATCTTGTGAGCTGTCGGGGGCTGGTTGTTTGTGGCTGTTTTGCTAGCTGGGGCTGTTCTGCTTGAGCTGCTCTTTACCTTGATTACTAGGGCTGTTTTGTCTTGGGGCTGCTCTTACCCTTGTTAGCTGAGGCTGTTTGCATTGGGGGCTGCTGTCATAAGAACCTGTTGCTGCCACTATCAATTAATGTTGGGGCCTACCTTGTGAAGTGAGGGTTGTTGATATGCTTTTGGTAGATGGGCTTTGTTGTTACTACCTCCTTCCCATATTCTCTAACATTTCTTCTCTCTCTACCCCTTCACAAATTCTGATGTTGATTAAAGGTGGAAATGCTCCCTCTTCTTTTGATGTGGTACCAATACCAATGGAAATGTTATATAGGTGACTTGGGTTTGATCACCAAGCATCCAAATGATTGACGGGAGCCTATGGGCCATATGAAGATGGCTCGATTTAATTGTCAGCCGGGTTAAAATAGTGGCACCTTCTCGGATGGAGATATGCTAAGCTTACATAGAGTTCACCCTCTCTCCTCCTACCAAACTGCGGGTGGATATGTTGTTAAGCTCTAAAAGAGTTCTTTTCTCCTCTTATGATGAAATACACCTTTCGAGAAAATAATTCCTACGGGAATAAACTGTTGCCTTCGAGAAATAATTCCTACGGGAATGAAATGTTGCCTTCGGGAAGTAATTCCTACGGGAATGAAAGGTTGTCTTCGAGAAATAATTCCTACGGAAATAAAATGTTGCCTCCGAGAAATAATTCCTATGGGAATAAAATGTTGCATTCGAGAAATAATTCCTACGGGAATGAAAGGTTGCCTTCGAGAAATAATTCTTACGGGAATAAAATGTTGCCTTCGAGAAATAATTCCTACGGGAATGAAATGTTGCCTTCGAGAAATAAATCCTACGGGAATGAAATGTTGCCTTCGAGAAATAATTCCTACGGGAATGAAATGTTGCCTTCGGGAAATAATTCCTACGGGAATGGAATGTTGCCTTCGAAGAATGTGACAAAGGATAAAATCGGATGGCCTATGAGTTTTACTCTAAGGCAACCCGCACGATGGACGGTCTGGGATGGCAACCCGTGCGAAACTAATAGAACTACGTGGGTCTGAGGCCGTATGCAGGATGATACGGAGTACGTAGGCGGTGGTCGCGGGAAGACTGCCTCGGCCCAATAAGAGTCCAGATATCTCCTCCCTTATAAATGTTATATTATGTTTGTTTGATAGTAAGGGTTGGATTCTCTTCGTGGTTCTAATAACTTGTCTTTAGCACAAGTGGCAGGTGCAGATGAGGGACAACACCCATGTGTGGATGAAGCTATAGAGCGAACTACGTCAGGTATAAGTTTGTTAAGCCGCATCTCCTTTTATTGTGCCCTATCTCAGGGTATATATATATATATAATGGCAATAAAGCCTTGATGGATAGGATTTAATGTGGCGGCGAAATCGATATTATTCATACAAGTTTTGAAATTATGGTTTCTGTGATAATTAATCTTCCGCTATAAACCATGTCTTCCGCTAAGGGTTACAAAGCGCACCCTTTAATAATGTCTTCCGCTAAAATACTGCTTCCTTACTCTGTTGGTGTGTAGTGACTTTCGCTTAACACCACCCCTAGGCGTGACTTCGGAGTGTTCAAGGAAAAGGGTTGGAGAAGCTAGTGCCTTCACCCTTCGGAGTCGCTTCGGCGTCGTGTTAAAGGGTGGTGTGCGATAAGATCCCCCGGTCGGACCGTCGATTTGGGAGGGGGGGTCTTACACGAGGCACTAAAGGTACGCCCTGCTGGTTATTACTTGGAAGACCTTGCTTCATTGTGGTGGAGGAAAATCCAAACATATATTGCAAAGGGACTCTACCGGATAAATACTTGGGAGGACTTCAAGCAGGAGTTAAGAAGAAACTTCATCCCCGAGAACGTGAAAGATGAAAACTTGCGGAAGCTCAGAGAATTGAGGCAAAGGGGAAGCATCGGAGACTATGTCAAGGAGTTCACCGCTCTATCACTTCAGGTATTCGATGTCACCGAACATATCCTTCTCTTTAACTTCATCGATGGGCTGCAAAATTGGGTGAAACAAGAGGTCAAGAGGAAGGACCCAAGAACCACTAGGGATGTTATTGCCATCACCGAGTCTCTTATCGAGTTCCAGCGCCAACGAAATCCTATCAAGGAGAAGAAGGACAAGGTGGGCTATAGAAAAGGTGGGGAGAGACCGGCGAGACAACAAGGTGGCGCACTTCAAAGGAGGGTCAAAGGCTTTGCCGGATCCAAGGAAGGAGTTCGAGGAAAGGAAGAAGAACTCAACACCTAAAGGAGGATGATATGTGTGCAAGTGGCCACACCAGATGAGTAGTTGTACAAAGCTCGGGTCATTGGCAGCTATGGCGGAGAATACTACTCCACCCGAAGAAGGTACATCACAGTTTAGTTCATTACAATTACTAAATGCTTTGAACGTGCAGCCAACAAAAGCCGCATCAAGCAAGGGGTTGATGTATGTGGAAGCGGTCATCAAGGGGAAGGCTACAAAAGCCTTGATCGACACAGGAGCTTCACACAATTTCATGACCGAAGGAGAAGCCAAGAGGTTGGGCTTGCAGGTTGTGAAGGGCGGAGGTTGGATCAAGACCGTGAATGGCCAAGCGAAGCCACTAGAAGGAGTCGCACGCCATGTAGAGCTATGCATGGGCACCTGGAAGGGATGGGTGGACTTCTCAATCGCACCCATGGATGACTTCAAGGTCGTTCTTGGGATGGACTTCTTGGAGAAGATGCAAGTCATCGTCATGTCGGCGCATCGCTCAGTCTGCATCTTGGAGGAAGGCAATGCTTGCATATTTCCCACGATGCAAGGACCAGCAAAGGAGAGGCCGAAACAGCTATCAGCCATGCAGTTGACAAAAGGGTTCAAGAAGGGTGAACCAACGTACTTGGCCACCTTAAAGGAGAAAGACGGTGACACGATGGAGGAGGTGCCTCCGATCATTGCGGACGTGTTGGCAAGAAATGAAGACATCATGCCCGCAGAGCTGTCATTGAAGCTACCACCTCGGCGGGAGGTGGATCACAAAATTGAGTTGGAGCCAGGGACGAAGCCCCCAGCCAAAGCACCATACCGGATGGCTCCACCTGAACTAGAGGAGTTAAAGAAGCAACTCCAAGTTTTGTTATAATCGGGAATGATCAGGCCGTCTAAGGCGCCATTTGGTGCCCCGGTGCTATTTCAAAAGAAGGACGGATCGTTGCGGTTGTGCACAGACTACCTGGCACTAAACAAGGTGACGGTAAAGAACAAGTATCTTATTCCTCTCATTGCTTATCTTTTTGACATGCTTGGAAGTGCAAGGATCTACTCCAAGATGGATTTGCAAAAGGGATATCATCAAGTGCGGATTACGGAAGGAGATGAGCCAAAGACCACATGTGTCACGAGGTATGGAGCATTCGAATGGTTAGTGATGCCCTTTGGCTTAACTAACGCACCAACTACGTTCTGCACGTTGATGAACCAAATATTCCGCCCCTACTTGGACAAGTTTGTGGTGGTATATATACTTGGATGATATTGTGGTATATAGCAACACCATCGAGGAGCATGCATAGCATCTTAGCTGAGTCTTCCAAGTGTTGCCGGAGAATGAGTTGTATGTGAAGAAGTCCAAATGCTCATTTGGACAAGAGGAGATACACTTTCTTGGTCATGTCATCGGGCATGGGAGCTTGCGGATGGACATGGCAAAGATCAAGGCAATTGATGAATGGGAGCCACCAACGAAGGTACCGGACTTACGATCATTTTTGGGCTTGGTAAACTACTATCGCAGGTTCATCAAGGATTACTCAAGGAGGGCAGTGTCGTTGACGGACCTGTTGAAGAAGAGCAAGGCGTGACTTTGGACAGAGGAATGTCAAAGCGCTTTCGAAGACTTGAAGGCAGCGGATTGTACGGAACCGGTGCTTGCTTTGTCGTACTTTAGCAAAAGGTTTGAGTTGCATACAGATGCATCAGACTTTGCAATTGGAGGAGTGCTAATGCAAGATAGTCACCCTTTAGCTTTTGAAAGTCGGAAACTCAATGAGGCGGAACGGAGATACACCGTTCAAGAGAAAGAGATGGCGGTCATCATCCATTGCTTGCAAGTGTGGAGGCATTATCTACTTGGGGCGCAGTTCACCATCAAGACGGATAATGTGGCAACTACTTACTTCCAGACGCAAAAGAAGCTGACCGCTAAGCAAGCAAGATGCCAGGATTTCTTGGCGGAGTTTGACTTTGTGTTGGAGCATAAGGTGGGGAAGACCAACGTTGTGGCGGACGCACTAAGCCGCAAAGTCGAGCTAGCCGCAATGTCCACGGCTAATGGAGAGTTGCTGGACAAAATCAGGCAAGGGTTGCAGGAGGATCCTCTTGCCATGCAACTCATGGAGTTGGCCAAGGAGGGCCAAGCTAGAAGGTTTTGGGTAGAGGATGAGCTACTCTACACCAAAGGGAGGCGGTTATACATCCCAAAGTGGGAAAACCTGCAGAGGGACCTCATCAAGGAGTGTCATGACACCAAGTGGGCTGGACATCCGGGGCAAAAATGCACTTTAGCTTTGATAGAGGATTCATATTTTTGGCCACGGATGAGAGATGAAGTGGAGTTATATGTGAAGACTTGTCTTGTTTGCCAACAAGACAAGGTGGACAACAAGCAGTCTGCGGGGTTGTTGGAGCAATTGCCTATAGCGGTCCACCCTTGGGAGTCGGTGACGCTTGACTTCATCAACGCGTTGCCAAAATCAGACGGGTTCGGATCGATCTTGGTGGTAGTCGATCATTTCTCCAAGTATGGCACGGTCATCCCTAGCACAAAGGATACTACCGCGGAGGAGACGACACACATATTCTTCAAGAATGTGGTGAAGTATTGGAGGTTGCCGAAAACTATCATTAGTGATCGAAACCCCAGATTTACAGGAAAGCTATGGACGGAGTTATTCAAGTTGCTCGGGTCAGAATTGAACTTCTTCACCAGCTTCCACCCTCAAACTGATGGGCAGACGGAGAGGGTGAATTCTTTGTTGGAATGTTATCTACGACACTTCGTGAGCGCCAATCAGCGGGACTGGGCCAAGCTGATGGATGTGGCGCAATTTTCGTACAACTTTCAGCGGAGCGATGTGACCGGGAGGAGTCCGTTCGAGCTTGCCACGGGGAGGCAACCACTCACTCCGCATACGTTGGCGACCACGGTGGATTGCGGAAGAAGCCCAGGAGCTTGGAGAATGGCCAAGTCTTGGGAAGAGCAAGCAGACGTAGCCAGAGCATGCTTAGAGAAAGCACGCAAACGGATGAAGAAATGGGCGGATTCAAAGCGAAGGATGGTGGAATACACGGTTGGGGATAAAGTGATGATGAAACATCTCCCTCAACAGTTCAAGGCTTTGCGCAGCTTGCACAAAGGCTTTGTTCGTAGATACGAAGGCCCATTTCCGGTGATTGCAAGGGTGGGTAAGGTATCCTATCGCCTTGACCTACCCGACTCTTTGAAGATTCATCCGATCTTTCATGTCAGCATGTTGAAGCCATATCATGAAGACAATGAAGACATTCAAAGATGGACATCACATAGAGCACCACCAGTGATGACCAAGCCTTTTGATCGAAAGGTGGATGAGGTGTTCATCAGGAGGACAGTGCGGAGAAGAGGTGTGCAACCTAGCACACAATATTTGATTAAGTGGAAAGGAAGGCCAGAGTCTGAAGTTACATGGGAGACACTTGAAGATCTCTGGCAGTTCAAGGGCATCATCCAACAGTACGAGGCGACAAGGGCGTCGCCAGGCTAGGTGGGGGAGGATGTCACGGCTTAACCTCTACGAGGTTAACCTTTGGAATTTTCTAGAGAAATCCAGGAGCATGTATCGTATTTTGTACATAGTATTCTAGAGAATTGTAGAAACACTCTAGAATGATCTCTTGGGAACATTCTAGAGAACTCGGGAAGGTTGTATGTACATGAGTGTTGAAACCAGTAACCCGGTTTCAGCGATCGAAAGGGGGATGCGGCTAGTCCTTACTTGACCCAAGCTAAGACCCTTGACCGATCGCTAAGAACTGAGAGACCTTGCCCTTGGAGAACACCTAAGTCCACAAACAGACCTCTTAAGCTGCAGTGTGGAGGTCCCACCACATACCCGGAAGCTCTCAAGGAACTTCCCCTCCCAAGCCAATGCTGAGCCTGAGCACCTTGGAGGGCACTAAGAACCACCTCACCGTCAACCTTCGATAACAAGGGGAGGAGGGGTGCTTTCTCACAAGACCACGCAAGGGAGGGGGTAGGAACCAGCCCTTCCCAAGGTGCCCATGGGGGTCTATTTATAGATTTTCCCAAAAACGGACTGCGAATAGCCAAAATCGGACTGCGGATAGCCAAAATCCTACTATCTGCAGCCTGAACTTGATTGCGATCGGACAACACAGGAGGGGGGCGAGTGGGACTCGAGGTGCTCACTCCTCCCCTTGTCGGGGGTCGAGAGAGTAGAGGGGGGGTATCCCCACTCGTTCCCCCAAAAAGAGGGGACGGGCGAGTGGGGGGCTGCCCCCACTCGCCCCCTCTAAGGAGGGGACGGGCGAGTGGGGGGATGCCCCACTCGCCCACCTAAGGAGGGGACGGGCGAGTGGGGGGCTGATGTAAGACCCCCCTCCCAAATCGGCGGTCCGACCGGGGGATCTTATCGCACACCACCCTTTTTGCACGACGCCGAAGCGATCCCGAAGGGTGGAGGTACTAGCTTCTCCAACCCCCTTCCTTGAACACTCCGTTGTCACCCCTATGGGGTGGGGTTAAGCGAAAGTCACTACACACCAACAGAGTAGGAAAGCAGTATTCTAGCGGAAGACATTATCAAAGAGTGCACTTTATAGCCCTTAGCGGAAGACGTAGTATTATAGCGGAAGATTAACTATCACAGAAACCTTAAACTCCATACCTGTATGAATAATTTCCATACCTTCACCGCATTAAATCTTGTCCATCAAGGATTCATTGCCAATATATAGACGCCGTGAGGTGGGGCACAACAAAAGGGATGCGGCTTAACATCTTGTACCTGACGTAGTCTGCTCTGTGACTTTATCCACACACAAATGTTGTCACTCATCCGTGTAAGACCCCCCCTCCCTAAACTGAACCTGGTTCAGGGAGGGGGGATCTTACTGCCGAAAGAAGACTACCCAGTGCTTTTCGGGTGGCGACGTCCCACCCTCTCAAGCGCTGAGCGATCTCTTTGTCAGGCACAAGAATCATCACAACACATCAGAACGCACAGCGGAAGCAATCGAAATAAGAGAAGCTAAGCATGCTGATTATTTTACATATTTAAATATGGCCGGGGCCTATCGTTTTACAAAATATTGCCTCGAAGGCTACATAGTCTAAAATAAAAGGAGCCCTAGGCTAGTCCTTATACTCTCGAACTCACGTCTCTGAAGATAGGGGGCGAGGCTGGGGTAATCGAACGGGCCATCTCCAAGGCTCGTAACTCATCCTGCGGTGCGGGGGCTCCTTGCTGTCCCATCTCCTGTGATTGGTTATAAGAAATAACTGTTAGTCACAGAGCTAAGTAGAAAATACATCCCCTCCCCGGATCCATATCCAGGGGGCGGCTAAAGAACAGAAATGAAATAGCTGAAGCAAGGTAGAGGGTTGGCAGCAGGTACACATATATATCTCCGTATATATATTTATATAGGGCTTCCCACCCTAAAGCTCGTAATCGTGTCGTATAGTAAGTACACAACCCTATAACGCGCAGACACGCACACCCAGGTATTCAAACCTGTACGCACACAAAAGACCCTGTGTCGACACAGTTTAGACCGCTTTATTTCAAGCAGGGGAGCTAACCCCGCGGGCCTCACCGATGTGGCCGTCGGTGACAGTGGCCAGTCTTGCCACTTCTGAATGTAGTCGTACCGTATCATTCAGGCCCTCCTGTACAACTTGGTGTACTAACTGGATGTGAGCGACATCCGATGAGCCGATTTGTAGGCCGACCAGAGGAGGTAAAACTGCAGGCTCGGAGGGTGATAACCCGTTGTGCACATCTCCCTGTCGCCATGAGTCGTCAACCCACCCGCACCGGTACGAACGGTCTGCGAGCGTGACCAACCCGCCACTCCCAAACAATCTTCACCCGCTTTATATAAAACAAGCACATAAGTGTCGTGACAATTCTACTCGACCGGTCACACAACCTCTGCCCGGGAGGATTAGCGGTATGAGGGCTCCTTGCTTGGGACTAACCTGGGAGGAGGGACTCAACTCCGGGTTTTCCCCAACTAAGGCCTCGCAGAAGGGAGGATAAGCACCGCATGGTTGCCATGACAGTTCTGCATTAGCAAATAAATTAGGCCAAGCAGGGGCCATAACACTAAGCAGAAATATAGGCCGAAAGCAGAGGCCATAATAATAAGCTGAAAAGTAGGCCGAAAGCAGAAGCCATGGTAATAAACAGAAAAGTAGGCCGAAAGCAGAGGCCATGGTAATAAACAGAAAAGTAGGCCGAAAGCAGAGGCCATGGTAATAAACAGAAAAGTAGGCCGAAAGCAGAGGTCATGGTAATAAACAGAAAAGTAGGCCGAAAGCAGAGGCCATAATGACAGGACCAGTGCGAGACTGGATTTAAATGAAAGTACAGAAAGTAAATGCGGGGGACCAGTGCGAGACTGGATTTAAAGGGAAGTACAGAAAGTAAATGCGGGGACCAGTGCGAGACTGGATTTAAAGGGAAGTACAGAAAGTAAATGCGGGGGACCAGTGCGAGACTGGATTTAAAGGAAAGTGCGGAAAGCAGTAACAACATAAGGAAAGGGTTAGTAGTCCAATCGCTCTTTTATTATTGTCGCGGCGGGGTTAAATTTCGGCGTCGCGCCGCGATTTCGTTCCGATTTTCGCGTCGATATTCCGAGCTTAGTCGATTCCTTGGATAGATACGCATAATTTTTAATAGGCATTTAAAAATATGCGTCGAGGGGATGCCGATTCATTTTGATGAATTTCGTTCTTTTTGGGCGTTTATTTTCGCTTGTAAAAGCTTTTGGAGGACCAAAATAAGAAACCACACCTCCCAATTTTAATAGTAGCTGTAAAATACCTTTAATTAGAGCCCTTAATTTTTGGTGATTTTTGCGAACTTATTTGGACGTTTATTTTCTCAAAATAAACTCTATAAAGGGTTTTAAAAATAGTAAAACTTCTCCTAAAAATCCCAAAAAATTACAGTAGGTGCCTCTTAGGGTGGGGCACATTTTTCATTTAGAAAACTTTTCTCTAATCTGCCCCATTTTTTCAAAAAAATGGGGAAGGGGAAAGGGAGATTGGGGTGCAGTTAGGAAAAGGAAGGGGGGGGGGGGGGATTGGGGTGCGATTAGGGAAAGGGAGGGGGCGCAGGGGTCTTGCACCCTGCGCCTTCCCGCGGCTCCCACAGCGGATCTGCGGCGGATCCGCTGTGGGGGCACACAAGTGGAGGCGGGAGGCGGGAGTTAAGAAAACGGGGGCCGCTTGATCTCCTGGGGGAGATCGTGCGGCCCCCGATTGATCTCGGGTGGCTGCCGCAGCCGCCGCCGGGCAGCAGCCGGCTGGGGCCGGCGCCGCCCCCGGACGATACGCGGGGGGCCGGCGAACACTCCGGTGGTGGTCCGGCGGCCTGGCGCCGCCGGCCACCGCCGGGGGTGCTGCGAGAAGGGGAACGGGGACGGTGGCAGGCCTGCATGCATCGTGCATGCTCGCCGCGCCACCTCCTCTGCCAGGGGGTGCGGGAAACGCCCCCGGTCGGTGCGCCGGGGGCCGGCGACTCCTCCGGTGATGGTCCGGCGGCCTGGTGCCGCCGGCCACCGCCGGGGGAGGGCGAAGAAGCAGGCGGGAGGCGGAGGCGCGGCCTGCATGGGCCATGCAGGCCCGCTGCGCCGCCGCCTCCGCTGAGAGGGCGCCGGTGCCGCCCCCGGTCGGTGCGCCGGGGGTCGGCGCCCAATCCGGCGGTGGTCCGGCGGCCTGGAGCCGCCGGCCGCCGCCGGGGGAGGGGATTATCCCCCCTACAGGAAAGAAAAGAGGAGGAGGGGGAGGCCACGGGTGCCGCCGGCTGCGTCCTCCGGCGGCCCGGCCGCCTCCCCTGTGCCGGCGCCGAGGTCCCCGAGAGGGGACCTACCTTCCCCAGCGCCACCACCGGCGCTGGGGAAGAAGGCCTCCACGACCAGCTTCTTCCCTGAGCCTTGCAAGGCTCGGGGCGGCGGCCGGCGACGCACAGGCGACGGGGAGAGGGGTGGCCTTCTCCGGGAGGTAGGAAGGAGGAGGGGGGAGGTTCTACCTGGAGGTGAGGTGGGGCTCGAGAGGTGGAGGGGTGGTGGCCGACCATGAGGAAGGAGGAGGAGGTGGCGGCTTGGGGTTGGCTTGCTCTGGCAAGGTGGAGGAGGAGGAGGGCTGGGCTGGGCTGGTCGGCAGGGTGAGGCTGAGAGGGAGTGGGGTGGGGGGTTTGAGAGGGGTTGCCCCTTCCTTTTATAGGAAGGGGGAGCTCTCCTCCTTATCCCCCACGTGGGGATAAGGGAGGGGGAGATATTTTCTCCCCCTCCCCTCCCTTCTCTCTCTCTTGCCCCCTTTGCCCAAATAGGGGCTGCCTATTCATGGGCAGCCCCTTTTCTTGGGGGGCTTTCTCTCTCCTCCTCCCCCCATTTCCTTTTCATTTCCCAATAAATTTCAAGCCGGGGGGGGGGGGGGGGGGGGGGGGGGTTGACCGAGTCAACTTAGGGCGGGGTCCTCCTTGGTCCCCAGGGTCCAACAAGAGTTGTCGGGGCCGATGCCGGGTTCGTATGCTTTATATCTCATGCGTTGCACTAAGGCGATCTGCATAGTCGTAAAATGGCATACTCCCCATACGACCTTGAATCGAGGCCCAATGAATTCCGTTGCGCTTGTATTGTTCGCACGAGTTTACCAGAACTGACAGAAGTCCAATCGGGGTTCGTATGGTCACTATTCATAATAGTGAGGTAGTGGCGCGCTACGACACCCGAAATGGTCGTTTTCTCCAAGCGACCTCGGATCGAAGTGCAACGAATTCCGTTGCGCTTGTATTGTCCATACGAGTCTAACGGAACTGACGGAAGTCCAATCGGGGTTCGTATGGTCACTATTCATAATAATGAGGTAGTGGCGCGCTACGACACCCGAAATGGTCGTTTTCTCCAAACGACCTCGGATCGAAGTGCAACGAATTCCGTTGCGCTTGTATTGTCCATACAAGTCTAACGGAACTGACGGAAGTCCAATCGGGGTTTGTATGGTCACTATTTATAATAATGAGGTAGTGACGCGCTACGACACCCGAAATCTTCGTTTTCTCCAAACGACCTCGGATCGAAGTGCAACGAATTCTGTTGCGCTTGTATTGTCCATACAAGTCTAACGGAACTGACGGAAGTCCAATCGGGGTTTGTTTGGTCACTGTACCCCAATGATTTAGTTGCGGCACGCAACGTTACTTAAGATGGTAGTTTTCTACTGCCCGGGCCTACTTTTATTGGGGTCACTAGGGTCTAGTGGCCCAATAAAAGTTGGGATGTTACAATCCAATAAAAATAAAGAGATTTTCGTCCCTGAAAATTGGCTAAAGTAGGGGTTTAAAGGATATACCTGGGGGAAAGAGTGCCGGGTATTTTTCTCGAACGAGCGTTTCTGGTTCCCAAGTAAACTCTTCGCGTCCACAGTTTGACCACAAGATCTTGACCATCGTGATGGTTTTGTTCCGCAGTTCTTTGATCTTGGAGTCCACTATCTTCACTGGTTCGAGTTGGACGGATCGGTCGGATTGTACTGATGTCGGTGACACGGGGAGATGTTGCTCGGGTTGGCGGAGTACGCGTCTCAGCGAGCAGACGTGAAACACGTCGTGGAGGTTTCCCAACTCGGCTGGCAAAGCTAACCTATAAGCCACCGGGCCAACTCTTTCGATGACTTGATATGGACCTAAGTAGCGGGGGTCCAGCTTTTTCTGCTTCTTTATTCGGGATATCCCGTGCATCGGCTTAATTTTCAAGAAAACCATATCTCCCACGTTGAATTCCACCATCTGATGACGCGCATCATAATATTTGGCTTGCCGGCTCTGCGCTTCTAACATATGTTCCCGGATTAACCTTACTGCGGCAGTGGTATCGTCTATGTAGGTGACCCCTAAGGCTTCGGGGTCCTCATCCTGTGCCCAAGATAGTGGGGTCCGACAGCGTCTTCCGTAGAGGGCTTCGTAAGGTGCCATCTTGATGCTTGCCTGGAAGTTTTTGTTATATGAAAATTCCACCAGAGGTAGTAACTGCTCCCATGGCTCGTTGTGTTCCACTATGCATAATCGGAGAAGATCTTCCATCGTCCGGTTTGTTCTTTCCGTCTGCCCATCGGTCTGGGGGTGGAAGGCGGTGCTAAATGCCAATCTGGTTCCTAGATAAGCTTGCACTCTTCTCCATTCCTTCGATGTAAAGCGCCTGTCGCGGTCCGAGACGATTGATTTGGGTATTCCATGAAATCGGACTACCTGCTCAATAAATAGTCGGGCTAAAATGTCGACACCGTCGCCTTGCCGGTTCGGGATGAATCGGGCTACCTTGGTAAGGCGGTCTACTACGACCCATATGGAGTCGTTACCTGCACGAGATCGGGGTAAGCCATGGACAAAGTCCATGGAGATATCCTCGAACTTCCATTCTGGTATGGGCAGGGGTTGTAGTAGGCCCCCTGGGCTTCGACACTCTGCCTTGACCAGTTGACAGGTCTGGCAGTGCGCAACATAGTTGGTGACGTCCCTCTTCATTCCTGGCCAGTATAAAGTCCTTCGTAGGTCTATATACATCTTCACTACCCCTGGGTGTATTGAATACCTTGTTTGATGTGCTTCACGGAGCATCTCCTCCCGGATCCCCTCTGCAGCGGGAATGAATATGCGGTGTATGTATTGCAGGATGCCATCGTACAAGTTGTAGTCTTCTTGTGCACCGTGTTGCAAGGCCTGAATGATCGGTGCTGCTTCAACGTCGGTCTTCTGGGCTTCTCGTATTCTATCCCTGATGTCACACTGTATCTCCATCCAATAGAGGTGGGCCTGATACTCCATCGGGTTCCTGCGGGTGATGAGGATAATATCCAGTTCTGCCAAAGATTCGACTAATTCCTCCGGTACCATTTCTAACCAATTCCCGGTCCTTGGAGGCTGCCGACTCAGGGCGTCTGCAACCTTATTAGCCTTGTCGGGGTGGTACTGAAGGGCGAAGTCGTAATCGCAGAGAAATTCCAACCACCGGCGTTGTCGGAGGTTCAGCTCCTTCTGGGTGAAGACATACTTGAGGCTCTTATGATCGGAGAAGATCTCGCATCGTACCCCGTAGAGGTAGTGTCTCCAAACCTTTAATGCGAAAACTACCGCCCCCAATTCTAGATCGTGGGTGGCGTAGTTTAGTTCGTGCGGCTTGAGCTGACGTGAGGCGTAGGCAACTACCTTGCCATGTTGCATAAGCACGGCTCCCAATCCTTTCAGAGAGGCATCAGCATAGATCTGGAAGCCCTCAGTTCCTGAGGGAAGAGTCAGGATCGGGGCTGATATCAGCCGGTTCTTCAGTTCGATGAACGCTGCTTCGCACTCGGGAGACCAATGGAATGTCACATCTTTTTTGGTGAGGGAGGTAAGCGGTAACGCAATCTTGGAGAATCCTTCGACAAACTTACGGTAGTAGCCGGCGAGGCCAAGGAAACTTCGGATGTCTGCCGCTGTCTTAAGTGGCGGCCAATCTCGTACCGCTTGTACTTTGGCTTGATCCACTGCTACCTCGTTCTTGTTAACTGTGTGTCCCAGAAAACCGACTTCTTCCATCCAGAACTCGCATTTGCTAAACTTGGCGAACATCGAGTGCTCTCTTAGCTTAAGCAGAACCATTTGGAGGTGCCGGGAGTGATCGGTTTTGTTCCTCGAGTAGATGAGGATATCATCTATGAAGACTATTACGAAAAGATCCAGGAAGGGTTTAAATACGGTATTCATTAAAGCCATGAAGGCGGACGGGGCATTGGTTAACCCAAATGGCATTACCATGAACTCGTACAGTCCGTAGCGGGAGCTGAAGGCGGTCTTGGGAATGTCCTCTTCTCGCACTCTGAGTTGATAGTAGCCGGATCTTAAATCCATCTTGGAAAAGACGGACGCGCCTTGCAGCTGATCGAACAATTCATCTATCCGGGGTAGGGGATAGGTATTCCGGACAGTGAGTTTATTCAATTCTCTGTAGTCAATGCAGAGACGCAGAGATCCATCCTTCTTCTTAACAAACAGTACTGGGGCTCCCCAGGGCGAAGTACTAGGACGTACGAATCCTTCGTCGACTAACTCTTGTAGTTGAATCTTGAGCTCGGCCAGTTCCCTCGGGGCCATCCGGTACGGTGCTCGGGATACTGGTCGGGCTCCTTGAGTAAGTTCGATTCGGAAGTCCACTTCCCGTTGCGGGGGCAACCCGGGAAGGGACTCTGGGAAGATATCTGGGAAGTCCCTGATTACAGGCACTTTAGCGAGTACTTGTGTCGTGTCTTCCATCTCAAAGTAGATTAGGTATACCTCGTCCTTCCGTCGAACTGCCTTGACGGTTTGTGCAGATGTTAAGATAATGCGGGTGACAGAGGGTATACCTGCTAGCGTGATAAATTGCCCATTCGGATTCTGGAGGCGGATTTCTCGAGTTGAACAATTGATTTGGGCGATGTGCTCGGCCAACCAATCCATCCCCAGAATGATGTCGAATCCGGTTATTGCCAAAACGGTTGCGTTGACTTCGAATTCTATGCCTCCTAGCATTGCCTGGAAGGAACACTTTTCGGTGGAAGTCATATCTGATCCATCCAGGAGTCGTATTCGGATTGACATCCCGGATGATCGCATCGTGTTCTCCTTGTCAGCGATGAAGTTTTGTGCAACGAAAGAATGTGTGGCGCCGGTATCGAACAGTGTTTTTGCGGGATGACCTTCTACCAAAAGTAAACCTGATAACATATATATATATATATATCATGATCATAAGCTTTTCACAAATATACAGGAGTAGGGATGACATATACAAAAGTCCCAATATATAAAGCTATAACATCTCCTAGGATATCGTACTATCGGAAGTAGATACCTATCACTGCGTCAGGAGCAGGACCGTGCTGAAGATCCAACGCGTATGCCTTGAGCGGTGTTGCTCTGCCCTGCCTAGCCGGCTCCCTCCTGCCTGCGGGACGTCCTCTGCGTCCACCTCGTCCTCTCTCCGCCGCTCTCTGTACTGCTCCTAAACCGGGTCTCCCGGTAGCCTATGGGCAGAAGGCTCGTATATGCCCAGGCTGCTGGCATAGGTAGCAGTTCCCTGCGAAGGGAACATCTCGTCGTGCGACTGGGACGACCTGAGGTGCTGGGGCTGGGGGTGCTGGTCGGGGCTGGGGTGCTGGTCGGGGCTGGGGTGCCTGCCTATATGGCTGGTGACGCTGGCGCTGTCTCCCGTCTCGGCCCTGCCTGCGAGGACCTACTCCTCTCTCTCGGCCCTGAGTCCGGGGAACACCTACGTGTCCCCTCCGCTGCTAGGCTACCATCCGCTGGTCCATCTCTAGAGCGGTGGCATGTGAGGCGATCGTGTGGAAGGATGCCTGGGAAATCATGATCAGGGCCTGACGGAGGTCGTCTCGTAATCCCCGGTAAAATCTGGCTGCCCTGTCCTTATCCGTACCTGCTAAGGTCCCGGCGAAGAGGGCCAGGTGGATAAACTCTCTCTGGTAGTCTGGAACCGTCCTATCTCCCTGCCTGATCTGCAGGAACCGCTCCTGGAGTGCCATCCGGTCTGCATCCGAAATGAAATGCTCTAAGAAGGCCTCTGAGAACTCCCCCCAGAAGATCGTGCTGAGTGGTCGTCCTCTGAAGGTAGAGCGGCTAGCGGCCCTCCACCAGTCCCGGGCATAGCCCTCCAGCATGGTCACCACCAGGGATACTGCGGCTACTGCGGGGCACATCATCCCTACTAGAAGCTCCTCTACCCTCTCCACCCACTCCTCGGCCTGGATGGCTGACTCGGTACCTCGGAAGGTGGGGGGCCTTAGCCCTCGGAATGTCGTCAGCAGATCGGTGGGTACGGTGGCCTGCTGTGGTGGCCGTAAGGTGGCTGTCTGGAAGGCGACTAACAGGGCTACCAGGGTCTGTCCGAGATCTGTCTCTCTGAACGGAACTGTGGCTGGAGCGGCCGGGGCTGGTTGTGGAGTGGTAGGGTGGTACTGGTCCAGAGAGGAGGACCTTCCGTTACTCGACTCCGGTATCTGGAGAAGTAACAAACGGGTATCAGAACTTTGCAAAAATAAGGGAATTTTGCAGGACTGAAAGAAAAGGAAGCGGAAAGCGTGTGGGTGTACTACCGTGCAGTCTCGAATCCTTAACCTTAAACCTAAAGGGTCCACCAGGCTTCCGCTGTGTGGTTCGTCCCGAACCAAGAAACGGAACTGGGGGAAGGGAGGATCGAAAGACTGCCCCATGTGGTCGGATCGTGGTGGCTCTGATCCATTTGTAAGACCCCCACCCCCTAAACTGAACCTGGTTCAGGGAGGGGCGATCTTACTACCGAAAGAAGACTACCCAGTGCTTTTCGGGTGGCGACGTCCCACCCTCTCAAGCGCTGAGCGGTCTCTTTGTCAGGCACAAGAATCATCACAACACATCAGAACGCACAGCGGAAGCAATCGAAATAAGAGAAGCTAAGCATGCTGATTATTTTACATATTTAAATATGGCCGGGGCCTATCGTTTTACAAAATATTGCCTCGAAGGCTACATAGTCTAAAATAAAAGGGAGCCCTAGGCTAGTCCTTATACTCTCGAACTCACGTCTCTGAAGATAGGGGCGAGGCTGGGGTAATCAAACGGGCCATCTCCAAGGCTCGTAAATCATCCTGCGGTGCGGGGGCTCCTTGCTGTCCCATCTCCTGTGATTGGTTATAAGAAATAACCGTTAGTCACAGAGCTAAGTAGAAAATACATCCCCTCCCCGGATCCATATCCAGGGGGCGGCTAAAGAACAGAAATGAAATAGCCGAAGCAAGGTAGAGGGTTAGCAGCAGATACACATATATATCTCCGTATATATATTTATATAGGGCTTCCCACCCTAAAGCTCGTAATCGTGTCGTATAGTAAGTACACAACCCTATAACGCGCAGACACGCACACCCAGGTATTCAAACCTGTACGCACACAAAAGACCCTGTGTCGACACAGTTTAGACCGCTTTATTTCAAGCAGGGGAGCTAACCCCGCGGGCCTCACCGATGTGGCCGTCGGTGACAGTGGCCAGTCTTGCCACTTCTGAATGTAGTCGTACCGTATCATTCAGGCCCTCCTGTACAACTTGGTATACTAACTGGATGTGAGCGACATCCGACGAGCCGATTTGTAGGCCGACCAGAGGAGGTAAAACTGGAGGCTCGGAGGGTGATAACCCGTTGTGCACATCTCCCTGTCGCCATGAGTCGTCAACCCACCCGCACCGGTACAAACGGTCTGCGAGCGTGACCAACCCGCCACTCCCAAACAATCTTCACCCGCTTTATATAAAACAAGCACATAAGTGTCGTGGCGCGGCCTGCATGGGCCATGCAGGCCCGCTGCGCCGCCGCCTCCGCTGAGAGGGCGCCGGTGCCGCCCCCGGTCGGTGCGCCGGGGGTCGGCGCCCAATCCGGCGGTGGTCCGGCGGCCTGGAGCCGCCGACCGTCGCCGGGGGAGGGGATTATCCCCCCTACAGGAAAGAAAAGAGGAGGAGGGGGAGGCCACGGGTGCCGCCGGCTGCGTCCTCCGGCGGCCCGGCCGCCTCCCCTGTGCCGGCGCCGAGGTCCCCGAGAGGGGACCTACCTCCCCCAGCGCCACCACCGGCGCTGGGGAAGAAGGCCTCCACGGCCAGCTTCTTCCCCGAGCCTTGCAAGGCTCGGGGCGGTGGCCGGCGACGCACAGGCGACGGGGAGAGGGGTGGCCTTCTCCGGGAGGTAGGAAGGAGGAGGGGGGAGGTTCTACCTGGAGGTGAGGTGGGGCTCGAGAGGTGGAGGGGCGGTGGCCGGCCATGAGGAAGGAGGAGGAGGTGGCGGCTTGGGGTTGGCTTGCTCCGGCAAGGTGGAGGAGGAGGAGGGCTGGGCTGGGCTGGTCGGCAGGGTGAGGCTGAGAGGGAGTGGGGTGGGGGGTTTGAGAGGGGCTGCCCCTTCCTTTTATAGGAAGGGGGAGCTCTCCTCCTTATCCCCCACGTGGGGATAAGGGAGGGGGAGATATTTTCTCCCCCTCCCCTCCCTTCTCTCTCTCTTACCCCCTTTTCCCAAATAGGGGCTGCCTATTCATGGGCAGCCCCTTTTCTTGGGGGGCTTTCTCTCTCCCCCCCCCCATTTCCTTTTCATTTCCCAATAAATTTCAAGCCGGGGGGGGGGGGGGGGGGGGGGGGGGTTGACCGAGTCAACTTAGGGCGGGGTCCTCCTTGGTCCCCGGGGTCCAACAAGAGTTGCCGGGGCCGATGTCGGGTTCGTATGCTTTATATCTCATGCGTTGCACTGAGGCGATCTGCATAGTCGTAAAATGGCATACTCCCCATACGACCTTGAATCGAGGCCCAACGAATTCTGTTGCGCTTGTATTGTTCGCACGAGTTTACCAGAACTGACAGAAGTCCAATCGGGGTTCGTATGGTCACTATTCATAATAATGAGGTAGTGGCGCGCTACGACACCCGAAATGGTCGTTTTCTCCAAGCGACCTTGGATCGAAGTGCAACGAATTCCGTTGCGCTTGTATTGTCCATACGAGTCTAACGGAACTGACGGAAGTCCAATCGGGGTTCGTATGGCCACTATTCATAATAATGAGGTAGTGGCGCGTTACGACACCCGAAATGGTCGTTTTTTCCAAACGACCTCGGATCGAAGTGCAACGAATTCCGTTGCGCTTGTATTGTCCATACAAGTCTAACGGAAGTCCAATCGGGGTTTGTATGGTCACTATTCATAATAATGAGGTAGTGGCGCGCTACGACACCCGAAATGGTCGTTTTCTCCAAACGACCTCGGATCGAAGTGCAACGAATTTCGTTGCGCTTGTATTGTCCATACAAGTCTAACGGAACTGACGGAAGTCCAATCGGGGTTTGTTTGGTCACTGTACCCCAATGATTTAGTTGCGGCACGCAACGTTACTTAAGATGGTAGTTTTCTACTGCCCGGGCCTACTTTTATTGGGCTCACTAGGGTCTAGTGGCCCAATAAAAGTTGGGATGTTACAATCCGCACCTGTCGCCTGTGCCAAAGACAAGTTATTAGAACCACGAACGGAATCCAACCCCTACTAACAAACAGACATAATATAACATTTATAAGGGAGGGGATATCTGGACTTTTATTGGGCCGAGGCAGTCTTCTCACGACCACCGTTTACGTACTCCGTATCATCCTGCATACGATCTCAGGCCCACGTAGTTTTATAAGTTTCGCACGGGTTGCCCTCCCAGACCGTCCATCGTGCGGGTTGCCATAGAGTAAAACTCATCGGCCATCCGACATTCTCGCAAGACACATTTTTTTTCGAAGGCACATTTAATTCCCGTAGGAATTATTTTTCGAAGGCACAATATATTCCCGTAGGAATATTTCTCGAAGGCAACATTTCATTCCCGTAGGAATTATATCTCGAAGGCAACATTTCATTCCCGTAGGAATTATTTTACGAAGGCACAATATATTCCCGTAGGAATATTTCTCGAAGGCAACATTTCATTCCCGTAGGAATTATATCTCGAAGGCAACATTTCATTCCCGTAGGAATTATTTTCCAAAGGCACAATATATTCCCGTAGGAATATTTCTCGAAGGCAACATTTCATTCCCGTAGGAATTATATCTCGAAGGCAACATTTCATTCTCATACGATGAGAGAAGAGTAACTCCTTTTTAATCTTAACAATAATTCCATCCCGAGAGTTTATAGAGGGAGAGGAGAAGAACCCTTCATAAGTTAATAATATTTCCATCCGAAATGGTACAATCATCTCAATCCGACTTTTGTCGATCTTTTGGATTGCTTGGCAATCAAACCCAAGCCACCCACATGATGCACAATTTTGTATTCAAGTAGGCTTCCGCCAATCACTTGGGTGTTTGGCGATCAAGCCCAAAACACCCATGAACTTCTATTTCCTTCATTGGTACATGTAGTAGCATCGAAGAGTAAGAGAGAAAACAGGAATGAGATGAAGATAGACGAGGTGTATATCATAGTAGACCATGGGTGGTCAACTCCCATAGTTATTCCATTCTCTCACGAATTCGTTACCTCATTCAAAACGCCACTTTCATGTAAAACCGACTCAACTTTTAATTGTGAAGCTCCTGGAAGAGTAAACCAACAGCCATCATAAACCAAAAGGAAGGGGAGAGTGAAAGGGAGAGTAGTTACCCATTGACGGTGATACCCCTGTACAAAACCAATTTGCCAGTGATAACTCTGTCCAGAGCGAGAGCTCGGTCAAGCGAAGAGAAGAGGTCGGAGAGGAAGAAGATCGCAAACCTTGACCTCTTATTGTCAGGAGGAAGAAACATGAGGAAGGGGCGGTTTTCCTCTCCGCCAGTCCTGCCGGAAAGAGGGACGGAGCCACCCTCATATAGACGATAACAACCAATTGATATCAAATTAATGAGTATAACTAAGGAAATTAGGCATAATACTTTGGAAATAGCTGGGATAAACAATTTGGTAACAAGAGCTTAAACCAACAGTTAACTTGCATGGGTAAGAAAAGTGAGGATAATTAGGGAAAAGTTTAGTTGACAGTTCTAGAAGAGAGAGGCAAGTAACATACCCTTTGACTAGCTTCAAACCTTGCGCCAAAGTATGAAGGTTGAGACAAAGCTTACCAAAACTGAGAGGTACGAGAAGCTTGTGGTTTCATGGAATCACCACTCTTCAATCAAGAGCTTGATTATAGGAAGATCAACTCTGATAAGGAAAACAAACAAAGACTAGTGAAACCTTACATAACAACCTTCTCGCATATTATATATATGTATTCAGCGTTTGAACCACTCCAACTCTCAAGGCCTTATTGAGAAGCCGACCCAAGGTTCTCTAAAGTATAACTCCAATTTTCTCAATATATGCAACGTAAACTAATGCATCAGGTGATCAGAAATGACGAGAAGAGAGTTCAGTTCAAGGGATTAGCAAGAATCTCGTTTTAAGCTCTAACTGAAATCAACAACCCTTCCCCAACCTTAAAGAAACATGCACAAAGTTAGATTAGAGTTTACCAACATAAGGAGAAAAATGGGTAGAGCTTGCACAGGTTGCTTGGACTCGAGCTATCCTCATGGCAAAGCAATTTGTGCGACCATTTCCACCAGAATCTCTTCATTTCAACAAGGATTGTTGCGTTCTTCTCATCACCAATTCGCGAGGAAGAGGAGAATGGTAATTAGAGTAGTGTCAAGAGTAAGACAAATGTAATCATCAAATCTTTTTCTTCCACCGTCTCAACTTAATCTCCTGAAATCAGTTATGGGCCAAAATAACCACTCTTTAACAAGGTTGACCTTTGCTTTAGATCATTAATAATGAAAGTCCATGGGACCAAGGCCAGAGGAGTAAAGGAAACCAAACCATAATAAGAAGAGAGGAGGAGATGGGGTTGGGGAGAGAGAAAGAAAGAGAAGTAGTAGAGGCATCAAACTCTCTCCATGAACCTTGAAGGAGGAAGAGGAGCCTCCCAAACACCTTGAATCCTAATCGAAGAGTTCCCCCAACAGAAATATAAATAGTGAAATGCAATTTATATTAGGAGACATCCATCCAAAGCTTCTAACATCCACTGGCTCAACCCAACTGACTTCATCTGCTACGAATTAATATACCAAACTAATGAAAGACTGGACAGTCCAGCCAAGTCCCAAACAAATTAAGCTTAGTCAAAGCATGGTGAAGATTGTAATGGAGGGAGAGAGAGAGAGAGTTAACCTTCTTACCATAGTAAAAGCTTCAGATCTCATTCTATTGAAAATCTGGAATGAGTGAACTAGTAATAAATCTTAAATTGATTAAGTGAATCTAAGTTGTTCCTAGAATGCTCTCATCTCCAAGATGAGTTATCATCTCCCATTCTTGTTAATAAAAACAAATATACCTATTACCATCTGGAGTGTTTGGGGTCTTCTCATGGGCTGCCGAAACCTGCTCCCAAGAGCCATGAGTCTCATTATAATTTCAACTAATTAAGTTACTAATGAGGAGATGAGACTCCATGAGAGGGTAGAAACCGAGCCAGAGAAGAGAGAGGGAGAGGATTATATATTTCCTTTCTAGATTGCCGCCTCACCCAATTTCTTTCTCGATTTGCTGTGAACAAGAGATAGAAATGGAGAGAGGGAAATAAAATTGAGAGTGGTATCCCCACCCAAATTGAAATGAACTAGCCATGGCTTTGTCGTCGTCGACATCAACGATCAAATGCGATCTGCACCCACAATCTCATCATCAGAACAAGAGAGGGATATGAGATTTTAATTTCTAGACACTCCTCCTTCCCAATTTTGTGCCTGATTCTTCTCTCCAAAGTAGAACAGGAAATGAATTTATGTTTAGAGATTTTCCAATCTCAAGGCCCCTCACTAATTAACTTTCCTGTCAAAGTAGACGCCCCTATACTTCAGCCACTTTATAAACTCAAGGCTAAGTTAGAAGTTACCCAAATCTGAGGAGAAGGTGAAGTTGTTGCCCCTGTTTTGACAGAGCTCCTAGGAGCAGGAGGAGGAAGAGGTGTGTGAGGGAAAAGGAGCCATTGCCATGAAAAGCTTGAGGGAGGAGGAGTTGAGGAGGGTACCCTGAAGAGAGAACATTGCCCCCTATTTTATAGCCATGAGGAACCAATCCGATGCTTCCAGCGATGGTGGAGGTGTGGCTCACCTCCCTTGGAGAGTCTCCTTACCGATGGATCTTCCCCCAAACTCCGGCCAAGAGCGAGATCGGCTGCCCCCGGGGAGCTTCTTCTCCGGCCCACGGCTTTCCGCCCCTGGTTTTCACCACTGTTTTGGGGTTTCATCGCTGATTTCCGGTTTTGGATCCGAACATCCAACTGTTTTATTTTATATATAAGCTTATATATATATATATATATTTATACACACACACATATATTCATATACATACGTATATTTATCAAAGCATCCAAAGTGCTCGCGAATTTAATGCGCGGAGGGTACCGTCGTGTTCGTGTCAGCCATACAAAACTAAAGAAATCATCCGAAGTTGGTTTCGTGTCCGTTTACTCGTAATTATTTGCTTGAGTCGACACGTAGCTTAAAAAATAACTTATTTCGGCTACTTTCTTAAATCTCCTCGGATTTGGGTGAAACAAACTGTGTCACGCTAGTATTGATCCCACGAGTCCGATGCAACTGACTGAGTTTAATTAGGAGTACGTTTACTCAATATTCTGAAATGGCGTTGTTGTGGCGCTCGACGTTACTCCAACTAGTCATTTTCTCGAAATGACATCGGATTACAACAAAACAAGTTCTGTTGCATTTGTATCGTCCATACGAGTCTAACGCAACTGACGGAAGTTGATTCGGAGTACGTATGCTCCATATTCTAAAACTGCGTCGTCATGACGCGCAACGATACTCAAAACGGTCACTTTCACCAAATGACCTCTGATCGGAACGAAACGAATTCCGTTGCCCTCGTATCGACCATACGAGTCTAACGCAACCGACGGAAGTCGATTCGGAGCACGTATGCTCAATGTTCTAAAACTGCGTCGTCGTGGCGCGCTATAATACTCAAAACAGTCACTTTCACCAAATGACCTCTGATCGGAACGAAACGAATTCCGTTGCACTCGTATCGACCATACGAGTCTAACGCATCTGCCAGAAGTTGATTCGGAGTACGTATGCTCAATAAACAACTTTGACGTTGTGGCGAAGCACGATGCTACCCAAAACAGTCATTTCTCTATGTGACCACCACTCTGTGGTGAAGGTCGGGTCGTGGTTGCCTGATGACCCAGCCTAGTTCCTCCAAGGGTTCAACTGAACCGGCTAGACCCCTTTTCAAAGTCAGGATGTTACAGCTTCCCCCACTCGCCCCGTCTAAGGAGGGGACGGGCGAGTGGGGGGCTGCCCCCACTCGCCCCCTCTAAGGAGGGGACGAGCGAGTGAGGGGCTGCCCCCACTCGCCCATCCCCTCCTTAGAGGGGGCGAGTGGGGGCAGCCCCCCACTCGCCCAAAATATGGCGCGAGTGGGGGAACTTCCCCCACTTGCCTTGCTAAGTCATTTTCCCTCCCTCGGTTCATTCCCTAGCTTTGCTCGGTCTTGGTCGCCTCCGAGAGGTCGACCTGCTTCTTTCGGTCACCTTAACTTCCGACTTGGTCTCGACGAATTACGAGTAAACCAACGACCCTACTCACGTCGGGTCACACCGGCTCAGAAAATATGAGGGTTGTACACAATCCCCGCTCTTTTCAAGCTTGTCTCAAGCTCGGAAAGAAAGTCCAACCCACCTATTTAATGAGTAGGTGGGACCTGAGGGGGATCCACGAAGGGACCTGCCAACGGGATACCCCTGCCGAGTCCTTCGGCTGAACCTGACTTGAGGAGGAAGGCGAACCTTTCTCCACTAAACACCCCTCCTGTGAGCCGAGCTCAACAGGAGGTGGAGAAAGCTTAACACCTTTAGGTCGAGCTAAACTCGACCGAAGGTGGAGGGAGACTCAAAACCTCTAGCCGAGCTGAACTTGACATGAGGTGAGGAACGGACCTTTCTCTACTAGACACCCCTCCTGTGAGCTGAGCTCAACAGAAGGTGGAGAAAGCTCAACACCTTTAGGTCGAGCTAAACTCGGCCGAAGGTGGAGGGAGACTCAACACCTCTAGTCGAGCTGAACTTGACATGAGGTGAGAAACAAACCTTTCTCCACTAGACACCCCTCCTGTGAGCCGAGCTCAACAGGAGGTGGAGAAAGCTCAACACCGCTGATCAAGCCTAACTCGACCTGTGGTGGAGAACGGACCTTCCTCCACTAAACACCTACCGGGGAGCCGAGCTCACTTGGAGGGGGAGGGAACTCCACACCTACCAGGGAGCCGAACTCACCCGAAGGGGGAGGGAACTCCACACCTACCAGGGAGCCGAGCTCACCTGGAGGGGGAGGGAACTCCACACCTACCAGGGAGCCGAACTCACCCGGAGGGGGATGGAACTAACAATTTCCGGAACTATCCGGGGGCGGAGAACCAGTCCACGTCCCAGGTACTTACCCTCATCGAGGGACGGAGGGATTCAGCCATCTTTCCAAAGCAACTGGGGGCAGAGATCCAGTCCGCGTCCTTGGTGCTTACCTTCACCTGGAGACAGAGGAACTCAACCACCTTATCAAACCAATTACCCTTTCTGGACTGCCCATCGAGTAGCTAGTCGATCTGACGAGTCCCCCATCTGCGGACGCGATTGAGACCGACGAACGGTCCTTAGCCAAGGACCTTAACGATTTGAGGCGGAGTATCCATCCACGTCCTGTGAGCTTTGCTTACCTGGAGACAGGGGAACTCAACGCCCTCCCAATCCCATTGGAGGCGGAAGTACCCACCCGCGTCCTAGGAGCTCAGCTCGCCTGGAGACAGAGGAACTCAACGCCCTCCCAAATCCGTTATTGAATAGCGAGTCGACCTGACGAGCCCCCCATCTGCCGGCATGACTGAGCCCGGCGAATGGTCTCCAGTCAGGGATCCTACCAACTGGGGGCGGAGTACCCATCCACGTCCTAGGTGCTTACCTTCACCCGGAGGCAGAAGAACTCAACGCCCTCCCAAGTCGGTTACCAAATAGCGAGTCGACCTAACGAGCCTCCCCATCCGCTGGCATGACTGAGCCCAGCAAATGGTCTCTAGTCAGGGATCCTACCAATTGGGGGCGGAGTACCCATCCACGTCCTAGGTGCTTACCTTCACCCGGAGGCAGAGGAACTCAACGCCCTCCCAAATCGGTTACCAAATAGTGAGTCGACCTAACGAGCCTCCCCATCCGATGGCATGACTGAGCCCAACAAATGGTCTTTAGTCAGGGATCCTACCAACTGGGGGCGGAGTACCCATCCACATCCTAGGTGCTTACCTTCACCCGGAGGCAGAGGAACTCAACGCCTTCACAAAGAGTTAACCTCATCCGGAGGAGCTCGATGCTTTTGCGACACAACTCCTCTTCCTGGAACCCCACCAACCTATGCTCCCGTCGGCTATAGTAGTTATCACAAGCTGGGGCAAGAGGTCAGGCCAAAAAAATCAGCATACTTATTAAGGATAAAAACGTTTAATATCATCGCCACTCCAAGTATTACCAAGGGGGATCCCCTCAATATTTTGAAGGCGATACCCCCTGACTTCAGGGCCTCCAAGATTACATAAGGCCCCTCCCACTTGGGCTGGAGCTTTCCTACGTTCGCCGACCTTCCCGCGGCGTCGACCTTTTTGAGGACTAGATCTCCTGGGGCAAATTGTTTGATTTTAATGTTCTTATCGAAGTACCTGGCCATCCGGCGCTTCACCTCCTCTTGCCGAACCGTGGCAAGGTCCCGGAGCTCCTCAACCATATCCAGCGAGAGCCGTTGCCCCTCCCCATTGTCCATTCTCCAGCCTTCGTCCCCCTTCTTCACCATCAGCACATTAGAAACCCATCATGGGTATTGGATTTCTTCCACGAACCCTGCGTCTAGCAACTTCCCCACCTCCTCTCTGATCGGCCCAGCGAGGGTGGGCGACACATTCCTCTTCTTCCGGCGAATGGGGCAGACGTTCGGGTCGAGGTTGAGGCGATGACATGCCACATTCACATCAACGCCTGACATCTCCGCAGCGCTCCACACGAAGATTTCTACATTCTGCTGGACACATCTTCGAATCTTCTCTTGATCCTGCCCGCTCAGCCTTCCGCTGATTCGTATCTTCTCCGGCCTTCCGCTGCCGCCTATGACCTCCTTCTCACTCACTTCCTATGCCACTTCCAACTTGGTCAGATCACCCAACACATGATCTGCCTCCTCTGCCTCCTCTTCCCCTGTCAACGGATGCAACTTGCTTGGAGGAGGCGAGTTCCCCGGCTCTTTGCTTCCTGCCATGAGACTTGGCTCAGAGCTTTCCGAACTAGTCGCTTCCACACTCACCGCACCAGAATGTTGAAACCCGTAACCCGGTTTCAGCGTTCGAAAGGGGGATGCGGTTAGTCCTTACTTGACCCAAGCTAGGGCCCTTGACCGATCGCTAAGAACTGAGAGACCTTGCCCTTGGAGAACACCTAAGTCCACAAACGGACCCCTTAAGCTGCAGCGTGGAGGTCCCACCACATACCCGGAAGCTCTCAAGGAACTTCCCCTCCCAAGCCAATGTTGAGCATGGGCACCTTGGAGGGAACTAAGAACCACCTCACTATCAACCTTCGATGACAAGGGGAGGGGGGTGCTTGCTCACAAGACCACGCGAGGGAGGGGGTAGGAACCAGCCCTTCCCAAGGTGCCCATGGGGGTATATTTATAGACTTTCCCAAAAACGGACTGCGAATAGCCAAAATTGGACTGCGGATAGCCAAAATCCTGCTATCTGCAGCCTGAACCTGATTGCGATCGGACAACACAGGAGGGGGGCGAGTGGGACTCGAGGTGCCCACTCCTCCCCTTGCCGGGGGTTGAGAGAGTAGGGGGGGGGGGGGGGGGCTATCCCCACTCGTTCCCCCAAAAGAGAGGGGACGGGCGAGTGGGGGGCTGCTCCCACTCGCCCCCTCTAAGGAGGGGACGGGCGAGTGGGGGGCTGCCCCCACTCGCCCCCCTGAGGAGGGGACGGGCGAGTGGGGGGCTGCCCCCACTCGCCCCCCTGAGGAGGGGACGGGCGAGTGGGGGCTGCCCCCACTCGCCCCCTCTAAGGAGGGGACGGGCGAGTGGGGGGCTGCCCCCACTCGTCCCCCTAAGGAGGGGACGGGCGAGTGGGGGGCTGCCACCACTCGCCCCCTCTAAGGAGGGGACGACCGAGTGGGGGGCTGCCCCCACTCGTCCCCCTAAGGAGGGGACGGGCGAGTGGGGGGCTGTCCCCACTCGCCCAAAAGATGGCGCGAGTGGGGGAACTTCCCCCACTTGCCTTGCTAAGTCATTCTCCCTCCCTCGGGTCGTTCCCTAGCTTTGCTCGGTTTTGGTCGCCTCCGAGAGGTCGACCTGCTTCTCTCGGTCACCTTAACTTCTGACTTGGTCTCGACGAATTACGGCTAAACCAACGACCCTACTCACGTCGGGTCACACCGGCTCGGAAAATATGAGGGTTGTACAATGAGGGTTGTACAATGATCTAGAAATATAGGCATTCTAGATCCTTCCATCTTTTGGGTGGAAATACTTTTGGGGCCTATAAAAGGGGAAGGGCCCCTCATTTGTAAATCACCAGGTTACAAGCAACCAAGAAATACAAGTTCTTTGTTTTCTCAGTCTCTCTTGCTCTCCCTTACAAAGTGCTCTCTTACTCATCTCGCCACCATGATCGTTGGAGAAGGGTGACTTAGCTAGTTGCGAAGGGGCGCACAAAAGATCTAAGACCGCACGCGACGTCGTCAAGGGGACAAATCCGTGACAGCGCGATCCTCTATGTGCAGGGGGAGATCCGACCGTAAAAATCGATAATTTGACAGTTGACATCATCTGAAAAATCGAGTTGGATTTTTTCAATCGAAAAATCCAGTCGGATCCAATTTCTAGGGCCCCGGGCAAGGGCGGACCCAGTAAGAGACACGCTCGGGCAAGTGCCCGAGCGGTTTTTTCGAAATAATTTACAGCGGTTCTTAAAAGAACCGCTGTCTATTCTTCCCGCGCGGAAGAATAGACAGCGGTTCTTTTAAGAACCCCTGTCTATAGGCGCGGCGTTTTAACAGCAGCACACCACTATTTTCTTTCCTGATTTCCGCCGAGCCCGACGACCGCTTTCGGGCGCTTCTTTTCTTCCCCTTCTTCGGCGACAACGGCGAGCTCTTCCAGTTATCAGGCGACAACGACGACATCCTCCAGTTCTCCGAGGACGACAACCTCCTCCAGTTCTCCGGCGAGGCGGCGACCCAGTTCTCAGGCGGTGCCCCTGGACGATTTCCGCCTGTGAACGCTTCCTGCACGCATCCCGTCGTTCCCGATTTCTCCGGCGACACCCGCGATTTCCCCCTGTGAACGATCCCGTCACATTCATCAGGTCGAATTTCTGCCCCTGTTTAGTTTTTTTTGCTATTCTATGTCTATTTCACCTTGTGTTTTGGATTTTAGGGTATTATTAGGTCGGATCCTATTAATAAATGATCAAATTTCTGCTTGTTTTGGATTTGTGTGTGGAGTTGCTTGTGTGTTTTGGAGTTGTGTTTGTGGATGTGTATGTGGATGTGTGTGTGGATGTATTTTGTGTGTGTATGTTTGTGTGTTGGGTTTGTGTGTGTGTGTGTGTGTGGATGTGTGTTTTGTGTATTTTGGATGTGTTATTTGTGTGTATGTGGATTTGTTTGTGTGTGTGTGTGGATGTGTGGTTTGTGTGTATGTGCTTGGGTGTGTATGTATGTTTGTGTGTGTATGTTTATGTGTTTGATGAGTATGTATATATGTTTGTGTGGATGAGTGTGTGTGTGTGTGTGTATGATTGGATGTTACTTCAAATTTGACTCCATGTTTGTTAATGTTATTAATTTTGCAATCTTCTTCAAATTTGACAGGACATTTGAGCACTTTTTCCATCTGATTGCAAGGAAATTCAATCTTACGGCAATGACGCAATGTCCATTCTTCTTCCTCACTTAGATCTAGGTAGGATATAAATTATATAGAGATAGATATAGATTTAGGTTTGTGATTTAATCCAGTTTGGTATAGATTTAGGTAGGATATAATTTAACACCTATTTTTAAACACGTATTCAGCTATTTTCAAAAGAGTTTTATGATTTCAATATTTTGTTTTGAATTTTCAAAAGAGTTTTATGATTTCAACGTTAACTGGAATGTTCAATATCTTGATTTAGTCCGTCCCTGTGATGTTTGTGATGTGCATATCGATTAGCCCTAGTTGCGCTAACGGGAATGTCCCGTCGATTTTATGCAGTGTTCTAGTTATTGCAATGGAAAAGTCTTTTTCTAAAAAAGGATCATATCAAAGTTCGATAGATTCTCAGGAGTTAGTTGCAATTGGTAAAAGAAGCCGCGTAGAAGAGTTTAAAATTGAAGATTTACCTTCAGACCCGGGCTTAAGACTTCCTATAAACTCATACGATGCAAACAGTTGCTACAGCTACTGTTGAAAGAACGTTTTCTGCAATGAAGATCATAAAGAATCGGTTGCGAAATAGAATGGAGGATGAATGGATGAATGATTGCTTGGTTGCGTACATTGAAAAAGATGTTGCAGATACTATTACAACAGAAACTATTATTTCTCGTTTTCAGAGCATGTGTCAGCGGAAAGTATCTTGTTGAACTGTAAGTTGTTAGTATTTGACAAACAATTTTTAGATCTTCTATGCTATGTTGTGTAATATTTTGTTCAATATTTTCCTTACATAAATATATCATCAAAAAAAATTTTCGGGGCGCTGCCCCCGAACCCCCACATCAGGGGGCACTGCCCCCCCGAACCCCCCCAATTGATAATACTTTAATTGTGCCCGTGCGACTTCGAAATCCTAGTTCCGCCGCTGGCCCCGGGGGCTGTGCTGTGTGGGATTTGCACAGCACCGTGCAGTGCGGGATTTGCACAACACTGTGCAGTGCAATCCGAGATTTTAACACATGGCACTTATGTTATCCAACGGTTAGCAAAAAAGGGGGCCCGCAAAAAGGTGGAATGCTGGGAAGAATAAATAATATGCGGTAAATCCCATGTAACACATGACACTAATTAATCCAACGGATAGAAAAAATGCTCAGATTTACGCGTTTTGTTTAGGCTCAGATTTAAACACATGGCATAAAATGTATGGGCGGGAATGCTTTAGCTTTCAAAGATAAATTAATATGTTTTCTGATTTAAAAGGAAAAATCAGTAGCAGCGAAGAACAAATAATTTTAATTGCAGACATAATCTGATAAATCTAGTAATATCAAAAAAATTGAAATGGAACACCACCATTAGGTTTCCCTTGAATTGTTGTCTTCTTTTTTTTGTCAAAATTTCTTGTCATTGTTTCAGCCTTTTCAGATTTTTTATTTTTATTTTTTTTTTCTTGAAACCCTTGGCACGAGCAAAGTTTGGATCAATCCAATCACATTCACCTCCAAATTCCATGGTTTTTTCTCTTACACCAACTTCAACATTAGCATTCAATGATATAATTTGCTCAATTTCTTGACACAATTGCGGCAAAGAACGAGATATATGATTAAACGTCTGCTCATTCTCAACTGCTATAGCTACCATTTTTACTGCAACTTGACACCATGTAATGTATTTAGCTGCCACCAATAACTTTGAATCCTCCTCATTTGTAGAAGGTAAATATGATGAACATGTCTTTGCATCTTTTCTCTATCGTCGCAAAAATATTGAAAAGATAGATCCGTTATGTCCATTCTATCGAGTACCTTAAGAGCATGCCTACATAAAATTCCAAGGTTTTCGAATTTTTTGCAATTGCAGCACACAGTTTGAGTTTCTTGATTACCAATAACATGATATTGTATTAGCTTCTCGGTCACCTCAAACCTTACTCCAACATAAACCTCTTCGCATTGCTTGACTTTACAAGAAATTGAAGCTAGAAATTCTTTTTGAAAAAATTCAAATACCGAGTAAGTGTAATACCTCGAAGCCGTCAACAACATGTCACATTCATAAATCACTATATTAGGGATTTTATCATTTAAGATAAATAATTAATGACTTCAATTCATTGTACCTTACATCTTCTAGAACTCGATCAAAGTGAGTGAACAATTCTGACAAGTTATGCTCCTTATTGAGACATCGTCGTATACTTGCATTAAAACTTTCACTTAACTACGTGTTTCACATTCCTCCTGAAAAATGTCATTTCATATAAACATGTGCCCTCTTTTCTCATAAATTTCATTTGCATCCACGCATTATCTTGTAAATTGTATTGAATAAGTATTTTGCATCAAACTTCATTCAATTCATCCGCTGTCTCATATGAATATAAGCAAGCACTTAAATCATGAATGAATGATGATCCATTCTTGCATATATATATCCTAAATGGTTTATGGTATTTTGAGAAATGTGCCAAGTGCAAATTCCATGTAATACGTCTGACATGATATTTCTAAGAGCGCTTATCATTGCTTTGTCTTGATCTGCAAAAACTGCTGCAGGTTTCTTCCCAAATATTGTATATACAAAAGTTTGAAACACACGCTCAAATGACGGAATGGTTTCATCATACATTAGAGTAGCTCCATAAACAACTGTTTGTTTGAAATGGCTGAATCCCACAAAGCAACCAAACGGTCTTGATTCCTTATTTGTTCGAAAGATGGTTTCAAAAGACACCACATCACCAAAGTTCGTGTAATCACTAATCATTTTGCCATCGGCCCAGAATATACTAGTGATGTGCTCGGTACAATCCATTTGGATCGCATATTAAAAAGTAGGATCTTCACCCTTCTTATCCTGCAAATAATTCATCAATCCGCCCAAACCACCGTACTCCATATCCCTTTGCCTTCTAGTACGCAAGTACCATTTTAATTCCTCATTTGTGAATCATAAGTTCTCTTTACCTCCAACTTGAGCACTCATTAGGTCCAAAGACGCTTTCGAAGATAAACCTGAATCTGCAGCAATAGAAGCATTGATTTTTTGTACCGGGGTTAATCTCCGTTGTGATAACATCATGTGAGTCACTTCTGCTACGTGTAATTCGTGGTTGTGGACTTTAAAAAATGCCGCCACGAACCATTTTTTGTTTCCCGACTGAATCAGACACCCAAACATGCTTTACATTTAGTTCATGTCAACTTTACTTTACTACTAACTGCGTTCCCATTTCTCATATTTGCCATTTTTCCCTCTTTTGAACAAACGAATATCTTATTGTTCAGGACACTATCTTTTTTGCTATGAGTTTGATAATGTTTTCTAATACTAAAACCCTCTGTCTACCGTATTAATTATAGAACTGATATGCTTGTTCATCGGAATCAAACTCCATTCCAAGACAATGAGTAATTTGTTGGTCCACATGTGGAGTATAATTTAACTCATCAACGTCTGTCTTCGATGACAGTGTTTGTGCTCGTCATTTGGTTTTCACCTAATCAAAGATTTAAGATATTACCCAAAATAAAGAAAAACATGATTGTTGTACACGCATTTTGAATGTCAGATAGAAAAAATAAACAGTGATTAACATCCATCAATACACTACATCAATTAACACAACTATAATTTCAAGTTGGAAAAAAACTACATGAATGACTGCTTGGGTTGTATTGCTTACCTTCTTCTCGACATAGTAGGTCTATAAACGAGCTTGTCGTTTGCCGTAGTTGTCCCAGCGGGAATGCATTGGAGGCGGCGGGTGATGGGGCACGTTCGTACTCATATTCCAGCGACATTGCCGGCGCCAGTGATGGAGTCCACTCGAAGCCGTACTGCGGAGACCTTGCCGGCGACGCCATTGAAGGAGAAAGAATTATCTCCTGTTTTCTGGGCGTTTGTTGCAGCTGTGCTGTTCATGGATAAGTGACGGGAGATTTACCGCTTATTGTTTGTTCTTTCCAGAATTTTCGCCTATACATGAGATTTACTGCATATTATTTATTATTCCCAACATTCCACCTTTTTGTAGGCCCCATTTTTGCTAACCGTTGAATAACATAAGTGCCGTTTGTTAAAATCTCGGATTGCAGACCCCCAGCCCCAAATTCTAGTATAATTTCACTTATCAAAATTTATGTTTGTACAATTTTCACGGTCGGATTTTCTCCCGAACATAAAAAATCGTGCCAAGCTCGAACAAAAAAAATTCTCGAGTTTCTCGAGTTTCCACCTCACCCCTTTTCAAGAATCATTCCCGCCCAGAACTTCAAAAGCAGAAAAGAAATGGAAACCATCCTTCTAACCCTTCTCATCTTCGCCGCAGCCAAACCGGAGGTACTCGTCTCGCCGGATCCTCCGTCGCCATCACCGACATCACCGACCTCCCGGTCAACTGCTCTCTTCGTGCTCGGCGACTCTTCTGTAAATTGGTGTGATAACTCCATCATGAACATCTTCCTTCCTCACAACCACTCCTCCTCCCAACTCATCGCCGGATCTTCTAGACGCCTTCTTCCGGACTTCATTGGCATGATCCTTACGCCCAGCATATCCTAAGCCCAACATTATCTTCTTCTCGGAAAATTTGGCAAATCATTAGTTCTCCTATCCGATATCAGCCCAGAAAATGGGGCTTCCGCCGCCTCCTCCCTCCTACAGCAGGAACTTGACAACGGAAGCACTCTCCACTGGAGTCAACTTTGGATCAACGCCGGCGACCATCCTATCTGCCTCCACCTTCGCAAGAAGCCCCGTTGGTGCCGCTGCCTCCAAGTTCCTCCCGTTCCAAACCCTAAACCAGCAGGTGCGTCAGGTTTACGAAACCCTCCAGCTTCTCCACCTCACGATTGGTCCTTCCGCCGCCCGCCAGGTTGCTTCATCCCTTTTCTTCCTCTCTTTCGGCCGTGATGACTACACCGACATCTTCTCCGAGGACATCGCCGACCACCCTATGTACGGACGTCTTGGTCTCGGCCGCCTCCTAGTCTCACAGATGATCCTGGCCATCAAGGTTAGGGAAGATGGTGCTCCATCTTATTGATGGCCCGATTGATTTGGGATTGATGATGGTGATCTCATGAATCAGGATCTGTACAACGCGGGGCTGAGAAGGATCGCGGTGATGGGGGTTGGCCCGCTCGGGTGCTCTCCGCGCATGCGATGGAAGGCTGCTCATGCGTTGCAGGATCAACAGTGCGTGGAGGAGGCCAATGAGATGGTGAACGGCTACAATACGAGGCTTGCGGCTGCGCTCCGTGAACTGGAGCAAATGCTGCCAGGAGCGCTGGTGGTCTTCTGCGATGCCTATAAGGGGATGATCAACCCTGAAATCTATGGTATATCCCTTCCCATTTCTTCTTTACTGATCTAAACTGGCTAAAGATGCCATGAATCATACATCTGATCTGCTTAACATAAAGTGCCACTGATATATATAAGATAATAAAATAATTAAGTTTAGATACTAGGCTCTGTTTGGGTGTCCGGCGGCAGCAGGGAAGGCAGCAAAATGTCATCGGTGATCCGGACTGGAGGGAGGGGGCGGGTTCACAGACGGAGCGTTTTCTCCATTTTGCTCGGAAAAATGGAAGCAAACGCCACCGATTGCGGAAAAACAAACGCCCCGCCCCGCCGGCGTTGCGTTGGCAGGGAACACACCGGAAGGCCACCGGCCTCCCAAACAGAGCCTTACTCGCCGTCGAATGGGCTGGCCACTGAAGCAGTTAGTGGTGCCAAGAAGAATTATCTAGAAGTGCCCTTCTTTAGAAATCAGATTCCTATGGAGTTCTTTGTGTTGTCGTCCACGGAGGAGCGCAATAATTCTAATATGGAGGAGCGCAATAATTCTAATATGGAGGGCGCAATAATTCTAATATGGATTATGGAGCACAATAATTCTTTAGAAATCAACATGTGTGATTGTCTTCCAAAGCTTGAATTTCAGATTGCATAGCCTGTCTCCAATTGGCATCTTGATAAGCATCAACATAGGTAAGAGGTTCTTTGACTATACTGGGAAGAGAACCATGAGCAGAAGCAGTGGTATTGATGGCAGAAATGGAAGAGCATATGTATTTTTGTTGCCATTTTGGGGTTATAGTAGGTCTAGTAGTCCGTCTAGGGTGAGAGATCGAACCGGAAGGGACAATTGGAGCTTTTTCAGGAGCAGATGTTTGAACTCCATCAAGAATGGATGTTAAGAAGCCATCAGGAATATCTGGTGAAATAGATGTTGGAACATGTGATGCGTTGGTTGTATCAGGAGAAACAAATACGGGAAGATTGGAACATGGCATAGAGGTTTCAGGATATGATTCAAATTCATCTAAGCCAGTGGGAAAAGGCAAGACCATGGATGAGGAAGAATCAATAGAGAAGGGAAAAATATTTTCGGAGAAATGCACATCTCGGCTAACAAAAATACGGTGAGTTTGGAGATCAAAAAGTTGATATCCCTTTTGACCAATAAGGTAACCAATAAATATACACTTGATAGATAGCTCGGGGGGCAAACTTATCACGTTTATGAGCAATGGTAGATACAAAACAAAGACATCCGAATACCTTTAAATGAGTGTAATATGGAGGAGTTTGGAATAACATTTCATATGAGGTTTTGTGACCAAGCTTGAAATCGGAGAGCCCTCGTAATTTCAAGGATATGAAGATGCTTACGTTCAAGAATGTTGTTTTGTTGCGGGGGTATAAGAACAACTACTTTGATGTAGAATTCCATGATTTTGGAAAAATTGTTTAAGAATGTGATTAACAAATTCAACACCATTGTCTGTTCTGAATATTTTCATAGAAGCATTAAATTGATTTTGAACAAGGTAAAAGAAAGCTTTAAGCAAAGATGGCACTTCACTCTTATAAAACCATGAGATAGTTCTGTGTGTTTCTATTAAAGTGATCAACAATAGTAAAAAAATATTTGAAACCAAAATGTGTCGGACACTTGTAAGGTCCCCAAACCTCACAATGTACAAGATCAAAAGGATAAGCACAAAAACTATCACTTTTATGAAAATGCAATCTTGATTGTTTAACAAGAGGACAAATAGGACAATGCACCATTGAATGATTATGCAAACCAAGAAGAAAATTAAGATAAATGTCTAAGTTTATCAATAGAAGCATGCCCTAATCTATGGTGCCAATCTATGGTGCCACACTCTGTAGAATCAGAGAGAGTGATAACATGACTTTTTATGGGAGATAAAGTTGTGTGGGTAGAGCCTGCATATTGAGGAAGAAGACAATATAGCCCTTCCATCCATACCATATTCAAGAAGATCTGAAATTATTGGGAAAACTTGCCTTGGAAGAGATAAATGAAAAAGGGGAAAAAGGTGAAGAACTAAAATGGTGAAGAACTAAACAAGAGCAGAAGGGCATTTACAAGTTGTGGAAGTCTGGAAGACAAAAGAAATCGAGAAATAACCATCGGACGACACTCTCCGCTCCTTGAGAATGGGCACGAGTTGAATCCGTCCTGGAAAGCTGGAACTGGAAGTCTTGAAGTATGGAACTGCGGAATGCAGATTCCCTCCTGGAACTGGAGAAGACAAGCGCTCGAGCAACGATGGTAGCGAGACCCGAGCGGCAGAGGGAAAAGGATCGTTAAGTCTAGGAAAAGTGAGAAATGAAAGCCCTAAATCCTAATCGGCTAATCCTTAAACCTTAATACAGAAAATACATTAAGATGATATTATTTATTAACTAATATTAATAAGTTATTGATATATTATATATTTTATATCATTATATGTATATAATAATGTAATATATATACTTATATGCATAATTACATAATATAAATAAAAATTATTATATCATGAATAAGGTTAAATAGGCTCGAGCTCGACATACACGAGCTCGAGCTGAGTTTTTTTCGAACCGACTACTCAACTTGCACCCTCCCCCCGACGCAACTCCCCGTTATTGCTGTGAACCTTTCTTTTCAAAAAATTGCATGGACAAGGTACATTGTGCTTGTCGGAGTCGACTGGCCCTCAAGTAGGGGCGATGAGATAAATTCGAGAAATGCTTGCCGGAGTCGACCGACCCTCAAGTAGGGGTGACATAATCACTGTGCTTCAGCGGCAGAAAGCCGCTCGCGGCTTCCGGTCGCAGGAATAGGGAGTTCTATCTGTGATGGAGGACAACAGAGGATGGATCGTCGGAACCCTAGGCGGTGACTGGCGCCCTATTCCAGCGGCAGAAAGCCGCTCGCGGCTTCCATTCGCAGGAATAAGGAGTTCTATCTGTGATGGAGGACAACAGAGGATGGATCGTCGGAACCCTAGGCGATGACTGGCGGAATAGGCTCTGGACGGTGGTTCTACAGGGAGGAGGAGATGCACATGTGGTTATGCTGTCGGGCTGGACTTCCAAAAATAGGGAAAGGTTTCCCTATTCTCGAATTTGTCCATGCTGGCATTTATGGAGGAGGTTTGGCTTTTTAATAGGTTTAGCCTGTTAATAAATTATAAGGAAATAATTATAGGTAAGAGAATTCAAAGAACCCAAAGAACCCAAATAACCCAAATAGGTATTTGTCTATGCTGGCAGTTCACTAAGATCCTTCATCTCGAACCGGATTGATAGCTTTGCTCTAAGCTTTGCCACCTCTCCGTCATCGTTTCCCGTCACGATCATATCGTCGACGTACATTAGCACCAACACATGGAGATCCCCCTTCTTCACAAACAGACTCGAGTTTGAGTCAGATGCATAGTACCTGCAGAACTGAAGGTATTCCGCAATCTTTCCGTACGGGCCGTATCAAGCTCGAGGTAAAGTCATCAACCGATATGTCGCCGACGATGTGCCTTCCCAAACTGACATCATTCGCACTCCCCTCCATTGTCTGTCCTCAGCTTTTTGATCTGCAACCTCAACACTCCTCAACGAGTTCCTTGAATTCCACACTTCTGGAAGATTTCTGATTTTTCCTTCACGAAGTACACCCACGTATATCATGTAAAGTCATCAACCAACACCAACATGTATCTGTTTCTCGAGTAGGTGGGGGTGACGCACGGTCCCATCAGATCACTATTTATGCACTCCAGCGGTGCCTTGCACCTGGACAATGACTTGTCAAATGGGAGACGATGTGCCTTCCCAAACTGACATCATTCGCACACATGACCGTCTCCAAAAGAAGATAGGCTAGGCAAGCCTCCTACCAGACTCTTTGTCGTCACAGCCTTCAGTTTATCCATCCCAACATGCCCTAGCCTCTCGTGTCAAATGACAGCACCGTCGTTTGTCTTCATCTTCTCCACATAGGAGCTTGTCGACAGCATGAACAAGTCCTTCACACGTCTTCCAGTGTGAGTAACATCAGCCTTCACTGCTGATAAGTTCCTCAAGAATTTCACTTCTGTTGGTCCGAACAACACATGGTAACCAACATCCATTGCGCATACCTGACACATGATACACACTCTTCAAAGTGAGTGGTCTCCCATCACTGCCCAAAGATACCGTCCCTTCTTTCTCCACCGCATGCACTGAATCATCTGCCGTGATGATTGCGTCGTTTCCCTTATACTCATGTAGGGAGGAGAACTTTGACTCATCTCCAGTGAGATGATGACCGCACCCATAGTCAACTATCCAATCTTCCTGAAAGTTAATGGAGGCCAAGACGTCGACTGACGTTGCCGTCATCTCTGGCAATAAACAATTCCCCCAATCATCTCCACCTTTGGATCCTCCTCCTTTCTCCGCTACATGTCCCGGCTGAAGATTCGCCTTGCAATCTTTTTTCATGTGCCTCATCTGGTGGCACCTGTAGCACCTGAGTCCCTTCTGAGCTCCACCACGCTTAGAAGGATTCTTGCCTCCCTCCTGATGTGATGAGGTAGAAGTAGTCTCACCACCATAGGTCTTCTTCTTGTCCCATTTCTTCTTCCCCAAAAACAAAACTTCATTATCTCCTCCTGAGATAAGGCATCCAGACATCTGCCTCGCTAGACTCTCCTGAGATGCCAACAAGTTTTCCAACTCCAGCAAGGATGGTTGGGTAGCCCAACCTTGCACCGAGGTGATGAATGCAACATACTCCTTCCGCAAGCCACAGATGATGTGTCTCTTCAACTTCGCCTCAGAAATAGGCTCATCTGGATTCAATGCTGAGATTTCAGCGCACAAGTTCTTCATCTTCAAGAAGAACACAGAGATTGACAGTTCTCCTTGAGTGGCCCTTGCTAACTCATTCTCCAGAAATTGCAACCTTGCTACATTCTTTTTGTTGAACAACCCATCCAGAGATGTCTAAATTTTCGAAGCCTTCTTGCATCCAATGATGTGATCGAGCAAGTCAGGAGAGATCGCTCATTTGAGCGTGAACTCAGCCTTCACATTGGTCTTCCTCCAAGCCCTCACCGCTTGGGCATTACCTTCGACTGCTACAACCTCCTCCTTTGCATCTCCTCCAACTACCTCCCAAAGATCCTCCCCAAGCAAGTAGCTCTCCATACAGGACTTCCACTTCTTGTAGTTTGTTTGAGTCAGCAACTCAATCCCAAGTCCTCTTGCGTAACCTCTAGTGCCTTCCATTTTAGTCTCCTGGTTTATCTCTTCCAAAGGAACTTAGCACGTGATGCTAAAACCTTTGTGTCTCTGATATCATGTAAGAAATTTTGAGGTCCTAAGAACACTCAACCAGCCAAGAGAATAAACCACTAGCAATGGAGAAAAAGAAACAAGAACAACATGTATTAAAACAATTTCAGATACAATGGCGAGGTATACAATCGCGAGACATGATTTCGCGTTGTATTGGACAAAGACAGAAAATACAAAAGCAAAACAAAGCAACAATGACCGCCCGGAATCCTCCTGACCACAGAGGTCGCACCTCTGATCACCTGTTGAACTGATAAGGATGACAAGAGAGTAGATCCCAGTCCCTGGTCGCTTAACCGCTGTTACCGTAGGCGGTAAGACTTACCGCCGCGCGTTAGCCGCTTGTTCGCCAACTGCTTCCCGCAGACTTCACTGAAGTGATCGCTGCTTGCTAGCCGCCTAACCGATCTTACCGTTGGCGATAAGACTTACCGTTGTGTGTTAACCTTTGAGCTCACAACTGTTAACCGCGAATGGTTGACTGCAACCTTGCCTCCTGATCTGCTGCTCTGTACAACCAACAGGGGTATGGACCCCTATTTATAGTGAAAGGGGGAACCTTCCGGAACTGAGCTACCGCACGGTGTTAGCGATAACGCGCGACGATAGCTCACTTCAAAATTCAACACTAAGGGCGGGATGTCCCGTCGATTTTGCCTTTAGAGAAAAAAATAGAAAAATACAACTCTAACGCAGCTAAGACCAAGGATCGACGGGATGGTCCCGCCGATCGGACGGGAGATCCCGTCGATCGACGGGATGACCCGTCGATCGACGGGATGACCCGTCGATTTTGACTCAACACCCCAATTTTTTTTTTCATTTTTCATTTCTAAATAAACCCAAATATTATTCTAACAAGTCCAGCCCTAAACTACCAGCACAAAGAAGGAAACTTATACACCACCAACATTTATATACTAACAACAATTCAATCGGGGGCAAAGTGATTCAAAAACACTAATTGCCAAAAATAATGAGGATTAAGAAAAACTCTGGAAAAGAAAACAGCCAAGGGGGGAAAAAGCAAACCACCACTTGCCGCCTTTACTCGGATCACCGAAAAACGACTTCTCAAGCCCCAAGGACCGGCTCAAACATGGCCTATGCACGAAGAATCTACGAAGATTTGGACAAAATACGAAATTAGGGGCGCTAACCCTAGCGCCAAAAATCTACGAAATGGACAAAACTTACCACGCACGCGAAGAGCACGACAAGAGCTTTCCAAATCTATGCTCCGGCGACGAAACCGAGGCCTCGAGCTCCCTCAACGACCAACGGAAGGAAAAAAACCCTCTTTCAACTCTCTCGAAACCTCTGGCTCGATAACCAGGAAGGAAGAAGAAGATGAAGAAAGATATTTATATATAATATATATAAACCGATAGTGGATGACAGAAGGAATCCATAATAATAATAGTAATAATAATAATAAGAATAAGAAAAGAATGAGAAGAATAATATATATATATATAGAGAGAGAGAGAGAGATGGAGGAAGTGGAGGACAACAAATTAAATAATAATAATAGTAATAAGAAAAGAATGGCTGAACCAACAGTCGCCGAATCCAACGAAATTCGCACCGAATACGAACACCGACGTTACGAATCCAACGGAGAAGTCGAAATCAAAATCCGACGAGCCAAACTCAAGATATAATTTCTTGAAGTTTGCGGCGACGATAATTAAACAAATCTTTGGAAAATCACCGAGGCTCTAATAACTCGCGGATCGCAACGAAACTTCGACCAGCATTCCTATAATTAAATAATTTAATTTCTTAACGTAAAATTTTCCAAATCCGGCACACTCCAAAATTTAGTCGAATTGACCGAACGAACGCGAAAACGCGCAAACGATGGCACCCTGCTAACTTCGCACTAACGTAACGCCCTTACGTCAAAAATGACGTCAAAGAAGGATTAAAATAATTTCTGAAAATTTAGGGGTGTTACAGTCACCCACCAAAAAGTAAGTTTCGTCCCGAAATTTAGAACCGAAACTTAGAACACAAACGAATCCAAAAGGGCAAAGGGAGAGATAAGCTAACACTCGCTGGATAGAAACGCTAACCGAGGAGGGCTAGGAGAACGAATGCGGACAAGACATCAGGGAACTCTCAATTAACCCTGATCAAGGTTCACGACAAAGGTCTCCTAAATCCAACACCTCTCAATTAACCCTAGCGAGGGAATCACCTAAAAGGAAAGGACGAACACCCGGCTCAAGGTCAAAAGCAAACTCCACAACTCTCACAGGCAGAAAACCAGGGAGTTTAACTGGGAAAACATCAGGGAACTCTCTCGCCGCAGGAAAATCCTCGATACACGGCAAGCTACAAAAAATTTCGAACATAAAAATAAGGTAAGCAAACCAACCAGAATCTAAAAGGTTCCGAGCACACACTGCGGGAACAATCGGGGATACCTAGCACGGAAAGCCAAACACACTCAAGGGTTGACCGATGTCCAGCTCGAAGTCCAAACGCTTTATTTTGCGTTGGATAACAACATCATATCTGGACAACCAATCCATGCCCAAAATCACATCGAAAACCTCCAGGTCTAGCACCCTTAGATTAACAAAAGCTAAGAAATCACCCAAGAGGATATGACAACTCTGAATACCCTGATTCGACACCACGGAGCCACCGGAGGGGAACTTAACATTAAGGGGATCTGCTAAACGATCAGCAACCTAACGATGACCTTCTGCGAAACTCTCTAACCAAAAGATCGAGTAAAACTCGATTCGAAAAGAACGCACGCTCATCATCCTCTACCTTAACTCACATAGAATCGATATAACGAAAATCTAAATCCACAACCGCAAGCCAACAAATAAACAAGGTCAAAACCTAACCTGAAAACGCCAAAGAGGAAAACTGTGCTTCCTCCTTCGCTACTGCATTGAACTTGGCCTCTCCTCGATCCAACTACCGCTGCTGAGGCGGTGGCGGTGCCAGAGCCGTAAGAGCAAGCTGCTGGCTGGCCAACTGGAACTGCGAACACTGGGATTTCACATGTCCTTTCTGTCCGCACTGATAGCACGCCCTATCCTTCAACCGACAGTGAGTCGCATCATGCCCTCTTTGCCCACAATACTCACATGTCTTATCCTTCTTCCAACACTGGGTAAGATCGTGCCCTATCTTTCTGCAAAAAGTGCAATAACTGATATTCTTCGGAGCACCTTGAAGAGCCATCTCCTGCTTGCCCTTCTTACTTGGGGCAGGGCTGCCACTATCGTCATCCTTCCTTTTTCCTTTCCTCGACACTGCATCCAGACCTACAACAGGGTTCAGCACCCTTGGCTGCTGCCCAAGAGTAGCCGCCAACAATATCTGAATCTGCGCCTGCATCACGACCATTTGCCTCGACAATGCCTCGATACTCTGACGCAACTCCTTAATCACCGTCTCACTGCGCGCACCTGAGGATTCACCCTCTAACCGGAGAGCCGACTCTGACGCACTACGCTCTGGAGTCATCGACTGCAATAATGAACAAACACCTCATCTACCTCTAGCTTAAGACACAACCACTAGCAAACTATGATTTCCTAACTCGATATGGATCGGAAAAGTGTAGATACTTGCTCTTGTTGTTATCTTGCTCTGGAAATTCATGAAATGATGTTATGCTTAACCTAGGATGATATATCATCATCCTATTAACTCTTGTGCGCATGATATGAATGCATGAATGCCAAAATTTTATTTCAAATCATGTGTGTACGAGCGTCATCATGTATATCTTTAACTTGACACGTGTGCTAATGCTATGTTATGATGTGCATGCAGTGTTATACAGTCTAAAAAAGCATTAATGCATGCTATGAGCGGCGTACACATGCGATCTTATGTATCTCATACTACATATTACCGCATGTAACGAAAAAGAAATATCGAGCTAATGGACATCCATGTGACCGATGTTATGCATCTCATACTACATAACCGTCACATGTTGTCACCTATGAGGATCCATATACAAACACATATTATGCATCTCATACTACATAATATGCCCTGTATACTTCTTATCATGTTATGAGTGTAGTGTTCATGCTTCAGCCAAGACATACAGATGACCCTTTGGTGTGTGTATGCCATGAATAACGATTCTCACCAGGCGGTTAACCGGACCAACCAGACTATCCCAGTAAAGTAACCCGGTTAACCTCCCTCTGATACCAACTGTCACAACCCGCATTTTTCCACGAATTTAATAAATATTATCAGAGCAAGGGGAAAACACGTGTTATGATGCCACGTCCTGCATGAGACAACTACAGACGTTCAAGCAACCACTCTTTACAAATAATTTATAAAGACACGAATATGATTAAGTTAAATAAAAAATTTACATTTTTTTTAGATTAGGACCGTGCCCCTCAGTCTAGTGGATCAACTAGTCCACGAATTGAAAACTATACATACGCAACGGAAAAATAGATTCATAATATCCTACATGAGCATGAAGATCAAACAGTTCAGAAATGATATGCACATCTCTAAATTTAGTATAAGTAGAAAAATGATTTTCTACGACCTTCAAAATATGTGACATTTACTTAAAGTCATGCCATGCAAGAATGTCATTTTCTATACATAAAATAACTCATGTATCATAACGTACAACTTCCCAGAGAGCAAGTATATAATTAACCAGAAAGTAACAACAGAAAAGCTAGCAAGTAATCTCACACTTGAAAACCAAAGCTACAACTGAAGCAAAAGAACAACAACATCACAACCGTGAGGGGAGAACGAACAACTGCAACTAACTGCAGCTTCGAAGATACCAACTCAACTACCAAAACCGCTACAGCTCCGAGCCTGAGACATTCAAAAGAAAAGAATGCCTCAGCAAGAAAGTGCAAGTGACAGCAAGAAAAAAACCAAGCTCTATACAAGGGTTAACATCAATCAAAATAATAGATTGCAAAAAAGAGAACTAAAAAGATAAGCATTTATTGTCTTACAACAACCCGAGCCAGCTCAAATGAGTGCACTCGGTAAGAGAAATGTCTGCACCAAAGTAATGGCCAAATTGAACAAAACCAACCACGTGTCCGTCACTGTGGCTCAGAGGTAATAGTCAAACATAAAAAATAATACACATATATATAAGCATATATGTTTATAAGCACTTGAGACTGATCAGCTCGAGAAAAGGACACCATTTAACTCCGGACAATACATAGTGTTGACGCCAGGAAAATCTTGACCTCAAAATTCGGACCGATGCAGCCGGAGGCTACTCGCCCAGCAGTCCAACGAGATGACCTGGCTGGCGACTACGACGAAGCTAGAAGAGCAACGAACAGGACCCCAGGTGCTGCGGCTAGCCCTGCAAGTTGAGTCGAGCCGGCTCGTGAGCTCGATGAGCCGGCTCGAAAAAAGCTCGACTCGAGCTCGAACCAGTTGAGCTCGAGCTCGCGAGCCGGCTCGTGAGCTTTTTTTTTTGGTATTTTTTTAAAAACAAATATATAAATAAAAATAAAAATGGGTTCATGAGCAAAAAGCTCGCGAGCAGCTCGAGCTCGACTCGAGCTCGCGAGCTCGAAAGCTCGAGCTCGAGCTCAATATACTGGTCTCGAGCTCGAGCCAAGCAGGGTGAGCTCGACGAGCTCGAGCTCGAGCTCGAGCTCGAAATATTTAGCTCGAGCTCGAGCTCGAGTTTGGGATTTTTGCCAAGCTCGACTCGAGCTTGACTCGTTACACCCCTAGCTGCGGCAGGGAGGTCCCACCACGTACCCAGAAGCTCCGAAGAGACTTCCCCTCCAAGACCAAAAATGGCCGAGCAGGGTACAAGGAAGGCACTACCGGGAATAGCGGCCAAGTGCGACAGGTTCCAGAATGCAAGAGCAGGATCTCGAGAGCTCAAGTCCAGGTGCCAATCCAAGTACCCCTGGGGTCCTATTTATAGGAAAACCAAGGGGTAGGGGGGTTTTTATAGCCCAGCCCCTGCCCGGCGACTAGCGACATTGAGGCGATCTCCCCGGGCAAATGGACGAGTATTACCTATGGTCGCCCACCTTTTGGCGAGTATCCGGGCTACTCGCACGAGTGCACCCCTACTCGCCTAGGCTCTCTTCTGCTCCTACACTTGACGAACTCTTCCACTATGCCTGTTGACCGACTTTATCTTGATATCTCGAACTGTTGACCTCTGTGTTGACTCTTTGACTTTGACTTCTGTCTACGTGGCCTTGAGTGGGTCCATCCTCGGAGAATGAGGGTTGTACACAATCCCCGCTCTTTGCGAGTAACGTAGTTGCTCGGAAAGAATCATCCAACCCTTTATTCGACGAGCTGTCTTTCTGGCGAGTATTGATTGATAGTCGGCATCCCGCTGGTTGACGCTCTGGCTCTATATATAGAGGGGGAGGGGTCTCTGCGGGTACGAATTTTCTGATCTCGCTCAAGATGTCGCGCAGTATTGCCGAGGAAGCTGCCGCTGATTTGGCCGAGCTTGCTAGTCTGCTGCCACCTTTGCGGAAGCCTGCTCGCGACGCCGAGCTCGAAGACTTTCTCGCTTCCAGGAAGAGGAAGCGTCTGGAGAAGAAGAAGGAGAAGAAGAGCAAGAAGAAGAAGAATGCCGACGCCTCTGAGAATGTCGCTGATTCTCAGGTCGGCACTACCTAGCAGGTACTCGCCGACTTGGGCCTCGGTCAGTCGGGCGGCTCGCCTGCCCCTAATCCTCTTGAGTCGAATGTAGCTCCTGAGACGAGTACTGCTGGGATCTCGGCTCAAGGTCAAACTGAAGTTCTCCCTGCGCAAAGTGAGAGCTACTTACTCGCCGCTTTTTAAGGCCTGGTCGCCCAAATGTCGGTTAGTTTTTGACGTTTTCTACACTATCTCGCAGATCCGCTACTTGTCGATGCTCGGGAGGAGCCTTTGAGCGCCATTCCTCTGCGATCATCGCCTATGATCTCGCATAGTGCTGGGGGAGGAACTCGTCGGGGTGGATCGGTGCGGATCCTTCACAGCTCTTCGGTGGACAAGAGGCCGATGAGCGAGCAGAGGGCTCCTTCAGCGAGTAACCTTCCTCCGCCGCCACCGCCTTTGCAGCAACCAGAGGTGGCGAGTAGCCCGCAACTGCCCGCGGACGAACTTCCTCCACCTCCCCCTTTTCCACCTCCTGCCAACTCGCAAGATGATCGTCGTCTGCTGTCTTCCTCGGCTCCCACCACTCATCCGGCTGAGTCCTCGCGCCGAGGCGGGGTGGCGGGGTCTTCTGGCTTCTTCGCTTCCAGAGGGGGAGGGCGACCAGTGGATGGTCGCGGACGGGGTGATGTGCATTCCAGCAGGGAGCACATCGGCGGATCGCACTCAAACTGGCGAGATGGCGCCCGTCGCAGTCTGTCCCCGCATCGGGGAAGGGGCTCTCCTTGCCGACCATCTCGGAGTCCTCGCCGCGACTTGCGGAATGATGCTCATCGGCCTGGTAAATGGAGTTGCTGTTTTTCCGAATATCTTCAAAGAAGGGTCTTCCCGCTACTCGCCACTAAGGTTTTGCTTTTATGTCTTCTTCTGCAGCTCGCGCTCACACCCCTATCGGGGCTCTGATTGACGGGGTCGGGCTTCCCTCCCGCGAGTATCAGGAGAGGGCTACTCGCGCCATCTTGGATTTGGAGGCGAAGTTGGAGCGTCTGGCGATCATCGAGTCTCATCGGCGTCTGACTGCGGTGGAAGCGCGAGTGGAGCTCTTGGCGGCTGCTGACTCTCAGCGTCGTCTGACCGAGCTGGAGGTGCGAGCATCACGGCTGGAAGAGTTCGATACTCGCCTGACTAGTGTAGAATCTCGCCTTCAGCTTCTCGGCGATCTGGAGCGCCGGGTTGGTAGGATGGAGCATCGCCAGCAGTTCCATCATGACGAGCTGGTGGGGATGCGAGCGAGCACGGGCTCCGTTGGTCGCTTGGCGAGGATGGAGGAGCAGCTGCGACAAGGCGAGGATGCGATGTCCGTGGCCTTCGAGCATTTTAAGCGAGCTCGCAGCATGGTCTGGGTTGGGCGACAACCACAACTTCCCGATGCTCAGGCGAACCCCTAGGATCCTGTCTTTTTTCTTTTTGTAGTAGCTAGTCGCCTTCTAGCAAATGTTTGTAATTCTGAATTTGATCCTTTTAAGTAATTTGTTATTTGGCGAGTATGAATATCGCCTTTGTTACCTTTCCTGTTTGCTGTGATGTCTTGATTTTTTTTTTTAATTTTTTTTTGTTTCCGCGAGTATTTGTTGAATGTCGCGTTGAGGTGGCGGGCATCCTAGTGATCTGATGTAAGTACTCGCTCGTTCGGCACTGGTGATTGAACGTGTACCCTTGGTCTTGACGACTTTCCTCGATACTCGCCACCCCTGACTCGTGCTTGCGGCGGCGTACGCGGCAAGCCAAGTTTCGTCGAGTACTATAAATAGGGGGGGTGGGTACGTATTTATTACGCTTTCGGCGATCTTCCCCTTCTTTCCAGCGAGTATCCGCCGATTGCCCCTATCCTCGCATCTTTGATACTCGCTTTTTCAATCCCTTTCTTCCTGAATGGCTGACGAGGTGGCTATTCCCCGTGCAAGTCATGCGAAGAACTTCGAGGCGACTTCTTTCAAGAAGTCGATTACTCGGCCGAGCGATCTGAAGGAGTTCTCTGCCAAGTACTTGTCGCCGGAGTATGTCGCCAGGCTTCCTCGCGAGGATGAACGCCTGAACTCCTTCTCGGCGACCGAGCTGGTCTTCCCCATCCGCCACTTTGAAGTCGGCCTACGACTACCCTTGTGGTCGGAGGTCTGCCAGATACTTCGCTATCATGGGATAGTCCCTGCCCAGATCAACCCAAACGGAGTGGCGATGATCATGGGCTTTCTCTGTTTCTTGCGAGAACAGAAGATCGCCTTTGATCTCTCCGTTTTCCGGCGAGCATTCCACTTTAGCGCTACTGGCGAGGGCGTCGTCTTTTTGTGCAGCCACGTCTGTACGCTGGTCGGCACGACGAACAAGAACCATCGCTGGACTGAGCGAATAGTCGTCATCAAGGGCGACTTTGGAGTCGTGCCGACCTCATCCTTCCAGCCGGCAGAGAGTGCCTTCGCTGCCCCTTATCTGGAGGAGAGCCGGGAGAAGCTACTCGACAACTTCCGAGGTCGCCGGCTGGATGTCGTCTTCTGGAGGAGGCGAGTAGATGAGCTCGCCGAGGTGTTCCCGGGTGAAGGTAGTCTTCTAAGCGAGTACTTGGTCATACTCGCCACTTTGTCTTCAGTCGGTGTCTGATGCTCTTCCCTGTATGTCTCGATGCAGCTACTCGCTCCTTACCGAGCAAGCTTCTTCCCTTGGCGCCAAAGGCGGGGGCTTCTGCTCCGGTCGACTTGTCGCCAGGCGGCGATGATCAGGAGGTCGCCGACGATGATGCTGGGCCCTCGAAGAAGAGGAAGGTCAAGGCGAAGTCCGCCGAGACGGTGAGGAAGAAAGAGGTCGCCAAGAGGGACCTGAAGGCGAAGGCGAACCTTTCGGAGGCTGGTGAGCCCAGCGATCATCCGCTCTTTGGCGAAGGTGTTCGAGGCGAGGATGCCTATGGTCGCCCTCTGGTGGCCTGGGCTGAGCGAGCCCATGAAGTGACTTTGAGCACCAACCTCCCCGCCTGGTCGGAGGATTGGGAGGATGCGGGCGAGGCGTTCGACGTGATGTTCGCCCTCTATGGTCGCGCGGACGCCGAATCCCTGCAAGATGTTTCGGCCGAATATCTCGCCCGTCAGAGCTCGCGAGCTTACCTGCGAGCTGCCGAGCTCGGTCATGCGACAACGAGGAAACTGCTTGACTACGAGCAGGTGATCAAGGTGCAGAGCAAGAAGCTCATCACCATGGGGCTGGAGGCTGCCAAGTGGAAAGATCAGGAGGTACTCGCTCGTCGCCTTTCTGGTTTCTTGGGATTAGTCGCCTTTCGCGCCGATCGATGTTTGCTCACCGTTGTCTTCATGTCTGTACAGGCCGCCGAGCTGGAGATGGCGAAGAAGGTGTCCCAGCTGGGAAAGGAGCTGGAGGATACTCGGCAAACCTTGGAGGCCGCCCAAGTTCGCATCGCCGAGCTGGAAACTCGGCCTGCCGAGCAACAGCCTTCGTCGGCGGGCCCCTCCAGGGTTGGCAAGCAGATTCGGATACTCGGCGACGATATGGTGCACATTCGCCGGGAGATCGCGCGAGCAACCAGGAAGGTGGTTCTAAGCAGTCTGAAGGCCGATGGCCTCTTGAAGCCGGAGGCAATGAACCTGACTGTTATGGACATCATCCCGACACTACTCGCCGAAGAGTCCAATTCCCCCATGCGAGATCTTCCATCCTCATCCACCGATTCCGAAGATGACGATTCTGAGGACGAGGGTGATGATGGCGAAGATGTCGACGTTGATGGCGAGGATGGTGGCGATGATGGTGCATAGTCGTCTGGCTCCCTTTTGCAAATCTGTACAACAATTTTTGTATATGTACTTATGAAAGTAAATGAATACAATTGTGTACTCGCCTTTTGTAGTTGCTTTTTGCTTTTCTTCTTTTTGTGATCTTGCCGAGTAGACTCTTAGGCTCGAGATGAGGTTGAGTGCTCGCTAGGCGACTAAGCATAGACGAGATAGGATACGACGGATGACGATCATACCTTACTCGCTGGTTGGATGCTCGGCTATATATACTCGCACCTGCATACTCGCATCTTCATACTCGCACCTGCATATGAAGAAGGATCTTTGAGATATGCTCTTCTTAAGACCTTATTTTGTACCTCCATGTTGGTGCCGTTGAAGAGGTCGGCACAGTAGGGAATGACTGTCGGGGAGGTTCCGATGGAACACCTTCCAAGGGATCACAACGTCCCAAGGTCTCCATCCTACTGCTCTTGCTGATGCTGTCGAAGAGGTTGGCGCAGTAGGGAATGACTGTCGGGGAGGCTCCGATGGAGCACCTTCCAAGGGATCACAACATCTCGAGGTCTCCATCCTACTTGGGTGTTGAATGTCGACCCAACCTGTCTCCTGTTGCTCAACAATTTGAACGGGGAGTTAAGCACAATTAAGCACGTTAGCTCACACAGTTGGAGGAAATAATCAGAAAACAAATTGCTTTGTTACGGGCCTTTAGCCCTCGAGGGTGCACGACACCTTTATTCAAGGGTCCCCTGAGAGGTTAAGCCGATCATCCTATCGTCGAGCTAGGAGGTCGGCGTCACGACTTCTTCCTGATAATCTCTCCAGTCGGATGAGAGGTGCAGTCGGAGGGAACCGCGGCCAACATGCAAGGGGGGAGCTGATCTCGACCGTCAATGCAGAGGCTTGGTCTTAGGGGAACGCACTACCGAGGCACCGTCCCATCATCCGTTCTGGATCTTACGAGAATCAAGTCGGAGACCCGTTTACCAACCTGCCGTGGAGATCGACTTCACCTGCTTTGTTTCTTTCTTTTGAAAATGCTTTGTTTCTATTGGCGAGTAACTACGATACTCGCCACCATGAACTCGCCGAATTTGATGCTCGTCGCCTGCTTCCTGATGCCTACCCCGAGTAACAAGGAAACTCGCCTATGGGCGAGTAAGGAGTGATAGTCGCCGCTACCGAGGAAGCTCGCCTATGGGCGAGTATTGAAGTCGCTGATCTGAACTTGCCTCTGGAGCTCGCCTGCAGGAACTCGCCTAGGGGCGAGTATGAAACTCGTCTATGGGCGAGTAAGGAAGGAGCTCGCCTTACTTGCGAGAATTCGCCATACTCGCGAGTTGCCAACAACTTCCTCATGGTCGCCAACTATCCCCATCTCGCCTTCTTACTGAACTTTCCTTCTCTGACTGCGGTTCACGCTCACCGCACCAAAGTGTTGACGCCAGGAAAATCCTGACCTCAAGATTCGGACCGATGCAGCCGGAGGCTACTCGCCCAGCAGTCCAACGAGATGACCTGGCTGGCGACTACGACGAAGCTAGAAGAGCAACGAACAGGACCCCAGGTGCTGCGGCAGGGAGGTCCCACCACGTACCCAGAAGCTCCGAAGAGACTTCCCCTCCAAGACCAAAAATGGCCGAGCAGGGTACAAGGAAGGCACCGACTTGGCTAGTACCGGGAGTAGCGGCCAAGTGCGACAGGTTCCAGAATGCAAGAGCAGGATTTCGAGAGCTCAAGTCCAGGTGCCAATCCAAGTACCCCTGGGGTCCTATTTATAGGAAAACCAAGGGGTAGGGGGGTTTTTATAGCCCAGCCCCTGCCCGGCGACTAGCGACATTGAGGCGATCTCCCCGGGCAAATGGGCGAGTATTACCTATGGTCGCCCACCTTTTGGCGAGTATCCGGGCTACTCGCACGAGTGCACCCTACTCGCCTAGGCTCTCTTCTGCTCCTACGCTTGACGAACTCTTCCACTATGCCTGCTGGCCGACTTTATCTTGATATCTCGAACTGTTGACCTCTGTGTTGACTCTTTGACTTTGACTTCTGTCTACGTGGCCTTGAGTGAGTCCATCCTCGGAGAATGAGGGTTGTACACATAAGGCTTGGGTGTATGATCCACAAACGGGCACTGAGGTGGTGGTCCTTTATCCACTGCCAACCTTAGCCCAAAATAAACCAAACCAAGGGTGCTGTGGCGGTGACTCCAGTCCACACAAACCAACAGCCCAACAGAGACACTGTGGCCCCCGCTGGTGCACTGGGATCCAGGGGGAGTGGAGCTGGCGGCGGTCTTGGCTCTCAAGGATCTTATCCCGCCTTCTTTATATGGGGTGCGCGGGGCAATTGTGGAGGGCGACTGTTTGACCCTTATGGACAACTGTGCTGCTGGTTTGCGCCGGGGCGACTGGAGCGTGACGGTGGATGGCGAGGAGGACTTCTCCTTTCTGAGCGGCTTCCCTCAGCTTCGATTCCAGCATATTGGCCGTGAGGCCAACAGAGTTGCTGATTTCTGTGCTCGTTTTGCCCTACGGGGAAACTTTGTATGGCTAGATGTTGATAACACCCAGACTGAGTTTGCCGAGCTTGTTCGTGCAAACTTGGATGGCATGCTGTAGTTTTGATGTCCTTTTTTATTTTTAATTCCATGCTATATGCACTTTTCCAAAAAAAACAGAGGCACTGTGGCGGTGACTCTTAGCTCACACAACCAACAGACCCCAACAGAGCATACCTGACTCTCAATATTCAACAGAGCAAACAACGCTCTTCAAATCCAACAGGCCAAACAAAAGAGTGCAAGACAGGAAAACATGATTTTAGATGGTTTTAACCACAACTCAAGACGACAGAATCAATAAGCACATGATTCAACAATTAATCATTAGATCAACATTCAACTTAATAACAGGTTGAAGATTTCAGCAAGCCGACACCATGCAGGGCTTCGTGCCGGAACACGAGCATGATAAGCTTAACACGAAAGCCAAACACCAGAACAATATTCAACAGTTTATTAGAAAGCACTCGGGGAGTCTAAACTTGACTCCTAACGATCACTTCGAAACCACGCGACGAAAGCCACAAAAGGCACCATAAATAAACACTTAACAATTACAGGACATCTCGACGAATAAAACATAGCTACATCTAAAGTCGCAACAAATGGACTTAAAATGCTTGATAACATAGCTTAAGATACACGGGAACACCCGACAAACGAACATAAAATATGATGAAACAATTCAGAATATACGACAAAGTCGACGGGGAAAGACTTAAGAAAGTCGGCGGGAAAGACTTAACAAAAGAAGTCGACTGGAAGCTTCAAAGAAAGTCGGCTGGAAGAGGACCTGATCGACGGGACAGGAGCCCGATTTTTTTTACTTAGATTCACAAAACTTCTTCTAACCACCAAAACAAACTACCAAAGCTCAAACTCCACTCCAAAACACAAGAATAAGCTTCAGAAGAAATAAACAAACACTCTTAAGAAGAGTGATCTTTTCTAAACCAAGGGAATGGAGAAACTTGCATGAACAACAAGCACTTAACATAATTAAAGTTTAAGAGGGTATGAAAGGTTATTTGCACAGAAGAAAGAGAATGAGAAATATACAAGTAAGCTCAAGATTTATTTGGCCTAAAGCTTGCATGTCAAGCATGCATCTTAATAGTCAGGGGGAGAAACATCAAAGGGAGAAATTTTAGATAAGGAGGATTACAACCTCTTAATATAAGAAGTCAAGCACAGAATGAGAAAATCATTAGCCATACAAATTAAGAGTTTAGCTGGAATCAAGAAAACCAAATAAGATCCACAGGGAAAAACAACAGCTAACAAGAGAACCTAGCATAACAAGATTTCAGGAAAAAAGGGTCATCAAGGAGAAGGACTGCTATTTGCAGCCCACAACCCCTAAGAAAAATCCTTACATTCAACCAGATTACTAAAGGCAGTGAGGAAGAAGCATTACCCTTCACTGAGAAAGTTAACACAAAAATTACATAGAAGACTGAGTCTGGAAGAGTTTAAATACTCAAAAGTCAAAGGCAGATTACACAGAAAACTTTGGAGTTCTGGACAGAAATTCTGGATAGAAAGACTAATAAAATTCAGGACAAAAATTCCAATAAATTCTGGAAATACCGAGAGAAAATATTGGAACAAGTCTATGGTATAAACAGGAATCAATATACACAAGAAGAAACTTGATTTCTGAGAATACACAGAAAAATAACTTTTCCGAAAGGATATATCAGATTAACAAGAAAGACAACAGACAAAACTGCTCTTGCATAAAAGGGGAAGAGTCAAGCATTAAAGGGGAAGGGAAACAAAACCAGGAAAAATGCTCCAACAAAAGAAAAGGAGAAAATCGACTGGCTGTCCCGTCGATCGGCGGACGGTCCCGTCGATTCAGACTTAGGAATAGAAAGAGGACTTTCTCCTCCAACTAAGGCCAAAAAAAATCGGCGGGATGGTCCCGCCGATCGACGGGACGGGATGTCCCGTCGATTTTGCCTTTAGTGAAAAAATCGAAAAATATAACTCTAACGCAGCTGAGACCAAGGATCGACGGGATGGTCCTGCCGATCGACGAGAGGTCCCGTCGATCGACGGGATGACCCGTCGATTTTGACTCAGCACCCCAAATCTTTTTATTTTCATTTGTAAACAGACCCAAATATTATTCTAGCAAGTCCAGCCCTAGACTACCAGCACAAAGAAGGAAACTTATACACCACCAACATTTATATACTAACAACAATTCAATTAGGGGCAAAGTGATTCAAAAATACTAATTGCCAAAAATAATGAGGATTAGGAATAATTCTGGAAAAGAAAACAACCAAGGGGGGAAAAAGCAAACCACCACTTGCCTTTACTCGGATCACCGAAAAACGGCCTCTCAAGCTCTCCACGCCAAGGATCGGCTCAAACACGGCCTAAGCACGAAGAATCTATTAAGATTTGGATAAAATACGAAATTAGGGCAGCTAACCCTAGCGCCAAAAATCTACGAAATGGACAAAACTTACCACGCACGTGAAGAGCACGGCGAGCGCTTTCCAAATCTATGCTCCGGCGACAAAACCGAGCCCTCGAGCTCCCTCGACGGCCAACGGAAGGAAGAAAAACCTCTTTCAACCCTCTCGAAACCTCTGGCTCGATAACCAGGAAGGAAGAAGAAGATGAAGAAAGATATTTATATATAATATATATATAAACCGATAGTGGATGACAGAAAGAATCCATAATAATAATAATGATAAGAATAAGAAAAGGAGAATAATAATAATAATAATATATATATATAGGAGGAAGTGGAGGACAACAAATTAAATAATAATAATAATAGTAATAAGAAAAGAATGGCCGAACCAACGATCGCTGAATCCAACGAAATTCGCACCGAATATGAACACCGACGCTACGAATCCAACGGAGAAGTCGAAATCAAAATCCGACTAGCCAAACTCAAGATATAATTTCTTGAAGTTTGCGGCGACGATAATTAAACAAATCTTTGGAAAATCACCGGGACTCTAATAACGCTTGGATCGCAATGAAACTTCAACGAACCTTTCTAAAATTAAATTATTTAATTTCCTAACGTAAAATTTTCTAAATCCGGCACACTCCAAAATTTGGTCGAATTGATCGAACGAACCCGAAAACGCGCAAACGACGGCACCCTGCTAACTTCGCACTAACGTAACACCCTTACGTCAAAAATGACGTCTAAGAAGGATTAAAATAATTCCTGAAAATTCAGGGGCGTTACATGCAACGCATAGTCATGTATTTAAATATGTAGGTAGACAGTCTAGTCATGGATTTAAATATGTAGGTAGAAAATCTAAGGTGGAGAATAAGGAGAATCCGAGACACAAATGAGACACACAAATGACATTAAAACCCCTCAGAAAGTATAATAATTTAGACTATTTAAATTTCAATTTCCGCCATTGAATTCTTACATGCAATCGAACAACAAAATTGCTAATTCCTATGACAGAATTCATATCTTCAAACAAACAACAAAATTAAAATTGACTTCAATGCAGGAATTGGAATTGAGCCGATTCCAATTCCCACCTCTGAATTCCTTCCAAATGAACGGAGCGCTTTCACAGGTGTAATCTGATTTTCTGACTCCATTGATTGGCCTTGAGCATTGGAAGTTGTCTTAATATTGGACGGGGCTATGGAGAGACAACCTTTCAATAAAGTCTTCTGATTTGATTCTTCCCTAGAGTGATCATTGAGGGTGTGTTGCTGCTATTGGCCACATTAGGATTTATAGATAAAGGAACATTTGGTAGAGTTGGTTGATAGGTTTTGGTCACATTAGGATTTATAGATAAAGGAGTTGTAATAGTTTAATCAAGTCAGACATTAGATTAGTATCTGTGAGTGTGTTTAGTCCCACATCTGGTGTGAGGCTTAGTGGGTCCTTTTGTATTGTTATAAGTATTCCCTCATTTGGATGAATATGATGATTGAAACATTTTACTTTCTCTCAACTTGGTATCAGAGGGATTTCGCCCTAGCCGCGCCGCCCTCTGTCGCTCCCTCTCGCTCGATCGGCGCTCCTCCCTCTTTCTTTCTTCACGCTCGTCGACGGTTTGAGAGTCCTCCGCGTTCTTCACTGCCTCCGTTCTTGCGGGTCCTAGGCGCCGCTAAAGATACGCCCTAGGAGCCGCGTTCCCTCTTCTCTCGTCGACATCGATCGCTGATGTCGCTGCCGCTGTCGTGATCTGCCGCTGATGTCGCTGATGCCGCGCCGTGATCTGCCGTGATCTGCCGTGATCTGCCGCTGATGCCGCGTCTCCTCTTCGCCGCTCTACTGTCGTGTTCTGACGAGGCCGTCTTCTGTCTTGCTGAGATCTGCTGTGAGCTGCTGTGACCTGCTGTTGTCTTGCTCTGAGCTGCTGACCTGCTGTTGTGTCTTCCCGAGCAGCTGCTGTGCCGATTGTTCCACAACGGTGATTTCTTCTGTTGTTGATCCTGCAGCCCCATGCAATGTCGTTCTAGTGGTACTATCTTCCCTCATTATCCGTACGTAATTCCTTTTTTCTGCTAGGGAGTATCATGGGGGATTCTACGGGTTCTTCGCCGAGTGAAGTTACGCCACAGATGAGTGACCCTCAGCGGACTCATGGCCACTCCGGTTCGTTGAAGATTACCACCATGCCCTTGGATGGAACAAATTACCTAGAATGGTCTCGTGCTGCTCAACATGTGATACACAACCATCAGTTGTTCGGTTGCATAGATGGGACTGTTAAGGCTCCATCCACGGATGATCCCACTTGGAAACGTTAGGACTCTGAGAACTCCTTTGTCGTGTCATGGCTTCTTCACTCTATGTCACCCAAGGTATATCACAGTTATATGTTGCTGGACTCAGCTTACGATATCTGGACCCAGGCTCGGGACACCTACTCCCAGATTGGTAGTTCCACTCAGATCTATGAGCTCACTCGTCGCATCCTGGAGCTACGACAGGGATCTATGACGGTCTCCACCTACTTCTCTGAGTTTGAACGCCTTTATCAAGAGTTGGATTTCTTCGAGCAATTCACAGCCTCCTGTACGGCGGACGCCGTAAAATTGCAGCAAAAGGAGAGCCGTTACCGCCTGCATGTTTTCTTGATGGGGCTGAATATGGAGTCAGATACTGTCCGGACTAATATTCTTCATCGTTCGCCTCTTCCCTCTCTTAGGGAAGCCTTCAACATGGTCCTTGGCGATGATTATCGTCGGAAGTCCCTTAATATGGTTGCTCCTTCCGATCGCTCTGCATTGACTAGTGTTGGTCGGGGTAATACCAACACTAGTGTTCCCACTTGTGTTTACTGTGGTCGACGGGGTCACACTAGGGATGCCTGCTTTAAGCTCCATCCTCATCTGGCTCCTGCTGGCCGTGGTCGTGGCCGTGGTCGTGCTCCTGGCCGTGGAGGAAACCGGACAGGCAGCCCTCAAATCTCAGATGTTGCTTATGCTTCAGAGATACATGAGGAACATCCTGCCCCTAGCTCCTTCTCTGCCTAAGAATTGGACGCTTTGCGGCGATTACTTCACTCCCAGTCTGACTCCGCTCCAGGTGCTTCCTCCTCCTTTGCTACTGCGACTCAGGCCCATGCTCATGCTGCTACTGCATCCTCATCTGACTGGATCATTGATTCGGGAGCTACTGATCATATGACAGGCTCCTCCTCAGGTTTTGTTTCCTACACACTCTTGTCCGGTCGGGATAAGGTCATCTCTGCTAATGGCAAATTATCCCCAATTGCGGGCAAATGACACATTTCTTGCTCCCATTGAGAGTTCTGGCGCATGCTACCTCTATTGACCATCTCTCGTCCACGTCTGTTGTCCATACTTCCCACTTGCCCCCTCAGGTTTTTGGATGTGTGTGCTTTGTGCATGTTCACTTACCCCATAGGGATAAACTTGACCCTCGTGCTCTCCGTTGCGTCTTTATTGGCTACCCCTCTACCACCAAAGATTATCGCTGTTACCATCCTCCTTCTCGTCGTATCTACTGTATTATGGACAAAACTCTCGATGTCAGCCGAATTTGAAGTTAAGGACTTGGGAAGGTTGCGATATTTCCTGGGGATTGAAGTAGCTCGGTCAACCCAAGGTATCTTTATATCTCAGCGCAAGTATGTGTTGGATCTCCTGAAGGAAACCGGAATGCTTGGGTGTGTCCCAGCTAATACACCCATGGAGGAAAACCACAAGATCAATGAAGACGGTGACGGCGATCGGGCCGATACTTCGAGCTACCAGAGGTTGGTTGGAAGACTTATATACCTATCCCACACCCGACCGGATATTACCTATGATGTAGGTATCTTGAGTAGGTATATGCATGCTCCGAGGATTAAAATCAAGAAGACGCATACCGGGTATTACGATACCTGAAGAAGGCCCCCGGTCGGGGGCTCTTATTCTCTCGGCATAGCCACCTGAAAACTGAAGTCTTTACTGATGCGGATTGGGCTGGATGTCATGGTGACAGAAAGTCCACCACTAGATATTGTACGTTTGTTGGAGGAAATTTGGTAGCATGGAGAAGTAAGAAGCAAAATGTTGTAGCAAGATCTAGTGCAGAGGCTGAGTATCGTGCGATGTCTCTGGGACTCTGTGAAGGCCTCTGGGTACATACCTTGCTTCATGAGCTGGGGCTCCAGAATAATGACCCTATATCGCTGTACTGTGACAATAAAGCTGCGATTAGTATTGCTCATAACCCTGTGCAGCATGACAGGACTAAGCATGTGGAAGTGGATCGACACTTCATCAAAGATCACCTGGATAAAAGAAATGTGGTTACTCCCTTCGTGCAATCCAAGGATCAACTCGCTGATCTGTTCACCAAAAGCCTTAGTTGTGATATGTTCGTTGATAATATTCAGAAGCTTGGGATAATTGACATTTACCGTCCGACATGAGGGGGAGAGTTGTAATAGTTGTAATAGTTTAATCAAGTCGGACATTAGATTAGTATCTGTGAGTGTGTTTAGTCCCACATCTGGTGTGAGGCTTAGTGGGTCCTTTTGTATTGTTATAAGTATTCCCTCATTTGGATGAATATGATGATTGAAACATTTTACTTTCTCTCAACTAAAGGAACATTTGGTGGAGTTGGTTGATAGGTTTCAGTGGAAACCTGAGCTGCTCCTCTTTTGGCTTCATTGATGGAAGTCATGCTTTTGGTGGAAACTACAGGTGCAGGTGATCCTGAGGTGGGTTATCTTGAGCGGCGGATTAAATGGACAGTGCATGTCAAGGTTCTCAGAACAATGTGCGAAGCGTGAATTAGATGGAGGAATAGTGTAGTGAGGTGCCCAATGTTCAACGATTTCTTCACAAACTCGACTAGTAGTGAATTTCAAATTTGTGAAGGGAAACTCTTATTCAATGAAGTAAACATATCGGGAGAGAATATTTTGGGAGAACATTTTGAAGTGGCAGGATCGTAGCATTTGTAAGCACTTTGATTTAAAGAATAACCAAGAAACACAGAGTAGAATGTGGTTCTAGTTTATTGTGGGCATATGGACGTAACCATGGATAGCATAAGCAACCAAAAACACGAAGCTTTTTATAATTACAGATTGATCCAAAATGTGCAAGTATGGTGAATCATTATTTAATAAAGGCACGGGCATTCTATTTATTATTAGATATGTGGCTCTTTAAAAGGCATATGACCAGAAGGACAATGGAAGATTGGCAATGTGAAGGAGAGTTATGCATGTTTTAACAATGTGTCGATGTCGTCTTTCCGATGTACCATTATGCTCAGGAGTGTCAAAAAATGTGAGATTCCATTCGATGCAAAAAAATTTCTTTAAAGTGGAGAAATTTACCACCATTGTCGGAGTAGAATGATATTATAGGTTGATCAAAACAATTTTGAACGATTTCGAATTTTGGAAACATTTATGACAGCAGATTTTTTTTCATAGGATAAAGCCAAACACATTTTGTAAAATGATCCCCAAAATTAAGATGGTGTTTGTAACCGTCAATGGATTCAGCTGGGGACATCCTCTACATCTGAGAAGATAAGTTCCAAAGGACACGATAAATTTATTGAATAGATTTGAAAAGGCGTCTTGTGCATTTTATTGCACTTACATGAATTACAAAATGTAGAATTAGGGCTTTTTCAATTACATATTAACACATACATACATCTATATATATACCTCTACAACTCCTCTAAACGCACACCACTCCTATACGCACACCACTGTTCTAATACAAGCCAACACTCCTCCTCAAGGTGGGCGAAATATGTTAACTAAGCCCATCTTGTCACAATTCCTCATCATGTCATTTGAGCTGAGCCCCTTTGTCAAACAATCAGCAGCTTGATCCTTGGTGGTGACGTAGCTAAGCTCCAAGAGTCCACTATCCAATTTCTCTTTTATAAAGAACCTATCAATCTCGATATGCTTGGTCTTGTCATGGTGAACAGGATTGTTAGCAATGCTCATTGCTGCTTGACTGTCACACCATAGCTTCATCCTGTCTCCTCGATCCAACTCCAGTTTCATTAGCATTCCTTTCAACCAGAGAAGTTCAGCACCCCCAGAGCCATAGCCCTGTACTCAGCTTCAGCTGTTGATCGGGCTACAACCGACTGCTTCTTGCTTCTCCATGAGATCAGGTTGCCTCCCACAAAGACGCAATAACCTGAGGTTGATCTCCTATCATCGACACTGCTTGCCCAATCTGAGTCACAATATCCTTCGATCTTTATATGTCCGATCCGTCTAAAGAGCAGCCCTTTTCCTGGAGCAGATTTCACGTATCGAAGAATTCGGTACACAATATCCATGTGACCCTTCCTGGGATCGTTCATGTAACGACTCACCACACTCACAGCGAAGGAGATGTCTGGACGTGTGTGGCTCAGATAGATCAATCGCCCGACAAGTCTTTGATATCTCTCCCGGTCAACTGGTTCCCTTGCCTCAACACTCACTTTCTCTTTAGTGTCGATAGGCGTTGCAGCTGGCTTGCATCCGAGCATTCCTGTCTCGGTGAGGAGATCTAATGCATACTTTTGTTGAGACAGAACAATTCCCTTCACACCATATGCAATTTCTATCCCAAGAAAGTACTTAAGAAAACCCAAGTCCTTCACCTCGAACGTCTTCCCCAAGTCACACTTAAGACGCGCAATTTTCTCCCCGTTATCTCCCGTAATGATCATGTCATCCACATACACAACAAGTATGGTGATGTGATGTTTCTCATTATGTCTAAAAAACACAGTGTGGTCGGCATTAGTTTGCTGATATCTCATCCCGACCATGGTCCTTCTGAAGCGATCAAACCATGCACGAGGGGACTGCTTCAGTCCATACAGTGCCTTCTTCAACCTACACACTCTGCCTTCCGTCATGGTTGTACCAAATCCAGGTGGGACCTCCATATATACTTCCTCAACGAGATCGCCATGCAGAAAATCGTTTTTCACATCCAATTGGTGCATCTTCCATCCCCCATTGGCCGCCAGGCTGATCAGGGTACGAACTGTACTCATCTTTGCAACAGGTGCGAACGCCTCGTCATAATCGATGTCGTATGTCTGGCTGTACCCTTTCGCAACCAATCGAGCCTTGTAGCGCTCGATTTTGCCATCCGGGTTCTGCTTTACGGTAAAGACCCACTTGCACCCAACAACTCTCTTCCCCGTCGGGAGCTGTGCTAGTTCCCACGTCTTATTCTTCTCCAGAGCGTGCATCTCCTCCTTCATTGCTGCTTGCCAATTATGGTCGGCTTTAGCTACCTGCCAATTGTTAGGTACAGTAATACTATCCAAGGATGCAATGAATGCTCCGTGAGAAGAAGAGATAGCGTCGTAGGAGACAAATGAAGCAAGATCCCAACCATATCGATCAGGAGAATTACCCGCATTGCTGCGAGTGCTCTTTCTGACAGAAGTAGTCGGGGATGTGGGAGAGATAGACTCACAGGGAGGTGACAGTGGTTCAACCGGAGGTGCTTCCGGGATTGAGACGGGCATAGAAGAGGGACTAGGCACTGTCGCTGTGGGTGCGGACACGAGGTCAGGAGATCTCCTTTCCCTTCTCTGATATGTGACAAACTCCCCTGAAGTTGTGGGTATCACACTTCTCACCTCCTCCTGCTCCTCATTTGTCCCTTGCTCCTCAACTGGTTTTCCACTGTCTTTACTTAAATCTGTCACCAGGCTCTCCCATTCTCGGCCTCCATCCCTAAAATTGGGTTTTTTTGGAATGAGTAGAATCTCCTCCTGTGGGTAGTACTGCTCTTGCTCTCGGAAATGGACATCCATGCTCATGAAACACCTTTTCTCGGCTGGACTCCAACATACATATTCCTTCCGAGTACCAGAATACCCCACAAAGATACATTTAATTGCCCTGACATCAAGCTTGCCAACGCTTGTCCTATTATCCTTCACAAAGCAGACGCACCCAAAAACCTTAAGTGGAAGCATACCTCCGTTATGTCCTTGCAGCTCCTGACACGGGGATCTCCACCCTAAAATCTTCGATGGCATTCTATTGATTAACTGTGCTGCCGTTAACACCGCATACCCCCACAAGTGTTGGGGAACCTTCATGTGCAGCATCATGCTTCTTGCCACTTCCATCAAATGTCTGTTCTTCCTCTCAGCGACGCCATTCTGTTCAGGGGTGTATGCGCACGTAGTTTGATGTAGTATCCCGTGAGATGATAAGTACTCTACAAGGGTCTTATTGGTATATTTCGTCCCATTGTCCGACCTAAGTACCTTGAGTACTGCACCATATTGAGTTTGGACATGCTTGTGAAAGTTCTGGAAACAAGTGGGGACCTCACTCTTAGCTTTCATTAAATATACCCACGTGACACGGGAAGCACAATCAATAAAGGTCACAAAGTATCTATAGCCATTAGAGAAATTAACTGCGCACGGCCCCAAACATCTGAATACACAACATTAAACACAGAAGAGTTTCTAGAACCAGAACTAGCATAAGAGTTTCTTGTGAGCTTGCCTAAGTCGCAAGCATCACACACAAGTTTACTTTTACATGCTTTTTTAAAAATAGAAGAAAACAATCGTTCTAAAACACCAAAAGACGAATGGCCTAAACGTTGATGGTGGAGCAGAATTGCCTCCTCTATGCTTGTCTCCAGGTTACCCTCCTTTATCTTCTCCGTCGCAGACACAAGTGCAGTGTCCAATCCTTGCTGATCCAAGTACCACAACCCATCACGCCAAGTCCCAGTCCCAAGTATACGCCTCGTCCCTTTCTCCTGGAAGATCACCTTGGGAATATCAAAGGAGACAATACATTTTAGTTGGAGTATAATATAGCTGATAGACAAAAGGCTAACAGGAAATGAGGGAGCATGTAAGACATTGAATAGTTTTACCGAACCTGTGCAATCGACCGTACCCTTACCAACCACTGATTGAAAGGTCCCATCCGCTGTCTGGATGCCATCTGGAGATGCAAGGTGTGAGTAGGAAGTGAACTTCCCCGGGTCCCCGGTCACATGTTGGGATGCACCCGAGTCAACAATCCACTCTGTCGTTCCAGAAGGATGAGCATACATAGCATGGGATGACCCCTCAGTGGCATCTCCAGCTTGCCTCCTCTTGAGGCCCTCCATCTTGTTCATTAGACTCAGAAGAGTCTGCTCCTCCTCAGTGTAGATAACACCAGCCTTCTCATCGCATCCACTAATGCCTAGATTGGCGCGATAGCCACCTCTGCCACCACGACCCTGGCCACGTCCACGACCACGTCCACGACCACCAAAATCTCCCTCCTTTGGTGGTCTGGGGCAAGCATACAACAGATGACCTGTCTCCCCGTAGTTGTAGCATTGTCGTGTTTCCTCTCGGGGTCTTGGAATATTCGTGCCAGTAGCCGCTAGTGCGGACTTTACGGCAGCAGAACCTCCCGTCCCTGCCTGGAGTTTAAACCGAGTCTCCTCCTGAATCATGACCGAGAGCCTCTGCCAGAGTGGGGATCTTCGTACCTGACAGAAGTAAGGCTCTCCTCTGGTCGAACTGTTCATTTAACCCCTTCAAGAACCTCATGGTCCTCTCTTCTATTATAATCTTGGAAGCCTTACACTGTGGGTCACTGCAACATATACCACTAGAAGCATGGTCATAGTCCACCCATAGACGTTCTAACTCTGATGCGTACTCCTGCACAGTCTTTTCCCCTTGAACAGTGTCATCGATTTCTCCCCTGACCTGGAAGACTCTAAGAGTGTTCCCTACTCCATCATATGTACTTCGCAGCCTGTCCCAAACCTCCATGACTGTCTCCAGGCCATCAACTGTGGCAGCAATTGATGGGACAATCGAGCTGAGAAGCCACATGAACACCGTCATGTGGGTTGATTCCCACTCATCTCCTGCAGTTGGGTTCTCTGGCTTCTTCAATTCCCCTGTCAAGAAACCTCCAACCTTCTTTGTTGTAAGAATCTTCCTCACACGGCGCGACCAACCCAGATAGGTAGTCGGTCCTTCAAGCTTCAGGTCAACCGGTGGAAGGTCCAACTTCACCGAGCGTGGTGATGAACCCAACAACTTCAACAAGGTAACCACCTCATCCGGATCTAACTTCATGAGAACTTCCTCCATTCTTTCTTCGTCGGCGGTCTTCAACAGTTCGTGGAATCTTCGTCGAAAGCAGCAATTCGGAGGGAGCGGCAATTCGACGAGGAAACCAACCTTCGTCGAGTGAGGAAGTCAATTATCGTCGAGCAGCCAGCCTTCGTCGAGGAATGCAGCACTTCGTCGAGCAGCACTTCGTCGAGCAGCCAGCCTTCGTCGAGGAATGCAGCACTTCGTCGAGCAGCCAGCCTTCGTCGAGCAGCAGCCTTCGTCGAGCAGCAGCCTTTGTCGAGGGTCTTCCCGTCACGATCGACGATAACCCGATCCCCGCCCGTCGACAATGCTCGTGCCCGTCGACGATGCTCCAGCACCCGCTCCTCGCCCGTCGACAATGCCCTAGCGTCGACGATGCTCCAGCACCCGCTCCTCGCCCGTCGACAATGCCCTAGCGCCGACGATGCTCAGCGACGATGCCGACGGTACTCCATCGCTCTCCTTCCCTGTGCCCGTCGACGATGCTCCAGCGCTCACTCCAGCGACGATGCCGACGATGCTCCAGCGCTCTCCTTCAGCCCGTCGATGACGAGCTTTCAGCCCAGGGAGATCGCCAAGGACGACGCGCTCCCCGGCTTTGATACCATGTAGAATTAGGGCTTTTTCAATTACATATTAACACATACATACATATATATACCTCTACAACTCCTCTAAACGCACACCACTCCTATACGCACACCACTATTCTAATACAAGCCAACACAAAAAAATTGGAAGCGGTTGAAGGAATTGTAATGTTTAACAACTGCAACACACATCGCGGAATAGGTGAGGGATGACCAAAGTGACCATGTCATTGTGAAACGTTTGCTATTTCTGTGGAATTGACTATAGGAGTGGCAGAAGATGGGGATATAATTTCAGAAGGCCACTCAGAAACTTTATTCTAAGGTTTTCCGACAACCAGTTGTTCCTTCATGTCAAACCTTAACAACAAATGAAGAATGTGAGAATTCAACATTAACATTATTTGAAGAGCACAATTGATAAATAAACACAAAATTATTCTTTTTGCATTTGGAGACCACAAAGAACATTATTAAGGTGTAAAGTTCTAGAAGTTGAAATTAATTTTTGATGTATTTTATTTGACTCTATATATATATATGTGTATGCCCGGTTAGGGCACTCACTAATTTTCGATCATCCGGTTCTACTTGGTATCAGAGCCGCAGGAACTCTTCCGCCGCTCGCGTCCTCGTCCTCGCCCGCTCGCGACCGCTCGCCGCGCGTCCTCGCCGCGCGTCCTCCTCGCCCGCTCTCGCTCCCGCTCGCCTCGCCCTCGTCCTCCTCGCCCGCTCGCGCTCGCCTCGCCTCGCTCAGCGCGTCCTCGCCCGCTCGCGCTCGCCTAGCCGCGTGCCAGCCGATCTCCCTGGATGCGTTAGCCGACGTTCTCTCCTGTCGGCTGACGCGTCTTCTCCTGCTCCGCCGTCTCTTTCGGCTTGCCGTTTTGTCCTCCATGGGGGCTGCCGGAGACGCCCCTCCTCCATCCTCGGGTGCTCTCTTCGTTTTTCAGATTTAGTTTGCACCCGGTGGATGTTCTCTCTTTCCTCTTGAGATCTTCAGTTTTTTTTCTCTATGGGAGATCATTCCAGCCCCGATCCGTCCACACATTCTCCCTCGTCTCAATCCGGTGCTCTTCCCGGATCTTCGGCCCCTCCGGTTGATGCTTTGCATCGTTTCTCGGGTGATCCTCCTCGGAGTCATGGCCAGTCTTTGAAGATTACTACAGTCGCCTTGGATGGCACCAATTACCTGGAATGGTCTAGGGCGGCGCAACATGCGATTCGCAGCCACCAGTTGTATGGTCTTATTGATGGTACTATTGTTGAGCCATCACGTTCCGATCCCTCATGGCGCAAATGGGATGCGGACAACTCTTTGGTCGTCTCGTGGCTGCTTCATTCGATGTCCCCTCAGGTATATCGCAGCTATATGCTGTTGGACTCCGCATATGATATTTGGACGAGAGCCCGTGATACTTACTCCCAGGCAAGCAGTTCGATGCAGGTATATGAGCTCACTCGCCGTGTTCTGGAATTGCGACAGGGGACTTTAACCGTTGCCGCCTACTACTCTGAGTTTGAGCGCCTTTATCAGGAGTTGGACTTCTTTAGTACCTTTACTGCCGCTTGTACGGTTGATGCGGTGGCCCTTCAGAAGGATAAAGACCGTTTCCGTGTTCATGTCTTCCTTATGGGCCTTAGCATGGAGTTTGATGCTGTTCGTCTGCACATCCTCCATCGTGAGCCCCTTCCCTCCCTTCGGGAGGCATTCAGCATGCTCCTCAGCGACGAGAATCGCCGTCGCACTCTTGGTTCTGCTACCGATCACTCTGCGCTGACAAGTATGACTCGTGGTCCTTCTCCTGTTTGTAGTCATTGCGGGAAGACAGGCCATGTCAAAAGCTCTTGTTTTCGTTTGCACCCGCACCTTGCTCCAAGTGGTCGGGGCTCTAGTACCCGTGGTCGAGGAGGGTACCGTGGTGGTGGTGGTGGTCGCTCTTCTGATGGCCGCTCTCAGTCTTCAGCTCACTCTACTGCTGTTCTGGATGATACTTCTGGAGGCCTGTCTACTGCTGAGTTAGAGGCCTTCCGTCGCCTGTTGCGCTCTCACACTGACTCTACTCCTACTTCCTCCCATGCTGCTGTTGCCACTTCAGGTCTGTCCAGTGCTCATGCCGTGTCTTCCACACCCTCCGAATGGATAATCGACTCAGGTGCGACCGACCACATGACTGGCTCTGCCTCAGGTTTTTCCTCCTATACTCCCCTCTCTGGTCGTGATAAGGTTATTGCTGCCAATGGCTCCCTCTCTTCCATTGCCGGTAAAGGGACAGTTTCATGTTCTCCTGACCTATCACTTTCCTCTGTTTTACATGTCCCTTCTTTTCCCAGAAATTTACTCTTTATTAGTCACTTGACTAATTCCTTACACTGTTCTGTGACATTCTTTCCTGATGTTTGTGTTTTTCAGGATCTGGCTACGAGGCGGACACTTGGCAGTGGTAGGAATGTCGGCGGCCTGTACTTGCTGAACCAGTCTTCTCCCAGTGCCCTATCTTCCACCAGATCTCCGACCCTTGACGATCTTCGACGATGGCATCAGCGCCTTGGCCACCCTTCACCTTTATATCTTGCTAAATTGTTTCCTGTTTTTTCTCATTTACTTCCGTCTTTTTCTTGTGATGCTTGTGAGCAATCTAAACATGTACGGTGTCGTTCTACTCATTTGTCTGTCCCTAGTCTGTATCCATTTGATGTTATTCACTCTGATGTTTGGGGTCCATCCCCCGTTCTCTCTTTATCTGGATTTCGATGGTTTGTGACGTTTATTGATTGCTACTCTCGCACTACTTGGCTTTATATGCTTAAAAAGAAAAGTGATGTTCTTTCTTGCTTTCAAAATTTTCATAAGATGGTAGTCCAACAATTCGGAGGCACAATACGTGTGTTACGTAGTGATAATGGTGGGGAATATGACGATCGCGGTGTCTTTGGGGCTTATCTTGCGGACCATGGTATTATTCATCAAACTACATGTGTCCACACCTCCACTCAAAATGGGGTGGCCGAACGGAAGAATCGGCAGTTGCTGGAGGTGGCCCGGTGCTTACTTCTTTCTATGCACCTCCCTAAATCCTATTGGGGGGATGCTGTTCTTACCGCCGCGCATCTCATTAACCGCCTTCCGTCCCGTGCTCTCTCGTTTGCTACGCCTCTCTCTCGCCTAGAGCAAAAACACATTGTCCACACCTCTCACCTTCACCCTCGTATCTTCGGCTCCGTGTGTTTTGTTCACGTCCATACCCCGCATCGTGATAAACTTGATGCGCGGTCCCTTCGCTGTGTTTTTGTTGGGTATTCCTCTACCACCAAGGGGTATAGATGTTATCACCCTCCGACACGTCGGTATTATTGTACCGTCGATGTCACCTTTCGTGAGGGGGAGTCGTACTTTGGTCCTCGTCAGGGGGAGATGATTTGTACAGATGCCGAGATGACCGACTCCCCGCTTCCGATTTGTGCTCCTCCACCTTCTGTTCCTACTCCTCCACCTGATCCTACTCCGCCACTTGCTCCTGTTCCTTCTACCTCCGCTCCTCCGATCATATATACATACTCCCGTCGTCCCACGACTGTCGAGCATGTGCAGGCTGAAGATGTCCCGCCAGTACCGGTGAATGCCTCCAACCCAGATTCTGATGACGATCTCCATATTCCTCTTGCTCGCCTTATAGGTAAGAAGGGTAGCACTAAACATCCCATTGCCAACTACATTCGTTATGATCACCTTTCTCAGGCACATCAAGCCTTTGTTTCTTCCCTCTCATCTATTGTTATTCCTAAGACATGGCAGGAGGCTGCTCAGATACCTGAATGGAAAGCGGCAATGGAGGAGGAATTGCGTGCCCTGGACAAGAATAAAACATGGCAGCTGGTGAGCCTTCCTCCAGGGAAGCGAACGGTCGGATCCCGTTGGGTGTTCACAGTTAAACAAAACCAAGATGGTGTTGTGGAGCGGTATAAAGCTCGTTTGGTGGCTCAGGGATATACCCAGGCCCAGGGCATTGACTACCAGGAGACCTTTGCTCCTGTTGCTAAGATGAATTCGATCCGTGTCCTTTTTTCTATTGCTGCAAGTCGTAGATGGGAACTACTTCAGCTAGATGTCAAGAATGCCTTTTTGAATGGTGATCTGGAGGAGGAGGTATACATGGATACTCCATCGGGCTCTGTTATCAAAGGGTCCAAGGGGAAGGTGTGCCGAGTTCTAAAATCTCTGTACGGCTTGAAACAGTCTCCGAGAGCGTGATTTGGGCGTTTTTACAAGTTCATGCTTCAACTTGGGTACACTCAAAGTCATGCTGATCACACGCTCTTTATTAAGAGAAAAGATGCCCTGGTCTCTATTCTGATTGTGTATGTGGACGACATCATCATTACCGGGGATCACATGGAGGAGATCACTTACTTGAAGGAACAACTGGGCAAGGAATTTGAAGTTAAAGACCTGGGAAAGCTGAAATATTTGTTGGGAATTGAAGTGGTTAGGTCTCAACAAGGGATCTTCATCTCCCAAAGGAAGTATACTCTAGATCTTCTTAAAGAGACTGGGATGCTTGGGTGCGCACCCGTGGACACCCCCATTGAGGCTAATCACAAAATTGATGCAGATACTAGTGGAGAAAAGGTAGATGTCTCAAAATACCAACGTTTGGTTGGACGACTCATATACCTGTCCCATACTCGCCCTGACATTACGTATGCTGTGGGGGTCCTCAGTAGGTATATGCATTCTCCTTCCATTCGTCATCAGCAGGCGGCCTTTAGAGTGCTACGGTATCTCAAAAAGGCACCCGACCGTGGGATCCTTTTCAGGAACGGTAGAAGTTGAAGTGTTTACCGATGCTGATTGGGCTGGTAGCCAAGATGACAGAAAATCAACTACTGGGTATTGCACTTTTGTGGGTGGCAACCTCGTTTCGTGGAGGAGCAAGAAGCAAAATGTGGTAGCTCGATCAAGTGCAGAGGCAGAGTATAGGGCAATGGCACAAGGTGTTTGTGAAGGATTGTGGTTGAGGACTCTCCTTCGGGACATTGGCTTTCAGGGGAACAATCCTATCATGATCTACTGCGACAACAAAGCCGCCATCAGTATTGCGCACAATCCAGTGCAACATGATAGAACTAAACATGTGGAAGTTGATAGACATTTCATCAAGGATTATCTAGACAAAGGGAATATCTGCACACCTTTTGTGAACTCATCCGATCAGCTTGCGGACGTCTTCACCAAGGGTTTATATAGCGACAACTTCAAGGACAACACAAACAAGTTGGGAATGATCAATATATATTCCCAACTTGAGGGGGAGAGTTGAAATTAATTTTTGATGTATTTTATTTGACTCTATATATATATATGTGTATGCCCGGTTAGGGCACTCACTAATTTTCGATCATCCGGTTCTACTCTAGATTGAGAGGGTAAAGAGGTAGTGAATTGGCATGCGACATACTGGTCATCAATATTACTCAGTTCCATAAAAACTTTACCAAATACATTTGAAGCACGCGAATTCTCATCTCAGCCATCCAAGATGAGCACATGGATCGCTATCTCGGTCGTTTACTTGGCACATGGATTACAATCTCGGCCATCTAATATGAGCACATCTCAGCCGTCAAATTACAAGCACATGAATTCATACATTTAGTCATTGAATAAAGAATAATATATTCTCTCTCCATGTAGTCTATATACCTCTTAATACATAATTAAAATCATCAAAAACATATTTCTCTACTTCTCTTCTCAATTTGGTATTAGAGCGAAGGTCGCCTCCCCTGACTCTCTTCTTCTCTACTGCCAGCAAAACCCTTCAAAAAAATTATCCCAATATGGTTACCTCATCATCTTCTTCTTCCTTTAATACCCCCACCATTTCTCCATTATCTACTGTTACTATTCCTACAACCGCTCACCACTATCTACCCCTTAAACTTACCCCCAAAAATTTCATACTTTGGTGTGCACAGATCACTCTGTTTCTACGCGGTCAAGACCTATTTCGCTTTGTTGATGGCCATTTTCCTTGTCCAACTAATCCTATCGAAGCAGTCGCATGGCAAGAGCAGGACGCCGCCCTTATGAGTCTTCTTATTGCATCCTTCTCCGGAGAAGTGTTTCCCTTAATTGTCTATCAACAATCAAACAAAGATATTTGAGACACCGTCATCAAACAATATGGGTCATCCTCCGGTACTCGTCTTATGAATGTACATGTCATGCTTTAGAATCTTGAACGACAACCTAAAGAATCAGTTTTGGCATTCCTTCAACGTGCTAAGAGCATTGCAGGAGAACTCGTTGTTGTTGGATGTCCTCTTCTTCCTGAGGATTTTAATCTTCATATTTTTCGAGCACTGCGATCAGATATACAATATATAGTTTCAACATTACTATGTTGAAAAATTTCCCTCAACTTTACGGATCTCAGCGACATCTTTGTTAGCCATGAGTTTCTCTGCTCGACAAAGAAACCTATAGTCATGGCCTCTCCGCAGTCACCTGAAGTAAATCTTATCCACAAAAATAGTACATCCACTGATCGTAAGTGGTTGGGGCCGCGACACTCGAGGACGTGGTGGAAGATTTTTTCTACTCACTGGTCAAGGTGAACTGGGGGGGGGGGTGGGGTGTTTCTCTTTGCAAAAGGAATACTCACTCCACTCAGAATTGTTATTACCACCCTAACTATAACCCTCATCCTATAGCCAATAATTCACCACACCATCCCTTATAATCAACCAATACTTCTCACTTCTCTCCCATCCACTGTTCTCACATGGTACCTAGATAGTAATGTTTCTTATCATTTCACTCCAGATCGTCAATCATTGTCCTTATATGACAAGTACACTGGTCATTAACAAGTTCATGTCGGAAATGGTAAGGGCTATCCATAGCTCATATTGGAAATAACTAATTTTATCTCCTAATTTTTCCCGTTCATTTTACTTATCAAATATCGTACATGTCCCATTTATATTTAAATGTGTACTTTCTGTCCAAAAAATTGCGAAGGACTAATGGTTACTTTGAATTTCACCGCTCTCATTTTCTTGCGAAGGTTCGATTCACCAAATCAACCCTCATGTAAGGATCGAGCAATAATGACTTGTATCAACTCAGTTTTGACTCTCCCTCGCCTTCCGTCGCAATTGCCGAGATGACTACCACAAATGGTTGACATTGTCGCCTAGGACTTCCTCATAAAAAGTTCTCTTTGTTCTGCTTGTCAATTGGGTAAATCTTATTGTTTATCTCTCCCTCTTTCACATTTTAAAGTGTTTTTCCATTAAATCTTATTTATAGTGACTTGTAGAGTCCATCCCCTACCCCCTCTATAGACGGGCATCACTACTATGCATATTTTCTTGATGATAATACAAAGTACCTTTGATTTTATTCAATGGTTTGTAAATGTGAAGTATTTGATATTTTAATCGCTTTAAAGCTTTAGTTGAACGGTTTTTCTCTCGTCTACTTAAAACTTTACAAATTGATTGGAGAGGTGAATATCACACCCTTCCTCATAATTTCCAAAAAAATCTGCATTTCTCATCGAATTGCCGCTCCCCACTGTTAGGAACGAACTAGAGAACGAGAAGAAATCTAGAAGAAGAAGAAAGAAGACGGCTAGGGTTTTGAAAGAGAAGAGGGAGAGGGAAAATACCTTGGGATAATTCTTGCATAACTCTAATAGAGAGGGGTCTGGGTTATATATAACCCCGGACCCAAGTCCGGCCAACCAAGGGGACCGGCCGGCCCCTATGGGGCTGAACCAAATGTGGTTCAACCCCCTTGGGCCGATCTTCTAAGAAGAGGGGGCTGAACCAATTGGTTCAGCCCCGTTGTCGCCTTTAATACGCCTTGGTCGCCGCTTGTAATGTTGCCCAAATAGCCTCGGCTGCCTCGCCTCGTCCGGGGGCGTAACATTCCCTTCCCCATCAAAAGTCAGCTTGTCCTCAAGGTGGTAATGGGGGTAAAGCTCCCGAAACTCCAGCAAATCCACCCAAGTATTGTGCTCCGCTGAGAGATCCTTCCATTTGACCAACTCTGGACAGTACGCCGTGCCACGACGTTTCCACTTGATCAGCAGTATATCTTCCGGAATAGGGCGCAGTTCGCCTCCACTAGTCGCCTCGGGCAGAACGGGAAAGACTTGAACAACATCACCAAGCTTTCGCTTTAACAAAGAAACATGAAAGGTAGGATGAATCCGTGAACCCTCGGGTAACGCCAAAGTATGCGCAACTGGCCCGACCCGCCGCGTGATCCGAAATGGCCCATAGTAGCGGGGTGCCAACTTCTGATTGGTCCTCTGCGCCATAGACAACTGCCGATAAGGGCGAAGTTTGAGGAAAACCTCATCCCCCATCTGAAACTCTCTCTCAGTCCGATGTCGATTTGCATGTGCCTTCATACGATCCTGTGTCGCTCGAAGATTCTCGCGCAAGGTGGCGAGGGTCCGGTCACGATCACGGAGTGCTCGATCCACGGCTGCCACTGCGGTGCTGCCTGGTTCATAACTGCTCAATGAAGGAGGTGGCCGACCATACACGACCTCCAAAGGAGAGCTTGCTAGCTGAGTGATACGAAGTGTTGAAGCAGTACTCCGCCCAATGTAGCCAACTGGTCCACGTCCTCGGCTCATCCATGACAAAGCAACGCAGGTAAGTTTCCACGCCTCGATTTAAGACCTCCGTTTGTCCATCAGTCTGAGGATGGTGAGCCGTGCTGAAACGTAAGGAAGTCTCGTGCAATAGAAAGAGTTCCTTCCAAAATCTACCAATAAATGTAGGGTCCCGATCGGAAATGATCGCCCGGGGCATCCCATGTAATCGAACAATCTCCCGAACAAACAAAGCCGCCACAGACTCGCCGGTGTAAGGATGGCTCAGAGCAAGAAAGTGCCCATACTTGGACAACTTGTCCACCACTACCATGATAACTGTTTTACCCTTCGATTTTGGCAACCCATCGATGAAGTCCATAGAAACCGTATCCCAGATCTGATGCGGAATCTCCAAGGGGGTGAGTAGCCCGGCTGGAGAAGTAGTCTCATATTTCTGCCTCTGCACACATCACATTTCTGCACAAAGTCCTGAATGTCGCGGCGCATCCCCTTCCAAAATACATTTGCCCGGGCTCGCTGGAGAGTGCGAAGAATACCTGCGTGACCTCCCGTCGGCGACGAATGGAACTCATGCATCATTACTGTCCTCCAAGCTGACAGAGCAGGAATGACCAGACGTCCTTGATAATATAGCCGGTCATTTTGTAAGTGATAACCTGGGGCTACCTCACGAGCCTGCCGGAGGTCCTCCACAATAACCTGTAACTCGGGATCTCGCTGCACCTCGTCCTGAATCTCATCCAACGAGTCCAACTGTGGCATAGAAATATGCGCCAAGGCACCCTCCGGTAAGCGGGAGAGGGCGTCAGCCACCCGATTGTCCTTCCCAGGACGATACACAATCTCATAATCATATCCCAACAACTTTGTGACCCACTTCTGTTGAAGGGGAGAAGAGATCCGCTGCTCCAGAAAATGTTTCAAACTCTGATGATCTATCCGTATTTTAAAATGACGTCCCAGCAGGTATGGGCGCCATAAAGCCACTGCATGAACAACGGCCAGCATTTCCTTTTCATACGCCGAAAGCCCTAGCGTCCGTGGGGCCAAAGCCTTACTGTAGAAGGCGATCGGACGTCCGTCCTGCATCAAGACCGCACCCAATCCTACTCCTGAGGCATCCGTCTCCACCACAAACTCCTTAGTGAAATCCGGAAGTGCCAGCACTGGAGTCGTCGTCGTCGCCCGCTTTAGAGCCTGAAAAGCGGTCTCTGCCTCATCCTGCCACGAGAAAGCCTCCTTCTGTAGCAGCTGTGTAAGTGGTCGAGCAATCTTCCCATAATCCCGTACAAAGCGTCGGTAGTAACTGGTGAGGCCCAAGAACCCCCGCAACGCCCGAATGGTCTGAGGCCGTGGCCAAGAAACCATGCTCTCGATTTTCCGTGGGTCGGCCTTCACCCCCGCAACTGAAACCAGATGCCCCAAGTACTCCACTTCCTGTTGTCCAAAAGAACACTTGGACCTCTTAGCATATAGCTTATGGTGTCGAAGAATAGAAAAGACCTGAGCCACATGACGTAAATGATCCTCCCACGTGGCGCTGTAGATCAGAATGTCATCAAAGAAGATCAAGACGAACTGCCGCAGAAGTGGGCGAAAGATCTCATTCATGTTGGCCTGAAAAGTAGACGGTCCACCCGTCAACCCATTCGCCATCACTAAGAACTCATAGTGGCCGTCATGAGTCCTGAAAGCCGTCTTATGAACGTCCTCCCCCTTCATAAGAATCTGATAATAGCCAGATCGCAAATCCAGCTTCGTGAACCGAGTTGCCCCATTCAACTCGTCCAACAGGTCCTCAATCACGGGAATCGGGAACTTGTCCTTCATGGTAACGCTGTTCAAGGCATGGTAGTCCACACAAAATCGCCAGGATCCGTCCTTCTTTTTAACCAGAATAATCGGTGCCGAAATGGAACTGGTACTAGGGCGTATGATGCCTGCATCAAGCATCTCCTTCACACTGCGCTCGATCTCCGCTTTCTGTATGTGGGGATATCTATAGGGACGAATATTGGGCGGTTCTGCCCCGGTCTTTAGCACAATCTGATGATCACGGAATCGTGACGGTGGAAGTGTACTCGGCTCCTGAAAGATGTCATCATACTCCTCGACCAACACACGCATCTGGACAGGGACCTCAGTCGGTCCCTCCTCATCAGACCTTACTCCCAACAGAACTGCCATCAGACTACTGGACTCCTCAAACTGCTGTAAGCTGCGAAGGGAAATCTCTTTGACCGGAGAAGATCGGAGCCCTTTCAAACAGAACTGTCGCTCCCCCTGCAAGAACTCCATCGTCATCTGGTCCCAATCAAAAGTAACCCTCCTCAACTGCTGCAACCACTGCACTCCCAGTACCATATCTGAGCCCCGGATCGGTAAGAGATAGACATCCGTGCACCCCACATAGCCCTGCATCCGAAGCTCCACCGCCTTCAGCACGCCCTGGCACTGTAATTTGCTGCCGTCCGCGACCATAACCTGGAACGCAGCTCCTGTATCAATCACGTGCCCCACCTTCTGTGCCACATCAGGATGAATAAAATTGTGAGTACTCCCACTGTCTACCAGAATAGTCACCCTCTCCTGCCGAATCCGTCCCGCCAGCTGCATAATGAGCGGAGGGGGATTGCACCCTTTCATGGCATGTATGGACACACCCAACTCCGTCAAGTCTAAGTCCCCCTCGGACTCCAACTCCTCCTCCAGACGCACGTCCCCCTCAAGCTGATCCTCTTGGTGCAACATAAAGACCTGAACCTTTTGGCACTTGTGATCTGGCGTGAATTTCTCGTCACAATTAAAGCAAAGGCCTTTCTCTTTCCTTGCTTGTAACTCGTTCCAAGACAACCGTGTCACCGTTGGTTGGCCGGCCACTGGAGGGTCCCTCCTGGGAGCGGCCGGTGTCGTAATATGCTTCGCTGTACTGCGGGCTCGTTGCCTGTTAAACCGTTCTTCTTGGATGCGCGCCAAACTGATCGCGTGGTTCAGACTACGGGGCATGTAGGCATGAACCTCATCGCGTAAGTGTTCCTTCAGTCCTGATACAAAACAGCTGAGGAGTGTCTTCTCTTCCCACTGCACCCGGTTTGCCAACTTCTCAAATTCCGTCCTGTACTCCATCACCGTACCTCTTTGACGTAGCTTCTGCAAAAGAGCCTCAAAGTCCTCGAATTCAAGAGGCCCGAACCGGGCCGTGAACCCTTCAACAAATTCCTCCCACGGCACATAATCCCGTCCCCGCAGGAACCACTGAGTCCACTGAAAAGCGTCATCCTCCAGATGGAAGGATGCGAGTTGCACCCACTGAGCTTCCGGCACCTCCTGATAGCTGAAAAACAACTCAGCTTTTTGTACCCATTCCAAGGCGTCGCCCCCATTGTACCGAGGAAAATTCATCCGAGTCAATTTTGGAGGCATGTACGGTCTGTAGCCGGCCTGTCCACGCCACCCGGCCTCTTGTCTTCGTGGATCAGCGCGTTCCCCCGCCACGCCTGGGAACTTTTGGAACTGTTCCGCCATCGGAGCACCGTGGTGGGGAGGTACCCTTTCTCCCCACTGCACCCCTCTCCCCAAGCCCGGTGGCTACCCTCGTCCTAACGGTGGAGGTAACAACCCATCCCGACCTTGCCTCCGCGGAACGTGCTCGGTAAAAGCCCCACCGATGCCACCGCTTCCCGCAAAGCCACCATTGCCGGCCATCCCCATGCTTGCCGGCACAAATCCAGCCCTCACCATGCTTGCCGGAAAAGGTTCCGCCATTCCGACGCCACCCCCGACCATGCCGAAGCCAGCCGTGCCAACTCCGGCCACCCCATGGCTCGCCGCTCCAGATCCGAGCCCCACGGAAGCCGCTGCTCCCATTCCGACCCCGTCGTAGCCACCTGCGAAGGGTCCGCCCTGGTCCGGCCCAGCCTCCGCCGCCAGTGGCCGGTCCGGCCCTCACGGTGTTCGCCGCCCCCGATCCGGCCAAGCCGCAACCTTCAATGGCCGATCTGACCCCTCCAGCACCCGATCCGGCGCTACCCGCACCCGATCCGCCATTCCGGGGTATTTCCAGCCTCATTCCAGTAGATCCGCCCGGATCCTCCTCCGCCACCGCCTTCCCCTTCAAATTTTGTGCAAATAGGGCCATGATATCGTTCAAGCGGCCATCGATTCGCTCTTCCAACCTTTGAGCGGAAGTTTTGACATTTTCTTCGATGGCGGCTACCGAATCGGTAAGCCCCACCAGATTCTCCTCTAGGGTTTCCAAACGGCCATTCTCGTCTTGCAAGCGTGTAGTCACCATGATGGAGGAAGGAATCCTCTGATACCAAATGTTAGGAACGAACTAGAGAACGAGAAGAAATCTAGAAGAAGAAGAAAGAAGACGGCTAGGGTTTTGAAAGAGAAGAGGGAGAGGGAAAATACCTTGGGATAATTCTTGCATAACTCTAATAGAGAGGGGTCCGGTTTATATATAACCCCGGACCCAAGGCCGGCCAACCAAGGGGGCCGGCCGGCCCCTATGGGGCTGAACCAAATGTGGTTCAGCCCCCTTGGGCCGATCTTCTAAGAAGAGGGGGCTGAACCAATTGGTTCAGCCCCGTTGTCGCCTTTAATACGCCTTGATCGCCGCTTGTAATGTTGCCCAAATAGCCTCGCCTCGTCCGGGGGCGTAACACCCACACTCATGAGCAACAAGGGGTCTTAGAACGACGTCAACGACACATTACATAAACATGCCTCTCCTTTCTCTAGTAAGGGTCTGCTCCTACAAAATACTGAAATTTGCATTTGAAAATGCAATTTTTCTTATAAATCGCATGCTCTCATCAGTCTCCCTTAACCTCCCCCCTTTCAATTAGTCCATCATAAATTACCCAATTGTAATTTCCTTCAAATATTTGGGTGCTTGTGTTTCCCACACGACATATTGCTTACAAGGAAATGACATTAAACACACAAATCAAATTTTAATGGATTTATCTCGTGAATTCTCCATCAAAAATTTCGGGCATCTGCACTTTTTTCTCGAAATTGAGGCAATCCAACATCCCAAAAGATTACTCATCCCAATCTCGCTACATTCAAGACTCACTACATTGTGTTGACATGATGGATTGTCATCTTGTTCAAACACCAATGACTCCCAACACTAACGCCTATCAATTCAGGGGGTGCGCTTCTATCTGATCCAGCCAAATATCATTATATTGTGTGCACCCTACATCACATTACATTGACTCATCCAGATGTCTCACTTGTTGTTAATCGTGCATGTCAATATATGCACTCTCTCACCGAGGATCATTGGATTATGATCAAGCGTATTTTATGCTATCTCAAATCTACAACCACACACCATCTCTTTGAATACTCTGTCTCTCGCTCTCTTCAAGCATTTCTGATGCGAACTGGGCATAAATTAACGATGATCATCACTCTCAGATGTTTTTACTCTTTTTTGGGTCTCAATCTCATCTCTTTGATTTCTAGAAAACAATGGACAGTGGCCCGACCATTCACAGCATTTGAGTATACAACTCTTGTTGATGCCTTCGTCGAGCTTATATGAATTGAACTTTATTTCATGAACCGGAACTTCAATTACATGGACCACCTCTTCTTTGGTGTGCTAATAATGGAACAACATATCTCTCTGCAAATCCGGAATTTCATGCGCACATCAAGCATGTTGAAATTGACTTTTACTTTGTTCAGGAACGTGTAGCTTCAAAGAAATTTGCAGTTCAATATATCTCAAGTAAATATCAAATTGTTGACACCTTCATCAAACCACTAGCTACAACGCGATAGCAATTCCCTTGTGATAAGTTATTATCTAGATTCTCCAACTTGAGGCGGTGTATTAACCAAGTCCATAAAAACTTTACCAAATATATTTGGAGCACACAAATTCTCATCTCAGCCATCCAAGATGAGCACATAGATCACTATCTTGTCCGTTTACTTGAAGCACACGGATTACAATCTCAATCGTCTAATATAAGCACATATCAATCGTCAGATTACAAGCACATGGATTTATACGTTTATTGTGATAGAATAAAGAATAATATATTATCACTTCATGTAACCTATATAAACACCTCTTGATGCATGATGAAAATCATCCAAAAACATATTTCTCTACTTCTCTTCTCAACTGCCGACAACGGTTGCAGATCCGTGTGATGTAGGGGCGGAGGAGTCATTATAGCCATTGGTGGTGCAAGAGAATATATAATTGAAAACCTTCCTATATTTGAAACACCAGCTGGAAAGATAAATGAAAACCTTCTTCCTTGCTTTTTTTATTTACAGTATGCAAGAGAATATATAATTGGAATTGAGTGCAACTTTTCAACAATGGAGAACATGAATATTGGAATATAAATGGCCGATAAATATAATTACAACGATAACTTAATTATAGAATACTGCAACGAATTATAATAAATGCGTTAATGTATATTCCTTCTATAATGGCCAGAATATTTTAAAAAAGATCACACTAGGTGTTCTTTGATAAATTATTTATATATTAAAAAAGAGAGATAATTACTCAAACCTCCCACTGTAAGTTAGCATAATTACTCACCCTTCTTATTTTCAAAATTACAAAAAACCTCCTCTTAAGTTTCCATTTCATTACAAAAACCTCCCTTGGACTTTTCATTTTCTAAAATCCATAAACAAAAATACCCCCTAAAAACTGTACACCGAGGGGGGTATTTTTGTGCTATGAAATGAAAACTTCAGGGGAGGTTTTGTAATGAAATGAAAACTATAAGGGAAGTTTTTGTAATTTTGAAAATAAGATGGGTAGTTTATCAAAGTAGTTTAATAATGTGAGGGACGCGTGCTGCGGGGCGGGTTACGTGGGAGGGATGGTCGTGTGCATGGCGTGCCGTGACCCTTCCATGCACGTGTGGTGGGACTCGTACGGCACCACTGAAGCGGTCGATGCCCTGCTCGCCGATTGGTTCTGGTCACCCCTCTCTTCCCATCTCCAGATTTGCACCCCTCTTAACCTGCACCAGCTTGCATCCTCTTCCTCTCCACATTAATCGCTGTAAGTCAACAAACTCTAAAGAGCTTTTTTAGGCTCCGTTTGACACGGTGGTGGCGGTTGTGAACGCGGTGGTTATTAACTGAACGCCCGACCTCATCTAAGGAACTTCATTCACTTCTATGTTCAAAACTAGTTTTATGTTTTTGGTGGCGGTTATAACCATTGTTGTCTTGCCAAACATGCATTTTATGTTGGAGGCTTTTTGTCAAAACACGCGGGAGCAAAAAAAACGCGCCAAACGGAGCCTTAGACTGCATATTTACTATGCCTCGTAAATCCGAAATCATATGCATATTTGAATTGAGTCTATGCTAACGGCATCATCTCAGACAGTAGCAGTAAACAGGCAGCAAGCATCTGACGGAGCTGCAGCACGAGCTTAATACAACGCGCAGGAAAAAGGATCAGCATGCATAGTAATCAGGTTGGAAATGAAAATACGATTTTTCTTTTATTTTCTTAGTATATATTTTCCGGTCAAAATAAAAGATGATTACCCTACTATAATCCCCCCTCCTCAAAGCGAATGTTTTTCTTCTCTGAAATGCATGCAGAATAACAAATTTCCACATTGGCCATGGTGAGTCTTTTTCATAACAGCTAAATTTTAATATCATGTTTGTTTTTGTAAATTTTAATACCATCAATCCCAATTATGATTTTTTAATTATTTACTTATTATATCATAAGATTATTAAGGGTTTAATTATTTACTTATTTTAATTATGCTTTCTTTAAAAAAATGAATATATTAACTAGGTTAGCCATATTTACTAAGTCCGAAATCAATAATTTTTTTTAAAAAATAACTATATTATTTATATCAATAATATATATAATATCAATAATATTGATCAACTGATTTTATCAAAACAATCATAATTAAATGCAGGTCTCATAATTATCAAAGCTGAGCTCTATTAAAACTCTCTGGGTCACCTTTTGCATATCAACAAAGAGATTTTAAAAGAAAGGCCGTGAGGACTGATTTACAAAAGACTATAAATTCAAAAAAAAAAAAAACTGTTGATAAAATAATCTTACGTTAAGAAATTCATAACTTTATCAACAATATTATATCAGTGGTACCATCAAATAGTAGAGAGCCAATGATCGAGTCCATTTCATAGCATGGACAGCAATGGAGATTGTGTTTGTCAAATAATCAGATATTATTCTTTGAATAATTCATTGAGCCAATGCTCACATAAGTCTTCACTAATCTTAAAAATTTAGCCTAATATAACAATAATTATTCATGTATAAAAAAAAACTGCTGAGAGAGAATAACATCAGATCAAAGTAACCGGTGAGAAAAAACATCTCAAAACCCCCCACTTTTGATACAAATGTGAAGGATAATATCATGGCAAGTCGAAAGATCAGAAGAACGCAGAACGGCAGCAGCACATTTTTTAATTGTTTTTTTTTGCTTTCCAAATAATAAGATCACGAAAACAACGACGAAGCAACAAATATTACAACAAAAGGCATCCGGAACCCTTGAAGCATGCTTCAGCATTTGAAAATTAATGCCCTAGCTGCTAAGTACTAAATCTGTGATTTTGGAGCAGCAAGGAGCCTTTTTTTTGTTCTAATTGGTGTTTCCAGTAATAAGAATATTATGAAAACAAAGATGAACCAACATACATTAATTAATATATAAAAAGGAATCTAAAACAGTTCAAAGCATGCTTCCACACACATTTGAAAATTGATGGCCTAACCCCCCTAATATAGCTGCTAAGTGCTAAATCTGAAATTTAAGACAAAAGCAGAGCATTCAAAGCAAAGCAAAGGTTGCAGCAGGCGCGCACACACTCTTAAACAGATGCCTGAGACTTGTTTTGGGAAGACAGAAGGAGCGGGTTGTCTCTTCCACGCTAACTAAGCCTTCCAGGAGTTCTTCCACACACAAGTTGTTCACAACCGCAAAAGCACACCTGACTGTCCAAACACCCAAGACAAAAAATGCAAAAACAAATTTAAAGCTTCATCCAACTACTTTTAACAACAAAAAACAATTTAAAGTTTCAATGGTTTTCATAGTTTCAGCAGTGTATGCCTCTAAAATGTACTCTAAACACGCCATGTCAACAAAAGAAGCCAACTCAGCACACGCCTATTCTGATGGTTTCCTCAGAATAGGCAAGCAAAGCAAGCTCATTCGGTGAGCGGCTTGAATATTAAGCACAAATAGCTGGATGTGTAGATTAATATTAACATTTTTTTTAAATTAAACAGCTGAGCTTCACAAAATATCACAATTAATAATAATGTTTGAATCGTGACAATTTTGATTAAAACTTATGAATGCACCTACCTATAATATTGAGGAAATATATTAAAATTACTAATGCCTTCCACATAGTTATGTAGGAATTTGAAAATTTCGTCCCACGTGAATATATGTAAGATGTTATTCGCATAAATAAATGTGATATTTTCTCTATTTAAATCTCGCATATCTTTCTAGCGACCCCGATGAACAATCTCGTAGTTTCTGAGTTCAATTCGTTCGCCAAAATAGTTGATAAAAGTATGGATTGGATTTTAATACACTTGATGAAAATAGATTATGGGGGAGAAACACTTACTCCAAAAGCTTGCTGTTTTATGTGGATTTAAAAAAAAAACTTGCTCCTATTCTAGATTTTAAGAATGATATTACCCAAACCTCCCCTGTAAGTTAGCATAATTACTGAGAGCACCCCTCTTAGTTTCGAAATTACAAAAATCCCCCCTTAAGTTTTCATTGCATTACAAAAACCTCCCCTTAAGTTTTCATTGCATTGCATCCATGAACAAAAATATCCTCAGGACACTGTTCACCGAGGGGGGGATTTTTGCGCATAGATGTTCTGAAATGAAAACTTTCGGGGAGGTTTTTGTAATGAAATGAAAACTTTATGGGGAGGTTTTTGTAATTTCGAAACTAAGAGGGGTGCTCTCAGTAATTTAGCAAAGTTAGAGGCGAGGTCCCGGTAAATGGCCCTATATATATACTTGGAGCTGATTATATAATACGATATAAAGTAAATAAGTAATATGTGAGATTACTTACAATTCAACAGCTGTTGAGAAATGAAATTATTTCCACGTTATATTTTACCAATTCAGGATTCGGGAAATGGGAGTGTGTATCATCGGCAGTAAATAGCCTGGTCAATTTGCGGAGGAATCTGCTTGATTTCAGTTCCTAGCTCTTGCTCAATCCTGTATCTGCAACAAAACCCAGAGTTTCTGTGAATACGAGAAAAGTCAATAAATCTTACCAAAACGAAGAGGGGAATAGTACATACAAGTTGAACCGGTCTTCATAGGTGATCAAATTTACAGCTAGACCAAGATGACCGTACCTTCCCGAGCGACCGACCTGAAACGTATTCACAGCATTAATTAGACCGAGAAAAAAAGAAGCACAGGGTGCAGGAAGCCCGGCGTTCACATGATTTTATTTTGTTCAACTTCTCAGGAAGATCTTCCATCCTAAGAGTACTTGGCTGGTGCGTCTTAAAGTATCTGTCAAAACTCCAGCCATTACAACTAAAGAAAGACTCGATGTTTAAGAGCTTTGTTACCGAGGCGGGGCGTTGCAAGGCAGGGACTACAGCATCTGTTACGGGCAGGGACGAGGCGTAGCCTACTTTCGCATTAGTTAATTTATTCCTGTATTTACGCTTATGCCCCAGGATGTTAGGGCCTATATATATATTGGTTGTAGCTTATTGTGGAGCCTAGGTCTTGGCCTAGGAAATCTCCTTGGAAAAAAACATGAATTCAAAATGAACGGCTCCAATAGTGGTGTTGAGCGTTGTGTGGCGTGATCCCCGTCACCTCGTCTTCTCCTTCTCTTCTCAGTCCAGACCACTGGTTGTCCCAGATTCCCAAGGGTAATAGAGTTCAGCTTTACTAATTTAAAAGATATTACAACCAGGAAGTATTAAGGATGTAAATAACATAAGTAGAGTAAAATTTCAATGACTAGAATTGACTAAAGAAGGATAATATAAACAACCGATCTTTAGTGCAAGCATAAACAATGTGACTTCTCATACCCTATGTAGGTACGTCTCCGAGTTCTTAGGGAAGTCAAAGTTGATCACCACATTAACAGCTTGAATGTCTATTCCCCTTGTAAAGAGATCTGAAGAAAACAAAAACATAATTGAATCAAAATGAAGCATCCAACCAGCCTCAATTTTATATCTATATCTAATTATGCATCTATCGAATTCTTGCACATCAAATTCAAGTACGAAAAACAGAAAAGAAACGAAATACAACACCCACATGCAACAGTTCTCTTTCTACCTGACCATCACAGATCTCAGGCCCATTTGCTAGCTGCCAAAATTCTTCCGTTGGCAGCAGCACTGCCTCCATCCATACACTATTTGCCTCATTTAAGAGGGGTGCTGTTATAAGCAAACCTTTTTTGGTTGCTAGCAAACCAATTTCTATGAGTTATTACGCACCTTTTGAAAATACGTTTTGTACATTCATTTTTAGGAAAAGTGTTCAACACGAAAATTGTAGATCTCGTCGAGATCTACAACTTTCGTGTTGAACACTTTTCCTAAAAATGCAAGTACAAGGCGTATTTTCTTGTTATCTTCAAAAATTCACTATAATTACGATCAGGGCGATTTTAGGGCCTTGTGTGTGCATTTTTAGGAAAAGTGTTCAACACGAAAGTTGTAGATCTCGTCGAGATCTACAACTTTCGTGTTGAACACTTTTCCTAAAAATGCATGTATAAAACGTATTTTCAAAAGGCGCGTAATAACTCATAGAAATTGGTTTGCTAGCAACCAAAAAGGGTTTGCTTATAACAGCACCCTTTAAGAGATATACTAGGATTAGGTGTTCAGTGAAATGAATAGCTAGCTAACACATGTCAGGCTTCTATGTTGGCGAAGCTGTTCTCCGCAAGCTCTGATTGGGGAATGGCTACTCATTTCAAACATGACACAACTGCCAATAACACAACACTTGACTATAGACACCTACCTCAGTATTATTTATAGATAGGTTAAGTGTCAATAAATCTCTCATGTAAACCTCATTAATTCATTATGTACCTAATGAAAATAGTAAGAGGAACTTACAAGCAACAGACAGAGCAAACCTCATGTTACAGGTTAGAACCAAAGGCTGAGATGAGATTTTCCCCACACCACTATGTTAACAAATATCAGTGTCATGACAAATTGAAATCACATTTATATGATAAAGATTTCCGCAGACAAAGAGAACATATTAACAAACTAACTTGGCACAAACATCATGAAATAGTCAATATAATCGTAGGTTCTAAATAAAATGAAAAGAAAAATCCTATCCCAGTGAATGAAACTGAACACCAATGATAAGTTTGTAATGAAGGCAAATGGTGTGAATGTCATGACTCTTGGGCTCAATAGAATTTAGTGGTCATCTATAAAAAGTGGTAAAAAGCAGCTCTATATTACATAGAATCTAGTGTCTATTCGATAAAGGACATAAAAATAGGCTCTATATGAGAAAAATTTCATAATTTTGAAGAGACTGCTAAAAGTGCTTACCTGTACAAACAAGATTCCTGCATGCACCATTTCGGAAATCATGGAAAACACGATTCCGATGGTCCTGCAACATTTTTGCATGAATGTAAAAGCAAGAATATCCGAGCTCTGTAATTTTCTTTGCCAGCAGTTCTACCCGATTAACAGAGTTGCAAAAAATGATAGACTGGTTTATTTGAAGCTGGTTGAACCAATAAACAATTGTACCATGTCAACATTAAGTGAAAATTAAATATAATATGAAAATTAATCACTCGCAGTACAAAGAAGTAAACCTTGGAGAAAAGGGTGTTCAGGCAATGAACCTTCTGCCTTTCTTCTACAAAAGCAAAGTACTGTGTAATTCCCTTAAGGGTAAGCTCGTCCATAAGATTAATAACATAAGTATTTGGCACATATCTATCTTTGAAATCCTTGACAGTGACAGGAAAAGTTGCTGAAAATAATAATATCTGACGATTTGTAGGAAGAAATCGAATCAACTGCTCGATTGAAGGTTGAAACTCCGGAGATAGGAGTTTGTCCGCCTGTTAGTAGGAATTTACCATCAGAAATCCCGATCTATTAGCATGTCTCTCTATTTGTCTATATTTCTTCTATCACATTATGAAATAAATGATCTATTCCTCGGAAAGTTAACATCACATAACATACAAGAAAAATATTCCTTGCATATATATTGTAGACAAAGTAATGGCAAAACAGTAGAATGTATAAATAGACAACGTCTCCGTTTGGAACAGTGGTAGCGGTCATGAACGCGGTGGTTATGAACCGTCGTTCATGAACGCCCGACCTCACATATCGAACATCATTCACTTTTCTGTTCAAAACTAGTTTTCTTTTCTTGGTGGTGGTAATAACCGTTGTCATGCCAATCATGCATTTTATGACGGTGGCGTTTTTGTCCAAACTCACCGGAGCAAAAACGCCGCGCCAAACGGAGCCAAAGTGATATATATCATCTATTTAACTCAAAAAAACGTGTCCAAAACAAAGGAACATTGTGTTATATCATTTCAAGCTCCATGGTAAAAAATTAGAAGCAACATCAAAGTTTTCATTAAAAATGTATTTATACTTGGATTACAGATATCTAGAGTAGAAATGGAAAATTAAGATAAAATTAGAAACATATTTAAAATTTCAGAACATAAATTTTGAAAATAATATTAGAAAACTAGAAATGTAATTATCAATCAATTACTATACAACAAGATTAAGTTACCGAGATGTTATACATGTAATAACAAACAGAATAAGATAATCACAATTCTTATCATAATTCAAAAATGTAAACAAGTTTGCTCATGAGAAATAAGATCATAAAATTGTGAAGATAAAGTTAATGTGATAAACTGAAACTTACCTCATCCATAACGAGCATGGAGCAATCCTTGAGAACACAAATACCTTTTTTAGAAAGATCAAGTATGCGGCCTGGTGTCCCAACAAGTAAATGAACAGGCTGATATAACCGCATAATGTCATCCTTCAAACTGGTTCCTCCAGTGGTGACCATGACCTGAATCTTCAAGTATTTTCCAAGCTCCTTGCAAACTTGTGATGTCTGAAGAGCCAATTCTCGTGTCGGAACAAGTATGACGACTGGATACAAACCAAATCAGTAGCTATAAATAAATTACCTACTAAAGAAAAACAGAATAATATATTTAATGGTTGATACAAAAATCCGGAGTAAAACACCTTGAATGACATTTTTGTCTTGATCAATCTTCTCCAGAGCAGGAATGCAAAAGGCCGCTGTTTTCCCGGTTCCATTTTTAGCTCTAGCAAGAATGTCACTACCAGTCAGAGCAATTGGAATGCTTTCCTCTTGAATGGGGGAAGGTCTTTCAAATCCCTTTTCATATATACCCATGAGTAGCTCCCTCTTCAAAAAATAATCTTCAAATTCATTTCCTTTAGTTGCAGTTACATCCTATAAATTGCAGATTAAACTGTCATGCAACTTTATGATATTTTGATAGAGATATGACACTTATGAAACCAAAATGAAAGCAAAAAAAGTTTAGATAAGTTCCAACAATCTAAGGCTTTATTTGGCGCGGCGGTGGCAGGAGGAAACTGCGGGTGGAGACGGCGGTTGAGACCGGAGGGGAGGAGGCGGGGCTCGAAACGGAGGGGCTTAGCTCCATTGCTCAGGCGTGGCGGGTGGAGACGCGGCAAACACCGCCGCCGGGCATTTGGTTACGCGCCTTGCCGTGGCGTTTGCCGCAAACGCCGCCCGCCATCGCCGCGCCAAATGAACCCTAAATCTACAATGTATCATGAGAAACATAAATTTCTGTTAGAAAAATATGACAACAAATTTTCCAACATTCAGAGGAACCGAAAGGTCAAGTTGGTGATTTTATGAAAGCGCGGTACAACAGCTGCTCTTGAGTAAGCCCTCTTTCCCCTACTATTTTCTCAATAATCACTTTGATGCAAAATATAGCCTAAATCAACAATGTATCATGATGCAAACGCCGCCCGCCACCGCCGCGCCAAATGAACCCTAAATCTACAATGTATCATGAGAAACATAAATTTCTGTTAGAAAAATATGACAACAAATTTTCCAACATACAGAGGAACCGAAAGGTCAAGTTGGTGATTTTATGAAAGCGCGGTACAACAGCTGCTCTTGAGTAAGCCCTCTTTCCCCGACTATTTTCTCAATAATCACTTTGATGCAAAATGTAGCCCCTAGATTGCTAATTAGTGATTCCACAGATATACTTCGGTTTCATCCAAGCAAGTAATATCATCACCAGCGAGTAGATTGTCATCTACGTAAAAAATGAGAACCACCGTACCCTATATCTGTCTTTCACGCAAAGAGAGAATGATCCGCATGGCTTCGTTGAAATCCAATGATGGAAATGACTGGACTGAACTTGTCAAACCAGGCTTTAGGGCTCTGTTTAAGGCCATAGATAGACTTCTGAAGTTTGTAACCTGTGACTCCCCTGAGCAACATATCTTAGAAGTTTCTTTGTTGACAATTATTGAAAACAAAACCCTGATGGTGCTAATTCGAGCAACAAGAGAGAAAGTATCAAAGAAATCAACAAGGAAGAAATTTGACAGCAAAGACTCGTTGACATCCTACAATATCAACATCAGGTGGAGTAAAACCAAGGATCCAGGTATTCCAAGAGAAAAGCAGACATCACTTCGTCCATCACAGTCTTCCAATAAGGAACGGTCAATGCCTTTAGATATGTGATAGGAATAGTAGTGGTTGACAAAGTTGTTATAAACCTGCTGCAAGAAAGACTCAGCTGTGCATAGATGACCACAGTTGCAATAGGATGTTGAGCGCAGGTGCGAGCATGTTTCCGTAGGCAATTGGAAGGGCATAAGTACGAGTGATAGATGGCTCAGAACCTTCAGAGGAAGATGATGCTAGCCCGAGAACTGAGGGGAGAACTATAGGAGTAAATGGGGGAATAATGATTGGGAGACGTCTATGGTAGAGACGACAGATAGGAATATGAGATGGAGTAGGAGGTGGAAGAGGTATTGGTGGAGATGATAGATGTAGTTTGGGATATATGGGAAGAGAATGTATAATGGGCAAGGGAGTCCTTGTTTCAGACAAGGTGTGTTATAAATTTATGGAATCCACTTCGAAGACAAGGAATTTGACTTTGGTAGAGACGTATAAGGTAGATTTGAAGAATGTCACATCAGTGGAGACATATTGTCGTCTGGAGATGGGGTCAATGCACCTATACTCTTTTTGAGTTGGAGAGTATCCCAAAAATGAACAACACACGCAGACAATTTGTAATGACCTTGGGAAGGACTATGGGTAAAGGCAGTGTATCCAAGAATGCAAGGAGTGAGGGGAAAAGAGAGGAATATGAATGGAGTATGGAGAAAGGGGATTTTCCTTTGAGAATAAAAAAGGATATGTGATTGATCAAATAACATGAGACAAGAATGAAATGCGCCAGTATGACCAAGAGACATTCATTTAGCATCGCAAAGTGCGGGAGACATCGAGAAGTTGACGATGTTTCCTTTCAGTGACACTATTTTGTTGAGATGTATGAGCACATCTAGTTTGATGAATGACGCGTGAATTGTACAAAAGGAGGAAAATGATTGACTCGTGTATTTTTTGGCATTGTCTGGTCGCATAATTTTTAAGGAAATTTGAAATTGAGTTTTAACTTCATAATAGAAAGATTGAAAAATATTAGTTGGACTAGGACCCCGAATATCTGTGCATCGAGAATGTGACAAAATATAAGCTTTCATTACCTATGGACTTAGTTGGACAAGGACCCCAAATATCTGTATGTACCAAGTCAAAGGAGGCAATACTTGGTTTCTCAATTTTAGTAGGAAAAGAAGTATGATGATGCTTGTCATGCTAGCAGGCTTCACATTCTAATATAGATGTAGAAGAAAAGAAGGGTAACAATTGATGAAGAAGACGGGTAAGAGGATGACCATGACATTGATCCCAATGAAGAAATGAAACCATAGAGGCAGAGTTTGATGAAGAAGGAATGTCATTCAAGTGGTATAGTCCTCTCATTTCAGTCCCAATAGTAATTTTCTTCCTCGAGTTAACGTCCTGAAAATAACAATGAGAAAGAAAGAAAAAACCACAACAATTTAGATTTTTTGTTATGGCGCTAATGGAGAGAAGGCTACAGGGAAATTTGGGGCATAAAGGACATTCTTCAATTGGAGGTGAGAGGGTGTGATAACATCCCATGTCCCACAACTGGAGCTAGAGAGCCATCAGTAACCACAATCGAAGGAAGATGATCATGTCTATCAAGAAGAGTGAAGGCGGTCGAGTCTCCAATCATATGATTGGTAGCTCTTGAGTCTTCGAGTCACTTGCTTTTAGTGGCAATATGAGCACTACCTAAGAAAGATGAATCAGATGTAGCAGAACCTCGATACACTGAAATAAGAATCTAGATATATGTTTGAGATAACAAACTACCAGTGGTAGATTGAGAGGTAATATGAAAAGAAGATGTTGGGCACAACATCAATAGAGATGGGTTTGGGTGTTATCATTTGAACACAATTCGAACAAAGGGTAGCCCGGTGCACAAAGCATCCTCGCGCAACGAGGGTCCGGGGAAGGGTCCCACCACAAAGGTGAAATGTAGGCAAACCTTACCCTGCATTTTTTTGCAAGAGGCTGCTTCCAGGACTCAAACCCGTGATCTCAAGGTCACACGACAACACCTCAACCGGTGCGCCAAGGCTCCCCTTAAACAATTCTAACAATCACAAAGGACATCTAGACGTTGAAGGAGAGCCTTGAGCATGAATATGAACAAGTTAATCCATGCACTGAGAACATGGAGAAAGAGCTAAGGAAGAAGCTCAGTGGAAAGTGCGCGGGAAACTATCTCAGCAAGAAGTCAAAGGTCTCGGCGAGGGGTCTAAGCAAGGGATCTCAGTATGGTTTCGACAAGGGGGTTGAGGGATCTCGGTGAGGGGGTCTCGTTAAGGAGGTCGAGGGAACTCGGCAAGGAGGTCGAGGGATCTCCGCGAGGAAAAAATTGTTCGTACGTTACTCTCAACTATGATCACCGTGCGTTAGGCGCTATCAGACCGTCGGTTCCTGTAAAAAATCGTGATTGGTCGAAATACAATTGTATGTTAATAACTATGGTCATATTTCAATACTGCCGTATTTTCGTCAAAAAATGATCCACCATAGGATCACAGATCGGACGGCTGTACGAGTAACGCACTGTGAGAATGGTGCGTTACTCGTACCGTAATATCTCCCCCCGCGAGGGGGCTCGAAGAGGAGGTCTTGACGAGGACTTGGCAACGAGGTCTCAACTGGGAGGTCACCACGACGATGTCTCGTCCAGGAAGTCTCGACAAGAGGTCTTGACGAGGAGCTCAACAAGAAGACTTGGGCGAGAGCTGCGAGTTGTTTAGTCAACGTTGAGGACTTCTGCGGGCTCTAATGCCATGTTAAATCCACATAATCAAAGTTTTATTATAACACAATACATTAAAATTCTCCACTATAAATATACTCTATGGGGTTACAAGAATCACTACTAAGAGATGTGGGATTAAATAAGAATGGAAGTGCAATGGGCCCTCATAATGGGCTTTCAACAATGGGCTTTCAACAATGGGCTTCGACAACCAGCAATAAATGACACAAAATAACAAAATTCATTAATTGAGCAAATAGGAGAGGTCCAAACATCAAATTGAAGCATAATAAAATATTTAGCACTCCAACTATAGCAATAAGGATAAGTAGTTTTACAATGTTTCCAAAGCTCATATGCTTGACATTCAATCCTCTTATTAAACTCTGCAAAATGAGTAGGAAAGATAGACTTCGGGGATTTTAATCACATATGCCACAACATCAAATGATCGTTATTAGTAGTTATGCTCCAAAGCCCTGTTTAGTGTCCATCATGTAGACTCCTTGATGTAGATTAAAACTAGGGTTTTGAAAACTAGGGCTAGCGAGGAGTCACACATCTTAGGTGACGTAGATTCATTCTGTGTATGTCCTGATTCTCCTAGCTCACTACAAACACTTGAGCCTAGTGACATTATGTTTGATGGTCACCCACCCATAGCCCTAGTATCACCACCACATGTTGATTTCATATTTGGAGAATATCACTTTACCTCATTCCGTTATCCAATAGATATAAATGTGTCTAAAAAAATTTATTATCAAATTATCAACATATTTAAAAGAACTCGTATCTTAAGGATAATAAGAACTCCAAAAACTTTCACTCCCAATAAGGATGCACGTTTTTAAGGATTTCTTCAGAAATTTTTAAATAATAAAATTGGAGTCAATTTTAAAATTTGCAATATTATATTTGATATAAGCGAAATTGTGAGATTGCAACATTATATTAAATATTTTATATCAAATTTTTGGAATGTGCTAAGCGGACGAATGGACATCAAACTCGAGTTTAGTAGCCTTTATCACTCTCTAACCGATGGATGGACTGAATTCGTTAATAAGAGTTTGGAGAACCTTCTTAGGCGTATAATTGAGGAGAATCCGACGCAATGGGATCTAGTACCTCCACGAGCAAATTTCACATGTAATAATTCTAAAAACCGCTCTCTTAATATATCTCCTTTCAAGATGTTGTCTGCATTGCTCCACCCACCTGGCCGTCATCATCTTTCATTCCATGAACGTATTTCTTCGATGCGCAAGCCCATATTAATTATTTTAAAGAACTGCATAAATTTACTACTAATATTCTGCGAGCAACCTTTGAACATTACAAACTCACGGTCGGTCGTTATCGCTATGAGTTGTACTTTTCAAAGAGAGGTCTGGCGATTGCTTACTGCAGGAGGTTTGGTCTAGTTCATGTTCTGCAGCGCATTGGGACACCAGTTGAGCCACCAGTCGAGGCTCCGGATATTCCACCCGATCTAGCACTAGTGACGATGTCAGATCTCTCCATCGCCAGTTTTTGCGAAGTCTCGTCGGGTTCGAGCTCTTTCAACCCTGGGAGAATTGATGCATCCTTCGTCGCATAAGTCGCGGATTTTAAATTTTCAGCATTTATTTATTATCGTGTATTTCTTCCGCGCACCTGCTTTTATTTGAAATAGTTCGGCTCTTCGGGTTGACCGTCCGATGAGATCTTACATAAAAAGGTGGTAATTCTGGTAGTTAGGACGTAACGGGCAAGCTTAAAATTATTTAATATGTATAAATTTAAAATGAAAATAAAAAAAGAAATAGGAAATATTATGTTTGGAAATTATTTCAAATGCTGTAAACAAATGGAAACTATTATTTAGGAAAAAAATATGTTGGAACAAGAATTATCAGACAAAAATTCAATTGGAAAGAAATATGTATGAGATAATTATTTGGGGGAAAGAGTTAATTAAAAGATTTGAAGAGAAGAAAACTGAATTCAATATTTAAGGCCACTATGTGCAAAGAAAAAGGGGAGAAATCGGATAATAAAGAATTGATTCTTCATCTGTATAACCAGTAATTCATCGAGGTCAAAGAAGATCGAGGGCGGCTTAAAAGATCTCACCCACCTGGGGCGAGTAGGGAAGATCTCGCAGGATGATGGCTCGGCAAAGTCCCGGGTTGCCGTCTCGGCAGGGCCCCAGAAGCATGCAAGGGCTCCCGCCTCGCGGCGAGCGGACCGCGAGGGGGAGGCTAGCCAGGTAGGTGTGTATGGCACCGGGGGGATAGGGAGTGGTGCCCTCACGGGCCACTCGGAGAAGGGGATCTCACGAGCCTCGCTCGCGGAAGGACTCGCGAGTTGCGTTTGGCGAGGCGAGTGGGGGCCCGCCCCTACTCGCAAGAGGAGATCTCGCGAGCCCAGCTCGCAGGGAGAGAGGCGAGTGGCGCTTTCACGGGCCACTCGCCCAGCAAGGGTCGACAGGTGAATCTACCTGGATACTCTTGGTGGTCTGCCCATGGCCTCTTAGAACAACGGAGTTTGGCTGTTAGCAGACCAATTTGGGGTGCATTTAGAAAAACCAAAAGGCTGGATTACGCTATTAGCAGACCAGACTAGAAGAGCTATATATAGACCTTAAAGGGCACTTTGGAGAGAATTCCAGTTTCTTGGCTTCTTCCTCCCTAGGTTCTTTGGTTAGCTCCTCAGGCTCTCCAAGGTGCCCAGCTTCAGCTTTGGCTTGGGAGGGGAAGCGCTCTAAGATCTTTCGGGTGTGTGGTGGGACCTCCGTGCTGTAGCCAAGGGTCTGTGTTAAGCTCTTAGTCTCCGGTCCGCTTCTTCTGCGGGATCAGTAGGTGCTACCTGCCTCCTTTTAGGGGTCCGATCTCCTCGTTGGGGCCAAGTCTTGGTTCCAACATTATCAATTTTTTTTGCCTTGCCGGTACTTGCCTACCTCCCTCCCAGTACAGCCATCTCCAGCCAGCCCCGTTTCCGCCGACCTACCCCACTGCTCAGCCCGCCGGCCTACTCCACCACTCAATCCGCCGGCCTACAGCAAGTCCGTATCCGTCGATCTCCTCCGTTCGGCTGTTGCGCGCTCGCCTCCACCGCATCCACGTTCCCCATTGTCTGCGCCTCCAACCATCCAGCAGCCCCGCCATCTTTCTCCAGTGTTGCCTGCCCTGTCGCGTGAGGGGTGCCGTCGACTTCAGCATCCTATTCCGGCACCCCCTCTGTCGCTCATCTCGCCGACTGGAGCCGACGAGGTTCCCTGCTCGCCTGGTTTGACCCTTCAACAGTGCTCCTCAACTTTTGATTGGGTCGATCTCTTGTGGTAACCTTGCTGATTTCTCGCTCACAAATAATTGGTTTAAGTTTATGCATAACGTAAATAATTAAAGACTTGCCCGAACGTTCAATCGCTTTAATTATCGTATTTCATAAATTATTATCTGTGTTTTGCTTGTGGAAGATCGGATCCCGCCTCGGTTCAATTCATTGGATGCCGGCAAATTTTCTTTGAGTAACGATTAACGGATTTTGGGAAATTCTTCATTAAGAGTAGTCATGCACGGGAAAGCTTCGCTTTGGCCGCTCGGTCCCTTTTTCAAAGATTAAACATCCAAGTATTTTTCAAAATCATAATTTCATTTTTATAACAAAATAAAATATTTTCAATTAAAACAATTAATTTTCAAAACCCTAGTTTTAATCTACATCACTCCTCCTGACTCATTTTACCACCAATCGTCCTCCCACTCACCAGGTCCTAAATGATATAATGGGAGGAAAAGAAGGTAACGAAGTAGTTAAGTTGTTTAATTAAACTGCTCACATAGGGCAAATTAGTAGGAAACGATGAAACTAAAATAACAGATCTGAGATGAATATTCAGAGAAATTTAAGAAATCATTTTACTCAACACAGATGCAAATGAGTCATCAACAAGCCTAACACTGCCATAGGAAGGAGTAAAAAAGATGACACTACTAGAAGTCTATGTAAAAGAGGAGACTTCCTAGTAAGAAGAATTATAGCATGAGTATGAGCATGAACAACGGTACCAGATATTTCCTCCACACAAGACCTCCAAATAGTTGATTTCTAGACCGCTAACTCTCTAATCAAATTTTCATTTTCAACAGAAAGGTTTTCTCGATTGTCCACAACACCATACAAGACTGTGTGAGGTTTAGCAACTAACACATCCCCCATCAGTATCTCTCACCCATCTTTGTGGGACTAAATTGAGGTGTAAGTCATAATATTTGTCTTTCTCATGCTCTTTCTTCCCACGATATGGCCACTTTAGCTTACTTCTATCTTCATGCCTTTTGGGCTCTGACTGATTTTAATTGTTGAAATTTTTGAAATTCCACATCCTATTTTCAACCATGAGACATAGATTTATCATATCCCACATTCACATCAGTACAAAGCTATGATGCACCGACACTTCAAAATGCCCAGCGTGTCGGTGTCGGACTCTCCGACACTCGTCCGACTCTCCGACACTCTCCGACACTCGTGTCGGAAGTCTGACACGTTGGCTCACACGGGACTCGCGTGTCCCGCTCAATCGAACATGCGTGTCCCGCTCAATCGAACATGCGTGTCCCTAAGCTAGCTACTCATTGTAAAGCGGGAGGCAATTTGTCTTGGAAGTGCAATCTTTGTGAAAAATGTTTTATAAGTTCATATACAAGAGTGAGAGCACATTTGTTAATGATTGGTGGAAAAGATATTGGAAAATGTGTAAAAGTTCAAGGAGTGATTTGTTTGAGGTGAAAAAACTAGAAGAAGAGGTGAATGCTAGAATATCGAGTCTTGCTCCTAAAAAAGTGTCTTTGCCCCCTTCGAGTAGTGATGGTGTCGTGGATCTACTAGTGAGGTGGATATTTGTCTAGAAAAAGGAAGATTGAAAGTGGGATAAAAGGTTTGCTTGAGAATCCATTATTTTTACTGATGATATATAATGATAATGTGTTAATGTTCTATCATTTTTTGACATTTTGTTAAGTTTTGCATTTGAATATTTAATGAGTAATATTTAAACATGACTTAGTTTATTTGAATATTTGTTAATTGTTCATTTTTTTTTTATTTTTTGTTAAATGTTTTAGGATTTTCATAATTATAAAAAATTAATATTTAATATACGTGTCCCAGCATGTCGGAATATGATATTTTTTGAGAATTGACGAGTCGCGTGTCGTGTCGTATCGTGTCGTGTGTCGCGTGTCCCGTGTCAGTGCAACATAGGTACAAAGTAAATTTATTCGAGTAGCCTCACTTCGAATATAATGTGTAGTAGTCTCCAAATCAGAAACATAATATTTTTCCAGTATCTGAACTCTTTGAAATTCCAATTTGGCGAGAAAACAAGAAAGTAGTTCAAAGATCTTTTTGCATAAATTCTCTCGTACAATCCTATAGGAATGAATATCGAAATATTGATCAATCTCATAACTTACGAGTCATTTTACTGTAGTATGCCTCCTCAAAGACACTCATACCATCCATATAGGTATTGCTTAGTCTGAAGTTGATAGATCCTAACTAGGTCCTTTTTTGCATAGTTCCTCTCAACCAAGTCTCACATCTCTTTAGGAGTTCGATAGAACAAGAAGTCAAGAACTGACTAGCAATGTTAGGCTACATAGAATTGATAAGTTAATTAACACTATCAAGTTTTCTCCTTCCCATTCTTCATAAGGATCCATCATAATAGGTGTGGGTTTGGATCCCGTGATAAACCTGAGTCTTCAATGATTCCCAATAATTATTCGAAGTGATTGAGCCCAGAGAAAATAATTTCTACCATTTAATTTAATCTAAGTAACACCATGGATAAATCCATATTGAAATTATTTCCACCACGGTACTAAGGAGTACTAACGGAACCATCGGGAAGATTAACACTTTTTAACTCGTCACACATATTTGAATATGGCCAACAAGCACAAAAAATAAACACAACAAGAGCGCCCAAAGAGATATCTACTCTGTACAACAAAGAAGCACAACTAGAATGCAAGTTGTTGATGAAAGAGTAAAATCACTTCCCCCAGAAGTGACAGTGTTGGAGGAGAATGCACTCAGGCTACTGACAAATGAACAAAAGCTAAAGAAATAGAACCAATTAAGAAAGAAGGTGTGAATAACCTTTATTGACGCCAGAACTAGAGTGCGCAATCGATAACTTGTTGTCGAGGCCAGACAAGGAACCAGAGCATATGATTGACCCAACAACCCTCACAAACGAAGGATAACACACATAAGACGTAAGTGAAGCGGTCACCGCCGTGAAGCCGAACAGAATGGATAACGATGTCATCGATACTAGAGACTCTCGCAGACGGAGGTGTTGACTCTAGTATCCCTAAGTTGTGGGCTAATGGGCGGAACGATCAATGGAGTGAGTAGGAATGTTCCTTTGAGGATCTGATAGCATGTTCGAAATAGGGAATACCGTGAGGAAAACACACTTTCTCTGTTGATCAATACCACACGTAACTTGTTCAAGATGACAAGGTGACAAGGTCACTTACATATGTACTCCGCAGTGAGGGATAAATAAAAGAAAACCTAGCTATATTTTATGGTATCGACACCACTAGGTGATTGTAAGCCAACTTGACCTACATATATGATATGACACATAACAACAAATTCTTAGAAAGCACATATAGACATATAGTACCAGAGACAAACATGGACTAAGTCTCTCACTTACTACATACATTTTTTATAAAATCAAATTCATTTCAACAAAATAATACTCTTAAATCAAATCTAACGTAAAGAAAGAAGGGAAAACTTAATTATCATTATGTCACAAACATCTAAATAAAAAATATGAGCCATATTTCTCATAATAAGAGCGCACAGTTGCGTAATATTTGTCTAGCAAAGTTCAGTATGTGCCAAGAGATATCCATGGAAAATCCAAGTGTCTAAGAAAACATATGAGATAAAATAAATGACATGTATGACATGGTAGTCTACAGTGTCAAAAATCAAGGGTAATTTATGGCGTTGAAGTTGAAGAGAACAAGGACTCTAGGAGTGCTTTTGCGATTTTGCCTCACTCCCTCCAAATGATGCAACTGGTATTGTTGTTTGAATGGGGAAAAATTTTACCCTTCAAGAATTTATATTTTTGACTCTTTTACTGGAGAAGGCTTATGATAGGGTTCCAAGAGAGATTTTGTGGAGAGTCTTAGAAAAGAAAGATGTAAATTAGGGCTGAGCATATTATTCGAAACTCGAAAGTCGTTCGAAAATCGCTCGAATATTGAGCCGAATCGGAATCGGTTAAAATTGATTCGACTCAATTTGAGTCGATTCAATTTGACTCGAATCTGCTTTCGAGTCGATTTCGAGTCAGCCCTGAATCGCTCGAAATATGATTCGAATCAGCTCGAATTGATTAAATATTATGTATTTATTAATATATTCTTATTTTAAAATTAAACAACACTAAAATTTAAACCCCAATAAAAAGAGTGAAGGCTTTAAGTGTTTCATTTGCTAAATTTAGAGGATGTCCAATTTAATTTCGAGCCAACTAGGAATAAAGAGAAAAAATGCTCCATTTCAAGCCGGCTCAGTTCGATTTCGAGCAAACTCGGAATCGAGCCATTTTGAGTCGAGTTCGAGCCGAGCCCAAATCGCTCGAACTCGACTCGATATTAGCCCTAATGTAAATGTATCATACATTGACGTAATCAAAGAAATGTATACAAATTCAGTGACCAGGGTGAGGACATCTGGAGGATTAACACAGGAATTCCATATCGTTGTTGGCTTACATCAAGGGTCTGCTTTAAGCCTTAATCTCTTTACCCTTATCTTAGATGAGCTCACCGGACATATCCAACAAGCAATACCTTGGTGTTTATTATTTGCATATGATATTGTTTTGGTCGGTGAGAAGCGAAACTTGAATCTTAGCGAGACACTTTAGAAAAGAAGGGTTTTTGGTTGAGCAGGACAAAGACGGAGTATATAGAGCTTAAATTTAGTAGTGCTAGAAGGTCTGATGACTCCGTCTAAATTGGGTGACCAAGATATTTCCCACAGTGAGTGCTTTAAATATCTGGTATCGATAATTCAAAAAGATTGAGGTGTAGATAAAGATGTGATACATAGAATCCAAGTAGGTTGGTTGAAGTGGATAGGCGCGCTTGGGATCTTATGTGATTGTAAAGTACCATTAAAACTTAAAGGCAAGTTTTACCGTACTGCAATTAGACCAGCAATGCTCTACGGTTCTAAGTGTTGTGCGGTGAATGGTGTACATGAGCAAAAAATAGGAGTTGTTGTGAGAATGCTTAGGTGGATGTGTGGTCACACGAGACTAGATAAAATTAGGAATGAATGTATCAGGGATAAGACAGGAGTGGCGCCAATTGTAGAGGAGATGCGAGAAGCTCGTTTAAGATGGTTCAGACATGTACATAGGAGACCATTAGAGGCACCTGTTAGGCGTTGTGAGAGTTTAGTCACTAGACATGTTAAATGGAGGAGGGATAGACCAAAAAAGACTTGGAATGAAACTATAAGGAAATACATGATATACTTAGGCATTAGTGAGACTATGATTAAAGATAGGGCGCAATGGCAACAAAGGATCCATATAGCCGACCCCACTATGGTGGGATAAAAGGCTTGAGTGTTGTTGTTGTTGACTCTTTTACTTTAAAAGTATTCAAAATGTGTATGATTAAATATTAAACAAAAAGACAATAACGTTTGCTAGACGCAAATGTAAAATAATTTGTTTAATTTCATATATAGCAATGAACAAAGTTCAGTATCAAAATATGACTTGTTGAATCCAGAGTAAACATTTAAAAAAAAACTAAGCATTAGATTCAATTGTCAAGCAACTTCACATATATGTCGAGAACCAATCAAAAAATAACATGAACAAAATATAACTTTAAATGCTTTAACAGTATTCAAAGAGGGTTTAGGATTCAATAAATTCAATCTACAAAAAATAACCATAAAAATAAATATGTTTACACTACAATTCGCAAAATAACTTGAGAATTGAAGTGAATTAAAATCCATTCCTACAAAGTATATTGCCAACCATTTGATTGAGTGGTATTGACTTTGATCCCAAATTAGAGATCAGATGTTCGAATTCTTATGAGATAGAAAAATATAATACTACAAAAAATTGCTATCTGAAGTGTAATCATAACATAAGCTTCAATCCTAAAAAAAATCGGCTTTAGACTTTGAATCATAAGCTTCAGAAAAATTGACTTTAAAGTTTAAGCCCACAACTTAGAAGCATTTGGAAAGAGGTTATAAACAATATGCATTTACAAGTGTTTGAAAAGCAAGTTTCAGCACGAGAATGTAAACAATAAGCATCATATGCAAGCTTGGGATAAAAACAATGCCAATAATAAATTAAGTTAACAATTTCAGCATTAAAGAATACAAATTTACCATAATTGCAATATCTAAATAATTGCACTGGAGACATGTAAATGGCTGCTATATAGTGATTTTAATTTTATAAACACTTGCAGGAAGAAAGTTGCAAAAAAAAATATTCATCACATGCATAGCAAAGTATTAAATCTGTACCTCAGTCATGTAACGGGTATCAGGTGCGGGTATCTTTAAATGTGATTTCCAGTCTTGGGAGCTGAGACCAACAGAAAAACATTGCATAAGCATTTGCAGAACTTGAAGTGAACAAACAAAGATGAAAAAACAGAGAAGAAAATGACAAATTAGATAACAAATCATACTCTCCAATCTTATTCCCAAGAAATTTAAGCAACAATAAGAAAGATAATAGAGTTTCAGTAGAATTCTGATACTGGCGCAGACTGTCCTAATTATAGAAATACCGCAATATTTTCAAGTGCTTCAAGATATTTAATTAAATATTGTCTCATAAAAGAAAGGATGAAGGCAAAAAAATTTATTGATTTCACTTGAACTCATCCTATTTAAATTGTAGTTTCGCAATGCAATTGTTATTTGTTATGTGAATGAAGAGGAGTGAGTTATTTGCTAGCCTTAGATGATTTCTGTGTGGAAATATTTATCTATTCAAATATTGATTAAAGGGGTGGCAGCCCGGTGCACAAAGCATCCCCGCGCAGCGATGGTCCGGGGAAGGGTCCCACCACAAAGGTGAAATATAGGCAAACCTTACCTGCATTTTTGCAAGAGTCTGCTTCCAGGACTCGAACCTGTGACCTCAAGGTCACACGGCAACACCTTAACCGGTGCGCCAAGGCTCCCCCTCATCTATTAAAATATTGATTAACATAAGAAAATTTCTTGAACCTCGAGAGCCCAACTAGTGAAAGGAGTTGCAGGTAGCTCAAATATAATTACCTGCATCAAATTTGGCTGGCTGGTCTATAAAATAAAACTTATAAAACATGTCAAGCTCTCCAATTTAGAGTTTCCTGAACCTCTAGAACCCATTTATCATTTTTTTGGCAATTGATTGTGTACGTGCTACAAAAGTCAATACAGCTACACATCATAACGAAAGAGATGATCGACAATACTAACAAGCAGAAGATAACCAAAGGTGAAACGCATAGATTCAATATATCACACCGAACAGCAGCACAAAAATGTAAAATTGCAGGTTTTCAAGAAAGAGGTGGAAAAGAAAATTGAACTGCAGCAAAATACAGACGACATAAACCTCGAATTGACGCCATCTGATTGAACCGATCTGCCTTCCTCTCGGTTTCCTAAATCGGTCCCCATCTCATTCCTTCTCGGCCATTGTTGCTGCTGTTGAAATTGCTGGTCAGGCTGTCCAGCAAGTAGATTCCTCTGCACGTACTGCTGGGGCGGCGGCTGAGGCCCTCTTCCATGATAATTAGAGCTTTGGGCCATGCCTCCCCCGCTGACATTGCCGATTCCGGGAGGATACCTACCTCGAGGATTCATGAGATCGCGCGACCAAAAATCAATCGCCAAGAAAAACAAAAGGCTAGGATTCTAGGTTTCAGCCAAATTTAGGTACTGTGGTATGTTGTTCGAGGATCTCTCGAGCCACTGCCACGGGCCGAGGAAGGTATGGAAGGATGGGATGCATGGGGGGGGGGGGGGGGGGGGGGGGGGGGGGACGGAAGTCAAATTAACTAGAAAGATCAATAAAATGCGAAGATGGAGGAGAGCTCGAGGAGGGAGAAAGTGGACTGAAACCAGGTTTTCCGTAAAATGGAAGAGAAGGGGGTAAAGAGAAGCGGATGTTGGAAAGTAGGAATGGTGGGATCTAGGGCATCGAGCAAGTGGAAGAAGCCGGCATCCACTATTTACCGGTCAAGCCCTTTGACCATTCCTCTTCGCCGGCCTCTCTCAGGATAAGATTATAAAAATGGAGTGAGCTCGATTGTACCAAATTAGAAACCACCACTAACTATATAGTAAAAATATCTTTTGGTGAAAGATTCATTTTTTTCAATTCTACCCTTTTGTATTATAAATTTTCAAATTTTTTATATGCGATTTTAATTTGTAATTTGTATGTTATCATCCTCGTAATTTCTGGTTGAGTTCAATTTTCAATGTGACAATTTTTTATAGAAACGATATACTGTCACACTGAGGCACGGAGATATCTCATGCATGATTTCACTCTTTTGGTGAGACAATTTTTTCAATTTTATCGTTTCTTTATTACAACATTTTATCATTGGGTTTAATTTATTCTAAAAAATGTGTAGTGATCCCATCATTTTTTAGTATGTTTCGTATTTCAAGATACGAAAAAAATAATAATAACGATGAACGATGTGTGTATGTATGTGCTCGTGTGTGCATTTATATGTACGTGCATGTGTATTTATATGTATGTGCGTGTGTGTATTTATATGTGTGTGTAGATATTAACTATTGTAGCGGCTTCTATAAGAGTGACATCTTGTAAAATTAGCGAAGATGCAGCAAGACAAATTTCGGCAATGAGAGTTGTTGCGGGACACTCGACGCTCTGATAGACAGGTCGAATTGAACCACCTTAGCTCACGAGCGAGCCGAGCGCGCAAACAGTCAATGAGAAAATTACTAAATGACCAAAAGAGTTTTTATCGTGGAAAACCCGGAAAGGATGAAAAACCACGCGGTCGGAGCTGTTCCGACCAAATTCCACTATCTTCTAGTTCTTTAGAATTGAAAGCTGAGAACTCGAGCGCGACAGACTGTTGCTCGTTACAATGATAGAGGGAGAGAACCTCGAGGGTGTCAGACTGACAGACCAACTCTAGAAAGACTTAAGTACTTTTCTGGGAACGAAGGTGAGATTCTCGAGTCGCCTTTCGTAGCTCGAAGGATTCTTAACCCGCTTAGAAGACTATCTTCCAAAGCGAAGGAAAATCTTCAAAGGTACGAAGGAGACAAGATGCTCGATTTCCTCCTTCAACCGGTTGCATCCTTCAGTACTGTGTCCATGCCCATGATGGAAGTCGCAATATTGAAACTTGTTTCCTCTGTTCGGCGCAAGTGGCTCGGGCCTGCGAAGCGTGTTGCTATATTAGATGGCAAAGAGAAAGTTAGCTCTGGTAGTGTTCAGGGGAGTGTAGTCCTGATGTTGGCGAGATCCTCGGTCTCGGCTGGGGTTGTCGTGATGCTTATTGTTCTTATTGAGGACCGACTGCGGCGGCGGCTCGTCCCTCTTCCTCTTCCTCTTCCTCTTCGGGCTTCCCTCAAACTGCTTGCGGTGCGCTTCAATTGCCTCATCAGCTGCATTATGGGCCTAGACTCGGTGAAAGATATTTGGGTAGCAGGGCACAGTTTCCCGCATTAATGCGGAGTAGAAGCCACCCGGCCGGAGTCCTCCAAGAAAAACTCATCGTAGAAGCTCGTGGTCCACCCCTGGAATTTGTCGGGCCTCAGTAGTGAAGCGGTGGAAAAAATCCTTAAGGGCTCTCCCTCGCTATGGCGTATTCCAGAAAGGTGGGAGGGGTCCCGGATGGTCCTGCGGTTGGCGATGAATTAGTCGGTGAATTGCTGAGTTAGTTCCGCAAAATTATTGATGACTCCTCTCAGAGAGTGGAACCAAGTGAGTGCTTGTCCTTTTAGTGTTGTCGGGAACACTTGGCAACGACCTTCTCATGGGTGGCGATGGAGGCGATGTCGAGGGCCGGGCCAAGTGTGCTTGGACCTTCTCCGACCATTCTTTTTTCAACTGCTCGCTCACCGAGAGCGAGTACCATGCCGCTGTCACCAACTATATCTCGCCCGGGTTCACAGCTCGCCAACCAGCGAAGACCGAGGCCATCAATGACCTCCTACCGGACGAGGTTGTCATCCTCATAGCCCACTTCGACGTTGGCCTACGACTCCCCCTATGGCCGGAAATTCGCCAGGTATTTATTCGCGTTTTTGTTTTCTTTCTCGCACTCGCATAAGACTTCTAACTGCATGTCGCGAACTCGACAGATACTCGAATACTTCGGCGTGATCCCAGGTCAAATGACCCCCAACTCGGTTGTCGTTGTACAACCCTCATTCTCCGAGGGTGGATCCACCCAAGGCCACGTAGACAGATGTCAAAGGTCAAAGGGTCAACACAGATACCAGCAGTCCAAGACAGAAGCAGAAAAGACCCTGACGAGTATGGAGGTAATACTCGCCAGATAGGCGAGTATTGACCAGAGGAGTTCGTCGAGCGCATGAAAGCAGCAGAAGACCTAGGCGAGTATTGGCCCGGCGTGTGCGAGCAGCATCAATACTCGCCAGATGGGCGACAATGGCATAAGTACTCGCCGAGTGTCTCATTGTCGCCGGGTTGGGGGCTGGGCTATAAAAAGCCCCCCTACCCTTTGGTTTTCCTATAAATAGGACCCCAGGGGTACTTGGATTGGCACCTGGACTTGAGCTTTTGGATCCGGATTTCCGAACTCTCGAGCCCGTCACCCTTGCTTCTAGCCAAGTCGGTGCCTTCCCTGTACCAAGCTCGGCCACTTTGGTTTTGGAGGGGAAGACTCTCTTGAGCTTCTGGGTACGTGGTGGGACCTCCCTGCCGCAGCACCCGGGGTCCTGTTTGTTGCTCTTCTAGCTTCTACGTCGTTGTCAGCCAAGTCATCTCGTTGGGCTGCTGGGCGAGTAGTCTCCGGCTGCATCGGTCTGAATCTTGAGGTCAGGATTTTCCTGGCGTCAACACTTTGGTGCGGTGAGCGTGGATCGTAGTCGGAGAAGGAATGTTCAGTAAGAAGGCGAGATGGTCATAGTTGGCGACCATGAGGAGGTAGTCGGCAACTTGTCCGCGAGCAGCGAGTTCGTGACGTTGGCAGTTTTCGAGTCCTTCGCGCAGCGCATGGAAAGGACCATGCGAGCAGCGCTTTAGCCGCGCGTCGAGGTCACGACGACCTCGCCGCATCTCCCGATTTTGACCGAGGGAGGGAGTCCCCCTCGGCGAGCAGGAAAGGAGCATGTAGAGGAGGAGGCCGAGCGACCAAGGAGGTCGCAGTTCTACCAGCAGACCTCGCAAGGGATCCGTTTCTGCGAGACGGAGGAGCAGGCGAGGTATCAGGATACTCGCCCCTATGGCGAGTATGGTCCCTATCGCCATCGTCACCGACAACGGTCCCCAGTTTGCCATCTTAGAATTGGATGATTTTTGCAGGCAGCTGGGAACTGATCTTCGATTCGCCTCCGTACACCATCCCAGGAGCAATGGTCAAGTGGAGGCCGCCAACAAGCTGATCATCAATCTGCTAAAGAAGAAAGTGGAGAACCTGAGAGGTAGCTGGGCGGACCAGCTCTCCTCGGTCCTATGGGCTTTGAGGACCACTCCTAGCTCAGCCACCGGGGAGACACCGTTCAAGCTCTCTCACGGGTCGGAAGCTCTCATTCCAGTAGAGTTTGAAGTCAGAAGCCAAAGGGTGGTAGCCGCCGAAGACGGAAACGAAGAATGGCGATTAGAGAATGAAGAAGCACAGAAGCTATCCCTCGACTACATAGAAGAGCTGCGGGACCTGGCCTCAGCTAGGCAAGAAGAGATCAAGCGCCGAATGGCAAGACATTTCGACAAAAATGTCCGCCTCAAGCACTTCCAAGCAGGTGACCTGGTCCTAAAAAAGGTGGATGCGGCAGGAAGATCGGCAGCCGTCGGGAAGCTTAACCTAAACTGGGAAGGACCCTTTATCATCCAGGAAGCACTCCTGACAGGAGGGTACCGCTTGCAGAACCAGGAAGGCGAGCTGCTTGGGAACACCTGGAGCGGCGATGACCTGAAAAAGTTTTATCCCTAAGAGGGAATATACATGCCCCCCCTTGTAAATTCATTTATGTATAAATAAAAATTTGCATCTCCCTGAAACATGGGACGAGACAGTCCTTCCTATCCCAGAGAAGTCTTTAAAGAAAGGAGGCCAGTGAAGTCGATCTCCACGCTAGGTTGGGAAATGAGCCTCCGACTTAACCCTCGTAAAAACTCAGAACGGATGATGGGACAGTGCCTCGGGTGTGCGTTCCCTTAAGTCCAAGTCTCTGCAATGGCGGCCGAGATCAGCTCTCCCCTCGCACGTTGGCCGCGGTTCCCACCGACCGCACTTCTCATCCGACTGGAGAGATTACCAGGAAAAAGTCTGGACGCCGACCTCCCGATTCGGCGAAGAGATGATCGATTTAACTAGCTCAGGGGACCCTTGAATAAAGGCGTCGTGTACCCTCGAGAGCTGAAAGCTCGCAGCAAAGCAATCTGTTTCCTAAATTGTTGTGTCTGATCATGCGAGTTGGTGTGCTTAAGTGTGCTTAACTCCCTACTAAATTATTGAGTAACAGGAAGCAGGTTTGATCCACATCCAGCATCCAAGTGGGATGGAGGCCTTGGGATGGTGTGTCCCATTGGACCTCCCCGACTGCCACTCCCTGCTTGACGTCATCCTGCATCAACATTCGACGCCGCAAGTTGGAAGACGAGCCTCCGACTTGACCCTCGTAAAAACTCAGAACGGATGATGGGACAGTGCCTTGGGTGTGCGTTCCCTTAAGTCCAAACCTCTGCAATGACGGCCGAGATCATCTCCCCCCTTGCACGTTGGCCGCGATTCCCACCGACCGCACATCTCGTCCGACTAGAGAGATTACAAGGGGAAAGTCTGGAAGCCGACATTCCAACTTAGGAAAAGGCAGGACCGATTCGACCGACCAAAGAATGGGGACATTCTGGCATCCAAGTAGGATGGAGACCTCGGGACGGTGTGTCCCCTTGGACCTCCCCGACCGCCATTCCCTACTTAACGTCATTCTTCGTCGACATCCGGCATCCAAGTAGGATGAAGGCCTCAGGATGATATGCCCCTCCGGACCTCCCCGACTGCCATTCTCTATCTCTTTTTCCTTAAGAACCCCATTATTATTGAGTGATCCTAATGAACTCTTCACCAGGTGCAAGGCAAGGCCTTGAGAGCATGTGTCCCTCGGTACCCTCCAAGTGCCCTTCACAGCTCGACTCTATCAAAGGTACCTTTGAAAAAAGGCGAGTATGCAGGTGCGAGTACTTAGGCGAGTATACACGTGCGAGTATGCAGGTGCGAGTACATGGGCGAGTATATATGTGCGGGCATGCAAGTACGAGTATGCAGGAGCGAGTATCCACATGCGAGCACTAACGAAAAGCGAGCACTCAACCGCGCCTCGATCCTAAGAGCCTAGCGAGCACTCAATCTCGCCTCGAGCCTAGGAGCCTAAGCGACATTCAAGAAAGGAAGCAAGCACAGAAGAAACAGGCGAGCAAAAAACCTTGTCCTTTCATTTATATGAATGGTATAAATTCCAACAAATCTTCAAAAAGGGTGCCCAGGCGATTGGGTGTCATCCTCGCCATCAATGTCTGCATCTGCATCATCGTCACCGTCATCATCATCCTCGTCCTCAGAATCATCGTCCTCGGAGTCACTGGACAGCTGAGGAGATACTCGCAAGGGGGAGGTGGACTCCTCGGCGAGCAGCGCCGGGATGAGGACCACCACTGTCAACTCCATCGTCGCCGGCTTCAGAAGATCGTCTGCCTTCAGTTGGCTCAGGATGACAGTCACAGTGGCTCGCGCGATCTCCCGACGAATGCGAGGCATATCGTCGCCATGCATCCTAATCTGCTTGCGACCCTGGAAGGGCCCGCCGCCGTTAGCTGTTGCTCGGCAGACCGAGTTTCCAGCTCGGCAATACAAACTTGGGCGGCCTCCAAAGCCAGCCGGGTGTCGTCCAGCTCCTTCTCTAGCTGGGATACCTTCTTTGCCATCTCCACCTCGACAGCCTGCAAAAGCGAGAAGACGCGGAAAGTAAGCAAAATATTCGGCAAAATGGCGAGTATCCCAGAAGCGAGTAAAGGAGCGAAGCGAGTACCTCATGCTCCTTCTCTTTGAGCCTCATGGCGATCATTTTCTTGCACTGGGTCCGGATCACCCCCTCATATTCAAGCAATTGCCTTGCTGTCGAATGAGCCAGCTCGGCAGATCGCAGCAGAGATCGCGAGGTCTGGTGAGCCAGATACTCGGAAGACTCCTCCTGCAGTCTCTCAGCATCCTCGCGACCATAGATGGCGTGGAGCACGTCGAAGCCCTCGCCCTTGTCCTCCCAGTCCTCCGACCATGGCGGGAGGTTGGAGCTTAGAGACACCACGTGGGCGCTCTCTGATCAGATCACCAAGGGGCGACCATAGGCGTCTTCGCCACGCCCGTCGAGGTTGAAATTCGGGTGGGCGTAAGGCTCGACAGCCTCAGAAGCGTCCGCCTTCTTGCCAAGGTCCCTATGAGCGACCTCCTTCTTCTTCCGCGAGGGCTCGAAGGGCTCGCCCCTCTCCTTTCGCTTCTTGGAAGGTCCGGAACCGTCACCGACGATCAAGGGCTCATCGCCTCCTGGCGACAAATCAATGGGCGATGAAACCCCATCCCCACGAGCGGAGGTCCCCGCACCTCCTTGTGTCGAAGCTGCCGCCTTCACCGCCATAGGGAGAAGCTCGCTTGGCAGAATGTGGACTGCTGCAGCAAAAAGAAAGACATCTCCAGTTAGTCGTCAGATTGAAGATGAAGAGCGAGTATAACGAATACTCGCGCGGTAGGTTACCTTCGCCTGGGAAAACCTCAGCGAGTTCGTCTACTCGCTTCCTCCAGAACACCACGTCAAGGCGGCGATTCTTGAAGGACTCGAGTAGTTTCTCGCCGCTCTCACTTAGGAGAGAAGCCCCGAAGACGCTCTCCGGCGGCTGGAAGGATTTGTCGGGAATGGCTTGGAAGTCACCACTGATGACAACTAATCGCTCTCCCCAGCGACGATTCTTCTCCGCCGTGCCAACCAGCGTGCAGACATGGCTGCACGGGAAGACGACGCCCTCGCCAGTCTCCATGAAGTGGAATACCCGTCTTAAGACGGAGAGGTCGAAGGCGATCCCCTGATCGCGCAGATAGCAGAGGAACCCCACGATCATCGCCACTCCGTTAGGGTTGATCTGGGCAGGGACTATCCCAAAGTAGCGGAGTATCTGGCAGAACTCCGTCCACAACGGTAGTCGCAAGCCCACCTCAAAGTGGCGAGTAGGGAATACCCTCTCGGTGGTTAAGACGGTGTTTAGTCGCTCGCCCTGGCGAGGAAGTCGAGCGACAAACCCCGACAGGATGTACTTCGCCGAGAATGTCTCCAGATCCTTCTCGGTGGTGATCGATTTCTTGAAAGTGGTCGCCGCGAAGTTCTTGGCATGATTCGCACGCCGAATGGTCGCCTCGTCAGTCATCTTCGAGGAAAGAAGGAGAGAAGGGCGAGTATCGGAGAATGCGAGAAGAAGAGAAGACGATGGAGGATACTCGCGTGTGAGCTAGAAGATCGCCAAAAGCGTAATTAATACTCACCCACCCCCCTATTTATAGTAGCCAGGTAGCTTGGCTTATCAAGCACGACGGCGCGATTAAGAATAAGGGGGTGGCGAGTATTAAGTCAAGGTCGTCAATCCAACAACGCGCGTCAGAAAGGTGCCGACTTTCAAAGCGCGAAGACCTACAAGAAGAAGCACGAAAGAAGTTCGCAGGTGCGTGCGACATTCAGATATTACTCGCCAAAACAAAGGAGATAAGAAATTTCAGCAGAAACTCGTCACAAAAAAAGAAGACAAAAAACAAGTAATAAGGGGCGAGGTTAATACTCGCCAAATAATTTTACATCAGATAAAGTTAAGTGTTCAGAATTACAGGGATGCTCGCCCAAAGGCGATCAAGCGACTACAAAGAAAAAAGAGAAAAGAAGACAGCAGCTAAGGAGGCCCCTGGAGATTCGCCTGAGGATCCTGAGGCTGAGGATGTCGCCCGACCCAGCCCAAGCTGCGAGCTCGCTTGAAATGTTCGAAGGCTACGGTCATCGCGTCCTCGCCCTGTCGCAGCTGGTCTTCAATCCTCCCCAGCCGACCAACCGAGCCCATGCTCACGCGCATCTCTACCATCTCGTCGCGGTGCAGTTGTTGGCGATGTTCGAGCCTCACAACTCGACGCTCCAAGTCGCTGACAGTCTGAAGGCGAGATTCCGCACCAGCCAGACGAGTATCAAACTCTTCCAGCCGTGATACTCTCACCTCCAACTCAGTCAAACGACGATGAACGTCACTGCTCGCCAGGCGCTCAACTCGCGACTCCATCTCAGTCAGGCGGCGATGAGGCTCAATGACCGCCAGGCGCTCTAACTTCACCTCTAAATCCAGGATCGCGCGAGTAGCCCTCTCCTGGTACTCGCGAGAAGGAAGCACGACGACGTCGATCAAGGCTCCTATGGGAGTACGAGCGCGAGCTGCAAAAAAGGTAAGAGTGTCAGAGCTTTGACGACGAAAGGAACAGAGTGAACACAGTGGCGACTATCGAAGACAGCGACCAAGTACCTGGATGAGGAGAGCCCCTTCCTCGCTGAGGAGACACGCTGCGATGGTGATCACCTCGCCGAGCAGAATGGGACCCAGCGGTCTGACCCCGGCTAGGAGGCGCGTTCCCTCGACCGCGACTATCCCCTGTTCGCCCCCCCCCCCCCCCCCCCCCTTGGGAGAAAGAAGCCCGAAGGGCCCTCAGTCCCGCCACGACGCGAGGATTCGCCCTGGTAGGTTGAGGGAGCAGTAGAAGTCGAAGGGCGCTGCTCTCCCTGAGTAGTGGCAGAAGGAGGAAAAGGAGGAGGTGGCGGAAGCCCACCCACGGGCAGCTGCGAACTGCTCGCCAGCCCCAAGGATTGAAGAGGCGGTGGTGGCGGAAGCACGCTGCCCGCCAGAGGAGCCTGTTGCTCGCTCATCGGCCTCTTCTCCAGCAAAGAGCTGTGGAGAACTCGCGTCGAGCGCCCACCACCCCTGCGAGATCATGGGCGACGATCTCAGAGGAGGTATGGCCAGAGGCTCCTCCTGAGCACCGATGGTAGACGAATCTGCGAGCATATAAGAGGCATTTAACATTACAAACCAAGTTGAGACTAATCAAGGAGGTGGCGAGTTGGTAGCTCCCACCTCGTGCAGGAGTGAGATTCTCCGGTTGATTCTGGGCCGAGATCCCAGGCATGCTCGCCCCCTCGACGACATTTGGAGCAGGAGGATCAGCGACCGGCGAGTTGCCCTCGTTAGACAGCCCCATCTCGTCCAGCAGCTGCTGGTGTTGGTCGCCCAAAGGAGCGGCGACATCCTCTCCAGCACCTTTCTTCTTCTTCTTCCTCTTCGCAAGCCTCTTCCTCTTCTTGGTAGCGAGGAAGTCCTCAACCTCGGGACCTAGGCGTGGATGGATCGAGGGAACATCGAACAGGCCCACAAGACCAGCCATGGCTGCCTTAGCTTCTGCAGCATAGTCGCGCGCCATCTTGAGCGAGTTGAGAAAAGTCGTGCCACCAGAGACCCCTGCCCCTCTATTTATAGAGTTCGAGCATCGGCCAGCAAGATGACGAGTATAAGCCAATAGTCGCCAGTAGGGAATCTCGTCGAATGAAGGTTGGATGATTCTTTTCGAGCAACTACATTACTCGCAAAGAGCGGGGATTGTGTACAACCCTCATTCTCCGATGGTGGACCCACCCAAGGCCACGTAGACAAAAGTCAAAGGTCAAAGGGTCAACACAGAGACAAGCAGTCCAAGACAGAAGCAGAAAAGACCCTAGCGAGTATGCAGGTAATACTCGCCAGATAGGCGAGTATTGACCAGAGGAGTTCGTCGAGCGCAGGAAAGCAGGAGAAGACCTAGGCGAGTATTGGCCCGACGTGTGCGAGCAGCAGCAATACTCGCCAGATGGGCGACTATGACATAAGTACTCGCCGAGTGTCCCATAGTCGCCGGGTTGGGGGCTGAGCTATAAAAAGCCCCCTCTACCCTTTGGTTTTCCTATAAATAGGACCCCGGGGGTACTTGGATTGACACTTGGACTTGAGCTTTTGGATCCCGATTTCTGAACTCTCGAGCCCGTCACCATTGCTTCTAGCCAAGTCGGTGACTTCCCTGTACCAAGCTCATCCACTTTGGTTTTGGAGGGGAAGACTATCTTGAGCTTCTGGGTACGTGGTGGGACCTCCCTGCCGCAGCACCTGGGGTCCTGTTTGTTGCTCTTCTAGCTTCTTCATCGTTGTCAGCCAAGTCATCTCGTTGGGCTGCTGGGCGAGTAGCCTCCGACTGCATTGGTCCGAATCTTGAGGTCAGGATTTTCCTGGCGTCAACAGTCGTCATGGTAGCCTTCACCTGCTCCCTGAGGGAGGAGCTGATCGAGTTTAGCTTGTCAGTTTATCACAAGCTCTTCTCCTTCAGGGCCTCCAAAGATGGGACCGCTTATTTTGCGAGCCAGCACGCCAAGATTTGTGAGACGGTTAACAAGAGCCACTACTGGCCCAAAAGTTCGTGTTCGTGAAGGGGCCCTTCGGCAACGTCCCCTTCTCGCCCGTCCAGCGTGATGAGTCAACCTATCGCCCGCCCACGCTCGGCGGTCATGAATCCAATCTCTTCAAGTTCCTGGTGCCGAAGAATTTTGAGGTCGCCTATCTTCGACGGAACGTTGACTCGCTACTCCCCGTGCCGTCCGGAGCAGGTTTGAATTGTGCTCCCTGCTTTATATTCCGCTCTTCTTCCTCTGCCTAATCTCTGATCGTTCTATTGTTCGCAGGGGAGCGAGATCTTCCACTCCACCCCCTTACGCGAGGGCCGAGACTATCCTCCCCTGACTCGCGCTCGCTACCTCGGCCGCCGCCGCCGCTTGCCGGTACACTCCCGACACTTCCGCGCCTTCTTCCAAGAAGCGGCCCGCACCTGCGGCCCGCACCCGCGAGCCGCGGAACGCTTCCCTTGCCGCCGCCGCCGCCAAAGAAAAACAAGGCTTCGCCCTTGACCAAGGGGAAAGGGGTCCTCGAGGAACTGCTAGGAGTGGATCCTTCGGCGGGCCTACCAACAGATAAGGGGACCAACGAGGTCGCCGAAGTGGTCGCCAGTGCGTCGGCGCGCCCGGCCCGACGAGCCACCGAAATTTGTTTGCCTCGGCACAAAGAACCGGGATGAAGCTTGCGAGCCTCTACTGGATTGGGATCCAGAGGCCAACAGGGCCTCCATATCAACCCTCCTCCCCTCCTGGGTGGAGCAGGAGACCATCGGAGGTCACACCTTCGCCTTTTCCTTCGGGCTTTACGACCAGGAGGATGTCACGAATTTCGACGCCCTAACGTCACGGGCGCTCGCTCACAAGAGCGTGCGAGCCCAGCTCCGCTCCCTGGAGCTCGCCCACATGACGGGTCGGCGATGCCTCCAGGTTGAGAGGAATTCTAAAGAGCTCAAGCGCGAGTTGAAGGTCGCGACGGAGGAGATTGCGAGCTTTAAGGAGAAGTGGGACATCTGGTGGAGACCAACCCAGATCAGGTCGACGCAAAAGTGTCCGACGTTGCACCCGCCTGGACCCCTATCAACCCTGAGTTTTGCATTGTGTCATTTTACAATTCATGTATTTGTATTTTGTGAAATCTACGTATATATATATATATTAACTGATAAATATATATATATATATATGTATTTTTTATGTCTTAGGTTAATATATATATATACATAACATATATATGTATATATTAGGTTATGAATGTCCGGTTAAGCTCTTCCCCACTTAAGACCAATCCAACAGCCGCTTCTTCCCCGATCCAGAGTTCTCTCCCGTCAATGTCGCTCCGGTTCAACTGCTCCCAGCCGCTCCTGCACGCAGGAAGCTTGACACGATGCCGCGTCTTCCTTCCACGTCCAGCCTCAGCGTTTGTTTGCGGACAACATCCACGATGCCCTGTCCCAGTGGTTGCAGCTCCACGCTCCATCTTCTCCATAACCGATCCTCTATGCGATCTATGTTTTCGTAACCCCATAAAAGGAGAAGATTACTGCTGGATGTGAGGGGGTGAGAAGAATATCGAGTTCTTTTTTTTAGTTCTGTAAGAAAATTCTTGCGTAAGAATTTCGAGAAGATAAACAGTAGGATTTTTTTCATGTTGGAACTGTTTGATTCTGGCTTCTTTGAGTCAGGTATCTGGAATGTTAGTTTTTTTTTGTCTATGAGTAGAGTGTAGGTGATGTTAGTGAATGTTGATGGAGATTGTATTAGAGAAGAGTAATATTTGTTAGCATTTGATTCGCTCTGGAGAAGACGGTGAACAGTAGCATTGCATAACACTCCCAGCAATTTCTTCTTTCTCCTGTCGTGTACTTCTGCCACCCGTAGGAGAAGATGAACCGTTCCGGTTATTTCAATTAGGGTTGTCGAATATGATGAATAGTAACATTACAATTACCGTTGATTCCCTTTAATTAAGTCGTATGGGTGCTGTTTGAGGAAGGTTGCAGCCGTGAGCTTGGTGAGTGAAGTTTAGTTCTTGTGTTTAGAGATTTCGTGGAACCACACTCGTATACGAGAGTGAGTGACTTTCAGTTGTTTGGTTTGTGGCTTTTCTAAGGATTGAGTTAATTAGATTCCGTGGAACCACGTAGTGTGAGAGTGAGTGAATTTAGTCTGTGGTGCCCTAGTGCGATTGCGGCCGTCCACAGAGCGGGAGATCAAAGGTGACGAGAAATTCCTCGCGGGATCGTCGTTGACTTCGATTGCGGAAAGACGCCTCTTTCCGTGGGTAACTTGTTCTTTTCTCTTCCTTTGTGTGCTTTTAAAATTTCTCTTTAGGATATTAGATTCATTGTGGGTTTTCGCCCGGGATTTTGTCAGCGAACGCTACGTCGAAAACTCCAAACGAAAACGTATTTGGAGTTCACGATTTCCGTTTGCCACAACAAGGGGAACAGAACGAAAGTTGAAACTTCCTTCCCCGGATTTAGAATTGAACCATATTTCAAAAAATTCATTTTAAACATAAAATAGTAATTTTACGCTTTACAAAAATCTAGTTGCTTAATTTCTTAAAGTCCATGCACGCCCTCTCAAATCTCAATTTTGAAATTGCATGTATTTAGGGATTCCTAGAATACTCGACAGGCACGCAAACCCTACGCGCCGTCCTGCATCAACATCTCTGGGGGCCTCCTCGCCAGCCTTTAGGGCGGGATGGTAAGTTGCTGAAGAATCCCCCTTCTCCTTGTTGTTTCTTTTCACTTACTTGCCTTCTCCTACGTAGGATGCCGAAATCGCCATCCAGCTTCTCACCCGCACCTCCGACCTGGAGAAGGAGACTCTCGGGCTGAAGGCTCAGAACAGCGAGCTGACCCGCTTCGTCCTTCCTCCGCCTCCTCGCAGCGGCAAAACTCAGACACTCACGGAGCACGAGCTTGAGGAGATGATGCAAAAGCATGTGATCGCGGCGGCGGAGCACATCTTCCGCACCTTGAGGGGGACGGGTCTTCTGTCTGCGGAGGCGGCGCAGTTGACCGTAGAGGAGGTGGTTTCAGAGTTGTTCATGTCGCTGTCGGGATCTGAGGATGGCGAGAGCAAGTGGTCTGAGGACCACCCTTAAAATTTGTTGTATTTTGCTTTTTGATTTTTTGGTCGGCGAGATCGTCGTGACATCTGTAATAGTCTTTTTTATGGAATGAAATAAAATTTCACTTCTTTTTCTTCATTCTTTTATTTTTGCCTCGTCGTAACGTACTCACGCTTCCCTCACGCGTCACTCGCGCACCTTTCATGCGGCACTTGCATGCCTTTTACTCGTAGGTATTCGTTAAGCACATTCACAGACCCCCATCTGAAGCTCGCGAGTATCAGTGCTCTGCCGCCTTGCGTACGCTTATGACGACGACTTCCTCGGCCATCTGATGCATCTCGCTACTGCGTCTGGCCTGGCTCACTCACCCTCGGTTATCGCGAGCGGGTCTTTCATCGCTCCGTCTCGCTTGAACTGTGCAACTTGGTCGATTTCCCTCAACATTGCCTACCAATTCCGTGCCTGTGGGACCCATGACTCGCCCGTCTGGGAATATTACCCACCTGCCTCGCTTAGGTCCCTTCGACCGAGGTCCTCCATCGCGGGAGGCCTCATCAATGACTTGACCTACTGACATCTCACCAGGCGAGCTCTACTTTGCCTCGCTCACTTGGCGACCTTGTTGGTCCTGCCGGCTAGTGGGAGTCCGGCAGTGAATCTGAGTTGTCACCACCTTACTTGCCAGCCTCTCCAGAGATCAAACTGACCCACCGTCTAATGAGAGCCCGACAGTGGAATCGATCGAGGGCACTCCAGCACCACTTTCCCTTGTCAGTCTCTCTAGAGATCAACCTAACTCACCGTCTAATGAGAGCCCGATAACGGAATCGATCTGGGGCACTCTAGCACCACATTCCCTTGTCATCTCTCTAGAGATCAACCTGACCCACCGTCTAATGAGATCCCGGCAGCGAAATCAATCTGGGGCACTCCTGCACTACTCTCCCTTGCCAACCTCTCCAGAGATTAACCTGACCCACCGTCTAATGAGAGCCCGACAACGAAATCGATCTGGGCACTCCAGCACCACTTTCCCTTGCCAGCCTCTCTAGAGATCAATCTGACTCACCGTCTAATGAGAGCCCGACAGCGGAATCGATCTGGGGCACTCCAACACCACTTTCTCTTGCCAGCCTCTCCAGAGATCAACCTGACCCACCGTCTAATGAGAGACCGACAACGGAATCGATCTGAGGCAGTCCAACATCACTTTCCCTTGCTAGCCTCTCCAGAGATCAACCTGACCCATCGTCTAATGAGAGCCTGACATCGGAATCGATCTGGGGCACTCCAACACCACTTTCCCTTGTCAGTCTCTCTAGAGATCAACCTGACCCACCGTCTAATGAGAGGCCGACAACGAAATCGATCTGGGGCACTCCATCACCACTTTCCCTTGTCAGCCTCTCTAGAGATCAACCTGACCCACCATCTAATGAGAGTCCAACAACGAAATCGATCTGGGGCACTCCAACACCACTTTCCTTTGCCAGCCTCTCCAGAGATCAACCTGACTCACCGTCTAATGAGAGCCCGACAGCAGAATTGATCTGGGGCATTCCAGCACATATACATCATATGAACCTATAACAGAAAAAAGACAACCATATCAGTTTATACCAAATCACCACAACACCACAGTTCAAGGCTATAAACGATTTAAGTCGTCCCCGCTCCAAGTTCGACTGAGGGATACCCCTTCCATATCCCAGATGTGATACTCCCCCACTGACTTGAGTGCTTCCTCTACAATATAAGGACCTTCCCAGTTGGGATTGAGCTTTCCGACTGCGGCTCCCCTCCCGGCTGCGTCGACCTTCTTTAGGACCAAGTCCCCTTTCTCGAACTGTTTCACTCGGATGTGCTTGTTGAAGTATCGTGACATCCATCGCTTGACCTCCTCTTGCCTGACGGTAGCCAGATCCCGGAGTTCTTCTATCAGGTCCAAAGATAGTTTTTCTCTTCTTCATTCTCCATTCGCCACTCCTCGTCCCCTTCTCCTGTCGCGACCACCCTGGGTGTTTTTACCTCGAACTCGATCGGGAGTACGACCTCAGACCCGTGGGAGAGCTTGAATGGGGTCTCCCATATGGCTGTGTTCAGCGTGGTTCTCAAGGCCCAAAGGACTGAGGGGAGCTGCTCTACCCAGCTACCACTCAGGTTCTCGACCTTCTTTTTTAGCAAGTTCACAATTATTTTGTGTGCCGCCTCCACCTGCCCATTGTTCCTAGGGTGGTGGACCGACACAAAGCGAAGATCTATGCCCAGCTGGCCGCAGAAGTCGACGAACTCGTCGCTGGGAAACTTTGACCCATTGTCTGTGACGATGGCTAACGGGAGCCCATGTCGGCAGACGATTCCCCCCCCCCCCCCCCCAAATAAAGTTTTTTACAACTTGACATGTTACATTGGCTAGCGCCTTCACCTCCAGCCACTTAGAAAAGTAATCGATCATCACCAGCAGGAACTTCCTTTGGCCACTAGCCTAGGGAAAAGGGCCCACCAAGTCCAACCCACATCGCGAATGTCCATGGAGTTGTGAGCCACATTCCCCTGAATGGATCTCCAGGAACCTCAGGGCTTCCTCTTCTGACACGCAACGAGCTAGGAGCCATGAGAGAGTTTTTTGGTACAATCCCCCTTCATGCCAAGAATAGTACGCTGATTTGTGCCGGAATCGCCGCTTGTCTACATCTCCCTGGGAACTGCCCTGACGCTAGGAAGGTGATGAAGGGGTCCATCCATGATGCCCGTTGGTCCACTTTCATCGACTCGCCCTCCTCGATGGACGGTCGGAAGAGTTCCGACATCGTTCCCCCTGCCCTGGGACCGAACTTGGCTAGGAGGTATGCCAGGGTGCTCTCCTCCCTCGACACATGCTGGATTGAGAAGGTGCGGAACTGCCCGATGAGTCCCTTGACCTTCTCCAGATATCATTGGAGAGTCAGCTCCTTTGCCTCGAACTCTCCCTTGACTTGGCAAGCCACCACCATGGAGTCCGTTGAGACCTCCACATCCTGCACCCCCAGCTCCCTGGCTAGACGAAGCCTGCGATCACGACCTCATACTCGGCCTAGTTGTTGGTGAGTGGGAAATGTATGTTGATTGCCTGCTCGATCCTCGTCCCCTAGGGGCTCACCAAGATCACTCCCCCCCCCCCCCCAAAGGAATGCTTCCCTGATGCCCCGTCAACCAACATCTTCCATGCCACTGAGTGGGGTGGCTTGAGCTCTTCTACCTCGGTTACGTAATCCACCAGGACCGCCACTGCTTGCGCCTTTATAGAAAGCATGAGAACAAATGAGATGTCAAACTCGCTTAGCTCTAGTGAACATTTGGCCATCCTTCCTGAGTGCTCTACCCCCTCTATGATGTTGTGAAGGGGATGGTTGGTCACCACTTTAATAGAGTGTGCCTGAAAGTAGGGTCGGAGCTTCCTGGCCGACATCACCAGGGAGAAGGCTAGCTTTTCTAGGATGGGATATCCGAGCTCCGCCTTCCTCAGCACCCTACTGACGTAGTAGATTGGGAGTTGCTTTTTACCCTCCTCCCTGACCAAAACAGAGCTCACCGCCTCGGTCCCCACCCCAAGGTATATGGATAGGTCCTCTTCATGCCTTGGTCCTTGGAGTAGCGGGGCCTGGGCTAATTATTCCTTTAGTGCTTGGAATGCACCCTCACACTCAGGGGTCCATTTGAACTTTTGGTTCCCTCGTAGTACCTTGAAGAAAGATGAGCATTTCTCCCCTGCCCTGGAGAGAAACCTGTTAGCCCGGCCAGCTTCGCTATGAGGCGCTGGACCTCCTTTGCATTCCTTGGTGACCTTAGCTCCATGATTGCTTTCATCTTTTGGGGGTTAGGTTCTATCCCGGCAGGGGTGAGCAGATGGCCCAAGAACTTTCCTCTGCTGGCCCCAAAAACACATTTTTGGTGGTTAAGTCTCATCTTGAATTTTCTCAAAGTACCGAAGGTCTCTTCCAGGTCTCGGAGGTGGGATTCGAGATCTCGGCTCTTGATCATGAGGTCGTCCACGTACACTTCCAGGTTCCTCCCCTTCTGCTCGCGGAAGACCCTGTCCATCATCCGTTGGTACGTTTCTCCTGCATTCTTCAGCTCAAATGACATCATCTTGTAGCAATAACACCCGTCCCCAGTGATGAAGGAGACGTTCTTAACGCCTGGGGGGTGCATGCGGATCTGATGATAACCTGAAAAGGCATCTATAAAACTCATTAGAAAAAAACCGATGGCTGAGTCAACCAACGCGTCGATTCGAGGCAAGGGGTAACAATCCTTAGGGCATGATTTATTTAATAAAGAAAAATTCACACACACTTCCACCTTCCATCTCCCTTCTTTACCATTACTACGTTGGAGACCCAGCCTGGATACTGGATCTTTGATACAAATCCTTCTTTGAGGAGCTTATCCACCTCCTCCTGAATGGGCTCCACTAGCTTGTCTGTGACGGACCTCTTCTTTTGCTGTATAGGGCGAGTGTCGGGGTCAAGGTTGAGGAAGTGGCAAGCCATCCGCATCGATCCCCGAAATTTCTGCCGAGCTCCAAGCGAAGATGTCCACGTTCTCCTGGACGCAGGCTAGGATCTTCTCCTGATCCTCGGGGGTGAGCTTCCCACTGATCTTCACTTTCTCTATTGCCCCCGCCCGGGAGACGACCTCCAGCTCTACTACCTCCTCCAGGGCCTCCAACCTAGATTGTTCACCCAGTCACCTTCCTTTTTTTCCCGCAAGTGAGTGCTTCGGTCCCTTCTTCCTCCATCCTCTCCTCTCGAACTTCCAGCAGCTCCTCCGCCCTTTCCTCCTGGGCTTGACCCTCTTCTCCCCTTCCTTCTTCTGTCTCCTCTGCCTCGGGCCCCTCCACGACCCCTTCCACCACATCCTGCCTCTCCATCTCCCGGTCGATCTCCTCAGCCTCTGCTTGGCAGGTGATGGAGTTGACCGCAGTAACGTAACATTGCCTTGCTACCTTTGGGTATCCCCTCACCCAGATCTGGACTCCGCCTACGCTGAACTTGAGGCATTGGTGGAACGAAGAGGGGAAACGCCAGAATGCACTGATGAGGGGCCGTCCGAAGATGGCGTTGTAGCTGATCGGAGCGTCAACGATGACGAACCGGCAGTTGCGGGACTGTCCCCAAAGATGACATAGAGCCCACTCCTCCTTCCACCTCCTTCCTTTCACATGAAAACCCAAACAGTGGGCCATCTGAGGCTAACACCTTCCTCACCTCCACCTTCATTTCGTCGAACGCCTTCTTGAAAATGACGTTGATCGAGCTCCCGTTGTCGGCAAGGATCTGAGAGACGGTGAAATTCTCGATGACCGCCTGGATCACAAAAGCATCGCATAATGGGTCTTCGTGGCCGGGCATATCCTTCCGAGAGAAGGTGATCTTCACCTCCGGGTGTGGAGGCTTGCCTTTCGGGTTGCCTCGATTCCCACTCCTCCATGGATCACCCCGATCCCTCCTCGGCTCCCCATGTCAGCCCTATCCACGCGCCTATCCTCCACCTCCGCCGCCCCGGTCACCTCCTTTATCCTTACCAGTGGCTGCTGCTCCCTAGGGCCTCTCACCCTCCTGACTTCCAAGAACTCTAGGAAGGTGGCCGTTGCATGACCTTCCTCCAGATGAAAGTCACAATATGGCAACGCCATCCACCCTCCCACGACCTCCGCCACACAATTTCTCCTCCATGCTCCTGCTCCTCCCCCTGCTCCTATTCTCCTCCCCCTTCCTCGGTCGATCGTCATGGCCTGCTGAGGCGGGGGTGGGAGTGGCCTCGGGCCCTGCCTCCACCCTGGGTGGTTGAGTCTTCCTTGACCTCCCTGGAAGTTGCCCCCTCCTTGGGTGAAGCCTCTTCCCGAGCCCTACATGCCCCCTCCCTGCTGCCTCCACCCCAACTCTGAGGCCCTCGACTCTTCTTGTAAGACCCCCCCTCCCCAAAACTGAACCCGGTTCAGGGAGGGGGGATCTTACTGCCCAAGGACGGCCACTAGTGCTTCCTGGATGGCAACGACCCGCCCTCTCAAGCACTGAGTGGTCGCCTTGTCAGGCACAAGAATCACAATAACACATCAGAATCATATAGCGGAAGCAATAGAATAAGAAAACTAAGCACACAACTTATATTTACATAAAGAGAAAAGGCAGAAGCCTATTGTTTACTATATCTTCCTCGGGGGATACACATGTCTATAACAAAATGCTCTTAAGCTAGTCCTATACTCTAGGACACGTCGCGGAAGATAGGGGGCTAGGCTGGAGTATCTGATCGGGCCATTTCTAAGGCCGGTAACTCATCCTGCGATGCGGGGGCTTCGCGTTGTCCCATCTCATGTGATTGGTTATAAGAATAACCATTAGTCACAGAGATAAGTAGAAAACACATTCCCTCACCGGATCCATATCCTGGGGGAAGGCTAAAGTACATGAATAAATAGTCGAATCAAGGTAGATGGTTAGCAGTTGGCAAACATATATACGTATATATATCTATAGGGCCTACCAACTATAATATCCACGAGGTGACATAGACGCACAATACGTAATAAAAGTAATACTATCTTGCGCACACTCACACCCAGGTATTCAAACCCACACACACAAAAACCCTGTGTCGACACAGCTTGGACCGCTTTGCTTCAAGCGGGGTTGCGAACCCCGTGGGCCTCACCGATGTGGCTGTCGGTGATGGTGGCCAGTCCTGCCACTTCTGAATGTAGTGGTACTGTATCACTCATGCCCTCTCGTACTAACTTGGTGTATTAACTGGAACGAGCTCCATTACACTCGTATCGATTATACGAGTCTAACGGAACTGACGGAAGTCAAATCGTAGTCCCTTGGTACACAATACTATATCAGGTCATTTCTATCGCTCGGGCCTACTTTTATTGGGCTCATTAGGGTCTAGTGACTCAATAAAAGTCGGGATGTTACACTTCTCTTCTCCTAACCTCCTGCTGCCTGACCTTCGACTCACTCAGCTTCTCCAGCCTTCTAGTGAACTCCGGGTTGGCCGCTTCCCATTCGATTTCCTCCGCCGCCCTCTCCATCAGCTCCTTGAATAACAGGGGGGCCTTCCGCTTCAGGTTCATCTTGAAGAACCCCTCCCGCAGCCCCACCGTGAAGGCAAGCTGGAGGGTGAACTCGGGAACCTCCTAGATGAGCAGGACCTCCTCCTGGAATCGGTCCACGTAGTGGGTCAGCGACTCCCCTGGTCCCTGCTTGATCTTGAAGAGCGCCTCGGCATCCTTTTTACTCTTCTTCGGGGTCGAGAAGCGTAGCTAAAAGCTACGATGCAGGTCCTCGAACGTGTAGATCGACCCCACTGGGAGCTGGTGAAACCAGTCCCGTGCCTTCTCCTTCAAGGTGATGGCAAAGAGTCGGCATTTGAAAGCATCCGACATAAGCCGAATGGAGAACGTGTCCTCAAACCATTGCAGGTGCTGGACGGGGTCATCCTTGTCAGTGTAGTAGACCATATCCGGCTCCCTGAAACTTTCTGAAATGGGAGCGGAAAGCACCAGCTCGCGGAATGGGCTCCCCCCGCTCGCCGTCCTTGCCTGCCCCACTCGCCCCACGAGTTCACCCACCGGGCTCGCGCTCGCCGGGCTGGGGAACAACTCTCTCCCTGGTAGATCTCGCCCCGGCGCCTCGTCGACCTGCTCCTTTCCGAGCCTCTGCCCCGGGGCATTCTCGCCTACCCCCGACGGCGGGACGACATGGGGAGTTGGAGTTGCGAACTCGCCCCGCGCCGCGGCATAGGCGAGGTTGATCATCTCGAGCACCTCCCTTCGAAAGTCGTCCAACATCTCCACAGTCGCTGGCGAGCCAGATGGTGTCGAGCCGCCATAGCCGGCACCTTGCTCATCCTCTCCAGTCATGTTACCTCCTTGGGAATTTATGGTACTAGCTGCGTTCCACGCTCACCGCACCCAAAATATTGGAACCGAGATTCGGCCCAACGAGGAGTTCGAACCCCCTAAAAGGGGGCAGCTAGCACCTACTGATACCGCGGAGGAACCTGACCAAAGATTTAGAACAAAACACCGACCCTTGGCTGCAACGTGGAGGTTCCACCACGCACCCGGAAGATCTTAGAGCGCTTCCCCTCCCAAGCCAAAAGCTGAAGTTGGGCACCTTGGAGAGACTGAGGAGCTAACCGAAATGTCCTAAGGAGGAAGAAGCCAAAGAAATCGGATCCTCCCCAAAGGTGCCCTTCAGGGTCTATATATAGTTTTCTCAACTATGTATGCTAATATCGTAACTCCGCCTTTTGGTTTTGCTAAACACACCCCAAATTGGTCTGCTAATAGCCAAACTCCGATGTTCTGAAGGGTCATTGGCATCCCACAAGGGTATCTAGGTAAATTCACCTCTAGACCCCACTGGGCGAGTGACCCGTGAAGGCACCACTCGCCAGACTTCCTGCGAGTCGGGCCCGCAAGATCTTACTAGGCGAGTGGTCCAAGAAGACACCACTCGCCGGATCCTTGGCCTCCCCGTCGAGTGGGGTTCCGCCCCTCATTCGCCTGGTGGCCCACGCATTCGCACTCCTGGGCGGGCGAGTGCGTGATGGACGAGGATTGCATTCGCCCCCCTCCACTTGCCTGAGTCGCTTACGCAGAGCGGTGTGCCCCGCTCGCCTAGCCATTGCTAAGCGCACCCCGAAGCGGCAAACTCCCCCTAGCCTCGCCCTCGCACTCCGCTCGTCGCAAGGAGGTGAGTTTGGCTCGCCCCGCCCTCGCGACCCGCTCGTTGCGAGGCGGCGAGCCCTCACTCGCCCTCCTATGCCCAATTTCTCAATTTTACCCCTCGGCGAACATTGGGTTGTACATCCGCACACATCAGAGTTCTAGGATCTAGCCAGGTGTTGTACCCTGAAAAAATGAGCATCGATTGAAAGATTTGTCAGAGAATGATGCAATTTCTTTAGGGCGATGATCACACACTTTATCCAGACTCAATTTCTAACCTAAATTATTATTCTACATTGATATCTTTTGATTACTTATTATTCAACATCAAGGACAAGTAATCTTTGTTGCCTCTGTAGTTTATATGGTCACTTGAAGAGCCAACTCGAGGATTCGTGGGAGTTATATCAAACTCGGCCTTCTTCATGTCATCAACATACTTTCCTCAAACATTGGGCTCCACTTTCAGGTGAAGCTTAGTGTATTGTTTTCATATCAAAAGTTGCATCTGTATTAATAGAAACTATAGATTCAAAAAACCAAATTCTCACTCTTTACCTCATCACCATACCTAGAAAACTTTGTTACTTCCATGGCTTCTAATTTAAAGTTTTGCAATAAGCAGTAAATCAAATATTATAAGAAATATATAGTAAATGATTTTACTAAACCATACATAGAAGGGGGGGTTTGAGTGTTGGGCAGTGAATTGTGTACATGAGCAAAAAATGGGAATTGCGGAGATGAGAATGCTTAGGTGGATGTGTGGACACATGAGACTGGATAAAATTAGAAATAAATGTATCAGGGATAAGACAGGAGTGACACCAATTGTAGAGAAGATGTGAGAAGTTCGACTAAGATGGTTCAGACACGTGCAAAGGAGACCATTAGAGGCACCTGTTAGGCGTTGTGAGAGTTTAGTACTAGGCATGTTAAACGGGGGAGGGGTAGACCAATAAAGACTTGGAATGAAGCTATAAGGAAAGATTATGACATAATATACTTAGACATTAGTGAGATTATGACTAAAGATAGGGCACAATGCCCACAAAGGATTCATATAGCCGACCCCACTATAGTGGGATAAAGGCTTGAGTGTTGTGTTGTTTGTACGAAGGGGGTTTTGCGGCCAATAGCAATTACAAGGGGCGATTCACTGAACATCATCGGGCTTTACCACAGCCCCAACCTACAAGTCCTTACGGGTGTTGTTACTAGCACATCGTGTTTGGCTTTTAGCAAATAAATAAATAAACTTGATTTTTAAGCTTTATTTGAAGTAGGAGCAAATGCATGAATTTTAACGAAACAAACAGAGCCTTCTACTCATACGTGACGATACATATCGTACAAAGGGAAAATATTTAGGTACGTGTCGCACGATGATCATAATAGATCACCATGCGGGAGCAAATACAATCGTATGATCTATGATTTCAACGATGTAGATTGTTTGCGAAAATATACGAACGTATTTGTATAATACTATCGTATTGAAAAGTGATCATATCAATCATGCGCAAAAAATCATACTAGCTGAAATATACGGCGGGATCAGGGGGGTTGCACACGGTGATCTAAGGTGGTTACACGCACCTAACAATTTTTTCTGTCCAAAGAGAGCTGAAGTTACTCCCAGCCTTACAATGACACAAATGGGAACTTTCTACACGGCTTCATCTCCTCCGGTTTGAGGTTTTTATGTTGCGCGAGCCCACCGGAGTTCATCTGCGAGCTGGTTTCTACAACGCAGTTTTCTCCGCCCGCACCCAATAAGAACTCTTCCCATGCCCCATTAGAAGAATGATTCTCGACCTTCAACTCCGATCTATACTCCTTCCATCCAACAATTCATCCGACAAAGTGAGGCGATTGGAGGCCATGCCACACTTCGTCCGCAATCCTCGACGGCTCATGACCACGGCGTTCACGAGCGCCACCACCGCGCCAAACGAATCCTTGATCTGATAAGCTTTAGAATGGTAGATGTCATAAAGATGATGACTTTATATGCTAATAAATTATATTAACATTCATTTCATTCAAAAATGTGATGAACTGCACTGCGAGAAGCCAAGCACATAACATAAGCCATCGGTTGCCTTCACTTTATAAATAAAATAATTTCATTTTTGAGTGCTTGGCAAAATTCATTTCATAGAAAAGATTCAAAACGGGGCTCAGTAAGGTCAACATCTTCCTCAGAGCTTTGATTGTTCTGAGTGCTTGATGCTAAAAGAAGGAGCTGCTGCATGTACTCAGCTGAAAGAACTACCTCTTGATATTTTCGCTCCTTCTCGACAAAGCTATGGTCGCCTGTTGGTGATGATGAGAAATGGTCGTGCACTCGCTCGAAGTTTTCTCGTTTTAGTTCTTCGACTGAGACCTGATCTTGTGCTCTTCCGGAATCGCCTTGTATTTCCTCCCCTGCTGCTAAAGTTGAGCACTGCTGTGGTTTGGCCGGTGAAGTGTTGCTCCCAATGCTTCTCCAAGAGAGTCCCTGCAGAGAAAGGAGGACAATCATGGAGTCGTGTAATGTTCAAAAAGATTGTGAAGATTACTTGGATGTTGAAAATAGCGCCTTGTTGACAACATGATCAGCCTTATCCTAACTATTTAGGGTCTGCTTTATGAATCATTCTTTCTATTTTTGTTACTGTATTATGATTGTAGTGTTAAATCAAAGATTTGTTTAATAGAAAATGGATGAACTTGGTTGGGACTGCTAGAGAAGAGAGATTGGACCAAAAAATGGAACTTGGAATGGATGACACTTATTTGTTCTCTCCAAAAATTTTTACAAGAACCTGAATCGACGCTATCCTTGCACACGAGAAAGGACCGTGGGAAAAGGAAATCCAAGAGAGTCTTAAGAGCTTAACTCCCATAATGATCATAAAAATCAATCTCATGGTATCCGCACACCACAATTTATAGGTAATTGTTGAGGTCGCGTAGTAGTTTTGATTGTGCAGAGCACTATCATTCTATGTCGTTCAGTAGTCGCGTGGCCTAGCTTTAGTAACGCAAGGGTCAGAAGGCAGGATTCTCATAGATGGATACTCCTGGCAACCATCATAGGATAGAGTATCGTTAGTCAGATATCACGGGTATGCAATACTATTCGAGTACCTCTAAACAGGTACTCCTAAGAACTATTTATTCTTTTCAAAAAAGAAATTTCAACTTCCTAAGTGACTTTGACATGGGCAAATTTTGTGGGCGATGAACCAACAAGTCTATTAGAGCTAGCCCAAGCGACAATGGCCTACAACCAACTATTCCCAGTATTGAATTCACGCATCATTTATTGACGAAGAGATGACCTTGGAAGGGGACTGAACCAAGTATAAATTAAACTCCCCCCAACCCAAAAAAAAATATTAATTTCATTAGACCACATGCATAAGCAACAACAGCAACAAAATTTACTGACCCTCTGAAAGTTTTCATGGAAGTTCCTCCTCTGATACTTCTCGGGAGCAATTGCTGTGAGGATCTGAACAATTTCTGTCATTGTTGGTCGAGAATCTGGGTCCCACTGGAGACATTCTCTGGCTAAATGAGCCATTATCTGCATCTCCTCCTCAGGGAAATTACCTTTTAAAAGAGGATCAGGCATTTCTGCTACAATCAATTTACTATCATTCAAGCGGGCTGTTGACTGCCATTTCAGAAAACATTTACTTGTAAGTTTTCAGCTCCTTAAAGAATATACTAACATAAACTAAAATCACAATATTTGGTATAAAGGCCTCATCATTGTTGCATTAGTTCATAAGATTCACATGGTTAAAATAACATTAAATAGAATGATATTTAATATTTGAAACTTCATTGGAACCTTACCCAAATCACAAGGCTTTCATCACCTTTAGCTGATTTTTGTATCGGCTGGCGCCCTGTGATCAATTCCAGAATAACTACGCCATAACTAAAAACATCAGACTTCAGTGAAGCCTTTCCCACAATAGCATATTCTGGTGCAAAATATCCAAATGTTCCCAACATTCTTGCCGGAGAACTGGGACAGCTTGGGTGATCATCAGACATTAAGTATTTGGCCATGCCAAGATCAGTAATCTGCATAAATAATACACTAAAAGTGCTGAAATGATGCAGATTTAGCAAGAAAATATCTAATTTGTGCATACTTATACTGTCAGGTCTGCCTGGAAAATCTAGTTCTCGTTCAATATTTTGTTTAACGGTTAGGTGCGTGCATGAGGCATATCATGGCTCAAACATAAAACTAAAACACACGACATCGTGTTGGTGAACCTCACCCATGGATAAAATAATCCTTCTATACATGACTACATTAGATAGTTCTTTCAACAAGGATTAATTAATAAATCATATAGGCACCATAAGCTTGTTCTAGGCGTGCTCTCCACAAAATATGTGAAAATGCAAATAAATAAATAGTTCCTAAAGACCATACACGTAGGGGCGTCTGTAGAGAATTTAGTCTCACTGAGAAACTTGGCCTCTCTATCTACAACCAATAGATTTTAGGTTGGATAAATAGGCACTGGAATAGCAGGTTAGGCCCGCCGCATAACATCAAGAAAATCTTGTGGTATAAATGCACTTCAAATAGACTTCGGACCCCCTCCACCTATAACCAATTGATTTAGAGTTGGATGAATAGGTTCTAACACAACATTCCACATTTAGTTTGAGAAAAGATGGTGATTTACCTTTGGCCTGTAATTCTCATCTAGAAGAATGTTGGTGGACTTGATGTCGCGATGCAATATCCTTGGAGCAGATGCTTCATGTAAATATTCCAAGCCCCTTGCAGCTCCTATAGCAACTCGAACACGAGTAGCCCAATTCAGGGGCTCTTTACCGTGTTTTGCATCCAAGCATTCTCGTAAATTACCATTTGACATGTACTCAAATACAAGTAGCCTCTCACAGTTCCTGCTTTGATATTCAGAGCAGTATCCTAGTAGGGGTACAACATGACAGTGGTTGAGCCTCGATATTAACTCGATCTGTGGACAAACAAGTTATACAAACATAAATTATTATATTCATAATATATTGTAATGTGGGAAAAACAAATTGTTCATAATACTCAAAGACTTAACAGAGGAGATTGTTCTCAACATATATAGAATTAGAAAGTGAAGCTCAAGGAAGCATGCATTAGCTTTTAAGGATATGAGTGCATTAAAAAGGAATTTAAGCAGGAAACCATGCAAGCTGAATAGGCTTCGATTTACATGAAAAACATTTGGCTGCAATATTGTAGGGAAAATATTTATGAAGAGGAAATCACACTCACCTCTGTTAGAAAAACTGTATCTGCTTCTGCCTTATTTAGAACTTTCAGTTTCTTAATGGCAACTATCCTTCCGTCCATAAGTTTACCGCGGAACACATTGCTGCTTATGCCTTGTCCAATAAGGTTATCATTGGAGAATCTGTCAGTTGCCTGTTCCAGTTCATAAAATGAGAATTGGATTGTTGATCCTGGAATGATTTGCTTTTCCCCTCTAAATACTACAGAAATTCTGTGTAGAATATCTGCAATATAAATATCATGAATCAATGAGGCAAGCCTCCTACTAGTACTAGGAAATTAGAGATAACTTCTAAGAAGGAACTGAAGTAAAATAACAATGATTCCCCAGATATAGTTGATGTACTGGTTTTAATATCTGATTATTTACTTCGTTGAAAAATACATTTATGGCAAAATATAATAACCAAAAACATTTGGAGCAGATATAGATGCAAAACACACTAGAATTTGCTAATACCAAGTGAATGCTAAATGCTTAGACTAACAAACTTAAAATGAACCCTTGATTATGCAAGCAGTGCAAATTGCTAAAATTCATTTATATTTGAATTTGTGGACACATTATTTTGGCATTGCTATAAATTGCTAAAAATAAGAGACAAAAGTTTAAGAAACTGGAAAGAGTCTGCGCTTACTTGTGAGAGGGCTGAGCGTATCAGTTTTATGATGGCTCCACAAGAATGAAGCAGATCGGGAACTTATTAAATTTGACGAACTGTTGGAGCTTGTGTCTCTTACAGATGAATATATTCGCCGTTGAGGAGATAGCTTTTTCTTCCGGTAGAAATGAAATGAAATAGACACTAATAAAGCAATTGATATGACCACAACACAGGCCAAGAGAATGACTAGAGTACCCTTACTGGTGATCCTCTTCTGTCCCGCTGAAATTTCAGTTGAGCCTATATCAGACACAAGTAAAGATCCTAAGTTCAAAGACTATTAATGCGCTACATACTTAATGATGGCATGAAGGTGTCTCTGTAGGAAATAGCACTTCATCTCTAAATGAAGTTGATAAATCTAGGAGGCCTCTTTCTCGATTTTCCAGACCCATACATGGTAACATGGAAGGCATTCAATAATCGGCATCATTGTAGGAAAGGCTACATGCATATGCACACAAACAGATAAATTTGCAAGCACAAATACACATACAGAAGAAATAAAAAACCACCATACATATATACATATGTTCATGTTCCCGTTCAAAAACACAATAAGCATATAAAAGTAGTCAAACATATATAATGAGATGTAATATGACACAATATACAAATAGGTCCATCGATGTAGAAGGAGAAGACAAAAGAACTGCACATTAGCCTACAATGGTGCAAAAGTTGTGCATACGTAAACTTGAAGGACAGTATATATGCATGCATGACATGCAAATACATAAGTGCACATAAGATATCTAATTTTAATCTGATTTCGAGTAGAGTTCGTCTCAGACCGAGCTGGCTCAAAACCAAATCAAATGGTTCAATATCGCTTTTTTTAGGTTTTAGCTTCGCGACTTCTAGAATTCTAGTCCGTCTTCTGCTCTAGTGTTCCATAAATCCTTATTCCCATTCCCCTCCCATCCCTGTCACATGCTAAGGCCTCTAACAATTCCTTAACTCTAATCCCTAATTTTCATTCTCATCGTGTGTTGAGGTAGTAAGGAGCTTTGGCATTGATGGCTCCTTAACCATAATTCTGGTTCCTATCTCATGTTGAGATGCTCAATCACATGACTTTAATCACTAATTTCTGTTACATGGCCTATCTCACGTCTACTCTTTATTATTTGCGTCTCTACTTATCCACTCTCTACTCTGTCTCTCTAATTATCCACTCTCTACACTGTCTCTCTACTTATCCACTCTCTACATTGTCTCTTTGTTTCTCTACTCTCTATCTCTCTACATACTACTTTCTGTCTCTATATTTCTCTAGCCTCTTTGTCTGTGATTGTATTTCTCCGTCTATAGGGTGGTGCTAGCGGTTCTGAATCTCTAATTTGAGTTTTTTACTTATTGATTTGTTCTATTCTTCACTTCAAATTCAATCTTCATGAAAGAAAGCTTTGTAAATTATCTACCTCACTACTTTTTGATGGAGATTGATGATCTCAATGGCCCACTCAGGTGTGCACCGGCAGGAGGCGTTGATTTAGTCCCCATCCAAACGATCAAAATCCGCGGACAAGTTCGGATGGTCGTTTCGATATATTATCATGTATCCGTTTTTTTTGTGCTTTTATTTAGTGTTGATCACAACCAATATGAATGTGCATTATGAGTCCTCCATATTGGCTTCCATCATCATCACGTTCTATTTGTTTGAGCGTATACTAGAGGCGAGGGCATCAACGCTTCGGTTCAGATTTTCCAAAGCCGCCGGTCTCGTCACAGCGCCAACTCTGCGAGGACCTAGGTGACGACTCTTAGGTTTGCCTCCTTCCTCCACTCGAGCCCTCAACTTCCCTCTCGAATCCCACGACCGCAATCCCCCAACCGTTTCCTTCATCCCGTCAGTCCTCATCCTGATCCCCCATAGCAACCGCACCTTCATCCGATCTCCAGCAACAGTCGTGCCTTCATCCCGGTGATCCCCATCCTGATCCTCCCGACAACAACATCGACTTCACCCCCCCCCCCCCCCCCCCCCCCCAGAGGTCAGTCTCCCACAACTGCCGCTCTCCACATCCGCCGACTACCCCGGTCCACCTCCACCCCTCGGCCCTCACCCGAACTTCCACCCATATCCATCGCTGCCCCAGTTTGATCCCCTGCTGCATCCCGCAAGCCTAGTCCACAACCACACCTCATCCTCTCAATTCTCAAGCCGCCACTGCCCCTCTTACCTCGATATCGAGCCGTCCTCATCCTCTGTATCTTATTCGACCTTCCTAGAGTCACATCTCCACCGGATTTTCACAACTACCTAGTTCCACCTCTGCGTATGCGCACGTAAGTCGTTATTTGGTGTTCTTGTTTTCCTTTCATTGTATGTTCAGACCATATTTTTGTGGATGTGATAGTATCTGTGTTTGTTATTTGGTTTCATATTAACTTGCAGGGCTTATTTGCACTGAAATTACGTGCGCCTCTAATTGCGGGTGAACCTTAGCGTAATCTCTTGAATCACAGTTGCTTTTATTTTGTGTTCACTGCGTAAGCTTATGTTTGATTAAGTGCTTACAACATAGTTCGGGCTCCTCTCCTTATACAAGAATTATTTAGGTTAGACTTCGGTCCTTCCCCCTGCACCACACCTAGGGTTGCATTTATTTAGATTACACTTACATGTCCTGCCCTATGTCACTTTTCTAGCTATGTTGTTATTTCTCTCAAGCTATAATCATTCACTCATCAAATTTTCAATGATTGGTGTTGTTTTGCTCATGTTGTGCATAAGGTTCAAAGCCCTTATAGGTTGTGAATTGTGAATTAAGAATTGTGAATCTATGCATTTTTTCAATATGTGAATATATGATGGCCACAATACCACTACGTAATATGCCATTAAGGGACAAATGGATTGTATTCGGTTTATTAATTACTTTGAATTATGGATTGTTGAGTGAATTAGCAACATATTTTTGAATGTCAGTGATTAGAAAGGATGATCATGAGCATGTGTTGTTATCTAGTGCTATTGTCCAGTATTTTGTACGGTGTTGTATCTCATCATTTGTGCTCATTAAGTCGATCGATTTTGAGTTAACCTTGTAAATTTCGAGTAAACTTCTAGTTGATCTCAGCTAGAAATTGGTCAATAAAGTTATGTTTTCCTCTGCTATTTCCTCTATGCTCTTCTCATCCTCTTTCTTCATTGTCCTCTTCCGCAAACTTCCTTGTATGGGCTTGTCTTCTCCCTTAAGCTCATTTAAGATTCTGCATATTTTGATCGTTACAATATCTCAATGGTATCATCAAAGGTTTGAATGAAAGTGGCATTAAGACAAGTTTCATGGCACACGATTCATAATGATTTGACAACTGCTATTTTCAAAAATTACATAGAATTTGGCAAAGAATTAAAGATTGTTCGGAAGACTCGTTTACAGTAAATGAAGGGGCTTAATTTGCAAAACCTAAGTAATCGACAGACAATCAATGGGTTGTAGGTGGAGAGGCTCGTGATCAATAATAAGTGCACAAAGCTACATTAGTTTTCAACGTGGGACAATTTTCAACTTTATTTGAACTTAGTGCATACCGTACAAAATTTGATGTTCTCTATGGAACTTATCATCAAGCTATTTCTCTTTTTAATGTGTGAAGGTATTAACGTAGTTACAACTCCATCTACCATTTCATAATTTTATCGAGCAAAAAAAAAGTAAGTACACGTGCGGACATAATTGAATAAAAAAGTGCAGCCACAAACTAAAAGCCTAAGCTTTCACAAGTTTGAAAGAACTTAAATTCCCGAAGCCATCTCCAAAACCAGCACGTGGTTTGTTTAAAATGATTTGACATATTATGCCTAAATTTTAAGTTCACATACCAAAAGTACAGTTACAGGATGTAAAGCAGCTAGATCTGTGGATGCTTTCAGTAGCTTGAGGAGAAACCAAAGAGGTGCAAGAACAGTTCCAGTTTACACCATCTGGCACTCCTATTTCATCTGCCAATAATATTATTATTAAGATACTAGTATAATATAAATCATATCTTGAAATAACTTGCTAAACGAAAAACTAAGAAGAAAATTAAAGAATAAGGAAATCAACCATGAGACAATTTAATATCCATCTAATTCCATGAAATTTAAATCCTGCAAACGAACATAGAACTCAAATTAAAAAAACAAACATGAAGACATCACATCAAAAGCAGAATTATTTGATTAATAAATCACTTGACTTTTTACTAGTCTCCACATCTTATTTATTAAATTTTCTTAAAACAATCTAAGATCGGCCACTTTGAGCTAGTTATGTTTGAGTTACTTTAGCTCTGAGCATTCAGATTAAACTCCAACTGTGACAATCAATTACAATTTTCCTTTGCCAACACAGAATTAGGGCATTTCCATCACAATTCTGCAATGAGTTGTATACATCCTTCCACCCTTTGTTAATGGTGGGTAAGAGAGGTTCAAGATAGTGTTTCAACCGGAGGAAGGCATGGGAAGTTAACTATTTTTGACTTGAGCTTACATGTGATGGGCAGGTTCGCTGTACGAAAGCATAAACAAAGGACAAGTGGAAGTTCATATGTACGAGATTATACAAAGACCCTTATTAGTGACTAATATGTTTGAAACATCTCACATGCAAGAACGAATCTCGTGAGTAGGGCAGGCTTGCTATTGGAGAGCGAACAACAACACTCAAGCCTTTATCCCACTATAGTTGTTGAAGCCAGGAAAATTCTAGGCTCCAAAATTTGGATCAATGCAGCCGGAGGCTACTTGCCCAGCAGTCCGACTAGATGGCTTGGTTGGCAACGACGAAAGGGCTAGGACAAAAACAACAGGACCTCAGGCGCTGCGGTAGGGAGGTCCCACCACGTACCCAGAAGCTCAGAAGAGACTTCTCTTCCACAACCAGAAATGGCCGAGCAGGGTACGAGGAAGGCACCGACTTGGCTAGTACCGGGAGTAGTGGCCAAGGATGACGGATCCGAGAATTCGAAAGTAGGGTTCCAAAAGCTCAAGTTCAGGTGCCAATCCAAGTACCCCTGGGGTCCTATTTATAGGAAAACCAAAGAGAGGGGAGGGGTCTTATTTATACCCCACCCAGCTCGGCGACAGGCGACCGGCGACCGGCGACATTGAGGCGACATTGCTCAAGAATAAACGAGTATCACCTATGGTCGCCCACCTTTTGGCGAGTACCAGGGCTACTCGCGCGAGTTTACCCATACTCTCCCAGACCTTCTTCTGCTCTTGCTGGCTGAGCTGTCTTGTGTCTTGGACTGTTGGCTTCTGTGCTGACCTCTTTGACCTTGACCTCTGCCTACGTGGCTTTGAATGGGCCTACCCTCGGAGAATCAGGGTTGTACAATAGTGGGGTCAGCTATATGGATCCTTTGTCGCCATTGTGCCCTATCTTTAGTCATAATCTCACCAATGCCTAAGTACATCATGTTTTTCCTTATAGTCTCATTCCAAGTCTTTATTGGTCTACCCCTCCCTCGTTTAACATGCCTAGTGACTAAACTCTCACAACGCCTAACAGGTGCCTCTAATGGTCTCCTTTGTACGTGTCCAAAACATCTTAGTCGAGCTTCTCGCATCCTCTCTCCAATTGGTGCCACTCCTGTCTTATCCCTGATACATTCATTCCTAAATTTATCCAGTCTCGTGTGTCCACACATCCACCTAAGCATTCTCATCTCCGCAACTCCCACGTTTTGCTCATGTACACAATTCACTGTCCAACACTCAGAACCATAGAGCATCGCTGGTCTAATTGCAGTACGGTAAAATTTGTCTTTAAGTTTTAATGGTACTTTACGATCACATAAGATCCCTGACGCGCCTCTCCACTTCAACCAACCTGCTTGGATCCTATGCGTCATATCTTTATCAACACCTCCATCTTTTTGAACTATCGATCCAAGATATTTAAAGCACTCGCTGCGAGAAATATCTTGATCACCCAACTTAATAACGAAGTCATTCGTCCTTGCACTGCTAAATTTAAGCTCCATATACTTCGTCTTTGCCCTACTCAACCTAAAATCATTCTTTTCTAAAGTGTCTCGCCAAAATTCAAGTTTTACGTTTACACCCTCGCGCGTCTCATCAACCAAAATGATATCATCCACAAACAATAAACGCCAAGGTATTGCTTGTTGGATATGTCCGATAAGCTCGTCTAAGATAAGGGTAAAGAGATAAGGGCTTAAAGATGAACCTTGATGTAAGCCAACAGTGATCGGGAATTCCTGTGTTAATCCTTCGGATGTCCTCACCCTCGTCACTGATTTGTATACATATCTTTGATTATGTCAATGTATGATACATTTACACCTTTCTTTTCTAAGACTCTCCATAAGATCTCTATTGGAACCCTATCATAAGTCTTCTCAAGATCGATAAACAACAAATGCAAATCTTGTTTTCTTTCTCGATAGTTGTCAATGAGTCTCCTCAAGAGATGTTAGCTTCCATGGTCGACCGCCCTGGCATGAATCCAAATTGATTCTCTGAGATGCTAGTCTCTCATCTTACTCTTCTTTCTATTACTCGTTCCCATAGTTTCATGGTATAACTCATTATTTTAAATCCTCTGTAATTAACACAATTTTGTATATCTATTTTGTTCTTATACAAAGGTACCAAGATACTTTCTCTCCATTGGTCTGGCATCCTCTTTGACTTCAGTATCTTATTGAAGAAACATGTAAGCCACAAAATTTCTTTTTTCCCTAGAAATTTTCATACTTCGATGGGTATATCGTATAGCACAACCGCTTTTCCATTGTTTATCTTCTTTAGAGCATCATTTACCTCTGATACTTGAATTTTACGATAAAACGTTATGTTTCTATACTCCTCTGATAAAACGTTTTCGCTATTGGAGAGCGAAAACAAAGGAAAGTTGATAGTTCATATGGATGAGATTCTATAAAAAAAAATTATTCGCTATTAGTGCATTCAAAATACCTCTCATAGGTTAGAACTGCATTCATGAGCTATGCTAAGTTGAACTCGGACAAAACACGGACACCCTTAAGCACACTTGTATAAGTTCATTGTAATATTTTATTGGAGAACAACCTTAACAAAAATAATTTGGAAATGAGGAAATTGTTAATGATGAAATCTGATCCAGTCTAACCCAAGAAGTACTGCACCCTTTCTCCCTATCTGGGACGGGTTTTAATGAAGGTCAATTTTAGTTTTTAGGGGATTTGGGGTTTCTATATTGTAATGCATTTGAGACATTATAGATATGGGATCTCGGATTGTAGCCATCAGGGTTAGGATTGTTATATTACAGAATAGTGGAATCTTCGGTTGACTGCGTCGTAGTGGATGTAGCCTACTTTGGTGAATCACATTAAAATATTGGATTTTTTGTGTGTGCGTGTGTGAATTTTTCATTTCTTTTTTCCCAGTGTTGTTGATTTTTAACTTAAACTCCTCTTCAAAGGAAAACAAAGCCCTTCTCTTTCTTCAAAGTGGGTGATCTACGAAAATTAAACAACAAACCACAAAGAATGATCTGAGTTCTACATAAGCATAAAATCAATCCCTAACTTCAATGCACTGAGTTCAATATTATAACAGTAAATTCGTTTGGACGGAATTGAGGTCCTGCAATTATAGTTGGAGGTCCATTTTCATTGGATTTGGATCTCCAATTCCAATTTCGGAGCCCAAATTTCATCCAACTGAACGGACCCCAAGTTAATTTCTTAGTAAGGAAGTTTTAGTGTGAGCAATACCAAACAATATAATATACCTGGCATGCAATGACAGGATGTAGAACAATTATATGCGTCGGTGGAATTAAGAACTGGTAGAGGATTAGAAGCACAATTGCAAACCCATTTCACTTCGTCTAGCCTATTTGAAGGCATTTCTGGCAAGAATGAAGTTAATCAATAAGAATAAGAACATCCATATCCAAGAAAATTTTCAATTAGAAAGATATATCATGGGTTTTAGCAATTATATTTTGTACTATCCAGTTGTTCAAAAACTTAAATATATAAACTAACCACAGCTAATGAAATTCAAGTATAGTAGTGAACTGAAGCAAATTGAAGCAACTTTCATAAACAGATCCATCAACCCTGTTTTGAAAATTCCCTTGGTGGCTGCAACCAAAGAAAGAACAATATTATAGGCACGCCTTTTGTTTATTATAAGCAAAGAATACACAAATTAGTAACTAAATTTATCATGGGATGGAACATATTTAGATGAAGGTCAATGGAAGAAGATGATACATGTAACCATGATTTGAATTCAACAAGCAAAACAAACAAAATCCTCCCAAAGAGGGAATCACTAATACAATTAGAGAAGATTATTGCTGGATGTCTTGTATTATAGTTTCTCAAGGAACTGGATGCATGATCGGAATCCTCATAGAATGCACCCGAGTCATCCGGGTCAATGGGAAGTGACTCTTGCAGCGGACCAGCTTAGTTGTCAGAATCTGAGGTCATGGGTAAGCTCATTTGTGTGGTATTCTAGGGGCAGTTCCCCTACAAGAATATTTTTATTTAGCAAAGATATCATAGTAATTATGCTCCTACATAAATCCTCAATATATAAACAGTTGTGTGTTCCTCTTGTTTACGTTTTTTGGATATAGATTGTTGGATTTGTGACACCTCACGAATCCGTGTGCCCGGATTATTGAGATCGCGACACCTCATCAATCTGCGTGCCTATTGGTTTCCATATTCAGGCGTATTCATCTTATGGAAATATATCATGAGGAGAATAATCATCTTGCTATTTTGGGCTGAGCCAAATTTGGCTTGTGATATTCTCTCATAATTGAGAGATTTTGTTTTCTCTCATATAAATAGGAGGCAGCCCCCCCCCCCCCCCCCCCCATCCGGAGATAAGACAAGAAATTATTGAGATCTACAATCTGGGAGGTGCAGTAGCAGTTTTCTTTCGGCAATCAGAAGTTATTTGGCTAGTGCTTCCTCCGACCGGCCTTCGTCTTCGGCAAGCAGTTTTCAAGGCCGGATCTCATTCGGTTTCCCTCTGTAGCCGATCCCTAGACCTCTTGTCGGAGTTCGTATTTCTTCTCGCATCAAGCCGCCAACTTCGTCTTCTGCCGCCAATTTGTTTCTCGTCGCAACGCGTATGACCGGATCTTGGAGGGTTCGAGATTTTCATCTCTTTATCTCGATTTAATTTTCCCCTTGCATATTAGTCGTATTGTATGTTTGAGAAACTATTAAATAATTGATATCTGCCTGCACAGTGGACGTACCCATTTTTCAATTTTTCGGGGAACCACTTAAATTTCTGTGTTCTTGCTTGTGGTGCTTGATCTTTATTTTTTATGCGTTGTTATTTTTTTTGTAACCGCTCTTTTGCCGTTAGAAAATTTATTTTGAACAGGAGAATTTTATCTGCACTCGACGACCGATTTTGCATAACAAGTGGTATCAGAGCTATGTTCGATCGGCGACCGTTTGGACGTTCCGTTTCGAGTTGGGTCAACGGTAGGTGACGACATCGGTCCGCTCCCTATCTTCCCGATCTTGATTCGTGAATTTATTCGGTCGCTTCGGTCTCCGTGCAAATTTCTACAGTTTGTTTTCTATGGCGACTTCCAACCCCGGTGCGAAGTTTGAAGTTACGAAGTTTGACGGAAAGCACAATTTTGGCATGTGGCAGGTGAAGGTCAAAGCACTATTGATTAAGGAAGGTTTACACCGTGTCCTATTGGGGAAAGCCAATAAGGATGCTGAGGTTACCGATCGCATGTGGGAGGATTTGGATCTCAAAGCTATGTCCACCATACAACTTTGCCTACAAGATGATGTGCTGTATGGAGTTCTTTCAGAGACGACGGCCTCTGGTCTTTGGGCAAAATTGGAGAGTACCTATATGACGAAGTCTCTCCCCAACCGCATCTACCTCAAGCAGCAGTTATACAAGTTTAGCATGAAGGAGGGTTCCTCTCTACATGACCACCTGAACAATTTCAATAAACTGTTATCTGAGTGTCTCAGCATGGATATTCAGGTGGATGAAGAGGACAAGGCCGTTATTCTTCTGAATTCTCTCCCAAAGTCCTATGAGGGCATGGTTACTACCCTCACCTACAGTAAGGATATTTTGGACTTGGAGGAGGTCACGGCAGCCTTACTCTCAGATGACATTCGAAGGAAGTCGTCCGGCTCAGGCGTTGCTGAAAGCTCAGCTTTACTCTCTCGGGGTCAGTCTGGTTCAAGCAGAGGAGGCAAGTCCAAGAAAAGTTCAGATAGCCACTGCAATTACTGCAAAAAGAAGGGTCACGGAATAAAGGACTGCTGGAAGCTTCAGAACAAAGAGAAGGGGAAGGTCCCTGGTGATGAAAAGGAAACGTCTGTAGCATCCCTATGCCTTGAGGATGAGGACGTCCTTTAGTGTTTTTCTCACATATCCCTTCCTTTGTTTTTTCTGTATTTCTCTTCCTGCATTTTTCATCTTTTTTTTCTCTTCCCTTCGTTTGCTTACCATCATCTTTCCCATTTCCTAGTCATGCTATTTCTTAAGCTTTTGTTTATATAACTCATATTTCGAGTTATTTTTCCCTGGTCAAAGATTTCATTATTGTATGCATTTTTGTCCCCTATTACCTTAGCCCTTTCATTGTCACTCCTTCGTCATTCATGGGCTTCGTGTGTGTCCAATCAATCTCTTTCTGGTTAGTTCTTATAGGGGTCCATTTCTCCATGCTGAGGACAGTTGTTTGCATTCTTTTCTTGATGTGTCTGCATTTATCAAATTTCTCTTCCGCGCGCACATCAAATGTCAGGAGTCTTGACAGGTTCAGTTATTTTGCTATGGGAGACCACCGCTGGAGGTGGAGCAGTTGAATTTTAGCTTCAAGGTGGAGCGTTTCTGAGGCAGCCACGTCAGTCCAGTTTGTGTGCTTCTCAGGATTGAAGGAGTTTCTTATTTTTGATCTGTTATCAGTCGAAGTCATTCAGGCAGGCTTTTGGATCTTGGTGACCGTTGGGAGGCATCTTGGAGTTATCTCAGTCAAGGTGGAGTTTATCGCGTGAGGCGTCAAGGTGGAGATTGTTGGATTTGTGACACCTCACGAATCTGTGTGCCCGGATTATTGAGATCGCGACACCTCATCAATCTGCGTGCCTATTGGTTTCCATATTCAGGCGTATTCATCTTATGGAAATATATCATGAGGAGAATAATCCTCTTGCTATTTTGGGCTGAGCCAAATTTGGCTTGTGATATTCTCTCATAATTGAGAGATTTCGTTTTCTCTCATATAAATAGGAGGCAGCCCCCCCCCCCCCCCATCCGGAGATAAGACAAGAAATTATTGAGATCTACAATCTGGGAGGTGCAGTAGCAGTTTTCTTTCGGCAATCAGAAGTTATTTGGCTAGTGCTTCCTCCGACCGGCCTTCGTCTTCGGCAAGCAGTTTTCAAGGCCGGATCTCATTCGGTTTCCCTCTGTAGCCGATCCCTAGACCTCTTGTCGGAGTTCGTATTTCTTCTCGCATCAAGCCGCCAACTTCGTCTTCCGCCGCCAATTTGTTTCTCGTCGCAACGCGTATGACCGGATCTTGGAGGGTTCGAGATTTTCATCTCTTTATCTCGATTTAATTTTCCCCTTGCATATTAGTCGTATTGTATGTTTGAGAAACTATTAAATAATTGATCTCTGCCTGCACAGTGGACGTACCCATTTTTCAATTTTTCGGGGAACCACTTAAATTTCTGTGTTCTTGCTTGTGGTGCTTGATCTTTATTTTTTATGCGTTGTTATTTTTTTTGTAACCGCTCTTTTGCCGTTAGAAAATTTATTTTGAACAGGAGAATTTTATCTGCACTCGACGACCGATTTTGCATAACAATAGATCTCATTTTGTACTTTGCTCTTGACCCTCTGTCTATTGTGGACGTATATCAATCTTTAGCATACTACGTAAATCACGTGTCTTATGTGTGAGATTTTTTTTTTGCTACGATTTACTCCAGGGATCAGTTCGGTAGGACGGAATTGATGCTTCGTAATTGGAATTCTAATTCCAATAAAATGACCTCTAATTCTATTTTCAGAACCTCAATTCTGTCCAAATGAACGGACGCTAACATTTATGTTTCATTTTCTCCATAAAATGGTTCCCACAAAATCCCAAATACCTTGAATGTCATGTCAATAAGATCTTGCATAAACAAGTACACGGAAAGGAACAAAAGGGAAAGACATTCAATTGTACAAGATTTGTCATGCCAATAAAATAAATTTTGTAATGAGCCTCAAATTAAAGAGCACACTCAACAGAAGAACATTCATTGCAAGAACATAGCTTACAAAAGTCTAGAACAAACAATTCCAACTCCACAATGATAAGGAAACACAATAGAAATCACTTCTGCCACTAACAGAGCTTCCAGAAACTCTTCATTTTAAAGAATTATTTGATAACCAGAGATAAAATCACCTGTCAATATGAGCATGCAAGAGAGATTTCACGTTCCACTTTCAAATCTGCAGAAAATCATATAAATAGCAACTGATTTAAGCATTTTCAATCTAAGCTGCAGCAGAAAAGCAACTCTCCCCAGAAAAATAATACTAATTTGCAACAAAAATAATTCAATCTAACCTCTGGAACACGCTCATGAAACCAGCAAAGAACACGATGCATCCATTCAACGACACTGCAGCCTTTCTCAGAGTAAAACCAACGCAAATGAGTTGCAATCAAACATCTGAGATCCCTAATCCGCAACATATCCATCTAAGATCGGCTGACATTTCAAAACTTTTCCATGAGAGCCAGGCCATTACTTGTTCTTTCGCGAATTAGCGCAAACACCTTGCACTCGATAGCTCAAGGTTTTGAATGATCGGATTTGAACTCCAGAATTAAGGCCATTGACCGAGAAGAGGTGAGAAGGACAGATTTTGAAGCCTATATCATCATGGAAGACAAAAATTGTATATATTTTTGTACGAAGGAAGGGGTTCTACACGGCAAACGGGCGGTGGCAAATCATTCTCAACGCAAACCTGAAGGAGTGACGCAGACTTGCCACCAATCTGATCTGAGTAATTAATATCAACAGCCCGAAAGATTCGGGTTTTTTCTACTTGCGATGTACTTCTTCCAAGTGGGGTAAAGTCCAACAGCAGCTGGGAGAGATGACAAATTTCAAATCTTACCATGGTTAGATATCTTGGGTTTAGATATTGCCCGCAGGAAACGGTACGGAAAAGCGTGAAAGATCGTGTTTTCAATCAATATGCCGCGTGTGTTTATCGGCGCACGATAGCGGCGTTGAACAAAACTTTGCTTTCAAGCGATGCCACGAAGCAGCTTAAGCTTTTAGAAGAAGATAAAAAGTGAATTGGATCTTACTCTGAAGTTACTCGTCTACTTTAAGATTGGTGTCCAGAAATTGCTTCGCTCTTCAGTGTGCGCCCCAGTGCTTTGCTCGCCGGTGTGTGTCCCTCGAGCTTCGCCCTACAAAACGCACTTTGCTTTTCAGGCACTCCCGCGCTCCGCTCTTCAGTGCTCCCCCGGTGCTTCGCTCTTCAGTGCGCCCCCGGTGCTCCATTCTTCAGTGAGCTCCCCCTAGCTCCACTCTTCAGAAGGATCTCCGCTCTGCAGAGCGTACCCTCGCGCTACGCTCTTTAGTGTGTGCCCCTGTGCTTCGCTCTCTAGAAGTCGCTCTGCACTCCAATGTGTGCCCCCGCACTATGCTCTCCAGTGCATGCTCCGCTCTCCAGAAGGCGGTTCCACTCTCAAAAACGTGTTTCACTCTCTAGAAGGCGGTTCCACTCTCAAAAACGTGTTTCGCTCTCCAGAAGGCGCTCTACTCTCCAATGTGCGTGCATGTGCTACACTCTCCAAAATACGCTCCGCTCTTCAAAAGGTGCTCCCCTCTCCAGACCGCGTTTCGCGCTACAGAAAGCATGCCGTTCTCCAGAAGGGCTCCGCTCTGCAAAAACGCGCTCTGTGTCGCTCTTGAGGACACGCCTCATGTTGCATGCCGTTCTCCGGCAGGTCGGACCATTGATAGATTATCGAACAAATCAAGAGACATGCTTGCATTAAACGGGAAAACGGATACAATTCGGAGCGGACTCCGGCCAAGATCTAGGAGGCTGGTTCCTCATAAGATCCCTCTCTCAAATGAGAGCAAACCCTAATGATCTCAAAGATAATGAAACACTTCCATACCTCCTCCTTATATAGGGAGAAGGGGGCTCACATGACAATAAACAATTAAAACAACACTTAATTAATTCGAATTAATTAATTAATACCAATTAATTACATTAATTAATTAGGGAGGTTTCCATATGCGCTCCTCCTGCGATCTGATGTGCGTTGGCGGATGCATTATTGTAACATAATGCATGTCACAGGCCGCCCTCTAAGGCACACCCCCACACACATCTCTCTAAATGGCGTCCCTAACACGCACAACACAATCAAAAAACTCTTTGCTAATGATGTATAGTGATTGATGTCCTATCACAATCGCTAAATCGCTAAATGGTTGTCTACTCTAACAATGTTCCTAGTAGATTATCTAAACTTAGTGACGTCTAGTGTTTTTTCCTTTTCTGGATTTTTCAAAAATTAAAATTATTGTCGATTCTAATTTGACTTTGTGTGCATTCGATTGACTCTCGAACTAAGACAAACCTAATCAACCGAACTAAATGAGCATTCGTCGATCCACAACAAATTTTTTACTCAAAATGAATTAGTTGAGGCATTTCTCAAATCGTTAAAACACGCATGAAAATAGTTTTTGAGGTGATTATGAGTTTTTTATAGCTTGCTAAATGATTCAAGACGACCCAAAATATGAGTTTAGTTTTTATGCCGACTATATTATAGCTTGAAATATGGATTCAATTGTTTATTCAAGAAAGCCCCAAATCCGAATCAATTTTGAACACGATAGAATTTGGTGAGCTCAACCTTCCAAGTTGTCTCCATCACCTTCTGTTCAACTCAAAAACTCTTGAGTGTCTAGTTTGAGTTCAAGGGTCTGTTTGAGTACCCGGCTCTCACTAACCGTTCGCCTGAACACCGGGTCGGAATGACCGACAGCCGGTGGATTAGCCATGCGGTACGCCAAAGCGTCGAATCTGATGTATCCGGTCACGGCAAGTCGAGACACCGTAGGATCCTCAAACAACACCTCACTTAGTTTTGAGCTGTGCTTGACTCAATTTTTTTTTTACTTGGATTGAGTTAACCTAATTCGGTCTTAACTCCATACAAGTCTTATGTGTAATGCTCCATTCGTTTGGTAGGTTTTGTAGGAAGGAATTGGTTTTGGACTATTCAATTTTATTCACATGCGTTCGCTTGGTCTTTTATTGGAGGGAATTGGTTTTCCTCCAAAATATACCAGGTTGGATCCATTAAGAAAATGGCTTATAGTGAAAATCTTTCCATTTTGATCGGTTTTGAGAGAAAATCATGTTCTTTTCACTCTTAAATTAATGATTACTATTTTATCAGCATTATTTGATAATGATTACTATTTTAGCCAATTTAAATATTTTCTCAGATTTAAAGACGTTAATTATCCATGATTAAAAATCTCGCAAAAATCTGTGCCTGAAAATATCCTACAGCTGAACAGAAAATTTGACATTTTTCAATTCTTGTACCTGAAAATCATCCTGCAAACGAACACAAGAATTGAGTTTGACTCAAAACCAAAACCAATTTTTTTCAATCAAAACCTACGAAGCGAACGGAGCCTAAATAATTTTCAATCAGTAAATGTCATTTACTTTTTTGACCATTCCCATCGTGCGGAAGTATAAACGCGCTTCTTCCTGATTGGTAAATGGTAATCAACAATCGACGATTGCTACTCTTGGCGGCAATCGTGTATACCAATTGTTAAGCCCCAGGCTCCCACACAACTATTCCTGGCAGCGATCGACGATCTCTCCCTCGGATCGGCTATGGGAATCGCTACTCCGGGTCGGTGACTAGCGATTGTCGATCGCCTAGCTCCGGTGGGCAATCACTACGGCTTATTGTAATTTTTTTTAAATAAAATTTAAAGACAATTTTTAATAAAATTTAACGTGATATGAGCAGTCTAACACGAGAGGATCTATGTGTCCCGCGCGACAGTACTCACGTTGTCTGCCTTCTTCGGTGCGCAACAACGATGATGGTGCATCGAATGAGATTGAGTTCCGATCATCGACGTACACTGCTCATCAAACTGAAAACTTGATAACATTATATTATGATGCACACCAAACCTTAAAGACTCAACACATCATAACATATAGATTGAATAGAGGAGAAAACTAATATATTTTTTTATTAAGGGAATTGTTATAGGTGTTGAAACCGACAACTCGGTCTCCGTGGAGTTCGGGGTCCCAAAAAAGGGGTGGTCTCACACCTACTTCTCTCGAGCCAACTCTCTAGGCAAGAGCACTTGGACTTGGAAACGGACCCTAGGCTACAACGAGGAGGTCCCACCTCACACCCGGAAGACCTGAGAGATTTTCCCCTCCCTAGCCAATGCTGAACCAGAAGCACCAAAGGAGAGCTCTAAGGGAAGGAGAAGATCCGAAATTTGGAAATCTAGAAGTCCTCTCCTTTGGTGCCCCTTAGGGTCTATTTATAGGTTTTCCAAGTTGGGCTGCAAACAGCCAAAAACTGATCTGCCAGATTACCAAAATACCCCCGGATCTGGACTGCGAATAGCCAAAACTGGACTGTGAATAGCCAAATCCCGCTGTTATGAGATACTAAACGCAGATCAACCCCCCCTCCTCTGGAACTGGGCGGGAGAGGTTACCCTAGCTGGGCGAGGGCGAGAGGGGGGCACCCGCCCCTCCCCTCTCGCCCCTAACTGGGCGCGGGCGAGAGGGGGGGCACCCGCCCCTCCCCTCTCGCCCCTAGCTGGGCGCGGGCGAGAGGGGGGGCACCCGCCCCTCCCCTCTCGCCCCTACCTGGGCGCGGGCGAGAGAGGGGGGGCACCCGCCCCTCCCCTCTCGCCCCTAGCTGGGCGAGGGCGAGAGGGGGGGCACCTGCCCCTCCCCTCTCGCCCCTAGCTGGGCGCGGGCGAGAGGGGGGGCACCCGCCCCTCCCCTCTCGCCCCTAGTTGGGTGCGGGCGAGAGGGGGGGCACCCGCCCCTCCCCCTCTCGCCTCTTACTCTTCTTCTGGTGAGAGCTACGGGGGTTCGCCGGGCGATACCCAAAGGTCTTAAGACCCCTTGGGTCTAGTCGACACGTCTCGGCGGCCCTCCACGGTGGGCCTCACTCGATGGATATGGGGGTTGTACACAATCCCCGCTCTTTGCGAGGTTGGCACAACCTCGGAAAGAAAAGTCCAAGCCCAAATATCCATCGAGGGGGGGCAGAACCTCGCTCCCGAGGATCATTGGACTCACCCCGCTAGTGAGAGCCTGGAGTGAGGAGGACATCTCGATGGCAAGCTCTTCCTTCCGAGGATCATTCGACCCACCCAGCTAGTGAGAGCCTGGAGTGAGGAGGACATCTCGGCGTTGAACTTACCCATCCGAGGATCATTCGACCCACCCAGCTAGTGAAAGCCTGGAGTGAGGAGGACATCTCGATGGCAAGCTCTTTCTTCCGAGGATCATTCGACCCACCCAGCTAGTGAGAGCCTGGAGTGAGGAGGACATCTCGATGGCAAGCTCTTTCTTCCGAGGATCATTCGACCCACCCAGCTAGTGAGAGTCTGGAGTGAGGAGGACATCTCGATGGCAAGCTCTTTCTTCCGAGGATCATTCGACCCACCCAGCTAGTGAGAGCGTGGAGTGAGGAGGACATCTCGGCGTTGAACTTACCCATACGAGGATCATTCGACCCACCCAGCTAGTGAGAGCCTGGAGTGAGGAGGACATCTCGATGGCAAGCTCTTCCTTCCGAGGATCATTCGACCCACCCAGCTAGTGAGAGCCTGGAGTGAGGAGGACATCTCGGCGTTGAACTTACCCATCCGAGGATCATTCGACCCACCCAGCTAGTGAGAGCCTGGAGTGAGGAGGACATCTCGATGGCAAGCTCTTCCTTCCGAGGATCATTCGACCCACCCAGCTAGTGAGAGCCTGGAGTGAGGAGGACATCTCAGCGTTGAACTTACCCATCCGAGGATCATTCGACCCACCCAGCTAGTGAGAGCCTGGAGTGAGGAGGACATCTCGATGGCAAGCTCTTCCTTCCGAGGATCATTCGACCCACCCAGCTAGTGAGAGCCTGGAGTGAGGAGGACATCTCGGCGTTGAACTTACCCATCCGAGGATCATTCGACCCACCCAGCTAGTGAGAGCCTGGAGTGAGGAGGACATCTCGATGGCAAGCTTTTCCTTCCGAGGATCATTCGACCCACCCAGCTAGTGAGAGCCTGGAGTGAGGAGGACATCTCGGCGTTGAACTTACTTCTCATATAAGCAAAATAACTTCATCCATCTAATGAGGGGATTTCCCTTGTCAAAACCTCCTGGCCCAACCAGCGAGGGGTAGAATTTGCTACAAAGGAAAGCGACAAAAAACAAAAAACAAAAATAAACACAACATACCCCCCCCCCCATGGCACTCGCTTCTCAGGCTGCTTGCGCGAGATGATCATTCCTCTGCTTCTCCTGCCACTCCCATCCTGCTCATGCTCTCCATGATCTTTTCCATCTCCTCCGCCCCTGCTTGCCAAGAGATGCTGTTGACGGCTGTGACGTAGCAGTGCCTCGCCATCCTGGGGTCTCCGCGGATCCTGACTTGGATTCCTCCAGTGTTGAACTTGAGGCACTGGTGGAAGGACGATGGTACGCATCGGAAGGCGCTGATGAGGGGTCTTCCGAAGATGGCATTATAACTGCTAGGAGCGTCAACTATGACGACCCGACAGTTCCTTGAGCCTCCCCCCATCGTCACTTGGAGTCCAACTCCACCCTCTACCTCTTTCCTTTCTCCGGAGAATCCGAATAAGGGTCCATCTGAGGCCATCACCCTCCTTGACTCCACCTTCAACTCGTCAAATGCCTTCTTGAAAATGACGTTGACAGAGCTCCCGTTGTCAACGAGGATCCGAGAGACAGTGTAACCTTCGATGGCTGTCTGAATGACTAGCGCATCACAGAATGGATCCTCGTGATCTGGCATGTCCCTGCTTGAGAAAGTGATTTTCTCCTCGGGAGGTGGGTCCTGTGACGTTGAAGCGACGCTGCGTCGAAATACGACGTGGAGGCTTGCCTTACGAGTGGCCTCGATCCCTACCCCCCCGTGGATCACCGCGACCCGTCCTTTGGCTCCTACGTCAGTTCGGTCCTCGCAGATGTCATCGTCCACTACTGCTCCAGGTGGAACTTCTTCAATCCGCACCGGCGGCTGCTGTTGTGTCTGACCTCTCGCCTCTCTCACCTCCAAGAACTCTGGGCAGGTAGTTGTTGCATGCCCCTCTGCTTGGTGGTAGTCGCAGTATGGCACCGCCCTTCCCCCCCTTCTCCTACGTGCTGGGATGTCTCTTGCTTCGACTCCTCCTCCTCTTCGAATCGCCATAGCTTGAGCTGGTGGGGGTAGGAGCTGCCTAGGGGCCTGCCTCCAAGGAGGAGGGTTGGGCCTCCCTTGGCCTCCGTAGAAGTTTCCCCCTCCTTGGGCGAGACCCCTCCCTTGCTCCTGACCCCCTGGGGTCCTTGGTACCCTTGACCCCTCTGCTCTTCCCTCCTCCTTCCTGCTGCCTGGGGCCACCTTGCTCTCTTGGCTCGGCCTCTACCAACTTTGCCAACTTCTTTGCCAGCCCCGGGTTTGCCGCCTCGGTGGCTACCTCCTTTGCAGCTTTTTCCATCAGGTCCTCGAAGGACAAGGGAGGCTTCCTAGTTAGGCGCATTTTGAAAAGCTCGTAGCCCTGCGGTGAAAGCCATCTGGAGGGCATACCCTGGCACCTCCTGGATGTTCTGGATCTCCTCCTGGAATCTGTCCATGTACTGGGCCAACGTCTCCTCGTGCCTCTGCTTCATCAGGAAAATGGACTCAACATTCTTCTTCCTTTTCTTGGATGTGGAGAAGCGTAGCTGGAAGCTTCGGCCCAAGTCCTCGAAGCTGTAAATGGAGCCAACCGGGAGCTGGTGGAACCAGTCCCTAGCTTTGTCCCTCAGGGTGGGGGCGAAGAGACGACACTTGAATGCGTCCGTCATGGGCCTGATGGAGACGGTGTCCTCGAACCACTGCAGGTGCTGGACGGGATCATCCTTCCCGGTATAGAAAGTCATGTTGGGCTCCTTGAAGCCTTCCGGGATGGGAGCCGAGATGATCAGCTCGCTAAAGGGTGACCCCCCACTCGCCGGCTTCGCGAGCTCCACTCGCGCGACTCCTGCTCCGAGCGAGACCCCACTCACCGGGCTAGGAAAAAGCACTCGCCCGGCGAGGTCCCGCTCGCCACTCTCAGTCACTGGTTCCTTGCCTGGCCGACCCCCTGGGGCAACCTCTCCTGACCCCCCCTGGGCGAGCACTCCTTGCGACCCAGAAGGCGGTGTCTCGGGGGAGGGAGCCGAGCAGTCACCTCCCCTGGTGATGCCTTGGAGCAGCTCCATGATTCCCTTGATGGCCGCCATGAACTCTCCCCTTCCTACCACCTCACTTGGGATGTGAGACCCCTCATCGTCTCCTCCTCCGAGGTCTCCTGCCATGAGATTTGGTTCAAGAACTTCTGTGCTGACCACTCTCCACGCTCACCGCACCAAAAATGTTGAAACCGACAACTCGGTCTCCGTGGAGTTCGGGGTCCCAAAACAGGGGTGGTCTCACACCTACTTCTCTCGAGCCAACTCTCTAGGCAAGAGCACTTGGACTTGGAAACGGACCCTAGGCTACAACGAGGAGGTCCCACCTCACACCCGGAAGACCTGAGAGATCTTCCCCTCCCTAGCCAATGTTGAACCAGAAGCACCAAAGGAGAGCTCTAAGGGAAGGAGAAGATCCGAAATTTGGAAATCTAGAAGTCCTCTCCATTGGTGCCCCTTAGGGTCTATTTATAGGTTTTCCAAGTTGGGCTACAAACAGCCAAAAACTGATCTGCCAGATTACCAAAATACCCCCGGATCTGGACTGCGAATAGCCAAAACTGGACTGCGAATAGCCAAATCCCGCTGTTATGAGATACTAAACGCAGATCAACCCCCTCTCCTCTGGAACTGGGCGGGAGAGGTTACCCTAGCTGGGCGAGGGCGAGAGGGGGGGCACCTGCCCCTCCCCTCTCGCCCCTAACTGGGCGCGGGCGAGAGGGGGGGCACCCGCCCCTCCCCTCTCGCCCCTAGCTGGGCGCGGGCGAGAGGGGGGGCACCCGCCCCTCCCCTCTCGCCCCTACCTGGGCGCGGGCGAGAGAGGGGGGGCGCCCGCCCCTCCCCTCTCGCCCCTAGCTGGGCGTGGGCGAGAGGGGGGGGGGGGGGGGGGGGGGCACCCGCCCCTCCCCTCTCGCCCCTAGCTGGGCGCGGGCGAGAGGGGGGGCACCCGCCCCTCCCCTCTCGCCCCTAGCTGGGTGCGGGCGAGAGGGGGGGCACCCGCCCCTCCCCCTCCCCCTCTCGCCTCTTACTCTTCTTCTGGTGAGAGCTACGGGGGTTCGCCGGGCGATACCCAAAGGTCTTAAGACCCCTTGGGTCTAGTCGACACATCTCGGCGGCCCTCCACGGTGGGCCTCACTCGATGGATATGGGGGTTGTACAATAGGCACCACAATTTTAGCTATTGACATCATTTTGTTAAAGGCACCACAAGATGCTAAAGGCACTTTAAAATATTAATTGCACCGCAAAATTTTTATAGGCACCGCAAATGAAAAAAAATGAGATTTTTATAGATTTAATGACATTTTGGTGATCGATGAAGGCATCGAGCGCAAATTGTACCTCTGTGGGTATCATTTCTCCTCCGAACTCTCAATTTCCTCTCAATTTCCACACTTCCCTTGAGAAGCAACACAAGCATTTTTAGCCTCTACTTTGCTTATTGGCCTCCTTACTAGAATCAATCATCAAGAGAATTTTCTTACTCTTATGGCGCAGAACGGTCAATCATCAAGAAATTTCATGAAATTTCTCTTCACAAGATATGTATTTAGTCATCATGTTGAGACCAAAAAATTAGGGATAGACGGAAAAATTCAACTAGCTTGAGGGCCGGGGTGGAGCAGCGGTTGGAGCGACAGGCTTGAAGGTCGGGGTGGAGCGGTAGGCTTGAAGGCCGGGATGGAGCGGCGGCTGGAGCGGCGAGCTGGAGGGCCGACGTCGGGAGGGAGAACGATTAGGGTTAGGATCGCGTGAGGCATGAGCGGCAGGCTGAGAGGTGCAAATAATGTTGTGCCAATAGATGGTTTTTGAGAGGTATTAATTTAGCCCCCAATTATAGCTTTATAGGATGCCAATAGCGAAAAATGACTGCCTATTACAATTCCCTTTTATTTAGAGTGATGTTATATGCGGGCCGTTTTTGGCTTTATGCGGGCTGCAAATATCAATTAAAATGTTTTTTTTCTCAAGATAAATGCAGCCCCCATCACGCCCTAATTTTTCTTATTTTTTTCCAGCAAGGTAGCTCCGGTTCCAGACTTCGATCGCTGTTTTGCCTCCATTGCTCCTTCGAATCCTATAGCAGGGTATGGGGAAGTTGGAGTTGTTCCAGCGAGTCCTGATGGTTTGCGGTGGTTTTCCGAAAGCTCCGATGAGGTAATCTTGGACGATGAGGTCGGATAAGGAGGCGTCAGAGGCGGGGCGGCGGTCGAGGGAGGCCGATGGTGGGGCGAGTTCGTGTGCGAGGTTGGAGAGGGAACTCATCAGCCTAATCCAACTTTTAAAATCTTTTAACGGTGCCAAAAAAAATGGCCCATATATATTAAAATTGGCCTGCATATATCCACAATCTGCATAAAGCTAAAACAGATCGGCATATAACATTGTTCTTTATTTATTATCGCACGAATCACACCTAGAATTTAAATAACATATAATATATTTAATTAATATAATATATGAAGGGGTGGTCGGTGGTCCCCACGTTGAAAACTGTCTTGCCACCCAACCAGATCTAGGAGCGTGATTGACAATTTATTACCGTTGGGGTTCAAATTTCAAACTGAACAGACTAGTGGTTGGGCACGCAGGTGATAGGTTTATTAAAAGCAATTGTTATTAGCACACCAGTTTTGGCTATTCGCACAAGAGAAATGTTCAACATGAAAATTGTAGATCTCGTCGAGATCTACAAATTTCGTTTTGAACACTTTTCCTAAAAATGCACACACAAGACGTATTGCCGTCATGATCGTAACTATAGCGATTTTTTAACGAATTTTTGAAAATACCCCTTGTACATGCATTTTAAGGAAAATTGTTCAATACAAAAATTGTAGATTTCGTCGATACAAGATGTATTTTCAAAATGCGCGTAATAACTCATAAAAATTGGTGTGCGAATAGCCAAAACTGGTGTGCTAATAAAAATTGCCTTATTAAATACACTACCACACTACCGCATAATAATAATAATCAACGGATGACGGTCAGTCGATACAAACAATGATTCGTCGATACATACAACAATCTCGTGTTGCATCACTACAAACATATAGTGCACAGTCCACCTGAACAGACTAGAGGTCGTACGAGATAACAACATCGTTGCCAATCAGATTGTCGGAGTTTGGATGAAGATGCCATCCGCAGGTATCCGGCGAAGAAGCACCATCAACCAATAAGGGCTAAAAATCGTGTAGTATCTAGGGCAACCCGTTTGCCACCTTCCCTCGGGAGACATTCTTAGAAGGCCGACTCTCCTGATATAGGCATAACCACTTCCCCTTTCAGGGAAGAGAATCAAGAGATAAAGAGAAAGAAGAAGATTTATCGTCTCGGAGCCGAGAATCCTTCATATAGGACAATGAAAGTCTGGCTAGAGCGAATAGACAAAGTGCTCCGGGATTCAACATGGAACTTAGCTCATATAGGGGTTTGACTCACCACCCTTCCATAACAATTTGATATCAAGAACATTTCTTTGATTTACGTCATTTTCCGTCACTTTAGCAGTCGAAGTTGCAGTCGAGAAAGGTGTTAATTGAGCGAATCCATCCGCAGCCGACCTGACTATCGAAAATAGCGGCCTACATTTGTGTAGTCCAACCCTCACACGCACATAATAGCTTTAGACCTATTTATGCGACTTTCTATTCCTACATCAACAATTCGACATGATCGAAGGATGTTGACAAACTTTTATTGTGCAAGCCAGCTTCTGCACTTCCAAACAAAGATAACATTGCTTAATTATCTTTCATGAAGACATATTACAACAGTAATTGTTCGCGAAACACGCCGCGAAAAAGAGTAGACATGAGCATAAACAACTAAGATTTCACGCATTTAAAGAGCGAGATTGCTGCATACAATCCAGCCTTATTCTCAAGCAACCTAAGCAGCTCACACACGCACGGCTCACATGCTCGGCTTCACGTTCAGGTTGTAGCCCACCTTTTGTCCCAGAGAAGTGTCGCACTGCAAACAAAGACAATTCATTATAATCAACATAACTGACGCCTTGTGGATATAAATCGCGTTCAAGAAATCGTGATTTACAATTGAAATTGCAGAGAATTTGGAGAAGCTGGAAGAATTTTTGTTGATTCTGAACTCAATGTAAGGCTTTATTTGGCACGGCGGTGACGGTCGCCAAAGGAACTTCATCCACTTTTATGTTCAAAATTAGCTTTCTTTTCTTGGTGGCGGTCATAACCATTGTAATGCCAAACATACATTCTACGACGGTGGTGTTTTTGTCCAAACTCAATGGAGCAAAAAAAACAAAGTTTCGCCAAACGAAGTCTAAGTGTCTACCTATGTTTATTGAGTTTAACAAACTCATTCATCAATGGTATGATAATGGTTGTAGCCAACCTTAGACAGAAATTTGTTGATTCTAGTTTTATTATTTATAACATTTATATGATAATAAATATAAGCAAATAAACTACATAAATACTAAAATACAATTGAAATATTCAGAGCAGTTTAAATATAGTACAACAAACACACCTTGATCAGATAGTTGACCCAAATTCCCCTCAGCTCAGAGCTAACTTTGGGATGTGACAAAGCCTCAACCCAACGACGAATGAACCTCTCTTGCCTGAGAAATTTAAAGTTAGAACAGAATCTAAACACCGCTATAAACTGATATACATTATCGCATACCGATCAGGCGCCCAGCTTCTGTATCTCTCTCCAGGCTGCTTGAAATCATTTTGCTTCGGTATTATTGCCTGCGATTTAAGAAAAGAAGATCATGAGATTGTGGCATTGCTTGCTTGCATTGATGGGGTGGAGAAATTAAAAAGCGGGCTCGCCTTGTCGCGCTTGCCAACGATCGGCCGAGACGGAATAGGGTGTCTGTCGGCATGCCTGAGTGGAGCATGCCTCGAAGGGTAGTAATCCACCTGAAAGAGGAGACAAAGCACCAATCATGAATTGAGCATCTAAGAATTCGTAAAACAGGTATGTCTGAAATTCAAAATTTAACATCATAATTGCTTTTAACTTCACAAAACCAAAAAAAGAGGATTTAAGGTTTAAAGTTTAGGATTTGCTCAAGATTAGTCTGATTGAATTTCAGATAAAGTTCGAATAGTACATATGTTAGAGTGCAAATCCTAAATTATATTAAAAATGATTCTAAGAGATTAGAATTCGAGGCTTGGGATTTATGATCGAGGAGTAAGAATTGAGTGATATATAAATACAAATGATTCTTATTTGCTTTCACTTCAGTTAAGTCGAAATAGAAAAAAATTTACTCCAACCTGAAAAGGATTGGATGGAGATACTCTTCATTTGGAACCCCTTCATTTGGTCCATTTCACGGTCAAGATGGACTCTAATTCATCTAAATGTGCAAAAATGGTTGATTATATGAAAAATTAAAAATGATGAGATTATTTAACCCATCGGATTAAAGGAGAATCAATCTGAGCCATGGAATAGATAATATCCATTTGGAATGGAGAGGATCCTAATTCAAAGGAGATAAGGGTTCACACAAGCTTAGTTTGGTTGAATTCGAGATCAATAACATGTGCTTTAAGTTTAGGGAGATTAGGGTTTTAAGGAGTGAGAACATAAAAAAAAATGATTGTCAGAGTAAGAGATTAGTGCTTTAAGTTTAGGGTTTATCATTTGGGACTGAGTAAGAATTGAGTGATATATAAATACTCACGATTCTGTAAATAGATTTCCTCCTACCTGAAGAGCGTTTAGGATTCGCAAAAAAAGTTAGTTTGGGTGAATTCGGGGTTGATTATTGTGCATATACATATGTTAGAGTTCAAATCCTATAAAGTACCAAACAAACCTGATTCTCTTCAGAGATTAGGATTTTAGGTTTAGGATTTATGATCTAGAATTTAGAAGCAAGAATGGAGGGATACGTAAACATGACTGATTCTTGTAGCATGAATGTAAAACCCTAAAATAAACACGAAAAAGGAAGAAAAACAGAGATTATATTGGAGAATTAGAGCCTGGTTAATAACAAGCTGAAGATGAAAAGGCATACCTCCTCTGTCCTGTGCACAACGTTCATCGCCCCATCGTACTGATTATTATGAAAGGCGCACTTTGGGGCGTTCACCGGAAGCGTCAGATAATTCGGGCCAAGGCGATACCGCTGCGTGTCGGCGTATGCGAACACCCTGCACTGAAGCATCTTGTCATCGGAGTAATATATACCCGGCGGAACCAGACCCGGGCCGAACGCCAGCTGCTCGTTCTCGGCAAAGAAGTTGTCAATGTTCCGATCGAGCACCAGCCGGCCGACAGGCTGCAGCGGGATCAAGTCCTCCGGCCAGGTCTTGGTATCATCGAGCGGGTCGAAGTCCAACTGTTCTTCGTGATCCGGGTCTAGGACCTGCACGAACAGCTTCCATTCCGGGTAGATGCCAGCGGCAATCGAGTCGTAGAGGTCTTGGGTAGCGTGACTGTGGTTGCGGCCGCAGACGACGGCGGCTTCTTCTTCGAGGAGGTTGCGTACTCCGCAGGTTGGTTTCCAGTGGAACTTGACGTAGTGGGATTTGCCGTCGCGATTGACGAAGGTGTAGGTGTTAACGCCGAATCCCTCCATGTGTCGGTAATCGGAGGGGACGCCGACGTCGTCGAAGAGGAAGAAGAAGGTGTGGAGGCTCTCCGGAAGGTGGGAGAGGAAGTCGAACACGCGCCAATATTCTTGGATGTGCGATCTGATTTTGGAAAGTAACCAAATGAATCATACTCATCAATACCATCATTGATTCATCCTATCTAGTGAAGGAACATGAATAGATGATCACCTTGGATTGGGCTTGAAGGCGTGGATGACGTCGGGGAATTTGATGCCATCGCGGATGAAGAAGACGGGGAAGTTGTTGCCGAGCAGATCCCAGTTCCCCTCTCGCGTGTAGAACTTGACGGCGAACCCGCGCGGGTCTCGGATGGTCTCGGGACTGCCGCGCTCGTGGATGACGGTGGAGAATCGGACGATGACCGGAGTTTGGACTCCCGGCGCTCGGAGGAAATCGGCGCAGGTCAAGTTGGTCACGTCGTGGGTGCACTCGAAGAACCCCTTGGCGCTCGCACCTCGCGCGTGCACCACACGCTCCGGGATGCGCTCACGTGCGAAGTGGGCAATCTTCTCGATCAGGTGGTAGTCTTCCAGCAATATCGGGCCTGCTCGTACGTGCGAACCAATTTTAAAGCTATTAAATTGCAATATTTAAAATATTAAGTAATCTTCACATAAATATACATATCAAGTATATACAGCTTCTAAAATTGTATCATAATCTTTCAAAATATAAAACACACTCACAACTTTACTATAATAGTTAATTAATAATCATTATCTAAATTGAAATTGGGAGTCAATTTCAATGAAAATACATCTATAATTCTAATTTCAAAACCTCAATTTCATCCAATTGAGTGATCGATATTCATCGAGCAGGTTATTCTACGGTTGTACTTATTGGGTGATCGATAGTGAAGTAATATTATAAGTGTCGTAGCAAAAGCAAGTCTTTCATTCTTATTTATTTATTTTCGCTCTAGACACTTGCGCATCGCCGAATTCTTCAAATATTATATTATCGATAATAAACTTAAATCAATCCCTCATCTTTAGCCTAAATAGGTCTTTAGGCTAACTTCCATTAAGTTTTGTAGCGACTTTAGATGATGTGACACTAACATGAATACTTGAGAATTATTATTAAATTAAGACTAAAATGATATACATGATACAAAATAAAAGAATTAATCATTGTTACCTCTTGATCCAACAGTGAGGGCCTGGTCGTCGTTCCAGACAGGCGCGCCTGCGTTGGTGGTGGTGTAGGTCGTGTCATAGGTGCTTGATGGGCGGAACTGAACACCAAAAAGCACAAGTTATCATTTTTTGTTTATTTATCTTTGGCATGAAAGTAAATTTAAAAAAAAAAAGTAGAGGCAAAAGTTACGGAGCAGCGCATGATAAACTACCAAAGAGTGTATGCAAATAAAGCCCGACAGACCCAGGCTGCAAAGCCCGTGCTCACCCAAATCTCCCACTAAAAGGGGGACTTGCTCTAGCCTAACTCAGGACTAGATCGACCCGATCAAAATCCATTATCTTTGTTGAGATCTAGATCAACCCGATCAAAATCCATTATCTTTATTGAGAACTAGATCGACCCGATCAAAATCCATTATCTTTATTGAGAACTAGATCGACCCGATCCAAATCCATTATCTTTGTATAAATTATTTTCACTTTGACTGATAAATATTTTAGTTATATATATATATAATTATTGCTCAAATCATTTTATTTTGTCTATATATAATAATTTTATTTCAACTTTTATTTTATTTTCATATCATTTATTGTATATTTGTACTTGTCTTTAGGTAAACCGTACGATCATATTTATTGAAACATTGAAATATTATGCATGTACACTATTTAAACATGTGTATTTACTCATGTAATATTAAATTCATATTAACTATATTTATATGCGACAACCAGAACTTTGATAACGAAAAAAAAATGATATAACTTTATTATTTTAAAATTTTCATGTTCTTCTTTAATTTTTCTTTCTTAATCATGCTATCAAATCATGAGTTTTTTTAGAACCAGACCAATAGATTTTTTTTAAAGACAAAGTTTTCATGTCTGTTTAAATTTATTGAGATATTTATCTATTTTAAAATCCTAATTTATCTATTTTATATTAAATATAATTTCAGAGCATCAAAATAAAATATATTTACCATCTCCACAAGAGGCACTAACAAGTTCTGTTTGGCGCGGCTTTTTTCTCCGATGACAACGTTTAGGATCGTCGTCAAAAAAGAAAATTAGTTTTGAAAATAAAAATTGATGAACAACGTTCATAACCACCTCGTTCGTGATTCGTGAGCCGCGCCAAAACGGGGAAGAATTTATTTGATTAAGCCATTTATAGGCAAATTTAGTGCAGTTATAAATTTAAAGTGATTTCAAAGCTTACAGTCACTTAGAGGCAGCTTTTGATCGAGTTTAAGAATTTTTTTTTTGTAATTGTGTAATTAATTGCAAATTAATTTATTTTTCTTACTAAACCTTCAATTATTTGTGTATTTTCATCAATTGAAAAACAAAATGATATTTTTACTTTTTTTTAGAGCTGCAAGCGGCAGTAAAATTTTCCCTAATAATAATAGATGATGCAGTAAATATTCCTCTCCGTATTTACTGAAATCAGTCACGAAATAAAAAAATTTCCAATTTCCATGCGAGTAATTAAAGCCAGATCTGAGCTCTCTTGATTAATTTTAATTTATTTCTGCTATAGATCTTAACTTCGGCGGCTGTTAGAAATTTCCAACTCCAGAAATAATAGAAATAAAATAAATAAATAAAAAAGTTAAAAAAAAAACATTGATGGATATATACCTTGCAGGGATCCATGGATCTTGTTCTGAAGGAGCTGTGGGAGAAGGGTGAGTTCTTGATGCCCAAACAGATGCATATTTATAGCACTCAGATCTTATCTTTTCCTGGATTTATCTAATTTAAAATCTGTCTACACACACACGCGGGGCCGCGCGTGCTCGGGCGCGCGCTCCCGCGCGATCGTGCGCTTCGTAAGGGTGCGCGTGCGTGCGCATGGGTTTTTGTTGCTGGGCTTGCTTAGTTCGTCGTTTTGGTCGAGACGAGCCCGGGTACGGCATAGGTGAACCGTTTCGGCGAGCCACTCGGTGGTCGCGGGTTATGAACTACTACTTGGATTTTAGGGGAACCTCTCGGTAATAATATACAATATTTATAGAGCAATGTTAATAGCACCCCGCATCTTGCTATTAGCCGTCATATCATAATAGCATCACGTAGAATTCTATTTTCACACAATGAAGATATTAGCGCACCATCAAAAAAGCAAAAAAAACTTAAAATTAAAATTTTTCGTACATTTCAAACCACAATCTGTAGGATCTCACCACAATCAAAAGATCAACAATACGCAAAATATATATAATTTTACAATTGGATCAAAAGCAAAAAAAAAAATCAAGTGCACCAAAGCATCATGAACACGCTTCGAAAAGACCCCAAACCGCGCGTCTTCTACTTGCCGCACACTACCGAAGACCCTCCGCCTATATATTTTGCCATTGACTGTGTCAACACTGCCACCTCGCCATCCTCTCCATTAGCCCATACATGCCATGTTTCCAAAACAGAGGAGGCTCTGCTTCACACAAAACCAAGTCCTTTATAGTTATCTTCATCTCCGACAAGCTTTATGGCGTTCCGCGACCGCCGGCCACCGCCTCTGCGGAGGGTTTACTCCTTCTAACAGTACGGAAGGTCATCTTTCGACATAGCGAGGAGGCGGTTTTTGAAGTAGACAAGTTCGGCGTTCTTTGAAGTAGACGAGTACTACGGCGTTCGCGTTGCCAACTCTGGGGGAGTAGTCGATGAGACCTAGGATGCTGCGGGCAAAAAATAGGAGGAGGTGGGTGATCCGTGAGTGACCATGAAGCTAATCGATGAGGTGTTATTATAGAAGTCTTCTTTTAAAAATAATGCATTAATGTGTAGAATTCTAGGGTGCTACCAATTCACTAGATGCGGGGTGCTATTAACATTGTTCTATGTGAACCAAGAATCGATCCATATAAGTTCGGTTCTGACTTTTTGGAACCGGAACCGACCCATGTACTCAAGGTATAGAACCAGATTCGAACCGAAAAACACGGTTCGGTTTCGGTTCAGTTCTCGGTTCCACCCACACATCATAATATTTTACATATAAACTTATGTATTAGTAACTATTTTTAACTATTATATTCTTTAAAATAAAATAATATTGTTGCGGGTCGCTCGGTACTTTGGTAGACCGGTCGAATTGAATCACCTTAGCTCGGAAGCAAACCGAGCACGCAAACAGTCAATTAGAGATTCGTTAAGTACACTGAGACTTTTTAACGTGGAAAATCCGGAAAGGGTAAAAAAGCACGTGGCCGGAGCTGTGCCGACTAATCTTCACTATCTTCTTAGAGCTTACAATTAGGTACTTAGAAGTCGAGCGCGACAGGCCGCCGCTCGTTACAATAGTAGAGAGAGAGAGAGAGTTCCGAGGGTGACAGACCACCTCTCGGAAAACTAAGTCATTTTCCTTCTGAGAACTGTGGGGAACAAAAGTGAGAATGCTCCGGGGAACGGAAGTGAGAATGCTGAGTCGCCTTTCGGGATGAGGGAAATCTTCAAGTCCACGAAGGAGATCTTCAAGCGCCGAATGAGAATTCCGTGAAAGTCTTCAAGGAGCTCTCCCGGGTGCAGAGGGCAAGGTCCCTTCAAATGAAGCCATGGGACTCCTTCTATAGCTTTGGCCGGGAGTAGCCTGGTAATTTCACCGTTGTAACCACCGTAACCACCTGGCGGACAAATCATATTTTTCGGTTCGGAGCACACGGATCGCCATTTTTCGTAAATGACCGTCTCGCCCTCGGGCAGTTCGGGCAGTTCGGGCAGTTCGGGCAGCTTTGTTGAAGGCGAAAAAGGCGACAAGCCGTTCCTGCAATCTGAGAAACTAGAAAGACAAAATGTGAGAATGTCAGAAAGACAAAAAGTGAGCATGTCAGAAAGACAAAAAATGAGCATGTCAGAAAGACAAAAAGTGAGCGTGCCCGAAATATGTAAGTGCTCTGAGAGCGCTCAGAAGCGTTCTGAGCGCGCAACGAACATGGAAGCGTCCTGGTCGTGCTGTGAGGCGTTCTGAGCGCTCTGAGCGAGCGCGGGAGCGCTCTGAGCGAGCGCGGGAGCGCTCTGAGCGAGCGCGAGAGCGCTCTGAGTGCACAACGAATATGAGAGCGTTCTGAGCGAACGGAGAGGCGTTCTGAGCACGCAACGAGCGCGAGAGCTCTGAGCGCGCAACGAACACGAGAGCGTTCTGAGCGAACGAAGAGGCGTTCTAAGCACGCAACGAGCGCGGGAGCTCTGAGCGCGCAACGAACACGAGAGCGTTCTGAGTGAACGGAGAGGCGTTCTGAGCGCGCAACGAGCGCGGGAGCGCTCTGAGCGCGCAACGAACACGAGAGCGTTCTGAGCGAACGGAGAGGCGTTCTGAGCGCGCAACGAACACGAGAGCATTCTGAGTGTGCTAGGAGGCGTCCTAGACGGAATCCGGAACCCAAAGAGCGGGCGGAGAGCCAGAAGAGGGGGGACTTGCCCCAACCCCGTTACGGGCGAGAGTGGCTCGGCCGCACCCTAAGGGGGGCGCGGTGAGGCCGCACCCGAGGGGGGTGCGGCTTGGCCTGGCCGCACCCTAAGGGGGTGCGTCCAGGCCGCTCCCAAGGGGGTGCGGCTTGGCTTGGCCGCACCCCACATGGGGTGCGTCGTGGCCGCACCCAACATGGGGTGCGGCTTGGTCGCACCCCACGTGGGGTGCGGCGTGGTCGCACCCCTCCTGGGGTGCGGTTTGGTCGTACCCCCCACTATGGGGGGTGCGGCTATTCGCACCCCACTAGTGGGGTGCGGGCTAGTCGCACCCCAGTAGTGGGGTTCGGCTATGGCGGTGTGCTCTGTGCGTTTCGTGCGTGCTCTCGCACTGGCGGTTGGAGGCGGAAATGGCGGGTTCGGTTTCTTCAACATGGGCGATCATGCGTTGACCGTTGACCCCACCTCCCTTTAGTGGAGTTTTCTCTAGGCGCGCTCCAAGGCCTTTATGGATGTATAACATAAGCCCCCCAAACCTTCGGAGTTCGAATTTCGGCACGGAGGAGTCTGGAGGTTTCGATTTTTCTGTGGCAGCTTTGATCATAGCTCTATTCCTGGTGCCTTGGGTAGAAATTGCTGTCGAAGGATGAGTGTGTGGTTGCTTTTGCTTTCTTGTTCTGTTTAGGTGTTTCTCGCTCTGCGCTGCGTTTCGATAGCACTCTCGTGGCCCTGCTGCCATGGTTGTTGTTGAAGTGTCGATTGAGGAAAGGTGCTTCAAGATGGCCGACGGAGGATGTTCGTACTTTGGGATTGTTGCTGGCTTGCTATTTAGCGTTGATACCTGAACAGCTTGATGGTCTTTTACAAAATACCGAATGAGCCTGCGCGAGTCTTAGTAGAAAATTAGTTTGCGCGAGTCTGAGCTCGCGGCTTTTTACATAATAGAAAAATTAGTTTGCGCGAGTCTGAGCTCGCGGCTTTTACATAATAAAAAATTAGTTTGCGCGATTTTGAGCTCGCGGCTTTTACATAATAGAAAAATTAGTTTGCACGAGTCTGAGCTCGCGGCTTTTACATAATAAAAAAATTAGTTTGCGCGAGTTTGAGCTCGCGGCTTTTACATAATAGAAAACTTAGTTTGCGCGAGTCTGAGCTCGCGGCTTTTACATAATATAGGCTTGGCCGGTGAATAGCGAGTGTATTCAAACCGGGGGCGAACGTAAGGGGGGCAGGCCCCTATGACGCCGGGACTCGGCAACGGAGGAGAAGGGCGAACCTTCAATCGACGACAGTGCAAAGTCCCCGGGGCAGGGCCCCAAAGTGGCCGGTGAATAGCTGGTGTATTCAAACCGAGGGAGAACGCAAGGGGGGCAGACCCCTACGATGTCAGGATTCGATGGCGGAGGAGAAGGGCGAACCTTCAATCGACGACGGTGCAAAGTCCCCGGGGCAGGGCCCCAAATTAGTGGCCGGTGAATAGCTGGTGTATTCAAACTGAGGGCGAACGCAAGGGGGCAGACCCCTACGACGCCGGGACTCGACGGCGGAGGAGAAGGGCGAACCTTCAATCGACGGCGGTGTAAAGTCCCCGGGGCAGGGCCCCAAAGTGGCCGGTGAATAGCTGGTGTATTCAAACCGGGGGCGAACGTAAGGGGGGCAGGCCCCTATGACGCCGGGACTCGACGACGGAGGAGAAGGGCGAACCTTCAATCGACGACGGTGCAAAGTCCCCGGGGCAGGGCCCCAAATGGGTTCATGCAGTATAATAGTTTAGGACAGGTAAAACATAATTAGAAAATGAACATTGATACATGCGCAAGTGTAATCTTGCGGCTTCTGAGCCAAATGTTTCTGATACAAATTTGATGAGAGAGAAGGTAACATCAAGCTCCCCTTGCGCTGTGCTTGCCCGAGCTCTTTCGGTCGCTCAGCATGGTGGGCGGCGGTGACCCGACGAACGACCCTCGGTGGCATCCTTCTGTGCTTCTTCGAGGAAAGCCTCAAGGTTTCCTAACTGGACAAGGCGTTCAATTTCTTCTTTCAACCTGGCACAGTGCTCCGTACGGTATCCTCGACCTTTGTGGAAATTGCAAAACTGGGATTGATCTCCCCTGTGCTGGGAGAGCGCTCTGGGCCAGTTGATGATTTTGTTGTTGTAGATGACGGACATTATATGATCGCGGGGGGCATTTAACGGGGTGTAGATCCGGGAGCTTTGATTTGCTAGCCCTCGGGAGCAGTCTGCTTGACTCTGAAGGGGCGGTACGGCTTTCTCGAGTTGATGCTGCTGTCCCTTTCTCTTGCGACACGTATCCCCTGATAGAGCTTATGTTCCGCATCTCTTGGTTTGAGAATAACAAATACCGTATTGTATTTGATCTTGTATTTTGTGTGTTTATAGTGTGCAAGTTGTACATGAACTATAACTACACATCTCTATAAATAGTTTGCTGATTGGAAATGACTCTCTGGAAAGATGGCTAACGCCCGCGTTAGTAGTTAACGCCCAGCGTTAGCAAACCGCTGAGAAGAAACCGCTGAGAAGGAAAACCGCTGAGATGCAAACTGCGTTCGATGAACTGGAAGCTGCGTTCGACGAACTGGAAGTTGCGTTCGACGAACTCTGAAGGTGCTCGACGAAATCTGAAGAAAGCTGTGTTCGACGAACTTGAGCTCGACTTATTGCGTTCGACGAACTGAACTGCGCTCGACGCTCGACGCTTTGAAGATAACTGCGCTCGACGCTTTGAAGATAACTGCGCTCGCCGCTTTGAAGATAACTGCGCTCGGCTTATTGCGTTCGATGAACTGAACTGTGGTCGACGATTTGGAGCGTTCGACGAACGGAATTGCGATCGATGAATTGAAGTTAATTCCGTTCGACGAAGGCGCGTTCGACGAATTTTGTTTCGTTCGACGAAATTTCGATCTGCCATGATCCTGACTTTATGCACGATCTCAGCAACTGCCTCACTAACGCCGCGCGTAAGCCTTAACACACATGTTAGCTTCCTAGGCTATTTTAAAGTACAGCACCTCTCATTCAAAGACAAGAGATGATTCCAGAATTCTGATACTTGGAGAGAGGTTCGTGTACATCAAATTAAGAGATCTCCCTTGGGCTAACATGAAGATCTAAAGAAGATTTTGAAGGAGAAGGTCTACAACGCATATTCCATATGAAGGACGATCGTTTCAAGAACGCCAACATCTACATCGACTTCGTCTTCACCTTCAGAATTTCTTGGGAAGTTTCTCTTTACTTATCTTATAATCTTTTATTTTTTCCTTTTGTATTTTGTGTGGAGAAATCGTTCGGTGAGAACCTCAGATTCCGGGAAGGATTCCGTGGGTAAATTCTCCTTATGTTGGCGACTAGGTCCTTGTGAGGCTTAAGGGGTAATTCGCCGCCTTGTGCGTGGCGACTAGGTCGAGGGTAGATCTAGGGGGTGGCTAGAGGCCTTATCTGGGGATAGATAGGCTATAGCCAACCGGTCCTTGGGAGAAGGACCGGTGTAACAACAAAAAGTATTTTTACATATTTTCGCCTTGATTTTTAGCGTTATAGAAATTAAACATTTGTGTATTCAATTAATTATGAAATAAAATCATGTCTTTTAATGTTCTATTCAATTGATTTTATTTCTTCTTCAAGAATGTTTTAATTTCTATTTTCATCAAAGTATTAAAATTAACATTTGTATAATTATCTTTGAAATACAATAATTATTTTCATTATCTCTGATTTTCTGAAATTATATTTCATTTAATATTTCACAAGTAAAATCACTGTGGCAATCTTTTTATTTCTGAAAAATATTCTCTGGAGAGCTAACGCCCAGCGTTAAGACTTAACGCCAGACGTTAGCAATAGTCAACAAAAAGTTTGTGTCAATTATTTAAAAAGGAATCTTCAAATATTTAAATATATTTCTCTTATAAAATATTCTGAAACTTCAGTTGCAAACTCTGATAAATTTAATTAAGATTTAAATTCCATAATACCCTTATTCACCCCCCCTAAGGGCGCTGTAAGATCCAACACGTGGTATCAGAGCGAGGTTATTCCAATACAGCTTCACAACCGGGAATAATGGCGCTTCATGATCTCGCATCTTTTAGAGGGGATAATTTTTATGAAAATAAAAAATCATTATGTCCACCATTATTTATGGGTGAAAATTATAATGGGTGGAGAATACTTATGGAAAAATTTCTTAAATCCTTGGATATTGAAGTTTGGAATATTACAATTAAAATGCCCCCAAGTATTCTAAATAAAAATGAAAAGTTTTTAAATGCCAAATCTATGAATAGTTTATAATGTGCACTAGATCAAAATATTTTCAAACTTATTTATACGCTTCCTTCTGCTTTTGAAGTTTGGAAATTTCTTGAGACTACTTATAGTTTTCCTTCCACAGATGATGAACAAGAGCAATTCCTTATTGATCCAAGAGGAGAAACCGATGAGGACTTATGCTTGGAGGAAGAAGAATTCAACGTCACAATATTGGATTCATTTGTTGGCCACACATCAAGCAAAAGAGAAGATGGAAATTCAACTATGGAAGAGGAATGTGAAGAAAATGTCAAAGGAACCCTCGGTTCAAATCTTGTCTTATCCCATAGCAATGTAAGAAATTCTAAGTCCTCTCTCTTTGTAAGAAATTCTATTTCTACACTACATATGCTTAATATTGCTAAACGTAGAATTAAAATTTTGAAAAATGATAATTTCAAACTACGTTTAGAAAATAAAACTTTAAAAGCAAATGCTAAAGTAGAATCAAGTATTGATGTGTTAAATTCTCATTCATGCTCTTTAATTAAAAATGCTAAACCTTGTTTTGATTATAATACTTTTAAAGAAGAACTCAAGGTTTTAGAAAAAGGACTTTTAAATTCAAAAGAGCATAATGAAAAATTGATAAAAGAAAATGATAATTTAAAGAATAAACTAGAATCATTAAAATATTTATTCAAAACTTTTCATATAATAAAACATCTTTTGTTTCTAGTTTATCAAATTATCAAAAGTCTAAAAGCTTAACTTCATATTATAAGAGTATGTCTATAAGAAAGAGTGGAAATGAAAATCATCAAAATAAGAATCAATCATTTTAAATTTATTGTAACCCACTTTTTCAACAATCACTTCTAAAGAAAGACAATCACTCTTATAAACTTTCAAAGAATCCATATAATAAAATTCATTATGATTATCAACATCAATATATTTTGAAAAATAATTTTAATAAACATAAATCCCAAATGAATTATTTTTCGAACAACTATCATTCCAAAAAGATGTCAAATAATCATAATATGAATTTAAACGATAAACAACCAAAGTATGAATGGAGGCCCAAAATTAAAAATGAAACACTAACTCCACTTATAAAGGCCCATTCATCACTATCTCTTCAAAAGCCTACACGATGTATTTGGGTACCCAAAGGAACCATCACACTTGGTCTCCTTTGGATTCCTAAATCTCTCATTCACTAGGAATCATCGTATTGCATGAAGTAGAAATAAATTAAAAATGAAATATCATTACTCTACTTCATGATATGCTGAATTGTTTTTTCTTTTGTTTGTTTTCTTATTTTTGAGCCAACATGCTATGATCACTTTATGTATCATGAGATATGACTTTCATTTTAAGCCTAATGTTTAACAAATCAAATTGAATTAAATTGAACATAAAATCATATATTTTTTAAGTGATTTATCTTTTCTTTTTAAATGTTTTATCCTTTTTAAATCATTTGCCTATAAATGTCTTATATTATCATTATAAATTGAATGCTAAATTTGCTAAATGATATTATCAAGCCTAATGAAATTACTTTCAAAATTGGATTTAAATGGATTTTAAGAGGTCTTAGGCTAAAATATTAAATGCACAACTTATTGCATATTTGTCTATTTTTTGTTGTTGCATATAATAGCCCCTATAATGAAAAATCATAATAAAAAAAATTTAATTACAAAAATGATGAATATGATTTCACACACTCCATCTTGATCTATTAATATCCTATGCTAAAATTCACTATAATCATATATCATAATTCATGATCCATCAAGACCTATATCTTAAATCAACTAATTCTATCAACCTTAAGAATTATGAAATATATGATTGGTATTGATATTATAGTATCACATCTTGTTTTGTGTGTGTGATGTGCATCTCTATTGTTTGCATGTATCTCATTATCTTTAGACCTAAGAATTAACATTATAAATTGATAGAATTAGTTGATGCACATTATCTTTTGAGCCAACATGCTATGATCACTTTATGTATCATGAGATATGACTTTCATTTTAAGCCTAATATCAAAAGTCTAAAAGCTTAACTTCATATTATAAGAGTATGTCTATAAGAAAGAGTGGAAATGAAAATCATCAAAATAAGAATCAATCATTTAAAATTTATTGTAACCCACTTTTTCAACAATCACTTCTAAAGAAAGACAATCACACTTATAAACTTTCAAAGAATCCATATAATAAAATTCATTATGATTATCAACATCAATGTATTTTGAAAAATAATTTTAATAAACATAAATCCCAAATGAATTATTTTTCGAACAACTATCATTCCAAAAAGATGTCAAATAATCATAATATGAATTTAAACGATAAACAACCAAAGTATGAATGGAGGCCCAAAATTAAAAATGAAACACTAACTCCACTTATAAAGGCCCATTCATCACTATCTCTCCAAAAGCCTACACGATGTATTTGGGTACCCAAAGGAACCATCACACTTGGTCTCCTTTGGATTCCTAAATCTCTCATTCACTAGGAATCATCATATTGCATGAAGTAGAAATAAATTAAAAATGAAATATCATTACTCTACTTCATGATATGCTTAATTGTTTTTTCTTTTGTTTGTTTTCTTATTTTTGAGCCAACATGCTATGATCACTTTATGTATCATGAGATATGACTTTCATTTTAAGCCTAATGTTTAACAAATCAAATTGAATTAAATTGAACATAAAGTCATATATTTTTTTAAGTGATTTATCTTTTCTTTTTAAATGTTTTATCCTTTTTAAATCCTTTGCCTATAAATGTCTTATATTATCATTATAAATTGAATGCTAAATTTGCTAAATGATATTATCAAGACTAATGAAATTACTTTCAAAATTGGATTTAAATGGATTTTAAGGGGTCTTAGGCTAAAATATTAAATGCACAACTTATTGCATATTTGTCTATTTTTTGTTGTTGCATATAATAGCCCATATAATGAAAAATCATAATAAAAAAAATTTAATTACAAAAATGATGAATATGATTTCACACACTCCATCTTGATCTATTAATATCCTATGCTAAAATTCACTATAATCATATATCATAATTCATGATCCATCAAGACCTATATCTTAAATCAACTAATTCTATCAACCTTAAGAATTATGAAATATATGATTGGTATTGATATTATAGTATCACATCTTGTTTTGTGTGTGTGATGTGCATCTCTATTGTTTGCATGTATCTCATTATCTTTAGACCTAAGAATTAACTTGAAATAAATAAAATGAAATCAAATAGAATTGTCACTTCGCTCTAGGTCTATGAAAATTCAAAACTCTATGTTTGAATACATGCAATTCAATTATATATTTGTCCAATTTTACTTAGTTTTGCAGCTTGTAATTCATCATACTAGCATCATCACTTACCATTGGTAGAAATCAATGTCCATGCTAGTATCTTGCAATGCTAAAGTAAATTATATTACTAAAATATGAAAATCATAATTTCTTTTGTAGTTATTTGCATGAATAAAATGTATTCTAAATGGATTTAAAATCAACAATCATCGATATAATTGTAAATCCAAAACTAATCATGTAATTATACCATAGTTAATATATTTAAGGCTTACACGCTTAGTATATCCATAATCATTAAACCTATGACATGTGTCTCACAATAGCGAAGGCGTAGGATTGTGTGCATTAGAGACCTAACCTCTAAGTCATGTCTTGTCCTTAACCGGGGAGGGTTCCAGTGGGGCCTTGAGAGGCACTGGGGGGAAAGAGTGCTAGGTTGAGCGTCGTCTTTTGTATGCATATGAGATTAACACCCCAACCTACGGCATGCATGCAGCTCCTCATGCCCATCCGTCACTTAGTACGGGGCTAGAGTGTAGTCATATTGTTAAGGTATCTTGATCTTAGATATACATATATTCATTGCATGAACATTATCTCACTCTTTATACATAAATCATGCATATTTTTTTTATTCTAACATTGCATCTTGTGTTTGCATATTTTATTACTTTGAGCTTTAATGATTTTACAAAATACAAGTATTTGAAAAATCACCAAATACATATTAAAAGAGCCTTCAAATCTAATCAAGATACTCTGAAATTTCAACTGAAGGAAGGTCTCTTTATAATACAAATGAATTGAGAAAAATATTTTTCAAAACATCAAGAAATGCAGTTCTGTTTTGGCGTTACGAAGTTAACACCTGCCGTTAGCTCCTTTGCTCCAAAATATATACTTTTTTTGTTTTTTAATTATTTCTGGTATTATTTTAATATTTTGTGTTTGTTTTATTTCTCTGTTTGTAAAAAGTTTTCTATCTTAAAATTTTATTTCTTTAAAAAAATATGTGTATTTTCTCATGCATTATTTTTGTTTATTTCTCTGGCATAGAATATCATTTACTGAAAGGGCTATTAAAGACTTATATGTTTTCCAGAGAATATATATAAAAAAACAAATACAAAATTACAAAACAATTTCAAAGAACAAAAATATATTTTTCTTTATGTGTGTTTATTGTTTTGTGCATATATAAAAAATTCAAAAATTTTATAAAAAATGATTGTTATTCATTGCCATTGTCAAGGATGGTTAATTATATCAATTAAAGATTAAATACAATGTTTAATTTAACTTTCAAGTTTTTTAAAAGACATTGTTTTGTATTTATCATGCCTTGAATATTATCTTGTTATGTGCAATGAAATTAATTGTAGATAAACATGTGTAGAAACGCTTAGCATGCCTCTAAGTATGAGTAATGTATTATGTTTGATAATTATTCACACTCACTTATTTTTGATAACCTGCATGTGTTTACAATCTTATTCTTACATGATTGTGTAGTGTAATAACATAAATAATTAAAATGCTTAAATAGATTACCTACACAACATTGAATTGGTTATTACAATTCTTTGTCTTTCATGCACTTATTCTTTAGAGAAATGTGGTTTAAAAAAAATGCTATGTTTGCAAATCAAGTGAATTCGGAGTACTTTGTCATTAAACTAAAAAGCAAATAATAAATGACAAGGAAAACTCCACCAAGCACTACTCACCCTCCTGATAAGTCTTAATGAGCATTGTGAGGTTGAGCACCTTGGCTAAGAATTGTAAAGTGTCTTGTAGCAAATAATTTATACACCACTTCTCTTAGTACACCGGATCATAAAAAAATTGAAAATAAAGCTAAAAAGTATAAAAGTGATCCCCCAAGCACTACTTTGCACCCTGATAAGTCTTAATAAGCATTGTGTGTGCAGAGAACCTTGGTAGTTGTACTATTTATTCATGTGCATTGAAATATTGTGGAAGTAATAGTATTTGTGTATTTTAATGTTTGTGTTATTTCATTATATATGTCATGTGTTTTTGATTGATTCATATGTATGTTTTATCAAAACACTAAATGCAAATTTGTACACATCATTATCCTTCATAAAACTTCTACTCATGAGAATTGGATCCTAATGCTCATCTATACTATTCTCTACAAACTTAAGTAAATGCACTAGATAGCAAAGCATGACCGCTACAATGTTTATGATTACTTGAAATACAAATTTCATTACATTGTAGTTTGTGTATCTTTTCTTGATATTATGAAATCATGCTTGCAATTTTTTATCTTAATGGAATAGCATCTCTTCAATCTTTAACTCAAACATCAACTTTTCAAATTTAAAACTCATTATCCTTTATATGGTTTTATCTTCTAAAATGATGTTTATGTTTAAGAGCGCTTATTATTTTTAACACCGTGTTTTCTTTTCAGCAAGTGGTATCTTAATATAGAATGCTTACTTTATCATGTTAGCTATGTTGCTTACTACTTTATGTTACATCATGCTTATATTTTTCTCAACAAGTAATATTTAACAAGTTTTTGATTGCATCATATTTTTCTTCTCGACATAAAATATATTACTCCTTATCATACATACTCACTCCTAAATCCTCTTTTGATTCTACCAAAAGGGGAGATTAAATTGCATAAATCTAATATTTAGGGGGAGTGCATTATAATAATATTAAATAAAAAAGGGGTATATTTGTAGGGGGAGTAATCATATAGGAGGTGCATACACTATCATATGCTCGATCATGAAAATCCTTCAATAAGTGGTTCCTTACCTATCTTAAAAGATATACACTCATCCCTACCCACTTTTGTTAATAACAAAGGGGGAGAAGAGATTGAGAAATCTAGTAAGATAGACATTTAGGGGGAGTAAATTATAGAGAACACTTATGTAGGGGGAGGACTTCGTAACCTGTCATTCATGCATATCTTACTACCGCACTTATCTATAAACACAAATGGTTTTAAGTTCACTAATTTCTCATACAGGTATTTGTTATTATCAAAAGGGGGAGATTGTTGGAGCCTATGTTCCGCATCTCTTGGTTTGAGAATAACAAATGTCGTGTTGTATTTGATCTTGTATTTTGTGTGTTTATAGTGTGCAGGTTGTATAGGAACTATAGCTACACATCCCTATAAATAGTTTGCTGATTGGAAATGACTCTCTAGAAAGATAGTTAACGCCCACGTTAGTAGTTAACGCCCAACGTTAGTAAACCGTTGAGAAGAAACCGCTGAGAAGGAAAACCGCTGAGATGCAAACTGCGTTCGACGAACTGGAAGCTGCGCTCCGCTCTCAAGACCCCTCCAAGCGCGCCTCCGTGCGCTCCACTCTCAAGACCGCTCCAAGCGCGCCTCCGTGCGCTCCGCTCTCAAGACCGCTCCAAGCGCGCCTCCGTGCGCTCCGCTGTCAAGACCGCTCCAAGCGCGCCTCCGTGCGCTCCGCTTTCAAGACAGCTCCAAGCGCGCCACCGTGCGCTCCGCTCTCAAGACCACTCCAAGCGCGCCTCCATGCGCTCCGCTCTCAAGACCGCTCCAAGTGCGCCTCCGTGCGCTCCGCTCTCAAGACCGCTCCAAGCGCGCCTCCGTGCGCTCCGCTCTGAAGACTGCTCCAAGAGCGCCTCCGCGCGCTCCGCTCTCAAGACCGTCTAAGCATAGCCCCGCGCACTCAAGAACAAAAGATCCAGTCTCCAGCAAGAACAACACTCCAAACTCCTCTCGCGCAGCAGGAGACAACCGGCAGAGACAAAGATGCATAGAGCACATCGATCCAACCTTCAAGCTGCAGTCAAAACCTCTAGAGCGCTTAGAGCGCAGCATCCCCCTCTGCATCAGACAAAAGTCTTAGCTCCAGGAGCGGTGGCTTGTCACCATCCGAGTATCTCTCTCTCAACAATTGTAACGAGAGGCGACCTGTCGCCCTCGAGTTCTTTAAAGTAGCCTTGTACAACAACCAACAAATAATGGAGGTTTCGGCCGGCACAGACCCGGCTGCGTGGTTTTTCACCCAGTTGACGGGTTTTCGACGTTAAAAAATTGCCTTGTCAGCTTTCTCTTTTTCTGTGACTGTTTGCGCGCTCAAACGCTCCCGGGCTAAGACGGTCCAATTTAGTCCGGTCTACCGGAGCCTTGAGTGATTCACAACAGTTTGACGCCGTCTGTGGGAAGGAGTTCCCCGCTTTCCAAGAAGATCTAAAAGACAGTATCACCAGCCCAACGATACTCGTGACTTGGCATCATGGCAGGAAAAGCCATCAGCGTCGCCGAAAGATCAATCACCGGGGGGCAAGGTGACCTAGTATCCTCCCGCCGGAAGAGGCTACGCAACCTGGTCGAATTTTCATTCGCCAGCGCCAATGCGGTCCTCTCAATCGAAAATAGGCGGCACAACCTGGATCGAATCTTCATTCTCCAGCGCTAGCGCAAGCCTCCATCTGCAGCCACCAGATTGAATACTTACATTCTCCGGCAAAGCCGCGAGAAATCCTTGTGCAAATAAAGCCGCGAGCAATCCTCGTGCAAACAAAGCCGCGAGCCAGACTCGTGCAAAAAGCCGCGAGCCAGACTCGTGCAAAAAGCCGCGAGCCAGACTCGTGCAAAAAGCCGTGAGCCAGACTCGTGCAAAAAGCCGCGAGCCAGACTCGTGCGAAAATCCGCGAGCCAACCTCGTGCAAAAAGCTGCGAGCCAGACTCGTGCGAAAAGCCGCTAGCCAGACTCGTGCGAAAAGCCGCGAGCCAGACTCGTGCAAAAAGCCGCGGGCCAGACTCGTGCAAAAAGCCGCGGGCCAGACTCGTGCACCTATTTTATTATAAAGTCGCGGGCCAGACTCGTGCACCTATTTTATATAAAAGCCGCGAGCCAGACTCGAACAAACTAATTTTTTGACTAACATTAAAGCCGCGAGCTCAAGTCCGCGCAAACTCATCTGTAAGTTTGAAAATAATCAAACTACGCAGGTGCTAACAACCAGATTGACAAGGCTGAAACAGTAAACAAACACTCAAGCAACGCTCAAGGAGCTACCAAAGCTCTGTAAGCAAAGTACCAAGCTGCTGCATAATAAATTTGTGCAAAGAAACAATAAAGATGGAGCCACGCCTCATCCACATCAACACCATTCTCCCTCTCACCCTCGAAGAGACCTCCGACATCAAGCTCAGATATATCTCAGCAATGCGACAACACCGCCGTACAAGGGAACTTCACTCCCGGACTTGCAGGCATCCCATACCGTCACTTTCAAACATCAACATGCTCCACAACTAATGAGGAGCGCCACTACATAAACTACCCCTGAGGACAATGCCTCGCTCCCTAAAAGGCTAAGGAGTCGCCCGAGTCTTCACGAGCAAAGGCTCGTAGGTATGAGCCACATCACACAGGTGCGCTCCCTGCGTGCTCACCACATGTGGACGCCACTCCTACATCTGCACAGCATGCGAGCGCACCTTCCTCACACCGCTTCGCTACAGGAAGTCCTTTCCGAGACTCTTCAAGCACCTCCTTCCATACCACGTTGCTGACTCCACCACAATCGCCACAACTATTTCGCACAAAAAGTCCACGCACCTCTCTCGCCCTGGCTCTGAACTTCGGGGACTTGGGGGGCAAATGATAGGGTTTCCTTGAAGGCGCTAACCGCACCCCATTCATGGGTGTGCGGTTATCCAAAGAAACCCCACTATCCCCGTAACCACCCAACATGTGGGTGCAAATAGTAAAATCCTTCAACATGTGGGTGCAAATAGTAAAATCCTTCAACATGGGGGTGCAAATAGTAAAATTCTGCATCATGGGGTGCAAATAGTAAAATCCTCCAACATGGGGGTGCAAATAGTAAAATCCTCCAACATGGGGGTGCAAATAGTAAATTCCTCCATCATGGAGTGCAAATAGTAAAATCCTCCAACATGGGGGTGCAAATAGTAAAATCCTCCAACATGGGGGTGCAAATAGTAAATTCCTCCATCATGGAGTGCAAATAGTAAAATCCTCCAACATGGGGGTGCAAATAGTAAAATCTCTCATTATGAGGTGCAAATAGTAAAATCCTTCAATACGGTCTGCGTATAGCAAATAATATGGTTATGGTGTGCGCATAACCATATCCGTCATATGAATACATATCACCGCAAAACTATACAAACTGGTGTACGCGTAGCTATATTCATGATAAGTGTGCGTATAACACATAAATTGGTTATGGTGTGCGGGTAGCCGCATAACCACCATAGCTACCCTAACCACCCATTTAATTACGAAAGTGCCACCCTCAAAAACTATAAATAGAACCCCAAGGCTTCTCTTTTTTGGGATCTTCTTCTTCTCCACCTCCATCTCTCCCATCTTTTGAGACTTACTCTCTCTCCGGCCGGGAAAATCCTCCTACGGATTTTCTCTCTCCTCCTTCTTCCTTGCGCGCTCACAAGCGCGCCTCCTCCTTGCGCGCTCACAAGGGCGCCTCCTCCTTGCGCGCTCCCAAGCGCGCATCCTCCTTGCGCGCTCACAAGCGCGCGTCCTCCTTGCGCGCTCACAAGCGCGCGTCCTCCTTGCGCGCTCACAAGCGCGCGTCCTCCTTGCGCGTTCCCAAGCGCGCCTCCTCCTTGCGCGCTCACAAGCGCGCCTCCGTGCGCTCCGCTCTCAAGACCGCTCCAAGCGTGCCTCCATGCGCTCTGCTCTCAAAACCACTCCAAGCGCGCCTCCGCGCGCTCCGCTCTCAAGACCGCTCCAAGCGCGCCTCCGTGCGCTCCGCTCTCAAGGCCGCTCCAAGCGCGCCTCCGTGCGCTCCGCTCTGAAGACTACTCCAAGAGCGCCTCCGCGCGCTCCGCTCTCAAGACCGTCCAAGCATAGCCCCGCGCACTCAAGAATAAAAGCTCCAGCCTCCAGCAAGAACAGCACTCCAAACTCCTCTCGCGCAGCAGGAGACAACGACAGAGACAAAGATGCACAGAGCACATCGATCCAACCTTCAAGCTGCAGTCAAAACCTCTAGAGCGCTTAGAGCGCAGCATCCCCCTCTGCATCAGACAAAAGTCTTAGCTCCAGGAGCGGTGGCTTGTCACTATACAACCCCGATATTCGCCGAGTATACTCCTTAAGGCTCATTGGAGCATCATGGTAGCATCGACCCATGCAGGAAGGGAGGTAGAGGCAAGGGGGACGAGCGGTGAGGGAGGAAGCCTCCCGCTTGCCCGGCCTACATAGGGGAGCGAGAGGTGGAGGGACAAGACCCCACCCCCAAGGGGGGCGAGCCCGGGCTGCTGCCCGGGGGCTCGCCCCGCTCCCAGCTAAGGGGGCGAGCCCGGGCTGCTGCCCGGGGGCTCGCCCCGCTCCCAGCTAGGGGGGCGAGCCCGGGCTGCTGCCCAGGGGCTCGCCCCCGCTCCCACCTAGGGGGGTGAGCCCGGGCTGCCGCCCGGGGGCTCGCCCCCGCTCCCACCATGGGGGGCGAGCCCGGGCTGCTGCCCAGGGGCTCGCCCCCGCTCCCAGCTAGAGGGGCGAGCCCGGGCTGCCGCCCGGGGCCTCGCCCCCGCTCCCACCAAAGGGGGCGAGCCCGGGCTGCTGCCCGGAGGCTCGCCCCCGCTCCCACCAAGGGGGGCGAGCCCGGGCTGCTGCCCGGGGGCTCGCCCCCGCTCCCACCAAGGGGGGCGAGCCCGGGCTGCTCCCCAGGGGCTCGCCCCCGCTCCCAGCTATGGGGGGGGGGGGGGGGGGGGCGAGCCCGGGGTGCTGCCCAGGGGCTCGCCCTCGCTCCCAGCTAAGGGGGCGAGCCCGGGCTGCCGACCGGGGGCTCACCCCCGCTCCCACCAAGGGGGGCGAGCCCGGGCTGCTGCCCAGGGGCTCGCCCCCGCTCCCAGCTAGGGGGGCGAGCCCGGGCTGCCGCCCGGGGGCTCGCCCCCGCTCCCACCAAGGGGGGCGAGCCCGGGCTGCTGCCCGGAGGCTCGCCCTCGCTCCCACCAAGGGGGCGAGCCCGGGCTGCTGCCCTGGGGCTCTCCCCAGCTCCCACCAAGGGGGGCGAGCCCGGGCTGCTGCCCAGGGGCTCGCCCCCGCTCCCAGCTAGGGGGGGGGGGGGGGCGAGACCGGGCAACTGCCCAGGGGCTCGCCCCCGCTCCCAGCTAGGGGGGCGAGCCCGGGCTGCCGCCCGGGGGCTCGCCCCCGCTCCCACCAAGGGGGGAGAGCCCGGGCTGCTGCCCGGGGGCTCGCCCCCTCTCCCACCAAGGGGAGCGAGCCCGAGCTGCTGCCCAGGGGCTCGCCCCCGCTCCCAGCTAGGGGGCGAGCCCGGGCTGCTGCCCAGGGGCTCGCCCCTGCTCCCAGCTAGGGGGCGAGCCCGGGCTGCTGCCCGGAGGCTCGCCCCCGCTCCCAGCAAGGGGGCGAGCCCGGGCCGCCGCCCGGTGATCTCGCCTCCGCCACCAACATTAAGGGGCGAGAGGAGGAGGGGCGAGCCCCCCTCTCGCCCCCCGCGTCCAAGGAAGGGGCGAGCTTCTCTCTCCCCCACGCCCAGTAGGGGATGAGCCCAGGAGGGCATTCGGTCTGCGTTTAGCGTCGTGGAACGGCGGGATTTGTCTATTCGCAGGCCAAGTCCGGGGTATTTTGGTAATTTCACGGACCGGTTTTTGGTTATTCGCAGCCCAACTTCAGAAATCCTATAAATAGGACCAAGGGGGCACAATTTGGAGGCAGCTCATGGTAGGCTAGCTCTCTCTCTCTCTCTCTCTCCCTCCCCAAGTCTCTCTAGTGGGTGAGGAGAGCCTCCAGTGGTGCCCAAGCTTAGTAGTGGCTTGGGAGGGGAAGTTCCTAAGGGGCTTCCGGTTATGTGGCGGGACCTCCCCACTAAGCCCTTGGTCCAGTCCATAGTTCCTCAACCTTCAACCTAGAGCTCTCCCTTGGGGGGAGTAAGGGTTGGTCGCCCCTCATCTCGGTGAGGGCCCCGAACTCCACAAGAGACCGAGAAATCGGTTTCAACATTATGGTGCGGTGAGCGTGGAGTGTGACCGATTCAAGAAATCCTCAAGATGAGTTCCATGGACGGAGGTGGAGGAAGATCAGACCCAAGTCACTCCCAGCCCCTGGTGGCTGGGGTGACGTTGGAGATGTTCGAAAATTTCAAGCAAGAGGTCTTACAGACCGTCCAGGTTGCTTTCGCCATGATAGTCAGAGGCAGAAGAGATGGTCCGGAGATCCCGCCCCAGCAGGTGGACGAGGGAACTCTCGGCCAGCAGTCCAGGAAGGAAGTACCGGTGGGGGTGGGGGAGTGGGGAGGTATCATACCCCCACTCGCCCATCCCCATGGGGGCGAGCTCAGGAGGGAGGCGCCCTCCCAGATCGCCCCACCCCTGCAAGGGGGCGAGCTCAGGAGAGGGCCGCCCTCCCAGCACGCCCCGCCCATATTCCAAGGGGGCGAGCTCAGGAGGGGGCCGCCCTCCCAGCTCGCCCCGCCCCTGTTCCAAGGGGGCGATCTCAGGAGGGGGCCGCCCTCCCAGCTCGCCCTGCCCCTGTTCCAAGGGGACGAGCTCAGGAGGGGGCCGCCCTCCCAGCTCGCCCCGCCCCTGTTCCAAGGGGGCGATCTCAGGAGGGAGGCGCCCTCCCAGCTCGCCCCGGCCCTTCTAGCCCCGTCTCGAAAGGGGGCGAGCAGGGAGGCATCCGGCCCCCACTCGCCCCACCCCAAACGAAATCGAGTGAAGGGTGGTGGGCGAGACCACCCCTGTAGGCGGCCATCCAATAGCCCGGCGGGCGCAGCTGCCAACAAGCCGACTCCACGAGGGGGGGAAAGGAGGAACCATAAAAGGAAAAGATCCAGCTGCCCGAGGTGGAGGCAGGGACCAAGGACACCCCCTCCACCGCCTCCGCAAGCTATGGCGATGGGCGTGGGAAGGAGGAGAGCCAGGAAAGCGGGAAGAAGAGGAAGAGGAGGGGGTAGGGTAGAGTTATCCTACTGTGATTTCCACCAGGAGGAAGGTCACGCGACATCCACCTGCCTCGAGTTTTTGGAAATAAGGGAGGCAATGGCTCCGATGCAACAACGACACTGGCGGAAGGGGATCGAGGAGGACGGGCCCTAGGATGTTGGAGGAAAAGAAAGGATATCCTGAGCTAAGTGGTGGCGACCAAAAACGCTTGTACCAGTAACTCCACGTAATGCGATGATTTGTTTTCTTACTTAGGTTATTTTTCTCGCATGCAATATTATGACTAACAAGGTGTGATATATGTTGGTGCTGGAATGCCCCAGATCGCATCCACTCCCGGGCTCTCATCTAGACGGGGGGTTCAGGTTGATCTCTGGAGAGGCTGGCAAGGTGTGATATATGTTGGTGCTGGAATGCCCCAGATCGATTCCGCTCCCGGGCTCTCATCTAGACGGGGGGTTCAGGTTGATCTCTGGAGAGGCTGGCAAGGTGTGATATATGTTGGTGCTGGAATGCCCCAGATCGATTCCGCTCCCGGGCTCTCATCTAGACAGGGGGTTCAGGTTGATCTCTGGAGAGGCTGGCAAGGTGTGATATATGTTGGTGCTGGAATGCCCCAGATCGATTCCGCTCCCGGGCTCTCATCTAGACGGGGGGTTCAGGTTGATCTCTGGAGAGGCTGGCAAGGTGTGATATATGTTGGTGCTGGAATGCCCCAGATCGATTCCACTCCCGGGCTCTCATCTAGACGGGGGGATCAGATTGATCTCTGGAGAGGCTGGCAAGGTGTGATATATGTTGGTGCTGGAATGCCCCAGATCGATTCCGCTCCCGTGCTCTCATCTAGACGGGGGGTTCAGGTTGATCTCTGGAGAGGCTGGCAAGGTGTGATATATGTTGGTGCTGGAATGCCCCAGATCGATTCCGCCCCCGGGCTCTCATCTAGATGGGGGGTTCAGGTTGATCTCTGGAGAGGCTGGCAAGGTGTGATATATGTTGGTGCTGGAATGCCCCAGATCGATTCCGCTCCCGGGCTCTCATCTAGACGGGGGTTCAGGTTGATCTCTGGAGAGGCTGGCAAGGTGTGATATATGTTGGTGCTGGAATGCCCCAGATCGATTCCGCTCCCGGGCTCTCATCTAGACGGGAGGTTCAGGTTGATCTCTGGAGAGGCTGGCAAGGTGTGATATATGTTGGTGCTGGAATGCCCCAGATCGATTCCGCTCCCGGACTCTCATCTAGACGGGGGGTTCAGGTTGATCTCTGGAGAGGCTGACAAGGTGTGATATATGTTGATGCTGGAATGCCCCTGATCGATTCCGCTCCCGGGCTCTCATCTAGACGGGGGGTTTTGGTTGATCTCTGGAGAGGCTGGCAGGGTGATTCATGTTGGCTAAGGCCCCGAGCAGACCCGCTGTCCAGGCTCTCATCTAGCTGGCAGGTCCGAAGGCTCACTTGGTGGCAGGTTCTAAGTTTTCCAAGGTTGGCTCCGAGCAGACCCGGTGACCAGGCTCCCACCAAGCTGGCAGGTCCGAGGATCGTTCGGTGGCAGGAAAGTCCCAAGTACTTAGTCCCGATGCTGACTTGCTGACCAGGCTCCCACCTAGCTGGCAGGGTCAGGAACCGCTCAGTGGCCGAAAATTCTCTTAAGTGTTTTTCCCCGAGGTGGCTCCGCTAGCCGGGCTCTCACTAGCCGGCAGGGTTGGAAGACCTCTCGGGGAGGCTATGTATTTTTCCCCGAGGTGGTCTCGCTAGCCGGGCTCTCACTAGCCGGCAGGGTTGGAAGACCACTCGGGGAGGCTATGTATTTTTCCCCGAGGTGGTCTCGCTAGCCGGGCTCTCACTAGCCGGCAGGGTTGGAAGACCTCTCGGGGAGGCTATGTATTTTTCCCCGAGGTGGTTCCGCTAGCCGGGCTCTCACTAGCCGGCAGAGTTGGAAGACCTCTCGGGGAGGCTATGTATTTTTCCCCAAGGTGGTCCCGCTAGCCGGGCTTTCACTAGCCGGCAGGGATGGAGGACTTCTCGAGGAGGCTTTATGTTTTCTCAAAGTAGCTCCGTTAGCCGGATTCCCAGCGACGCTCGTCGAATATGCAGGGTTGGACATTTCTTTCCGAGCGTGAGCCACGCTCGAAAAGAGCGAGGATTGTGTACAACCCCGATATTCGTTGAGTATACTCCCTAAGGCTCATTGGAGCATCATGGTAGCATCGACCCATGCAGGAAGGGAGGTAGAGGCAAGGGGGACGAGCGGTGAGGGAGGAAGCCTCCCGCTTGCCCGACCTATATAGGGGAGCGAGAGGAGGAGGTACAAGACCCCACCCCCAAGGGGGGCGAGCCCGGGCTGCTGCCCGGGGGCTCGCCCTGCTCCCAGCTAGGGGGGCGAGCCCGGGCTGCTGCCCAGGGGCTCGCCCCCGCTCCCAGCTAGGGTGGGGGGGGGGGGGGGGGGGCGAGCCCGGGCTGCTGCCCAGGGGCTCGCCCCCGCTCCCAGCTAGGGGGGCGAGCCCGGGCTGCCGCCCGGGGGCTCGCCCCCGCTCCCACCAAGGGGGGCGAGCCCGGGATGCTGCCCAGGGGCTTGCCCCCACTCCCAGCTAGGGGGGCGAGCCCGGGCTGCCGCCCGGGGGCTCTCCCCCGCTCCCACCAAGGGGGGCGAGCCCGGGCTGCTGCCCGGAGGCTCGCCCCCGCTCCCACCAAGGGGGGCGAGCCCGGGCTGCTGCCCGGGGGCTCGCCCCCGCTCCCACCAAGGGGGGGGGGGGGGGAGCCTGGGCTGGTGCCCAGGGGCTCTCCCCCGCTCCCAGCTAGGGGAGGGGGTGAGCCCGGGCTGCTTCCCAGGGGCTCGCCCCCGCTCCCAGCTAGGGGCGCGAGCCCGGGCTGCCGCCCGGGGGCTCGCCCCCGCTCCCACCAAGGGGGGCGAGCCCGGGCTGCTGCCCAGGGGCTCGCCCCCGCTCCCAGCTACGGGGGCGAGCCCGGGCTGCTACCTAGGGGCTCGCCCCCGCTCCCAGCTAGGGGGGCGAGCCCGGGCTGCTGCCCTGGGGCTCGCCCCCGCTCCCAGCAAGGGGGCGAGCCCGGGACGCCGCCTGGTGATCTCGCCTCCGCCCCCAACATTAAGGGGCGAGAGGAGGAGGGGCGAGCCCCCCTCTCGCCCCCCGCGTCCAAGGAAGGGGCGAGCTTCTCTCGCCCCCACGCCCAGTAGGGGACGAGCCCAGGAGGGCATTCGGTCTGCGTTTAGCGCCATGGAACGACAGGATTTGGCTATTCGCAGGCCAAGTCCGGGGTATTTTGGTAATTTCACGGACCGGTTTTTGGTTATTCGCAGCCCAACTTCAGAAATCCTATAAATAGGACCAAGGGGGCACCATTTGGAGGCAGCTCATGGTAGGCTAGCTCTCTCTCTCTCTCTCCCTCCCCAAGTCTCTCTAGTGGGTGAGGAGAGCCTCCAGTGGTGCCCAAGCTTAGTAGTGGCTTGGGAGGGGAAGTTCCTAAGGGGCTTCCGGGTATGTGGCGGGACCTCCCCACTAAGCCCTTGGTCCAGTCCATAGTTCCTCAACCTTCAACTTAGAGCTCTCCCTTGGGGGGAGTAAGGGTTGGTCGCCCCTCATCTCGGTGAGGGCCCCGAACTCCACAAGAGACCGAGAAATCGGTTTCAACAGTCACCCTCCGAGTATCTCTCTCTCAACAATTGTAACGAGAAGCGGTCTGTCGCCCTCGAGTTCTTTAAAGTAGCCTTGTACAACAACCAACAAATAGTGGATGTTTCGGCCGGCACAGACCCGGCCGCGTGGTTTTTCACCCAGTTGACTGGTTTTCCACGTTAAAAAAATTGCCTTGTCAGCTTTCTCTTTTTCTGTGACTGTTTGCGCACTCAAACGCTCCCGGGCTAAGGCGGTCCAATTTAGTCCGGTCTACCGGAGCCTTGAGTGATCCGCAACAACTGCGTTCGGAAATCCTTTGCTCAATAGTTGGGAATCCATTCCCACAGACGACGCCAAACTGTTGCGGGTCGCTCGGGTGCTTTGGTAGACCGGTCGAATTGAACCACCTTAGCTCGGAAGCAAACCGAGCATGCAAACAGTCAATTAGAGATTCGTTAAGTACACTGAGACTTTTTAACGTGGAAAACCCGAAAAGGGTAAAAAACCACGTGGTCCGAGCTGTGCCGACCAAACTTCACTATCTTCTTAGAGCTTACAATTAGGTACTTAGAAGTCGAGCGCGACAGGCCGCCTCTCGTTACAATAGTAGAGAGAGAGGGAGTTCCGAGGGTGACATGCCACATCTCGGAAAACTAAGTCTTTTTCCTTCTGAGAACTGTGGGGAACAAAAGTGAGAATGCTTTGGGGAACGGAAGTGAGAATGCTGAGTCTCCTTTCGGGATGAGGGAAATCTTCAAGTCCACGAAGGAGATCTTCAAGCGCCGAAGGAGAATTCCGTGAAAGTCTTCAAGGAGCTCTCCCGGGTGCAGAGGGCAAGGTCCCTTCAAATGAAGCCCTGGGGCTCCTTTTATAGCTTTGGCCGGGGGTAGCTTGGTAATTTCACCGTTGTAACCACCGTAACCACCTGGCGGACGAATCATATTTTCCGGTTCGGAGCACACTGATCGCCATTTTTCGTAAATGACCGTCTCGCCCTCGGGCAGTGTAAGATCCCTCTCCCGCACCTGGAGAGCTTCCGGATCTTATGCCCAGAACCGCCCCCTTACGGTGACACTAACACCCGAGTTAGCTGCCTCCGCAAGACGCCGATCCTGCCAACAGAACGATCAACATGCCAACAAGAGCTAAGAAGGAAAATAAACAAAACCAAGTCCACAATCACACATTTATACAACAAAATATAAAAAGTCCATCAGACTTGGCATTAAAAAGTTATACTCATTCAAAGATCTGATTTTTGTTTTGACCAGCCTCATTAAAATGAGCACTGTGGGACCTACGATTAACCAAATGGCTTGATTTCACTTTCAGATGAAAGTAGACATCTAGATCTACATTAGTTGTCTGTGGGCATTTTTCAAAATAAGGCCTCTAAAGGCCTTAAAATAATTAAACAAAACTGGTGAAATAATGTGACAGATTATACATTTAATAAGGATATTAATATATATATGTATATAATCGATCCAGCACAAATCACAACGCAGATCAGACGGCGCTCCGTCATCTTCCCCGATAGCCAACGGCTAGGATTTCTCCCGCCTGGGCCATCTTCTCCGGCTATTTCCCGACAACCTCCTGCCCACCACCGCCGGCCACCGCCCCCACCACCTCCGTTGAGGTGGTGGCTAACGCCAGGCGGCGACACGGCCGCCGAAGGCGACTCCTCCGGTGATCCCGAGCGGAAGATAAAGCTCGGGATTTCTCCCTCACGCTCACATGGGATCGGGCTCAATTGAGCCCGATTTCTCTACTAAATGGACCTAGATACTATCACAGAGGGAGAGGGGGAGAAATCGTGCCTGAAATAGGGCTGACAGCGGGTATTGTGGCGGCGAGCTCCGACGATCCTGCTTGAAATCTTGATTCTCCAGCAAAAGCTCCACTCCAGGTGGCTATTCCGACTGCTCTCCTCCTTCTGAATCTTGTGGAAGGGTCCAAATGAGCTGGGGAGGGGTGTATTGGAAGGTTTGAAGAGGGGGAGCTCGAGTTCACCTTGGTTGCTCCTCCTAGCCACCACATGGCATCCATTCAACCCAATTTCGGTTGGGACTTTACTGAGGAGGTCAGGAATGGCCTTGGGCAGAAGAATTGAGTGCCAAATGGCACTCAATGCATGCCTTCCTTTTGTCTCTTCTCCAAATTAGGGGAAAAACCCAATTTCACCCCTTGCATGTCATCCCATTTCAAATCCAGAGGGGCAAGCATGGTCATTGGGCATATGGGCTTCAGAGTGGGCTGACCTTGAGGGCTTTAGCCCATATGGCTTGGCTTAGTTCATTTAAATACCATTTTTAGCCCAATTTTGACCTAGAGTTGACTTTAGTGTTGACTTAGTCAATTGTTTATGTTGACTGGTCCAATATGTTGGTCTTGAGTCTATTGACACTACCCAAGGTTGGTTGAGTCATGGTGAAGGCCTACTTGAGTTAATTTGACCAACATGTGTGATTTTGACCAAAATTGGGGGAAAGTTGACTTTGGTCAATTTGGTCAAATTGATGACTTCATGATGGGGCTTTTGGGTCAATTGGGCACTTCATGATGTCCTAAGACTAGGGGTGAAGTCAATTTCATGTTTTGGGGTTCATTTGAACATATTGGGGAGGAATTGACTTATGTTGACCCAAGTTTGACTTTGGTCAAATTGGGTCAACTGGTGACCCCATGATGGGGCTTTTGGGTCCATAGCATTCCTTGGAGTGTTTATCATCTATTGGTGGAATCAATTTGTAGGTGTGAGTTCATGTTGAGCTAGTTTGACTTAGGTTGACTTGAGTCCTATAGGAGATCACATGTGAGTTCACCTAACCCAATGTGTTCTAAGGTTGCAACCTAGCACAAACTCACAACACTCATCACTTGTCTCACCCTAATTGAAGTTAAGGGGTCTAGAAGTTCTGAGGATGTTACAGGAAGTTCGGGCAGCTTTGTTGAAGGCGAAAATGGCGACAAGCCGTTCCTGCAATCTGAGAAACTAGAAAGACAAAAAGTGAGCATGTCAGAAAGACAAAAAAGTGAGCATGTTAGAAAAACAAAAAGTGAGCATGTCAGAAAGACAAAAAGTGAGCATGCCCGAAATGTGAAAGTGCTCTGAGCGCGCTCAGAAGCGTTCTGAGCGCGCAACGAACATGGAAGCGTCCTGGTCGTGCTGTGAGGCGTTCTGAGCGCGCAACGAGCACGAGAGCGCTCTGAGCGAGCGCGGGAGCGCTCTGAGCGCACAACGAATACGAGAGCATTCTGAGCGAACGGAGAGGCGTTCTGAGCACGCAACGAGCGCGGGAGCTTTGAGCGCGCAACGAACACGATAACGTTCTGAGCGAACGGAGAGGCGTTCTAAGCATGCAACGAGCGCGGGAGCTCTGAGCGCGCAACGAACACGAGAGCGTTCTGAGTGAACGGAGAGGCGTTCTGAGCGCGCAACGAGCATGGAGCGCTCTGAGCGCGTAACGAACATGAGAGCGTTCTTAGCGAACGGAGAGGCGTTCTGAGCGCGCAACGAGTGCGGGAGCTCTGAGCGCGCAATGAACACGAGAGCATTCTGAGTGTGCTAGGAGGCGTCCTAGACGGAATCCGGAACCCGAAGAGCTGGCGGATGTACAACCCGTATTCGCCGAGTGGGCCCCCCCAGCCAGCTGGCGAAACCTGGGTCGTCCGGATCATTCGCCGGGTCACTCGCACAGGCTAAGTGAGGTAAAAATGCCCTCAAGCTGGTGGAGGTAAGCCATAGGAAAGAAGACGCTAGGCGAGTGGTGCCCTCACGGACCACTCGCCCAGAAATGAGAGCATTCGCCCAGCCAGGGGACCACTCGCCCAGATGCGTGGGCATTCGCCCGGACAGGCGGGTGCCCAGCGAATGGTGCCCTCACGGACCATTCGCCCAAATGGGTGTGAGGGGAAAATGACTATAATACCCCTGGTGGGCTGCAAATAGCCCTTCGGAACAGCGGAGTTAGGCTGTTAGCAGACCAATTTGGGGTGCGGTTAGTAAAATTAAAAGGCGGATTCAGGCTATTTACAGACCAGCCTAGGAAAACTATAAATAGACCCTTAAGGGCACCTTGGAGGAGATCCGATTTTAGAGAATCCTCTCCTCCAGGCTAGTATTGGTTGGCAGCCAGTGCCCTCCAAGGTGCCCGGTTGAGCTTTGGTTTGGGAGGGGAAGCTCTCTAAGATCTTCCGGGTGTGTGGCGGGACCTCCTCGCTTCAGCCTTGGGTCTATCCTGTTTCCAGCATCCACTGTCAAGAGAGTCTAGTGAGGGAGAAATAAGCATCGGCTACACCCCCAGTGGGTCCGAACTCAAGAGACCAGTTGCTGGTTTCAACAGCGGAGAGCCAGAAGAGGGGGATTTGCCCCAACCCCGTTACGGGGGAGAGTGGCTCGGTCGCACCCTAAGGGGGGCGCGGTGCGGCCGCACCCGAGGGGGGTGCGGCTTGGCTTGGCCGCACCCCAAGGGGGTGCATCCGGGCCGCTCCCAAGGGGGTGCGGCTTGGCTTGGCCGCACCCCACATGGGGTGCGTCGTGGCCGCACCCAACATGGGGCGCGACTTGGCTTGGCCGCACCCCACATGGGGTGCGGCGTGGCCGCACCCAACATGGGGTGCGGCCAAGCCGCACCCCACATGGGGTGCGGCTTTGCAGCACCCCACAAGGGGTGCGGTTTGGCCGTACCCCCCCACTATGGGGGGTGCGGCTATTCGCACCCCACTAGTGGGGTGTGGGCTAGTCGCACCCCAGTAGTGGGGTTCGGCTATGGCGGCGTGCTCTGTGTGTTTCGTGCGTGCTCTCGCACTGGCGGTTGGCGGCGGAAATGGCAGGTTCGGTTTCTTCAACATGGGCGATCAAACGTTAACCGTTGACCCCACCTCCCTTTAATGGAGTTTTCTCTAGGCGCGCTCCAAGGCCTTTATTGATGTATAACAAATATGATCAAACAATCGTATATATTTAGAAGAGCAAAAAAAGTTCATACATAATCTTCTTCAATTTTCGCTAACATGCCCTTAGAAAAGCAAAAAAAATCAAACAATGTTGTTAACTAATTTTTGAATACAACATTATTAGACTTATATTGAAAAAATCGTGGATACGTAAGAAAGATGAAGTTTTTAGATTTAACTTAACCTATACTATTTTAGAACGCTCATATTGAATGAAATAAGAATCAGATGACTCATATATTTTTGATACTTAAATTCAATAACTCGGTTCCTGGGTCGGTTCTGAGTACCCGAGTGTAAGAACCGAGAACCGAACCGAGTGGTCGATTCTGAAAATTTTGGACCCAGAACCAAACCGAGACACATAAGAACCGACCTGAACCGAGACACATAAGAATCGACCCGAACCGCTCGGTTCGATTCGGTTCCGGTCCGGTTCTCAGTTCAACGGTTATTTTTACACACCCCTAATTATATACAAAGACAAGTATATCTTACAAAGAAAAAAAAATTATGTGGTGGTTGACAACGCTCCTGTTCACCGCCTAAGTGGCTTTATTTATAGATATGACAATGAAACATGGAGGGTGAACATGTGTATGTCCTTTGCTCACGTTTTGAAAATTTCGCTTACATAGGACTGTTTGCAGCGTTGTGAGATCGAAAGATACCTCAAGTACGGAGATCTGGGAAGCACTAGTTCTTCCCCCTTGGGGTGCGGCCGGGCCGCACCCCCTTGGGGTGCGGCCGGGCCGCACCCCCTTGGGGTGCGGCCAAGCCGCACCCCTGGTGGGGTGCAGCCAAGCCGCATCCTCTTGGGGTGCATGCAAGCCCCTTCCACACGGAGGGGTTCGGGGGTGTCTGCCCTCTCCAGGCTCTTTGTGCGCCTTTTGGGCCCCATTTTTCACTCGGAGCGCTCCCGCGCTCGTAACATGCTCAGAACGCCTCTAAGCGCGTTCGGAGCACTTCCGTGTTCGTTGCATGCTCAGAACGCTTCTGAGCGCGCTTGCGCGCCCGAAGCACTTTCACATTTTTGACATGCTCACATTTTGTCTTTCTAGCATGCTCACATTTTATCTTTCTAACTTCTCAGATTTAGGAACAATCCGTCGCCTTTTTCGCCTCCAACAAAACTGCCCGAACTGCCCGAGGGGCAAGATAGTCAATTACGAAAAATGGCGATCCGTGTGCTCCGAACCGGAAAATATGATTCGTCCGCCAGGTGGTTACGGTGGTTATAACGACGAACTTACCGGGCTACCCCGGCCAAAGCTATAAAAGGAGCCACAAGGCTTTATTTCAAAGGACCTTGACTTCTGCACCCGGGAGAGCTCCTTGAAGACTTTCACGGAATTCTCCTTCGGCGCTTGAAGATCCCCTTCGTGGACTTGAAGATTTCCCTCATCCCGAAAGGCGACTCGGCATTCTCACTTCCGTTCCCCGGAGCATTCTCACTTTTGTTCCCCACAGCTCTCAGAAGGAAAAATACTTAGTTTTCCGAGAGGTGGTCTGTCACCCTCGGAACTCCCTCTCTCTCTCTATTATTGTAACGAGCGGCGGCCTGTCGCGCTCGACTTCTAAGTACCTAGTTGTAAGCTCTAAGAAGATAGTGAAGTTTGGTCGGCACAGCTCCGGGCCCGTGATTTTTTACCCTTTTCGGGTTTTCCACGTTAAAAAGTCTCAGCGTACTTAACGAATCTCTAATTGACTGTTTGCGCGCTCGGTTTGCTTCCGAGCTAAGGTGGTTCAATTCGACCGGTCTACCAAAGCACCCGAGCGACCCGCAACAGTTCCTTTAGATGTGTTTTACTATTTTGTCTAAAAAGATTTCGCCCTTTTGTTTTAGTGATTTTTTGTTTTGTGATCCCTTCCAAAATGCAAAGTTGATGTACCCAATTTTTTGGGGTCTAGGGCGCTGCACCCAAATCTCGAGGGGGCACTGCCCCATTGACCCCAGCCTGCTGATCACGTATCGGAACCCCTAAAAACTGTGAGGTTGCTTTTAATGCGATATTATAATCTCTTTAAGTACTAGATGATATTCTATGCATATAACTAACATGTTTATATGTTCGGTAAAAGGGATTATAGCACAGTGCTATAATCCCTTTTATAGCGCTAAAAACAAATGGGCATCGGGATTTCATATTAGGGCTGGTAATCCCTAAACGCATCCGGCGCAGCGCGTTTATTTGCCAGTCGATGATTCAACAATTGTTGTTAGAGAGCCTTACGTCGGTCAAGAATTTGAAAATTTGGACGATGTTTATAACTTCTATAATTGTTATGCGCTAGATCATGGATTTGGAATAAGAAAAGCTTCCAGTAGTAAGTCGCACGTAACACACGAGTTGATATGGAAGAAGTATCAATGCGATAAAGCAGGTATTAAGGGTAAAGGATCTATAGGTGACAAAATACTCATTCATCGTGATACAAAATTTGATTGTCAAGCAAGATTGGATGTCCGCCGAAACAAAGAAAGTAAATGGGTTACTACTATATTTATTAAAGAGCATAATCATCCACTTGATAGTCCGAGGAGAACCAAAAAACATAGATCGCATCATATAGCACATAAAAGTGTTATAGCCAAAAATTTGATGGACAAAATTAGAAAACAACCAATGGCTTGTTAGAATGTGGGAGCGGCGCATTCATTGGGTACCTGCATATCTTAATGATATATTTGTTGCAGACATGACATCTACGGGGAGAAGTGAAAGTATTAATTCTTTTTTTGATGGATTCGTGAATTCAAGAACAAATTTGATTGAATTTGTTCATCAATACGAAAATGCACTGAAGGCACGTCGTCATGCTGAAGAAGTAGAGGATTTCAAAACAATGAACTCAAAGCCAAATTTGATCAGTAATATTGCTATTGAAGCCCAAGCTGCACAAATATATACAAAAGCTATTTTCAGGTTGTTTCAAATTGAACTCAAAGATAGTTTGGAATGTTGGCATGAAAAAATTGGCAAAGAAGGAAATATGACATCATATTTAGTAGGATTATCAAATGAGGACAAATATAAGTGGTGCACGGTTTTGTTTGATGATTCTAATGGTGTCACTATCAGTTGTGATTGTGCTAAGTTTGAGAGAGGGGGATTTCTGTGTAAACATGCCCTTCATGTTTACTGTAAAAAACATTTGACAGTGATACCGGAAAAATATTTTCTAAAAAGATGGTCTATCGGCGCTAGACATTTGTTACCTGATACAGATTCTTTACCCAATGATTCTATAGTTACTCCTCTTATGAAGTGGAATCTCTCATCCTTATGTAATAAATTAGTTGAGAAGGTCTCAGGCTCATTAACTTCTTATAAAGAATGTTATCACCTGATCAATGAAAAATTGAATGAGTTTAGCTCTACAAATAGTGCAACAATTCCAATTATTTTTGGAAGTGAAGTCGCCTCTAGTGGATTCTCTCAATTCAATTCGGAAATAATAATCAGAGATCCATTTCAAGTTAAGACCAAAGGACGACCAAAAATTGCTTCAAGAATATCATCGGGACTTCAAACAGCTGAGAAAAATGCAAAACAGAGAACGTGCGGATCTTGTGGAGTCAAAGGTCATTACTCAACAACTTGCCCTAACAAATCTACGGTTAGTTGAATCCCTCCCATTTTGGCAATCATTTTCGTCATTTTGTATACAAACAGTCTTTTATGTGTATTACTTCCTCATATGAGGATCTGTGCTGAGGATTTGTGCATTACTGACGATCTGTGCTGAGGACTTGTGCATCTTTTCTAATGGAATTGTATTAGTCTTCTAATGTTGCTGCTCAATTAATATGCAGAATCTTACTCAGATTTGTAATGGAGAAGTTGTAAATAGAAGTTGTAAGAATACAGGTAATATGAAGTCTTTAATTGTGAAGTCCCTAAACCCTAAAAAATCAACCTAAATCTTCAGGGACGACCCATAGAAGAAGACGCAGGGAGGAAGACCCATCGAAGACGACGCGGTGATGCATCGAGGACGACCCATCGAAGAAGACGCGGCGAGGACGACCCATCGAAGAAGACGCGGCGAGGACGACCCATTGAAGACGACGTAGGGGGGACGCAACGAGGACGACGCAGGGAGGATCTCACGGGCCAGCGATGACGACGCGAGGAGGAGGCGTGAATCGCCGGAAATGTGCCCTGCGCGCGACACCGAGTCATAATCGGACGGTGGGGGTTATTTGCGCTATGTTACGCATTTTAGCGCTGCGCTATAATTCCGTATCCCGTTATACGTTATAAGGATATTTTAAAAACAATTATAAAAGAATATATAAGCGTTCATGCATGAATATAATGACGAAAGTAGATGAAATGAGGAGTTGCTGCAAAATTTTAACTGTAACAATTAACTGTAACAATTAACTGAAACCAAATGAAAATGAAGTGCTAGAATACAATTAACTGTAACAACAATTTACTATCTGTAATGTCATATTAATTTTGTTACAAAAATTTACATTTATTGTAATGAACTCTTAGTTTTTGTAATGATATATAAATTATTTATTACACAAAAATAATTCTTTTGTAACGCAAGCTATATTTTGTTATCAAATGCTTGCTATTTGTGACAAATTTATTTGTTGCTACAAATTAAATTTTACAAATTTTTTTTTTTTTGGAAATACGGGGTTTTAGGGAACAATCAATATTTAACAATTGGCGGAAAATCAAAAAACACGCTATAGCTTCGTGAGAGATTGTTTGTGAAAATACAATCGTATTTGTGTAATATAGTCGTGTTAAAAAGCAATCATATTTTAGATCAATTGTGCAAGAAAATTTATGCTGACGAAAATATACGATGTGATCAGGAGTCTCGCACGATAATTTAATGTGTGTTACACACCAACTTTTGAGTTATAGCTTCCTGTGGATAATTTAAGAAAAAATACAAATCGCCACGCTTGCATCCTGGGAGCCATGGATATATAGATTTTAAACCAAAGCAGAGACCCAAAAATTTAGTTATTGAAAATAATTTTTAGTGAAAAAATAATTTCTCGTTACTAAAAGTTATTATTTAGTGACTAAATTAATTTAATCACAAATATTTTTTCAGTGACAAGAAATTTGATCACTAAATATAATTATCGACGAAAATTATTTGTCACTAAAAATATACATTTAATGATAAAAGTGAATTTGATCACTAATTATATTTAGCGATTGGGCTTTTGGAATCACTTTGCGACGTATTAAATTTGGCCATTAAATATATTTAGTGACTAAACTGTAATAATTTATTATCAAAATTTGTCACTAAAAAATAAATTTCTTGTAAATGAGAGTACTACTCTCTTGAATTATGTGATAATTTGAAAATCAGATTGCTTAATTAATTGTACAAACAAAAAATTATCTAAAGATATATAATTTTTGGATTAAAAGAAAAATATAAAAGAATGAGATTAGTGAACCCGTCGGATTAATCATGAATTAATCTGGATCGTGAAATAAATACTATCCATTTGGACTCAAATGTGAACTATCCTCCTAATATATGTGCGCGCGCATTTTCATTATTTGATGCAAATATATAGTTTAATTACAACTAATAAGGCTAAAATATATGTATTATAATGTGGTTGTAACTTAAAGAAAAAAAATGTATCTGATAAGAAGTGGTCCCGCCTGATAACGTTGCTTAATTATTTTATAATATATTTGTCGTATAATTAGAACTGGACCACATATTGAACCGGAAGAAGAGTTCAAGGTTTAACCAGGGTTGAACTGTGAGATATCAGATATATAGTACTGCAAAACAAACTAAGATAAGTAGATACATGATAAGATGATAAGATAGTTAACAACAAAAAATATTAAAGATTAGTCGCGACATATTTGTTTTAAACATAATCAACGTTATGCCTAAGTTACTTTTCTAGAGACCCGGGATCGATCCATTATTATTAGTCTTAAAAAATTCAAAAAAAAAAATCTTTAATCCCCGCCAAAGACCGCCCGGTTGAGCTAAACCTGCTCCGGTTAGCGGTATTACCAGCGGACCGGCAGGTTCACTGGTTCTAGAACCCGAATCGGACCGCCTGGTGGACCGGTCGGCGGTCCGACCAGTTGAACCCGACGGTCCGATCCGATTTTCAAAACAGTCCGAAAACATGTATTTGACGTGTCTTCTCCCTCGGGAGGCGGGTCCGACTCCGGTCCGAACGGAAGGCTTTTACGCGGTGGCAGAGCGGCTCAAACGCCGACACACCGCTCACAGCTGTTTGAGCCGCGTCCGTCCCGCGTCCGTCGCCGCCGTGCCGGAGCGGCGCGGCAAACAGGCCCTTTTTTGTTTGCAATGTGAGAGTACGTCAATGTTTTCTGTAGTTTAAAGATAAGATCAAACATAATTAATATTATATATATATATAATATATAAGACTGGCGAAGCAGGAAGATAGAAAGAGGAGGTGGTGAGCACGTGCCTGTTGCTTTCACCGGCAAAAAGGACAAAATATCTCGTAGGGCGGCTGACGAGTGTGTGGTGGCCACAGCCCAAGTGGGCCCACACGACTGACCAGATCACATCAAACGGTCAATAATATATATATATATTATTATTAGTTTATTTACAATTATATATTGGTATTTTATACTACTAATAATAATGCGAGTTGGCACTTCTAGAGTGCTGATTTAGACCATCGGCATCAGTTGCTTATAAATTTTGCTCTCTCGATTTTGCTCCGACTGACCCCACTTGGGTTTAAAGTTAAATTCCAGTTCATCTGATCAGATTAATTTCTAGTTGATCTGATGGCCGCCGTCGCCTCCCCCATCATGAGAGTGTAAATAGTAAAATCAATCATCATGGGGGTGTGGATAGTAAAATCCTCAATCATAGGAGGTGCATATAGTAAAATCTTTGGGGGGGGGGGGGGTGATGGTGCAGATAACCGCACCCCCAGTGGCGCAATTGTCAAGACGCCCCGTTCAGAAGCAGTACAAAGAGGGGTCGAGTCCTCACTTAAGGGGTACATTGCATTCTACACCCGAGCGACCTCCTTCGAAGGTTGTTCAGAGGTCTTCTTCGAAGTTTGAAGATCGTCTCGAAGATCTCCTTCAGAGTTTGAAGATTTTGAGGTGCGGTTAGTCAAAGACGGGTTGCGCAATCACAGTGTTTCTTGCTGGCGCAACCCTCATGCAAGCAGCTTTTAATGATGGCCCCCACGTACAATAATGCGATAAGCCCCACATCTTATCTCCGGCTATTAAAAAAATATTCTTTACGAGCTTATAATATTATTATTTCATTTGTTTATTGCTCTCAGTGGACTCGGGCTCCCGTGTGGCTGTGACAGTACCTGCAATGGGGATACACCGTCGGCGCCGATGCCATGAGTGTGTGCCATGGATGGCTAAGATTGGCATTTTGGTGAGGCCGTGAAGGCTTTTAGGTCGAGTGCGACCTTCACGTGATATCAAATAATATTAGGACGAGTGGCGCGTAAGCTTCGCTGATGTGGGTGCGGCTTGATAGCTCATTCTTCACGGAGTAGATCATAAGAGCCGATTATGAATGGTTGTTGAGTGGTCTCTCTTCGCACGAGCCCTGTTCTTGGTGGATGTTTGTTGAGATATTGTTACTTGATGTGTTTAGGGTAGGATCAAACGCTCACCTAACTGATTAATAAACTCGAACTTATGGAGTAATTGCCGTGGGATGGGCGGTAATTCTCATTGAGTGAAAAGGGGAGATCGTTGCCAAGAAGACTACGCCTCCGAAGGAGATCACTGCGAGGAAGATGATGACAAGGAAAGAAGGAGATCGCCTCGACTATGAGAAGGATGACGGCTCGGAAAGCGGAGAGTCGGAATTTTAGGTTTTCTATATAAAGGTGTTAGAAGTAAAAATTGGTTAGATAAAAAATTTAATTATTAGGAAGCTATTAGAAAAGGAAAAAATTCTCACTCAACATCAATTTGCTACAAAAAAGTGATTTGACATTTGCTTTACAAAAGTGGTTGAAATGTGTTTTAAGGATCAAAATAATAAAGGTGATGAACATTGAAGGCTGATTTCTTAAATTAAGAAAATTTGAGGACTAATTTCTCAAAGACAGAACTTTAAGACTCCGTTTGTCCCGATGTTTTTGCTCTGGTGAGGTTGGACAAAAACGTCATCATCATAGAATGTATGTTTAGCGTAACAATGATTATGACCACCACCAAGAAAAGAAAACTAGTTTTAGACATAAAAGTGGATGAAGTTCCTTAGGTGAGGCCGGGCGTTCACGATCACACCGCGTTAACAACCGCTGTCACCACGCCAACCGGAGCCTTATGGGCTGATTACTTAAAGTAAAAAAATTTAAAGACAGATTTCTTAAAGATAAAAGAACTGAGACCAAAATCTTTATTTTGCCTATAAAATTAATAGCTCGCATGCATTTATATCAAAATGATCATTTTTCTATGTTTACTGTTGTGTCATTTAACTTTATATCTATTTTATCCTCTTTGCATACTCAAAAGAGAGATAGAGGTAGATATTATTTTAAACTTTATCACTCCATAATATTTTATATATTAATTATGCAGAAATTCTAAATTAGCTAACTTTCTTTTAACAAAAACATAAAATAACAACAACAACAATAATAATACTAGCAACTGTATTACACACAGGTACCAAGTACCCCTTCCTATTCTCCCAAATTACAAGGATCCAAATTACATTTCCCATGCATCAACTTTTGCTCCAGGGGCCGGCCCCCTTCTGGGATCCATTTTCATTGGCCGCGGAGGCCAGATCAAATATTTTCGCCATTCGAGCAGGGAGGTTCGACCTGGCTTTACATTAATTGTAGTTCAGGGCTTACCCGCCGGACGATTTTGATGCGCCCCTCGAGGTTAAGCTCATAAGAAGTGTGTCGTACTGAATCGTTCGAAGATCGATCGAGCATCAATAACTTGCCTCCCATTCCGCCATCTCGTCTCCCGCTAACCCATCACATCTCCTTGAGGCGCATTTCCATTATCGTCCCCGCCGGCAAGGGGCATTTCGGTGTCCTCAGATTTGTCGGCGGCACACTCCGTTTTGGCGGGGGCCATAACTATGTCCTGAGAAGATGATGATGGCCTTAGAGCTCCATTTGAATAGGGAATGGGCTCCACTTGGTAAGCTCCATAATGGTTTCCCATGACCTGCACCTGTTATAAGAGCTGGATGAATAAAACAAAGTCTTCCATTCAATTTTATTTATTTCTTATAATTAATGGTTTAGTCTTCCCTGTAAGTTTGCAAGATTACATGCTGCACCTCTCAATTCTATTAAATTTACAAAAAACATCTCATTGTAGGTTGACATTTCATGACATCCAGAGGGGGGAGTTCCAGGGGGTATTCTTGTCCATGTATGTTGTGAAAGTAAAATCAAAGAGAAGTTTGCGTAATTACAGCTTGCACCCCTCTAACTTTCGAAATTACAAAAACCTCCCCTCAATGTTTACATTTTATAACATCCATGCACAAAAGTACCCACATGAAGTAAATCTTCAGGGGAGTCTTTTTGTGCATGAATGTTATGAAATATAAACATTGAGGAGAGTAAATGTAATTTCGAAAGTAAGAGAGGGGCAAGCTGTAATTATGCAAACTTCGAGGGCGGGCCCTGGTAAATAATGTATTTATAGATTTATATTGAATAAGGTTAGTCAAAGGCGGCTGAGTGATCTCAAGGCCCCGGATAATCTATTCCATTTTATGGGAACAATGGCAAATAAAGCACACAGATCAAGCAATGAAATATCAGTAAGCAGGCTGATGAAAGCAGTGTATCTTGATATCTTCTAACCAGGTAAGTTACCGCTTAATTCATAGGTGAAGAACTTGATGAATCCGATGTTTGAATTTTAATGGAAAACTGTTGGAAATCAGAAACACTTTACTAATTCGTTTAGAAGAACTTGATGAGTCCGATGTTTGAATTTTAATGGAAAACTGTTGGAAATCAGAAACTCTTTACTAATTCGTTTAGAGTAATAGAGTACACTTCTTAATATATAGGGGTGGGAAAATACAATAGACAACAAATAAATCATAAACTTCAACACTCCCCTCAAGTTGGGCTTGTGATGTCTGTCAAACCCAACTTGCTCATAATGTTCCCAAAAGATCTCTGACTCAACCCCTTAGTAAGAACGTCAGCCAGCTGTTGATCAGAGGGGACAAATGGAATGCTCACAACTCCCTTTACTATGTTTTCCTTGATGAAATGTCGGTCAACTTCAACATGTTTAGTGCGGTCATGATGGACAGGATTGCGCACAATGCGGATTGCCGCCTTGTTGTCACAATAAAGCCTGATAGGGCTCCTGCTATGAATCCCAAGTTCGTACATAATAGACCGAATTCACATTCTTTAACATATCCCATGAGCCATAGCTCTCAATTCCGCTTCAGCACTAGACATGACAACAACATATTGTTTTTTGTTTCTCCAGGTTACCAAATTACCACCAACTAGGGAACAACATCAAGAAGTGGATCTTCGGTCATCAACAGATCCCGCCCAGTCAGCATCCGTGAAAACTTCAGTGGTTAACTCTTTACTTGGGGTGAACAAGATACCTCGTCCAGGAGAGGATTTGAGATATCGTAAGATACGGTGGGCAGTGTACAACTCCGTATTCGTCGAGTGGGTCCCCATGTCCCAAAGGGTCAAAAGGCATGCAAGGCAAGAAGGGCACTCGCTCAGGTTAGGAGAGGCAGGGGAGCCTCAGGGAGAGTGCGAGCCCCATCCGCAGGGCACTCACTCGCTTAGGAGTGCGAGTGCGCGGGAGGCCAAGGCGAGTGAGGGCGGAACCCCACTCGCCAAGCGAGCCAAGTATTGGGTGAGTGGTGCCCCTACGAACCACCCGCCCAGTGGAACCCAGCGTGCGAGAAGTCGGGAGAGTGGTGCCTTCACAGACCACTCGCCCGGAAGACTTTAGTGATGAAATTACCTAGATGCCATTTGTGGGCTGCCAATAGCCCTTCAGAACAACGGAGTTTGACTGTTAGCAGACCAGTTTGGGGTGCGATTAGTAAAACTAAAAGGCGGAATTACGCTATTTGCAGATCAGACTAAAAAATCTATAAATAGACCCTTAAGGGCACCTTGGAGGAGATCCGATCTTTTGGGCTCTCTCCTCCTAGCTAGTTTTGGTTGGCTCGTATTGCCCTCCAAGGTGCCCAGTTGAGCATTGGTTTGGGAGGAGAAGCTCTCTAAATCTTCCGGGTGTGTGGCGGGACCTCCTCGCTATAGCTTTGGTTCTATTCATTTTTCTTCATCCACGATCAAGAGTATCAGTGAGGGAGAAGTAGGTGTGGGCTACAACCCCCAGTGGGTCCGAACTGAAGAGACCGGGTGCGGTGAGCGTGGACCGTAGCCTATACAAGAAAATCTCAAGCTGAACCTCATGGCTGGAGGTGAAGGGGAAAGATCCGACCAAGGCAACTCGCCACCACTCGCGAGTGGGGTGATGACGGGGATGTTTAAGGACTGCAAGCGAGAGGTCCCGCAGACTATGCAACTCGCATTCACAGCAAAGTGCGAGTGCACGACATCCGTGGTCCCGGTGGTCGCATCCAGGCTGATAGGCGAGAACGCACTAGGTCAGCGACCCGGGAAGGAAGCAGTGGCAAAAAGGAGTAGGCGAGATCTGCCCGGACGGCAGCCACTTCCCAGTCCGGCGAGTGATGAGGTGCGCGAGTTGACTCAGCGAGATCATTCCACTCGCCCCAGGCCAGCGACCTGGAAAAGCAGTAATGGCGGAGGCGAGTGTGCGAGATCTGCCCGGGCGGCAGCTGTTCCCCAATCCGGCGAGTGCTGAGGTGTGCGAGATGTATCCGCGAGACCATACCACTCGTCGAGTGGGGGAGGGGTGTCCATTTTGCGAGCTGATCATCTCTGTCACGGTTCCGGAGGGGTTCAGAGAGCCGGGCGTGGTCTACTACGCCAAAGATACAGGTATATGTTAAATTGGTATAAGTTTATTGTTCTTTTCTACTATATGCTATATGATGAGCTTGAATGCTGGAGTGCCCCAGATCGATTCCGCTGTCGGGCTCTCACTAGTCGGTGGGTTCAGGTTGATCTCTGGAGAGGCTGGCAAGGTGATGTGGTGCTGGAGTGCCCCGGATCGATTCCGCTGTCGGGATCTCACTAGCCGGTGGGTTCAGGTTGATCTTTGGAGAGGCTGGCAAAGTGAATGAGGTGCTGGAGTGCCCCAGATCGATTCCGCTGCCGGACTCTCACTAGCCAGTGAGTTCAGGTTGATCTCTGGAAAGACTGGCAAGGTAATGAGGAGCTGGGGTGCCCCATATCGATTCTGCTGGCGGGCTCCCACTAGCCGGTGAGTTCAGGTTGATCTCTGGAGAGGCTGACAAGGTTGGTAAGTTAGATGACCCCAGGTCGACTCCGCTACCGGGCTCTCATTAGACGGAGGGTCGGGTTGATCTCTGGAGGGGGAGGCAAGTGAAAGCGTATGAGTTGGATAGCCTTGAGCGGACCCATTAACCAGGCTCTCACCTAGCTGGCAGGGTCGTAGGCTCACTCGGTGGCAGGATGAAAAGTTTCAAAGGAAGGTTGGCCCCGAGCAGACCCGCTGACCAGGCTCTCACCTAGCTGGCAGGGTCGTAGGCTCACTCGGTGGCAGGATGAAAAGTTTCAAAGGAAGGTTGGTCCCGAGCAGACCCGCTGACCAGGCTCTCATCAAGCTGGCAGGGTCGTAGGCTCACTCGGTGGCAGGATGGAATGTTTCAAAAGGTTATCCCCGAGCAGACCCGCTGACCAGGCACTCATCAAGCTGACAGGGCCGTAGGCTCACTCGGTGGTAGGATGGAAAGTTTCAAAAGGTTAGCCCTGAGCAGACCCGCTGACCAGGCTCTCATGAAGCTGGCAGGGCCGTAGGCTCACTCGGTGACAGGATGGAAAGTTTCAAAAGGTTAGCCCCGAGCAGACCCGCTGACCAGACTCTCACCTAGCTGGCAGGGTCGTAGGCTCCCTCGGTGGCAGGATGAAAAGTTTCAAAGGAAGGTTGTCCCCGAGCAGACCCGCTGACCAGACTCTCATCAAGCTGGCAAGGCCGTAGGCTCACTCGGTGGCAGGATGGAGAGTTTCAAAAGGCTAGCTCCGAGCAGACCCGCTGACTAGGCTCATACCTAGCTGACAGGGCCATAGGCTCAGTCGGTGGCGGGATGGAAAGTTTCAAAAGGTTAGCCTCGAGCAGACCCGCTGACCAGGCTCTCATCTAGCTAGCAGGGCCGTAGGCTCACTCAGTGGCAGGGTGGAAGATTTCAATGGTTGACCCCGAGCAGACCCGCTGACCAGGCTCTCACCTAGCTGGCAGGGTCGTAGGCTCACTCGGTGGCAACTCACGACGAAGACGAGGAACGAAAGATAAATTCAAGAAAGGAAGGATCGACACAAGGTAAGTCTCTCAGTATGAGGTATGCGAATGGTGTTCACTAAGAAGAACACCCGCCGACGAATGGTGTCCATCGAGAAGGACATCCGCCGACGGGTAGGGTCAATCGAAAAGGGTACTCGCCCGTCGAATGCACCCGGAGTGTCAACCTACCCCAATGGGTACAAGAATCGCGCGGGACGAGGTGAGCTCTCGGCGTGGTCACGCTCCCGACAGAAGTCAACGCGACCGCCTAAGTCCTAAAAGGGCATGGATGTGCGCGAATGAGTTTAGGGTACGGATTCTCGCACCTATGGGGCAAGAACGCCTTGGTTACGACCTAGGACTAAGGGTCAGCGGTACACGAATGAGCAAGTGATACGCGAACAAATGCGCGAAAGTGCGAGAACATGGTGGACGACATACGAGCGCGCGAGTTACTTGCGAATGACAGCAAGAAAAACAAGAAATGAAAAATCAAACTTGGACAAGCAAGAATGTTTCATTTCATTTCACTTTCAAAGGGTTTACAAAAAGAGGGATCTCGCATTACAACCAAAAAAGAAAAAAATGAAGATCTTCAGGAGGAGCCGTCGGACTTCTCGTTGGAGGATCCACTGCTTGCGCTTGAAGGCCGGACGAAGAGCTCAGGCAGTACTTGGCGAGCCGTGATCCTCTCGCCCTCTTCTTTCAGGAGCCCAGCACCCCGAAGCACCTCCAACACATGTTTCGCTGCTCCTTGGGCAGTCTCATGCATCAACACCTCGAGCTCGTCGTTGGTGTAGTGATGTCGTGTGTCCTTCTCTCCGGGAGGCGGCGGAACAGTGACGTCTCGCAGTTGTCGGTTCTCGGCCTGCAACTGCTTGACCCGGTCCTCGAGGGTGGCCACTCGCACGCGCAGGATGTCGGAGTTGGTTGAGTCCTGCAAGAAAAGATTGTTAACACCAGGGCGAAAAAGCAGGGAAGTGCGAAAGCTTAAGTCAATAAAAGGGTCGTGCTTACCACTCGGACTGGGCGGCTGGCGAGAAGGGCCTCAGCGGTCACCAGTTGCTGCTTCAAGGCCACGACTTCAGCAGAAGCGAGACCGCGCGTCCTCTCGACCTCGGTCAGATTCCGCGCAAGGGTAATGCTGCGACGCGAGGACATATGCGCGAGCTCGAGAGCGCGCAACTGAGCCCGCGTGGCCTCATGCGCAAGCGTCCGGGTGGACTCGGCGTCCGGGTGTCGGCGTCCGGGTGTCGGCGTCCGGGTGGACTCGGCGTCCGGGTGGACTCGGCGTCCGGGTGGACTCGGCGTCCGGGTGGACTCGGCGTCATAGATTGAGGCATCCTCCAGCTGTAAAGCGCGAAAGAGAGGTCGTAGGCCTCGCCGCTGGTGGTCTCCTGCTCCATCCAGGTCGAAAGGAGGGTGGAGATGGAGGCCGGGTTGGACTTTCGGTTCCACTGAAGCAGGTGCTCGCCTGCTTCATCTACATATTTCTCTCCTAGGGCAAAATTTCGATGCCCTCTCGGCGACGGTCCCGAGGAAGACCCCGCTGGCGCGCTGGAGGTCTTGACCGCCATGTCCGCCGTGACCGGGGCACTCGACTCAGGGGTCTCGGCGGCGATTGTCTTTCCCTTGGCGGTTGCAGAAGGCTTGGACCGCTTAGAAGGAGAACCGGTAGCCGCGCCAGGCTTCCGCTTTTGGCCGCTGGGCTTCGAGCCCGGATCTGTGAGGCAGGCTTCGGCAGCGGACCGCGCGAGAGCAAGGGCGGCGGCGGGGGAGGTCTCCACGCTCGCATTAGGCGGGTGGAGGGGGAGGTCTCGAATCCCTGCATCAGATGAATCAAGGAAAAAGAAAGCGGATAAAAGTGAACGGGAGCTAGGGATGAATTAATTCGCCTTACCCTCTCCCGTCAGGACTGACAGGAGCGAATTAACGTGCTTCCGCAGGTACACGACGTCCATGCCGTGACCTTGGATGAATAGGTGGAGCTTGGCCTCATAGCCCCTCAGTGTAGGAGGCCTATAGGTCGACTCATCCTCCTACACTAACGCGAGGAGGGTGTTGCTGAAGCTCCCGGTCACGAAGATGAACCGCCGAACCCAGTCGTGGCTCTTGTTGGTGGTGTCGGTGACCTTGAGCGGGCTCTGGCCTGAGAAGAAGGCTACCCCGCCTTTCGCCCGGAAGTTGAAGAGCTTGCGGAAGACGGAGAGGGAGAACTCGATCCCCTCCTCCCGCAGGTAGCAGGCGAATGCTACTAGCATTGCGATGGAGTTGGGGTTCAGCTGCGCGGGAATTACCCCAAAGTAGCGGAAGGTCTGGCGCAGCTCGGGCCAGAGGGGAGGCGGAGTCCCACCTCGAAGTGTTCCAAGGGGATGGCGAAAGTGTCTGGCGAGAATTGGTTGATGCGGTCGCGATCTCCAGGGCGGCGCGCGACGAACCCCGGCGAGACGTAGTCCGCGATCGCCATGGTGAAATCCTTTTCAGACAGGTCGCAGGTGGCGAAATCATGGTTGGCGAATGCTTGAGCGCACCTACCCCCGCCATCGGACTCGACCACCATCGCGCAGAAGAAAGGTTGCGAAAGAAATACTGGAGAGAGGTGCGAGTGCGAAAGCAAGACAGAAAGAAGTCGAAGTGAAAGTGATAAATGCGGTCGGCGGGCCTGGCTATTTATAGAAAAATAAGGAAATCAAGAACTTTCCGAGGCATGGGGTGCGGATAGTGACTATGCAATATCTTAGTTCTTCTAATTTTTCACTAAAGTTTGTAGATGTCTCTTCAATTATAACTATGTCTTCTCTTCTCCCAGAAAAGCTTACATCAAGGAAATTCATTTTAGCCATCTTTTGTAAGTACTTCCGTAACTAATACAAAAATATATGGGAAATGATGATCTTCAATATAAACCTACTGTAATTGTAAGCATTATAATCTCTGACACTCATTGTAAATAATTAAATATCAACAACTTCCTTAGTGCCCAACACAGATTTCTACAACATCATCCGGTTACTTACAATTTTATAAAATATACATTTATGTGTCTATTTAGGAGAGCATTGATTTTTGAGAGTTGGCGATGTAAAATTGTGCTTGCATTGATATTTATAGTTGTGCATTCTTTATCGCTAACACTCAAATGCACCAGGCTGCTTGCAGTGGCTTTTTAGGCCCCAAAAATGTGTTTACTATTGAGGTGAGTGAAACATTTCCCGCATTTCTCATCACTCCTTTTCAAACCACACTGCTCTCTCAAATAGAGTCAAAGTATCTACGATATTATCTTATGCATTATATTCTCGAGACAGAACCTTTAGATATATCCTAATATTTATCCACAATTCCATATTCTTTCGAATAAGCAATCCAATGTATTTATGCCTATCCCACCCAAATATCTCTTTATCTCCTAAAGGTAGATTAATAATGATATCACATTGTTACAGATCCACCGTCAGTTATCTTATTATATTAGTATTATGTTGTATTGAGTCTTTATTATGTTGAGTCTTTATTACGAGTCAAGTTAGAGTATTTTAGATATTTTAATATTTCACATATTGTCCTTGTAGCGGGTATTTAGGCCCGTGCCATTTGGGCTTTATATAAGGAGGCATTGTCATGTATTTGGGATAAAATCAAAGGATGAGAAAGTTTCTCCAATCTCCCTTCTATGGCTTCCTCTCTTCCTCCCTTAAAGCTCTTCTCTCCTTCCTCCACCCTTCTAGGGTTTCATCTTCTCTCATCTCATTCACCATTTCTAGGGTTACCACCCCTTGTATCTCCAATGTCATCTGCACCTCCGCTGCCATCCGACAAACCACCAAGGAAGCACGTAACACACATCCATTGAAATTGCATATCACGTACTCATTTTTGTTCTATTAATCAAAATCTGTCTTCGAAATAACGGCATCATTCTTTTAATCTTTTTTTATTTAAATTATATCAATATAAAACACATCAAGGCACCTCACTTTGAATACCTTTGTAAGTATTTCCATAACTAACACAAAAACATATGAACTCAATTCTAATCCTTGATATAAATCAACTATGATTGGAAATTACTTGGTCACTAAACAATAACTTCTATCACTAGTTAATTCCCCATCTTTACAAAATATATGAACTAATTCCAAGCATTCACATAAATAAATTGTGATTAAAAATTCTTTGATCACAACTACTTCTAATACTAATTAAGTCTTCCTTATATGTATATTTAACAACTTCAATATTACCATTGTACCGTTACTTCCTTAATGCACACTAAATCAAATTTTGTGTTACTCAATTATTAACTTTTTTAAGATCAATAAAAAAAATTGTGAAGAAATTTTATTTGCTCTATATATTTTTTCCATTGATTGTCTAAACACAACTCTCTTCCGTATTATAGATCTTTCTAGCATGAATCAAAATTGATACTTCGAAATTGAAATATTTTTTTAAATCAATGTTCCATAACTCTTTCTCCTAAATTTGATCCAATTATGATTAACATAAAAGTTAACATCTTTATTATTTCTTAAGTCATTTAATATCTCTTAATCTGCAAAAATAAATTTATTAATCAAATCACTACACTATATTCCACAACTCTCCAAATCTCAATAAATATCTCATTAAAGTTTAAGTTTTGCCTTTATGCATAGTCCTCAAAGCTATTTCCACTTTTTCTTCTTTGGATCGATTTATAATATATTCATTTATTATGATCACTATGCTTTTTAAAGATATTTTGATGCCATCACGTAAATAAAATCATTATATCCACCGAGGCCGCCGATTACGCCGCAACATCCGCTGCCTCAGCTAGACCCCGCGCGACGCAACATACACTGTCTCCGCAATCGATTCTACTAGACCAATGGCCGCGCGCACTGACGGTCACAGTCTCACAGAAGCTCTGCAACTCTTATCGCCCCCACCATCGCCGTTAATGGTTTCTGCCCCGCAGTTTACACCACCAACATCATCACTCCCGAGCCCCGTAGTGGTGTCGTCCCCGTTTATGTCACCGCCAACAGTTCCTACGGTCGCCGTCACGCTTCCTCTACTCCGACCACCTGCTCTGTCGGCGCCTCTAGATTCATTCTTTTCACCGACAAATTCCCCAGTTGGCACCGCCGCTCATCATCGTCGTCAAGCCTCGTGGTGGTGCCACCACATTTTGCGCAACCATCCATTCCCGTGGTCTCCGGGCCGCAGCCTCCACTACAGTCATATGTTCTAGCGGTCCCTCTCGATCCATTCCTTCCGACGACCTGCCACTCGAGAAGGCCGCCGTCACAGCAACGCGCTATCATGAGTTGTTCTGGCGCGAAATTAAGGAGCTAGACGGTCAAATCTTTCGAGTTTAGTTTGAGCTTGAGGATAAGCTCGATTTGAAGGGCGGATAGGATGATATGGGCCAAAAATTGTCCTTATTATCAGTTAATTTTCTATATGCACAATTAATTTTGCCATGTTATTGTCATCAATTTTAGTGTCGTTATTTAGGATTATTATGATGTTTCGTGTCTTTTATTTCATGTATGGTGTTTTGGTAATCGTCAAAAGTTTTGTAATTTCTATTCAAGGGACCTAGAGGTCCATGTGGAATCATGACTGAATGAATCTTATTTCTCTTTTTCTCTCTAAGTTCCCCTCTCTCTAGTCTCCTCTTCATCCGCCATCTCCAGGGTTAGGGTTGAGCACAACTCCCCTTCTTCCTCTCTCCTCGCATTCTCCGTGGGTCGAGCTCGGCTCCACCATGTATCTTCGCCTCCACTGCCACCTCCGATGAAGCCCCGAGCAGACCCATAACAATCTCCTTATCAATAAATAATATTTCAACTCCCTCCTACATAAGTTATTGAAGTTTTATTAATCCAACTAGTCATCTTATCTCACAAGTCATATCAGAATTGGCTCCACTAAAACAGTATAGTCGCCCCTTTAACAATCGGTCTTTAAAGGTTAACAAGTTTTCGCCTTTCAATTTTTACCAATTAATTATAAGGCAATTATTTACTTTTATTATTTTTATACACTCACAATATACATTAACTACTCTAAGTTAAATGATCAAACACTCTCTTGAAATAGTCTTATCATCATTGCATTAAGTTTTTTCTTTATAAGAAAAATTAATATTTATTTGTAATCTATCTAGCCATTCCACTTTTTAAAATAATTAAATGTTTTTAATTACTTAAAATAGGTGTTTGCTATTGTCATATCATAGACTACAACAAGAGAAAACATAACTTCACACTGTATTTTTATCTCCTATTTCATACCTATAGTAGATCCTCACATAACCCACACAACTAGAAACTATGTATTCATTTAACTCACCACCAATAATTATAATTTCTTCCTCGAGCATAAGTTGCAGTAATTCAACCATTTCTTCCCAAACTTATCTTTTGATTTATATGCTAATCTAACTGGAGGAGCATAAGAACAGCCAACACTATAATATCTTAATAGTAATCTTCACATCAATATCTCATATTCACATTTAATTTCTTATTCACCATTATCTAAACCTCTCTGATTATTAACATTTCTGTCATATAGTAACTTAAATCCTCAATGTCCTAGAATTTTTCTCATTTTCATTTGGTCTTTTGTAAACAAGAAATGTTTATACTTTTTGTTCTTAGCGTATCAATTCTATGATTTTTCTAATTAAAGCCATCAAATTCAATTCCCTATTTTTTTTCCATTTAAAGTTCTCAAATTTTATGCAGTAAATTAAATACTAATATTGGAATTAGACGACCATGGCTAACTTTTCACCACAATCGGGTTAATATTAGACCTAGACGAACTCGACTTATTTTCACCACAAACGAGTTAACTTATATCACGTCAATCAGTGATGACGTTCTTGCCAAACTGCCTACTTGCTAAGGAACATGCAGTGCGGAGGAATATGCATTTTGGAAGGGTATATGATGGGGATCGTCATCGGACTACGGGTCGCCAGTCGGCGGGGCCCACTTTTGTATATTCGCGCAAGAGGCGATGATCGAATCGACGATCCGAGACCGCGAGTGCGTCCGGCTCGTCGCGCTATTATTTTTATGTATTTTATTTTATTTTTTTGGATTTGTTTTTTGGTGTTTTAGATCATAGCCGTACACGTCCGGTGCTCAACCATCCCTTCTTGTTATAAATAGGGGTGGGTGTTGTAGTTTAGATTCATTGCTTGTATTGTGAGAGAATCCAGACCGACAATCTTTTCGTGATGCGACGCCGCGATATCCCGGGGTGCGACGTCCCGGTTTATTCCTTGTTTAGCCCGTTTTATGTTATTTTCCTTTTTATATTTCTCTGTTTTCTCCCATGACCGCCTATGCGGGTTCTGCCGACAATTATCTCCTTCTCGTATGCATATAACCGCCTGAAGCCCCCATGCCTCCAAAGCTGCACGTTCTCCCCTGTTCATCTTCCTGAAGCCCCCACGCCTCCAATTCGCAAGAGATCCCTTCCTGATATTGTTTCCAGCCACCTTCCCCTCTCTAGTCAGTGCCTCCACTCTTCCTAAGCCTCGCCTGAAGCCCACGAGATCTTCCTCTTCCTCCCTGCCAATCAACGCCGTCCACTCGCGTGCCCTAACCTTCACCAGCCGCTCGATTTCAGAATCGTAACCCTCATGTTCATCTTCGCTTTCCTCGACAGGTTCCTATTCACCTCCTTCATCGACGGGGCACTGTTCACTTCCATCTCCCTCGACGGAAAGGAATGACAATTTCCAGTCGCTCCTCCAGCAAGCCACAAACAACAACCCCATCCTCCTTCCTCAACTGTGCTTCTTCCTCCGGTCCCGTTCCTTCCACAACCTCTTGTTCGACACCTCCAGCAATCAGTGGTCTTTTCCTCTTCGATTCATCAAGCTAACAATCTTCCCCACAGAGATTTGTTCAGCACTTCTTTCCAGCACATCCATTGCACTCACTTCGTGGAGCCACGCCCACCGCCGTCACCGGATTCCTTATGTTTGTGAGTATTATTGTAATGTGTTTTATTTACTTCATCGACTACTGGAAAACATTTCATACTTGTTTGGGCGTTTTGACTCCTTAGTGTACTTGTTCTTTATTGTCTTTATTCTATATAGTGTAGTCGTGGAAATTGTAGTAAATAACACTTGGTGCGAGCGTTAGCGCGATTTGCTTGTGCGCCCGAAGATTTATTAATCATCTTGTGTTAATTTGCCTCGGTTATAAAATCATTACCGCAACATTTTAATTCCAGAATAATTGATTTAAAACCATTTGCATTCTCATTTAAGTTGTATTTATTTGAGTCTACTTGGCATCACATCCACTTAGGTTTGCATTAGAGTCAGCACACCTGAGTCACACAGCCTGCCATGCGTCAGTATACTTAGTATTAACCATAAAACTGTGATTTAAATTCAAAAAACAATTTATATCAGTTCCTAACTAAATGTAAGCTAAACTAATTTTAAATTCAAGTAGTACACTACAATTTTCCAAAAGAAAGAAAAAGACATTTACGGTTAATGAGTTCTGATGTGAGATACCTGGTAGAGTTGGTGCATCTTGAAATTAACCAAGCCGTCCATTTCCTGTATGTCACTTACAAAGTGAATTCTCCCAGTTTCTCCAACAAGTCTTTCTGTAAAAGGAGTGGCCTCCTCCAGATTCAGAGCAAGACGGTCTGGTCTTTGGAGAAGTAGCTGAAAGGTAGGTTGAAGTTCGTAGCACTGTTCAAACAAAGAACGCCTGCAGAACACATATAGCCCCAAACGAGCTCGAGACATAGCAACAATCAATCTCCTCACATCACGTAGATGGCCCACGAAGCGAGTGCGAACAAGAGAAAGCAAGATAAAATCATTTTGCTGACCTTGAAATTTATCAACAGTAGCAACCTGTTTTAAGATGATACATATATTTAAATACGGAGTCAACTAATAAAATATTCCAACGGAATTGTAAAACATAAAAGAAGACATTTAACTAAAAAGTATGGACATCTGAAACAGCCTTGTTTGTCTCAGTTTCACTGACTAAGATCTCTGTTAAGTTCTTTGATATTTTGCGTAGATAATACATTGTTGAATGGACAAAATGATGTCTAATGATTGATGGTAATCTGGTCTCTAGTTTGCATTTGTATACACGATGAAATATTGAAATTCAATTGTGATTAAATGTAATTACGATGGTTGTATCGCATGGATCTGAGTGTTGGGAGGTAAATATGTCATTGATAGTTGAATATTATGTGAGAAAATTAAAATAGGTGTATGGAAAAACAAAGGATGAATTAATGAATTTGGTATGCTGGAGAAAACGTGGGATTAGCTTCTATTGAAGATAAGATAGGTGATAGAATTGTTTAGACATGGACAACAAATGATAGAAACACATCATTAAATGGGTAGATAAAAGTGGTCTCAGATAATTTTGAGGGAAAATGATAGACATAAGATAGTACAGATAGAAATTGTTCAGAAGAAAGTTCATAAAGCCAGCCCAAAATAGTTGTCAACTTGTCATGCTATAAATAGTTTGTTAAATTCAGCAATTGACAGATTACAAAAATATTAGCAATGAAACAAAAATTAATCCATCAGAGTGAACAAAAACATAAGTTCAAAATTGCACGAAAAAAATAGAATCTTAAATTCAGACGGAGATTCAATCAGGACAACACTCGCTAAAAAGGAAATTGTATACAGAAGTAATTTTAAAGAACTGTAAATGAAACGTAACCAAGGACATTATGCTAATAAATGTCCCACAATATTAAAAGAATAATTATTCATAATCTTCATGATTATGGTATTTGTACTTATTCCGCTAAAGATACTCCCGGATCCAGTGATGAAACATCTATATATGAAATTGAATCAATATATTCCGATTCAGATAAGATTTAAGTAATAGCAATGAGAAAAAAATAGTATGATAACTTTAAACCAAATCATTCACTCTATATAAATAGAACTTATATTTCATTTTGCCTTATATCCTAAGAACAGAAACACTCTTGAATATACCTTAGTTGTCTGTAATCACAACTATCGCTAGATATTACACTCAAGAAATACATTTTTTAAAAAAAGGCAGCCCGATGCACAAAACATCCCTGCGCAACGAGAGTCCGGGGAAGGGTCCCACCACAAGGGTGAAATGTAGGCAAATCTTACCCTGCATTTATGCAAGAGGCTGCTTCCAGGATTCGAAAATACATTTATATCTCAAAAATACTATTCCGATTAGATACTATGATTTAATTACTAATTGGCCCACTATTAACAAAAATTAATTAATTATCACCAGCAATATAATTAGACCATTAGAAAATTAACCTATAAAAAAACAATAAAAAAATGTTACATTTGAAAACATCCATATTGAACAAGGCGACATATTAGCCTTATGAACAATAAAAAAAATAAGAAAATCTTCCTATGATTAAACAAGGGTCTTGTTACTAGCAAACTCATTTTCGCTTTTAGCAAACCATTACTACTAGCAAACCACAAAATTCAAAAATGGCTATTTAAAAACCAATTTGTTACTACTAGCAAACCACCAACAAAAATAAAAATCAATGTGCTTCCTCCTCTTTCGCAACTTTAATCCTCGAGTCAATTCTGTCGGGGCACAATTCCGAAGATTTGTTCCCGCATCAATTTGCTAATAAAACTAGTAGGATGATTAGTAGTTCATGTCGTAGCTAAATCTATGTGGCTCAAATGCGTCTCAAGCACGATGTGATCGGCTTCTTTTTCCGTTCCACTAATCGGAATCGCCGACTGATCCTCACTATCGTCTCCATGGTCGGAGGACCCTCCGTCACAAGTAGGAGCGGCGATGTCGCTGCAGGGAGGCTCGAGCTTCTGTGAAAGTCCGTTAATGCATTTAAGAATTTCGGTGCAGGGAGACATCATGGCCGGAGAAGACTGGTTGGATGGAGAAGAAGACTGAATCTGAGGCTGAGATTGATGCGGCGATTCGTTCTCCCCAACCCATCCTTGTTTGTATTTCGTTCCGGGAGGCAACACTTTTTCCTGGCAAACTTGAGTGACGACCCGTTGAAGAGTTTTCCGCATGCAGAGGTGGCAGAGGCGGCGGTGGGGAGTTTGGCGCCCAAAACTCCTTGTTCCCGCACCCAAATCCTAACCGAGAGCCATTTTTCTCATTCACGAAAACATCTGGGTCAAATCCCTATAAGTACTGATAAGTTGATGGAGATCGCCGATCCGCGCACGTGTACTGACTGTATTCCCGCAGGAGGCGGTGATCCGCTACCCATTCCCGAGTCCACGGATGCGTCCGAATGGTCATCCCGAGTCTTTTCTTGTATTTACTTTTATGTTCTGAGTTGTATTTGACACCCGATCGGTCCAAACATTATGGGTCGTCTGATCCGGGTGCCCGTTCAGTTATAAACTATTTATATCATGCAACAGCGATTGAGATCATCGATTGTTTTATGTATCTTCTTCTGAAACTGTCGGTTTTCCTCACAGTGTAACTCTGTGAGGCCCTCCTCGGTAAGACTCCAAGGATTCATCGTCTAGCTCTCTCTTCCCCACTGTCCGCCCTCGTTCACTCCACGACAATCCCCTGTAACCTGCGACATTTCTTGTTGTTGCCAACCGCGATAAGGAACTTATTTTGAATTCTGACCATCAGGCCCTGCGATACCTTGATTCACAGAAGAAGTTAGCCAATCGTCATGCAAAATGGGTGGAGTTTATGCAAGATTACCATTATGTTCTCAAGCACTGAGCATGTGTTGCGAACAATTCGGCTGACGCCCTGAGCTGTCAAGTCAGCCTCCTGCATACTATGAGCTCACGAGTTGAGGGCTTTGAGCGTTTAGTTTACCACTACCCGGAGTGCCCATATTTTAGAGACATTTATGATGCTCTGAAGAGAGATCCGCCTGAGTTTCGTGAGGGTTATCTGATCCCTGATGATTACTTATTCTAGGGCACGCGTCTTTGCGTACCACAGACGTCCCTCTGATACTTCCTTATTTGGGACTTCCCTATCTGGGAGTTGCATGCTGGTGGAGCCGCAAGACATTTCGGTCGAGACAAAACAATTGCGTTAGTTGAGAAGCACTTCTTTTGGCATAGCCTGAAGAAGGATGTGGTATAGATTATTAGACATTGTTGAGTCCGTCGGACCGCGAAGGGGTCACGACAACCCACTGGTTTATATAATCCGCTTCCTATCCTGCAGAGAGCTCAGACTGACATTAGCATGGATTTCATACTCGGGCTCCCACGCACCTTGAGGAAGCTTGACTCTATTTTTATCATATGGTGGATCGCTTTTCAAAAATGACCCACTTCATTCCCTGTCGAAAGACCGATGATGCGTCTCATGCGACAAATATCACGGGTTACCCACTTCAATAGTTTCTGACCACGACGTTCGATTCATGAGTTACTTTTGGAAAATATTGTGGAAGAAAATGGGTACGACACTGAAGTTTTCCACCACATATCACCCATAGGCGTATGGACAAATCGAGGTTGTCAACCATAAGCTAGGAACCCTTCTGCGATGCCTAGTTGGGGATAGTCCTTCTACCTAGGGTTCTATTATACTCATAGCCAATGTTGTAAATATCGGACGACATAAAGGTTTGGTAGCTAAAACGACGCGCAACTGTTTTTTTAGTTGTAACGTTTTGAAAATAACGGGTCGATACTGTTATAACCGATATATCAGTCCAAAAAACCCAGTGAATATCGTTTTTTATTTTTATTTATTAATTCGGGATTCTTTTAATCCCCCCCCCCCCCCCCCCCCCCCCCCCCCCCGCGTTTCATTTCATTACGAGCCGCTCCCGCCCTAGCTCTCCCTCACGCTCTCCGCTGGTGCTCTTCCTCGACTCTCTCGCGCTCGCTGGTTGTCCTCTCTCTCGCGCGCGCTCTCGACACTCTAGCTCGCTGGTTGTTCTCTCTGGTTCATTCTTCTCCCTACTGGTTGTTTTCTCTGGTGCTCTCGATTCCCTCGACTGGTGCTCTCACTCTGGTTGTTCTCTCTTCTCTCTGGTGCTCTCGATTTCCTAGCTGGTGCTCTCACTCTCTCGGCTGGTGCATTCTTCTCCCTACCTCACTCTCATTCTCTCGCCATGCATTTTTCATTTTCTCGTGCTTCGCTGGTTGCCTTGCTGGTTATGGTTGCCTTGCTAGTTGGTGTTGCCCTGCTGCCTTGCTGGCTCATTGGCTGGCTTGCTGGTTGTGGTTGATGTAGCATGGTGGTTAGAACTTAGAATAGATTGTCAAGCTGCCTTGCTCCCTGCTGCCTTATTGGCCGGCTGCCTTGTTGGTTGTGGTTGTTGTAGCATGGTGGTTGTTAGAATTAGAATAGGTTGTTTTGCTACCTTGCTGCCTTATTGCCCTGATACCTTGCTGTAGCTGGTGGTTGTAGCCAGTTGGTCATAGATTGGTGTTTGCAATGCTCCTTGCTTGGTGGCAGTTTGTTATTTTTATTTGGCCCGTTTATAATTTTGTTGGTCAACAAATGATTTGAAATACCCCTATTAGTAGTTATTTATCAAACTTCATTTTGCAATCGATGATGCATGTATATCCAACTTCATTTTCTAGTTGCCTTGCTGCTTTGTGCCTTGATAAATAAAATGTTGGATGCTTTGTTCTGATACTAGTACTGATACTTTGAATGATAATTGTGTAATAGTCTACTTGGATGCTTTGTTTGATACTTTGAATGATAATTGGATACTTTGTTCCTTTTGATACTTGAGTTCTCTACTTTAAATGATAGTTATAACTGTGTATACAAATATACTACTGATGATGCAAAATGTTGTTGGATAAATAAAATGTTGCGTGAAAAATTTGAAAGACGGCTGAAGATCTAACGATCTAATGAAGTTATGGGGCTTTTCTGATGTTGATTTTTTTTCAACTAATCAAGTAATTTTCTAGGGAAGAGGCTGCTGCGGTTCTCGATCACCGAGAGAATAAATATCTTCTTATATGAAAGTTGATTGATAGCAGATGGGAGAAGAAGATGAGCAGCCCTCTGCACCTTGCAGGTTATTACTTAAACCCATATTTTTATTATTCCCGTCGAGTAGAGATTGAGGCTGACAGAAGGTTTATAAGTGATTTTGTTGAGTGTCTCTCAAGGATATATAGGAAAAGATCCTTTTACACAGGATCACATCAGTGTTGAGCTTGATCTTTAGCAATACCCACAAGGGTTATTTGGTAAAGACATGTCATAGAGACAGCTACAAAATCCCAACTTAAATCCAAATACATTTTAATATATTTTTTTATTAACTTTAATTTTTAACGATGTATTATGTATAATTGAATTGTATTATCATTTTAATTTTCAAAGTACATTGGTGGAGGCTTAACGGTGCTGATACGCCACACCTTAAAACTATGGGTATGAAGATTTTGAGTCTGACTACTTCATCATCTGGTTGTGAGAGGAACTGGAGTACCTTTGAGATGGTATGCATTAATTTAGTTATTTAGTTAAACATAAATATCATATTATATGATTGTATGCATTATTTAGCCTTTTTTAAAATTTTGTAGATACATTCTAAGAAGAGGAATAAAGTCGACAAGAAAAGATTGAACGATCAAGTATTTGTAAAGTTAAATGCTCTGTTGAAGTCAAAATATTCAGACACATATCGAGATTCATTGGCAGCTAAGAATTTAGATTCTGGGAAGGTACAAGAGTGGATGGTGAATGTTGATCCTGACGAGGATGAAAATGAAGATGGCGATGATGAAGTATTTCCTGGAGAGGGGTTGACATGGGCGCAAATTGGCAATATAGTCGGCGCTGATCATAATGAAAGGAGGCCTCCTAGACTAGCTACAAGCAAAAAAGTGACAATTAATTATCAAAGAAAGGGAAAGAGAAAAATAACTGAGGTGGACGAGGCAGATCTAGAGGGTCATCAGATGATGACCATATTCTATCTACTCTGTCGACTATAGATGAGTCTGTAAGTGATGAAAAATAATATATGTTTGAAATTTAATTTTTAAAATTTTGATGTCATAGAAATAATATATAGTTGCACGTTTATTAAAATGACTAGTTTTACAAATTTTCTATCATTAAAGTCCCGATCTGTGGTGGAGACCTGTGGTGGAGACCAGTCCCGATCTGGACGTCGCAAAAGTGTCTGACGTCGCACCGGTCCGGACCTCTATCGGCCCTAAGATTTGCAAATTTAGTTGTCTTTTTTTTGCAATTTATGTAATTTTGTTATTTGTTTAGAAATATATATATATATTTTTATATACATTTACATATAAATATTTATATAAATATATATAGAGAGAGAGAGAGACTTTTATCTGGTAACATCTCTCCCGGTTCAGCCTCCCTCCCAGCCGGCCCGTGCAACTGAGCCCTCTTCCCGATTTTGGCGGATACGAAGCTTAGCGTTCCCAGACGCTCCATCTCCGACTACGCCGCTGCACCGAAGATGCCTCCGCCACGTTCACGCCAACCGCCTGCTTCTAGCCCCACTCCGGCGGTTTCAGCCCACGTCCAAGCTCTGCCATTGCCGCACCTCCAAAACTTCCGCAGTTGCTAGTTCATGGTTAGTTTAATATTGCTGTAGGTGATTATTTTAAGTACTTGCTTCCGTGGAGCCTCTTGTGAGAACCAGAATGAATTTCTCTCTTGTGCTTAGTGATTTCGTGGAGCCAATCTCATATACGAGTGATACCACTAGGGATTTCTGGCGCACTTCCGGTCTCGAGGGAGGCCGGCCGGTAGCAAGAGAGGAAGGGGGATGAGAAGCTTGAGAGAAGAGGTTAGGGTTTGGGAGAGAAGGAAGATGGATCAACCCCCACAATAAAATACTTGATCCAAAGATAGTTCTTACAACATAATGACCCCCTTATATAGAAGGAAGGCCCCACCATAATAACAAAATAAACCCAAGCTGCAAATAGACCAAACCCATAAGAAATACAATATAAAGAACCGTCCGGCCTATGCTATAGCCGGACCGGACTTGGGCCGATCGGATTGCGCCTCCGGTTCGCTTCCCGCCGCGTGCGCGCGCGCCCTCCTCGAGTAGACTTGCCACGGCGGCTCCTCCGGTTGCAAGTCGGTAACAATACCCCCGTCTGGAAAATTTGCCTTGTCCTCAACGCAATAATTCGGAAACTGGCGCCTGAAGTCGTCCCGCAGAAGCCAGGTCGCGGAGCTGAGGGGTCGGTCGCGCCATGCGACGCGAATCTCGTTTGGAATAGGATCCCCTGGCGTATGATGGCGCCGATCCACAATCGAGGCCGGGTACATCGGTGGGGCGTCGGAGTGCTCGATGTCTGCGGGGATGTGATCGAAAACGGGGTGGTCGCCAATGACTCGGCGGAGCTGAGAAACGTGGAAAACAGAATGGATCCGGCTCTGGTCGGGTAGGCGCAGGCGATAGGCCACGACGTCGATGCGGCTGAGAATCTCAAAGGGCCCATAAAAACGTGGGGCCAGCTTGGGGCAGGTGCGGCGGGCGACGGTCAGCTGGCGGTAGGGGTGAAGCTTGATGAAAACTCGCTCGCCCACCTGGAAGGAAAGGTCCCGGCGCTTCCGGTTGGCAAATGAGATCATCTTTGCCTGCGCCCATCGAAGGTGGTGCTTCAGGCTATCCAAAATGATATCTCGATCATGAAGATGGTCGGCCAGGCTGGCCACGGGGCATTCGCCCGGAAGATGTCGTAGTATCGAAGGTGGGGGCGGCCATAAACTGTTTCGAACGGCGAGGTGTTGGCCGAATGATGGTACGAGGTGTTGTAAGAATACTCCGCCCAGCAGAGCCACTTCGCCCATGAGCCAGGCCTCTCACCAATGAAGCATCGGAGGTAAGTCTCCAGGCAATGGTTGAGCACTTCGGACTGACCGTCCGACTGTGGGTGGTATGCGGTGCTCATTCGGAGCCGGGTGCCCTGAAGTCGGAAAAGAGACGTCCAGAAACTGCTGAGGAAAAGCGGGTCCCGGTCACTCACGATGGAGCGAGGAAAACCGTGAAGGCGGACGATCTCGGAGATGAAACTATCGGCCACTGTCGCTGCAGTATAGGGGTGGCGCAGCGGGATGAAATGTCCATACTTCGTCAACCGGTCAACGACCACGAGAATGCAGTCAAACCCGTTCGACCGCGGTAGCCGTGTGATAAAATCCATAGCTATGTCTTCCCAGACACGCTCGGGAATCGGCAGAGGCTGCAGCAGGCCGCTCGGGAACAATGTCTCGTACTTGGCCTTCTGGCACGGTAGACAGGCCGCCACGTAGGCCTTCAACTGGCGCAGCATGTGGGGCCAGTATAAGGAGGCGGCTAACCGCCGGTAGGTCCGGAACGCGCCGGCGTGACCGCCCGAGGGTGTCGAATGAAACTCTGTGAGAAGGAGCGGTATGCGGGTCGAAGAAGCTGAGAGAACAAGGTGGCCCCGATGAAATAGCCGTCCCCCGATCAAGGAGTAAGGTGGCCAGGCCGCGGGGTCGGCGAGCAAGGCCGTGCGGATCGCATGCAGGTGTGGGTCGGCCTCCGCCTCCTGCTGTAAGATGGTGGCGTCCTCCCAAACCGGACGTGAAATGGCGGCTAACTCTGAAGCCTGAGGGTGACGTGACAGCGCATCCGCCGCGCGGTTGGTCTTGCCAGACCGGAACTCGATCGTAAAATCATATCCCAGAAGCTTGGCTACCCACAGCTGCTATGTCGGCGTAACGATCTTCTGCTGCAGCAGATACCGGAGGCTGTGATGATCAGTGCGGACGATGAAGGGCCGGCCCAACAGGTACGGCCGCCAATGCTGCACGGCCAACACCAAGGCCATCAGCTCGTTCTCTTACGCCGATTGGCTGCGTACGACAGACGAGAACGCGCGGCTAAAATAAGCTACCGGGCGGCCGGCCTGCATTAGGACGGCGCCGACGTCGGAGACGTCGCATTCCACGATGAACGGTTGCCGGAAATCCGGCATGGCCAAAACCGGTCCACAGATCAAGGCTGACTGCAAGGCGGCCGGCGGCCACGAGAAAGGACCATCGGCAGGGGCCTTCAGCAGCTGAGTGAGAGGGCGCCCCCCCCCCCCCCCCCCCCCCCCACATAATCCTGGATAAAACGGCGGTAGTAGCCGGTCAGGCCGAGGAAGGCCCGCACATCGCGGACAGAAGTGAGTCGGCCACCGGGTCACCGCCTCAATATTGTCCGCATCCATAGCGACGCCCTGGGCGGAGATCGTGTGGCCAAGGTAGCTCACCGTCGTGGCCCCAAAGGTACACTTCTTCCGGTTGAGGGTAAAGTGATGATGGCGCAGAGTAGTAAAGGTCTCCCGAACATGGTGGAGGTGGTCCTGCCAAGAAGTACTGAAAACAAGAATGTCATCAAAGAAAACCAGAACGTGCATACGCAGGACTGGGCGGAAGATGTCATTCATGGAAGCCTGGAATGTAGCGGGGGCGCTGGTGAGCCCGAACGGCATCACCAAAAACTCGAAGTGGCGGTCGTGGGTCCGAAAAGCCGTCTTCGGGACATCTTCCGGTCGGACCCGGATCTGGTGATAGCAGGCGCGGAGATCGAGTTTGGTGAAGAAAGCGGCGCCGTGTAACTCGTCCAACAGCTCCTGAATGACCGGGATCGGGTACTTGTCCGGTACCGTCGCCTTGTTCAGCTCTCTGTAATCCACGCAGAAGCGCCAGCTTCCGTCCTTCTTGCGAACAAGAAGCACCGGGCTGGAGAAAGGGATTGCACTGGGCCGAATCAGGCCTCCCAACAGCATCTCACGAACCAACCGCTCGATCTAATCCTTCTGCGTGTGCCCGTAGCGGTAAGGACGGACGGAAACCGCTGCGGCACCGGGCTGGAGGACGATGGCGTGGTCGGTCGGTCGCGCGGGGGGAAGGCCGGGTAGCGGTGTAAACAGCGCCTAAAAATCATCAAGGAGCGCCGTCATGTCGGACGGTAGTCCGTCGGCCGATGATGAAGGTGTGGGTTGCACCGTCCACAACCACGCCGAGAAGTCGATGTCGGTGACGTGGGTCATGGCGCGGAAAGAAATGGGCGAGCGGAGGAGCGTCGAATCGCCCACCAAGCGGCAGGGCTGGCCCTGGTAGAGAAAAGACATGGTCATGGACGCCCAGTTGACGCGGACGTCGCCCAGAGTCTGCAACCACGCGACCCCCAAGATGGCGTCAAGGCCCCCCAGCTCGAAGAGGTAGAAGTCCGCGGTGATCGTGCACGGGCCCAGGGACAGGGTGACCCCCGTGCACTGGCCTAAGGTGGGGCGGCGGCGGCTGTCTCCCAGACAGACGGAGAAGTCGGGGGAAGGATCGGTCGGTAAGCCCAGGTCGCGTGCGAGGGGAGCCGACATGAAATTGTGGCTCGCCCCACTGTCAATCATCACAATGATGGGCCGGTCGTGGAGCACCCCGGACAACTTCATCGTTCGTGGTCCCGTAAGGCCGCCCACTGAGTAAAAGGGGAGCTTCAGGACGTTGAGCGGCGCGGTCTCCGGCTCTCCGGCAAAAGAATCCGGTGGCGCCTCCTCAACCGAAGGATCCTCGAATCCGTCGGGGCTGTCGTCGTCCACGAAAAGGGCATGAAACTCCTTAACGGGACAAACGTGCTGCGGGGAGTAGGGCTGGCGGCAACGGAAGCAGAGCCCGCGTCGACGGAGGTCGTGGTAGTCGACGCGTTGCAGGCCCTCTGGTCGGGGAGGCCGGCCTGCACCCGGAGGCGGAAAGCGCTGAGCGGGGGTCGACGGCGGAGGCGGCCGAAAAGTGGATGGGGCGGCCGGCCGAGGGCCGAGGTCCGCCTCGACGGCCCGAGCAAGGTCAAGGGCCTCGGACACCGTGCGCGGGTGATGCGTGCGAAGACGGGAGCGGATGTTGGGACGAAGGCCTTGGAGGAAGAATCTGAGGTAATGGTCGGGAGGGAGGCCCGACACTTGAGTGACCAGCGCGACGAACTCGTCGATGTAGGCATCCACCGTGGTGGATTGGCGGGTCGTGCAAAGCCGCTCGATGGCGGAGCCGGCGTAACGAGCGTCGTAGCGGCTCACCATTTCGTGTTTGAACTCCGTCCACGAAATGGAGGGTTGGATTTGCCGAAGCCAACGGGCCCAATGGAGGGCCGAGCCTTCGAGGTCGACCACGGTCGTGCTAACTTTGATCGTTGGCGACGTCCCGTTGAGATCGAAGAATTGCTCGGCACGAGCAATCCATCCGAGGGGGTCCGTGCCGGAGAAGGAAGGAATGTCGAGGGCGAGGGCGGAGCGGTCGGCGGTGAAGCCGGGCGGGGGGGCATGCCGAGGACGGAAACGGCCTTCGTGGAGTACGTCGGGGTCGGGGCTGGGATTGGGGCCGGGGGAACACGGCCGAAGGTAATGCCAGCATCGGCAGGCGGCCCGGTGAGGAAATCCGACCGAACGGGCTCCAGACGGACGGGCGGAACGGGACTGCCGTTCGCCTGGCTAGCCCGTTCCGGCGCCCAGGCGACAATCCGGGCCAGGACTTTCGCCTGGCCGGCCGCCAGGGAAGCCTGGCCGGCCGCGAAGGAAGCTTGGCCGGAAGTGAGCACTTCCTGGCCGGCGGTGAGGGCCGCGACGGCGGCTTGCAGCGCGGAAAGGTGCGCTTCCTGCGCCGTAATGCGCTCTGCGAAGTCGGCGGGGGCAGATCCGGAGTCGGCGGGGCGGGAGATAGATCCGCGGCCAAGGGGGCGGGCGGAGCGGCAGGTCGGACCAAATGATACCACTAGGGATTTCTGGCGCACTTCCGGTCTCGAGGGAGGCCGGCCGGTAGTAAGAGAGGAAGGGGGATGAGAAGCTTGAGAGAAGAGGTTAGGGTTTGGGAGAGAAGGAAGAGGGATCAGCCCCCACAATAAAATACTTGATCCAAAGATAGTTCTTACAACATAATGACCCCCTTATATAGAAGGAAGGCCTCACCATAATAACAAAATAAACCCAAGCTGCAAATAGACCAAACCCATAAGAAATACAATATAAAGAACCGTCCGGCCTATGCTATAGCCGGACCGGACTTGGGCCGTTCGGATTGCGCCTCTGGTTCGCTTCCCGCCGCGTGCGCGCGCGCCCTCCTCGAGTAGACTTGTCACGGCGGCTCCTCCGGTTGCAAGTCGGTAACAACGAGAGTGAGTCAATTTTGGTTGTGTAGTTTGTGGTTTCTCTAACTATTGAGTGAATTAGATTTCGTGGAACAACTTTCGTGTGAGAGTGAGCGAATTTATCCTGTGGTGCCCGTGTGCGATAGCGGCCGACCATGGAACGGGAGGTCGGAGCTGACGAGGAATTCCTCGCGGAATCGCCGTTGACTTCGATTGCGAAAAGGCGTCTCTTTCTGTGGGTAACTTGCTTCTTTCTATTCCTTTGTGTGCGTTTACATTTTCTCTTTAGGATAATAGATTCATTGCTGGATTTTCGCCCGGGGTTTTGTCAGCGAAAGCTACGTCGAAAACACCAAACGGAAACGTATTTGGAGTTCACGATTTCCGTTTGCTATAACAAGGGGAACGGAACGAAAGTTGCGAACTTCCTTCCCCGGATTTAGAATTGAACTCTGTGAGAAGGAGCGGTATGCGGGTCGAAGAAGCTGAGAGAACAAGGTGGCCCCGATGAAATAGCCGTCCCCCGATCAAGGGTAAGGTGGCCAGGCCGCGGGGTCGGCGAGCAAGGCCGTGCGGATCGCATGCAGGTGTGGGTCGGCCTCCGCCTCCTGCTGTAAGATGGTGGCGTCCTCCCAAACCGGACGTGAAATGGCGGCTAACTCCGAAGCCTGAGGGTGACGTGACAGCGCATCCGCCGCGCGGTTGGTCTTGCCAGACCGGAACTCGATCGTAAAATCATATCCCAGAAGCTTGGCTACCCACAGCTGCTGTGTCGGCGTAGCGATCTTCTGCTGCAGCAGATACCGGAGGCTGTGATGATCAGTACGGACGATGAAGGGCCGGCCCAACAGGTACGGCCGCCAATGCTGCACGGCCAACACCAAGGCCATCAGCTCGTTCTCGTACGCCGACTGGCTGCGTACGACCGACGAGAAGGCACGGCTAAAATAAGCTACCGGGCGGCCGGCCTGCATCAGGACGGCGCCGACGCCGGAGCCGGAGGCGTCGCATTCCACGATGAACAGTTGCCGGAAATCCGGCATGGCCAAAACCGGTCCGCAGATCAAGGCTGACTGCAAGGCGGCGAAAGCGGCCATGGCGGCCGGCGGCCACGAGAAAGGACCATCGGCAGGGGCCTTCAGCAGCTGAGTGAGAGGGCGGGCCACCCCCCCCCCCCCCGTAATCCTGGATAAAACGCCGGTGGTAGCCGGTCAGGCCGAGGAAGGCCCGCACATCGCGGACAGAAGTGGGAGTCGGCCACCGGGTCACCGCCTCAATCTTGTCCGCATCCATGGCGACGCCCTGGGCGGAGATCGTGTGGCCCAAGTAGCTCACCGTCGTGGCCCCAAAGGTACACTTCTTCCGGTTGAGGGTAAAGTGATGACGACGCAGAGTAGTAAAGGTCTCCCGAACATGGTGGAGGTGGTCCTGCCAAGAAGTACTGAAAACAAGAATGTCATCAAAGAAAACCAGAACGTGCTTACGCAGGACCGGGCGGAAGATGTCATTCATGGAAGCCTGGAATGTAGCGGGGGCGCTGGTGAGCCCGAACGGCATCACCAAAAACTCGAAGTGGCGGCCGTGGGTCCGAAAAGCCGTCTTCGGGACATCTTCCGGTCGGACCTGGATCTGGTGATAGCCGGCGCGGAGATCGAGTTTGGTGAAGAAAGCGGCGCCGTGTAACTCGTCCAGCAGCTCCTGAATGACCGGGATCGGGTACTTGTCTGGTACCGTCGCCTTGTTCAGCTCTCTGTAATCCACGCAGAAGCGCCAGCTTCCGTCCTTCTTGCGAACAAGAAGCACCGGGCTGGAGAAAGGGCTCGCACTGGGCCGAATCAGGCCTCCCAACAGCATCTCACGAACCAACCGCTCGATCTAATCCTTCTGCGTGTGCCCGTAGCGATAAGGACGGACGGAAACCGCTGCGGCACCGGGCTGGAGGACGATGGCGTGGTCGGTCGGTCGCGCGGGGGGAAGGCCGGGTAGCGGCGTAAAGAGCGCCTGAAAATCATCAAGGAGCGCCGTCATGTCGGACGGGAGTCTGTCGGCCGATGACGGAGGTGTGGGTTGCACCATCCACAACCACGTCGAGAAGTCGATGTCGGTGACGTGGGTCATGGCGCGGAAAGAAATGGGCGAGCGGAGGAGCGTCGAATCGCCCACCAAGCGGCAGGGCTGGCCCTGGTAGAGAAAAGACATGGTCATGGACGCCCAGTTGACACGGACGTCGCCCAGAGTCTGCAACCACGCGACCCCCAAGATGGCGTCAAGGCCCCCCAGCTCAAAGAGGTAGAAGTCCGCGGTGATCGTGCACGGGCCCAGGGACAGGGTGACCCCCGTGCACTGGCCTAAGGTGGAGCGGCGGCGGCTGTCTCCCAGACAGACGGAGAAGTCGGGGGAAGGATCGGTCGGTAAGCCCAGGTCGCGTGCGAGGGGAGCCGACATGAAAATGTGGCTCGCCCCACTGTCAATCATCACAATGATGGGCTGGTTGTGGAGCACCCCGGACAGCTTCATCGTTCGTGGCCCCGTAAGGCCGCCCACTGAGTAAAAGGGGAGCTCCAGGACGTTGAGCGGCGCGGTCTCCGGCTCTCCGGCAAAAGGATCCGGTGGCGCCTCCTCAACCGAAGGATCCTCGAATCCGTCGGGGCTGTCGCCGTCCACGAAAAGGGCATGAAACTCCTTAACGGGACAAACGTGTTGCGGGGAGTAGGGCTGGCGGCAACGGAAGCAGAGCCCGCGTCGACGGAGGTCGTGGTAGTCGACGCGCTGCGGGCCCTCTGGTCGGGGAGGCCGGCCTGCACCCGGAGGCGGAAAGCGCTGAGCGGGGGTCGACGGCGGAGGCGGCCGAAAAGTGGATGGGCGGCCGGCCGAGGGCCGAGGGCCGCCTCGACGGCCCGAGCAAGGTCGAGGGCCTCTGACACCGTGCGCGGGTGATGCGTGCGAAGACGGGAGCGGATGTTGGGACGAAGGCCTTGGAGGAAGAATCTGAGGTAATGGTCGGGAGGGAGGCCCGACACTTGAGTGACCAGCGCGACGAACTCGTCGATGTAGGCATCCACCGTGGTGGATTGGCGGGTCGTGCAAAGCCGCTCGATGGCGGAGCCGGCGTAACGAGCGTCGTAGCGGCTCACCATTTCGTGTTTGAACTCCGTCCACGAAATGGAGGGTTGGATTTGCCGAAGCCAACGGGCCCAATGGAGGGCCGAGCCTTCGAGGTCGACCACGGTCGTGCTAACTTTGATCGTTGGCGACGTCCCGTTGAGATCGATGAATTGCTCGGCACGAGCAATCCATCCGAGGGGGTCCGTGCCGGAGAAGGAAGGAATGTCGAGGGCGAGGGCGGAGCGGTCGGCGGTGAAGCCGGGCGGGGGGGCATGCCGAGGACGGAAACGGCCTTCGTGGAGTACGTCGGGGTCGGGGCTGGGATTGGGGCCGGGGGAACACGGCCGAAGGTAATGCCAGCATCGGCAGGCGGCCCGGTGAGGAAATCCGACCGAACGGGCTCCAGACGGACGGGCGGAACGGGACTGCCGTTCGCCTGGCTAGCCCGTTCCGGCGCCCAGGCGACAATCCGGGCCAGGACTTTCGCCTGGCCGGCCGCCAGGGAAGCCTGGCCGGCCGCGAAGGAAGCTTGGCCGGAAGTGAGCATTTCCTGGCCGGCGGTGAGGGCCGCGACGGCGGCTTGCAGCGCGGAAAGGTGTGCTTCCTGCGCCGTAATGCGCTCTGCAAAGTCGGCGGGGGCAGATCCGGAGTCGGCGGGGCGGGAGATAGATCCGCGACCAAGGGGGCGGGCGGAGCGGCAGGTCGGACCAAATGATACCACTAGGGATTTCTGGCGCACTTCTGGTCTCGAGGGAGGCCGGCCAGTAGCAAGAGAGGAAGGGGGATGAGAAGCTTGAGAGAAGAGGTTAGGGTTTGGGAGAGAAGGAAGAGGGATCAGCCCCCACAATAAAATACTTGATCCAAAGATAGTTCTTACAACATAATGACCCCCTTATATAGAAGGAAGACCCCACCATAATAACAAAATAAACCCAAGCTGCAAATAGACCAAACCCATAAGAAATACAATATAAAGAACCGTCCGACCTATGTTATAGCCGGACCGGACTTGGGCCGTTCGGAATGCGCCTCTGGTTCGCTTCCCGCCGCGTGCGCGCGCGCCCCCCTCGAGTAGACTTGCCACGGCGGCTCCTCCGGTTGCAAGTCGGTAACAACGAGAGTGAGTGAATTTCGGTTGTGTAGTTTGTGGTTTCTCTAACTATTGAGTGAATTAGATTTCGTGGAACCACTTTCGTGTGAGAGTGAGCGAATTTATCCCGTGGTGCCCGTGTGCGATAGCGGACGACCTTGGAACGGGAGGTCGGAGGTGACGAGGAATTCCTCGCGGAATCGCCGTTGACTTCGATTGCGGAAAGGCGTCTCTTTTTGTGGGTAACTTGCTTCTTTCTCTTCCTTTGTGTGCGCCTACATTTTCTCTTTAGGATAATAGATTCATTGCTGGATTTTCGCCCGGGGTTTTGTCAGCGAAAGCTACGTCGAAAACACCAAACGGAAACGTATTTGGAGTTCACGATTTCCGTTTGCTATAACAAGGGGAACGGAACGAAAGTTGCGAACTTCCTTCCCCGGATTTAGAATTGAACCATATTTCAAGAAAATTCATTTTTAAACAGAAATAGTAATTTTATGCTTTACAAAAAAATCTATTTGCTTAATTTCTTAAAGTTCGTGCACGCCCGCTCAATCTCAATCTTTTTAAATTGCATGCACTTAGGGATTCCTAGAAATAGCCGACAGACGCGCAAATCCTACGCGCCGTCCTGCATCAATTTGGTATCAGAGGGAGGTTCCAAATTTTTTCTAAGTTTCGAAATCCGCCCTGCGTAGAATAGGAACCACGCATAGCATTTTAATTTTTCAAAAAAAAAAGAGGTTTTTATTTTATTTTTTATATAGCATAATCTTCATCTTAATTGTGTGTTTGCATGCATCTGCGTAGTGGTAGGTTAATGAGCATGAGTTCACCACATCACACTCCACCTGAACACCCTCAAGAGGTAAATTCTGAGATGCGTCGAGTTGAACGTGGCCAAGCGAGTCATGTGAACGAAGGGAAGGAACCACCCCAATGGTTTCTACCTTTCGCCCACCAAATGGCAGCGTTAACCGAGAGTGTCTATCAAGTGAGAGAAGAGTTTGAAAACCTTAGTGTTAGGATGAACAGTTTAGAAGTACCTCCTCGAGTTTCAATGCCACCTCCAATTCGAGATGAGCATTCTGTTCGTCCACAGTACGAAGACCCTCCACACTATGGAGAGAGGTCTACACTTAGGAGAAATCCTCTATTTGAGGAAGAGGATCGGAATCCCATAGATAGGTTCCAGTTTGCGCGCGATCAGGGTGAGAATTTTCCAAGGAATTTTCCTGAGCCAGAACGAGGGCCTATCTTAGGCATGCGAGATAATTATCAGGAGAGGCCACATTATGACGTAGCGAGAGAGGAGCGTCCTCGAGACCATCATCGGCCTATACCGGCCATGCATCGTGATGATCGCCCTAGAGATTGGCATCGACCGCCGCCCCCACGGCGTCGAGACCATCGTGATCCTTACGATGATGATTACGACTATCCCCCCCCCCCCCCCGGATAGGCGACCGGATCTCACACGAGTGGTGAAACTTGATCCACCACTTTATGATGGTTCTATGGATCCCAAGATCTTTTCGGACTGGGTTATCGACACAGAGACCTACTTCGAGTGGTATCGTATGACGGAGGACCAAAAGGTTCAGTTCGCCAAAATGAGATTGACTGGGCGAGCAAAGATCTTTTGGATAGGTGAAGAGCGTAGTCTAGAGAGGAATGGACGCCCTCCCATTACACTTTGGCCCCACATGAAGGCCATATTAGAGGAGCAGTACATTCCCCAGCATTACCAGTCCCGTCTATGAGACGAGCTGACGTCTCTACATCAAGGGACCAAATCAATTTCTGATTACTTAGCTGAGATGAAGGATCTTATGATTAGGTGCAACATAGTAGAACACCCACGTGACATCTTATCCAAATTTAAGTGTGGGCTACGATCTGAGATCCGAGATGAGTTGATTCGATATGGCCACAATTCTCTCCCTGAGATCATATCTATCGCCATCGATATCGAGGAACACCAGAAGAGAACCTCCCGGTTCAAATCTCAACCTAAAACGAATACTTCTTACAAGAAAGAAGAACAGAAAGGTAAGGAGAGTGCATCGAAGCCTACCTCGACCTACACCAGAGATCAGAATAGGAAGTCCCCCATGGGAACTGTGACCCCTTCACAGATCCGATGTTATGAGTGCCAACAGATGGGTCATATTTCGAGAGATTGTCCCAAGAGGAAAGGCACGTTAGTTATTCATGAGGTGACTGAGGAGGATGAGCATGTAGAAGAAGCTGGGGTCGAGAGGGACTCACACATTTTGAACGACGAAGTGTACGGTACGCCTAGTGATGAGGAGATAGATCCAGACGTTCTAGTGGTGAGATGCATGTTATCTACACCGCAAGAATCAGCCGATTATTGGCGGACGAACATCTTCCAGGCCTACTTTAAGGCTGGGGAGAAAGTGTGTCGTTTAGTAGTGGATAGCGGGAGTTGTATGAATGTGATAGTTGAGACAGCTCTAGCCCGCATGGGACTCACTGCTGAGCCGCACCTATCCCCATTTCAGGTAGCTTGGGTTAGCAAGACTACATTATCGGTGACTAGGAGATGTTTAGTGCTCATCACTATGGTACGTATTCCGATAAGATCTGGTGTGACGTTATGCCTATGGATGTGTGCCACGTATTACTTGGGCGACCCTGGTTATACGACCGGGATGTCACCATACATGGCAGGTCCAACACCTGCTCCTTTCTACTGGACGGAAAGAGAGTAGTGTTGACCCCGGTGCGACCCAAAGCACCGTCATTCCGCGTGAGTAGTAGTGCGAAAGAATCTCTTCCTCCCACTGAAAGGAAGAAGACTCTTAGCATTATTCGAGGTACTGAGTTCCATCGAGAGAGTTTTGACGGTGGATTTATTTATGCCTTAGTGGTTTTACAGACATCTAATTTATCAGAGGTATATGAGTCTACTCCTATACCTGCTAGGAGACTCTTAGAGGAGTTCCAGGATCTACACCCTGATGAGCTTCCGGCTGAGTTACCCCCCATGAGGTGTATTCAACATGCGATAGAGCATGTTCCTGGAGCTTCCCTCCCTCATTTACCGCATTATCGACTGAATCCTACCGCCCACGAGGAGCTGCAGAAGCAGATTGGAGAGTTATTAGATAGAGGCTTTATTTTCCATAGCCTTAGCCCTTGTGCGGTACCTTCCCTCCTTGCCCCGAAAAAGAATGGTACTTGGCGTATGTGCGTTGACAGTTGTGTTGTCAACAAGATCACAGTGAAATACCGATTCCCGATACCCCGACTGGATGACATGTTGGACATGTTGACTGGGGCTAGGATCTTCTCTAAGATCGACCTTCGTAGTGGTTATCATCAGATCCGTATACGCGAAGGAGATGAGTGAAAGACTGCCTTCAAGTCGAAGGATGGACTTTACGAGTGGCTTGTGATGCCCTTTGGGTTGTCCAATGCCCCTAGTACTTTCGCTCGGATGATGACCATGTCTTCAGAACTTACATTGGGAAGTTCGTAGTAGTTTATTTCGACGACATTTTGATTTATAGTCAGACCGAGAGTGAGCATTTGACTCACCTGCGTACCATTTTCGAGCTCCTGCGAGCCGAGCGACTATTCATCAATTTGAAGAAATGCGTTTTTATGGCTGAGTCTGTTATCTTTCTGGGATATATAGTGAGCTCCGCTGGCATCACTATGGACCCTGAGAAAGTCCGAGCGATTCGTGAGTAGCCTACACCCCAGAACATTCACAATGTTCGTAGTTTTCAGGGCTAGCCACCTTTTATCGTCGATTCATTAAGAACTTCAGTACTATTATGGCACCAGTCACTGAGTGTACGAAGATGGGAAATTTCCAGTGGACGTCATCGACAGCTAGAGCCTTTGAGATCATCAATGATAAGATGTCGACTGCACCTGTTTTGAGACTCCCTGATTTTAGTCACGTGTTCAAGGTATCATGTGATGCCTCTGGGGTTGGGATAGGAGGTGTACTTACTCAAGAGGGTCATCCCGTTGGATTTTTTAGTGAAAAGCTTTCAGGCCCGAAGCTGAATTATTCCAACTACGAGCGCGAGTTCTATGCGATTGTGCAGACGTTGCGTCATTGGAGGCATTATTTGTTGCCCAAGGAGTTTGTCCTCCACTCCGATCATCAGGCGTTACGTTACATCAATTCGCAGCAAAAATTGAACCCTCGACATGCTAAGTGGGTATCATATTTGTAGGAGTACACCTTCGTTCTCAAGCACTGTAAGGGAACGGAGAATCGGGTTGCCGGCGCCCTTAGTCGAGTCACCCTCGTATTATCACAGATGCGTACTCAGCTGATAGGATTTGAGCGTATCAAAGATGATTATCCTAGTTGTCCCGATTTTAGCGGAATTTATGATGTGATACGCTTTGATCCCTTTCACGATGAGACAGATTACCTCATTCGAGACGGATATTTGTTTCGTGGAACCCGTCTGTGTATTCCCCGCACCTCGTTGCGAAATTTCATTGTATGAGAATTACATGGCGGAGGCTTAGGTGGACACTTTGGACGAGATAAGACGGTAGCCTTAGCAGAGGAGCGATTCTATTGGCCCGGGATGAAGCGGGTTATCGCACAGATTGACAGTAGCTGCCGCACTTGTCAGGTAGCGAAGGGCAATAAACAACCCGCTGGATTATACACACCTTTACCGGTGCCCAGTATTCCTTGGGATGATGTTAGCATGGATTTTGTGCTTGGATTGCCGCGCACTTTTAGGAAGCACGATTCCATTCTTGTAGTGATCGATCAGTTTTCTAAAATGGCGTATTTCATTCCATGCAACAAAACCGACGACGCCTCTCATGTTGCCCGACTTTATTATAAAGAGGTTGTCGCGCACCGAGGGATACTTAAGACTATCGTTACCGACCGAGATGTCAAGTTCACCAGTTTTTTTTGGAAGTCACTCTGGAGACTATTAGGTACTAAACTTCTATTTTCGATCGCCTATCATCCACAGACCGACGGTCAAACTGAGGTTGTTAATAAGAGTTTAGGAAATTTACTGCGATATTTGGTAGGAGATCACCAGGGGAATTGGGATCTAATTCTTCCCGACGCTCAATTGGTCTATAATAATTCGAAGAATAGATCTACGGGTTTAACTCCCAATGAGGTTGTTCATGGTCACACTGCACGAGTGCCGCTAGATTTAGCCTCACTACCACCCACTTTTAGGACTAGCCAGTTTACACACGACTATGCATTGCATTTGCATGACTTGCATAAAGAAATTGAGCGGAAGTTGCATAGCACTTATGATTTATACGCAACTCAAGCTAACAAGCATAAAAGAGCTACTAGTTTCAAAATGGATGACTTGGTGATGGTTCGGCTAAATCTGGAACGGTTAACTTCGGGTACCGTAAAGAAGTTAGCTGACCGTAGAACTGGACCCTTTCGAGTAGTAAAGCGGATTGGGCAAAATGCGTATGAACTTGAGATGCCTTCCATTTGGGGGAGCAAATCCGGTTTTTAACGTAGCCGATCTGACTTTATTCCACGATTTTCCAAATGAGTCTTTAGATTTTCCATTGCCTTCTCCTCCATTCGATTCTTCTGGGTTGGTGAGTGCTAGTGAGGAGCCACATTCAGGACACCCCGACACTCATTCAGTTACTGACACTCCATCTGCAGTTCTACCATTTTCCACTGACAGTTTTCAGATTGAGCATGAGACATCAGGTGATTCTCTCATACCAGTTCCCAGGGCCACTGACAGACTTCCGCGACAGATACTGGTTCCCGAGCAGATATTGGATGATGAGCCAGTGACCACTACTGATGGTGGTTTTCAGAGATACTTGGTTCGAAGGCATGGCCGACCTGAGACCGAGACCATCTGGGTCTTGGACGAGGAGTTACAGCGTATGGATGCCGATCTTCTACGACACTACCGCTCGGAACACTCACAGGAGATGAGTGATTTTGAGTGGGGGAGAGTTGGTGGAGACCAGTCCCGATCTGGACGTCGCAAAAGTGTCCGACGCCGCACCCGTCCGGACCTCTATCGGCCCTAGGATTTGCAAATTTAGTTGTCTTTTTATTTTTGCAATTTATGTAATTTTGTTATTTGTTTAGAAATATATATATATATATATTTATATACATTTACATATAAATATTTAGAAACGTATTTGGAGTTCACGTTTTCCGTTTGCTACAACAAGGGGAACGGGACGAAAGTTGCGAACTTCCTTCCCCGGATTTAGAATTGAACCATATTTCAAGAAAATTCATTTTTTAAACAAAAATAGTATTTTTATGCTTTACAAAAAATCTAGTTGCTTAATTTCTTAAAGTTCGTGCACGCCCGCTCAATCTCAATTTTTTTTAAATTGCATGCACTTAGGGATTCCTAGAAATAGCCGACAGGCGCGCAAACCCTACGCGCCGTCCTGCATCAACCTGACTCCTTACTACGAGTAGCGCGTGTATATGTTATGGGCTTGGATCGTTGCCGGATTGTTGGAAGCGGAGATACAAGGGCAAGCCCTAGAACGGTGGAGGAGGGGATGAGAGAGGAAGAAACCCTAGAGGGTGGAGGAAGGAGAGAAGATCTTAGAGAGAGAGGGAGAGGAATTTAGAGAGAGAGAAGGAAAACTCATAATTCATTTCATAATCTTTTCAAATACATGAGATGGGTCTAATATATAGAACCCCCGGGTGGCATACCCGTAAATGCATAAAATGCGAACAATATAAAAATACTAAAACATTACTACGAGTCTAATAACTATGACTCAATACACGCGACGAGGTAAATAAGATAACTGACGGAGGATCATAACACATAACATTCCACCCGTCCTTTTTGAGCTTGTCCTCAAGCTCAAACTCCAGTAGGATGTTCGGTTTCTCTGGTTCCTTGATCTCGCGCCAAAATAGCGCCTGGTAGTCCGTCGAGGTGGTGGTGGCAGCGAGGAGTAGCGACGGCGCCTGTGGGAAGACGAGTGGCGGAAGGACTGAGGCCGGATGGTCTGGCGGCGCTGCGGGAGGCCGGAGTAGCAGCAGGGCCACCGAAGGGCCAACGGCCGGCAAAATGAAGTGGTCCGGCGGAAACGACGGTGTGGTGCGAGGTAGTATCGGCCCTGCGACCGAAAGGGCCGACTGAGTAGTGGTCGGCAGCGGAGGCAGCGGCGTGGTCGGAGGCGGCAGAGGCGGCAGGGGCGGAGACGGCGGCGGTGGCGGGGACGGCGGCGGCGACGACGGCGGCGACGGCGGCGGCAGCGACGACGACGAAGGCCGCACAAGTTGTGCGGGCTTGGGAAGCGAAATCGGCAAGGCGGGGGCCGGTGGCGTAGGCGGCGGTGGAATCGGCCTCGGGAGGCGGTCAGAATGGGCCGAGGAGGTGGCTGAGGAGAGCCGCGGAGCAGAATGTACCGTAGGTGACGGTGGAGCGAGAGGAACCTCGGCGAGCGGAGGGACAACTGGCGTAATCGGCGGTCCGAAGTGGCCCGACGTGACCCATTTGTCTATGGTGGTGTCGAGGCGAGATGCGGAAGCCCGAAGGGGCTGCAGCATTTCCCACAACTTCGAACAAAGGGCGGCTTCGTCCGCGGCGCTTAATTTTATGTCGCGTATTTGCATGTTCATCATAATGAATTGATGCGGTTAGGAAGGAGGGGTGTGGTTAGGAAGGAGGGGTGCGGTTAGGAAGAAGACAAGGAAATGAAAGGAAATAAAATAAAAGGAGGGTTTCAAATAAAAAAAATAAAAAGAGAAAGCAGAAGGTGGCTGAGTATGAAAGGTGTGGGATTAGAAAAGTTAAAAAATAATAATAATAATAAAAAGATAGGAGGGTGTTGTCCGAGAAAAAGATGGGCAGAAATGGCGTGGACAGGATAATAATAAAAAAAGAAAGGATGTGAAAAGGCGTGAAAGGAGGCGTGCGGGTGTGGGGATCAAAATCGGCGGCGTGCGGATCGAGAATGGAGCGTGCGTGCAGGCGAGTTCTGGCAATTGGCGAGGAATGACGATGAAGGGTGCAGGCGAGTTTATGGAAGTTTCGGCGGAGGAGGGAGCGGCGTCGATGGCACGGGCCATGGGAAGATGAAGAGTAGGTTGGCGCTGTCGACGGAGTAGCTGGTTGGGTACAGTGGGGTTGGCGAGGGAGGCGGCTCGGACGGAAGAAGATGAGGAAGATGAAGGTGTTGCGGCCCTCTGATGGCAGCGGACGAGGAAGATGATGTTGTCGACGGAAGATGGCGCTGTCGACGGAGTAGGTGGTTGGGTACAGTGGGGTTGGCGAGGGAGGCGGCTCGGACGAAAGAAGACGAGGAAGATGACGCTCTGGAGGCGGCGGCTGTGGCTTGCGGAAAACAGTGGCGGCGGTGGTGGGGAGCAGCGGGGAGTAACGCCTAGGAAGGATGGCTCTGATACCAAGTTGTTATGGGCTTGGATCGTTGCCGGATTGTTGGAGGCGGAGATACAAGGGCAAGCCCTAGAACGGTGGAGGAGGGGATGAGAGAGGAAGAAACCCTAGAGGGTGGAGGAAGGAGAGAAGATCTTAGAGAGAGAGGGAGAGGAATTTAGAGAGAGAGAAGGAAAACTCATAATTCATTTCATAATCTTTTCAAATACATGAGATGGGTCTAATATATAGAACCCCCGGGTGGCATACCCGTAAATACATAAAATGCGAACAATATAAAAATACTAAAACATTACTACGAGTCTAATAAATATGACTCAATACACGCGATGAGGTAAATAAGATAACTGACGGAGGATCATAACACAACAGTATATGGATCTCTTTTCCACTCCCATGCCTGAGCCACAACATCCCTCACTTCCGTCCACTCCACCACAGCCTCAGCTTGATTTTTCTCAGCCTCAGCATGATGAGTCCCGCCATGTGGGCCACTTTGCACCACCGAAGGTTTCACCAATTTAGCTTTCAGATGGTGATACATCTTACATAGAGCTACACGTGACTACTAGAGACATACTTCAGATTGTTGCACTCATATTAAGATTTGTTGGTAGCCGCACCACATTTCACTTTGAATCACATTTTAGGGCATCCATCATTTTCAACCTACCCCTGCATCACATGTGGTGGGCCCGCTTCCTCTGTTGAATATTGCATGGGTATATCTCTTGCCCCTTCTCATTACTCTTGATTTATTAGAATATTATTATGCAATGCTTGGACAGTCCTCGTGGTAAGTTTGTTTGGATGTCTTTACCTATCAACTATTGTTGTTATTTATCATAAGTTGTTGCATGTGGACATTGCACGTGGAATTGCTAAAATATTGTTAGGGTTGACTTCTCGTCATGTGAGAATAACTCGTGAGATTTAATTCTCAACAATCATAAGTTGTCATCCCACCGATCCGTCTACACTTTAAATTGGGATTGATGCTCTCAACGGTTTTGCTACTGGACTCTTCATAAAATATCTGACAATTTCCCTTACCATGGGCTATGCGATGATATCCATTGCCTTGAACACGATTGATGTATCAATCATTGCTTTCGACAATTTTTGCACACCCCAGCTTGCAGCTCAAGCTTACCCCATGGATTTAGTGTATCAATGAGTTGGAGAACACTTTAACATGAACTGAATTTGAAGTTGAGTGATGCGATCTGTCAACTACTTTTGTCAAGAAAGTACAAAATACTCATGTTGAGTAGTTCTTCTGTAGAGTATCAATCAGCCAGCTACTATAAATGTCATTTTAATCTATAATTTATACATTGTGATATGATTAACTACCTTTTTTGTAAACTTGTTAATAAGTTCGAAGTTCCTAATCCTATAACAACAAGGCGTACAAAAGAAATGGCCTTTATTTATTTTCAGTTGTCTCTAAGCTCCTTTTTAGTAGCTTCAATCTTGCATGAAAAAAAATATTATATAGAGTGTCGTGTTGACCTATCTCTCAACCATGGTAGATGGCATATGCTTCAAAACCTTTGAGGATGCTCTCGTACCTCATTGAACCCATCATATCCTACACTTCTGCATCCCCTCGAACTCACAACCCACCACGCCTCCATACCCTAGATGATGTGTTATCATTTATCAAACCTCACCAAGCTCCCAACCCATTGTGCCTCCTTTGTTCAGATCTTTTCCATTGCATCTCTTGAAGACACAACAAATCAGCAATGCTTTCACTTGAAAACAAAATTGATCACCTACTCCATACTCATTCTGAGGACACCCACAACCATCCAAGATCAGCCCAACACCATCTAGGCCATTCTCCAAGCAACAAGTATTACACGTGTGCTAACAATACCGTCCAACTGTCTCCTTTTTTTACTGCAATGGTGATGCAACCTGAGGCGCACATGTGTCTTATTTTTATTTCACGCATCTTTATATGTTATTTTGTAGGGCATGTCTTCGCGCATGTTTATTTTCTTTGGCTTTCACGGACATTATTAGCACACATATGTTTTATTTCATGCATGTTACTCACACACGTTCGTACGACTTATTAGCGTGACCGATCGACCAATAAGACCATGAATGCAAAGATCCATCAAATTAGGTTAAGTGATAATTAGGGCAATCTTTGAAAAATGATAATTTTTAATTTAAATATTTTAATTTTAGTTTCTGAAATTATAATTTAATATTTTAATTTCTGAAACTAAAATTATTTTTGAAATTCTAATTTGATGAGGAATACCAAATGAAGAGGCACCCTTTGAAATCCCCCTTCTTTATTTCTTTTATTATGAAGAGAAGCCAAAGAGGCTAACTTAATCCCCTCTTTATTTCTTTATTAAAATCCTAAGATAATTCCCTAATAAAGAATCGGGTTTTCTCCTCATTCAAGCAGTTTGGACAAATTCAGAATCAGGGAAATTAATCCCCTTTAAAATTTCAGATCATGCTTGCCTAAATTGTGAAAGCCTAGCTCGCGTCACATAATTTAACTTGATCTCAAAAAATTATTATTTAAAATCACATTGCCATTTTCAGGTTACATAAATGGCATATCCCATTTGATTGCTCCAAACATATCCCCTTTTGTTTCCCATGTCACATCCCTCTTTGTTGCCCTTATCATATCTACGGACCCTCACCTGTCATCATTGTTACATCATGTGTTACGATTATGCATCCGCCAACGCACATCAGCTCGCAGGAGGAGCGCATATGGAAACCACCCTAATTAATGTGTAATTAATTGGTATTAATTAATTAATTAATCTTAATTAATTAATATTAATTAAATCGTATTTTATGTCTTGATTATGTGAGCCCCCCCTCCCTATATAAGGAGGGGGTATGGGAGTGTTTATTTCATCTTTTGATCATTAGGGTTGGCTCTCATTTTGAGAGAGGGGTCTTAGGAGGAACCAGCCTCCTAGATCTTGGCCGGCGTCCGCGCCGGATTGTATCCGTTTTTCCCGTTTAATGCAAGCATGCCTCTTGATTTGTTCAATACTCTATCAATGGTCCGACCTGCCGCCCCCGTCCGCTCCTTCGAAGCCGCCGGGGCTCATGCCACGACGGACAGCAGCCTCCACTCCATCGGCGGCCATCTCGCCTCCATCGAACGCAGCTGCGACATCCACGGCAACCTCCTTGCCTCGCTGTCTGCATCCTTGTGGGCCTTGCTCCACCAGACGCACACACCAACAGCCGCACATTCAGCCTCCGAAGCAGCCGCCGCACCTCCAGCAGCCGTCGCAACCGCAGATTCGTGCGTCGTCGGCCGCCCGATCCCACCTGCAGCCGCAGATCTCAGCGTCTCCAGCAGCAGATCTCAGATTCGTGCGTCTCCAGCAGCAGATCTCAGCGTCGACCGCCGCCCGACCATACAAGCCGCTCCACCAGCGCCGATTCCGGCTGTACAAGCTCCAGCCCGCACCTCCAGCACCGTTTCCGGCGCCGATCCCTCTTCTGCCGTCGTCTTCCAACTCCAGCCTGTGCCGCTTCCCGCACCGGCCGACGGCATCCCTATCGGGAACCATCTATCTTCGTCAAACCGCAACCCTACCGCAGATCTCCCAGCGCAACGCTTCGTCCCACGATCGTCGTCCTCCTGCGCCATTTCCTATCCCGTTTTGCACGCCAGCCTTCCTGTTCTCGAGCCCCCCATAAAGCAGCCCCCTCCCACTTATTGTTTTGTCCCTTCCTCATTTGTCTTTTTGCCCTTGCCCCATCACATCGCAGTGATCCCACATTACCTCTCCTTTTTCTTCCTTGCAACCCATGCTAGCTGCCAGCAATTTCCCATCATAAACTCTCAATGCCAACTCACCCCCTCTTTCGAGGACAAAAATAGTCTGTCGTGGTTCCCTGCGATTATAACCGCTGCCGACATTTTGAAGGACCCTGACAAAATTTTTTTTTTTTTGTCTTGACCTTGGGGACAAGGTCAATTTTCAAGCGCGGCCTATTGTTACGATTATGCATCCGCCAACACACATGAGCTCACAGGAGGAGCGCATATGGAAACCACCCTAATTAATATGTAATTAATTGGTATTAATTAATTAATCTTAATTAAATCGTATTTTATGTTTTGATTATGTGAGCCCCCCCCCCCCCCTCCCTATATAAGGAGGGGGTATGGGAGTGTTTATTTCATCTTTTGATCATTAGGGGTGGCTCTCATTTTGAGAGAGGGGTCTTAGGAGGAACCAGCCTCCTAGATCTTGGCCGGCGTCCACGCCGGATTGTATCCGTTTTTCCCGTTTAATGCAAGCATGCCTCTTGATTTGTTCAATACTCTATCATCATGACACAATCACAAACATCACCCTGCATCGGCACCTTCGTTGTGTCCATTCCCACATCAACTATTGAAGACTTATCGAACTCGAAGAAGCCAAGACATTTTCCCGCTGCCATGATCATCACTCTATAGACAACACAATGCTATTTCTAGAAGATCCTGGTGTCACCCCCTGCCCACTATTAACAATTTCAATGAGAAAAAGGTGATATATGACCACTCCTTCCTCAAATACTACTTTGCCAAAGAGTAAGGCGACAACCCTTTAGCCAAAGAATACTCTTCTAGTGACTACTTCGTCATCCACTCCATTGATTATTCCTCTACCAAATACTCCTCATATGACTAGGTATTTTTCTGAGTACAACCTTATCTACAACAATCAATCTTCCACCACCAGTCAGTAAAATTTAAGTCACTGCTACAGAATCTCCATGGAGTCCTCTGTGGACTGCACGTTTGCCAACCAGTTTTGTAGAACAACCATGCAAAGTACTCTTTTTGAGTATTGTCAAGTACCTCTGTCGAATACTCCCTACCAAGTACTCCTGCTAAGTACCCCCTATAAGGTACGCACACCGAGTTCCAACCAACCGACCACTATAAATATCATTTTAAACTATCATTTTCCATTATAATATGATCAATTACATTTTTGTTATAAAATTTATTTGAACAGAAGCATCTCTAATCATGGGAATAGAGAAATTACCTCTTAACTCTTTTTTTATTCTTCTCCAACTCCTTTCTTGCTTGAAAATAGTCCTAACATGATACCGATAACTTCTCAATATATTCTCAGACATGCTTTATGCTTCAAGAACAAAAATTTTCCCTTGCTTCATCCTCCGCATACTCCAGTTAGAATTGTTGACTGAGCTTCTCTTGGAAACCCCAAGTTATGATGGACTCATCACAGTTACAAAGCAACCAATGTAAGGCAACATCTGCGAGATGCATTGATGTGATCTTATCCATAACGAATCTGTTGGAACATGCGTTTCGCATCTCTTGGTTTGAGAATAACAAATACAGTGATGTATTTGATCTAGTTTTGTGTGTGTTTATAGTGTGCAGGTCATACAAGTACAAACATATATGGAACGAGGAAACAAGCCGGAGGCCGTAGCTCATATCAATGGGCTACCGCGGCGCGGTAACATCTACCGCTAGCGGTAGTGCCCGAATATAATAGGACAGCTGGCCAAAAGCACTTGAATGCATAGAATGGCAGGAGCAAGGGCATAATTAGCAAGTACTTACCGCGGCGCGTTAACTATCGCCGAGCGGTAGCTTTAGGAAACACCAATCAATCATGATTTGATTGAGAAACCAAAAGGAGCATCCAATATCATTGTGAAGGCAAGAATATATACTTTCGTAGGGAATAATTTATTTCCAAAGATAAAAGTCAAATCAACGAAATTGAAGAGAATATAAGGAAGGAAATTGAAAACTACGCGCTACCGCCCTGCTATAGAAACTACCGCCTGTGGTAGTTTCCTGCACAACAACCTCTATTTAAAACATCCCGAAAATAAGTTTCCCTTGACGGTTTTTGATGAAATTTTTGAGGGCTGAAAGCCCTAGCTGTCTAGAGAAAAGTGAGGGGTGTTTCTGTTATGGTCTTTGGTTCGTTGCCCGGATTTGTTGGAGGCGGAGATACAAGAGCAAGCCCTAGAACGGTGGAGGAGGGGAAGAGAGAAGAAGAAACCCTAGAGGGTGGAGGAAGGAGAGAAGAGCTTAGAGAGAGAGAGGAAATTAGAGAGAGAGAGAAGGAAAACTTTCATACTTCATTTCATAATCCCAAATACATGAGATGGGTCTAATATATAGAACCCCCGGGTGGCATACCCGTAAATATATAAAATGCGAACAATATAAAAATACTAAAACATTACTACGAGTCTAATAACTAAGACTCAATACACGCGACGAGGTAAATAAGATAACTGAAGGAGGATCATAACACATAACATTCCACTCGTCCTTCTTTTTGAGCTTGTCCTCAAGCTCAAACTCCAGTAGGATGTTCGGTTTCTCGGGCTCTTTGATCTCGCGCCAAAATAGCGCCTGGTAGTCCGTCGCGGTGGTAGTGGCGGCGAGGAGTAGCGACGGCGCCTGTGGGAAGACGAGTGGCGGAAGGAATGAGGCCGGTTGGTCTGGCGGAGCTGCGGGAGGCCGGAGGAGCAGAGCCACCAAAGGAGCAACGGTCGGCAAAATGAAGGGGTCAGGCGGAAATGGCGGTGTGGTGCGAGGCAGCAACGACCATGCGGCTGAAAGGGCCGACTGAGTAGTGGCCGGCAGTAGAGGCAACGGCGTGGTCGGAGGCGGCAGAGGCGGCGACGACGGAGGCGGAGACGGCGGAGGCCGCATAAGTTGTGCGGGCTTGCAGAGCGGGACCGGCAAGGCGGGGGCCGGTGGCGTAGGCGGCGGTGGAATCGGCCTCGGGAGGCGGTCAGAAAGGGCCGAGACTACGGCTGAGGAGGGCCGCAGAGCAGAATGTACCGTAGGTGACGGTGGAGCGAGAGGAACCTCGGCGAGCGGAGGAGGGACAACTGGCGTAATCGGCGGCCCGAAGTGGCCCGACGTGACCCATTTGTCTATGGTGGTGGCGAGGCGAGAGGCGGAAGCCTGAAGGGGCTGCAACATTTCCCACAACTTCGAACAAAGGGCGGCTTCGTCCGCGGCGCTTAATTGTATGTCGCGTATTTGTATGTTCATCATAATAAATTGAAGACGGGGTGCGGTTAGGAAGAAGGGGGTGCGGTTAGGAAGAGACAAGAAGTAAAATAAAATAAATAAAAAAGAGAGGGGGGCTGCACGAGGAGATGGGAGATGCGACTCGAGAAGCTGGCTGATGGGATGGGAAGATGTTCGGCTCGATGAAGATGGGAGGATCAGAAAAGAAAAGAAATTAAAGAGGGATGAGAAGCTGACAGGGACGCAGAAAATGGGACCAGGTCGCCTGGCAGGGACGCAGAAAGGGCGTAGAAGACGGGACCAGGTTGCTGTGGGGAAATGACGTAGAGAGAGGCGTCGGAATGAGAGATCGGCAATGGTGGAGAAGCAGGGAGGTTGACGAAGGGGAGAAGACGTGCCGGTGCTGGGGAAGAAGCGGAGCGGTCGACGATGGATGGCGTTCGTCGATCCCGCGGATGGAGTTCGTCGATCTTGAGGGAGGCGCTGCGGTGAGCTGTCGACGAGGCTAGGGCGTTGGATGGAGGGCGTCGGCGTGACTGTCGAGCAGCAGTTGATGGGCTCTGTTGCTGGAGTCGACGGGGGTTGCTGGCGTCGACAGGAGGCTTGCGTGGGCGCGGCGGCGCTGGGGAAGAAGGTGAGCGGGGGGTTCGATGCTGGTAAACAGAACTCGAACAGCGGAGGCGGCAGCCGTGGCTTGCGGAAAACAGCAGAGGCGGCGATGTGGAGCAGCGGAGAGTAACGCCGAGGAAGGATGGCTCTGATACCAAGTTGTTATGGTCTTTGGTTCGTTGCCCGGATTTGTTGTAGGCGGAGATACAAGAGCAAGCCCTAGAACGGTGGAGGAGGGGAAGAGAGAAGAAGAAACCCTAGAGGGTGGAGGAAGGAGAGAAGAGCTTAGAGAGAGAGAGGGGGGAAATTAGAGAGAGAGAAGGAAAACTTTCATACTTCATTTCATAATCCCAAATACATGAGATGGGTCTAATATATAGAACCCCCGGGTGGCATACCCGTAAATATATAAAATGCGAACAATATAAAAATGCTAAAACATTACTACGAGTCTAATAACTATGACTCAATACACGCGACGAGGTAAATAAGATAACTGAAGGAGGATCATAACACATAACAGTTTCTCACTCATCTAAAGAGAGAGTTCTTCAGATGAGATCAAAATGTTATTCATACACAAAGATTGAAAGCTATCAAAACGACGATTAAGAAGCTTTCTCTCAACATACACATGGAGTGTTCTCGCTGCAACAAATTCTAATCAATTGGAGACATCTAAGGATCTAAAGAACATCGAAGAGGAAGACTCTCAAGCCACAAAGATCAAACATTTGCAAGTGAAACGACATCTGCATCAAGGGTTCTATTTAGAGAGGAGTTTTTTCTTTTATCTAATCTTGCATTCTTCTTTATTGTCGGTAGAGTAATTCGCCCGGTGGTTGGCGACTAGGTCTTGCGAGACTTAAGGGGAATTCACCTCGAGTTGTGGAAACTAGGTCTAGGTTAGATCTAAGGGCGGTTCGAGGCCTTATCTGGAGAGAGAAGGGTCGGTATAGAAAACGAAAATCATTTTTCTATTGTCTTGATTTCAAGCGTCATTGAAATCAAACATTTTTGTATTCAATCTCTAAAGAAATAAAATCATGTTTCTTTTTGTATAATTATCTAGATTTTATTTCTATGCACTAAAATGTTTTGAATAGCAATCTCCAAAAGCTTTAACGCAAAATACATTGAAAGGTTCGTTTTCATAAAAAAAAACTCTTGGATTCAATTTCTGTTGCTAGCGCCGAGCGGTAGTTTCTACCACCGGCGGTAATGAAGAAAGATTGATATCCTATCTCTTTTAAAAGTAATCTTTAATATAATCTTTTCTGAGATATTAAATTATATTTTTCTATAAAATATTCCGAAACTTCTTTTATTAACAACAATAATTCTATTTAATATTAAATTTCATAAAACCCCTATTCACCCCCCCCCCCCTCCCCTCTAAGGGCGTCTAAAGATTCAACAGAATCATCCACAATCCTCTTTGCATGGAAGTATTCCTCCATGCTCCACAAAAAATGTCCATATCTTTGAACAACCCCATTCCTTTGGGCACATTTGTCTTAGGGACATCTAGTCAAAGACCATATCGCATAATGATCCTCCCACCCATACGTGCTTCCTTCGCTATCCAGAGTTCTTACTTGGCATGTAGTGTCCACCAATGTTTAAAAAGTAAATTCACACTTCACAAACTCACTTATTGTGGCATTTACAACGCCTTGCATCCCCATACGGAGCCTGTCCCACCCTAATTCTAAGCCCTACATGCATATAGATGTGTCCTCAACATTCTCTTAGACATTCCCCGCGCCCACTTCCACCTTCAACACCTGGACCTGCAATGAATGCCACTAGCACATTTCTACAGTTCTCCTGGGATTTCATGTCTTGATTGCTTTACGCCTACTCCATTGAATGATAAATCTGCCAACACATATCATGGACCAACATCTCCCTAACACCACTTAGCATTGAATCTGATACCACTTGTCATGGGATACTGAGCACTAATCAATTAATTCCAACACCACTTGTCAATGGTTGCCAAACTCACCCTCTTGAACCCATGTGGTCCTAGGATTTTCTATCGTCTAAATTAACTTTCACCTATGTAACTTACAATAATACAAGATATGAAAGAAAACCTTAACCTATGTAACTTACAATAATACAAGATATGAAAGAAACTCCCGAAGAAAACTGTAATTACTCTCAACCTTACTGATTCTAATGATTCTCCAAATTCCAATAATGATTACAAATTGGAGTATCTTTCACCATATATAGGATCCAAGGGTTTTCCCTTTAAATAATGCATCATTCTAGATTTTTTGAAGTACCTCCCTTAAAATTTCTACACACATATTAAAGCTATTTGCGGGCCTCTAGAAACCTCTAAATTATTAAGAGTTATCTCAATACTCTAGAAGGTCCTACATGACTTCAAAATATAAGTCTCCAGAAACTTCCTCAGGCTTCAAAATTTATATCCATATTCCTAGAGACTAAACTCACTATAAGTGGCTAAAAATGGTCTTAAATAAGTAATAAACTCATCTCCTATGAAAATAGGGTGTCATGTCATACTTTTAATGGTTATGTAGTGTAAATAGGGTGTCATGTCATACTTTTAATGGTTATGTAGTGTTCATCTGTATCGGTGTCCATGTTTTGTAGGCATAAAATAAATAAATGAAGACATGAATATGAAAGAAAACTTTACCTTGCTAGGTGGACCAATCCCACAACTCTTACACCTTCTACTGATGACATCTCGAATCAAAAGCTTTTGGCCATTGTAAGTTGTTAATATAGAGATCTTGCTTGCTGGATACCCAAGCAAACGCATGTACATGTAAACACTAACAATATACTCTGCCTCTCCTTCATTTTGGTAGAACCATGGAGAAGGAGCAGTTTCACCTTTCCCAAGATAATCAGGTACATCAATGAGCTGATAATCATAAGAAAATCCAGAATTGGCTTTCTGAAAAATTGGCTCCTCAAGGACAAAATTAAGGTCACCTAAATTTCTGTATCTCCAATTGTAAAGTTTCGCTAGAGTTGGCCGCGCCCTACCCTGCGCATTAAGTTCTATATAGGGAATACCCAACCGAACAAACCTAGTGAAAAGACTTTGATCCATATGACTATACTTTTGAAAAGCCATATTTTTCACAACCGGAGGTAATTGATGATGATCACCAATCAGTATGCAGCGTTTCAACCGAGCATAACCATCTTCTTGCCTTTGAAGCAACATTGGTATAAATGTCTCGATCTCAAGTATCTGCGCACTTTCCTCCATCAACAAGTTGTCGTACTTAAATCCCAATTGAAGAAAATCTTTCCTCTTCAAAGCTGCATGAGTGCAGGTCATGGCCACAATTTTTGCTTGCTTAGTCATCAGATAATTTGCGCGATCAGCTGTTGTTTTGAGCAACTCAAATGCTCTGCATTCCTCCAATTCCTGAAACATAGTTGAAAGATGACGGAAACAACCCTTTGCTGCCCGCATGTCTTTCTCAAAAGATTCGCCCGCGAAAACAGGATGAGGCGTGTTGGAGAAGAACTCGTGGAACGGAAAGCGATCTTGAACGAATGTAGGTTTATCTTGATTCTTTGCACAAGCATCTAAAAATTGCTCCCATCTCGAATATACATGAAGCAACCAAAAATATCCAGCAGTTTCGCAAGTGTAACCTACATCTTCTGGCAGCTTGAGAGACCTAGCCAATCGCTCTACCTCAGTAAGCAATTCAAGTCGCCGAACAAGCATCGCATTCACGCGACCTTGTCGACTGAAGTCGAGATCCGTAGCCAGCTCTTGTTCACCTTGACCGAGTCGAAGCAGATACCTTGCTGGAACATCCCGCTGAAAAATAAAAAAAATGATCAATCTATCAGAAGTGTTGAAAATGCTAACGGATTGCATAGCATAAAATCCATTCTAGCTTACAAGTAATACAAATACATAAGAAACAACTGGTTAAAATATTTACTACCAACTTGGAAAAGAAGAAATCTCAAAAGAGAAAAACGACCAAAACGATTTCCTAATTATTTAGAAAGTATTCATTTTGACAAATTTTTTCTCTAATATGGTCAATATACTTATCCAAACATGACCATTACAGTCCTTTCGTTAAACGTCAGGTAAAATCTACTGGGCTAGAGGAAAAAACATGCATTGCTTTGGCTTATAAAAAGTCACTGATCTCTTTGCATGTTCCTCACATGAGCCCTTTCAGTTGGATTTTAGACTAACGAAAAAAGTATGGTCATGTTTAGAAAGTGCACGGAACATATTGGAGGAGGAAACAAATGGTGTGAAAATCAGTACATTCTAAAAGCAAGGGGATCACTTTTTCTGATTTTCTCAATTTTACAATGGTGCATGAGATGTCAAAAATAAACCAAAGAAAAGAGTTCTGCATTTCAGACGTGTAAGAAAAGGCAAGCAGAAAAAATGGGTAAAATTTGGAGCTGAGCAGCTGGTAGAATAGCAGAAACAACTGGTAAGAGTTAATAAAAGCATAGTAAAGTAGATTAATTGGAGATATCCTATGACCACATATAAATGGTGACAAATAAGCTATTGTGCAAATATTTAAGTCATTTTGATGGGGATCAAAGTTCTAGGGCGTGTTGTAACGGAGCTGCACGACGCCGAGCCTCCATGGCGAGTCTACACGCGCCGGGCGCGTATACCGGACGGCCCCACCGAGCCCGCGGAGCAGACTGCGGCTTAGCCGCTATCGTATCTTTAATTTTCATCATTTACGTTTATTCCAGCTTTTATTTTGGGCTGTTTATTCACGCCGAAATTCGCGCCCCACTACTATAAGGGGCAACGCTTGTGCTCTTTTTGGACATCTTGGATGAATATGTATTTTCCCTCCTCTTTTCCCTAACCCTAATCCTCACTCTCTCTCCCTCTTCCCCTCTCTCTCTCTTCCCTCTCTCTCCCCGTAACCGGCCGATTTCCCCCCTCCTCCACCACCGGGTTCGCATCAACTGGTCTGACCTGCCGTTTCCGCCCGCCGGCGGAGAACCCCGTCCGCGCTGCACCAGCCCCCCCACGATCCCAATCCCGGGCGCCGCACCTCGATCCGGCTCGCCGCTGCATCCGCGCCTCCAGACCACCGCTGCTGCATCCAGCACCGCACCTCCGCCGCATTTAGCCGCCTCGGCCAGCCAACGCCCCGACCCTTCTCTCCATCAACCATGGCTCCAGCGACTCGCTTGCACCCCGACGTGTCCGGCACCGATAGCTCCGACAACGCCGTCCAACGTCGCCTCGACGCCCAAGAGCCCCTTGTGGCCTCCATGTGCCTCCTTTGTCGCCCTTCATGCCAAGATCGATGCCCTCCAAACCACAACCGCCTCCCCCGCCACCGGATCCGCGGGCCCGTCCACCAGCGCGTCCATCCTCGGCGCGGCACCCCTCCTGCACAATGGAGAGTCCACGACTTCGTTTCCTCCGGGATGTCCAACTCTCACCAAGGACCTTCCCACCTTCGCCAGTGTGGACCCGATGGGGTGGATTGCCAAGGCAGAGCAGTACTTCGACCTCCACCATACTCCCGAGCAGGACAAAGTCTCTACCGCTGTCGCGGGACTCGACGGCTCTGCCCTTCATTGGGCCTGGTGGCTCTAACAGACCAACCTGACGATCTCTTGGTCGGAGATCAAACAGGAGATGATCCGCCGCTATTCTAGATCCGCCATCGAACGACTGTGTGGGGTACGCCAAATCGGCGCATTGGACGATTACATCGATGAGTTCGTGGCCCTCGTCACCCATGTTCCGGGCCTACCACCGGATCATTATCTCGGCTTCTTCATGCAGGGCCTAAAGCCCAACATCCGGTCCCGGCTCCCGGCTCCGCACTCATCACCCCCGAACGGTTTCCGAGCCCTCGACATGGGACGCCTCGTGGAGGCGGATCTGTCTCCTCGACCCCCGCTGACTCCAGGCGGGCCACCGCCGGGGGGCCGTCCATGGCGGCCCACTACTCCGGAATCACAGGCCCTTCGACCCCCTCCCGGTGGCCGGTCAGGCCGTCCAGGCCATCCGCAACGCTTCTCCAACCGCGAGTTTGAGGACCTCCGCCGCAAAGGACTATGCTTCTGCTACCGTCAGCCCTACTCCCCCACCCATGTCTGCGCGGTCAAGGAATTCCACGCCATCATCGGCGACTTTGAACCGGAGGTTACTTTGGCGGATTTTGAGGACCTAGAAATCACTGCGAAGGCCACCACCGAGGTCGCAGACGACGTCGGCCTTCACCGTTTGGAGCTCCCATGTTTTTCTGTGGGCAGCATTTCAGGGCCCCAAACCTTGAAGTTGGCAGGCAAGTTGGGTGACCGCCACATCGTCATCATGGTGGACAGCGGGGCAAGCTCCACCTCCCGATGGAACCTTCTCCGGACTTAACGGTCAGTTTGGGCGATGGTCGTCGCCGCTCGATCCAGGGCCGTTGTCAGGACGTCTCGCTTTCAGTGGGCGTTTACTCGGTGACGACGGACTTTACGTCTTCGGCATTGGCGGGATCGACGCCATCTTGGGCGTTGCGTGGTTGTGCACGCTGGGCGACGTGCGAGTCAACTGGGGGAATATGACGATGTGTTTCCTCCGGACGGTCAGGAGTGCTGCCTTGTGGGGGATGTCACACTACTTTGCTCCCCCGTCTCCTTCTGCACGATTCAGAAGATTTTAGATGTCGATTTTTCGGCTTGGCTCTGGTCCATCTCGGACGCCGCGTTGCCAGCCTCATCACCACCTCCGGCCCTTCAGGCTGGCGAACCCTTAAATTTTAAAAGGAAATTAACTTGGCACAATTTTTTTTTAAATCTCTTAGCAGAAATACCTCCGACAAACGAACTAGACTCGCTTTCGTCGTACCGAATTAAACAACGCTGATTTGCGGCGATGCGAGACAAACTAAAGGTGAAATAAAAGTGCAGCAGTGAATTAGAAATGCAACGATAAGTAGTGGATGAAACGGAAGTGCGACACTTGGATTGACAATTTTAAGCTTGCTGAAAATAACACACAAAAAACTGAGTAAACTAGGGAATGAAAGATGGAGAAGGAAAGATCTCACCCACGGTGCCGAAATTTCCGTAGTTCCTTGTCCGAGCGATCATGGGGCGGCTGGATGCAGGAAGAACCGGTCCGCTGTAGGCGGGGTCCTCAGGTAGGTGGCTCCATGGGAGAACAGAAGAAGAAGGGGAGAAGGGCCGTCTGGCGCTGACTGTAAGGGCCTGGAACGGCACAGCCAAGGGTCGGCTGGATGGTGGCTCCACGTGAGAAGTGGCGACAGGGGAAGAAAGGGTCGGGGAGGGGGTCGCTGGTGATATCCGGTGAGGAAGTCGCCTAGGAGTGCGGCGGAACTCCCGCGTCGGCAGCTGGCAGCGTGAAAAAGAACGCACGTACAGGAAACGAAGCGCAGGAAGGGGAAACGGCTGAGAATGAACCAAAAGGGGATTCCTTTTAATTCTCTCAACCGGTATGGGGTTAATGGAAATTAGGGGGAAATTTATAAGGAGTTTCCCCCCCCCCCCCCTTCTAGAAACTTCAGAATTGATTTTTTTAAATATAATTATAATTTTCCAGCAAGCTTAACTTTAATTTTTTTAAATATACTTATAAATTTCCAGCAAGCTTAACTTTAATTTTGTGTCGTACACTCACTGTGTCACTCACTACATATCGGACCCATTTATTTAGGGTCACGTGAGGCGGTCAAGCTCACGCGCCGAAACAAAAATTACAAGCATAATAAAACTGATAAAATGACGGACAAAGTAACAACGCGCGAAAATGAAAAAAAAAACAGTGCGTAAAATAAAAGTGTGTGATCTAGCGTGCGTCAATTCTCCCGGGGTTGAAAAGACTCGACTCCGGTGAGATCGCGCAAAGGCCTGCAACTGAAAGATCCGGTCATCGTCGTTGAAGCTCCGTGGCACTGATCCAACTGCTATCCAAAATGTCTCGTCCCTACCAGTATACTAAGTAACGTTGGTAGGTTCCCGCACGGGTCTGGAACTCCTGAACATCAAGTACTTGATCAATTTCTTCTGTAGTAGGAGTAAAAGCTGTTTGAAATCCAGTGGTTGCTCCAGGCTCCAAAGCGGGAGGCGGTATCGGCACGGTCGGGGGGAATCCATAGAAAGCGCTGAGGTCTGCCACATTGAAAATTGGGGATGTTCCGAATTCCAAAGGAAGATCCAAAAGGTAGGCATTGGTGCCCAATCGTCTCCGCACCTGGAAAGGACCAAATCGGCGCTGTCGGAGCTTGTGATATGTCCCAAGGGGAAATCTTTCCTTCCTGAAATGGACCAACACCCATTCCCCTTCAGAAAAATACACTTCGCGTCGATGGAGATCGGCATGGGCCTTGTATTTCTCAGATGTTTCCTGCAACTTTTTGTTAATACTTTCATGCAAAGACTTTAAATTATCAATCCAAGTAGTAGCATCAAAAGAAATGCTTTAATGGGAGGGTAGGGCGTGACGGTCAAGGAAGTGGGGAATAGGAAAGCCATAGACAATTTCAAAAGGAGATTTTTGGGTGGAGCGATTGATGGTGCTATTGTATGCAAATTCCGCTTGAGCTAATGCCAAATCCCACTGCTTGGGATGCTCGCCCGCCAAACATCTCAACAAATTGCCCAAACTGCGGTTAACGACTTCAGTTTGTCCATCCGTTTGGGGATGGTACGCGCTGCTAAATTTTAATTTTGTGCCCAGATGTCTCCAGAGAGTTTTCCAGAAATAACCCATAAAACGAGTGTCCCTGTCAGAGACGAATGTGCGTGGAACCCCATGTAGCCTAACTACCTCTCTAAAGAAAAGGGTCGCTATGTGTGCTGCGTCGGAGGTCTTTCAACAGGGTATAAAATGTGCCATCTTGGACAACCTATCAACGACCACAAAAACAGAATCGACCTTGCGCTGCGTGCTAGGGAACCCGCTCACAAAGTCCATGGAGACATCGTCCTAAGGTCTCTCAGGGATGGGTAGCGGCGTGTAAAACCCGGTGTTTTGGGACTGCCCTTTATGCAACTGGCAGGTGGGACAAGCGCGAACAAGACTAATGATGTCTTGCCTCATGCGCGGCCAATAATAGCTTGTTGTTGCTAGGTCGATCATCTTGTCTTGTCCGACATGCCCACCGAGTCCTGAGGCGTGTAATGTCGTGAGTAAACCGTCATGTAAAGGGCCCTGGAAAATACACAATCGAGAGTCTCGGAAAAGGTACCCCTCACTGACATAGAAATGCCCCGTCGCATCTGCGCCGCGTATCCTACACTCCTCCCACACTTCCCCGAAGTCAGGGTCGGTAGCATATAATTCCTTCTGGGAATCGAGGTCAATCAGTATGGGATGTAGGGTCACTAACAAATGAGCACGGCGATTAAGGGCATCGGCTACCCTGTTGGCAACCCCGGGCTTGTGACGAATATGGAAGGTGTATTCCTGCAGAAAGGCTGCCCACTTGGCGTGGCACCTGACCTCCTTTTGGGAGTTCAGATGGCGCAACGCATCGTGGTCGGTGTTCAACACAAACTCGCGCTGAATCAAGTAATGTCGCCAATGCTTAAGGGCCTGTACGATAACAAAGAATTCTATATCATACGTCGAGTACCTAGTCTTTGTATCGCTCAGCTTCTCGGTGTAAAACGCAACGGGTCGGCCCTCTTGACTCAGCACGGCACCTATGCCAACGTGGGACGCATCGCAATCTACCTCAATTTTTTTTCAAAATCGGGGAGTGCCAACACAGGAGCATTGGACATCCTTTCCTTCATACGAACGAATGCTTGCTCAGCCTCGGCGGTCCACGTGAACTGACCCTTCTGAAGGCAATCGGTAATGGGTGTAATATGAGTGCTGAAATTGCAGATGAACCGCCTATAGAATGAGGCCAACCCATGGAACCCACGAGCCTCGGTAAAGTTCCTGGGGGTGGGCCAGGACTCTATCGCTCGGACCTTTTGCGGATCTACCTTAATCCCTTCCGAAGATACAATATAACCTAAGAAGGTAAGGTTGCTGGTCATAAAGGTACACTTCTTTAGGTTTATGATCAAGCGATGCGCTCGCAGTATCTCGAGGACCTGGCGAAGGTGATCCTGGTGCTGGGCAGGATCAAGGTTGTAGATGAGAATATCATCAAAGTATACTACAACGCAGGTCCCTATCCGGGGTCGAAGGACCTGGTTCATCAACCGCATAAACGTACTCGGCGCGTTGGACAGGCCAAAGGGCATGACCAACCACTCATATAGTCCCTCCCTCGTCTTGAAGGCGATCTTCCATTCATCACCGGGTCGGATCCGGATTTGATGGTAGCCGCTTCTGAGGTCGATCTTCGAAAAAAACTTCGCCCCACTCAACATATCGAGCATGTCATCGAGTCGGAGGATCGGAAAGCGATATTTTATGGTGATTTTATTGATCGCCCGGCTATCCACACACATGCGCCAAATCCCATCCTTCTTAGGGACTAGTAGGGTCGGGACTGCACATGGACTAAGACTCTCCTGTACATGACCTTTCTGGAGGAGCTCGGAGACCTGCTTCTTAAGCTCCTCGTGCTCCTTCGGGCTCATGCGGTAGTGGGGTAAGTGCGGAAGGCTCTCCCCGGGGACTAAATCGATGCAGTGCTGGATGTCCCTAAGTGGGGGAAGCTGATCCGATAACTCATCAGGAGTGAGGTCACCAAATTCCGCAATCAGGGGACGGGCCGCAGAGGGAATCTCCATATTGGGCACAGGGATTCCCGTCCGACTAACGCATATGTAATGGGGCTCTCCTTCATCTCACGGTGAAACTGTTGGGCGGTCAAGAGCATGGTGACTAGCGGATAATGGATAGAGGTAAGCGTAGCAGTGGAAGAAGACGGCTCAACGGGGTTTGAACCACGAGGGTCTAGTCGTCGTGGGACGAGGCTATTCTTCTGGGGTAGAAGTGTGATCTTGCGGTCGCGGTGCAAGAAGGAATAGGCGTTCCTACGCCCATCGTGGATAACAGATCGATCGTACTGTCAGGGTCTCCCTAGTAAGATATGACACACATCCAGGGGAGCCACGTCGCACCAGACTGAATCGGAGTAGGTGGGACCTATCGCAAACTCGACTCGGCAGCGCTGAGTGATGGTCATCGTAGTGCCACTAGTCACCCAAGATAAATCGTAAGGCCGCTCAAGAGGCTGAGTGACCAACCGTAATTTCTCCACCATGCGTTGGGACACGAAATTCTCCATACTTCCGCTGTCTATGATAATGGAGCAGAACTGCTCCTTGATGCGTGCGGTGGTACGAAATATATTGTGCCACAGCCAAGAATCCTCAGTGGGGGCACGGGGAGTCAGTAAGCTGTGTTGGAGAACACATATCAGATAATCCGGTTTCTCGCCCTCAACCTCGCACTCGCCCTCTGGTGGAGAGGTAGAGTCGCCCACCAAGTCACTCTCCCAAATACCATCATCCACTTCTACGATAGTGGTACACTGTCGCCTTGGGTACTCAGAGGACTTGTGCCCGGGCTCCATGCACTTGTAACATCGGAATACAGGCCTAGAGGTGGACCCTTCCCTCCTCTTTGTGGGTGCCAAGGGTGGTCCCACAGGGGTAGGGGCCAGTAACAGTGGCCTAGTGGGGGGGAGAAGGTGCTACTCCGGATGCAGGGGTCGGGATGGTCCTAACGGTCGACGTCAAGGAGGAAGTATAATGAGTCCGCTCAGTAGGTCTCGATCCAGTGGTCCTCCTCTGAAGGGCCTCTACCCGACGTGCTCGACTGGCGACATCTTCCAAATCTTGGAAGTCATGAAGCTCTAACTGATCTCAGATCGCATACCGCAGCCCATCGAGGTATCGACCCACAACCACATGATTTGCTTCTTTCAAATCCAAACAGGACTGGAGCACCAAGAAGTCGTCGGTGTATTCGTCGACAGTTCTCCTATCCTGTCGGAGGGTGTGATATCGCCAATATAAAGTGTGCATGAAATCTGCAGGGACATACCTTTCTTAAGTTGAGCTTTGAACTCAACCCAAGTGGTGATCGGAGGCTGTCCCATCGTGAAACGCATGCGATCGAGCTGGCCCCACCAGGTGAGGGCGGGCCCTTTCAGCCTTAAGGTGGCGTATTCCACCTGCTGGTGGTCAGGGATGCGCCTCCAGCTGAGGTACCGCTCTAATCGCTCACTCCAATCAAGGCACACCTCCGGCTCGAGGGTGCCCTCGAAGTCACCAATATCTAATCAAATGTCTGCATCCCACCTAGGAGCGTATCGCAGGTCCCGATAATCGGGTTGCAGTTCGTAGGGTGGTGGGACGGCGTTCGGTGGCGGTTCTTGTGGAACCGGTTGCAGTGGGGGTGCGGGTGGATCTGGATGTTGTGGAGGTGCAGGTGGAACTGGCTGTTGTAGGGGGGATTTCCTAATGTGGATTTGACCCTCTAGGTTGTTGACAGTAGTGCGCAACCGTAAGACAACCTGAGTGGTGTCTCCCATGGTGGCAGTGAGTGTGGTGACAGCGGTAATGAGTTCCTCCATGCGCTTCCCTATGTCGCTCATTCCTTCCTCTAGACGCTCGACTCTCGACTCCATGAATTAAATTTGGAAAACTCCTAAAATTCAAGATTTTGGAGGCGATACACGCTCGGCTATCCCACAATAGGAGTGAGACATCCCAGCAGCCACACCAAATTGATGCAACCTATTGCCTGGCGAACCCTTAAATTATAAAAGGAAATTAACTTGGCACAAATTTTTTTTTTAAATTTCTTAGCAGAAATACCTCCGACAAACGAACTAGACTCGCTTTCGTCGTACCAAATTAAACAACGCTGATTTGCGGGGATGCGAGACAAACTAAAAGTGAAATAAAAGTGCAACAGTGAATTAGAAATGCAACGATAAGTAGTGGATGAAACGGAAGTGTGACACTTGGATTGACAATTATAAGCTTGCTGAAAATAACACAAAAAAACTGAGTAAACTAGGGAATGAAAAATGGAGAAGGAAAGAACTCACCCACGGTGCCGAAATTGTCGTAGTTCCTTGTCTGAGCGATCACGGGGCGGCTGGATTCAGGAAGAACCGGTCCGCTGTAGGCGGGGTCCTCAGGTAGGTGGCTCCACGGGAGAACAGAAGAAGAAGGGGAGAAGGGCCGTCCGGCGCTGGCTGTAAGGGCCTGGAACGACACAGCCAAGGGTCGGCTGGATGGTGGCTCCACATGAGAAGTGGCGACGGGGGAAGAAAGGGTCGGCGAGGGGGTCGCTGGTGAGATCCGGCGAGGAAGTCGCCTAGGAGTGCGGCAGAACTCCCGAGTCGGGCGGCTGGCAACGTGAAAAAGAGCGCACGTACAGGAAACGAAGCGCGGGAAGGGGAAACGGCTGAGAATGAACCAAAAGGGGATTCCTTTTAATTCTCTCAGCCGGTCTGGGGTTAATGGAAATTAGGGGGGAATTTATAAGGAGCCCCCCCCCCCCCCCCCTCTAGAAACTTCAGAATTGATTTTTTTAAATTTACTTATAAATTTCCAGCAAGCGTAACTTTAATTTTGTGTCGTACACTCACCGCGCCACTCACTACATACCGGACTCATTTATTTAGGGTCACGTGAGGAGGTCAAGCTCACGCGCCGAAACAAAAATTACAAGCATAATAAAACTGATAAAATGACGGACAAAGTAACAACGCGCGAAAATGAAAAAAACAGTGCGTAAAATAAAAGCGTGCGATCTAGCGTGTGTCACAGGCCCTCCTATCTGAGTTTGCGGACCTCTTTACTGCACCATCCGAGTCACCGCCGGCTCGGCCGCACGATCATGTCATTCCTCTTCAACCTGGCATGTCCGTAGTCTCGGTCCGACCATACCGCTACGGGCACGTGCAAAAGGACGAGATTGAGAGGCTTGTACGCAACATGCTGATGGGGGGCCTCATTCGCTCCAGTGCAAGCCCCTTTTCCAGACGGTCCTCTTGGTCAGGAAAAAAGACGGTAGCTGGCGCTTCTGCGTGGACTATCGGGAGATCAACAAAGTCACCGTCCCAGACAAGTACCCGATTCCAGTGATTCAGGAGCTTTTGGATGAGCTCCACGACGCGATCGTTTTCACCAAGCTGGACCTCCGTGCTGGCTACCACCAGATTCGCGTTCGGCAGGCCGACGTCGCCAAGATGGCCTTCCGGACCCATGATGGACACTACGAGTTCCTGGTTATGCCTTTCGGCCTGACCAACGCACCATACACCTTTCAGACCACGATGAACGACATTTTTCGCCCGGTACTTCGTCAACACGTACATGTTTTTTCGATGACATATTGGTCTACAGTTCTTCTTGGCAGGAGCACCTACAGCACGTTCGCCAGACGTTGGCCACTCTGCGACGTCACCACCTTAAGCTCCACACAACAAAGTGTTCCTTTGGGATTCCAGAGGTGTGCTATCTGGGACACACCATCTCCGTTGTGAGGGTCGCGATGGACAGCGACAAGATCGAGGCGGTCCTCCAGTGGCCGACACCTTCATCTCTCCGCGATGTCCGCAGGTTCTTGGGACTGACAGGGTACTACCGCCGATTCACTCAGGGGTACGACACGTTGGCCCGACCCCTCACCCAACTCCTGAAGAAGTCTGCTGAAGGTCCTTTCGAGTGGTCGGCGGCGGCCTCCGCCGCGTTTATCGCTCAGCAGCAAGCTTTGGTTCGCGCTCCGGTGTTAGCCATGCCGGATTTCTCCCAGCCCTTCCTCGTGGCGTGCGACTCGTCGGGCGTCGGCGTGGGAGCCGTACTTATGCAGGCCGGCCGCCCTGTGACCGATTTCAGCCGCACTTTTTCTGACACAATCCGCAGCCACTCCGCTTACGAGAACGAGCTCAAGGGCCTAGTCCTCGCAGTTCAGCACCGGCGACCATACCTCCTGGGCCAACGGTTCGTGGTTCGCACCGACCACCACAGCCTCTGCTACCTCTTACAGCAGAAGATTGTTACGCCCGCTCAACAAGTGTGGGTGGCCAAGCTACTAGGCTACGACTTCAGCATCGAATTCCGGCCAGGGAAGGCGAATCGCGCGGCCGACGCTCTCTCTCGCAACCCCATACTCGCAGCCATCTACCGCCTGGTCTGGGAGGATGCGGATACCCTCCAACGGGTAGTAGAAGTTGACCCAACGCTCAATGGGATTCGGATAGCACTCCTCGCGGACGCCACAACCCGCCCACCTTACTCCTTGGTTGACGACCGCCTCCTCTTCAAGGGCCGCCTCGTACTCGCCACTTCCTCCCTGAGCATTCCTCGGTTGTTGGATGAGTTTCATGCTTCCCCGACGGGGGGACACTTAGGTGCTTACCGGACGTACCGACGGCTAGCAGCCTCCCTCTATTGGCCTCACATATTCCGACAGGTCAAGGACTTCGTAGCCGCTTGCCTCATCTGCCAGAAGGCCAAGTACGAAACCATGTTTCCGGGTGGCCTCCTTCAGCCTCTCCCGATTCCCGGCCGCGTTTGGGACGACGTCGCCATGGATTTCATCACATGATTGTCCCGATCACAGGGACACGACTGCATCCTGGTCGTGGCGGACCGGCTCTCGAAGTATGTTTATTTCATTCCCCTCCGCCACCCATACACTACAGCCACAGTCGTCGACAACTTCATCCATGGGGTCGTGCGCCTCCACAGGTTCCCTCGGTCGATTGTGTGCGAATGCGACCCGCTCTTCCTGAGTACCTTTTGGACTACACTGTTCCGCTTACAGGGCACCCGTCTCTGCATGAGCACGGCGTACCACCCGCAGACCGACGGCCAGTCGGGGGTCCTCAACCGGTGTCAGGAGACGTACCTCCGCTGCTTCGTGGGGGAGCAGCCACGAGGCTGGGCCAAGTGGCTCGGGTGGGCCGAGTACTCTTACAACACTGCCTACTACCAGGCGGTCAGCACTAACCCATTCGAGGTTGTTTATGGCCGCCCTCCTCCGTTTATTGTCTGCCACCTTCCAGGGGAATGCCAAGTGGGGAGTCTGGCCATCGCTCTCCGCGGCAGGGACGCCATTCTGGATCATTTGAAGCACAACCTACGATGGGCCCAACAGAAGATGGTTTCCTTTGCCAACAGGAAACGTCGGGACCTCGCCTTCGAGGTAGGAGAGAAGGTTTTCATCAAACTCCACCCCTACCGACAGCTTTCGGTGGCCCGCAGACCATGTCCGAAATTGGCGCCTCGATTCTTCGGACCTTTCGAGATCCTCGCCCGCATAGGGGTGGTCGCCTACCGCCTTCGCCTCCCAACCGGGAGTCGCATTCATCCGATCTTCCATGTCTCGCAACTACAAAGCGTGGTGGGCGAGCACACCACCATGGATCACATTCCGGCCGACCTCAACCTCGCAGGAGAGGCACCCTACTATCCCGCCTCGATCCTCGATCATAGATGCCGCACCCCGGGGGATCATACATCGGAGGAGGTCCTTGTGGCTTGGACCGGCCGTCCCGACTCAGACGCGACATGGCTGCCCTGGGATGACTTCCGCCGCTAGTTCGTCGACTACTGCCTTGAGGACAAGACACATTTCCCAGACGGAGGCATTGTTATAGAGTTGCACGACGCTGAGCCTCCATGGGGAGTCTACACGCGCCGGACGCGTATACCGGACGACCCCACCGAGACCGCGGAGTAGATTGCGGCTTAGCTGCTATCGTATCTTTCATTTTTAGCATTTATGTTTATTCCAACTTTTATTTTGGGCGGTTTATTCGCGTCGCTATTCGCACCCCACTACTATAAGGGGCAACGCTTGTACTCTTTTTGGACATCTTGGATGAATATGTATTTTCCCTCCTCTTTCCCTAACCCTAATCCTCCCTCTCTCTCCCTCTTCCCCTCTCTCTCCCCTCTCTCTCCCCTCTCTCTCCCGTAACCGACCGATGTCCCCTCTTCTCCACCGCCGGGTTCGCATCACGTGCCAACCCGTATCGGAGCCATTTTGGGTTTACATTCATAAAAAAAGTTAGGATCGACGTATGAACGAGTCCATAGTCGCGTTCGGGGTGTCGACGGCACATTTCCTATGTATTTTAATATTTTTCAGTATATTATTTACGTACCTTTTGTGTTTTCGTGTCGGTCAATCATAGCCGTCCATTGTTTTCCACTTAGCCTATAAATATGGGACTTGGGGTTCATTTCAAGGCATTGCAGAATTTTGATGAGACTTCTTAATTTTGTGATCCCTCTACGGTGCGACGTCATGGAACCTAGGTGCAACGCCTAGCCCCGACTCTTCCCACGCAACCGTTGGCCATCTCCTTCCCTCTTCCACTCCGAACCGCCGGAAACCACTCCCACAAGGGACCGGCCAGCCATCCTCACGTTATCCCACTAATCACTCAAATAACTACCTACATCCCTTGTAATTCCCTCTTAGTTGCACGTCAATCAAGTGGTTAATTGGTGTAACTGCCAATCTAAAGCAGTTACTAGGAAGTTTTCTCCTTGGATCCATCTCACGTGATTCACGTACCAGGCTTTTACCTCTTCTCCCACTAAACTCCAGAGATTGGAGATCTTCCCAGGTGCTGGAATACTTCTCTTACATCTCTGACCGAGCCCTTCCCAGCCCTAGATTGGAGTTGTGTTGTTTCTGCCCACCCGACAGTCTCCTCACCACTCCAATTGCAGTCCTGCCGCTGTCCAAGTCCAGAAAACTGCCTCCTTACAGGCCGTCCATGACCCTTGGCGGGGCTTCATCTTCATCCTTGGGCGACATTACGAGTGCGGGATTCCTGCCCCAATTCAGCCACATCTTGTGGCCACTAGCAGCATTCATTTCCTGCTCATTCGACTGACAGAATTTTGATTACACAGACGTTGTTTTCAGCCTGCAGAAGAATTCCTGCAACCCCCAACTGCTGTTCAGAAATTCCTGCACCTTTTACCAGGCTATTCCACTGCAATCCTGCCTTCCAGAAACCTTCCAGCAATTCCCATCTACAATCCAGAGGTTCTTGCTCCAACCGGCTGCCAGAATTGATTATCTGTCGCTGTTCTCCAACTTGTAGAAGTCCTCCAGCAACTCCTAACTGCAGTCCAGTGAGCCCCGCTTCAATTGACTGCCTGAATTGTTGTGATCCAGCCCTCCAAATTCACCTCAGGCAACCCCTTTGGAATCCCCTACTGAGCACCCCGCCAGAATCACCACAAGGTCTTCCGGAAACCAAAAGAGGTGCAGGAAACCCAGGATTCAGCAAAAAACAACTTCAAAACTTCTGTCTAACCTGAAATTGCTGCAATTGGTCTTAAATGATAGTGCAAGTTCTACGTTTGGAAATTTATTTTCCTTTGTGATGAACTTATGTTGAAAATCATATAATTTGGAATATTGTTTTGTAATAGTTTGCTCAATCCCCTACTCATCTATTTGAGGATTTATTTGCTAGAACTTTAATTGTTGCTAGAACTTTAATTGTTGCTAGAACTTGTTCATTGTTTTAACATTTAATCTCAATCGTGTATGTTTGCATTGCCTAAATTAATTTCATAATTTTGTTGCAATTACCTATCGGACAATCGCAAGTACATTACATCATTTTAGAATTCCCTATATCAGATACTTGCATTCGCTCATTAGATTTTCGTTGGGGCGCACACACCCTTTCGCATCCGTCCTGCGTCAGTTTGGTATCAGAGCCCCAGGTTCGGGCTTAGTTTAAAATACGTGAGACTAAATTCTAAATCACTCAATGTCATGTCATAGTGGTCGTCACTACCCTAATCCTCTATTTGAGGAGCCACACCCGTCTATGGCTCTATGCTCGATCTCATAGAATGCCTTCAGAGAAATCTTCGCATTATTACGATGATCATCTTCATCCTCAACCCTCCACTCATAGAAATCGTGCTCACCCTTTTCCACGATTTGATTCTTCTAGAGGTGATTACTACAATGAGTATCGAGAGCCCAATAGAAGTCGCCATCATCAGGACAACATCATGTGTAGAGGCCGTCCTAGCGTTCCGAAAATGGGGATGTCGGAAACCGAATTTCAGCGATTAGTTCTTGATCAATTTGATCGCATGGATGCTCATTTTGATAGTCTGAGAACTACCTTAAGAAGAATCAACATGATAGAGTCTAGGGGTTTAGATCAAGTCACGAATGAGTCTAGTAGTGCTTCCACTGACATAAGAGACTAAACACCTGATTTTGATACATCTCATCTTGATGAGACTCAGTCCCCACTTGAATTTGAAGTCGAGTCAAATCATGACCGTATGTTACAGGTAGAGAGTGATATTAGGACTAGTGAGTATGATCGAGAGTGATGACGAGCGGCCCAGTGACATTGTGATGGAATAACCATAACACTTCATTCAGACCTAGTTTCCCCTTCGGCTAGGGACCCAGCCCTCAATATTATACCTATTGGCCCCCTTTTGAGCATGGGATTTTCCCACTCGTCCCATGTCATCGTCCCGACCCACATCACGATCGAGATTCGAGAACCTAGTGTTGTGTATTTAATTTTTCCCCCTTACGCTTGAAGCCACTCTTGATATTTAAGAAGACTTAGGTTGGTAAATGCGACGAATTTTATTATACCCCTCTCGGTGAGCCACCTAATGAGTTTTCTCTCGCGGAGACCTTCAATACACACCAGAGCATTATCCTAGTGTCGGTATCTTGGATGATCTTCCGAGTGATTATCGCTTTCACGATGATTTTCCAACAGATCACCTGTTGAGTCTCCTAACGAGTCACATCCCTTGAGTGATATTCGATATGTCATTGATTTGTATTGTACTGTTGGCACTTCATGTAAGTATGTGACTGCTCACCGCGTACGCGACGATTACTTTCACACTCCACCTAGTGGGCCTCCTAACAAGCTCCCGTTCGTTAGGGGGTTGTACATAACTAGTGAGTTAGTCGAGGTTGAAAGTGCTCTCAATGACATAAAGACCTATTTTATCACTGCCAAAACTATACGAAACATTCGACAAACTATAGTATCATATTTATTTGTTGATGTCTCGGGTGATTATTCGAGTGATCATCGCATTTGCGATGAAATTTTCTACACCCCACCACCTGAGCCTCCAGACCATGTATTCGTCTTAGAAGTTATTCATAGCACTAAAGAACCTCAGTGGAAGGAGTTGGTCAAGTCTATTGTTCATCTTTTATATTTGTTGCATGATCATTTACATATAGTGCATGACTCTTCAATGTTGAATGATATATATATATATATATATTGTATCGTTTACGCAGATCTACACAAGAGAGAACTTTAGAAAATGTGAGCAAGTGATGATAATTAGAGCTGAGAGGTTCCTCCAGAGACAACAACACTCAAGCCTTTATCCCATCATAGTGAGAGGTTCCTCCAGGGAATTGCGACAAAATTGAATGTCAGGTGAATGAGTCTCTACACAGTAATGCAGAGGATTGTGTTGAATGCTTACGAATTAAATATCCCTAAGAGTATGAGAATTCTTCATGTGTTCAACATTAAGGATTTAACTACTGATTATAACCTCATAAGTACTTGAGTCCATTCCCTGATTCTATCGGGAAAGAGCGTCGGATTATTATGATATGTGAATGTTATCGAAGGAGTTTGATTTACTTGCCATTGGACTTTGTCGGGAGTATGTTCATCTTCATTCAACGAAAATGAATGATTTCAAGCTAGGGGGAATTGATGGGGATCAAAGTTCCCGGGTGGGCCGAGCCCTTCCCAGCCCGACCCCTCACCCAACTCCTTGATCCATCTCACGTGAACTTCCATTCACGTACCAGGCATTTACCCCTTCTCCCAATAAACTCCAAAGATTGGAGATCTTCCTGGGTGCTGGAATACTTCTCTTACATCTCTGACCGAGCCCTTCCCAGCCCTAGATTGGAGTTGTTGTGTTGTTTCTGCTCAGCTGACAGTCTCCTCACCCCTCCATTTGCAGTCCTGCCGCTGTCCAAGTCCAGAAAACTGCCTCCTTACTCCATCACCCTTAGAGCAGGTTATTGACGGGACTTCATCTTCATCCTTGGGCGACATTACCAGTGCAAGATTTCTGCTCCAATTCAGCCGCATATTGTGGCCACTCGCAGCATTCATTTCCTGCTCCTTCGACTGGCAAAATTTTGTTCCCACAGCTGTTGTTTTCAGCCTGCAGAAGATTTCCTGCAACCCCCAACTCCTGTCCAAAAATTCCTTCACCTCTTGTCCGGCCATTCCACTTCAATCCTGCCTTCCAGAAACCTTCCAGCAACTCCCATCTACAATCCAGAGGTTCCTGCTCCAACCATCTGCCAGAATTGATTATTTGCCGCTGTTTTCCAACTTGCAGAAGTCTTCCAGCAACTCCTAACTGCAGTCCAGTGAGTCCCGCTTCAATTGACTGCCTGAGTTGTTGCGATCCAGCCTCCAAATTCACCTCAGGTAACCCCTTTGGAATTCCTTTACTCAGCACCCCACCACAAGGTCTTCCGGGAACCAAAAGAGGTGCAGGAAACCTAGGATTCAGGAAAAAATGTCTTCAAAACTTCTGTCCAAACCAGAAATTGTCGCACTTGGTCTTGAAGGCTTGTGTAAGTTCTACATCTTGAAGTTTATTTTCCTTTGTGATGAATCGTATGTTGAAAACCATATGATTTGGGATATGTTTTGTAATAGTTTGCTCAATTCCCTCGCAACTATTTGAAGAATTTATTTGCCAAACGTTTAGTCCAAGCAATTTTACTTTAGTTGTCGCTAGAACATGTTCATTGCTTTAACATCCGATCTCAATTGTGTATGTTTGCATTGTCTAAATTAATTTCATAATTTTGTTGCAATTAATTATCGGACAATCACAAATGCATTGCATCATTTTAGAATTCCCTATATCATATACTTGCATTCGCTAATTAGATTTCCGTTGGGGCGCACACACACCCTTTCGCACCCGTCCTGCGTCACATTTGAGAACTAAAATACAGCACACTCACATTCCAAGAAGACTTGCAGAAATAAAACATAATAAAGATCCCAATAACAAAGTGAACGGATCTACATATGGGTGTGAATTGCACTGATTATTCATGATCAAAGTGAAATCAGTGAAGAAAGGAGATAAGCAGAATATCAGGTTAAAAAGACCCTTGGTTTGATTTTGCTTATTCACCAACCAAAACCAAGCGTTAGAGGTTCGCCTTCCAATTTGAACAGTTGCCTGAACTAAACAACACTCAACAACATCACTCAAGCCTTTATCCCACTATAGTGGGGTTGGCTATATGGATCCATTGTCGCCATTGTGCCCTATCTTTAATCATAATCTCACTAATGCCTGAACTAAAATTTATATAAAATAATAATAATAATACCTCCACTCAAAGAAGAGAATAAAGATGAATAAGTTACCTCCATAATCTTCTCAAAAAGGTCATTTAGAGCTTGATTCGAGTGTGTGATGATTAGTGTTCTCTGTGAAGGGCAGTTATGATAAAGGACATTTAAAATCTGCACAGCTGTATCTGTTTTGCCAGTACCAGGTGGACCAACAACCATGGTCAATCCTGGCTGGATACCAGAGATAATTGCACCAACCTGAAAAAAGAGTAGAGCTTTTACCGCGTTAAAATTGGCACGACAGCTTGGTGCATAGTTCTTGTATTTCCAGCAGCCTAATCTTAGTGGCAAGAATGATAGAGAAGTAGATAATTTAAATCTAAAATATAACAAAATTTACTGGCAGACTTAGACAGGAATATCAATTAACCGGTAGACACAAAACAAAGCAGCGTGAATGCAAAACTTAATAGCCAACCTTATCCTTGAATTAGATTGTTCGTGTCTGTGCACAAATATTTACATAAATATAATAAAAAGATTAAACATTAAAAGGATGATTACAAAGGAAATCCTAAAACAACTAGAGCGAAAGCAGATGTATCTATAAATTAACTACATTTGATGGGTAGTAAGCTGTCACAGTACTATACTTCATTAGAACATGTTTAGGAGTATGATTTATTATAATGTTTTGATTTTGTGTAGACTTCTACTGTCTTTAATGAGATGGGTATCCAAACCTAAATCTATCATTATTTTATAATATGGGATAAGATTAAATCTAGGATAGGCTTACTGATGCAAAACGGAGACGCGGACCCGCAGCGAAGGACGATTTTTGGGCGTTCGGGGCCGATTGGCTACTTACCATATATGGCGTATTCGGATCGATGATCCGACTTCACGGATGCGTCCGGCCCGTCGTCTGGACACGATTTCATATATTATATTGTTATTTTGGCTTATATTTTGATGTAATCGTAGTCGTTGATGGTGGGATGTCCTAGTATCTCTTTATTATAAATAGAGGTGTAGGGGTTGTTTGAAGGTATTGCAGAATTTGGAGATTGTGAATTCCAGATTCCAGGGATCACTCCACGGTGCCGACTCCGTGGAACCCTAGGTGATGACTAATAGGCACTCTCCCGCTTCCCAAAGGTAACCTAACCCTTAGCCACCTTCCTCCACTCCCTAATCCCTCCACCGTCACCTCCATAACTCCTAAAAACTTTGATCGAAACTCCACCAACAATCACTACCCAGCCACCCCTCCATCCAGAATTCCTGCTTCTCATTAGTTTAGGTTACGAGAGGACATCGATCACGGACCTAGTGTGAGTAGTTCTTCGCCAACAAGAGGACAGCGATCACAGAGTAGATCTCATTAGTTGCTTATCACTTGGTAGAAGCTGCCCATTTGTGGTTCTTGCGCCTAGACATGAAGGAGTCCTAAATTACATGGGACCATTTCAAACAGTATTGTTACATGTGCTTCGGGACTTGAATGCGGATAATCCCTTGGGAGAACTGATTACCCTCAGGCATACGAGAGATATTGGCGATTACCTGGAGAAGTTCTAGGACCTTATGTCGCGGGTGTCAAACATTCAGCCCAAGTACCATGTTTTCATCTTCATTGTAGGGTTGTAAGAACGCCTTCGTTTGCAAGTAGAGTTTGAGGGACTACTCGGCGATTACCTGGAGAAGTTCTAGGACCTTATGTCGCGGGTGTCAAACATTCAGCCCAAGTACCATGTTTCCATCTTCATTGTAGGGTTGTAAGAACGCCTTCGTTTGCAAGTAGAGTTTGAGTGACTACTCGGCCTAATCACGAATGAGTTTGGCACGGATCTGCGATCGCCGGTTCAGCTAGATAGATTCCGCAACATACGACATAACCCACCTCCTTCAAGGCACAAACCCTCAGACCGACGAGTCTATTTAGTAATGAAAACTATAATGTTTACTCAGACATTCATAACAGAGAGCATAGTGTTATCAAAAGTGTGTAAGTGATGGTAAGAATTAAGGCTATCGGTTCCAACGAGGAGCAGCGACAATTAAATGTAGGGGAATGGAGTGTACTATGAGTTGGGTGGAAGGTCTACGAACAAAATATCCCTAAGAGTATGAGAATTCATCATGTATTCAAATTTAGGAATTTGACTCAATACTATGAGCCCCACAAGTATACATGTTCATTTACTGACACCACCTCTAAGCCTCATCTGATATCTACACTAGACATTCCTCTGTTTTAGCATCATCCTATTGCCCACTTACTAGTATACTCATTAGTTCTTCGGCACTAGGAATTTCTGCACAAGATAGCCTACACCCTTTTGCCGAAAGCGTAGCAAACATTGTGAGCCATGAGATTTCAGTGACACCAAATGGATCTACATTAGGATATTTGGCTCATTTTAGATGGTAGCCTATTATTAATGGTACTTCAATAGCACCAGAGGAGCTCGACTTTCTTTCCCTTGGGCTTCCTAAAGAGTAAGATCATCTTAATTCATCGAAGATAAATGTTCTCAAACTGGAGGGACTGATGGGGATCACGGAAGGCGAGCGGGTCAACACTTAACAAAACTCGAAGGGTCTACATATGCAGGAGGCGAAGTTAGGATCAATGTATGGACGATCTGAGCTCGTGCTTGGTGGTCACAACGACGACCAAATATTTCCATATATTTTTATTTCATGTATTATTATGGATTGAAATTTTATACGATCTCGATCGTGCATAGTGGTCTATAAATATAAATATAGGTCAAAGGATTGATTTCTGTGAATAGCAAAATTTGGACAGAATATTTGGGTTCTTACGATTTCTCTACGGTACAGATTCTATGGAACTTTAGGTGCAGAAGCCTAGAATCACCTTCCCCTTGGCTGACCACCACCTCTCCTCCATCCTCTCCAGTGGCCAGAAGTCCCCATTCAGAGTACCGGCCAGCCACCCACCACCTCCCTCCACCACCAACTTCAACACAACTACTTTAACCATATTATTAACTAGCACCATAACCGCCCTTACCATTATAACCTTTTAATAACTACTTATCTCCATTAAATCCCCATGATAACTGCCATTAACTCTCTTAATTAGCAGTTTCTCCACCTGTTCAGTCCACAGGAGAAGGAATTGAGACTCCATGTGTGAACCTAATGCTTTCCACACCCTGTTTCAGTCACGCAAACCCCAATTTCAATCACGCCCGACACCCTTACACCAACAATTCCAATCCACTATCCAACCATCTTCCCCATCTCTGTGAAGTCCGCCACATCTCATATTCCAGGAGTTTTCCTCAGCAGACCACTTGCTCCCTTCCAGATTATAGTCAGTGCAACCCATAACTGTCGCCAGCCACCTCCTGCGCCTATTCCAACCCTCATAATCACATTCCAGCCACCTACACAGCATCCTCACTCAGTCTCCACTACCCCAACAGCCTACCACCCCAACCAAGACCCTCCATTATTGCAGAATTTCTCCCAGATACCTGAAATCTATGGAGAATTTCGACGAACCTGCTCTTCAGTCCCTAAAATCAGCAATATAACACATTTCTGGGATCTTATTACTTGTGTAACTTCGTGTGTGAAGCCTTTACTATTTATTGTTGAATACTTGATAAATAATCTTATTATCATTTGGGATATTAATTTCAACTACTTTGCTCATTAACAGTTCTTCTTGCAACGCTTATTCAATTATCATTTAATTGAAACATTTTTAACTTTAATTCGACTAGCATTTGCTCGTTTATTTAATACTCTAACATCAAGGCTATTTGGCATTTGCACCCACCCCCCCCCCCCAATTCCCCCTCTTTGGCACTTTGCACCCCCAATTAGTAAATATTGCACTTTGCACCCCCTCCCCCCCCCCCCCCCACACCAATTGGATTTTCTTGGCACTTTGCACCCTAGGGTCTTTTGATGAAAGGATAATTCGGTCAAGACACTTACAAGCGGCTTTATTTCCCCAATTTCAATCCCTAGTCGTCACTCCCATTCGCAGCCTTCGTCCAGTTTGAGAGTCGCACTTGCGATTTTGCCGAAGGATTGGAGATTTCGTCGGAGCCCATCGGAGTTCGAAGCCCATCTGAGAATCGCTAGTGCCTGTCGGAGTTTGGCCCTCTCGTTCGGAGTTCCTACAGCCCGTCTGAGTTCCAGATGTTTTGGGCTTGTTACTTTTATTTCGGGAATGGTGGTGGGTATTCAGGATGACATTACTTTGGACTACGACGAGAGATACTTCCATGGGAAGCCGCAGAACAGCTTCCACAACGTTGTTAATGTTCCGGCGTGGTTGTGTATCCCAGGCGTGTTTCTTCTTTGGCTCCTTTGAACGTGTTTACTGTTTATTAGATATTGGCATGTATGAAATTAATCTGGGATTGTGTGGATCAAATCCTTTTTTTATATTGAGGAGCCACACAGTAAAACTACCACACTCTTTCATAATGACGTCGATTAATGTCATCCTCCGCAATCAGTGGGAAGATCTGAACAAGAGAAATCTCCCCCACACAAGGACCATATTAGCAGTTGGGAGAATGCACGACACACACGATGGATCGATGGGAGAAGGAAAAGCCCTAACTAAATCTCAGTTTCAAACATGTTGGAGGAAAATACCCCTCCACATATTGAGCTAGGGTGCAAAGTGCCAAAAATATGTAATTGGAGGGTGCAAAATGCCAATTTTAAAAATTCAGGGTGCAAAGTGTCAAAATAGGGTAATTGGGGGTGCATAGTGCCAAAAAGCCTAATATCAATTGTGGTTTTTTGTAGATTACTTTCTTAAATTCGAAAGTTATTGCTATTTAATTGTTGGACAGTTGTTGGTGCATTGCACCATTTAGATTCCCCCACGACACCATTAATACTCATTCATAAGAGTTTTCTTAGGACACAATTACACTACAACTGCTCATTCGTCCTGCATCAGAAGCCTCATGCATTTTGCATCTAATGGTATAGTGGTATTTATACTATGAACCCTGCTCTTTCTTCCAGATCCATTTGTTTTAAAATCAAAAATTAGTTTCAGAATATTTACATGAAACATGCACAATAAGATATATATTTTTATATTTTTAATTATAAAAGTTAATGATATTATAATATAATATTTTAAATTGATTATTTCCTGATTTAATATAATATTTAAATATTATATTAAATATTATAATATAATATAATATAATATTATAATATAATATTTAAATATGATATTATAATATAATATTTAAGCTTATGAAGAATTTTACAAACGACTAGATACCAAAGATGGAGAGCGCGATATATATAAAATTGCTCGAGCTAGAGAGAGGAAGACAAGAGATTTAAGCCAAATTAAATGCATAAAAGATGAAACAGATACGGTTTTGACGGATGATGTGGCTATTAAGGAGCGATGGAAAAGATACTTTTATCAACTATACAATGAAGGAAAAGATAATGAACTGAACTTGGAAGAGTTAAGTAAATCGGAGGAGTATAGAGACATAACTTTTTATCGTAAAATTCAAGCATCAGAGATAGATGACGCTCTGAAGAAGATGAAAAATGGAAAGGCGGTTGGACCAGACGATATACCCATTGAAGTATGGAAATGCTTAGGGAGGGAAGGAATTTTATGGCTTACAAGTTTCTTCAATAAGATACTGAAGACAAAAAGGATGTCAGACCAATGGAGAGAAAGTATTTTGGTACCTTTGTATAAGAACAAAGGAGATATACAAAATTGTGTCAATTACAGGGGAATTAAATTAATGAGTCATACTATGAAACTATGGGAACGAGTAATAGAGAGACGAGTTAGACGAGAGACTAGCATCTCAGAGAATCAATTTGGATTCATGCCAGGGAGGTCAACCATGGAAGCTATACATCTCTTGAGGAGACTCATTGACAACTATCGGGAAAGACAAAAAGATTTGCATATGTTGTTTATCGATCTGGAGAAGGCGTATGATAGGGTTCCAAGAGAGGTCTTGTGGAGAGTCTTAGAAAAGAAAGGTGTAAATGTATCATACATTGACGTAATCAAAGATATGTATACAAATTCAGAGACCAGGGTGAGGACATCTGGAGGATTAACACAGGAATTCCCTATCGCTGTTGGCTTACATCAAGGGTCAGCTTTAAGCCCTTACCTCTTTACCCTTATCTTAGATGAGCTCACCGGACATATCCAGCAAGCAATACCTTGGTGTTTATTATTTGCAGATGATATTGTTTTGGTCGATGAGACGCGCGAGGGTGTAAACGCGAAACTGGAATCTTGGCGAGACACTTTAGAAAAGAAGGGTTTTAGGTTGAGCAGGACAAAGACAGAGTATATAGAGCTTAAATTTAGTAGTGCAAGAAGGTCAGATGACTCCGTCATTAAATTGGGTGACCAAGATATTTCCCGCAGTGAGTGCTTTAAATATCTGGGATTGATAATTCAAAAAGATGGAGGTGTAGATAAAGATGTGATTCATAGAATCCAAGCAGGTTGGTTGAAGTAGAGAGGCGCGTCTGGGATCCTATGTGATCGTAAAGTACCACTAAAACTTAAAGGCAAGTTTTACCGTACTGCAATTAGGCCTGCAATGCTCTACGGTTCTGAGTGTTGGGCAGTGAATGGTGTACACGAGCAAAAAATGGGAGTCGCGGAGATGAGAATGCTTAGGTGGATGTGTGGTCACACGAGACTGGATAAAATTAGGAATGAATGTATCAGGGATAAGATAGGAGTGGCGCCAATTGTAGAGAAGATGCGAGAAGCTCGTTTAAGATGGTTTGGACATGTACATAGGAGACCATTAGAGGCACCTGTTAGGCGTTGTGAGAGTTTAGTCACTAGACATGTTAAACGGGGGAGGGGTAGACCAAAAAAGACTTGGAATGAAACTATAAAGAAAGACATGATGTACTTAGGCATTAATGAGACTATGCTTAAAGATAGGGCGCAATGGCGACAGAGGATCCATATAGCCGACCCCACTATGGTGGGATAAAGGCTTGAGTGTTGTTGTTTGTTGTTGTTGATCATTTCCTGATTTATAGGAAATTAAAAGACATGTATTTAGAACAGTACGTTTCAATCTATACTAAGGTAAAACCCTGTGAGGCCTTAAACCTGATAAGCAAATATACCATAGCAATGCAAAAACAATTTATAAAGGAACCATCAAATGTTTGTTTTAAAAAAAACATAAGATGGATAACTATAAATAATCAAATAGAGAAAGGAATACCTGGGTTGGTGTAAATCTAACTGAGTTCTGTTTTGGTTTATCCTGAGGATAAGGCCCTGGGTCCGCAGGTATATATGCCTCCACAATAATTTCCTCCTTGGAACCATTAATAGGGGCTATTATACTTGACTTCTGATCGCCTGGAAGAGCAAGTGTACGGTTATTCATTGTTTTGGGAAGTGTTATGCGGAAAGGAGAATGTGGATCCAAATCTTCTTTATTATCTGCTCTAACAAAACAAACCTAGACAGAAATTAGGACTGTTATTAGAAGGACACCAGTAAAACAAACTTTTCATGAGAAGAACTTGAGTGAAGCTACAGTCAAACCTTAAAATCAGGAAAGCACTCTCTAAGATGATCTGCATTAAGAAAAGTATCTTTGAAATCAACAATTTCTAGAAGATCAGGCATATTTGTCCATTGTGCAGCAGATGGATTTCCATAGCCCAAAAATATATTATGCAGCCAATCTGGAACTATGCAAGTTTCATTCATTAGATCCCGAATAGACTCTAATATTGCTTTGAAGTTATTTTCTTTAGGTTTCCTTCGCATTAAGATGTTAAATGACCCATAGACATCCTCCCCGCCCTTTTTACTGACATCAGTAACATCCATATGATACTGTGCTGTATCTAGGGCAACTACAACTGTTCGGAGTTCACCTTTAGGTGGTTTCCATTCATCTCTTTTGATTCGTCCAGTGAAATCATTCATAAGAACCCCATCTTCATCACGAACCTCAATAACTTCACACCCGCGAACAAATTGAAGACCTAGCTTCTCCGGAACAGTAGACTTAGCAGCCTCCTCCTGACTGAGAGGTTCAAAAGAAGGTCGTATAGATAGCAAAAATAAGACATCATGCTCCTTTATGGAATCCCATTCTGATCTTATATGAGCTCTGTAACTGGAAATGCTAAAAGAAACTTCTGCAGTTACAGATGAAGGCTTGACTTCCCCAATATTAGGTTGTTTAACCTCAGTGATTCTAGACTCCCTAATAGGCACAGCCATTCTTGACCAACCTCGAAAACCTGTATCTCCCTCACTATTAATATAAGCCAGTAGATGTGGAACAGCCTCCTGAATATCTTCTCGAATTTCATATGTAGATTCAAGGCGGAAGAGATTAAAATTCCGCAATAAATAATCATGCAGTGTTAGGAATTGGAGGTTGAGTTTTGGGAGAGCAAGGCAGCCTTCTCCAGAGTAGTTGATACTAGGAACAAGGCTCTCATCCCACATTATCTTCTCATTTGGGTACAAAGGAAGAGCATTTATGGCATCCTTCTGGGACTGGCGCTTCTCAAAGAAGGATACCAAAACTTCTATAAGAAAGTCAACTTTTGAAGCGCATGGATCTTCTTCTGAAACTAATTTGAGCTGTGAAAGAAGAAAATGTTAGCAAAATCTAATTAAAGTGACACGCATCAGTTGCAGGTAAAAATGAAATCAAAAAACAAAACACACACAGTTTGACGGAAAGCAAAGTCTAAGCTACATGTGAGAGAAGCAACATAGAGAGGAGCAATGAATACACAATGGCTAGAAATTCCGAAGTGATGAAAGCGAATGGCTAATGTGGAACATTTATTTCTAACTTCAATACCAAATATTAGACAATATCCAAACAAATGAGGTACAACAAAATAGGCATAACTAACCTTGTTGAAAACCAAATCTTGTAGCTCCTCGGCAGATAATACAGAAAACCTTTTTGATAGATCGGACCGTTTGTTAATTGCACCAACATTGCACAAAGCAAAGTCTCGTAGCTACAGTAGCAAAATATGGTGTTAAATTAAGTACTAAAAAGAAACCTCATAAAGTGTAAAACTCTGCAAAAGAAACAATCCTTAAACCATCTTTGAGTGTGTTACATTGTACTTCATGCATACATAGGAACGACAAACTAACCAAATAAAATGAAAGATTGTTTTTGTTGCGAGATCAGAGTGGAGAGATCGAATTCCCAGGCTAGCTGCCGGAATTAGAGAGGACGGAAGGAGGGAAAATAGATAACTCCCCTAGGGTTCCCAAACTCAAGATACAACCAAGCACGAAATAAAAATACATAGCATGGAGAGTTTATATAATACTCTCGGCCCAACTGCAATAAAAGGAAAGATACATTCGGTTTCCGAAGATATTCGCGTGTCATAATGACCTTCCGCCGACGTGTCACTAGCGTGTCTTTCGTGGCGCTGGTATACCCGCCACACTGGTGGACGTCCCTCTCTCTCCTCTATGTCAGTAACAATGCTGCCCTCTAGAAAATTTATCTTGTCAAGGCATAAGTCTGGAAACTAAGCGTGGAAAACAGTCTGGTCCACCCATGTGGCCTCTGATGGGGACCGATCAAGCCAATGCACCGATCGATCGAGACCTCTCGACTAATAGTACGTGTATCTGTGACGAGCAGAGGGAGGTAGTCTGACGAGGTGAGACTGGGAGTCGGCATGGGGAGAGTCTCCTTGACCGGATGATTTCCAATAACATGTTTTAACTGAGAGACGTAGAACCCCGGGTGGATGTGGTTGCCTGGGGGAAGGCAGAGGCGGTACGCTATGGTGCCAACATGTGCAACAATCTCAAACGGGTCGTAGAACTTGGTCGCGAGCTTGGAATGGGTTCGCAGGGTCACCGAAATCTGGCGGTGCAGTGCGGCCGAAGCTTGACAAACACGGTATCCCCTTCAATGAATTGGACATCTTAGCGGTGGCGGTTAGCAAAGGCAACCATCTGGTCTTGCTCACGCTGAAGATGATGGCATAGCTGGAGAAGTATGGAGTCACGATTACGGAGCAGATAAGACAGGGACACCACGGCGCATTCACCTAGGAGAGTGCACGTGAGGCATGGTGGGGGTCTACCATAGACTGCCTCGAACATAGTGATACTGGAACTGGTGTGGAAAGAGGTGTTGTAAGAGTACTCAACCCAGGATAGTCAATCCGCCCATGCCGCGGGTGGTCGCACACAAAACATCGGATATATGTCTCAACCAACGATTCGTCACCTCAGACTGTCCATCGGTTTCGGGGTGGTAAGTTGTACTCATACGAAGTTGGGTGTCCTGCATCTTGAACAGCGATTTCCAAAAAGAGCTTAGGAAAAAAGGGTCGTGATTGTTGAATAATACTCATTTAGTGTACAAAGCCCATTATGTAAAGCCCATTATCCTCTTTAGTCTCACATCTCCAAATTGTAAATTGGTTTCTCGTTATTTACCTATTTATACCTCTTTAGGAGATGAATAAAGATTAATCATTTATGCTCTCTAACATTCGAACATGGCATCAGAGCAAGGTTCGAGTACTCGCCCCTGACCTACAGGTACTCGAAGACTCCACCTCGGGTACTCGTCCACTGATTGTGCTCTGCCCCCTCACAAAATAACCAGCCCCGCCTCGCCTTTTATAGGCATGTTCACTAGTCATGTACTCGCAGCTCCTTGAAACAAAACTCGCCCGAAGTACTCGCAGCTCCCTGAAACAAAACTCGCCCGAAGTACTCGCAGCTCCCTGAAACAAAACTCGCCCGAAGTACTCGCAGCTCCCTGAAACAAAACTCGCCCGAAGTACTCACCTGTAGTATTCGCCCGGAGTACTCTTCGTAGTACTCACCTGGAGTACTCGCCAGTAACCCTCCGCAGTACTCGCCCATATTACTCGCCCGGAGTACTCATCAGTGGCACTCTCCGCAACACTGGCCGCAATACTCGCCCAAAGTACTTGCCAACAGCACTCTCCGCAGAACTCGCAAACAACACGCGCCTGCAGAACTCGTCGTAGTAATCGTCCGCGAAACTCACTGGCAACAGTCTCAGCAAAACTCGCAAGTAGAACTCGCGGACCCTTGCACTCTGAAGCTCGTCGACTCTTGCTCTTCGGAGCTCACCGACACTTGGTGCTTAAACTCGATACATCCAGACTTCAAGCAATCATAACTTTTGATCCGACCGTCAGATTTCGGCGTATAATACTTTTTTGGAATTGGCACAAAATTTTCCATCCACCGGCATTTGAGCTCGTTTTGTCCTCGTCGATTGCCCAAATTCAACCCCGTTTAAAAGTTATCACAACTTTTAGTTAGGATTTTTCTCTACGCCGACGGCCGACAACACTCTGACCTCTGAGTCACGCTTGTGTATCACTCTCGATGGCACCAACTACATGATATGGTCCTTAGCCGTCAAGAGTCATCTCTGAAGTCATCGCCTACGGGGGCACATTGATGGTCCCACCCTGACACTAACTCCCAAGGCATCGGAAAAAAAACCCTGATCCTGCTTATCTCACTCTAGTTTATAACTTGACGTATGATGAGCACCAGACCATTGATATCATCCTCCAGTCTATCTCATCCTCCATCATGTTTCAACTTGAACCCTATGACACTGTGGCTGCTATGTGGAACCATCTGTGCACATACTTAACTCTGACTGATAGTGCTCATAAGCACCAGCTTCTTCAAACCATTCAGTCCACTAGACAAGGGAACCTCACTATCTGACAATATCACATGGCTATGATGGATCTTTGGAACCAACTTAGTATCATGGAGCTTACTCCTCTGCCCGGAGATAATAGTCCCTTCTACCATCAGTACTTTGCTCTTCACGATCGTCGGTGACTGCTATAATTCCTCAAACATCTTCGATCTGAATATCAAACCTTCGCAGGCATCTTCCTCCAAAGTTCCCCAACTCCCTCTCTGGATGTTGCGATGAATGAACTCACACTGAGGATCAAAAACTTGCTCTTGAGACAAGCTCTTCTCTGGAACCCTCTATCATGGCGACTCCGCCCGCTGATGTTGCTTCATCCGTTGTTGCACTGCTCGGCCTCCCTAAGTCCACATCTTCTGGGCTTCGTCCTAACAAATCCGGGCAACCCTTTCCTGGACAAAAGTGGTGTGCTTGGCACAAACGGCATGACAATCACAGTACTCAAGAATGTCATTCTCTCGTCAACTGCAAAGCCCAAGAAGCAGCAGCTAACAGATTCCCAGAGCGTCCTTCTCCTCGGGCTACTGTTACTGACAACTCTACTCTTTTTACTCCAATTCAGATTCAACAGCTCGTGACTATGTTGCAGCTCAACAATCAGCAATCTGATTCGGGATCTTCTTCCTTCGTTGATGTCGCATGTATACTTTCTGCCTCTTGGATACTGGACTAAGACGCCTCTTATCAAATGAATAATGATGACACTCATTTTTCTCACCTTTCTCCTCTCCGCACCTCATCATTCATTTGTACTGACGTCAGAACACTTCTTCCTATTACAGGTCGTGGAAACCTCCAAGATCACTTTTTACTCATTATTCATCATGTTTATCATGTCCCTCGACTGGCTATGAATCTCTTATTTGTATCTCAGATTACTAACATGAATTTATCTGTTTCTTTTAATGCTTCCGCTTGCCTGATACAGGATTCTCTTACAGGGAGGGTTGGTAAGGGACACAGGAGGAACGGTCTCTACTATGTTGATAGTCTTCATCTTTCGTTGTCGTTTGTGGGTGCCACTACGAGTGATGCCAATACTTCAATGTTGACGACCATGTGTGATCTTTGGCATCGACGTCGAGCCCAAATCTCACTGCCACGACTTCAATTCCTCGCTTCATCTGGAATTCTTGGGACTACATCTACTAAAACGCTTAATCCATGTATCAGTTGTATTGGAGGTCGTCATATGGTCACCTTTTTTATTCTTTCAGCTCTTATGTATCTTCTGCTCCTTTTGAATTAGTTCACATTGATGTATGAGATCCGACTCCTCATATTTCAAAAAACGGAAATAAATACTATGTTATTTTTGTTGATGACTATTCTCGCTTTACCTGACTCTACTTATTAAATGTTAAATTCTATGTATTTTCTAGGTATGTTGAGTTTACTACTGTGGAGACAACTCAGTTTTCTAGTAAAATCAAAGTCTACGTTCTGATTTTGGAGGAATATACCTCGCACGTGTTTAAACAACTCTTTCTATCTCAAGGAACAGTTTGCTCAATACTCATGTCTCCACAACAAAATTCCCTCATACTCCTTGAAGGTGTTTGGGTGTACATGCTTTGTTTAACTTCCAGCAATATAATGCAATAAGTTGTAACCTCGCTCTGTAGCGTGTCTTCCTCGGATACAACTCTCAACACAAAGGCTATCGATTTTACGATCCTGTTGTCGGACATATGTGCACGTCATGTTATCTTTCTCGAGAATCTCCCATACTACGATCTACCTAACCACATGTACCTCTACCATCATCTACTCCTAAGGACCTAATATTTCTCGATACATTGTCTCATCCACTCCTCCTCAAGCATCCACTCCGGTCTCTCCCACTATACCGGATCGCACTGAGACTCCACCCAGTGATTTTGATTCCTCTAACACATCTGCTCCACAATCCGACATTATCGAACCACCCCAATCTCCTGTCCCTCTTCGTCGCTCGACTCGATCCCATAAACCTCCTGATCGTCTCAGTCTTTTCTCATCATCTCCAAAATCAGCTTGAAATGAAAGATCTCGGACCTCTTCGTTACTTTCTCGGTTTTGAAATGGATCGCTCTCCCAGAGATACATCTTATCCCAACAAAAGTTCATTAATGAGATCCTTGATAAAGCTGGGTTGACCAACGAACGGACTGTTGTCACTCCTCTTGAACTAAATCTCAAGCTTTGTTCTCAACAAGGAAAAATCTTATAAGATCCCTCCAAATACCGACAACTATTTGGAATGCTAGTTTATCTCACAATCAGCCGCCCAGATATCTCACATGCCAATCATATCGTCAGTCAGTTTGTCTCACAACCTCGGAGCACTCATTATGCAGCTCTTCTTTGCATCTTGCGCTAGCTACCTTCGTGTCTTTGTGGCACAATTTACAGATCTTTATTTTTCTCTTCTAACTCATCTCTGGATCTTCGTGCATATACTGGCGCTAACTGGGCTAGCGATGTGTCTGACCGTAAATCCACCACTGGATACTGCATCTTTCTTAGAGACTCTCTGATCTCTTAGAAACCCAAGAAACAAGATGTAGTATCTCGCTCCAGTGCTGAAGTTGAGTGCCACGTCAGTCGCTTAAGTGTCTTGGCTATGAGGTCATTTGCAGAATATTTATATTCCAGTCTTAGATTCCACAACGCTCTTCTGCACAGCACCAGTGTCATACATATCGTTTTCAATCCTATCTTTCATGAACGCACCAAGCATATTAAGATTGACTGTCACTATGTCCGTCAACAGCTCTTGAGCAAGATAATCTCACTTCGCCATGTCTCATCCACTCTTCAGATTGCATACTTCTTTACCAAGGCTCACACAACTCAGATATATGAGTTCTTGATTCGACAACTTTCGATGATTGATCCACAAGTCCACAACCCTTCTACGGAACATAGTTGCTTCCTTCAAACTCCTACTTCACTACTATAAGTTTGAGGGGTGTTGAATATAATACTCATTTAGTGTACAAAGCCCATTATGTAAAGCCCATTATTTTCTCTTTAGTCTCGCATCTCCAAATTGTAAATTGGTTTCTCTCTCTTTACCTATTTATACTCTTTTAAGTGATGAATATATATGCTTTATATCAGAGAAAAGAGCCAGTCGAGAAAGTTGAGAGCACCAAAGAGAACAACCAGCGAGGATGAAGTTACCAGAGAAAAGAGCCAGCCGAGAGAGTCAAGACCAGAGAGAACAACCAACGAGGATGAAGAGCCAGCCGAGAGAGTGACAGCACCAGCCAGAGTGTCGAGATCCCGAGAGAGAGAGAACAACCAGCGAGTGCGGGAGAGTAGAGGGAGAGCACCAGCGGAGAGCGCGAGGGAGTCGAGGGAGAGCTAGGGCAGGAGAACGAGTCAGAGCGCTCGTAATGAAGTGAACTGACGGGGGAGAGTTAAAGGTAACGATTGAATAAATAAAATAAATTTTTTTTTAATAAACGGGCCGATATATCGCCGTTTTTTGGGCGATATATCGGTTACAGGAGATATATCGTCTTTTCTAAAACGTTACGCCCTTAATTTAAAATGAAAACGTGGCGTTTTAGGTCCCAAACCTTTATGTCGGCCGACATGTCGGACATATCGGCCGATATTTACAACATTGCTCACAAGGGAACGAGGGAACAAATGCAAATAGACCATCCCATCATTGAAAGATGGACAACCACTGGTGCAATAAAAGGGTGTCTTAGGGGAAGGAAGTGGGTGTATTTGGATAAACGATCCACAACCACTAATATGCAATCTCATGTATTGGAGTGAGGGAGCTTCGAAATAAAATCCATGGAGATATCCTCCCAGATCCGGGCCAGAATTAAAAGCGTCTGAAGGAGGCCCCCAACAAAAGTGGCATCGTACTTGGCACGTTGATACGATAGGCGGGCTGCCACAAATGCTTTGACCCGTTGGAACATGTCGGGCCAAAACAGAGACGTCGCGAGGCAACAGTATGTCCAAAAGGCACCTGTGTGGCCCCCCTCCGGGGTCAAGTGAAACTCCGCGAGCAGGCATGGGATGAGCTGAGAGGAAGCTGAGAGCACCAGAAGGCCGCCGCAGTGGAGGTGATCCCCTACGAGACTATATGGCGGTCGGGCGTTGGCATCCACCTGTAAGTCAGCAACAATCAGTCAAAGGAGTGGGTCGACGGCAACCTCGCGCTGGAGAAGAGATGCATCCACCCAGCCTGGTCGCGAAATAGCTGCTACAATCTGTGGCTGCCAAGAAAGAGAGTTGGACGTGTGATTGGAGAAGTCGACGCGGAATTCGATAGAAAAAGCATAGCTCAATAGTTTTGCAACCCATACCAATTGTGTTGGAGTGGCAATCTTCTGATTCAGGAGGTACCAGGGGCTATGATGATTTGTCCGGGCCGTGAAGCGTCGGCCAAGCAGGTAGGGACGATAATGTTGCATCGTAAGTACCAACGCCATAAGCTCAGACTCATAAGCGGTGCGGGACAGGACAGTGGCTGCGAACATACGGCTGAAGCAGGCAATGGGTTGTCCCGCTTGCATCAACATAGTGTCGACGCTCGTGTCTGATGTGTAACACTCCAGAATGAACGGTTGAGAGAAATCTGGGAAAGTCAAGACTGGGGCGGTGTTAAAGGCTCGTTGGAGGACTTGGAAGGTTGCGACCTCCTCTGGTGTCCATTGAATGCGCCATAATCCCGAATGAATCGCTGGTAGTACCCAATGAAGCCCAGAAAGCCTTTGGCGTCGTGGAGAGAGCAGGGTGTGGGCCACTAAAGGACGGCTCGGACCTTGTCCAGTTGTCCTGGTCCATAGCGAATCCCCGCGCGGGCGACGAAAACCGCGGTCTGACCGAGTAGCTGATTTCAGTCTGACCGAAAGTGCACTTCTTGGGGTTCACCAAAAAATCATGCTCCTATAGAGTGGCTAGTGTCGTCGGATTGATGGAGGTGATCCTGCCATGAGGAGTTGTAAACTAAGATGTCAAAAAAGAAAACCAAGATGTACCTGCAAAGGGCCGACCAGAATAAGTCATCCATGGTCGCCTACAAGGTGGCGGGCGCATTCATCAAGCCAAAAGACATGACGATGAACTCATAGTGGACATCATGCCTGCAAAATGTCGCCTTTGGGATATCCTCCTCCCGTACCCGAATTTGGTGATAGTCGGAGCGGAGATACAGCTTAGAAAAGTAAGAGGTCCCCCCATAGCTCGCCCAGTAGCTCATGTATGACCGGAATGGGATTTTGTCTAGAATAGTGACCTTGTTAAGCTCCCAGTAGTCCACGCAGAAACATCAACTGTGTTTCTTGCGGACCAAGAGAAACAGGTTTGAAAATGGATTGGCGTTGGGCAGATTATAGCTGCAGCCACAAGCATCCCAATCTTTTCCATCTATGTGTGGTCGTAACGATAAGGTCGAACGGATACGGACGACATGCCCGCTTGTAATGGGATGCGGTGATACGTCGGGTGAGGCGGTGGAAGACGGGTAGTGTCGACAAAGACACCCGGAAACATATCCAAAAATAGCTTGTAGGACCAGAGGGGTTGGCAAGAATGGAACTGCCTGCTCAACCACATGCCACAAGTACGCGACCAAATCGACGTCGGTCATTTTCTGAATAGATCGGAATGAGACGGACATACGCAAAAGAGTAAAGTCGCACGACAAAAGTAATGGTGTCCCATCTGGGATGAACTGCATTGGCATGCGATCCAAGTTGATGCTGACGTCTCCCAGAGTGTGGAATCATGCCACTCCTAGGATAATATCCACCCCACTTAGTGCAAACGCGTAGAAGTCAGCCTGGAGGGGGCATGGGCCCACTGTGAGGGCAATCCCTGAGAAAAGTCTGTCAGTCGCCTGACGACAAATCCCCCAAACAGACAGAGAGGCATGGGGTGGGGGTCAACGACAACGCCAAATGATCCATTAGGTGTTGCGATATGGAATTGTAGCTCGCACTACTATCAATCAAGATGACCACTGGGATCCCTTGAAGTGTCCCGGTAAGCATCATTGTTTGGGGGCCAGAAATCAAGATGACCACTGGGATCCCTTGAAGTGTCCCGGTAAGCTTCATCGTTTGTAGCTCGCACTACTATCAATCAAGATGACCACTGGGATCCCTTGATGTGTCCCGGTAAGCTTCATCATCTGGGGGTCAGAAATTTCGTCACCGGTAAAGAGTGGAAGGTCCAGGCGGTGTAGTATTGCGGCTGGAGCAACACCATCAACATCAGACTCCAATGCCTCAAAGTCGGCAAGGGTAACATCAGGATCCTCCTCAGCAATGAGGACCAGGAGGTCCTTCAGTGGGTATTCATGAGTCAAGGAATATGGTTGCTTGCAGCGGAAGAACAGGCCCTTCGTGCGAAGATCATGGTACTCTTAATTAGACAGTCGGGGGGTGTTAGGGGCCATGGAACGGAGCCGTGGGGGAAAGCACGCGGGAGCAAGGCCGGCGCGGTGCAGGAAGCTGGAGCGGCGTTGTTGAGATCGACAGAAATAGCAGTCGGATGCAGGAGCGCAGGGTAGGGAGAGAGGCGTGGCGAGACGGCAGCGTGCAGGGCAACATTGTTGTGTGGCCGAGAAGGTGACGAGGTCATTGTTGGGGGGTGTCGTCGAGGACCGAAGGCAACGCGAGAGGGAACGACGCGGTCACGAACAAGCGAATAGGAACGACGTTGCAACGTGGTACGCGGAAAAGAATTGTGCAGCGCGGTCACGATCGGGTTTGTCTTTGGACGACGGAAACCGCGGCCGGAAAAGCGGGATGTCGGACCAAATATTATGAGAACGGGGTGGAGAGATCGAATGCCCTAGCGGGCTGCCGGAATTAGAGATAAGGAAGAAAGGAGGGAAAATAAATAACCTCTGGGTTCCCAATTCAAGATGCAACCAAAAATGAAATCAAAATACATAGCATATAGGGTTTATATAACTGCAATAAGAGGAAAGATGCATTTAGTTTCCAAAGATATTTATGCATCTTAATGACCTTCTTCTGCCAACATGTTATTAGCGTGTCTTTCACGGCACTGGTATACCCGGCACACTGGTGGACGTTTGTTGAAACCAGTTTCCCGGTTTCAGCGTTCGAAAGGGGGTCGCGACTAACTCTTACTTGACCTAAGCCTTGACTCTTGACCGGTCACTAAGAACTAAGAGACTCGGACTTGATAACAACTGGAGTCTAGGAACAGACCCCTTAAGCTTCAGCGTGGAGGTCCCACCGCACACCCGGAAGCCCACTCGGAACTTCCCCTCCCAAGCCAATGCTGAGCCTGGGCACCTTGGAGGGCACTAAGAACCACCTCACTGTCAGCTGAAGGATGACAAGGGAGGGGGGGTGCTTGCTCACAAGACACACGCAAGGGAGGGGGGGGGTAGTGACCAACCCTTCCCAAGGTGCCCATGGGGGTCTATTTATAGACTTTCCCAAAAATGGACTGCGGATAGCCAAGATCCTACTATCCGCAGTCCAACCATGACCACGAACGATCAACGCATGAGGGGGGCGAGTGGGACTCGAGATGCCCACTTCCCCTCACACGGGAGGCCATACCGGCCTCCCCCCAATATGTCGGGCGAGTGGGAGAATTCCTCCCACTCGCCCAAAGGGGGTGGCGAGTGGGAGGGCCCCCTCCTACTCGCCCCCAAGGTGGTCGGCGAGTGGGAGTGCCTCTCCCACTCGCCTGGCGAGTGAGAGTGCCTCTCCCACTCGCCTGGCGAGTGGGAGGGTCCCTCCCACTCGCCCGGGTGAGTGGGAGAGATCCTCCCACTCGCCCGGGTGAGTGGGAGAGATCCTCCCACTCCCACCACAAAGGGCCGGTGAGTGGGAGGGTCCCTCCCACTCACCCAAAGGTGATTGGCGAGTGGGAGGCTCCTCCCACTCGCCCGAAGGGAGTCGGGGGAGCGGGTGCTCCCCCCGCTTCCCCCGCGGCCTCTCTTTGCCTTGATCGGTCTCGACCGCTTATGCGTGGTTGTTTTGCCCGTCTCGACCACCTTCACTGTCTTGGTCTCATCCGGGTCGGGTCACACCGACTCGGGAAATATGAGGGTTGTACACAATCCCCGCTCTTTGCGAGCTTATCCCAAGCTCGGAAAGAAAGTCCAACCCACCTATTGGACGAGTAGGTGGGACCCGGAGGGAATCTTTGGAGGGCTCCGCCCGATGGCTATATAAAACCCCTCGAAGAGGGAGGTAAGAAGAGCACCATTCCTGAGAGCTCCCCCTACTTCCCCTCTTGAACCAGATGGATCCACCTCGAGACTTCAGGGCTCGCTTCAAGGCTCTTGCTGGGAAGGGTCCGTCCGACCTGACGGAGCTTAAAGCTCTAATCCATGGCCCTTCGTCCTCTCCTATCCGGTCCGCGGTGCGATCACCTCGGAAGAAGCCCCGCCCCGAGTTGGTGAAGGAGGTTGCGTCGTCATCCTCTCATTGGGCGACCGAATTCGTCCGAGGCCTGGATATGGATACGGTATCGATTCTCCCCTCATCTCTATTTCACACCTGCGGTTATACATGACCATGGTGACGTGTTTCTTAATTGCCCACAGCTTCTCGCGGAGGACCTCGAGGGGGTCCGAAGAATGGTAGAGGGAACGGGCGTAGACGCTCGGGTGAGCCCTGTCTCTCTCGCTCGGGAACCTGCCGCCCTCTCGACTGCTCACGATGACTCTTCTGCTGGAGGGAACCAGACCTCGACGGGTCAATCGAGCCGAAGGGAAGTCTCGGCGCCACCCCGCTCTTCTACTGCAGTCATGGAGCCCGTCGAGGACCGATCCGACGTCTTCGAGCGTCTGAGCCGCTTGGAGACCCTTACCCAGGAGCTGCGGGAGGGGAGGCTGTCTTCCGGACCCGACCCCCTCGCCCGTGTTTGCGTGCTGGAGCGTCGAAGCTGGATGCAGAAGAGAAGGCCACTGACCTTGCGGCTCGCTTGGCCACTGCTGAGAGACTCCTGGAGGAGTCATCCGGAGGCTTGGTTCGTGCCCACCTTAATGAATTTTCCTTTTCTCTTTTTAATTCCTTATTATTCGTAGGTTCTAATTTATTTGCCTTGCCGGCCTGCAGGGACCCGGTGTCGCCGACTCGCTCAGGAGACGATGCGAGGAGTCGGACCAGGAGGTGCAGGACCTGAGGGCTCAGCTTGTCGAAGCTCATAAGCAGTTAAGGGAAGGGAGAGGGGAAGGAAGTGCACCTTCGAGGGCGGCGATGCCGGTCCCACCTCGACCTGCTGAAGTCGAGCGTGCTCGGGGGAGAATCATGGCGTCAACGGCCCGAGCCATGGTGAGTCGCCTCCATGACGTGGATGCTCTTCGAGATAGCTGGAGGGGGGTCTCCGCCAGCGACATCCTGCCTGAGTGCTTTCCTTCACCTGGGCGATCCGGCTCGCCCCCTAGCAGCGGCGGCTACTCTCCATGGTCGTGAGGGTGGCCTGTGACTTCTTCTTTTCTCCCGTTCCTCATGGGAGCTATGTACTTTTTTCTCCTTCAAGTCTGCGTGTAGTAGTAAGAGTGAAGCAACAACTCATGTAACATATGTTATCAATGAATCAGTAGTAACTTAAACGAATTTCCTCAGCTTACTTTCTCCCTTTACTGCTTGAGGACTTGATACCTTACTTGAATCGATCACCGAGTGGTTGATTGGCCCGATGAGTCTCCCATCTGCCGACATGACTGAGTCTGGGGAGTGGCCTTTTTTAGTCTGGGATCCTACCGATTGGAGGTGGAAGTACCCGCCTGCACCCTGAGTGCTTACCTTCACCCGGAGGCAGAGGAACTCAACGCCTTCCCAATCTGACTGGAGGTGGAAGTACCCATCCACGTTTTAGGTGTTTAGCTCACTTGGAGGCAGAGGAACTCAACGCCTTCCCAGCCTGACTGGAGGTGGAAGTACCCATCCACGTTCTAGGTGCTTAGCTCGCCTGGAGACAGAGGAACTCAACGCTTTCCCAATCTTATTGGAGGCGGAAGTGCCCATCCATGTCCTAGGGGCTTAGCTTGCCTGGAGGCAGAGGAACTCAACGCCTTCTCAGCCTGACTGGAGGTGGAAGTACCCATCCGCGTCCTTGATGCTTAGCGCACCTGGAGGTAGAGGAACTCAAGGCCTTCCCAGTCCCCTTACCGATTGGAGGTGGAAGTACCCATCCGCGTCCTGGGTGCTTACCTTCACCCGGAGGCAGAGGAACTCAACGTCTTCCCAATCTGACTGGAGGTGGAAGTACCCATCCACGTCCTTGGTGCTTAGCGCACCTGGAGGTGGAGGAACTCAATGCCTTCCCAGTCCCTTTATCGATTGGAGGTGGAAGTACCCATCCGCGTCCTGGGTGCTTACCTTCACCCAGAGGCAGAGGAACTCAACGCCCTCCCAATCTGACTGGAGGTGGAAGTACTCATCCACGTCCTTGGTGCTTAGCGCACCTGGAGGTGGAGGAACTCAACGCCTTCCCAGTCCCCTTACCGATTGAAGGTGGAAGTACCCATCCGCGTCCTAGGTGATTACCTTCACCCGGAGGCAGAGGAACTCAACGCCTTCCCAATCCAATTACCAAGCAGCGAGTTGTCCCGATGCGTCCCTCATCTACCGGCATGACTTAGCCCGACGGAGGGTCTCTAGCCAGGGATTTTGAACCTGGATATCTTTCCAGAACCCCTTTCTCATTCATAGTTTTTACCTATTACAACTTGCATACACTACACCTCGCCCTTTTCTGGGCCCCTCTTTACATCTCACCCCCATCTGGGCACTTCACTAAACTTCGCCCCTATCTGGGCACGCCGTTACACCTCGCCCCTCCCTGGGCACTTTCTTACACCCCGCCCATTCCGGGTTCACTCGGCTGCCTGCTCCTTGGTCATCTCTGTCATCGCTTCTTCCACTTCCTCAGCTGCTTGCATCCATCCGACCGTGTTGACTAGGCCTGTAAGCAAAAACCAACCGAACCGCCAAACCGAACCGAACCGCCAAACCGAACCGAACCAAACCAAACCGCACGGTTTGGTTCGGTTTCAGTAGGCCGCGGTTCGGTCACGGTTTTGATTTTAGAAAAACCATACGGTTCGGTTCGGTTCATGGTTTTATGTGGCAAACCGAACCGAGTCGAACCGAACCGTAGTGTATAAAAATATTTAATTTATTTTTATATTTTAATCTTTGCATAAGACTCATACTAAACCGTAGTGTATTTATATTTCATTAAACTATTAATTACATCTCATATTATATTTTTATATTTCATTAAACCGTAGTGTATTTATATTTTATATTCCCAAAGTGCGGAACTCTCCTGGACGGCTGGAGCTAGGTTTTCTAAATTGCTCCACGCTGTTGATTTCTCCTCATCCCGACGACGCTGAGTCGGCGCTCCTCATCCCGCCGATGCCGAGTCGCCGCTCCTTATCCCGTTGAGCGCTGGCCACCGGGCTCATCGCAGGTGAGCCCTCTTCCTCTTCTCTGTAACCAGCTTTCATTGTTCATATTATCTTCTGGACTCATTTCACAGGCAAGCCCGTCCAGCACAGATCTTGCTTCTTGTGGCACTTTATAGAGTAATTTTTGTCCTATGAATATTTCTCTAATCTAGATCTTTCTCCAAACAAACAATGTTGATGAATATTTCATTTTTCATTCATGTTTTCAGCTTGAATAACAATACATCTAAGTGGTCTACTTTTTTTTTATATATTATTGGTTAATTAAAAGATTTGATTTTGGAGTCCTGAAATAGTTAGGTGATAGGAAATTAGGAATTGTGTTCACTGTTCATGCATCACTTGCATCACATTATTTAATTCATGTTTTCAGCTTGTATCATATTATTTAAACCACCAAAACCGAACCGAACCGAGTCGAACCATTCAGTTCAGTTTGGTTCGGTTTCAATGTTTTGGCGGTTCGGTTCGGTTCCAAATTTTTGGAACCACATAGGGGTGGTTCGATTTACGATTTTACTAAAAACCAAACCAAACCGAACCATTACAGACCTAGTGTTGACCGCGGTAACATAACACTGGCGCGCCTCCCGGGGATCCCCTCTGACTCTCACCGGGAGCTCTCCGGAGTTGTACTTCAAGCACTGATGGTAGGAGGAAGGCGCGCACTTGTACGCGCTGATGGGGGGACGCCCAAAGATGGCGTTGTAACTGCTCGGCGCATCCACGATGACGAACCGGCAGTTCTTTGAAGTTCCCCCCAGGGTGACGAGGAGTTCGACTCCTCCTTCCACCTCCTTCCTCTCCCCGGAGAATCCGAAGAGTGGTCCATCCGATGCCAGCACTCGCCTTGCTTCCACCTTCATCCCTTCAAAGGCCTTTTTGAACACCACATTCACCGAGCTCCCGTTGTCGACTAGGATTCGGGAGACGGTGAAGTTCTCGATTGCCGCCTTGATGACCAGCGCGTCGCAGAAGGGGTCCTCATGGGCCGGCAGGTCTTGGGTTGAGAAGGTAATCTTCTCGCTTGAAGGTGGGGATCGGGAGGTCGAAGCGATGCTCCGACGGTATAAGGCGTGGAGGCTCCCCTTCCGGGTGGCCTCTTTGCCTGCTCCCCCGTGGATGACCCCGATCCCTCCCAGGGCCCCTACATCGACCCTCTCTTCACACGGATCATCCTCTTCCTTGTTCTTCCCCTTCTCCCCTGCCCGCGGTCCTTCCAGACACAACTGCTTCCCCCCTGCTGGGGCTCTTCCTCCTTCCCTCATCTCGAGGAACTCTGGGCAAGCCGCGATCGCGTGACCTTCTTGCTGATGGAAGTCACAGTATAGCAGCGCCAGCTCGCCCCCCCCCCCCCCCCCCCCCCCCCCCGTTTCTCCCAACGCTCCCTCTTCCTTCCACCTTTCTTCCGGCCGATGGCCATGGCTTGCAGGGGCTGGACTTGCAGCGGCCCCGAGTTCTGTTGCCACCCTGCCGGGTGGAACCGCCCGTGCCTCCCCTGATAACCCCCTCCTCCTTGGAAGTGGCCACTTCCTTGGCCCTGAGGGGGACCAACCTGTGACCTCCAAGCTGGTCGGGCAGTTGTCGGTTGCGACTTCCAGCCTTGCTCCTGCCCAACGGGAGGTCCCTGTTGTCCCTGACTCCTCACTTCCTCCTTCTTTCTTCCTCCACGCTCTCTCCTTTCCTCCTCTGCTACCTCGGCTAACCTAGCCACGAACTCCTGATAGGTAGCCTCACACTCGGTCTCACGATCAGCACGCTTCATCAGCTCTTCGAAAGACAGGGGAGGGTCCCGAGTCAGACTCATCCGAAACAGCCCAGGCTGCAGCCCAAGGGTGAAGGCTAGCTGCAGGGTGTGCCCGGGCACTTCGACGACAAGAAGGACCTCCGCCTGGAACCTATCCATGTAGCTAGCCAGCGTCTCCCCTGGCTTTTGCCTGACTGCGAACAAGGCCTCCATGCTCTTCCTCCTCTTCTTCGAGGTAGAGAACCTTAACAGAAAACTTCGACGCAGATCCTCGAAGCGGTAGATGGTTCCCGCCGGAAGCGAGTGGAACCAATCCCTCGCCTTTCCCTGGAACGTGACGGCGAAAAGCCTGCACATGAAGGCGTCCGACATTTGCCTGATCGTGGTCATGTCCTCGAACCACTGAAGATGCTGGAGAGGATCGCTATCCCCCACGTAGTATGACATGGCAGGATCGCAAAACCCATCCGGAACGGGGGCTGACATGACCAGCTCGCAGAAAGGGCTTCTCCATTCTTCTTGGTTGGGGGGAGGCGCTCCCATCACTTCCCCGCCGGGGCAGCTGGTCCGGGGCGAACTGTTGAAGAGCACTCGCGCCTGGAGGCTCAAGCCCTCCTCCGAGGCTGGCCCCTTCTCTTGCTGACTGTTTCTCACTTCCACTAGGGGGAGTGAGGGGATCCTAGGTGCAGGTGGAGTTGAGCACTCGCCGCGAGCGGAGGATGCGGCCTGCATGAACTCCAGGATCCTCTTGTTGAATTCGTCGAAGTCGCTCTTCTTCACATACTCGCAAGGTGGAGGCGGGTCTCCCAACTCGTCGCTTCCAGCCATGAGACTTGGCTCAGAGTTTTCCGAACTAGTCGCTTCCACGCTCACCGCACCAGAATGTTGAAACCAGTTTCCCGGTTTCAGCGTTCGAAAGGGGGTCGCGACTAACTCTTACTTGACCTAAGCCTTGACTCTTGACCGGTCACTAAGAACTAAGAGACTCGGACTTGATAACAATTGGAGTCTAGGAACAGACCCCTTAAGCTTCAGCGCGGAGGTCCCACCGCACACCCGGAAGCCCACTCGGAACTTCCCCTCCCAAGCCAATGCTGAGCCTGGGCACCTTGGAGGGCACTAAGAACCACCTCACTGTCAGCTGAAGGATGACAAGGGAGGGGGGGTGCTTGCTCACAAGACACACGCAAGGGGGGGGGGGGGGGGGGGTAGTGACCAACCCTTCCCAAGGTGCCCATGGGGGTTTATTTATAGACTTTCCCAAAAATGGACTGCGGATAGCCAAGATCCTGCTATCCGCAGTCCAACCATGACCACGAACGATCAACGCATGAGGGGGGCGAGTGGGACTCGAGATGCCCACTTCCCCTCACACGGGAGGCCATACCGGCCTCCCCCCAATATGTCGGGCGAGTGGGAGAATTCCTCCCACTCGCCCAAAGGGGGTGGCGAGTGGGAGGGCCCCCTCCTACTCGCCCCCAAGGTGGCCGGAGAGTGGGAGGGTCCCTCCCACTCGCCCGGGTGAGTGGGAGAGATCCTCCCACTCCCACCACAAAGGGCCGGTGAGTGGGAGGGTCCCTCCCACTCACCCAAAGGTGATTGGCGAGTGGGAGGCTCCTCCCACTCGCCCGAAGGGAGTCGGGGGAGCGGGTGCTCCCCCAGCTTCCCCCGCGGCCTCTCTTTGCCTTGATCGGTCTCGACCGCTTATGCGTGGTTGTTTTGCCCGTCTCGACCACCTTCACTGTCTTGGTCTCATCCGGGTCGGGTCACACCGACTCGGGAAATATGAGGGTTGTACAACGTTCATCTCCCTCTGCGTTCGAAACAATTTCATGCAATACTAGTTGTATTCTACTTCCAGAATATTGAACATGAAGGGAAGATTATCATGTTAATCATACACAATATTTCTAGAAACTTGCAAAGCACAATTCAAAGAATTTTACTTGTTTTCTAAACCTAATGCAAAGTACCTATGCACTTCCTCAAAATCTTTTAGAAGTTTATCATCAGGTTCTAAGATACTACGGGAAACAGAATGAGAAAATACCCATAGGTTTTCTTCCATCTTTACAGTATCCATTACAAAGAAAGCATTACAGACAGAATACAAAGCCAAAATTGATCAAGAATCATGACAACAGTGTAAAACACTACCTTAGGTGTTTGTTTGAATGCTAAAAGTTGGAAAGCTTGTAGACGAGAATAATGAGCTAGAAGCACATCATCATCACTCATTTGACTCCCTGTATGGTCATCAATCTCAAAACCTTCATAAAATTGTAGCAAGTCTACCAGTTGGGAAAAAAGACGACCCTTTTCATGAGTATAAAGAGCACTCAAATGACACTTGGGAACAACAGCAACATCAGCAACAACAGCCTTCAGAAATCTAGAAAATATCAGCCAGTATTAGTTCGAAGAATAACATTGATAATCATTCAAATATAGAGAATCACCACACAGCTAATAAACAAGTACAAAAGAAATCTGATTACAGCAGGAGTCGTGGAATTTATCCAGCAACGCTAAAAAGGAATATAAAACAACTACAACACTCAAACCTTTATCCCACTACAGTGGGGTCGGCTATATGAATCCTTTGTCGCCATTGTGCCCTATCATTAGTCATAATCTCAATAATGCTTAAGTACATCATGTCTTTCCTTATAGTCTCATTCCAAGTCCTTATTGGTCTACCCCTCCCCCGTTTAACATGCCTAGTGACTAAACTATCACAACGCCTAACAGGTGCCTCTAATGATCTATTGGTCTTCTTTGTACATGTCCAAACCATCTTAGTCGAGCTTCTCGCATCTTCTCTACAATTGGTGTCACTCTTGTCTTATCTCTGATACATTCATTCCTAATATTATCCAGTCTCGTGTGTCCACACATCCACCTAAGCACTCTCATCTCCGCAACTCCCATTTTTTGTTCATGTACACAATTCACTGCCCAACACTCAGAACCATAGAGCAACGCTGGTCTAATTGCAGTACGGTAAAGAGGAATATGAATGCCAAATTTACAATAACTAAATAAAATGAAGGGCAGATAGTCATTTAAACTACTTTTGACTAGGTCTAAATTGGGAATGCTTTCAGCAGCACCCACTGCCAACCGTACACCATCCTATCTGATGCAGTCAGATCAAATTCTAATCTACCTAACAGTTCCAGACCACTTGATCGACCAGTATAATTAAGCAGCAGTATCCAGTGTCCCGGCCTCTTTAAATGAAGCATGATGCCAACTCAACTGCTAAAGACAAAAAAATATTTTAAGTCAGCAAAGAAATGAAAGACGGGACTAAATACCTTCTTGTTGGCAGTTGGCTCAACAAATCAATAAGGAATTCCATGAATCTTTCACAATAAAGTACACAAGAATCATCAACTCTTTCATCATAGGAATCAACAAAATGACTTCCATTGTCAGCAGTTTGCTTCACTGGGATGACCTTAGAATCAAGTATCTAGTTCACATAGAAAACTTTGTGAGAAGTTGCAAATGGATATGATAAAATCAGCTCAGAAGTTATCAGGCATACCTCCAAAAATTCTTCAATTAGATCTCTGAGGAATGTCACCTCAAGCCTTTTTGAAGGATCAAATGATTTCCCCAGCTTCTTGGCCTCTTTGGCCTCTTTCCTAATCATTTTTCTCCACTTTTTAGTCAGCTGGGGATTAAGGCATAGCTCCATCTACAGATGCGAGTGAAATCATGATTTTCAAGTATCATGGCTAACAATGTAACTCAAGCAATCAAAATATCTTTGCTCATTTATACCTGAAATCTACCACGTGAGAGGCAATGCCATAATTGCAAGCTTACCAACTTCAGAACAGTTTCACTGACAATATTATCCTCCAAACTCTAAAGAAAAAGGTGAGCACATTATAAAGATATCAGCAAAACTTATCAGCCAAAAATTATAGTGAACAAAGAAAGGTATTCATTTATTTTTTTATTAATCATGAAAGGTGCATCAAATAAAAATTCAGCCTTGTTTATTACCGCTTTGGAAAGCTTGAGTCCCACATTGTGTAGGGAAAAGTTTGTGACTCTCAGGGGCGGACCTACATGAGGCCGAGCGTGGGCCCGCCCACACTCAATTTTTAAAAAAAAACTAAGAATATTACATTAAAAATTTGTTCTTATTGACTTATACATATTATATATAATTTCTATTCAAAAATAAACAATAAGTTAGGCTTGGCATACTGGTTTTTGACTTCAGGTTAAGATTATTAAAATTTTGTAAGAGGTCTTGAGTTCAAATCCCCATAATACCAAAATTTTGATATTTTTGCCAAAATGCAATATTTAGACAACAAAAATCATTAAAAATGTAGATATATTTTATATAATTAAAGAAATATATTGTAAAAAATTCAATAAATTTGTAGATTTTTTTATATTTAGACATTCTAATTTTAAAAAAAAAATAGATGTACATTCTATGTATTTACACAAATTGTATAAAAAAAATTTAAATTATGAAAATAATATAAAAAAAGTTGACATTATTATACTATAAATATTTGTTTTATATTTGATAATTAAAATTTTTAAATGAATTAGCACTCCGCCCACACAGATAATGTATCCTACGTCCGCCACTGGTGACTCTCCTCCACTCTATAAATAGTGTAATGTGTAATCATTTTTTCGAAAGATATCTATATGACTAAATAAGATTTCAAGCTTTTCTTATATGGTATCAAAGCCAAACGATTCATAATATCTATCGAATAATCGATCAACACCTCGAGGAGGACTTTAGTGATTGATATCGTCAATCATGCAAACTTGCGACGAAGCCCTCTCATTGACCGGCCTGAAATTATCTCTGCTCGTGAGCCCCATTGATGTCGCTTGAGCTCGCACAGGCTCGCAACCTCTACCCAACCTCGAGCGACCTCACTCTCGGCGCTCACTGCTCTCACTGAGCTTGCCCCCAACTTCTCTGCGCTCATGTCTCACCTTGCTGAGATCATAAATCTCGTCGTGCTAGCTCCCAGCTCCCGATATTATCGAGCTTACTCCTATCTCGCCTTGCTACTCTCGCCAAGCTCTCTCTTAGAATTATTGATGCTCTTGTCGAGCTCTTGCTCAAGATTACTCATGCTCTCGTCGAGCTCCACAAATATCGCTCGAGCTGTTGTCAGCTCTGTAGTTCTCGCACAAGCTCGCCGTTTCCACTGTGCCCACGCCCGCTTGTTTCTTTCTCACTAGGCCTGCAAGCGGTTCGGTTCGGTTCGGCTTTAGGTAAAACCGAAACCGAACCGAATAGACTCGGTTTTTACACACCCAAAACCGAAACCAAACCGAAATGGATCGGTTTGGTTCGGTTTCTTAACATCGGATCGGCTTTTCGGTAAACCTAAAACATATTATCCCCCAAAATAATTTTTAATATTTGCTCAAGTGTTTTTCTAATAGTAAATATAAAAAACAATTCATCAACATTGAAGGGAAATTCAAAAAACACAATAACATTTAGATTACCTAGTACAATTAATACAATAAGTTCAAGTATTAGTTTAAAATAAAAATTAATAAGTACAATAGATTTAAATTACTCGTTCATGCTCGAGTAATTGTTACAAACTTATGATAAGATAAGATAAAAGATATTACATAGTCTCGTTATTTCGGGTTCATCTTCAAACTCAATGCTCACAACCTTATGTTTTAATTCGACGGGACAAACTTCAAGTCCAAACTTATAATCGGTTCGGTTTTCTTGGTTTACCGGCCCTATAAACCGAAATCGAACCGAATAGGCTCGGTTTTCAGCCCCCCTAAACCGAAACCGAACCGGACCGATCGGTTCGGTCCAAATTCGGTTCGGTTTGGGTCGGTTTGGTCGGTTTCGATTTTCTGTGCACACCCTTATTTCTCACTCTCATTGATCTTGTGAAATTGTAACAAAGGTTGCTTCCTCTTCATCCACCACTCAGGCTTCTTCCGTCTCCATTGAGACATATGAGCTCAGGATGAGCTGAAGATTACCATTATTTCTTAAATTGTGAAGAGTTTTATTGAATGGGTCCATTCGGTGGACAGAATGCTCCAAACGAAGGGTCCTCTTGACCATGTAACATGAGACCACACGGTTGAGCCTACTAAGTTATGGCTACATGACGGGCGTAGTTGTTCAGTCCTAGATACTGAAATCTATGATGCTGAGTGATAGCGAATGACAATGCATTATGAGACAACCAAGACTATGTGGGATGAGTTGAAGTCCCTCTACTCCAGTAAAGATAGACTCCAACATATGTTCGACTTATTTTGGGATCTTCAGAACATTAAGACGGGTCCATATAGTGATATGACATCATTCGTGGCTCGGTATAAGGTCGTGATTGAAGCTTGAATTCAGCATAAGTGGCCACTCTAGGTCTTGCTACTTACAGATCTCAAAAGGAGATTGTAGGTATTGCTATGATGATGGCTAAAGTTCCACCGCACTTAAAGAGTGCTCGGACAAATATTTTATATGCTGCCAGAATTCCTTTCTTATCTGACATTTGCTCGATGGTACTGAAGGTCACTCCTGATGATGTTTCTGTGACGTTGTCTCATGCACTTCTCCAGCAGCCTAGAGCATGTCCCACGGTTATCTGGCATGGGGGAGATCGTACAGATTCTTGAGGAGGTGGAGGGAGAGATGGTCGTAACCAACTTAGGGGACAACCACCACACCGAGCCAACTTCTTTAAGGATAGAACACGTGTATATGTACTTAATATGGCCTTCTGAATCACACAAAGACAATTGTTCTATCAAAACAAGGATTTCCATCAAAGCAGCAGTAGACCCTCTATCGTCAAGTTTTTACTCATGCAATTAGAACTCTCGGAACACCCCAATCTGAAACTGTCGTATTGATAGAGGAGCTACAGAGTTTTCGTGGGATGCTTACACAGTCCTCTGTGTCAATCTCCTCGGCCTCTAATTAAGGTATATCTTACTTTTCTCATAGTTCATCTGAATAGTGGACTTTGGTGCCAAAACACCATATTACTCCGCAGAAGCCCTTGAGGTACAAAGATACAATGATTCCGAAGTTCACTATTGTTGTAATGGCAAAACCATCCCATTTAATGGATCTACTGTAGTTCACATTACCTTAATTATCTCCCTTCGCTATGTATTGCATGTCCATGAGGTCGTGATCATAACTGTTCAATAACATTTCCCCATTCTCCTTTAGCAGAGTATCATCCGTAAGGGGTTGTCTAATGGGCTTTCTATACTATACATTCCTCCATAAGCTCTATCATCCATCTCTTTTATGGATTGGCATGGTTGTGTTGGACACGCACCTCTCCCGATCCAACGAAAAGTTCTTCCGGAGTATCAGTTTTTTTTATTGTGAGTCATGTGTCTATGGATGGAACATCGCCCTGCATTTTCTCCTAATTGCACTAAAGACGATGCTCTAGTATCTTTAGTGCATTTAATTAATTTGAGCTCTTATAGAACTATTAGTTATTTGGCAATTGTTATTTTGCTACTTCTATTGATGATCATTCTTGTAACGCCCCAAAAAACTCTCATTGAAAAAGGGGGTGGGGTGGGGGTTGGGGTGGGGGCGGGGGGCTAAGGTCTGTAGGAGCCTAAGGACGTCTCGTGCGTTTTGGGGAATTGTTTGGAGAATTTTTGTACTACTCGTGCGTTTTAGCTGCGCACGGTCGTGCGTTTCAAAGCACACGGTCGTGTGTTTCAACGCGCACGGTCGTGCGTTTCAACGCGCACGGTCATGCGATTCAACGCGCACGGTCGTGTGTTTCAACACGCACAGTCGTGCGTTTCAACGCGCAGGTTCGGTTTGGCTTCAAATCGCATGACGAGTCGGCTTTCGAGGGGGCGATCTGTCATTGGTAATTAACTCGCGCACGATCGTCCTCTCTGAAACACACGATCGTGCGATCGACGACGAAATTATTAATCGGCCTGAAATCTGGGTCGTTCGTTGGTCTGATCAAGGATCTGATTGTTGGGGTTTCTCCTTGCGGCTATTAGGTCGGGAGAGGAGTGTATAAACTTCATTTGTCCCTTTTTTTCCTCTCTCTTGAGTGGGAGAAAGAGGAGAGAAAGGAGAAGGAAGGAGAAGGAAGATCCCACCATTGGAGGAGCTCTGAAGCTTCAAACCACGAACCAAGCCCAGATCCAAAGAGAGGAGTCCGTCGCGGTCGATTCCATCCATCTCTTTCATTGTTCCATGGCGCCAAGGCGAGCTCCAAGGGTAACGATCATTCTCTCCGGTCATAGAATGTGTATGTCTATTTCATTTTGATTTTCTTGCATAGGAAGTCTCCTCCACTAATTAGTGGAGGGTATGACCTTCATTGGTTCGTTAGAACCTCGCGTCGATTGTGCCCATCCCCGGCATGAAATGCATGTAGAAATCCGATAGTCGTTGCGGATTTAGGCATTGTGTGTGAAGTCTACCCTTGGTCGTAGATCCGGATTGATGATGCTTGATTTGACGTTGCATTTAGGTTAAGCTTAGTATACGTGTCGGAGAACGACTATGTGAAATGCGTCATCTTGTTACGAGGTTTGGGATGGAGTACCTATCGAAAGCCCTAAGGTTGTGATGTGGTAGAACGCAAACCTTCACCACGAATCGTAGTGGAGTTGACTTGGACCTCGTACGTTGATAGTGCATGTGAAGCGTGAGTGGATTAGGTGTGTAGCGTGATAATAGTTCAGCATTAATTTATGTTAAACGCCTACGTGCTGAGGTAAAGCCGCACTTGCATCGTTTATTCGATCACGGTGACTTGAGCAACGAGCAAAAGCCAAACCGAACCCGCACCATGCAGTTCGGCACGAGGTTAACCCTCGTGAATGTTGATGGATCATGGGATAGGTTGGGTCCGACGTGACCGATCGGACGAGCAAATGCTCAAACAGTAACTAAGTTCGCATAACTTAGATTGGTAGTAGTACTCATGAGAGAGTGCTCCTAGTGTATGCCTTGAGTGCATGAAATCGTGTGGTCATGAGTACCCACGAATGCGATGTTGTGGAATGATGATATGTTAGCCTCATGCGTGGTTGCTTAGGCGGTTGTGGTGAACCTCCGGGTGAACCCAACCATCATAATTTGCATTCTTAGGTTCCCCTTATTTATATGTTAAATCTAGAATATTGATTGTGCTTGAAACTTCACCTTGTATAACTTAGTTGCACTTTCTTTATTTTGCTACATGTTGTATGTTATGGGTTGTGTTAGGTAGACGGCCAGCGTAAAATTTAGTCACCCTTATGAATATGGATCATTTGAGAAATTGTGCAAAAGCTAGCTAGGTTGTTCCCCCTAAGGAACGCATCGTATGGTCCAAATGCGACATCTTGGCAAGGACCGCTACATCTCCAAGACTTGGTACAGTGTTAAATATGCAAGAGTCATCGTCGTATGATCTGAATGCGGGTCTTGGCAAGGACCGATGCACCTCTAAGAAGACTTGGGTGTAGTGTTAAATATGCAAAAAGTCCTCACATATTAGACGTTGTAGGAAAGTATACCGTAGGATTTGTGACTGACTTAAGTTTGGAAGTTAGGATATAGGTGCGCTAACGGGAAAAGTGATAGAAATAGTGGATACGATGATTAAGAGAATGATAAATATCTTATTCCTGCAAGAGACTAGATGGGTGGGTGAGAAAGCTAAATTTTTAGATAATTCTGGTTTTAAATTATGGTGCACAAGAAAAAAATAAAACAAGAAATTTAGTATGTATTATTGTGGATACTACTTGGAGGGACGGAGTTATTGGGTAAATAAAAAAGGTGATAGAATCTTAGCTCTTAAATTGGTCATAGAAAAGGAAATATTGATGTGATCAGTGCTTATGCACCACAAGTAGGATTAAGTGAAGTTATTAAAGTGCAATTGGGGGAAGAATTAGATGATTTAGTAAGGGAAATCTCATAAAGAGAGAAGAATTTTATAGGAGGAGACTTAAATGGACATATAAAGAAGGAAAATACAAATTATATAGTCGTTCATGAAGGATTTGGATATAGAGAAAGAAATGAAGGAAGAACCATTTTAGACTTTGTCATAGCACATGAGTTAATTGTGATAAATACGTTTTTCATGAAAGGGGAAGAAATTTAATTACGTTCAAAAGCGGAACAAAGCAGACCAAATAAGTCACAAATTGATTATTTTATGACTCGCAAAATGGATAAAATAATTTGTAAGAATTACAAAGTCATACCAGGAGAAAGTATGACAATGCAACATATGGTATTTAAGACATACCAGGAGCTTAAAATTAGCAGTGCAAAAAGGACGGATGACTTCGTTATTAAGTTGGGTGATCAAGATATTTCCCGCAGTGAGTGCTTTAAATATCTTGGATCGAAAGTTCAAAAAGATGGAGGTGTTGATAAAGATGTGATACATAGAATCCAAGCAGGTTGGTTAAAGTAGAGAGGCGCGTTAAGGATCTTATGTGATCGTAAAGTACCATTAAAAACTTAAAGGCAAGTTTTATCGTACTACAATTAGACCAACGATGCTCTATGGTTCTGAGTGTTGGGCAATGAATTGTGTACATGACCAAAAAATGGGAGTTACAAAGATGAGAATGCTTAGGTGGATGTGTGGACACACGAGACTGGATAAAATTAGGAATGAATATATCAGGGATAAGACAAGAGTGGCACCAATTGCAGAGAAGATGCGAGAAGCTCGACTAAGATGGTTTGGACACGTACAAAGGAGACCATTAGAGACACCTGTTAGGCGTTGTGAGAGTTTAGTCACTAGGCATGTTAAACGGGGGAGGGGTAGACCAATAAAGACTTGGAATGACATAATAAGGAAAGACCAGATGTACTTAGGCATTAGTGAGATTATGACTAAAGAAAGCGCACAATGGCGACAAAGGATCCATATAGTTGATCCCACTATAGTGGGATAAAGGCTTGAGTGTTGTTGTTGTTGTTGCATGTTGCGGCTTATTTGCAGGTGAGCGGTACCCCGCCCCGGAGTCGGCTAGGATGGTCGGGGAGTGAGATCGTTATACGGTTTGTGGTCAGCTCATAGCTGACCCTCGTTTACCACTTATTTGTGTTTGGCGCAGGTGCCGCAGAGCATAGCGGGAAGTAGCGGGCTAAAGTACTAAGCCGAGTTAGCCAAAGAAGGTTGAACTCTCATTATTGCTTTCTTTATTTGTCAGCATGCATGTCGATGTTTGTATTAACATGTTAATGTATTGATACACTTGATGAGATGTAAGGTCATAAAGACGAAACTCTATTTTGAAACATTCCTTAGTAAGTGTGGACATTCATGTTTGATTTTTAATCAAATCTTTCGTTAGTGTTTACCTTGCTCTGAGTAGTTTGTTTTTGTTTATCATCTATTAATATCTAGCTTGTGTGTGCAATATGTCGTGAGTCCCGGCCGGATCTATGTTATATTGTCTGTACAAGCAGGATGTTACAATTCTCGTATGACTTGGTTGTATTTGTTTCGTGATCGTTGCAGGATTATGAGTGTTTTTGCTCATTTATCAGAAAATCCACAATCAATTTGATATGACTATCAAAATTATTAGGACTGATAATGCCCGTGAATACTTAAGTCAAGAGTTTAAGGCTTGCAACTTTTAGGCATTATCCGTCAAACTTCCTGCTCTTATAGACCGCAACAAATGATATGGCAGAGCGGAAGAACCATCATTTTCTTGAGCTCGATAAGTCTCTCATGTTTCAAATGCATGTTTCAAAAATATATTGGAATTGTGGAGTTACTATTGCATACTATTTAATCAATTGTATGTTGGCTAATTGACTTTGGATCACCTTTTTTCCATTCTTTATCCGCCCCCTAGAGAAGCAGATGTCGGTCTCAAGTCCGGATGAAAAATGGTGAGGGTTGTGTTAGGTAGACGGCCAGCATAAAACTTAGTCACCCTTATGAATATGGATCTTTTGAGAAATTGTGTTAAAGCTAGGTTGTTCCCCGTAAAGAACGCATCGTATGGTCCGAATGCGGCGTCTTAGCAAGGACCGCTACATCTCCAAGAGGTCTTGGGAAATAGGCAAGAGTCCTAGTCGTATGGTCCGAATGTGGCGTCTTGGCAAGGACCGCTGCACCTCCAAGAGGACTTGGGTGCAGTGTTAAATATGCAAGAGCCCTCACAAATTAGGCGTCATAGAAAAGTAGATCGTAGGATTTGTGATCGACTTGGGTTTGGAAGTTGGAATATAGGTACGCTAACGGAAAAAGTGATGGAAGTAGTGAATACAATAATTAGGAGAAGGATAAATATTTTGTCTGCAAGAGACTAAATGGGTAGGTGAGAAAGCTAAATTTTTAGATAATTCAAGTTTTAAATTATGGTACATAGGAAAAAATAAAACAAGCAATGGAGTATGTATTATTGCAGATACTGCATAGAGAGATAGAGTTGTTGGGGTAAGCAGAAAAGGTGATAAAATCTTAGCTCTTATATTAATCGTAGGAAAGGAAACTATTAATGTAATTAGTGCTTATGCGCCACAAGTAGGATTAAGTGAAGTTATTAAAATATAATTCTGGGAAGAATTAGATGATTTGGTAAGAGAAATCTCACAACAACAACAACATCATAACCCATATAGTCCCCAATCATTGGGGGTATGGGCGGGGGAAGATTGGAAACAGACCTAACCTTTGGCACTATGCACAAAGTGGCTTCTCTCAGAGGAGAAAGACCTAACCTTTGACAATAAATGCACAAAGTGGCTGCTCACAGAGTACCACTGAAATAGTGGCCCCCTATACCGTCGCGTTTGCTGCGGAATCATGCCCTCAAATCAAAGCCAAAGACATCAGAGAGGGCAGACCCAAGAATCCATTTTGATTTATGTGCACATAACCATGCTTCCTTCATTCAGCATCCAGAGCATTGGTGAAGCACAAAGGTAAGAGAAATCCCACAAAGCGACGGTATCATCAGTATTTTCCTTCCCTACATATCCATTTAAGGCTCCTCCAATGAAAATTTTCTCGCTTTGTGGGGTAAGAGAAATCCCACAAAGCGAGAAAATTTTCATTGGAGGAGCCTTAAATGGATATGTAGGGAAGGAAAATACTGATTATATAAAAGTTCCTGGAAGATTTGGGCATAGAGAAAGAAATTAAGAAAGAAGAATCATTCTAGACTTTGTCATAGTACATGAGCTAATTGTGATAAATACGTTCTACATGAAGAGGAAAGAATACTTAATTATGTTTAAGAGCGGACAAAATAAGTCACAAATTGACTATTTTATTACTCGCAAAATGGATAAAAAGATTTGTAAGGATTGCAAAGTCAACCAGAAGAAAGTTGACAACGCAACATAGGCTGTGGTGTTGGATGTGTAAATTAAATATAGTAACTTTAAGAGAAAGACAAAAATATTGACAAAAATTCGGTGGTGGAACTTGAAGAAGGAAAAACAGGTTACTTTCAAGGCAGGGTTATAGAACAACTAGTTGATGATCCTTATGTTGATCATAGTGTCATATGGGAAATTATGTCTTCTCATTTAAGGATAAATGGAAAGAACGTACTTGGAGAGTCAAAAGGTCGTGCGCCCCCACATAAAGAATTTTGGTGATGGAAAGAGAAAGTGCAAGACAAAGTTAGAGCAAAGAGGGTCAGGTAGAAAACATTATATGTTTGTAGAAATGATGAAAACTTGGCAAGGTATAAAGTCGCCAAGAAAAAAGCTAAAAATGCAGCAAGTAAAGCAAGAATTCAAGTTTACGAAGAATTTTACAAACGACTAGATACCAAAGATGGAGAGTGATATATATATATATATAATTGCTCGAGCTAGAGAGAGAAAGATAAGAGATTTTAAGTCAAGTTAAATACATAAAAGATGAAACAGATATCGTTTTGACGGATGATGTGACTATTAAGAAGCGATAGAAAATATAATTTTATCAACTATACAATGACAGAAAAGACCAAGGTTTTGAAAACCGGACCGGACCGGCCGGTTCAACCGGTCGGACCGCCGACCGGGAACCCAGACGGTCCGGTCCAGCCCATAGAATCGCGCCAGCCACGGACCGGCTAATGACCGGAGAACCGGACGGGCGGACTGTAAAACCGGGCGGACCGGTACCGGTTTCAGTCAACCGGGCGGGCCAGCAAACATTTCAAAATTTTAAAAAATAACTTAATTTGTCCTCTGGCAGGTTTCGAACCCATCCCAACTATAGGAAATAGAAAGCACTAACCACCTGAGGCGCCAGACGATGATAAACTTACTAAGATTTAAATATATAAATATAAATAACGTATTACCAATTTAATAAATAATTATGTATACATTAATGCACATGAATAATTTACATTTAAAAGTTATTGACTTTCTAATGTTACTTGAAATAAAAAAACATCAGATTTAAGATTAAATACTATAATATTTTTTAAATATTTATTTATTTATACATCTGAGCCAACATAAAAACATTTTTTTTTAATTAGGGATCTTTTATAATGTTTTAATGAATACCTAATTATTATATTTAGTTAAATTTGAATGATATATTTTAATGCATTTTATTTTATCTATGTGACGATAAAAAATATAATAATACTAAAATATGGTTTATATAATTAGGTTATTACGGTTCAATTCCGGTCCGACCGGTTCAATTCCGGTCCGACCGATTCAACCGGTTCGACCTTGAACCTCTCCTAGTTCCGGTTCAATCTCCAGTCCGGTTCTAAAAACTTTGAAAAAGATAATGAACTGAACTTGGAAGAGTTAAGTAAATCGGAGGAGTATACAAACATAACTTTTTAACGTAAAATTCAAGCATCAGAGATAAATGACGCTCTGAAAAAGATGAAAAATAGAAAGGCGGTTGGGCCAGACGATATACTCATTGAAGTATGAAAATGCTTAGGGAGGGAAGGAATTGTATGGCTTACAAGTTTCTTCAATAAGATACTGAAGACGAAGATGTCAGACTAATGAAGAGAAAGTATTTTGGTATATTTGTATAAGAACAAAAGAGATATACAAAATTATGTCAATTACAGGAGAATTAAATTAATGAGTCATACTATGAAACTATGGGAACGAGTAATAGAGAGAAGAGTAAGACGAGAGATCTCAGAGAATCAATTTGGATTCATGCCAAGGAGGTCAACATGGAAGCTATACATATCTTGAGGAGACTCATTGACAACTATCGGGAAAGGCAAAAAAGATTTGCATATGTTGTTTATCGATCTAGAGAAGACTTATGATAGGGTTCCAAGAGAGGTCTTGTGGAGAGTCTTAGAAAAGAAAGGTGTAAATGTATCATACATTGACGTGATCAAAGATATGTATACAAATTCAGTGACCAGGGTGAGGACATCTGGAGGATTAACAAAGGAATTCCCTATCGTTGTTGACTTGCATCAAGGGTCAGCTTTAAGCCCTTATCTCCCTTATCTTAGATGAGCTCACCGGATATATCCAACAAGCAATACCTTGGTGTTTATTATTTGCATATCATATTGATATAGTGGATGAGACGCGCAAGGGTGTAAACGAATCTTAGCGAGACACTTTAGAAAAGAAGGGTTTTAGGTTGAGCAGGTCAAAGACGGAGTATATAAAGCTTAAAGTTAGTAGTGGAAGAAGATCGGATGACTCCGTCATTAAATTGGGTGACCAAGATATTTCCCGCAGTGAGTGCTTTAAATATTTGGGATCGATAATTCAAAAAGATGGAGGTGTAGATAAAGATGTGATACATAGAATCCAAGCATGTTGGTTGAAGTGGAGAGGCGCGTCTGGGAACTTATGTGATCGTAAAGTACCATTAAAACTTAAAGGCAAGTTTTACCGTACTGCAATTAGGCCAGCATACGGTTCTGAGTGTTGGTGTTACGAACGGCGACGGGGACGGCGAAGGCGAAGGGCGGCCGCCGGTGTGGCGGGTCTATCGAAGGAGGGAACACGGCACGCGCGCTGAAGCATGAGGGCGGCGTTGTATCAGTCTTTTATTCTCGCACCGTACTATTGTATTTTTCCTTTATGCACCGGGTAGTATATAAGCTCGGGGTACACTTGTTTTGGGATTATGCTGAATTATTATTGAGTCTTGGAATTTCTCTCATCTTCCTTCTCTTCTCTCCTCTCTTCTCCTAATCTCTCCTCTTGGAACCCTAATCTAACAAGTGGTCCGACCTGCCCTCTTCCGGCCGCGGTTTCCGCCGCCCAAAGTCGATCCAGCGCCTCGTCCCCGATCTCGCACCGCGCCAGTCCCGCTACCCCGATCCGTCCGCGATCCCGCCAGCGAACGCTCTAGCGATCCGCGCCAGTCCACGCTCGCGCCAGTCCCGTTACCCCGCCCGTCCGCGATCCGCGCCAGTCCCGCGACCTGCTCCGTCCGCGATCCCACCTCGCCAGTCCATGCGCAGAGCCCTCCCTTCGGCAGCCAGCGCCCGATCCAGCCCCTCCAGCCGGACCTCCTCCCCAACCCTACATCGGTTTCTTGCGTACATGCCACGCCGTTCCAGTCGTCTCATGGGCAACCCAGACTCCACGCCTTCTCTTCCGGCCTCCGATCCGGTTGTTCTTAGCCGATTGGAAGACCACGATGCCTCCATCGCCTCCCTCCAAGCACTCGTCCTCCGTATGGATTCCAAACTCGACGCCATCCTCGCTAGTCGCCCCTCTCCCTCCACCACCTCCAACGTCGATTCCTCTTCTATCTTGGGCACCCCTTCGGACATTTCTCCGCCTGCTAATCCCCCTCTCCCCACCATTGTCGGCAGCCCCCGGTCCCTCGAGGTGCCCTCCTTCAATGGCACCGATCTGTTAGGATGGATCGCCCGCGCGGAGCAATTCTTTGAACTCCAACAAACGTCCGACAATCTTAAAGTCAGCACAGTCATGATCGGAATGGAAGGTTGATGGAGACGACGGCCCTCAACATGAAGATGATGGTACCGGCGCGCTTACGGATGATGGAGTCTCTCCAACCAAAGATTTCCGACGTCATAGCCGCTACAACCTCCGCCCAAGGCGCAAGAATAATAATAAATAATTATAATTATTCTATTATAATTATTGATTAATATTTATAATTATTCTATTATAATTATAATTATTCTATTATCATATTTTAATAGATTAAAAATTATAATTATTCAAATATAATTATTGATTAATTATTATCATGTTTTAATTGTTTTATTATCATGTTTAAATGTTTTATTCTCTTGTAATATTTTATTCTAATTTGGGCTACATGTAGCCATAAGTGTTGTAAGCCTATAAAAGACCATGTTGTAGAAGGATTTGAAAGGATGATTATAATTTGAAATTAAAGATCCAAAGTTGGAATTTCCCTCCTCCTTTATTCTCTCTTATTCTCTAAAATATTTCTTTCCTCCTCCCTTGAGAATTTCGGCCAAACAAGAGCAGCCCCCTCTTGTTCTCCTCTCCATAGCCGACCACTCTCCTCCTCCCTTGACGAGTGCAAATCAGCCCCTCCTTCCCTTGAAGATTTCGGCCAAGGCAAGGCCCTCGTGGTTCCGGCAAACCTCGTCTCTGGCGTGAAGCGAAGAAGGCGGACGAGTTTCTCTCCATCCGACGTGAACCCGGTGGAATCGGTGAAGAGCGATTTGAGTGGATATATGCTTGAGAAAATCTCATCTCAAGCGGGGTACCGAAATTTCTACCTTGTGTGATTCTCTCTAAATAGATCTTGTGGTGGAATATTTTTGCGTTGATTTCGATAGCGTTGATTTTATCGTGGTTTTCTTCTCTCGATCTTGTTGTCTATCTTGATTTCATTTAAGTTCGTGAGGATTGGCGAACCTCGTTTTCTTTTTGTTGGGAGAGATCTACCGTTTCCGAAATCGTTATTTTCGGTGGATCTCTTTTGGTACAACACTTGCTCGACCGGATCGGGTGGATCCAATTGGCTAGAGAGAATTTTGGCCTATAGTCAATATTTGATCTCTAAGGGTGTTGCCGACCCGTACGTTAGCCTTTGAATGATAAAATTGCAAAGCGTGTATGCTGCGAATATTTATTTGTGCGAACGTACAAATTGGAGCGAAGAGAGAAATTCGTGTTCTTTGATCGTAACAACCGTGTCGGAGAGTGTAGCCTACATCAAAGGCTCCGCCCTCCACTGGGTCCGATGGCTCCGTCAAACCAACCCGACACTGCAATGGTCGGCCCTCCAACAAAACCTCATCAGCCGCTACGACTCCCGCTATTTCGACACCGCGGTGGAGCGGCTCTGCGGCATCCGCCAAACGGGCACCCTTGACGACTACTCTGATGAGTTTATCACCCTCGCCACCCACATTCTCGGCCTTCCGTCGGACCACTACCTCAGTTTCTTTATGCATGGGTTGCGCCCTCACATCCGGGCACGAGTCCGTACCCATCACCCCCCCCCCCCTCCTTAACGGAGGCCATGGATCTTGCCCGCTTGGTTGAAGCGGAATTCCTTTCTCGACCGCCGGAGCAGGGCCGACCACCCCCCGCCGCCACCTCGGCCTCCAACTTTCCCTCGTCCTCCACCGCTCGAACCTCCACCCGGCCCGGGACGGGCAGTACCACAGTCGCGTGCCCCTCGGCCCCCAAATCATCCATGGCTCTCCAACCAGGAATACAACGACCTACGATCTAAGGGTCTCTATTTCCGATGCAAGCAACCTTAGACACCCACACATGATTGCCCACTCAAAACCCTTCAGGTCCTCATCGGGGAGGAGGAACGGGAGGTAACTTTGGCAGATTTTGAGGCTCTGGAGGCCGACACTACCACCGAGGATCCGCCTGAGGCCACCTTTCACGGTCTGGACCTTCCGTTCTTTGCAGTCGGCGGGATTTCGGGCCCTCAGACGATGAAGATGTGGGGACTTCTCCAAGGGACCTCGGTAGTCGTGATGATCGACAGTGGCGCCAGCCACAATTTCATTTCTCAGCTTCTGGTGGATCGCTTGGCTCTTCCAGTGCAAGTCATCGATCACTTGGCTCTACCAGTGCAAGCCGCCGATCGCTTTACAGTCTGCCTGGGGGACGGCCACCGGCGGGCCACGGGAGGCCTCTGTGCGGGCCTTACTCTCATGTTTGGTCAGATTCCCTTCCAATCCGACTTTTATGTTTTTCCTCTGGGCGGAGTTGATGTCATCCTGGGCGTGGCGTGGCTCCGGACTCTCGGAGATGTCAACGTCAATTGGAACCGCATGACGATGCGCTTCTTCTGTGGGGGCACACCCTGCCTCCTGCAAAGCGAGGCCTCCCTTCTCCGTCGTGCCGTCTCTCTTCAGTCTCTGCAGAAGTCCTCCGAGGTGGAGTGGGCCGCCGCCTTATGGCGCATTGCGGACACGGCCGACCCATCACCTCCACCCGCTCCAGCACTGCAGGCCATTCTGAACGGCTTTCCGGATGTTTTCGCCGACGGGACACGCTTCCCTCCGCCTCGACCTGCAGATCATCATATTCCGCTGCGAGAGGGGGTGACCGCCATCTCAGTCTGACCGTACCGTTACGGCCACGCCCAAAAGGGCGAGATCGAGGCGCTTGTCCGGGACATGCTCTCCGCAGGCATCATCCGCCCCAGCTCCAGCCCGTTCTCGAACCTCGTCATACTGGTCCGCAAAAAGGACGGGAGTTGGCGTTTTTGTGTGGATTACCGTGAGCTCAACAAGGCCACGGTCCCCGACAAGTACCCGGTCCCAGTCATTCAGGAGCTTTTAGATGAGCTGCAGGGCGCGGTCTTCTTTTCTAAGCTGGACCTTCGGGCTGGCTACCACCAGATACGGGTGCGCGAGGAGGACGTGCCCATGACTGTGTTCCGCACCCATGACGACCATTATGAGTTTTTAGTCATGCCTGTTGGCCTGACGAACGCTCTCGCCACCTTCCAGGTTACCATGAACAACTTGTTCCGCCCGGCTCTGCGCAGGTACATATTGGTATTCTTCGATGATATTCTTGTGTACAACTCATCCTGGCAGGCTCACTTGGATCACCTTCGCGCCACCCTCACCACCCTCCGGGAGAACGCTTTCTGCGTGCATCCCAAGAAGTGTGTTTTCGGACAGATAGAGGTCAGCTATTTGGGCCATACTATTTCGGCCAATGGGGTGTCCATGGATTCGGAGAAGGTGCAGGTCGTCCTTCAGTGGCCCACTCCCCGCTCCCTCCACGACGTCCGCGGGTTCTTGGGCCTTATCGGCTATTATCGTCGGTTCATCCAGGATTACGGCAAGCTCGCGAAGCCGCTCTCCGAGTTGTTGAAGAAGGAAGAGGCTGGAAGATTTCAGTGGACATCCCTAGCCGACGGTGCCTTTCGAGCCCTTCAGCGAGCTTTAAGTACCGCCCCAGTTCTCGTCATGCCAGACTTCTCGCAGCCATTTGTGGTGGAATGCGACGCATCAGGCTTTGGAGTCGGCGCAGTTTTAATGTTGGCCGGGCAGCCTATAGCCTATTTCAGACGGACGTTCGCCTCCACCGTTCGTCCCCGCTCCGCCTACGAGTTAGAGTTGATGGCCTTGGTACTCGCTGTCCAGCACTGGCGTCCATACCTGCTGGGCCGCCACTTCACCATCCGGACGGACCATCATAGCCTTCGTTATCTGCTTCATCAAAAGATCGCAACCCCGGCGCAGCAGATTTGGGTGGCCATGCTCCTCGAATATGATTTTGACATGAGTTTCGAGACGGCGCGTCCAACCGTGCAGCTGACGCTCTTTCCCGTCACCCACAGACAGCCCTCCTGGTGGCCATTTCGCATCCCTATTGGGAAGACGCCGACATACTGCAGCGGGAGGTGGCCGCCGACCCCACCCTTCAGACGATCGTGCGGGCTCTCCGGGCCGACCCGTCGTCTTGCCCACCATACCACCTCGTGGGGGACCGTCTCCACTACCAGCAGCGCCTCGTGATCCCCACCTCCTCCTAGTTGATCCCACGTCTGCTCGCCGAGTTCCACACCACTCCCGAGAGAGGACACGCAGGCGCCTTCCGGACGTACCACCGCCTCGCGGCCTCGCTTTGGCATGTTTCAGAAGGTCAAGGTCTTCGTGGCAGCGTGCCTTCCGTGTCAGCGAGCAAAGTACGAGGCCACCTTTTCTGGGGGTCTCCTTCAGCCCCTACCCACCCTCACTCAGATTTGGGAAGACATTTCCATGGACTTCATCTCTCGCCTGCCCCGTTCCAAGACTTGGGATTGTGTTCTGGTGGTGGTGGACCGCCTGTCCAAGTACGCACACTTCATTCCGCTCTGCCACCCTTTCACAGCCCCTCTTGTCGCCGCGGCTTTCGTCGATGGCATCGTCCGCTTGCACGGGATACCGCGCTCCATTGTCAGCGACCGCGACCCGCTTTTTCTCAGTGCCTTCTAGCAGGCTCTCTTCAGGATGCAGGGCACACAGCTACGCATGCGCACAGCATACCACCCGCAGACCGATGGCCAATCTGAGGTCATCAACTGGTGCCTCGAAACCTACCTGCGATGCTTCGTGTGCGACCACCCGCGGGCGTGGGCGGAGTGGCTATCTTGGGCAAAATACTCCTTCAACACCTCTTTCCACTCCGGCACCGGCACTACTCCGTTTGAAGCCGTCTGCGGGCGTCCCCCCAGTCTTGAGCCGCACCCTTCCGGGGGAGTGCGCGGTGGCCGCGGTGGACAGCCTTCTTCGAGATCGAGATTCCATACTTCAGCAGCTACGCCAGCACCTTCAGCGCGCCCAGGACCGAATGACGATCGCGGCCAACCGCCATCGCCACGACGTTCAGTTCAGCGAGGGGGACTCCGTCTTCCTCAAGTTGCGCCCGCACCGCTAGGTCTCGGCTGCTTCTCAGACCCATTCCAAGTTGGCGGCCAAATTCTATGGCCCCTTCAAGATCCTGGCCCGAGTAGGCACTCAGGCCTACCGCCTCCGCCTTCCGCCTGAGAGTCGTATTCACCCGATATTTCACGTGTCACAGCTCAAGCGGGTGATTGGAGATCATCCGGTTGAGGGGGCGCTTCCACCACCGGATTCAGGCACTATGCCACCAACAGTTCACCCCCAGCACATCATTGACACTCGCACGGCACAGCGAGCGGACTAGGTAGTGGAGTAGGTTCTGGTTCTATGGCAGGGTCTCCCGGACTCAGATGCGACGTGGGTCGACCGGGACGAGCTGCAACAGCAATTTCCATATTTTTGCCTTGGGGACAAGGCAAATTTCCCAGCGGGCGGCATTGTTACGAACGGCGACGGGGACGGCGAAGGCGAAGGGCAGCCGCCGGTGTGGCGGGTCTATCGAAGGAGGGAACACGGCACGCGTGTCGAAGCATGAGGGCGGCGTTGTATCAATCTTTTATTCTCGCACCGTACTATTGTATTTTTCCTTTATGCACCGGGTAGTATATAAGCCTGGGGTACTCTTGTTTTGGGATTATGCTGAATTATTATTGAGTCTTGGAATTTCTCTCATCTTCCTTCTCTTCTCTCCTCTCTTCTCCTAATCTCTCCTCTTGGAACCCTAGTCTAACAGTTGGGCAGTGAATGGTGTACAAAAAATGGGAGTTGCAGAGATGAGAATGCTTAGGTGGATGTGTGGTCACACGAGACGGGATAAAATTAGGAATTATTTCTTTCATTTTGAGCTTCTCTGAATTTACATGCAATCAATTTCTTTCATTTAGTGTTTCTATGTCATATTTAGTCTTTAATAATTTTTGGTATCTTAGTACTTTCCTTGATATGCATTACTATGGTGGACCTTCTCATGGTGGCTTGCAGTTTCCTTACTGCGGCTTTCAAGGTGGCTGGTTATAGGCTTGAGCTTTTGCCGATTATAGGTTGGACATTTGGCCTTTTGCAAAAAACTAATAATATGGTAATGGTTCTCTCAGATTGGGTTTTGTTCCTTGTCTTGGTCGGTCATAAGGTGATTAAACTCTTTGAATAAGAATTCCACTATCTTTCCACTATTTAGAAATTTGATGAGTGATGGAGGAGGTTTATTACCTATGAACCCTTAGTGGAACTTATGGTGGCTTGATCTTGTCCCTTGGATTATATCCAAGGGAAGATATGAGGCATGGATGGGAAAGTCCATTCTTTGCATTGGAATTGAGATTAAGCCATTATAAGATCTTCCCCTCTAGCTCTTCCCCTCATTCCCTCTCCTGAGCCTTCTTCATTTGGGATTCTGCTTCCTGCTCTGAATTTCTACATCTGTCTCCATCTCTTCTCCCATTTTCCGATCTCTGGACCTTGGAGATAGCTGTTTTTAGCCTTGGTTCTTGGGTGTTGGAAGTTACCGCTGCTTCTCCTGGGTATTTCCCCTTACCTGGTGAGCTCTGTTGGTTGCTGTCGAGGGTTCCTGGCATGCTTTCCTTGGATTGATGTGGCTGGCTTTGCAGTAAACTGCTACTGTGAACTTCTTGGCTTGATTTTGGTTGTTGCTTGAGATTGTAGTGGTGAGATTACTAACCTACACTCTTAAATAGATAATTTTGGTTTGGTTTCTTTTGATGGTTGCTGCACTATTTTTTTCTATGAGCCCTTGCTCTAATTTGTATGGGGCTTTCTATCTTAATGTGGGGGGTGTTGTATGAGTGTTTTGGGCTGGTAATATAGTTGTCTTTGGGCTGGATATGTGGTTGTTTTGGGGCTGTTAATGTAGCCGTCTTTGGGCTGGATATGTGGCTGTTTTGGGGCTGGTAATGTAGCTATCTTTGGCTGAATATGTGACTATTTTTGGCCTGGTAATGTACCTATCTTTGGGCTGGATATGTAGTTGTTTTGAGGCTGGTAATGTAGCTGTCTTTGGGATGGATATGTGGTTGTTTTGGGGCTGGATATGTGGCTGCTTTTGGATTCCATACATCAGTCTTGTTGCCTTGCATGTGTTGCTTCCCTTGGTTGCCATGTGTCGATTTTGATGATGAACGTGTTCCATTAAGTTTCCTAATTCCCTAGGTCTTGGGGTTGTATCATCTTCCTCTCTTGATTAATGCAACTCTTAAAGAAATAAATTGGATTTGAAAAATGAAAATGAAAGTATAGATTGCAGAGTAAGAATTCCCGAGCTTCTGTGAGCTACTACACTAGAGATGGCATCTCGGGAGGAGACGAACACTGACAATATAAAGTTGTTTTTCTGTTAGTAGTGGTGTTGATGTCTAAATGATATTCAGAGACCATTTTGTGTATGGAGTACATCACTAGTTGTAGTGGGGTGTTTTGTCCTTGTACTATCATCTATGCATATGAGTTAGTTGTAGGATGATATATTTTGAATCTTCTTCGTATATATTACTATAGCAAGTTTGCTCTACATGTCGGCAGCATCTTTGGCGTTCTTGTCTAATGTTAAAATGTTCAGCTGCATTGCAAATATATCTATACTATTTAAAAGCGAAAACTTCATGGCTTTGATAAATAGGCATTGGGAAGATTTTGGCCGTTCATCAACCCCTCCATGCCTTCATATTTGGAACCCAACAACTCTTTTTCTCGATGGCAACTCCACCCTCGCGATTTCCAGGAAGCAACGCCCTAACTCCCGCCGCAAGAAAAAATGATGGGGTCTTCTGGATATCGCAAGAAAAGCGGAGGGGAGTATCTTGGGATTTTTCTTCTTCTTTCTCCTCGAGGGCTGATTTCAGGATCCTTTTAGAGGGAGGGAAAGGGAATCGATCCATCATTCTTCTTGGACCAATTTTCTTGGGAGCTCCTTCTTCTTCTCCCAGTTGTGAGAGAGAGAGAGAGATTGGTGATATGGGGGATACTTTCTCCTCTTCTTTGTTCTCTCGATACCTATGATGGTGGACTTCTTACACATTGTGGATGCCATTAAGATCATCTCCAAGTAACTCATGGGCGCCTAGTTCACGGCTCTTCTTCTCCTCTGGTTTCTTGGTAACTATAACCCTAATCTCTCTGCAGTTAATATGAACCGAATCAGATTGTTGTTTGTTGTTTTCAACTTATTTTGGGACCTTCTGGATCCTTACGGGGGAAATGATTTCATGAAATTATCAATGTTCTTTAATCTCTGAATATTTATTTATTTTCTCTTAATTACTTATTTATAATTAATAGTTGTTTGTTCTCCCGTTTAGGGTAAGAAGTATGATATCTATTATTAGCATTTTGTTGCCGTTTTGGTAATCTCAGATCTTCTACTTGCATAAACACGAGTAGTTTACTGCCCAAAGATCTCCATTAGTGTCGGGAGAGAAGATGAACAATATCCAAATCTTATATCGTTTAGTCCTCATATTATCCTGGAAACAAAATGTTGTTGTGATAAAACTAACAACTCTAACTCTAGAGCATAGTTAATTGCTACAAAAGATTAAAGTCCCAGAAGTTCATCATCCATTATATTATGTATACATATTACAAAAATTTCCTTAAATGCATAAAACTAGTACGAGCAAAGCATAACTACAATAATCTCCCCCAGTCTCATGGCTTTGAAAATCTCCAAGGCTCTCTTTACTTCCTTCTCAATCCATTCCTTCAAAATAAGCCCAACACACCTCTTGTTTGAAGCATTCAACTAGGCATTGATCAACTCTAGTTCCATGCAAAATAATTGATTATCAAGGTAGGTGATGTTCAACCTTTAGGCCCAGTTTCCTTAGTAAGGACTTCCTCTTCTACCTAAAATTGTTGAAAATTAATTAATTAAGCCACGCCGGCTAAGTAAATTCTAATGCCCCTTAAATGCTTAAATACAATTCAATGTTCGTGTATATAATCAACATGTAATGTACAAAGTTGAACAATGCATTAATATGTATTATTGTCATCGTGAGATACACATGCAAGCATTGATATATACATGAAACAATTCTATAAAAAATGAATAAATGTTATCTCACTAAAAAACAATCTGTGAATAATTTATACAGCTATTTTCAATGAAGCAATCCCATGATCATATTTTCCATTCATCATGGCATTTTTAACTTCAATTGACCAATTCACTTGTATGGAAATGATACTAAGGCTATGTTAAACATTGGTTCTCTATCTTTTATAGAGATCCCCTTTGTAGCATGATTAAATTTCTAGTCTAGTTGTTCTATCTTGACATTCACTACAAATTCATATCTTATCAAATTTGAATTTAGGACTAGGCTTCTAGCATTGTGCCATACCATGACACCTAAACCAAATTAAAATTTCGTGTGGGAAGTTGATGCATGACTCCTCATTCCGCAGCAAACGCGACGGTATAGGGGGCCACTATTTCAGTGGTACTATGTGAGCAGCCACTTTGTGCATTTATTGTCAAAGGTTAGGTCTTTCTCCTCTGAGAGAAGCCACTTTGTGCATAGTGCCAAAGGTTAGGTCTGTTTCCAATCTTCCCCGCCCATACCCCCAATGATTGGGGACTATATGGGTTCTGTTGTTGTTGTTGTTGTGAGTATATATATATATACACATGAGTGACACCGTGCCCCGCGCGACATTACCCCGACCACGGAATTGCCCTAGCGCAGCAGTGCTCCCGCCGCTCGCAAACACCGTGCACATGACAAAATTGAGCGACGCGCGGGGCACAACGCTCGGGGGTTTGCGAGCGGCGGGAGCACCGTCACGTCAGAGCAATGTCGTGGGGTACTGTCATGTGGGGCATGGGGGCCCCCCGTGCAGTCACTCGTGTGTGTGTGTGTGTAATATTTGCCTCTGATGTATGAACATTATGCATGTTAAATTGTGGCATCATGACGGGTAGTTACACCTTGAACCAAAATTAATGCATATTGCATTGTTACCAATTTGATACACCCTAATTGCCTTAAACATCTTTTGAGAACAGTAAAAGATAAAAATATTAAAAACAACTAAATTAATTTAGAGAGTAGATTATTATAAATGGTAGAAAAATGCAGCAATAAAACTTAAACATGTAATAAATAATTAGGAAAGCAGAGAAAAATCAATAGAATCTATATAATACGCTCCCTTGCAATAAAAAATAGGCACTCATGCTGAAAGCAAGCACTAAGTCCTAAGAATGTGTATCGTAGAGGCTAAATTATTCAGGTATGGTTAATGTGAGAGCAAAAATAATGTAGAAGGATCGAAGGGGAAATTAGTGAATTCCTCAATCAAACACTCACATAATAAAAGTCAAGGCAGTCCCAGCAATAATAGGAAATTAGCAAGAGTAGGAGGTTCATTCACTCCCTTGGGCAGGGTAAGTAAAGCCCCACAATAGCAGGAATCAAGCCAAAAGACATCATCAAATCTCCAACCCAAGGTAGAAGCAGAATTAACCAAGGAAGAAGGAAACAGATGATAGAAAATTTGTGGGCAGGAAGAAGCATGGGAAGGAGTAGAAGATGCCAAGACATCATGGCCATAAAGGCTCAAAGCACGTCAAGACGCAAAGGGGTCCTAGAGCCTAAGCGCAAGGCGCAGACATGCGTCTGACGAAGGTAAAGTACAACCGCATCTCATTTTAAATAATCATCATGAAACATCAATTCATCTTTTCGATCAAAGACTTCATTCATTCTACTCATCAACCATTCATTACTATCGCCTATATCTCTTAGGAAATTGGACCAATGTGGTCACTTGCATAATATCAAAGCCTTAATATTCGATGGTATTTCAAAAACACTAAATCAGTTAAATATCGTTGAGCTATTATATTATTTCTTTCTTTTGTTTTAAAAAAATAACTTTACAACTGAAATTGTACCCCGGTGTCCCTTTTATACTCTAATGAAGCAAAAATAAACGCAGGCCAAGACTATAAGGAGCTGACCTTTGAACTTGGCGAGCCACAAGCCATAGGCGTACCTTTAGGCTTTAACAACATAGGTCATAGCCACGCTAAGTAGGTTTCAAAAAAGTCTCTCTTTTTCTGATGTTTTGTTTTTGTCCAAAAAGCAAGTGGTAGGAAGAAAGCTGTGGAAAGGAAAAAAAGAGATTACACGTCTGGAGAAGTAGGGACCGAAGAAGGGAGGAACCGTGAGTCATCTACAGCTGCAGTTAAATGTGCCATATATTTCCTCCCTTTTGTCCCAGTTGTGCTCATGTATAGGAGGAAATGAAACCCTACTCTCAACAGCAGACCCCATATTTAGGAAACTACATCACCCGCAATAAAACTAGTTCGAATATAACTAAATAAATAAACTAGAAAAAAAACTCAGGAGAAGAACAATCAGCTAACCATAAGATTGGTTCACAGCCCAAAAATAATCCAATAACTCAAAAGAAGAACAGCGGGCCAAAAATAAAAGAAACAAAGGAGTAGAAACCAAATAAGGGAATCAAAGGAATAGAATCTCTCATTAGACCTGTCCAAACAAGAATAATAAAGTATCCACCTAAAATAAATTGAGCCATGATCCTAGAAAAATCACATCGACATACACCACTAGAGCATAATCACAATAAAATAATTATAAAATAGCAAAAAAATCAAACATAAAAGAAGAACAACCACCATAAAAACAAACAGTAAAATCACGATATTTGTCTCCATCCCTATAAATAATGAGTTTAATTTTTTAGGTTGGAATCAATTATGGTGTTTGCTTGATAATACTCAAATAAACGAGACGAGTTTATAAGTTGAAGGTGAAATTTGTAGTTCGATTAACCCAAAATATATTTGGTCATTGCATGCCTATGTTCGATAAATAATTATCCTGAAATCTCTCCATTTCATTCTACAGAACAACAACAAATACCTGCCACATTCCTTTATGGAACTTTTTCCAAGGGAGTAAAGCTTTCCAACATCAACACCTCATCACTTCATCGTCTCTAACAAGAATTTTCAAGTGCAAGAACATAAAGCTTGATGGAAAGTGCCCTTGTCTCATATATCGATGTATTTCCTCATATTTGATAAACCAATGCAAAACTATACAGAGTATTTATTTTACTAAACCAAATTAATCACGGCAAGCAAATAATTATAGATACAATATAATTTTGTTTCATATAATATTTTGGTGGTGTGAGGAATTCAAATATATGTAATTTAGAATTTACCTGGAAGGCATTTATCATGAAAAGCAAATAATTTGTCTTCTCTGCTATAGTAAATTCTCTTCCCTGAAATAAAAACAATCTCAACATTAAAATTTTGAAGAGTGAAGAACGTAATCGTGAAAATATCCACTTATTTTGCTAGATGAACAATGCACTGGTAGTTAATCATGTTATCCACACACCACATGGGTCCAACAATTAAGTAAGAGCATATGTATCACACGGAATCATTGTTTTAAATGTCCTCCGACATGTCATATTTTAAGGCAAAACGATATATTTTTCTAAAAAAATAGATTATGTCCTTTTGTAAAATATAGGCCGATATGTCCAATTTTTTCGATATATCGGCCGACACGACTTTAAATATATCGCCCGTTATTTTATTTTATGATATATTAGCAGACTAGCAACATATGTTTAAATCGCATATGAATATTATATTATGTATGTTTAAATCGATTTGACTTATTGTTTCGATTTTTTTAACGTTTTATTCTTACAAACAATTTTGTATAATTGTTTCACAATTTTTTAATTTCATATTACAAAAAATATGAAAATATTTAATACATTTATTAAAAAAACTATGAAAATATTTAAATCTTCTTTATTTGCAATAACTTATTGTTATCAAAATAAAATTATTAAATATATTTTACAATGTATCATTTTATATTTGTTAATAATATTTTATCTTAGATACTATTCGATTTTATTTTGTAATATAAATAGATCATTTTTTATCTATTTGATATATTATTTTTCTACTTTTATAACATATAATTATAGTTAGTATAAATAAAAATAAAAAATGTATTTATAAAACATGGAAATCCGATATTTTAAAATATCCCCGACATGTCACCGACTTTCGATACCAGACATTTAAAAACTCAATCTGATATATCGCTGACATCCGATATTTAAAACATTGCACGGAATATGAGAAGATGAACAACTAGTTCTTGAAAATATAAGAAGATATAAAATGCATACGTAATATAACAATGACACTCCTACAATAATGCTCATGTATTATATTATACAGTAATTAACAGAAACACAACTCTTCAAGCATTTTAAGGAAGAAGGATAATAATATCACTCAATGAGTCATAAGTTCGTCAAGTGAAGTTCAAGCTGTTTACCACATCCACTAACCTCTGATAGCTCAATGTTCAATTAAAACAAATATCTTCAATTCACCTCAACTGAAATTCAAATCAATTAACTTAAATTTACCTCACCCAAATTCCCATATTCTTATAGATGTAAGGGCCATGACATTCAAAAATAAGTCTAATCATAACAAAATACATCAAGATGTAGTTAACAAGCTAAAACTTAATATAAATGGATAATTCTTATAAAATAAACAAAGAATAGCTAAAAAAACATAATTCAATTTAGGCACTAATATAGCCTTTTGAAGCTTAGTATGGCATTCAGGTTAGTTTTGGAAGAGTAGTTTGGGAGACTTGTACTACATCAATTATTATCACAAATTTAAACTTCATTTAATGATCCTTGTTTTTGTCACTGATATCAATTCTCAAGTTAACTAATGACTTAGGTTTCATAAAATAGAAAACAAATATTTTGGTGATAATTGAACTATTGATGTAGTGCAGGGAAGAAAAAAGCATAATTGATACTCTAGTTAATTGTTTACTTATCTTGATAATCAGAAAGAGGTCAAATTGATGTTGTGGTATTGTTGTAAGCTAAGCAAAAAATTGTTCCCCTACCATCGATGGCAAAGAAATAAAAGGGAGAGTATTGTGTCAACGAGTAAGATTGCAGAAGGCTGCTAATTACAAACACAAAAAATTGTCATTGTAGATGTCAAAGAGGACAGTAATCGAAACGGATTACAAATGTGAGAACTCGTGGTATGGAGCAAGGTTGTTGAAAACTACAAATAAGAAAGGGAGAAATTGTTATTGCTTTGTTCTTGCAACAAAGAAGGCTATTGTGATCGAACAGATAAGTTGGCGAAGAATGCGTTGTTAAGGTCTAGAACCCACTTATGTCGAGAAGTTATATGGTCATAAAGTTGTTGCAATTCGGGGCCTAATGCATGCAGGGAACTATTATCAAGTTGAGGACTATAAAATATGTAGTGCCTAATGATGTTTAGAGAACACTCCTGATGCATCCCTTGATGCATCCGGTTGAGTTATGTTTTACCTATCCGTCGTTGCGTCGTCATTTTGGTTTTATTTTATTTTGTTTTGTCTTCATTATTGCATCACTATGATCTCACATCTATATTATGTCATGTTTAATGTCATTCCGGTGCGTTGACTAGACCGATCTGCGCAACCCTGAATAAATAGGCCAGTAGTGTAGAAGGGCATGACATGCAAACATAACAATTAATTTTAATCACATGAGCACTAATTAATTAATTCCGAAAATATATAGTAAAAATCGGTGATTTTGGGAGTTTCATCAACTTTAAAACACCACTTTGATTTTCCATAAAGCCTTTTGAGTTCCCAACCCCCCCCCCCCTAGTAACCGTAACACCTATTTGCCTTTAAATGAGTATTGGCCTAACCCCCATAAATCCCTCTATTTATATGTATCCTATCTCCTTTCACAGCAACCTGGAAGAAAACTGAACGGGACCAAAATCTCGCTCGGTTACTCCAGCGCATTCCCGATCGTCATTTCCCCTTTGTCGTTACTTGTAGCACCTCGATGAGCCCTCCAGTTGACCGCCCGCCGTCCGTCGATCTTTCCCGGAGCTCTACTGACGGGATCGAGTTCGTCATACACTCATACGTCGCCCGTCCGGCTCCCGTGCGGGCGCCCCTCGACTACCGCAGGAAGAAGAACCTCCCACGATCACTGCCCCTCCCTGAAGGCCGGTCAACCATCATCAAACATTTCCCGACCTTCCATTTCCGCCTGTTACCCTCTTCCATCCAGCTCTGCCCATACGGTGTCCAGTCCGCCCACCTTGAGCCCAGAGCCATTCAGCTATATTCTGAAACCATTACCTTACTTTCTCCTGCAGCCGCCGAACCCACCCTTGAGCGGAGCATCTCTCTGCCCCGGTAAGTGCAGGTATAAATCTCACTCCTTACAGTTACTACTAAATTCATGCAATTATCAATTAAGTGATCAATGATTGGAGATTGTTTGTGCCATCCCTTCCTACGTTGTCGTTATTTTCCACATCGCATGTTGACTTGCAGCTATTGATCGCGAAAATACTACGGCAAGGCTTCCCGTTTGCTCTCACGCTAAATATTTACCGAAAAACGAACGAGCTCAGTTTACAGACCAAGGTAGCCCACTCTCTTGGGACATAACGCGTCTAAATTAATAATTTGGTTTCTTAATTGAATCTCATAACCGCCTTTTTTTCAAAAAAAGGAAACATAGATCACATCAACTCCATATGCTCGACTATATAGGATTGCAGAAGCTCCCATGGAAGGAAAAAGCTAACTACTGTAGAAATAGCAATCGATCACTCGATCAGGTTGTGGAAATTGAAGTCGAGGTTGTTGCGGTCTTGTATAATGCAAGTAATCAAAAGCGGAGATCGAAGAAGAAATTATTGTTGATCATCAAAGACTAATATGCGGAGGAAAGGTAATAAGAAGACTCCAGAATTGTGGGCCAGGCTCGCAGTCAAAATAGTTATATCAACTACGAAAGATCAGGCGAGAAAGAGTAAGTTGCAGACTGTATTTAAGGCTGATTTTTGCAATAGTTGGGGAGAATATGAAGCTTCGTTAAACTATTATGGAAGTTGGTGTTGTAGATGTTGGTGTTGTAGATGTTGGTGTTGTAGATGTTGGTGTTGTGGATGTTGGTGTTGCTAACTGTGGAAGTTGTTGCGGAATGCGGAAGATGTTGCGGAATGTGAAAGCTGCTGTTGCAGAATGCGGAAGCTGCTGTTGCAGAATGCGGAAGCTGCTGTTGCGGAATGCGTAAGTTGTTGTTGCGGAATGTGGAAGCTACTGTTGCGGAATGCGGAACTTCTTGTTATGGAATAAGGAAGTGGTTGTTGTGGAAGCTGCTACGAGAAGCTCTATGACAAAAACTCGTTAAGTTGTTAGGTTGACAAAGGATGAATGTGCTCTATTATCACTTAATAAGGGAGGCTATGTGATTGAAGGAACGATATTATATTGTCGTTGTTAAAGGTAACGATATTAGCCAAACTTCACAAATTCACGAAAGGAAGAGAAATCTTGAAACAGAATTTTCATTCCAACCCCAACAGTAGGCTTACAAGAGGGCAATTGTCCCATTTATAGAAAAAGGCTTGGCAAACAAGGTAGAAAAAAGATAATTATTGATAAATCCTAATTGATTGGATAAGTTCTTTATTTGATATTCTGCAATTTGATTGTGAACAAGTCGTGGACAAATATGATGAACATATCGAAATGTGTTACATCGTAATACAATACTGCTGATATTTGGAGTTAATGCTATATATGAAATATTGTGTTCATTGTTAATTTTTTTACAATGACGATGCTATTTTCTGAAATGTTGTGTTTTATAGTTGCAGATGCTAGTTTTTTCATTTGAAGATGTTAGTGTTTTCATTTGAAGATGTCGAGTTATTATCATATGTCGATTGACATCAAACGAGTAAAGAAAGGATAAAATAGTCATTTATAAATTATTATTTCAACAAGTCACAAAAATACCACAACTTTTAATAACATAAATTCCAGATGACATTGAACCAAACAGACTCGTCGGCAAGAACCAGATACACACTATACTTGTAGGTATGAACTAGCACAGACACCTCGACCACAAAAGAGACATAAGATTTTGAAATATACAAATCCAAGTGGGAGAAGAGACTGGTCGAGTAAGCAAACCTCCTCCTTCAGCTGAAGAACCCTCCATAAAAATCCCCGGAACTCCTCCTTGCGGTCATGAAAACAAATCCAAGCAGAAACATTCTCCCGAAACTTCAAAAATAGGCAAGCAAAACAATAAGGAAAACTATGAACAACAAACACACCATTCAACCAAAGATTTTAAAGTTTTCGAATCCCGAACCTTTTCATTAACCATGAGGATCATCGACATAACATGCTCGAAAGTAGCCGTCCCCGCATTAAAGTTGGGCCAGAGATAGTTCTCCAAATATTGGCTAACCTCTAAAATCATGGCCCTCTGGAGCGGGACTGTCTTTCGGCCACCTAAGACTAGTAGCTCCGTCTCGTAAATCTCCTTCACGAGCTCGGGATCAAACTTACGATCTGAGGCTTCCTCGCGGGAGGTCTTCAGCCAATTCACAGAGGCAATCTTGGTCAGACGGTCACGTTGGATCTCCAGAAGAGTTATGGAACTATTTACGTTCCCTGAAGGCCGCTGCTCCAGCGGCTTATCCAGTGGCTTCACCTCCTGCAACGCGGCCTCCGGGCCGGAATAGAAAGGGTACTCGGCGACTCGATGCCGACGGAAATCATAGGTTCCGGTACCGTAAACTTTTGGCATGCTGGGTGGGATGAGAGAATATTGATAAACGGGTCGATATTATGGAGGAGCCGTGAGGCCTGTCTCTGAGCAACGGCGTGTCCGGCAATGGAAGAGACGCGAGGCCTTCGGCTTTGAACAACGAGGAAGAAACGATCCGAAAGAGGGGGGAGAAGATCGCGCCAAAATAAAAACAACAAAACCTAGCTGCTCTCAGTGACCAAAGGAAAACCAGTTACCAGATTACTTCGGCCCTTCGCTCGAACACCGGAACACTGACCGGCGGTGTTCTGAATTATAAACGGGAAGTGATAATTTTAGTGTGTTTTTGGTTCAATTGTTCCCGATGAAAAGTTGCTAATCAGAAATGTAATTTAAAAAAATAACTGTTTCTGAGAAATAAAGTATTGTCATAAAAACTGTTTGGGTCAAATGGAGTTTTCAGTAATTATTGAAATAAAGTTTTGAAAATTTTATTTGGTAACAAAATAGAGTTTTGATGAATTTTTTCCTTAATATCAAACTCAATACACATAAAATACATAATCTTGATAATAGTTAATACAATAGATAAAAATAACAACATTTCTTCTCATCATCTACGATCTAGAAGCGTACAACTGTTGTGCTATACTTTCACGCAACGTGATCATCTCTTCTACACCGCATGCAGTATCAGGACAAATTTCTCGATGCCCTTGGGTGCTCACCCCATCATCCTCACATCCCTGCTCGCAGTCATTGAAATCAATATCCCTTCGCGAAGGGTGCCATCAAATAAAATTATGCAATGTCATAGTCTTCATCACAATATCGTCTTGTTTAGCGAAGTTGGAGCTCGGAATATCCCGTAATATGACTCACTTCTTCTTCCAAATGACAAACGATCTTTCAATCACACTTCTAAGTGATGAGTAGTGTGCATGATTGAATATCTCTCGGCATCCTTCCGGTGCACGATCGACACGAGCAAAGTCTGGAAGATGATACCGTGTCTCTTGATATGATTTCAAGTATCCCTTTTTTAATGGCTAATCAGAATCCACCAAGTAATATTTTTCTGAAAAACATGAGCTTAGTTGTTATGCTCCCAAAGTGAGAAGCATAAGAAAAAAGAATAGAAATCATTAATTATTACCTCGCGGTGGATGCGAAAATTTGTAACGGGGATCCCTAAGCGCATAGTTGAAAATGTGGTTATCATGCGCAAAGCCTTCCCAACCTGTCATAACGACGAATGTGGTTGTCTTTGTTGACGACGAGAGGCGGCGTGACACCAGCGGCGGGAAATACCGGCGAGATTGTCGTCGACGTGGGCGCGAGAAGGCGATGCGGGGGAGAGGGAACCCTAGCCGCGGGATCGTCGCGTCTGGACTGGGGAGATTTATCGCGTCTGGCATATAAGAAGAAACAGAGGTTATTAATAACCCCCATTTCGGTCCATCAGCAGCGCCAAAACACTGCTTTTGCCTATAATTGCGTTCTGTTCCTGCCGCACCGGAGCATATAAGCTGAACCAAACGAGCCCTTAATCTATAAAATTTCTAGGTTAAATGGCATAATCCACTCCCGAAATATAAGGTTTTGACAAAATGTATCTCAAATTGTTAAATTTGGCAAGAGACACGGTATGCTCCTTATTCTACTATCTCAAGAACACCCCGAGGAACGACCTTTTCAGTCATAGGCAGCCCACAGTACAATGACCTCATTGCTATAGCCCGAAGGTTTGTCCTTCGCTCCTGCAGTAGGTCACCGTATTGAAGGGTCTGCTCTCTTCACGCTCGCGAACGGTTTGAAGCGTTTGCCCTTCACCGCTACTATCAACGACATCCCCCAGGTCAGTAACGCGAACCTCCCACTACCCGGCTCGAATCACTCGGCATTCGCCCACGCAGTAGGTTCCAACACTATCTAGGTCTTGTCCTCTACTATCAACGATATCCCCCAGGTCGGCAACGCGAACCTCCCACTACCCGTCTCGAATCGCTCGTCATTCACCCACGTAGTAGGTTCCAACATCATTTGGGTCTCATTCTCTAAACTGCGCTGCCAAGGTCTGCCCCCTCGCGCTCGCAAACAGTTCGAAGCGTTTGCCATTTACCGCCACTATCAACAAATCCCCCAGGTCGGTAACGCGAACCTCCCATTACCCGGCTAGAATCGCTCGTCATTCGCCCGCGTAGTAGGTTCCAACACCATCTGGGTCTCGTCCTCTAAACCGCGTCGCCAGGGCCTGTCCCCCCCCCCCCCCCCCCCCCCTCGCGCTCGCAAACGGTTCGAAGCGTTTGCCCTTCACCGTTACTATCAACGACATTTCCTAGGTCGGTGATGCGAACCTCCCACTACCCTGCTCGAATCGCTCGTCATTCGCCCACGTAGTAGGTTCCAACACCATCAGGGTCTCGTCATCTAAACGCCAACTCCATAAAAGCAGAACATAATTTGCCGAGCAAAACGGCAGTTTAAATGCTACATAAACTCTACTACTACAAGAGTTAAAAGTTAGGACAGCTACACAAGCGATGCAATCCGTCAACAACAATACAGTCAGCAAATGATACTCCACAAATACAGAGATACAAATATATCATCTCAGATACAAAATACAACCAAAAGGGAAAGCCAACCAAATAAAGGAGAGACTACTCCACGTCGTCAGAAGTAGAATGCTCATATTCTGAGAGATCTCTGGCACCCAATCCGGATACATCGCAACCTCGTGTCCTCGTAACCAAGCAGAGGGCCTTCCTCATCCCACGCAAGAAAGCCACCTCGCGATCATCCTCAAGCTGGGGCTATACTTTCTTGCTCCATATTTCCTCGCGAACCTCCTCCGAGATCAAAGAGCAGTCCCTCACGTAATCTATGGAGGCTTTGTACTCAGCAAGCCCAACAGCCTTCAGCTCAACAGCCCGCTCCTGCGAAGAAAAGGCGCTCCACCTCTGTCTACAAAGACACCAACTCGGCCTCTAGACGAGTCGTTGTAGCTCGCAAATCCTCCAACAAACGAGCTGAACCCTCCACAAGGGCCTTCTCCATCCGGACTTCAGCACGGGACTCCTCCAGCTCCGCCCGCAACCCAACCTCGATTTGTCGAAAGCGCGACACATCGCAATCTCATCTGCCTTTCAAGTCAGAAAAAGGACCTCCGCGCATCAAGAAGCTCCTCTTGAATGACGAGATAACTATCTTTCAGGCCAACGTAGCAGTCGTTCCACGTAAGAGCAATGATGGTCTGAACTCCGATATGAAAAAAGAAAAGAAAATCAGGCTAATCACAAGGCAAAACAACGAATAAAGATAAAGTCACAAATCTTACCGCAGCATTCATGGCCTCAAGAGAAGAAGAAACTCGCCTCGCCCTAATCAACGACGGAAGAGAAACATCTCGGGAGCCTAGGGGCAGAAGGAACCTGGGGGCAATAGAGTCAAGTACTTCCACATTAAGATCAATGAGAACGTCATCAACTCCCGAGCTACACGAGGCCGCCTCGTCAATACGTCCCTCCACCTGACAAGATCGCTGAGGCACTGAATCAAAACTATCATTCCTGAAAACCAATCTCCTCTTCCGACCTCGATCTAATGGAATAGCTGCAGAGCGCTCAGCATCGGTAAAAAGACCGCACAGTAAGAGATGCTTCTCGTCAACAAGCACATAAATGGCGAATAGAGGGTTCGCTAAAGCGTGAGGCTCGACAAACCCCAACACCGAGGTAAACTCTCGCTCGTGATCCTTCAAACGACGACAGTGAACAAGAAGTGACCTCCAAAGCTCCGGCAAGCCCCAATGATTCCTGATATAGCCAAATAAAGTATTCCCGTGGCGGTGGTCCGCTCAGTTCTCAAACTCAAGCCATTGCTTGTTGCTGAAGACTTCAATCCGTCTGCCTTCATCTGAGCGCACACCACACCACTACCTGAAGAGATCTAAGGTGAATCTCGATTCACACTCTCTAAAGAAGGCGACCAGGCCCACAATTCATGTCATCCCAGCAGAAGTAAATTGGGACACCGACACACCACAATGCTTCAAGATTTCGACCAGCTCCTCACAAGGGGGCAAGCGAAACCCCGACCGCAACGACGACTCGCACAATGTCATCCAACCCCGCGGAGGATTCTGAGCACGTTCCTCAACTTGCGGGATTTTTACCTCTAAGTCAGCAGGCAAGTCGAACCGCTTCCTCCAGACGCCAATATGTTCGACAGACAAAGAGGAACATAATCGCATCAATCTACCTTGCGCGCACCGCCTCGTAGCCTGAAAGAAAAAACTTAAGTAAGTATTTACAATTTCAAACAAAAGCAACACACACATAGACGAACCCCGTGCTCTCACAGCACGCACGACAAACATCGCGAACACAGACGCACGCTCAAACACATAGCGCACGCGTGAGCATTCACGCAAGCAGCACTAGCGCGCAAGAGCACCCGCGCGCGTACCTCACGCGTGAGAGCACGGTGTGCGCGCGAAGCCTCCGCGCGCAAGCGCCCGTGCGCGCACTGCGCACGGGAGAGCACCCGCGCGCGCACTGCGTGCAGGATAGCACCCACGCACGCGCATACTTCATGCGGGCGAGCACCCATGCGTGCAATGCGCGCGGACGAGCACCTGCGCATGCGAGCGCTCGCGCGCGAGTACCCCCTCGTGCGCACTACGCACGAGCGCACGCCCTACGCGTGCACAATGCGCGTGGGCGTACGCCCCACGTGCGCACAAGGCGCGCGGGCGCACACCCCGCGCACGCACTGCGCGGGGCACCCCGGCAAGCGCATGGCACACGCGGGCGCACCGCCGTGCGCACCCTTCGCGTGGGCGCACCGCCGCAAGCACCCTGTGCGCGTGCGCACTCCAGAGCACGGGCGCACTCCAGCGCGCGGGCGCACTCCAGCACGCGCGCGCACGTTAGTCCCACGTGGCGGTCCGGCCGCCCGGGCACACGTCTTTCTCACACTTTTCGGGGCCCTAAACGACTTAAAATTAAAAAATGATCAACATAGAAATTGTAGATCTCGATGAGATACTACAACTTTAATGTTGATCACTTTTTCAAATAAGATACATTTAGGGCTCAAAAATCAAGAAAACTGAGAATAAAAATGTTGGTCTATGAATAACTGCAAGCGCAAAACTGATATTCTAGGCCTTTAGTCCCACATCGTGAGAATAGAAATATTTTTCGTGTTTATATCGCAGGATATGAGTGCTTATTTAAAATTTGAAATGGGCGGGCTATGTAGAGCGGGCGGGCCTGTATGCAGGCCGGGCTCGCGATATATGCAGACCCGGCGTGCATATTTTATATGCAGACCGGGTTTCACCTGGTTAGTTTTTTCAAAATCAGAAGGGTAAAATTGTAATTTCCCATTGTAGGGTAGGAGCCCTATGAAAAATATAGGTTTAGGGCACCTTACTACTCTAGGTTTAGGAGACCTACGAAAATTTGGAGAGAGAGTGTGCAGATTAAGAAGTTTAAATCCGACGGTGGTTGAATTACTGAGACAGATCTGATGTCATATATTATTTGTTGGAATTTCGAGCTCATGTTATTAGCAGGTCATAGTATTTTTTTTATATATGACAGAGATATATAAGTAGCAAATTGCATGCACGCTTCTGTAGCTTAGCGATTTCTTTTGGCATGCGGAAAGGGTAGGCCGGTTCCACTAGTGTCGTAACTCGATTCAGGGGCGAAAAGTCGATCTTCGAGCCGTGACGGCTTTAATGTTACTGCAATTGGTGCTGCTTGCAGCTGATCTTAACTATTTTTGAATAGCAGGGATTGAAGCAAAGAAAGTATTTCAAAATTTAACACACAATAGTTTTTGCGTAAGCGCAGACTTACGACTTTTCTAGAATACAATTACAAACAAGTGTTCTTAAAGAAGATTTGACGAGTTTGGAATATAGTAGGACATTTCTGCCCGATTCCTAGCTCCTTTTGGGGTTTCAAGTTCTTGATGCGGTGGTGCACAAGGCGGCTCCTTGTCCAGGCTTCATCTGCTGCAGATTGCACGCGCGTGCTGCCTCCTAGTTTCCACCGACAACTCCAATTCCTCCTGGGGTGACAAGCTTCATTGCTAGGTGTGGGATAGACGGAATAACTCTGAATAGAACATGTAGTGGTCGACCAAAAATTGCATTGTAAGGCGATTCTGACTCGATTACCACGAACTGTACGTCGTGGGTAGCCCGCCTTGGGAAATCTCCTAGGGTAACAGGGAGAGTGATGGTTCCTTTAATCGGGACAGGACTGCCGTTCAAGCCGTAGATTGGTCTGGAAGCTGGTTGGAGACTTTCTGGTAGGATCTTCATGGTGAGGAGAGCGGGCATGAACATGGCGTTGACTGAGCTGCCATTGTCTATCAACACCCGCTTGACGCAGAAGCTGGGGCTGCCGATTTCTGCGCTAACAACCAATGAATCTTGATGCGAATGAGCAGTCCCTTTAAATCTTCATCCCCGAAGTTGATCATCTCTGCTGGCTGGGCAATGGAATTGACGATGGGGAACGGAACGCTTGAGATGGTTTCCACTACCCCTACTACTTGTTTCTCTCCCGGCGCGCCTTGTTGAGCAGGCGGTTGTTCTCTTCTTCCGTTTGCTGGCTGATTTTGCGTCTGGTCCTGCAAGAACCTTCTGAGGCTACCTTGTCGGATGAGACGTTATATCTCATCCTTGAGTTTGAAGCATTCCTCGGTGGCATGTCCTGCATCTCAGTAGAACTCGCAGTACTTTGATTGATTTCCCCTGCCCTGGGAGAGTTCTCTTGGCCTTTGTAGTGCCGGGTTATCTTGTATTGCATAGAATACGTTTGTGCGGGAAGTATTGAGCGGTGCGTACTCTTGGTTGGTTCGTGGGGCCTGTTCTTAGGACGGTCCAGCTGACGTTCATTCCCCTGATGCTCCTCTTGCCACTTCTGGGTTGGCTCTTCTCTCTTCCCCTTTACCACTCCTTCAAATTGTCGGTGGTGAGCTTCGATTGCTTCGTCGGCCGCAATTTGTGCCTCGACTCTATGCACCATATCAGGATAGCTAGGGACCGTCTCCCTCATTAAGGCGGAATAGAATCCGCTCAGCCGGAGTCCTCCAAGGAAAACTCCTCGAATCCACCCCGGGGATTTGACGGGCCACGACAGTGAACCGACGAAAGAACTCCTTAAGGGTTTCCCCTTCACTTTGTCTGATTCCCGAGAGATGGGAAGGGTCCTTCACTATTCGGCGGTTTGCGATGAATTGATCTAAGAACTGCTGTGTCAGCAATGTGAAGTTCTTGATAGTTCCACTCCGGATAGAATGAAACCAAGTTCTCGTCTGACTATTCGGAGTGGTCGGAAACACTTGGCAGAGTAGTTGATCGGTGGCGTTATAAATCCGATGGATGGTGGAGAAGTGATTCACGTGCTTTAGGGGATCCTCGGTCCCGCCATACGATTCCATGCTTGGGAGCTTGAACCCTCCTAGGATTGGATGTGCCAGGACTTCAGGTGCCAATGAGGACCCGTTGTGCACGTGGCCATAGATACGTTCCGCTTGGCGGCGAACCTAGCCATACTCTTCTGCTATCAGCTCTCTAACTTCTTCTCGGGTTAGCCTCCCGGGGAGGTTCTCAGGGACCCCTGCCCTTTGGTGATGATGATGCGGGGCGACTTCGGCGGGCCTGATCAGATGGGCAAGGTGTGTTGTACTTGTTGCTGCTGAGAACTCAAAGTTCTCCTCTTCGTTGTCCTCTGGGGCATGACGCGGAGGTGGAGGAGGCGCATTGACCGGTGTGGGGGGTTCTATAGGAGCCTTGGTTGTTCCTAAGTTCCTCAGGAGGTTTAACATTTCAGTTTGATGTTCCTCTATCTGGACCATTCGTCCCGTCAATGCGTTGGTCGGCGTAACCACTATCTCCTCCAAGCGTTGTGCGTTGATGAGGGAATGTGAACGGTTGGGATCAGCATGTCCCTCGCGGACCGAGCCTTTGGGTGGTGTGAGTGCTTCTCCTTGCCATATCTCTAGTCACGAGTATCATTGTGCAGAGGATACTGTCTTCCGAATTTTTAGAGCTTTGGGGAACTACTTCCCACAGACGGCGCCAAACTGTTGCAGTCTACTCAATGCTCCTAAAACTGGTTCAGAACGAACCGTCTTAGCCCGGGAGCGGTCGAGCGCGCAATCAGTTATTGAGAGACGGGACAGATGACAAAGAGTCTTTTTAGCATGGAAAACCCCAGAAATGGATAAAAACAACGTGGTCGGGACGGTGCCGACCAAACTTCACTATTTACAACCTCTTTACATGGCATTCTTGAATGACTGAGGGCGACAGGCCGCTCCTTGCTACAACTTTGGGGGTGAGAGAGAGAGAGAGAGGCGTTCGGAGGGTGACATACCACCACTCTCGAAGCTTCGACTTCTTCTTTGCAGCGATGGGGAGCACCGTGCTCTGAGACTTGTGTGCGCTCTAGAACTTGGAGCGCTCTGGAACTTGTGCGCGCTCTGGAACTCGGTGCGCTCTGGAACTTAGCATTCTGGAACTTGGGCACTCTGGAACTTGGGCGTTCTTTGGAATGCTTGAAGAGGGACGGAGATCTTCTGTCTTCGAGGTGCTCGAAGATTCATTCAAGCACGACTTTGAAGAGGAGGGAGATCTTCAGGAGAGCTCTCTCTCTCTTTTGAACTTAGGAGGAAGGAGGGCGAGAATAGAATGGGAAAAAAGAGAAGCATTCGGGTTCTATTTATAGGCCCAGGGATGGTTACGGTGGTTATGCGGATAATCGCAGGCCGTAAACACCATAAATACTAAAAGCAAGCCAATTCTATAAAAATTACGATGCACATTAATTAGAAATTTTTGTAAGCGCAAACCAATGTGAAACCAGATATTTGCACACGTCCATTACAGGTGGTTACGTGGGTGGTTACTCGCCAATTGGAGGGTGGAGAGATCGTGGAGCGATCACACGGCCACGACGGAAGGCCCGGCCGACGGGGAAGAGCGCCCGGCGGGGGGACCGACCGACGAGGAAGGGAGACCGGCCACGGCCGGCCGGCCGAGGGGCCCACGCGGACGCGGGCGCATGGCCTCGAGCGGCCGGCGGGAGGTGCCGGCCTAGCGTGGCCGACCGGTTGGCCTGCCATGGGGCCGAGTGGCCGGCCGCGAGGAGCCTAACAATATTGCACACATACATACAATAATAGAACAGATGGATCTGAACAATTTCCACCTTACAAGTTACAAATTGTATCCATATATATGATCTAAACAATATGCACGTACCATAGATGCATTTTGAACAATATAAACCATAAATGTGATCTTAACAATAGCTTAATTGACATTACAAATTGCATCCATATATGACCCAAAAAAAAAATTTACAGAGAAAGAGCTCCCAATGCACAGAGGAGAACACAATCGAGCGCTCTGCCGGTCAAAAATAGAAGATCTACATGTTGTCGTTGGTCAAACACCATTAAATTTCTAACATTGGAAGTAATGTATCAATGCATCCACACAAAAAAACTTACCGAGGAGGAGCTTTAAATGCACGAAGAAGGGAACAATTCAACGTTGTGGAAGGCGAAAAGAGCAAATCTGCGAGTTCTCGAAGAATATCTCCAAATGGTGCGGTGAATGGTATTCGCTATTGTACTTTTCTTGCTGATTATAACAAAATAGGCTTATTAAAAAGTCAAATTATAACTACATTTATAAACACTTTGCTTCATTTGTATTCATATTTTAGCTGAAGAACTTGCTTTGCCCTATAATGCAGGTTAATTAGCCTATGATGAAATATTTAACTCACCTTATCTCTAGCTAATATTATGAATTTGTCATCCATGACTAAAATTAATGTCTCCAAAAGGTTAAATTGTGTCTTCTAGGCTTTCTATGTTGAAAAGCGAATAGAATCTCTAGCATCTCATTTCCTCCCCAAAACTATTTGGGGGTAAACATCAACTAAAACACGGGTCCTAACTCCAGTATACATGTCACTCTAGCATGCTCAACGGTGTACTAAAAATGACGGACTAAAACGAAGGGCTTGGAGTAGGGAAAGCAAGTAGGAATTTTCCACCCAGGAGAGAAGCTGAGAAACCCTAAATCGGAAGTGTAACAAAGGTAATGCTGCCCAATTGCGAAATACTACGGCTTATGGTCTACCTGCGGGAAGGGGTGAAAGGAGAAGGATGTGCATAGTCGTAGTAGGAGAATTCGTGGCATTAGATGGGTCCCTGATTGATAAAGGCGAGGTCTTAAATATAATCATGGTGAGGTCTCCGTCTTAAATAATAGTTCTTTTTCTTTTTCTTTTTTAGGTAAATTTGTGTCTTCTCGTCTTAAATCATGGTGAGGTCTCCGTCTTAAATCATAGTTGCTCCTCAAGTTATGCTCCCTCAGTGGTGATCCTTCCATGTAGCAGGAAAAGGAATCCATCTTCGCTGGTAGAGGCGGTGTCAAAGGCGAATGATGGCCAAGGGCCGAGGAGGTCGATTGTTATTAAACTTATGTGGTTGCAGCGATGGGGAGTTGGCAAGTAGGCATGCAGTTTCATGATGGTTGGCGAGGAAGTTTCTTTTAGGATAGGCAGGAGGAGGAGCGAGGGTTGCGATGAGGGTACGAGATTTCCTTTAGGGACGGACGCTGGATTACTTTGAGGAAGAGGGGAAGGTTTCGATTTCGTCGATCAAGGAGGGATACGGGCTGAGTTTTTCTCTTCTGCCTTTTTATGTTAACCAGACGACCGCGATTGATATGATAGTCCTACCATTACACCATAAATTTCTTTGTATGCGTATAATCTCTCTTTCTCTCTGTATATATATATATAGGGGATTGATCATGTGCGGGCAACCTTATATGCGGGCGTACGGGTAAGCCATTTTGAGGGTCAAGATGATTTCAAATCGAAAAGTGGCCGAGATCTACAACTTTCATGTTGATCACTTTTCGATTTGAAGCTGTTTTGACCCTCAAATTAGAGCCCGAAAATCGAATTTTCGTAGTTCAAATGTAGCAGACAGATTTCGAGCCCCAAATCGAGGGTCAAAACAGTTCCAAATCGAAAAGTAGTAAGCATGAAAGTTGTAGATATCGACGGGATCTACAATTTTCATGTTGATTGTACAACCCCTATTCGGCAGATAAGAGCCAAGGGTGTCCGGCGAGTAGGCTGGCACCCCCTGGCGAGTAGAGCCAAGGGTGTCCGGCGAGTAGGCTGGCACCCCCTGGCGAGTAGAGCCAAGGGTGTCCGGCGAGTAGGCTGGCACCTCCTGGCGAGTAGAGCCAAGGGTGTCCAGCGAGTAGGCTGGCACCCCCTGGCGAGTAGATCCGAGGGCGTCCGACGAGTAGGCCGACGCCTCCAGGCGAGTGGACCCGTTTCCGGGCGAGTAGAGTCAGGAGGCTTGGCAAGTAGACCGGTGCCTCCCTTGGCGAGTAGAGTCAAACTCTGGGGAGTAGAATCATCTGGGCGCCCCTGATGGTCTGCCTATAGCCCTTCGGGACAGCGGAGTCTGGCTACCTGCAGACCAATTTGGAGTGCGTTTAGTAAAATAGTAAGGCGGAGTTACGCTATCCGCAGGTCATCCGGACCATTCTACCCCTGAGAAGTCTTTCCCTATAAATAGGACCCATTATGTCTCAGATCAGCACAGATTCACCCCCTTGAGAGAGCCTGTGCTTTCTTCCTTGTGCTGTCTGAGACAGGCTCAGCTTCTGGTTTTTGGGAGGGGAAATCAAGTTGGATTTCCGGGTTAGTGGCGGGACCTCCTCGCTGCAGCCAGTGGGTCATTCTTAGGGAGCTACTTACCAACCTGTGAGGGTCAGTTCTTAGCTCGGAATATTTAGTTCTAGGGATCCGACGAAGAGAGAAGTAACTCAAGCTACTCTCCCAGTCTCGAACAAGTTGGACCGGTATCCGGGTTCCAACATTTTTGGTGCGGTGAGCGTGGACTGTAGCGAGAGAAGAAAATCTCATCTGACGATCCCATGACTGAACGTGACGAGCTGAGAACCGGCCAGGGAAACTCGCCGCCTTCGGGCGAGTTCATGACCAAGAGTGTCTTCGAGCAGGGGATGAAGGCGATGGAGGATACCATCCGGAGCTTACTCACGCCTCGCGCCGAGGTGGGAGTATCCCCCCCTGTCGCAGTCGCCTCGCCCACGGAGGCAGGTCCTAGTCAGCGCCTCGGCAGGGAAGCGCTCCTAGGGGAGGAAGACCAGCCGCTCCGCGCGCGAGTGTTCTTTACCAGCCCGACGGAGACTCGCCAGTCAGAGGGCGAGTACGACCAAGTTCGTCCCATCCGCCAGCTCGCCCCGCGCAGTCCGTTCTGCGAGTTGGTGCTGTCCGCTCCCATTCCTGCAGGATTCACGGAGCCCACCATGAGTTTCTACTCCGGGAAAGAAGATCCCGTCAAGCATCTGCAGTGGTTTGAAGATATGGTCTCCATCAAGCCGATGACGGATCCCTTCAAATGTCGGTTGTTCGCCATAACCTTCCAGGAAAACGCCAGAGATTGGTTCCACCAGTTACCGGCGGGAAGCGTCTACGGGTTCGATGACCTGCGCAGAAGTTATTTGCTCCGCTTCTCCACGTTCAAGAAGAGATCAAGCGAAGGATGGCAAAGCACTTTGATAAGCAGGTCCGAGTCAAGCAGTTCACCAAGGGAGACCTGATTCTCAAGAAGGTGGACGCCGCAGGAAGATCCACCGCGGTGGGCAAACTTCATCCCAATTGGGAAGGCCCCTACATCGTGTCCGAGGTGTTGAGAACCGGCGGGTACCACCTGCAGAACGTTGAGGGAGAACTCTTAGGAAACACGTGGAGTGGACACGACTTGAAACGTTTCTACTCCTAGGATTAACGTAATACTTAGTCGATCCTTGATATGATTGAAAATAATAACACTTTCCATGGCAAACATATAACGTCTTATCACCTAGGAGACAGGCATCGAGCAGTGAGTTCTAAGTCCTCGAGATGCGTTGTTGCCGTAGACCAGGCCGTAGCACTGGGCTCCTCCCCTGCAGGCCGGCTACTTGCCCCCTCGAGTGAGTTCTAAGTCCTCGAGATGTGTTGTTGCCGTAGACCAGGCCGTAGCACTGGGCTCCTCCCCTGCAGGCCGGCTACTTGCCCCCTCGAGTGAGTTCTAAGTCCTCGAGATGTGTTGTTGCCGTAGACCAGGTCGTAGCACTGGGCTCCTCCCCTGCAGGCCGGCTACTTGCCCCCTCGAGTGAGTTCTAAGTCCTCGAGATGTGTTGTTGCCGTAGACCAGGCCGTAGCACTGGGCTCCTCCCCTGCAGGCCGGCTACTTGCCCCCTCGAGTGAGTTCTAAGTCCTCGAGATGTGTTGTTGCCGTAGACCAGGCCGTAGCACTGGGCTCCTCCCCTGCAGGCCGGCTACTTGCCCCCTCGAGTGAGTTCTAAGTCCTCGAGATGTGTTGTTGCCGTAGACCAGGCCGTAGCACTGGGCTCCTCCCCTGCAGGCCGGCTACTTGCCCCCTCGAGTGAGTTCTAAGTCCTCGAGATGTGTTGTTGCCGTAGACCAGGCCGTAACACTGGGCTCCTCCCCTGCAGGCCGGCTACTTGCCCCCTCGAGTGAGTTCTAAGTCCTCGAGATGTGTTGTTGTCGTAGACCAGGCCGTAGCACTGGGCTCCTCCCCTGCAGGCTGGCTACTTGCCCCCTCGAGTGAGTTCTAAGTCCTCGAGATGTGTTGTTGCCGTAGACCAGGCCGTAGCACTGGGCTCCTCCCCTGCAGGCCGACTACTTGCCCCCTCGAGTGAGTTCTAAGTCCTCGAGATGTGTTTTTGTCGTAGACCAGGCCGTAGCACTGGGCTCCTCCCCTGCAGGCCGGCTACTTGCCAGCTCGAGTGAGTTCTAAGTCCTCGAGATGTGTTGTTGCCGTAGACCAGGTCGTAGCACTGGGCTCCTCCCCTGCAGGCCGGCTACTTGCCCCCTCGAGTGAGTTCTAAGTCCTCGAGATGTGTTGTTGCCGTAGACCAGGCCGTAGCACTGGGCTCCTCCCCTGCAGGCCGGCTACTTGCCCCCTCGAGTGAGTTCTAAGTCCTCGAGATGTGTTGTTGCCGTAGACCAGGCCGTAGCAATGGGCTCCTCCCCTGCAGGCCGGCTACTTGCCCCCTCGAGTGAGTTCTAAGTCCTCGAGATGTGTTGTTGCCGTAGACCAGGCCATAACACTGGGCTCCTCCCCTGCAGGCCGGCTACTTGCCCCCTCGAGTGAGTTCTAAGTCCTCGAGATGTGTTGTTGCCGTAGACCAGGCCGTAGCACTGGGCTCCTCCCCTGCAGGCCGGCTACTTGCCCCCTCGAGTGAGTTCTAAGTCCTCGAGATATGTTGTTGTCGTAGACCAGGCCGTAGCACTGGGCTCCTCCCCTGCAGGCCGGCTACTTGCCCCCTCGAGTGAGTTCTAAGTCCTCGAGATGTGTTGTTGCCGTAGACCAGGCCGTAGAACTGGGCTCCTCCTCTGCAGGCCGGCTACTTGCCCCCTCGAGTGAGTTCTAAGTCCTCGAGACATGTTGTTGCCGTAGACCAGGCCGTAGCACTGGGCTCCTCCCCTGCAGGCCAGCTACTTGCCCCCTCGAGTGAGTCTAAGTCCTCGAGATGTGTTGTTGTCGTAGACCAGGTCGTAGCACTAGGCTCCTCCCCTGCAGGCTGACTACTTGCCCCCTCGAGTGAGGGTTGTACCCTATAGTGTACTAGAACCTTGTTACCACCTCAGGGGAGGATGAACAGGTGGGCAAGGCGAGTGGTATCAACATCCCTCCGAGGCGAGTCTGACACCGCCGCCATCTTACCGCCTCGCAGGAAGTCCCAGTGCGAACGCGTGAGCAACCAGAGCGGCGAGTCTTCCGCCAGCCTCCTCGCTTTAGTGACCAGGGAAGGGGGGCCTGGGCGCCGAATCTATAAAAGAACCCTCCTGTGCGAGTCACAGTCACGCGCGAGTACACCCTAAGGGCGAGTAAAAAATGCGTATGCGTAAAAATTGATCCTAAGCATGAGCGACATAACCACATAATAAAACAAAGCAAAACGCATCAAGGCAAATACGAGGAGAAGGGCGAGTACACCCAAAATAAACACGCCCAGATAAGTTTATTGTTACAAATCCAAAAGGGTTAGACGTCCGGACCCACTTCTTCTGACCCGCTAGAGGAGTTCTCATCTTGGGCCTCGGTGGGAGCAGGATTCACCGCCTCGCGGTATAACTCTGGAAGAAGGGTGGCGAGATCAACCTGGGCCCCATCAGTAGTAAGCATAAAGCGGCGCCGGAGGCGCTCCTGCACGAACACCGCGGTCGCGATCGCCAGCTTCCGGCGCGTCTCGGCGATTTGAGCAGGGGTAAAGTGAAGGGTTGGCGCGTTCGACAACTCCCCCCGGCTGGGGTGGCGAAGTTCCTCTATTTCAGACTCGGCTTCGGCGAGGCGATTACCGAGATAATCGACCTGACGCTGCGAAGCGACGAGTTGCTCCTCCAGTTCTGATATCCGCGTCACTAGCACCACCGCGGCCTCCTGAGAAACGAGACATTAGCCAATCCCAAGATTAAGCAAGTAGGACGGGGGCGAGGCGGGCTAAATACCTCGGGAGGGGGAACCCCCTTGGCCTGGAGCTCTGCTATCTCCCTATCCCTCTCAATCATCTTCTTCTCCAACTCCGCGTGGGCGGCGCCCAGGTCGCGGAGCCGCCTGTTCGACTGAATCCCCCGCCGCGCAGTCTGATGAATCAGCTCGGCTGTCCGGAGGGCGGAGCGGCAACTTAGGTTGGCCAACTCGCGGATAGGAACCTTCGCGAGTACCTCGGCGTCATCTCGCCCGTACAACCCAAAGATCAGATTGAACGCCTGATCGCCGCCTCCTCGAAATCCTCCCAAGAAGGGAGGAGCGCACTCACGGAAACCCGGTTCGCCTCGTGATCCCATATCATGAGGGGGTCGCCCCGGGAGTCCTTACTCCGCATCCCCAGCCCGTAATGCGGGTGAGTGGAAGGGTCGGGGGGGGGGGGGGGGGGGGGGGACTCGCCGGAAGGCGGGAGGAAGAACCCCCTGTCCTCCGCTTTTTTGGCTGCGGCTCGCTTGCCGAGGCGGCTTTGGGATCTACCTGCCCCTTGCCCTTATCCACCGGTGAGGCCGGTTCGCTGTCCACTGTGACCACCACCCCTGCGAGAGACCCCTCCCTGGAAGGCTCACTTGACCGTTGCCGAGAAGCATCATGAGGGGGCAGGAGGGGGACGGTGCGCTCTCCTGCATTTAAACACGAGACAGTTAGTAACCACCCCCACTAGGAACAGATGATCAACGCCGCGAGGCGAGTAAGATTTACCCGCTCCCGGATTAACGAAGGCGAGTTGATCCACGCCCTGCCGCAGGAAGACGACGTCCAAGACCTTGTCCTTCAGGAAACGGGAGAGTTCGAGCGCGTCTCCCCTCAGGCGAGGCGGTCGGTACTCTGCCTCCGTCTTCTGGATGGGGGCGAAGGAAATGTTGCAGTAGTCGCCCCGCACCAGGACGAATTTGTCCGTCCAATGGTGGACCTTATTGAAGGTCTCGGCAACCTTGACGCACACGCTGGTGAAAAATAAGGTGCCGTCGCTGGTCGCCTTCAGGGTCATCACTTTGCGGAAGGTGGAGAGGTTGAACTCTATTTTCTCTCCGCGGAGGTAGCAGGCATAAGCGACCAGGACGCTGATCGCGTTGGGGTTGACCTGCGCAGGGATCATCCCGAAATACCGGAAGACTTGACGAACCTCAGGCCACAGGTGCAGCCTCAACCCTACCTGGAAGTGTGTCAAGGGAAGGGCGAGCTCTCCACTATACAACGAGTTGAGAAACTCGCCCGGTCCTGGCCGCCTCGCGGTGTAGCCCGGGGGCAGATAACGATTCTCGATATCCGCCAACTCCTCGCCGAGGGTCTGCGAGCTGGGAAAGTTGTGCGCCCTGAAATTGCGGACGCAGAAGGCGCGCCCCTCCTCGGATGGTTCTTTCACCATAGCGGGCCGCGAGTAGGAGCAAGGGAATTCGGTGGAGGAGGTTCAGAGACAGGATGCCTGAGAAGGGTAGGGAAGCGTACCTACCAGCGCAGGAGGGCCCTCTATTTATAGACCCTGCCCCCAGGCCTAACCGCGAGCGAGCAGATCATCTAGCGTGGCGAGTAGGCCCTAAGCAACGAATAGATATAGAAAGAACACATGCCCATCAGAAAAGGGAAGAATAACGAACGAAGGAAGCATACCACACAAGCACAAAAAGAACATGTAAATATATGATAAACATTCTTGGGGCGCCCCGCGCGAGTACAAGTAAAGGGACATAAAAGGACGCCTGAGGATTACAAGGACCCGTGGGTCGCGAGTTAGATTGCTGAGCAGGCTCTCAAAAAAATCAAAAGAAAGAACAGGGACTATCCCTGAAGATCTCAACTATGATGCACCGGACCGCGACCCCGACGGCGAGGGCGTTGGGGGTGGCGAGCTCTCCAAGCGATTCCTTGGGCCGCATGCAAGTCTTCGCGAGCCCTCTCCAGGATCCCTTCACTTTGGCGGATGTGTTCCTCGCCTCGCCTAATGTGCTCCTCCAAAAGGGAGGCCTCCCCCACGGTGCCCGCCACCTGAGCAAAGCGATGAAGGTCGTCATTGGTAGCCTTCTGGCGAGTCTCCACCTCATATAACCTCGCCTCCGCATCATCCATCCGGCCAAGTAGGCCGTCTTCACCCTGCAGGTTGTCGTGAAGTCCCTCCACTTCGGCGAGGCGATCACCCAGGTTGACCAATTGGGCCTTCACCTCGGCCGGCGGCATAGTCATCAAGAAGGAATCATGGGCCCGAAGGACGGCCATCAGGCGAGTCCATGACTCCTCGTTGAAGGCAGGGGGGTCCGCGAGAAACTCCCTCAAGGGAGTGGACTCCGCTGGCGGCGGCGACCCCAAAATCGAGTCAGAAGACGGTAGACGACTAGACGGGAGGGACCCGTGGCTGCCTGAAGACGAGAAGGATAAGACGGAAAGAAGAATAGAGACGAGATAGCGAGGCGAATACCTTCCAACGCGTTGCCCTCTCCCGGAAGCCGAGGTGGATCTGTCAGCAACCCCTCGGTGGAGGTGGATAGACGAAGAACCACACCAGTCCTCCCCGGCAAGGGGCCCATCGTCAGCGACTTCCCCCCCGAGGTTGGGCGGGCGGGCTGACCTATCCCAGACTGAGACAGGGGCTGTTGCAAGGGAGGAGTCGGAGTTGAACCAACCCGCCCCAAAATTGAAGACGACGCGGTCGCTAAATCCGTTGAGGGCGCCGCAGCAGATTGCCCTTGTAAAGGAGGGCGAGTAGAGAGCGCTGCACGGAGCATGAAGTCAAGACCTGGTAGATATAATCGGAAGAAAACCGTAGCCTTACCCAACGTCAGGACGGTAGAAGCGGGAGGGAGCAGCAGGCCGGTCGTAAGGATTGGAGGCGTTCTCGCGTCCTCAGTCCCACCGGTGGTGACTTCGACCCCGCCCTCCTTCTCTCGGCGAGGAACGTCAACGTGGGGCTCTTCAGGGATCGGCGAAGCGGTAGACCTCTTAAGTGGGGGATCGCACCGGGCCGTAGAGTCGGGATCGGTAGAGGACCTCTCCCGCAGCTCGGGTTCCGCCCTCTTTCTCCTATGCTTCCTTTTTCTCGCGGAACCTGGGAGGCAAGGCGTCAAAAACTCGCCAAGGATGTCTAGGACTGCGCCCGCCTCGGGTTCGTCGTCCGCGAGAACCCGGTTATCAGCCCGAGAAGAACCCGCCCCAGAAGACATCTTGGAATGAGGGGATCATGGTACACCCTCACCCTATTTATAGAAGAAGGCCTTGTCAGCGCGCAGCCTCGCCGAATAGTAGGTTGGACTCTTCTTTCCGACCTCTAACGAGCTCGCAAAGAGCGGGGATTGTGTACAACCCCTATTCGGCAGATAAGAGCCAAGGGTGTCCGGCGAGTAGGCTGGCACCCCCTGGCGAGTAGAGCCAAGGGTGTCCGACGAGTAGGCTGGCACCCCCTGGCTAGTAGATCCGAGGGAGTCCGACGAGTAGGCCGACGCCTCCAGGCGAGTGGACCCGTTTCCGGGCGAGTAGAGTCAGGAGGCTTGGCAAGTAGACCGGTGCCTCCCTTGGCGAGTAGAGTCAAATTCTGGGGAGTAGAATCATTTGGGCGCCCCTGATGGTCTGCCTATAGCCCTTCGGGACATCGGAGTCTGGCTACCTGCAGACCAATTCGGAGTGCGTTTAGTAAAATAGTAAGGCGGAGTTACGCTATCCGCAGGTCATCCGGACCATTCTACCCCTGAGAAGTCTTTCCCTATAAATAGGACCCATTATGTCTCAGATCAGCACAGATTCACCCCCCTTGAGAGAGCCTGTGCTTTCTTCCTTGTGCTGTCTGAGACAGGCTCAGCTTCTGGTTTTTGGGAGGGGAAATCAAGTTGGATTTCCGGGTTAGTGGCGGGACCTCCTCGCTGCAGCCAGTGGGTCATTCTTAGGGAGCTACTTACCAACCTGTGAGGGTCAGTTCTTAGCTCGAAATATAATGTTGGAACCCGGATACCGGTCCAACTTGTTCGAGACTGGGGGAGTAGCTTGAGTTACTTCTCTCTTCGTCGGATCCCTAGAACTAAATATTCCGAGCTAAGAACTGACCCTCACAGGTTGGTAAGTAGCTCCCTAAGAATGACCCACTGGCTGCAGCGAGGAGGTCCCGCCACTAACCCGGAAATCCAACTTGATTTCCCCTCCCAAAAACCAGAAGCTGAGCCTGTCTCAGGCAGCACAAGGAAGAAAGCACAGGCTCTCTCAAGGGGGGTGAATCTGTGCTGATCTGAGACATAATGGGTCCTATTTATAGGGAAAGACTTCTCAGGGGTAGAATGGTCCGGATGACCTGCGGATAGCGTAACTCCGCCTTACTATTTTACTAAACGCACTCCAAATTGGTCTGCAGGTAGCCAGACTCCGCTGTCCCGAAGGGCTATAGGCAGACCATCAGGGGCGCCCAGATGATTCTACTCCCCAGAATTTGACTCTACTCGCCAAGGGAGGCACCGGTCTACTTGCTAAGCCTCCTGACTCTACTCGCCCGGAAATGGGTCCACTTGCCTGGAGGTGTCGGCCTACTCGTCGGACGCCCTCGAATCTACTCGCCAGGGGGTGCCAGCCTACTCGCCGGACACCCTTGACTCTACTCGCCAGGGGGTGCCAGCCTACTCGTCGGACACCCTTGGCTCTACTCGCCAGGGGGTGCCAGCCTACTCGCCGGAAACCCTTGGCTCTACTCGCCAGGGGGTGCCAGCCTACTCGCCGGACACCCTTGGCTCTACTCGCCAGGGGGTGCCAGCCTACTCCCCGGACACCCTTGGCTCTACTCGCCAGGGGGTGCTAGCCTACTCGCCGGACACCCTTGGCTCTTATCTGCCAAATAGGGGTTGTACATTGATCACTTTTCGATTTGAAACTGTTTTAACCCTCGATTTGGGGCTCGAAATCTGTCCACTACATTTGAACTACGAAAATTCGAATTTCGGGCTTTGATTTGAGGATCAAAACAGCTCCAAATCGAAAAGTGGTCAACATGAAAGTTGTAGATCTCGTCGAGATCTACAACTTTTATGCTGATCACGTTTCGATTTGAACACATCTTGATCCCACAAAACGCCTGCCCGTACGCCCGCACCTAGGCTTGCCCGCATATCATATATCTATACTACTATATAAGAAAATAGGCTTATCGGTGTAATGCCCTGCCAATCAATACCCACCGTCCGATCTAACAATGAAATTTCTCTATTTAAACCCAGCCGTCCGATCTGATTTCATCACAACATCTCAGCCGTTCGATCAACCTGGAACGCTGATTCAATCTCGACCGTCCATTTTTTTCCCTAGGTCTCCTAAACCTACCTTGATAGGGTGTCTTAAACCTATAAATTTTATAGGACCCCTACCTTACAAAGTGAAATTACTATCTTACCCCCACTATTTTGAAAAAAACAGGTTGCGGGCGGGGCAGGCCTGTGGGCCCCGCTTATTACAGTTATAGGGTCTTGAGCGGGGTTTAAACTATTTTTTAATTTAAAAATTATAAATTTTCTAAAAAATACGGCCGCCCGGGATCGAAGTGGCGACCTCCCATACAGAAATGTAAACCTTTACCACTCTGCCTACAATGGAGATGTGAAGATACCAGAACTATTTTATACATATAATAATAAATTGATATACATATTATACCTCATGAGTTATGTTTTGTGCAAATTTTTTATATAGCATTAATTTTTTTTCTTTCTAATATATATCTATACTATTCTATAAATAAGAAACCCCATTTGGTGCAACATTCAATATGCCTCTTCTACCCCTCCTCCTATTCCTAATATATTTTCTGTTTTCAAAATAATTTAAAGTTTTAAGTGCATTACGGTCATTTTCACCTCACGATTTACTATGCTTGCCCTTTCTAATCCTACAGCAGAAGCGCTCTCCCCGACAATCCCTCGCCCCATCTATTCAAGAAGATGTTGCGCCCCCTCGATGCCCTCGCCTGCGAAGGACTACAGCTCCTCGCGAGCGAAAGCTTTCTAAAGGAGGATCCACGGTGATGCTCGCCTGTAGGCGACGAAGCCCTAGGCGATGCTCCCCAGCAGGCGACGAAGCACCAAGCAGGCGTCGAACCCCTTGATCGAAGTCCCTGCAGGCGACGATGCCTAGGCTGAAGCAAGCTCCCTACTAAGGCAAGAAGGCAATCATCATATTCATCTCCTCTCTTTGAAATTTCGATTGTAAGGTTCTGATTTGGAGATAGGTCTTGGATTTTGTCATTTCAGAGGCAAGAAGGCACGGATCAGGCTTATACTGAGCTTAGTGAACAACTATGAGAATTTTGGGGTGGAAAAGCAGTATGTGCAGTCTTCCTCCAGCCTTCTTCGCGAGCAGTCGGCAAACATCTCGCCTTCAAGCCAACTATTGAGGAGTCGTATCCCCTGCGACTTACCTCCTCTTCCGCTAGCAAAACTCTCCTGGTGCGACGTTCCTCCTCCGCCTCCGAACAGTGACTGCCTCCAATATCTCCGGTGACTCAATGCAGATTTTATTTCGTACTGATTTTTTGGGTATGCTGATTTTATTTTGTTATGATTTTCTTGGGTGCGTTTATTTCATTCTGATTCTTTTCCATTATTAAACCTTATTCTCTCACCTTTGATCTCTTTTCTGAATGACCTACTGCGAGCTCTCCAACTCCTACATGATGCATATATAGTTTGAAATGATGTAGCTCTTGATGCAGCTCTCCAAATCCTACATGCACAACCATCTTCAGGTAATTCTCCCCTTCCTTTCCTTCTTCTTCAACCATTTCTCGCCATCCAATCGGGATTGCCAAAGAATATTACAAGTTTCTCCTCTTCCTGTAGGGATTCATCACTACGGAACATAGCTTCATTCGTGGGGTTCGCTCAACAAATTATCTCTTCAAAATGAGGTTCTTTTTGAAAATTTATTGATCTATTAATTGCATACTTAGTGTTTGTTAAAATCACTAAATGAGTTTTTCACTATAGTGATAAACACAGTTCAGAGATTTCATGGATGATTTTTGTTCTCTCTCAAGACATCTAATTCTTATATTCTGATGATATATTACACTAAATTTTCGGTCCAAATATTATATTGCGTAGCCACTACCATGGCTCCTCTAGATGCATCTGCTTTCGCCCTTTATCGGACGTAAATAAAAATGTGTATTCCTATTATCCATGGTATTTCAGTAGTATGCTCATGTCTGCTGCTCTTTCTTCCATGGCTTGGAACTATTAAATTTTGTTTAGTTTATCCTCCATCTAAGTTGGAACTTTCATTCCCCTATGGGTATGAGTTTATCAGCCCTGTAAAAATCGCTTCTCCCATGTCCTTCAGGTAAGATGACAGTTTATATATAATCTATTGACAAATTTGTATATAACCAAAGGGAGTATAATAAATTTTTGATAGCATTTAATTCATTGCTTAAAACCATCCAATTCATTTGTATATGAATGCAGCAATAAATGCATTTAAAACATTTTAAACATTTGATTCATTTAAATGAAGGTTATATCATTTGGTTAACCATCTGATAACATTGATATCTGATGTTATAACCAAATTCAGCATTTATATTATCTGATAGCCATTTGATATCAGATTATATACAATCTGATATCCATTTGCTATCAGCTTATATAACCAAATGAAGATTGGTTATATCATTTGATTATATCTGCAATTTCTGATAGCAAATCCTTTAATTGCTATCAGATTTGTTACCAAGCCTTCTAATATCAAATGCTAAAATCAAACGAAGATCTTTATAGAAGCTGCAGTATATAAGTTGAATTCTGTAGTCAAATTTGTATATAATATGATAGCAGATGTCTATCTGATAGTCATTTGGTTATAACATTTAATATTTGAAGGTTAGTTACTATGGGAGAATAAAATCAAATGCAGTATATACTTCATTTGGTAATAAATATGAGCAATTTGCAGCAATACATTTCTATACTGCTAAATTTGAAAATAACCAAATGGAGTAATATTTCTAATAGTAATAAATGCAGCGATGCATTTATATACTGCAAAACCATCTTATAATAAACATCATTTGGTTATATAATTTATCTTATATCTTATACTATTCTATAAAGAAGAAACCCCATTTGGTGCAACATTCGTATTCCCAATTTTACCCTTAATTTCTAGGTTTTAAATTTCAAAAAATTTCAAAAAATTTCAAAAAGAATGTATAAATTGGTAATTTTAAAAATCTCGCTGTCTCTTAACATCCCGCAATAAATTTTGCTGTCATTGCACGCCTTAAGAGGCAATGTTAATCACGAGTTCAAGGTGCAATATTACCCAATAAACCAACAAATGCCATCTGGAAAGCATGCCCAACGTGGCAGTAGGTGAAAATGGGTTTTGAAGTATAATATCTGAATACTACTGCTTTATCAAATATTTATTGGACCGTACGTACACATTAATATAATATTATTATTTTCTGCTTTTAATCTTTATTTCCTCTGCTTGCTCCCCGATTGCTCCCCGCCGCACCCCCTCCAAGATCATGCCTCCTCTGCATAAAAATCTCTGCTTGCAGAGCCACACCCCCTCCAAAGCTCCTCATCCATCTAGAGAGCCTCCTGCGCAGCTCCTCCTCGGCGGCCCCTCATCCATTCACAGAGCCTCCTGCACAGCTCCTCCTCGGCGTCTCCTCCTCGACCTCTTCCTCCTTGGCAGAGTCTAGCCTCCTCCAACCTCTCTCGGTACTCTCCTTCCTTTCTCTCTCTCTCACATTCACTCTTTCTCTCTCTTGAACTCTCCATTTATTCTTTACATAAAGCCTGAAGGTGTTTCATATTTTTTTCTTATATTTTTTATTCTTTTTGCCTCACTACCCCTCAACCCTCTGAACCGAGATTCTGCAGATGTCCTCACCGGGGCTCAGTCGGAGACAGGCCTCGATCACCTGTGGAAGCCCACTTCTTAACATGACTTATGGTGAGGACTGATGAGTAAGTTATTTTATTTTTATTTTTTTATTGTTTTAAATATTGTTTTTTTTTTTTTTACATTTTCGCTGCACCTTTTCGGTTTTGTGGTGAATTTTTTCACACTTTTATGTTTACTAACATAAACTTTCCAACTGCAGAAGATCTAAAGTGAACATGGTCGAGACAAGAGAAAGGTTGGAGATTTCCGCGAATCCAATCAAGATGGGGATAGAGAGAGGGAGAGAGAGAGGAGTGAAGAGAGAGATTATAAATGAGCACACCTCTATTATTCATACATTCGTCTTGCTTTTATTTTATTTTTTTATTTTAGATTTTGTCATGATCCTCTCATTTCTTAAATTACAACAGGCTTTAATTTCGAATCGAGCCAAGTTTTTTTCTTCTGGAAGAGAGATCTCAAAATGATTACTTTTATTTTTTTCAGAAAACTCAGAGATCTTAAAGTGATTAATTTTAGCATTTGTCATTTTATCATATTTTTAAAGATAAATAGTTTTTGAGTTACTTTGTTGGTCAACTTTATGTAGGTTCAGAATGTGGCTTATGAGGTGTTACTTTGGACCTCAATTGGAGTAGCTAATATCCATCAAAACAAATTTCTAAACGTTGGATTGACAAATGAATGGAGTAGCTTATGAGGTATTAAGTAATGTCTCGAAATGAAGGAGTTGTAATGCCCCCTTAGCTATTTGTTGAACCTGATTGAGAATGGAAATATAAAATTCTACTTGCATTTATAGTTAGGTTTTGGAAACACTTCTGTAGTCAGCTGGGGTATTGATATAGACTGTTGAAAATTTTGTATAATGTTGTGCTAAAATTTATTCGTTCTCAAAATATTGGGGAGCACAAAACTAAGTATTCTGCTATTTGCCACTTCGATGGGAGAAAAGTTTGATTTAGCTGTCAAAAAGTTTGATGGCACGGTTTATGCTTAATGTTTGATGACACTCCCGCCGAGTGTCGCCGCCCCCGCCGAGTGTCGCCGCCCCCGCCGAGTGTCGCCGCCCCCGCCGCGTGTCGCCGCCCCCGCCGCGTGTCGCCGCCCCCGCCGCGTGTCGCCGCCCCCGCCGCGTGTCGCCGCCCCCGCCGCGTGTCGCCGCCCCCGCCGCGTGTCGCCGCCCCCGCCGCGTGTCGCCGCCCCCGCCGCGTGTCGCCGCCCCCGCCGCGTGTCGCCGCCCCCGCCGCGTGTCGCCGCCCCCGCCGCGTGTCGCCACCCGCTTGAATGCCAAGCGGGCGAAGCCCGCTTGGTTACGGGCGAAGCCCGCAGCGACGCATCGAGAACGGGCGTAGCCCGTTCGAAGATGCTAGTATATATATATATAACGGTTCAACCCCGGTTAAACCGGTTGGACCGATTCGACCTTGAACCTCTCCCTCTGCCGGTTCGATGCCCGGTCCGATTTTCAAAACCTTGATATTTTTTTTTTTAAATATTTAAAAAAACTTGCTTTTTTTAAAAAAAACACATTTAGAAATCACATCACCCGTGAATTCATTTTCTTTAAAATGAATTTAAATTTATTAATTAAATTAATCAATATTAATTATGAGTCGGGCACCCCGAAGCCCGTCGGGCGCCCCGATGCCCGCCGTGGGGGCGGGCGAAGCCCGCCGCTGCTGGCCGGGTACTGTCGCGCGGGGCACGGGGGGCCCCCCGTGCACTGTCACTCGTATATATATATACTAATATATAAAGATATTAAGTTATGGTGTAACCCGGTCCACCAACGAATATAAGCCGTCGGATGAAGATTCAAATGATCTTATCCATTCGCAGGTGGTCTGCGAATAGCCTTCAGCTTGCGCTGGTTGGCTATTCGCAGACCACCATAGTCTGCGAATAGCCAAACAGTTTTGCGCCGGTTTGCTATTCGCAGACCACCTGCGTAGAGTTTTTTTTTCGAAAAATTATAATAAAATACCGTATAAATAATTTTAAAATTGAAAAAAATATTAAAAAAAAGACAAAAAAATGATATAATTTTAAAAAATAAAATTATTTAAAAAATAAATTAAACCATAAATTTAAAATAAGCCCGCCGACTGGGGGCGGGCGAAGGGCACGGGGAGCCCCCCGTGCACTGTCACTCGTATATATATATATATATATATTTAACTACTATATACAAAAAATTATCTTTGGTGCAACATTCAAAATTGTTAAATATAGTCTCATTCTTTTACTCCAATGACTTAACATATATTATGAAAAAATGGAAATTCATAATGGCTATTTGTGTAATTACATTGTATCCCTATAATAAAAATAATAATGGAAATTCATAAAATCCAAAAGCTTTTTAGTAGACCTCCTACAGCTACTATGGTAGGTAATCATTAGACCTCCTAGACCTACTTTAAAATGATTTTTTATTAAAATATAAATGTTTTTGAAAAAAACAATTATTAAATATTAATTATAATTTTTGTGCGATCATTTTGAGTACTCGTATGTATATGTTGTGGGCACAAGGGCGGGCAAATTTGCATTTCTAAAAACGCAAACCTCATTTTTTTCTTGCGGGTGGTTCAACTCTGTAGAGAAATCGCGAAATTTTTGGCTTAGTGCCCCGTTTAAACATCTACGTTTGGGTTAAACTGCATGCTGACACGTGGAGAAAAGCGTGAGAAACTAAAGTAAATGGCGTCAAATATTTTTAAACACTACCAGAAAATGGACTTTTAGCCACGGCTAATTGCCGTGGCTAAAAGTCCAAAACCGTGGCAAAAGGCTTTTAGCCACGGCCTGCCCACGGCAAATGGGCGTGGGCAATGCGAGCGTGGCAAAAAGTATTTGCCATGCTCATTCCGTGGCAAATACATTTTTGCCACGATTTTTAGCCACGGTTTTAAATCGTGGCTAGAGGGCTTGATTTCAGTAGCTATTAGCCACGACTTCCTTGTCGTGGCTAAAAGTCCATTATTAGCCACGGTAACAAACCGTGGCAAATACTTAGCAGATTTATTAAAAAAAGGTATTTGCCACGGTTTTAAACCGTGACAAATACTTAGAAGATTTAATTAAAAAAACATTTGCCACAGTTTAAACCGTGGCAAATACTTGTCCGAGTTTAAAAAAAATTTACCATTATTCCTCCACCCCCCCCCCCCCCCCCCCCCCCCCCCGAAAGGATCGTCCTGCGTCACGTAAGACTTCAATCAAGCGACAAATGTGATCGTGGAAGCAAATACACGATCAGAAGAAGAGAGGAGCATCAAATTCAAACAAATCACGCTAACACAATGCTCGTTTTGTGCCTGAGAAGATCAGTCCTGAAGCAATAATTAATCCTCATGAGTAGGAGCAAGCATAAAAACTAAATCCTAGAATAAGTACCAATGATAATTCCAAAACCTCTAATATGAAAGATTGGGCGATCAACTATAACTAATCCCTTAATCTGAATCCATACTAAGATTATGACAAATACAATCACATGAGTTAAGAATATAGTGTCAAAAACTATCATGTTTGCAGACTATCACATCATGTAAACTTAATTAAGAAGCCCGATAAAATATATGCAGTAAATGTTTTTATTAGTTCATATTGTTGTTAATACATTTTATGACATGCTAAAAAATGGCTATAATCAATAACATCATGATGTATTGCAAAATTTGGAAACTAAAATAGAAAAATAGTCAGGTTGGAGCCTCCACTGAGTGTGGATTGTTGTCTCTTCATCGGGAGCAACTTGTAGTGGTCTCCATGCATGCTATATCCACTTGTAGTGGTCTCCATTCATTTCCCCTCCTATGATCTGAAATGGTAGGCCCTTTTTCTAAAACATGTCATCAAATATTTTGAAGCCTCGAATATTCTCCTGGTATAATAAGGTGGAGAAATATTATTTAGCTAACATTTCTCTACAATCATTGGTAACTCATATTCATCAACATACAATATATCACATCCATAATCAAACACATATAGTTTGGGATAAAGATTGAGTAGAGTATATGCAACACCTTGTCAATGTCTTGAGTTCATTAACAGTCATAACATCGCAACATTGCTTTGATTATTTCTAATACCCTGAGTTCCAACTGATCCCATCATGTTAAATAGCAAATAACATAAACCAAAGAACTAATTAACCAAATTGAAAATAATAAAAACATCATCTAACATTTCTAACCTTAAAAGTGTTTTTCTCAGATCAGTAATTGAAAGCCCTTGCCAACCATGATATATGCCCTTGACTATGATGATCACAATAAAACCCAAACCCACTTATTGATCTATTGAAGGTTAATATGGTGAGATTCCATAAAAGAAGTGATGATGTTCCATGTGAATAGGTTTGCTGTTGACATTTGAACAAAAAGATTGTGTGCATAGGAAATTAGGCATAACAAAAAATAACATACATTTATATGTTAATTTTAGTTGATGTAAGCAGAAAACAGTGGAGCAGAAACAAATATCACATTAACAAATTAGCATAGCAGAGAAAGCTAAAGTCTGGATGGTTTACCTAGCACAGACGAAGCCAGTTGGCAGCAAGGGCAATACCAGCATTTCTCTATTTAGCATAGCAGACGAAGCCAATTGAAACATAACAAGTATAATATCTAGTTTATGATAGAAACTAAGGGAACTTAATTATAAATATTCTGATACAAACATTTCTCTATTTATGAATAGCTTGAAGTAAGAGGAATTTAGCAATTAATGTTAAACTCTTTTGGACAAAATGTAGAATAATCTATAAACATAAACATACAAAATACCCAATATATAGATGTGCTTAAATAAAAGTAAGATCAGAAGACTACACTAAGTATACAAACATATATTAAGTATATTTAGGTAGGTAAACATCTACGAACAAAGATGTGCACCAAGACATCCAAAGAGAATTAAACAAAAAATAACATAAGAGATAATGAGGATCATGATACCATCCACTGGCTTTGGTTGCTGCAGTTTGTGCTTCACTTGGTCTTTGATTGTGATTGTGGCACTCGGCCAATCTATAATAGGATACACTCAAACTACGAGCTCAAGGAACATTGCACCATATGCTGTTTGGAGATCATCGGGGGAAGAGATCTCTAGATCTAGGGCTGCTAGGAGGTGGTCTTGGCCTGAGTAAATCTTGCCGGAGATGGAGAAAAAGAGGAGAACCCTTCAGATCTTGAGTTCTGCGGTGGAGTTCGCCAGAATCTCGCCAAAAAGCTGAAATGAGGGGGCGACAGTTTCTTGGAGGAGCTTCCGAAAAAGAAGAGGAGCTCTTAGTTTTTTTTTGAAGGGCTGGCCGGCACAGCAGCTCGCCGTAGAGGGGAGAGCTGCTCAGAGGAGATGGATGTTTTCGGCCATGAGATGGCTGTAGAGAGAGAGAGGAAGAGAGAGAGGGAGGAAGAGTGGATCTGTGAGAGAGAGAGAAGGCGTCGGAGGAGGAGGGCTTAGCGGGGATCTCTCCGGAAATGGAGGAGAGCTTCGGCCATGGATGTTGTAGAGAGAGAGAGAGAGAAAGAGCTTGAAGCTTGCCTAAGCTCTCACCGGAGCTCTCGCCGGAGCTAAAGGTGGTCGGCGGTAGAGAGTGGGCAGGACTTCGCCGGAGATGAGAGGGATCGAAGAGGGGGGTCTCTCGTTTCCGCCGTCATGTCGCAGCAGGAGGGGGCGGGTGTGTCTTGCGGCTGGGAGAGCTAAACGTTATCTAACCTAATTTAATATATATATACATAATATATAATATATAATGTTATGAATATTAATATTTTTATTATTAATAATGCATTCAAACGCTTATATATCGCTCTATAGGGCCCAGAATTTATCCCGGAGGGGCTCGTTACGACCGTCTCGTCGATGCACATCCATCAGAACGATCCGAGATCAATTTCGAGATTGTTTGCTCATTTTATGCTCTTTAGAGCGTTCATGACCTAATTTTGCGTAACATTAAAAACTCGTTGAACGACGTCAAACTTTCAAACTGATGACACCGTTGGACTCGTATTATTATTAGCTACCTGATGTACCGACGCTAGAAGTTACGTATGATTACAATTTGATGACATCAATCATATTCACAGTGAACACACATTCATCATAATTATTCGTATAAAGGTCACGACGATTGAGATCGTTGCTAGCTATCATCAATATTAATAGCTTCATCAATATTATAGCTTCATAATTATTCGATCGACAATAGTTCTGCTCTTAGATTGAGTGTTGTTGATCTCCTCATAGCACGTGATGTGTATAGTATATACATGATTGAATGGCATGTGACACAAATTTATTAAGTATTTGAGAATTAATGTCTAAATTAATATTAATATATTTATGTATATGCTATGAATAAATTAAAAAACTATTTTTTTGTTAATTATCTCATACTAATTTTTTTGCCACGGCAAAAACCGTGGCTAATACTTATGTATTTACCACGAATTAAGAATTGTGGCTAAAATATTAGCCACGAATTAGGAAACCGTGGCTAATAGTATTTTTTAGCCACGAATTCGATAAACCGTGGCTAATGTATTCTTTTTTGCCACGAATATGACATCCGTGGCTAATACTTACCTATTAGCCACGAATTAGGTGGCCGTGGCTAATACTTAACTATTAGCCACGATTTTGACCCGTGGCAAAAAAAAGTGTGGCTAAAAGTCATTTTTCTAGTAGTGAAACCGCACTTTTCTTCTTCGTTATCAATACTCGGCTTCTCAAAGTTCTTCTCTCCTCCGAACTACGCTAGCTCGCCTACACCTACAACCGATCTCTCTAACCGGGATCCTCTTATCCCATTTTTGTATTCGAAGATAAACAAAAATGGATCATGATAAGGTGAACTCACATGTATTTTATAAACCCTTTTGTGTTGCTAGTATGACTTGTTTTTCCATTAATGTCTGTTTTTAAGTTCATGGATGATTTCTATTAAAGTCTATTTCAAGAATAAGGATGATTTTCGTGAAGTGAAATTGATCTCCACAAAGATTAGAGATGGTTTCCGTGGAGATAGTATTGATCTCCACATAGATCAAATTGATATTCACAGAGATCAAATTGATCTCCACATAGATCTATTTTGATCTCCACATAGATCAAATTTGATTTTTGTGAACTTCTGTAAAGTTGATTCATTTAATTTGATAGGATGTAAACAAAATGAACGACCATACATTTGAAGTAGCCAAAATTGAAGATGGAGAATGAGATGTACTGAACATATGCGAGTAAGCTCGGTTTTGGAGTGCGTAAAGAGCACAAAAATTGTTGGCCTGACACAAAAATCCTTAAGACATGTGAATATTATTGTTGTAAGGCCAGAGTAAAAAGAATGGACAAGGTTCCAGCCAGTGGCAGACGCCGAATTTTTTTCTGTGTGAGCGTAGTACACAATTATTTGAAATAAATAAATTCATAAATATAAGAGTAAATTATTGATAACCCTCTGTATCTTTTACACCATACTCAATAACCCCTATCTTTAATAATATGTGTATAACCCCCTTTATCTTGCTTACCAAGTCAATAATCCCATAAATATTTAGAAATGAGTGCATACCCTCTCTTATCTTTTTTATCATAGTTAATAACTCTCTAATCTTTACAAATAAAATTTTAAAATCAAAATTACAAATTTATTTTTTACTACTTTTTTTAATAATTTAAAAAATATATATTAAAATTATTTTTTACTTAATAATTTTGTTGGATTATTACCATAAAAATTAATTGAACTTTTAAAATAAAATTTAATTAGGAAATGGGTATAACGAGAACAAGAATTGGTGTGCGTGAGACGAGGGGTCGTGAGAACAAGTCGAGTTAGAACGCGCTTAAAGGAGAGAAGTATTTAGAAAGATTAGGTTTTTGAAGTTTTGTTATTGGTGTTATAATAACAAATATTGGTGTGCATGAGTATCGAATAATGATGTGTTTTTAATATCACTTATTTTGTAGATGAATTTGATGTTTATTGGTCCGCGAATAAATAATATTTATGTTAATTGAAAACTTTAATTCATTGTTATTTAAAAATTATTTGAATACCACTATCTCATTTAATATTTAAAATATTTTATACAATAATACAACAATAACACTCAAGCCTTTATCCCACTATAGTGGAGTCGGCTATATGAATCCTTTGTCGCCATTGTGCCCTATCTTTAGTCATAATCTTACTAATGCCTAAGTACATCATGTCTATTCTTAAAGTCTCATTCCAAGTCTTTATTGGTCTACCCCTCCCCCGTTTAACATGCATAGTGACTAAACTCTCACAACGCCTAACATGTGCCTATGATGGTCTCCTTTGTACGTGTCTGAACCATCTTAGTCGAGCTTCTCACATCTTCTCTACAATTGATGTCACTCCTATCTTATCTCTGATACATTCATTCCTAATTTTATCCAGTCTCGTGTGTTCATACATCCACCTAAGCATTCTCATCTCAACAACTCCCATTTTTTGCTCATGCACGCAGTTCACTGCCCAACACTCAGAACCATAGAGCATCGCTAGCCTAATTGCAGTACGGTAAAACTTGCCTTTAAGTTTTAATGGTACTTTACGATCACATAAGATCTTTGACGCGCCTCTCCACTTCAACCAACCTGCTTGGATTTTATGTATCACATCTTTATCAACACCTCCATCTTTGTGAACTATTGATCACAAAATATTGTTGCAATATTTTATACAACAATATTGCAAAAAATTGTATTTATAAAATAAATTTAAAACGTAGACCTTGGTGGGAATTGAACTCATGACCAAGAGACCAAAATATATGTACTCAACCAACTAAGCTAACAACAATATATTGCTAATTTTATTTATGATATCATATATGTGATAAGTAACAAGTTCACCATGACAAATAACCCATTTTTATTGAAATATAATGTTCTTAAAACTCAGTGTGGGCAGCCGCCCATGCTCGCTCATATGTGGGCCCACCCCTGGTTCCAGCAACACATTTCAAAAATCAGTGTCTGGATATTAGAACAAATTGCCCAGCAACTCTTGTTTTCAATGCTGATAGAGAAGATAAAAATTTGACAGTTGTACATTTGTGGAGGAGCACAACCATCCTTTTGCTTCCCAAAATGAGCAGCACCTTCTCCATTAATATCGGACTATCGCGCTGGAGAGTGGTAATATATTAAAGTCAATGTTTGAAGCTGGAATCAGAACCTTTGATGCATATTATTATATTGTCGATGAAGTGGGAGGTCCCAGAATTTGGGATTTGCTAAAAGAGATGCATATGATTTTATTGATCTTCATAGAAAATCAAATATAGATGATGGTGATGATGCTACTCTATTAGAACTTCTGAAGGAACGACAAGTTACTGATACCATGTTTTCTTTTGGTGTGTAAATGAATCATCTGAACAAGTTGACAAATTTCCTATGGATAGATATGCAGAGTAAAATAGACGACTATGAGTGTTGTGGTGATGTATTAATATTCGACACCACTTTTAGAATGAATAGCCATAATCTTGCATGTGCCCATTTTGTTGCAGTCAATCATTACTGACAGGATGCGATAGTAGCTATTGCATTTATAGCTGAAGAAGCCATTGAAGCATTTACACGACTCTTCCAAACACTTTTAAAGTTTGTTTCTGGTAAACAACCATTGACAATTTCTACTGATCAGGATCAAGCAATGACGGCTGCCATCGAGAGAGTTTTGAGTAAGAGTCGACATCGTTTATGTTAATGACACATTAATAAAAATAGCTCCTACGAAGGTCCATTCATTCAATGCAGATCATGACACATGATCTATGTTTTACCAATGTCTTAACAAGTGTGACACGACCGACTACATTGGAGTAGGATGATTGTTCGTGACAACCTACAAGATAATAGATAGTTGAACGACCTATATAATATTAAGCAAAAGTGAGCCACAACTTTCAATAAGGGGATTCTTGATCATGACATTCTGTTCACTCAAAGAAGCGAGTCCTTAAATAATGTATGTCATACCATTACAAAAATAACATTCATGCTAGATGATTGTTTCAAACAGATGGAAAAATGATTAACAATTGTCAGGAAATAGAGAATGGAGAGGACTTCAAGTGCAAACAAGGCAATATTTATGTTGATATTCGAAATTGTTCAACTTCGAAACAAGTCTCAAAGATGTACACTCAAACAATGTATAACAAGTTCTATGATGAATTTAAAGAAGACGCATTTGATATTTTCATTGAGGAGGAACGAATGATTGATGAAAATATTTGTAGTATGCTCATTAGATGGTCCAATTGAGCTGAAAATAATAAACATTGGAGGGTCAAGTTGGACATCATGACAACCAACATATATTTCATGTTATAAGTTCGAAACTAATGTGATGCTATGTAGCCACGTACTTAATGTATACAATCATACGAATATCACTGCTATCCCAAATAAGTATATCCTTAAACGGTGGACAATGCATGCAAAGAAAACCATTTACTGTTATGATAATTCGAAGAGCTCCGGAGCCTTTTCTAGCACGACCTTCAGAAATCATGTATGTCGTTTGGCATATAACTTGGCTTTACGAGTTGAAAAATGTGATAGTATGAGACAATATGTCTACGCTCTAAAGGTGATTCAAGGATTCACCGCATTTACGCCCAAGAGGTGTTTCAAATGCTCAAATAAAAGGTCATTGGGAAAAGCAAGTAATACTTCTTAATAGTTTTACTATGCTATTTTTCAAAAAACAGCCAAACACCGAATTAACTAATTTACTGCATTTAAAATTGCAGGGAGATAGGATAATACAAAGGCCATCAAAAAGGAAGTTGATTCAACACCGGGTTTAAATGACAGCACAATGCAGTCCGTTGAAGATTTTGAGGACACGAGAGAAATGAGTGATTGTCATTATAATTTATAGGCGAGAAGTTATGTTTGTTGTTTTGTAATGAAGTTAATTCAACACTAGATTTAAATGACAACACTATGATGTTTGTTAACATCCAGAAAACAGAATTATACAACAATTGCAATGCTAACTTATGAACTATACAATAAATAGTTTAGAAGTTAAGTGTGTTCAGGTTAGAACTACACATTCATTGTAATGCCAGCTTCACGGAGTATGCAATGCAACATATTAGGAATCATTCATACACTATCTCAGCTCTAAAATAAGGCATCTTCTTCGACCAATCTTTGCAGTCTTTTCAGTCCGCTGTCACTCCTTGCAATATGCTTTATATACTTGATTAAAAATACTCCATAATCCGCATCATTCTCCTGCTTAGGTATCCTCTTCGCAATCCTAATCTTCCATTAAGTAAAGTTATGCTTAGTAATGCCTGCGACTGCTTTTTGGAGCACTAAAATCTACATACAAAATGAAAACCTCTGTCAATACACCGAAAGGAAGTCTTTTGTATGGTATTCCAACTTATAAAATTTGGATCCCTAGCCAATTCTTTACGTTGTGGATTTGACAATGAATCGTGAATGATTCATTTGGTTTGTCTTATAATGCCTAACAGTAAGAACGAGTGATCACTTTGACAGACTGACATTAATAAGATGCCTGAATTTTTGAAATTTGATTTTGCCAGTTGTGAAACATATACTTGCAATCAAGATATCTTGCCATCATCATGCTATTTTTTATTTAATAACTGCATAAAGGATGAATAAAGTATTCTGTTACAATGAGTAATGCATAAAGTGTAATTTGAAAATATAATGTACCCAAAGATTCAGAGATATGTAAATGAAATTCCGCCATGCTTTCCAATTGCCCATTCTTCAAAACTCAAGTATTTTAGCAAACACATCCACGTGACAATTTGCAGTATATCCCGCAGTAAGAAGATCCTCCATTACTTATCTAAAACCAATAATATTACACCATTTGAATACAATGTGATGTCTACAATAATATTAAAAAATAATATAGTTTAATACACAATTAACACAACCATCAAAGAATGCTAAAAATACATGGTGATTACAGAGCTAATGCGTCGGTGGATTACACTCTTTGATCTTGATATAATTCTATCTTCCCTGGATAATCTTCAGGGCATGTCTCTGCAACTTCGTATTTCTTGTCGTTTAAATTTTGCTTGAGCTTTAAGGGAGAATCTCCAATGTTAACAATGTCATGCACACCTGTGAAAGACAAAGGTACACTAGTAGACTTGCGTTCATACTCATCAAACCGCGCAGTCAATGCGTTAATTTTACTATGTACTATCGAAATGATGTCACCTAAACCATATATCATCTTAACAATGTCAGTGAAACGGGAGAGCATTTGATGATGTAAATCTTGAATGCATTGAATGAGAGGTGTTATGATAGAGGGTTTCATCTTCTTGAGCTTTGTTGAAGGTGGTGTAGATATGGATCTCTTAGTCTTCTTCTGCTCACTTGGCAAAGATATAACATCCCGAATCTCAAAACATAACAATTTTTCTTCCAGTGTGATATTAGGGAATTCATCAAACACATGTTCACTCAACAAATTCAGGATGATTGTGATCATTTCTTTAAAGTTAAATATCAACTTATCAGGCCATCTACATAGCCGAGGTCTCCTATCCGGATATAGTAGAGTCTAGATTGTGGTGTACTCTTGAAACCATACATACGACAAAACAAATAAAATATTAAAATATTACAATTACAACAAAGGTGCATGCACAAAATTCAAAATGTATCGCACTTACTACTAAAACATGAGTACATCCGTGCATGTACCCTATCAACTCCCATGGTAATAGAAGAAACTGTTCAACGTTGAGAGGAGATAGCTTCTCCGCTCTGTTTTTCATGTTGTTCAACAAAAACGTATGGACGGCTTTGAGCCAACTATGCATTGCAAACAAAGAGGGTTCAGATAACCTATCCCCCCTAGTTGGAAAGAAGAAGTTGCATAAGAGATTCACCATGATTCGACATTCCAAGTATCATTGCTATGCCATTGGTAGAGAAGTTTAATTCTTTTGATCTAATAAAAAAACATTCGTAGAAGCGTTGTAGCATGACATCAACACGTACATGAGATGTATGTTTTGTTGGAGTGAAGGAGATTCAAATTAAAGATGTGTAGAGCCATAACATCTTCTAATTGTTTCTTCTTTTCTTCACAGAACATGCCAATTATATTACATGCATGAACACACATATTCGAAAATAGCAAATAAATTTTAGAACTTACAGTTTTGATGCATACTTTTTTCTTCTCCGCGGCCCTACACAAATATTTCAAACAATGTCCAATTCGAACAAGCATAAATATCAGATTTTTTCTTCATCGTAATCAGTTTACATTCTCATAGAGATCGATTTTGATCTCCATAGATATTGAAATGCAGTCATCGATCTCTATGAAGATCGGTTTCGATCTCAATAGATATCGAAATACAGTTATCGATCTCCATGGAGATCGACGTATATCTCCATAGAAATCGAAATGCAGTTATCGATCTCTATGGATATCAATGTAAATATTTATGGAGATCGACGTTGATCTATACCTAAATTTTTTTTCTAGTTTGTCCAAATTGTACTTGCTATCAATCGAAACAATGGTTTAAAGCTAAACTTAGATAATTACATCATTTCACAAGTAACTTACTAACACAGAATGCCAAAAAAAATGACTCGATGTTCCAATCGAAGCTTTAACAAGTATGCCGTTCAAAAATCTCACCACCAGTGATCGCCGACGCTACTTCTAAACCCACCACAAATAAGCCTGAATATCGAGTTCATTTTCTCCAAGTATAAACAAACTTTCGCCTAAATATTATATTATTAGATTCTGGTTTTAAAATTTAAGGACACGCGTATCAGGAAAATTTTCTGTGAGATACCCGCACGAGGAGGATCGTGGGGAAATACAAAATTCTCTTATATTTTCTATTTTTTACAAAATAAATCATAAAAATATTGATCTACGTATTCTTACGCTCATTTTAATCACCCATATGACTATATTTTGGAGTGAAAATACAACTGTAAAAATGTCCATTTTTTGAACTAAAAATCCAGTCCATTTTTTGAACCCTAAACCCTAGAGTACTTTTTTGAATTAAAATCCAGTCCATTTTTACAATCAATGAAAATCCAGTTATATTTATGAACTAAAAAAAGGTCCCCCCACAGATCTCAATTTTCTTTCTTCTAAAACCCGGATCAATACTCGGAGCCAAAATTTCCTCCCGGAAATCTCCCCTGCGTCGCTCACGATACCCTAACTGCGCCGCTCCTCCTCGACGACGTTTCGTCCGAGCACCTCCCAGAAATTTCGTAGAGCCACGACCGGCTCCCACGAAAGGATCTACCGCGAAATTTTTGCAGTCTCGACGACGGTTTCTGCTTCCCCATCTCCCGCAGATCGCCGTTTATCTCGCCTAGAATCTCAGGTAACCCCTTTCGCCGATATTCTCATGCCATACAAGATCTGTGTGATGCATTTTCATTTGAGAATTTAGAAAAAATCTACCAGCTTGTATCTATAATGTTTGTTGCTAGTGAATTTCTAGTGAAACTATACGAAATCCAATTGATTGTCTGCTCTTTTGATTACCAGGTCCTCCATTTATTCCAGCAAATTCATTTCTTGAAACAGTAAGCTTCTCATCCTTCAGTACTCATGCACGTAGAGGATCCAGGCTCTCTAAATTTCGGCAGCATTTGAGGCGTAGAAGTTGATTGCCTCTTCTTCTCCTTCTTCTTCAAAGGGCAGCAAATATATAATCTCCATGGGAGATTGGGAAGAGCTTGGCCAAGCTGTGATCATCGGGCTTATCTTCTCATACCTCGTCGCCAAACTAATCTCCACCGTCCTCTCCTTCCGGGAAGACCATCTCAAGGTTGTCCGCGAAAATGACCTGGTTGGCAAAACCCCGGAAGTGGAGCGAGGATCGGAGGAAGCTGAGAAAAACGCCGAAATCGGGAGCTCCTCTTCCGCTGATGGTGACATAGCTAGGGTTAGAGATGATGGTGGGAATTTACTCACGGAAGGGAGCCTTTTAGGGGACGATGATGATTGGGAAGGGATCGAGAGCACAGAACTGGATGAGATGTTCAGTGCGGCCACGGCTTTTGTTGCTGCCACTGCTGCTGACCGTGCATCGGCTAAGGTATCCAATGACATCCAGCTGCAGCTCTACAGTCTTTACAAGATTTCCACCGAGGGCCCCTGCACTGCTCCTCAACCGTCAGCGCTCAAAGTTGCTGCTCGTGCCAAGTGGTTTGCCTACTGAACTTTTTTCTGCATTTCTTGCAATCAGTTGAGAAGTCCATTCAGTTTGGGCTATGGTGATATTTATTAAAAATTTTTAGAAAATTCAGCGGGGAATCTGCCAGCTATCTTTAGTTAGGGAAATGCTCATTGTTTTTGAACGTTTAGATTGGACATGGATATACATAGCTATGAGATGATGAAGCTATTGCTTGTAGAAGTTGTTAGGAAAAGGTGCAAACCTTACAAAAGAGATGCTTTCCACTAGTACAGAGCAAAGTTACATGCTATAATTTGAACCCCAATTGTTTCACTTAGATTGGCCATGAATATAATCATTTTTTGCATGTTGACATATATGTGCATTGCAATAAAGTTAGTTGGTTGTTAATTCTAGTATCTGATTGCATGTCTGTCTATATTTTCACATATAGTTAGGTCAACATCTGTCCCTATAGTTTTTTTCCTGCATGGCTGCATATTTTCACATATAGTTAGGTCAGCGTCGGTCTATAGCTTTTTCCTGCAGGGTTGCATCAACAAATTTCAATAAATATTAGATATAAATTAGAGACATGATGTGTCTTCTATCCTATATGCTATATATTTGGTCATCCTGATCAGCGATCACGTGTTACTTTGCACTATACTTTTTTATTGACTTTGACACATTAAAAACTTTTCAACAGTGGGGTAGATAGGTCGCAGGTGGCATCTCAAGCTACGAACTAATCTCTTCTTTGCTGTAATTTTATATTTGGTTCTTTTTATAAGATTTTTGTAACTTTAGATTTTGTACTTTTTATAATTTTATTGTTATCTGCTAGTTTAAGATCCATCTTTTTAGATAGCCGAAAAGAGAGCCATCTGGATTTGAATGAAGGAAGACACCACTGAAATTGTACTTCTCCAACTTGGTCTCTATCTGTTATAGCCAAGCACGGCGAAAAATATATGCTGGTTCAGCAAGAAAATCAACAAAGTGATGCAAAAAACAAGAGAGCAATTTGAACAGTGTAAGGGTAAACTGAACGTTTTTTCATGATTTGTCGAAGTATTAAGAGGTGGATCAGTGAGTAAAATTTTGTATTTAGCTGGATCTCTCTGAAGCAAGCAAATTTAAAAGGATCATCGAATCACTTTTCTCTTTAAAATAAAGGAGCAAATGAATGGAGAAGTAGAGCACAAATATATGAGACTACGACTAAATACTAGCTGAAAAAAGTAGCATTGATATACTGATATTGACAAAGAACTGTAAGTTACTATATTTAGAAAGTGCACCACTGATAGCTTAAGTTCATTAAGAAATGCATGAAACCTGTGCCCCGGAGAGCCTTGAACATGGATGAATGGTATATTGCGAATCCCTTGAGAGCTCTTGCTTCCAGGACGACGATCTTCGGCGCACCAAGCTCCAGAGGAGAGAGAACTATAGTGATCTGAAAGGCCACAGAGGAGGCGACCGAGTAAAACCATGATTCAAATGGAAGAAATGGAAAGCAAAATTACGCTGTGGCAAACATAATAATGTTCATCCAATAACTTTCGTTTGTATTCACTATTGTATTTTTTTTGCCGATTACAACAAAATAGGCTTATTAAAAAATTCAAGTTATAGCTACATTTATAAAAACTTTACTTCATTTGCAATCACATTTTAGCTAAGAAACTTGTTTTGCCCTATAATGCAGGCTAATTAGTCCTTACAATACATTTAGCTCACGGATCTCTAGCTAATATTATGACTTTGTCATCCACGACTAAAGTTAACATCTCCAAAAGGTTATAATGTGTCTTCTAGACTTTCGATGCTGAAAAGCGAATATAATCCCTATCTTCTCATTTCCTCCCCAAAACAAAACTATCTGCAGTAAACATCAACTAAAGCAGGGGTCCTAACTCCAGTATACATGTCACTCTAAAGCATGCCCAATGAATTACTAAAAATGGACTCTAAAGCATGCTCAATGAATTACTAAAAATGATGGACTAAAATGAAGGGCTTGGAGTAGGGCAAGTAGGAGTTCCGCCTTGGAGAGAAGCTGAGCAGCCCTAAATCGGAAGAGTTACAAAGGTAATGTTGCCCAACTGCGAAATATTACGGCTTACGGTTTACCTGTGGGAAGGCGAGAAAGGAGGAGAAGGATGGGCATAGCCGTAGTAGGAAGATTCGAGGAAGTAGATGAGTCCCTGATTGACAAAGGCGAGGTCTTAAATCATGGTGAGGTCTCCGTCGGAGAAGAAGGATGACCTCTAGTTGCTCCTCAAGTTGTGCTCCATTATCAACGATCCTTCCATGTTACAGGAAATGGAATCCATATTCGTGCATCCTGATGGCATCATCTTCCTCACTACGCCGAAGTTGTGAAACCATGCCAGTTTTTTTAAACATCAAAATCGCCGAGAGAGGCAGAATTAAAGGTGGATGATGGACAAGGGCCGAGGAGGTCAATTGCTATTAAGCTTCTGCGGATGAGCACCAACATTGAGCGCTGACGGCTAAGGACCTGTGCAGGGACCCTCGATGGAAATCTTGCAAAAATTGTAGAGCTGCAACTAGATGTCATTGGATACCTTAGCCGATGCACGATCAGCAACAGTGGTGACAACAAAATCCGTGGCTGCACTGAACATCTCATCCAGTTTCGTGCTCTCAATCCCTTCCCAGTCATCATCGTCCCCTAAAAGGCTCCCTTTCGTGAGTAAATTTCCACCATCATCTCTAACCCTAGCTATGTCACCATCGGCGGAAGAGGAGCTCCAGATTTCGGCATTTTTCTCAGCTTCCTCCGATCCTCGCTCCACTTTCGGGGTTTTGCCAACCATGTTGTTTTCGCGGACAACCTTGAGATGGTCTTCCTGGAAGGTGACGACGGTGGAGATTAGTTTGGCGACGGTATGAGAAGATAGGCCCATGATTACAGCTTGGCCAAGCTCTTCCCAATCTCCCAGGGAGATTATATATTTGCTGCCCTTTGAAGAAGAAGAAGCAATCAACTTCTACGCCTCAAATGCTGCCGAAATTTAGAGAGCCTGAATCCTCTACGTGCATGAGTACTGAAGGATGAGAAGCTTACTGTTCGGAGAAATGAACTTGCTGTAATAAATGGAGGACCTGGTAATCAAAGGATCAAACAATCAATTGGACTTCATTCTCAGATATGGACAGACACAAAATTCCGCATGCGTAAAGAAGAATGAGAAGCTTAGTGTTCGAAGAAAATAAATATAGGACCTGGTAATTGAAGGAGCAGACAATCAGTTGGATTTCGTTCTCAGATCTGGAGGAAGAGGATTCACTGGGTTGCTGGAGGACACACCGGAGTTGGATGTGATGCTCGGTGTAGTCGACAGGAGCAAGCTGCCATAACATGGACAAATCTGTTCGGGCTCGGAGACGAAGGCGTCGACATCGAAGAGAGGAAAGAAGATCGCGCTCACAAGGAGGAGGGGGGGGGGTGCGGAAGCGGAACAAGCGAACGAGACCATTTTCGTTGGTGTGCAAATAAAACAATTATGATGAGGAGGAAACAAAATAAAATGTGGTTTTATGTTTTTTTGGGGTGTGCAGATAATATTGTTATATATATATACATACGAGTGATCGTACACGGGGCCCCCCGTGCGTCCGCGACAGTACCCGATCACGACAGTGCCTTTGTTGTTCTCTCCTGCCCTCGGTTGTACGTGCGACCCACGATGGTACTCCTCAATCACCTATTGTGATCGCATGGAGTGCGAGCAGCGGGAGTATCGTCGTGCAAAACACGTGTGCTTGAGAGCAGGTGAGAATGACAAAGGCACTGTCGTGGCTGCATGGGGGCCCCCGTGCATTGGCACTGTCGTGGCAAGTTCATTTCTTCGAACACTAAGCTTTTCATCCTTCTTTACACATTCGTAATTTTCTGTGTGTCCATATATGAGAATTAAATCCAATTGATTGTCTGCTCCTTTGATTATCAAGTCCTCCATTTATTCCAACAAGTTCATTTCTCCGAACAGTAAGCTTCTCATCCTTCATTACTTATGCTCGTAGTGGATCCAAGCAGTGGCGGAGCCAGGAATATTGGAGCGCGGGGGCACAAGACTCTTAAAGTATGAAAAAAATAACAAATAAAAAACTGCTCAATAAAAAACATTCATTATAAAATAAAACTAACATTAGTACATGAAAAATTCATAAAAATACCGTAAACATTCTTTTTCTTGTTTTTTGAAGGAAGGATACATCTTCTAAATTTTATTTTTTGAAACTCTTGCAAAACATCTTCATCATCAATTGTATCAAACACTTCCTTCTCAATATAAGTAACCAAACAATCATTCAACCATTCATTTCCTAATCTGTTGCGAAGATCTTCTTTAATCAAGCCCATTGCAGAAAATGATCTTTCAACTGTGGCCGTTGCAACTGGTAATGTTAAACACAATGTCAATAGTAAATAAACTTCAGGATAACTCATGTCCTTCTTATGTTTAACCATTTTTTGAGCAAGTTCACTAAGTCCATTTAAATCACGAAAATCTTCATGAGTTGAGACATCATAAAACCAATTTATTAGTTGACTGTCAAACATTAAAAGAGTTCTTTCATTAAACTCTACCGGATAAAAATGAGCCAACTCAATTAATTTATCCTTATTGAAAGCAGCAAATGAATCTTGAGGATTGAAGCAAGCCATGTTTGAAATCAACTGAATATTGTCATTATCAAAACGATCATTCAACTCTTGGTATTGAGAGTCAATCACTGTGAAAAGCAGTTCAACCTTATAAAAATGTAGATTAGACCTCTTTTGAACCCCTCGTTTGCTTCTTGCAGGATGCAAGTAATTATCTTCCATCTTTGGAATCTCTATTTCATATTTTTCACAAAACGTAGACGTTTCAGTGATCAATTGTACAAAAGCACTATCAGTTCTTAGGTCTTGAAGTCTCTTCTTTGTAATATTAACAAAACGCATGGCATTTAATAGGTCTTGATCTTTTCTTTGCAAAGCTTGAGATAACTCAAATGTAATCCCCAGTATTGCCTTCATCATATGCAATGTAAAAGCAAACTCAAAGCAATCTATCTCCTTCAAAACATTATAGGCTCCAGTGCTAGTTTCTCCAAATGAAGTGTCTTCGTTTAGAACATTAAGCAAAGCTTCGATAGAAGCAAATAATGAAATGATACTGAGAATTGTACCATAATGTGAATTCCAACGGGTGTCTCCATGTCGCTTTAAATTCTGTTCTTGATTTATTCCACGTCCTGTCTCAATTGAACCTAAAGCAATGCCTTCATGTATTTTCATAGCTTGTGTTTCTCGAAGAATTGCTTGTCTTTTACATGAAGAACTAACTACATTAGTTAAGATGTGCAAAAAATCAAAAAAAGTATTCATCTTCTTGTGTCCTTTTGCAACTTTAATCAGTGCTAGTTGAAGCTGATGGGCAAAACAGTGAACATAATAAGCAGATTTATTCTCTGCCAATATCAAACTTTTAAGTCCATTAAAACGTCCACTCATATTGCTCGCACCATCATAACCCTGACCACGAATCTTTGATAAACTCAAACCATATGTAGCAAATAGTGAATCAATCGCCTGTTTAAGTGATAGAGCAGTAGTATTTGATACATAAACCATAGCCAAGAATCTTTCAATTACAAAACCATTCTTATTTACATATCGCAGGACAACACTCATTTGCTCTTTAGTTGAAATATCCCGAGCCTCGTCAACCAACAAAGAGAAAAATGAATCTCCAATATCTTTGATTATTGCCTTTGTTGTTAAACTTGCCATTACATTGCATATTTGTTTGTGAATTTCAGGAGACGTCATTTTTGCATTTTCAGGAGCATTGAGCAAAACAACCCTTTTAATTTCATCATTGGAAAGTGAATGAAACTTTAGTAATTCCAAGAAATTTCCTCTGTTCAAAGATTCATCTCTTTCATCATGCCCACGAGAAGCTAACCCTTGTCTTAGAAGAAATCTGATACAGGATACAGTGCACTTAATCTTATACGGTAGTCAATTTCATTTTGCACATTTCTCTTTTCAAAAGCTATATCTATATGTTTTTTTCGATTCATTAAATCTTCGCATGCTACCTTACATTTGTTATGCACACTCAAATTATCTCCAATGTGCATACTCAAACGTTCTTTCTTCTTCCAATTTGAAAAACCACATTGAACAAATGCTTCATGACCACCACCTGTATCTCCAAACTCAAAAGCAAAAAGATAACAAAACAAACAGAAAACTGCGTCTTTTGCTTCACTATATTCCAACCATTGAGCATAAATCTTTTCTGTATACCATTTTGCACAAAATCTACGAGCTTTGTCTTGAGTTGTAGTCTTAGTAGCAGGATACTCTTTGAGAATTGGTTGGTTTGGGCCTTTAATCAAATATGATCTTCGAATATTTTCTCTCTCAAAAGGGTCTTTAGAGATACTGTAAAGCGGAGGCCTTAAACCTGGATCAGATATTGGAGTTGAAGTTGGAGTTGGATTTGGCGTTGGAGTTGGAGTTGGAGTTGGAGTGCACTCAAACTCTCTTTGCCGTTTAGTTCGTACAATGAACTTATCCATTTTCCTATATGATAAGAAAAAATTAATTTATAACCTGAATATAGCTGAATACGTGTTTAAAAATAGGTGTTAAATTATATCTTACCTAAATCTATACCAAACTGGATTAAATCACAAACCTAAATCTATATCTATCTCTATATAATTTATATCCTACCTAAATCTAAGTGAGGAAGAAGAATTGGAGTTGGAGTTGGAGTGCACTCAAACTCTCTTTGCCGTTTAGTTCGTACAATGAACTTATCCATTTTCCTATATGATAAGAAAAATTAATTTATAACCTGAATATAGCTAAATACGTGTTTAAAAATAGGTGTTAAATTATATCTTACCTAAATCTATACAAGAAGAAGAAGAAGAAGAAGAAGAAGACGATGATGACATAGCCAGGGTGGGAATTTACTCATGAAAGGTAGCCTTTTAGGGGACGATGATGATTGGGAAGGGATCGAGGGCACGAAACTGGATGAGATTTTCAGTGCGGCCACGACTTTTGTTGCCGCCACTGCTGCTGACCGTGCATCAGCTAAGGTATCCAATGGCATTCGGCTGCAGCTCTACAGTCTTTACAAGATTTCCACCGAGGGTCCCTGCACTGCTCCTCAGCCGGCAGCACTCAGAGTTGCTATTCGTGCCAAGTGGTTTGCCCACTGAACTTTTTTCTGCATTTCTTGCAATCAGTTGAGAAGTCCATTCATTTGGGGTGTGATATTTATTAAAGAAAATTAACAAAATTCAGCGGGGAATCTGCCAACTATCTTTAGTCAGAGAAATGCTCAATGTTTTTGAACGTTTAGATTGGACATGGATATAGATATTGGTGTATATAATGGAGCTCTTGAGATTCTTTTTTATATACTGAAAATAGTATTTCATGTGAAGTTCTAGGTATACTAGCTTTGTGGAACTCACACAAATCGTAAGCTGTAAGCTGGTGCATTATTCTACTTTTGGGCTCAACATGTATTGCACATTATTGTGAGAGCCGGATGCTTCATATCCTTTTTAAGGCTAGGAAAAGCTAAGCGGGGTGTGCACCCACCATTCTTTGTTCTTCAACGACATCTCAACACCTACAGTGAGGTTTTCTTACAAGTTCATGCTGGTATTCCTTAGATTAGATTAGTGCATTTTTTTCTCATCTATTTCTGAAATCATGAAGGGGAGTCTTGGCGCACCAGTTGAGGTGTTGCCTTGTGACCTTGATGTCACAAGTTCGAGTCCTGGAAGCAGCCTCTTGCAAAAAATGCAGGGTAAGTTTTGCCTACATTTCACCCTTGTGGTGAGACTCTTCCCCAGACCCTCGCTCTGCGGGGATGCTTTGTGTACCGCGCTGCCCGTTATTTCAGAAACCATGCGAGTGAGTGTATTGCATAGAAGATTTTTTTTTATTAGTTTGGAGGTAGGTCCGTTGGGCCTAACCGACCACAAAGCTTCAAAGTTGTTTACATAGGAAATAGTTTCAGGGTTTGAGGGTGCAGTCAGTTAGATTGAATAGGGCTGTTGGGTCCTCCGACGGGCATTGTTAATGTTAACTCGCCGAAGAGGAACTTCATCATCATGCTTTCTTGGAATGAGACACTGAGTGGTTGTTGTAGGGTTGCCAATGGTCAGCCTATCTCCTGGTATATCACTTTTCTTTTGGGCCATGTTGGTCGTTAGAATTTATTTTGACAAGGAGGCTTTCTTTCGGGAGACCTTTGAGCTATTCCATCTCTTTTAGGATCGGGAGGAGTTTGGATAGTTGTGCTTTACTAACTTCTCCACTAATTGCCCCATCTTCATTTTTATTGGTATCTCAACAACAACAAAGAACTCTTGAAGTCTAAGTTGGTAAGTTTAGACTTTTCTTTTGAATCACTCATGGTGCATTTTTTGCCGAGTCCAAGTTGATGTGCATCTTTTTGGCAGTGCAGGGTGATGTTGCAGTAGATTAACAAAAAATGTTATGGCAGATATAAATATGAAATTTAGTACTGCGATTCAACCATTTTTACCTTAGAATTTCAAGATTTAAAAGTGAGGCTATCTGTTGCAAGCAATTGAAAATATGATATCTATAACTTTTGTGTCTTACAATCTTGAAACTCTAGTACAATAGTAAGAAGAACAATAAACTATGAACATGATAATACTATAGCCAAATTACTTGTAGTCTGTAGCAACATGACAAGTCCTCCTTTTTCTCACCTTCTACTTCCTTGGAGGTCTTTATTTACCATGGGGCTTTGAAACCGAAAAGGTAAGGGAGCGGAAGAGTGGCTGATTTGTGTTGAAGGAGTGTGGGAGAGGAGAGGTCATGGATAGTTCTCTAGGTTTAATGACTTGACTTTTGGTTGAAAGTGGGGAGAGGAGTCATAGCAAGCTAGTGAGTGGAGTGGGCTTGACTTGGTCCAAGAGAGATGGGTTAGTGGCTTGGATCAATGAGGGCTTGGTCCAAGTGAAAGTGGAGTCGATTTGGACCAAGGAAGAGGTTGACCCGGTCCAATTCAATTTCTCGTCAAATAAAACACGAGTGACTTTTGAGATTTGAGCATAACTGCCATATTTAGTTCTTTGTTTAAAATTACTCGCAAAAACATATTGTTGAAGAAATTTGTGCCTGTTTGTTGGCTGCACAAATACCAAAGGTATTATATTTTTTTAAACTTCATTACCTGTTGTTTCGACGATCTAGATTACCTACACTAAATTGCAACCTTAGGACTCATGTTTATGGTAGGTCATATTTTCTTCTTTTTAGTGGCTAATATGGTTCGTTGCTTTTCTTTCTTGTATCCTTTGTGTTAGCATAATTGGATATTAGCTGATAAAAATATTTTGTGATGTACAAGGAATGCTTGGCGAAAACTAGGTGCCATGCCTCCAGAAGAAGCCATGCAAAAGTATATTGAGATTGTGGAGGAGCTTTTTCCTTCTTGGTCGAGTCGTTCAAATATGGCAAGATTACAATTTCTCGACCATTTAAATATCTTATGGTTATTGTCCTTCTGTACCTTTTACTTTCTTTTTATTTATAATGAATGGTTTTTGTACAGAAAAATAAACATGAAGATGATGCCTCTTCTAGTTCAGCCGTCCGAGGAACAATGGGGCCAGTTTTCAGCAGTTTAATTCTAGAGGAGGGATCAGAAAATGATTTGTAAGGTTCTTACTAATAGCCATTTTTTGTCATGCTGTCTTAGTTTGTAGTGGAGTTGATGTTACTTACAATATGGGTGGATTCCCACCAAGGTAAGAGGAATACAAAGATACCCTTTCGGGGAAAGTGCCATATCACAAGGGTCTAGTTATTTGTTGTCTTTATTATATTTAATTTAGGATATTATTCTCCTTATTACACTTGCATAGGAGATTATTAAGGGAGTGCCATGTAAGGGTCAGTGATCCATCTCCTATTTTGTCTAGAGTCATTAGCCTTGCTTGGGCGAGAAAACCATCCTTGAGTTTATATTGGCCAGTGTATATCTCTGAAGTGCAATATTAATGTGTTTTTAATGTGCATGCTCATCTTCCTCCCTCCCCAATATTGAGCACGTATCAATTGGTTCGACCCACCCTAACTGCCTATTGTATCTGCTGTCGGGATCCAGCTCACAGCACCGTACATCACTCCTTACACTTGCTTCTTCGAGATGGATCAACTTATCGTCTTAATGCACTCTAGTTTCAATCGCATGGATAGTCTAGATGGACCAAATTCTTCGAGAGGATATCCCTCTATGTCATGATGTCCCTCACGATGAATAACTTGCGGCCTAATGGCTTCCCGAGGACGAGGGTTCCTAATAGGATCTAGACTATCCACTCTAGTGAGGATTCCAAATTGTTCCCTATGATCATCAAATTGTGCGTCCATTTGATCATAGCGATTATCAATTTTTTTTAGAAATCGGACATAGACATATCGATTTTGAGCTAATAGTAGCTTGGGTATCTAAAGGAAGAGATCCTATCATGGTATGCCTTATCACCTTACCACTACAAAGCATGCAAATACCCCTAACTTGGGGCTCTGATACCACCTCTGACGCATGGTAAAGTGAAAGCCGTGGGGTGAATAACAAAGAGAACTCCAATGAGTGTATGCACGTGTAGTAACGATGAGGATATCTAGAATGATTGCTATGTTTATGCAATAGTCCAACATTCACTTGCAATGATCCTGAAAATATAAATGTAATTTACAAACACGCACAATCAAGAGTAGGCTTTAAGTAAGACAACCAAGATTAAGTGATAATTAAAGAGTACAGTAGTTAAATACTCGGCGAACACACCCTTGAAATGGAACAAAAGACTAAGAAAAATTTCTACAATTTGTAATCCCAAAGAGTATAGTTTCCAACAAAATATTCAATACCAAGTGTAGGAGCTTCCAAATCAGAACTTACATAAGTAATCAAGACCAAATGATGCACTCAGCTGCAGTTTAGACTTGGACAACAATGTTGAGGCGGGTATGTTGCTAAATCTGAGATTTCCTGCTCTTCCTTTTATGCCCGAGTGGCCTTGTGTTGATTGCGAGGGGCGGCGGAGTTGAAAAGTTCCAACAAGGACTGTGTTATGTGCTTATTTTGGCCGACGATCGATGGAGGCAGGGGGATACAAGGGGCAAGCCCTAGAATGGAGGTAGAGGAGAGAAAATTAGAAGAAGCTTGGGGAAGCGGAAGAGGAAACGCTAAAGGAGGAGAGGGCTTGAGGGAGAGAGAGAGGAATTTAGAAAGAGGAAGAAACTATTTCATTCATTCATTGATTTCTTACATGACAATGCCTCCTTATATAAGGACTCAATGACATGGGCGTAAATACCGATACAAAGAAACTATGCGAAATATTAAAGCGCATAAAATGCTACGACACACATAACTTTACTCGACGCCTACGATATTGAAAGACATGATACACTTGACTCGATACAACATGACTTGATATAAAAATACTCTAATACTAGATAACCAATGGCGTGGGATCTATAACAGACTGTTGGCTGTAAGTTGGAGTGTTGGATATCAGCACTCTTGCAATCGACTGACGCTGGAGCCGACCAATACCTTGGATAACAAGGAGCGAGGATTGGAAGGGAATCTGAGCGGCGGAATAGTAGTAAGGAACTCCCAACGTTGTCGTCGGTATAAGCAGGGGGTGTTGCGATGATCAAGCAGGCGACGACGAGTCCGTGGATGCACAGAAAGTGTCGGTCCAACTGTCGTGACGCAGTTCTGTAAGAATCATTGGCTGGAAGTAAAGGCGCGCCTAAGGCTCAAGGCTCACCAGGCTCAGAGGTTTGCGCCTTCATGCACCTTATTTGCGCCTTTGGAACATAAAAGACACGCCTGAGTGAGATTTTTGTTGTAATTTTTTTTCTTCAAAAATAAAGAATGAAATAATATAAGAACTCAATAATTTTTGATTGATTTAGTGTTTATGAAAGATAATTGTGCATTAGGACTTAGATATGATGCAAGTGACCACATTGATTCTATTTTTTAAGAGATATAAACGATAGTAATGAATGATTAATTAGTAGAATAGATGAAGAATCTGATCGAGAAGAGGAAATGATGTTTGATGCTGATTATTTTAAATGGATGTGGTTGCGCCTTGCCTTCGTCAGACGCGCGCCTGCGCCTTGCGCCTAGGCTCCAAGACTCCTTTGCGCCTTGGTGCGCCTTGCACCTTTAATAACTAAGGCTGGAACTCTCGTCCCTCCTTTTAAGAAGGACCGACGCAGGCTACCAGAGAGAGGGAAAATGACCTTGAGTAATATTCTCCCGCCTGGAACCATAGACGGGCCTCAATAAATGATTTGCTGCGAGAAACAGGGGCTCTGTGGCTGCTGCTACACTGGAGAAGCAGAGAGGCATCTCCTTCTCACCCCAGGACGATCGACTATCCAGAAATCACAAGCACGAGCTGTTACCCAACAATTTTATGCAGTTTCCAATGGTTGTTAGGGAGAATTGTAGGCGGGGAAAGCAGTTTGCTTGAGACAGGCAATGGGACTCACAGATAATTGGAAAAGTTAATGGGAAATAGGCTCCGACACATATTCCACTGCTTCGACACCTTAGTGATCACAAAATTAGGAAATTCCACAAGTTCTGCAATGACCCAAAATGTACTACATAACAAGTATTTATAGGTTCCCACATACATAACATATGATTGTGATTGGCTAAAATGACAACATACAAAAATACACAAATAATGCATAGAAAATATAAAACACAGATAATACCCGTCGACGCTCTAAATGCGATGACGGTTTTGAATCGTCCATACGACAATCCCAACCCCTCCTATGACGAGTGTAAACCCGAACGGGCTCCGATGTGGGTCGGACCGTCCGTGGACTATGGTCCCCATCACCGGGTCTCATGTCTCGCTACCCCTTACTCAACTGCTACCAAACCCTGCTTTTACTTCCAAACCACACCACCCGCATCTTGTTCCACAATAGAGATGAAATCTAGCCCCCTTTCAGTACCATGGCCCTCATTGCCACTATATCCATTGCAGTCGCATCTTCCACCTCAACGTGATCCTCCGTTCCAACAATGCTTCCTCGATACCATCCATTTCACCTTTAGTCTCTGTCACATCACCATTTCTTCTTTGACACTTTGTCAATTCAGGATCCTCATTCCACTAACAGCGTTGGAATCATGCCCGACTACAGCCACTTCCCACTGTATTGATTCTCTGCACTGCAAAAAATGTTAAAGAACTAGAAAAATTATTCCAGATTTTTGTTACACTTCGATGACGAAGGACTTTTTTCTAGTCACACTACCTTGGAGATAGGCAATATGTCCGAAGGGATGCATGTCGTACAAATTTAGCAAGGAAAGAGGAGGAATACTAGGAGACCCTTTCAGAGAAAGAGCCGTGTCATAGGATTTGGATTATGATTGAGTAAATAAATAGGAATACAATTACTAGTTTTTTTTATATTTAGTTAACAATGGTATTCTCTTTATTGGGCTCTATTTAAGGGAGAGCAATGTAAGGGTTAAGGATATATTTGCTATTTTCTTTAGGGTCATTGATGGAGATCGACCTTGCCACATTGGGCGATTCATCATTATCGACATTTTTTGGATCGTCGGATGGTCGATCGGAGATCGTGATCGCGACCAGCTCGATTTTTCATATTATTATGTATTTTTCTTTTATTTTTTTGAGTTGTATTTAAAGAGTTAGACGAAATTACTCATCGGGCTATCGTGACTGTTGAGTTTAGTTAACATAATTCTCCTCCCTCTTTATATCACCCCCAGCAGCCCAAAGAAAGGAGGATCGAGAAATTAGGTTTGAGAATTGTACCTCTCGGCCCTGCTACGCTCGATACCGTTGTTTCCGCCTCCAGGGGTGCCGACGCCCCCTTTTGTCGCCTCCCCTGCCTCCAGCGCCTTGGTTCGTGCCTTCCTCCGTCTTCCCCGTGCTCCTCGACGCCATGTGCCGCCAGTTCCGTCCATAGGATTCTGTCCAACATCCATTTTCCTCTTTGGATCCACCTCCGACCATCGTCCTCGTCCTTGAAACTCCTTGCAGCCCCTGCAACCGCCGCCAGCCTTCCCCTTTCATTCCCACAGCCTCCCCACACCCTCCACAACCTCCACCAGCAGCCACCCCTAGCCCGATTTTCTCCAAGCCTGATTTTTCCCTCCGCCAGTCCCCAAACATCCGAATTTCACTATTCCTCAACCCCCCGCCCCTTTCCAGTCCATCCACAACCACCCCACATCCTCCCTGCACCCTCCACAACCTCCACTTGCCCTACATCCATCCCCAAGCCTGATTTTCCTCTCTGCCAACCCCCAAACAACATCTACACCTCCATACAACCACCCACCACCTTCAACATTGAGTACTTGTTGAGTTTTTACATTATAGTTTCATTTTCTCTGCATTATACGGGAACTACTTGTATTCCTTGAAATTATTGAGCTTGTATTTATTTGACTCATTGCTCTCTTAATTGTGCATCGTCTATTTACCTGCATTTACTTTCAATGCACTCTAAATTAATCTGTAACTGTTGCATCATTGCATGTTTATTTCCATTGTAATATTTGTAGTCAATTGCGACACCTGCACAAGATTTTAAAATTTATTTATTTAATTAATTGTGCGTCGGGAAAAAAATACTTGCATGATTGAATCATTGCATGTGCATCACATTAGGGTTGTCCTTTGTTAGTTCATTGGATTGCGTGTATGTTTTCATGTCATTCGAGGGTTGATCATAGCTTCATTTGTGGTTGTCGTGTACTTTGCTTGTATTGCATTTAGGGTTTGGGCATCATAAATCCCCCACCTATAGTTTCGTCCTGCTTCAGTCATCCACCTTGTGCTGGATGAGGAGACCGACCCTCAAATTTGTATTGGCGAGAGTATCTCTTGATGTGTAATGTTATCATTCTTTAGCTTTCATCTTGTTCCTCCCTCTCTCAACCTTCAAATGCATAACACTTTCGCTGATCACAATCTTGTGAAGTTTCTTCCTATGCTCCCTGTGTGTGTATACACTTTCTTCAGTTTTCATCTACTTGTATCTTAGTAAGATGTGTTTTGGTTCATGGTGTGGGGTCATTTGATGTTCTACTTTATGGTATGGGAGGCCATTAGTGACGGTTTTTTGGGTTCCGCTTATCTCTTGCTAAGCTTGTTAAGAGACAATAAGGTAAGCACGATAAGTGAAGAGATATGAGTTTAGTTGTTTTGTTGGTCGAAAGGGATGATGTATGTTCAGAAATTGTTTAAGTGAGGCTTTAAGTTGAGCTTTGTTCACAAAGCCGAGTCACATGAATCTCAGTTCAGAATGGCGAAACCCAGGAGATGACATAACTCACACTCTGTTACCATCGGTATGGTGTTTTTAGCATGTCTGTTAATCTCACCGTGGCTGCTGGCCTCAGGAGAAGGTATTCTATCAATGACAACATGACCCATTAAACCAAGATAAGTGGATTAAAACTTACACGGTAAAGCCACCCCAAGCGAAGTACAGTGAGAATTAAATTTTTGGATTTAAGTGGTGGGCTTAGGAATTTTGTTGATTACCTCGTGCGAATCTGCTCTTGACAGCGACCAGACTTAAGGGTCTTCCCATTTAGCCAAAACTTACTATACTTTGTAAGTCTGGTTTACATCATTTTTTTATTTGAAACATTATAACAATTAGTCTATGCCAAAATATTTTGCGAGTCATTTGAAGTTTTAGAAATCCGCCGGAATAATTCTTATAAACATCAGTAATAGCGGCGTTTGTTGGGACATTCCCTCGAACTTTACATAATTATACCGGATGAGGTCCTAGGATGGGGAAATACTGGATGATAACTAAATGCAGACACAATATGAATCCGGCAATTTTTAATTTCGAATAATTATTTGTTTTATAAATCAAAATATATGATAGACCACAATAGTTAAAGCTTAGCAAACAAAGAAACACGTGAAGTTGTATAAATGTAAGAGAACTCGTAATCAAATAACTCAAATAAATGGGAACTTACAATGCTACAAAAATTTGGTAACAAAGATTACAAATAGATATGCCTCAAGTAGCGAACTAACAACAAGATTGAACACAAAAATGACAACCAACTCAAAGACTTACACAACTATGGCGTGGAGGGTTTGGTGGGGATCCAATAAGTCTTTAGTAGCCGGGAATGAGACCAAGGACTGTTTCAGGGCCTCCAAGATGAACTCAGAGTATAGGGCAGGGCTATGGCATAGTTGGAAAAGAAGAAACATCCTCTGGATGGGGTTTGCAGGGGCTGGATGGGGTGATAACGGAGGTGGGGGCTGGGTTTGATGAGAAATGAAAGTGCCCAGGTGCTGGACAGGCTCCAGAACAAGGAATGGGTTCAGAAATGGGCCTTTCAGGTGGCTGTAATTAATTCCAGGATGCTGGAATATTATGCTGGGAGGGGAAATGTCCAGGAAAATTAATACCCAGGGAGTTCTGGAGGCAGGGAGGAGTGCAGGTGAGGCTGGGAAGTTTTGTTGGAGTATATCAGTTGCGGTGGAGCACGAACAGCAGCAGGTTAGGGGTGATTCCAGCGTCTGGGAGAAATTCCTAACTCTCCTGAGCAACAGCTGTGCGGCAGTCAGAGGACTGAAGGGTTCCCATGTAGTTGTCGGCTATTTGCGAGGATAGGGGCACGGTTTGGATGTGGAGCGGGGGCTGGAAGTGGGGTGTGTGTGGCTGGCTGCAGGAAATGAGTGAGGCTCGGATGGGGTCTGAGATTGTGGACCCACGTGGGGGGTGCTGAATGGAGGAGTGGGGGTTCAGTTAGGGGCTGGAAATGGGGCTCCACATGAGATGATGGAGAAGTGGGGAAGTGGGGAAGTGGATAAATGGGTGGAGGAGAAAAAATAGGATAGTAGCCTAAACTTTAGGAAGGTGGAGTTAGTGGAGTAGTGGGGAGGTGGTTATATGATGGTGGGTGGGTGGGTGGGGGGGGGGGGGGGGAGATGACCACTGGAGGTGGTGGTCGTGTCCGGAGGTGGTTTCTAGCGATAGCTGGAAAACTGAAGTTGAAAGGAATTTTGCAGGGTGGTGGTGGAGGGGTTTTGAGGGGGTGGTGATGGCTTGGTGGAGGTCGCCAGAGGTGGTCTCCGGCGATCGTCATAAAACTCAAAGTGGATGGAAATGGGAGGGTGTTGATGGCCGATTTTTTGGAGTATGTGGAGGAGGTTTGTAGTAGGAGAGGGCTGACCGGCTAAATGGAGAGGGGAAGGGAGGGATACATTCCAAGCATCGACACCTGGATTACTGGCTTCGACACCGGGTGATCGAAATGAACAATTTCTTCTTTACTCCAAATTTCAATGCCTTTTAAATGAGCCCTCTATACCTATTTATAGACTAAGGGTCCACCTGGCTGTCATGATTCTCCGATCATGATCCTTCAAATACATGAAAATAAAAATAAGAAAAATAAAAAAAATAACTAAAATTCATGGATCGTCGATCTGCACAAAATGTACAGCTCCGATCATCATGTAGGGCTATGTGTGTTGTGATCCCCATCAAAAGGTACTGGTAATTTTGAAAGATACAAGGGATGTTATTACAATTCTGCAAAGTACTAGGAGAATTTTTCCTCCGTAATATGTATAAATATGAAATTATGCCCAATGTACTGTTAGAAGGAAAAGGAAATTTAGTTGATCATGTAGCTGCTTCAACACATCATCGTTCTTAAAAAAATGGAAGCTGAATTGATTTATGTTTCCTTAAATATCTACAGAAGGCTAGATGCAATTCACATTTCGGCTAGAGAAGGAGAAGTTGATGGCTTGTTAAAAAGCATCGAGACTGGTGTTTCAGTGAATTTGAGAGGTCAGCTATTTCTGACCTTATGCTCTTCTTTTTATTCAAGGCTGTGGATATTATGTCAATAAGTTTGATAATGATTCTATTCAAAAATATCTCTTAGCAAAAATATCTCTTAGCAAAAATATCTCTTCGGGTCTGTATGGTCGGACAGAATTTGGGCCCTGAAATTAGAATTGAAGGTTTATTTTCATTGAAGTTGGACTCCAATTTCAATTCTGAATCCTCAATTCGGTCCAACCAAACATACCCTAATTATACCGAAGCTCGAACTTGGTTAACAGATATTGCATCTATACTTTCTGACACTCGCTTTATCTATGTTCTGGTTTCAATTTATTTTGAAATTTATGTTTCCAAAATCATTCCTATGAAAAATGTTAGACTTTCTGGTTATTATGAGGAAATCACTTCTGTTAACCTATGTGGCAGACATTTATGCATTATTTTAGATGTTTTTGGGGAAGAGTATGATTAGATAGATTTGGGGGTTTCATTCTCTTGCTAAAGAGTTGCTATTTTAAATACAAGTTGGTGACGATGTTCACTGTACACCATAACATTATGTAGTTTTATTACAACTCTATATGTACTGTAACAAACGTCTGGATTAGGGATGTTTAAGTTTTTTTGTTTGTTTATATTTTGTAGGATTTATTTTGGTGATTGTGAAAAGTTTTATCCACTATCTAGATTTATCATGGTTAATCCTTTAGTTCTGTAGAATATTTGGTGCTGATAGAGGCCAAGAATAGATCTAGTTTGACAAAGAGGTTCCCCCAAGTATTTTATGCATGATAGTACGACTAAATAGAGAGAGAAATAATGAAAGTGCAAAACTCACTGCACTTTCCTGCAAATTCAGATCAGACATGTAATTTGAGCCAAGCCTGGCGAGAAACGATGATACAATTACGCACGGCTGTCAAACTTCGATATTGCCTCTCAAGTATTTTTCCCCTCTCGAGTGTCATTTTAGTAATATAGTCTCTAGCAAGTCCTCCCTTATATAAGGGAGAGTAGCGAGTCTTAGGAGGATGCCATGTAGTCTCTAGCAAATCTCTTTGAGAGCGATCCTTATGTGGAACCATTTCCCCAAGTGATTGGCACGAGCATGTCACGAGGTTGTATTTTGACTTCAATTAAGAAGCAAGTTACTGTTTTCTAATTCCTTTCAACTGGCCCGACCTGCCGGTCTCGGTCGATCGCTGAGCTACACGATTTTTAGGATTTCAGAAAACCCCCCAACCAGTTCCCTCACCCCTTTGCCAAGAGCTACATGATTTTTAGGATTTCAGAAAACCCCCCAACCAGTTCCCTCACCCCTTTGCCAAGCCCGAACATGTGTTGTTCGCCTTCAACTTTATTCTTTTATTGTTAGTTGCAATCTACCACCATCTGCGTCTTTGTTGTGTTGCATCATTCTAGGGCATTTGCTAGGTTTCCCCATTACTGCACCGTTAGGTTTTCATAGCATAGAGACACGATCACTACCCCACACTGCATCTGATTTGGTATCAGGGCGTGGCAAATATTTTTTTGCATTTTTGAATTCTAATAGGCGCTTTGCATTAGAGTTAGGTAGCGATCACATTATTCATTGATTTGCAGGTGTGCATGCCTGTATCATCATTTAGATAACCCTATAGATTCATCCCGTGTGACTAAGTGATGTAGGATGGTCCTATGGGGAATAATGGATGAACCCTAAATGCAGACACAATACGAATCCGACGATTTATACTTATAATAATTATCATTTATGAAATCAAACGCATGAAAACACATTAGAAGAAAAACTTCACAAAAGGAAGAACACGTTATGTAGTATTAATGAGAGAGTACACGAATCTTAAGCAACAAGTGTTACGCGCACGCGCCTACTGTTTTATTATTGCTTTTCTTTAAATGTTTTAGTTTGATGTGAGCCCCCCCTCCCTATATAAGGAGGTGGTTTTGGGGAGTTAGGGCATCTTTGGATCATTAGGGATTTGAGCTCTCATTTGAGAGAAGGCTCCTTGGAGGAACCAGCCTCCAAGAGTTGGCCGGAGCTTGCTCCGGATTGTATCCGTTCTTCATTAATTCAAGCATTCTCCTTCTTGTTCGTATTAATTGGTCCGACCTGCCGCCCCGCCCGCTAAGGAAGCCGCCGGTGTTCATTATCTCGCATCGCAGCCTGCCTCGCGTCCCGATTCCGCCGCTGCTCGCGTCCAAGGCGTCCCTGTTTCCGTTAGGTCTTGCGCCTGCTCCGCCGATCCAACACACGATGCCTGCTTCGCTCCTGTTCGCCCGATCCAGCGCCCGATCCTCCACCTGTTCTCCAGCGCCTGCTCCGCTCTCCAGCGCACGACCAGCGCACGACCTGTTCTCCAACGCCTACTCCGATCCTCCACCTGTTCGCCTGCTCCGCTCTCCGCTCTCCAACGCACGACGCCTGCTCCGCTCCTGTTCGCCCGATGCAGCGCCCACTCCTCCACCTGTTCTCCACCTGTTCTCCAGCGCCTGCACCTGCCACAGCACCAGCCGCATCCTGCTCTTCCGCATCGACCTTCCGCTGCTCGCGCCCTTCCCCGACTTCGGCACTCTCCTGCCAACCCCCAGCTCGGCGCAGTCGTCCTCATATGCCAAAGGGCCGTATGGAATCCCGCGTCGAAGCCCTCGAACATTCCCTCGCCACCATCAACGCGCGTCTCGAAGCACATACCGAGCAGTTCTCCTCGATTCTGACCATGCTCCAGAACTTACAGCCCAGCCAGCTCTCAGGGCCTCCTGCCGCCTCTGCTGTGGGATCCCCCAGCACTACGCTCCCCGATACACCCGAAGTGGTGGAACTACCTACTCCACCGTACCGTGGACCTGACATCCCTACGTTCAACGGAACTGACCCCCTTGGGTGGATTGCCTGCGCGGAACAGTTCTTCGACATCCACCAGACCCCTCCGGCGCAACGGGTCTCCACCGCACCTGCCACCTCCCCTACCCCGGCCACCAATGATGGGTCCTCGCAACAACCGGCCTCTCCCTACCCATCGCCTGTCCAACCAGGAGTACAACGACTTACGAAGCAAGGGCCTGTGCTTCCGCTGCAAGCACCCCTACTCTCCCGGTCATGAGTGCCCGGTGAAGGAGTGTCGAGTCCTCATCGGCGACGACGTGGCCGCGCTCTCCGCCGCCGACTTTGACGCCCTGCTGCATTTGAGAGAAGGCTCCTTGGAGGAACCAGCCTCCAAGAGTTGGCCGGAGCTTGCTCCGGATTGTATCCGTTCTTCATTAATTCAAGCATTCTCCTTCTTGTTCGTACTAACAAGCAAATGAATATTAATACTAACCACAAGTGGTCTGAAAGCAAAACTTACAAAGAGATATAATGCAAATTAGGAAAGTAATCACTAATTCAACATGAAATAAAAGACTCCTAACTTAGTAAGCTTACATAACTAGGTTTGTAGAGGGCTTGGAGGGTTTTCCCAGGCTGGAATCAAAGTAGGCGCTGAATTCTAGGCTCACAACGGTGCCGAATTCTGGGCACAATGGTGTTGAATGCTGCTGGACAGCACAAGCCAAGGCTGAAAAAAACTTCCTGAAGACTGGCTATAGCTGTGGGAAGAGTTGGGGGCTGTTGGCGGCGGGCAGGTATAAATGGGGGCTCGGGACAGCCCAGAATAAGAGGCGGCAGTACTGGATGGGAGGGTTGGTAGGCGGTTGAACCCCAAACAGTGGCGGGAGGGGCGCCGGCGGAGAAATGGAGCGGAAAAAACTGCAGCTCGGGAGAGTTTGGGAGCAAGGGAGGACAGATAAATGGGGAGTCGACCAACTGGAATGGATTTCCAGTATCAAATTTAGATATTACTGCTCCAGAACCTATTCCAGCAGCAAACCATGGGCTGGCCGGCCGTGAACTGGACGTTGGGGATGAGAGGGGAAGTGGGTTCGGTTGGGGTTGAATGTGAGAAGGAGTGGTCGGCTGCTGGAATTGGAATAGTTGGGGCTCGGCTTGGACAGCACAAGGTGGATCCACGTGAGAATGTTTAGAAGATAGTGAAGGAGTGAAGGAAATGGGAGATGGGGGGGATTTTAGGGGAGAGTCCAAAATTTTAGTATAGCGGGGTTTGTGGGAAGGTGATTATGGTAGTTATGTTGGTGGTGGGGATGGTGGCTTGCCGGAAGTGGATAGAGTGGATATCCGGCGGGGGTGGTGGCGGACAGAGGTGGTTTCCGGCAATCACCGGAAAATTGAAAAATAAAGGGTGCGCGGGAGTGTTTGTGGCTAGTTTTTGGAGGGAGGGTATAGGGAGGAGGTTGAAGGCTCCCGGCTGGAGGTTTTGAGGAGGCAAGTGGAGGTATCCTGCTGTTGGGGGTGGGTGGGGAAAGGGGCTGCCGGTTGGATATTGTGGGGGATGGAAAGGGGAAGCCCGTTCGTGATTTTGAGGGGGAAAATGGTGGGCACCGGCTGCTGGATTGTGGAGAAGAGGACGGGCCGGCTAGTATGGGGGATGAGGGGAAAGGGGTGGCCGGGAGGGAGGGGAGGGATAACTTTGTGTTGCACTTGGATTTTGGCTTCGGCACCGGGTGATCGGGAGGATTCTCTTCTTCACTCAAACTTTCAATCCCCTCCATATGAACCATCTATCCCCTATTTATAGACTAAAGGGTCATCATGGACGGTCATGATTCTCCGATCATGGCGGCTCTCAAAATACTTGAAAATAAAAATCAGAAAAATACAGAAAAATAATTAAAAATCCCGGATCGTCGATCCACATAAATGGACGGCTCCGATCGTCGTGTAGGCCTATGCATGTCGTGATATCCATCATTAAACCTCACAACCAATGAGAAAGTCTCCTTATAATCTCAATACCCCATTGCTGACTGCTGAGTGAACACCGTGTGACTAGCACCATCATTTATACACCCTTCAAATCTTGTATATTTTTGCTGGAGGCGGGGTGGTTCGGTCTGCTTCATTCTAGATTCAGGAAACGTAATGAATTTGAGAACTTATCGGGTTCCACTGTCTGAAAATCGACCTCGCCTCAAATCGACTAGTTCAGTGCAAAAGTCGGTTCAGGGCATTGATTGGTTTTTATGCGCACTCCCAGATGTTTTGATTCATCTACGCAATGATGATCAAATGATCAATGTCACACAATGAAGCATCTCATCAAAAATAATCAAGATGACAAAACTATGAAATCAAGGGTCAGGAATGAGATGTTTTGATTAATCTACGCAATGATGATCAAATGATCAATGCCTCACAACGAAGCATCTCATCAAAAATAATCAAAATGACAGAACTATGAAATCAAAGGTCAGGAATGAGATGTTTTGATTCATCTACGCAATGATGATCAAATTATCAATGCCGCACAACGAAGCATCTCATCAAAAATAATCAAGATGACAGAACTATGAAAGTATATAAATATTAATCAAACATGATTATGAGCCAGCCTAATAGATTTGATCAACATCAATCATTAGAATCGCGATCAAGACCTGAACCCTAAGATCAAGGGTCTAGATTATCTCAAAGAGGTAGGAAACATGATCAAATGCACATGAAATCATAAAAGAAGTTAGGTTTTAACGTAGACTAACATTACCGGGGAATCATTTCAAATTCGAGATTCTTTCATACTTTAAAACTATGCAACCCTAGTTTTCTTATTGATATTTTCTTTTCTCCTTTTTCCTTTCCGGCCATTAATCACCGATTTTTTTGCTTCTTATCTCTCTTATGTAGATAGCGAGGGCAGGACGCCGTTGCATTGGGCTGTCGATAGAGGCCACTTAAAGATTACCGAGATACTACTTAGCAGAAATGCAGATGTGAATGCTAAGGTACACATTACATCAAACATTATAAACTGAAATAAGCTTAATATCAAACATTCCAATTTCATATTCTAGTTAACATTATAATATATATAAAGGGCCAATTACCGGAACCTTCCCTCTAAGTTTGCTAAATTACAGGTTGCACCCCTCTTCCTTTTGAAATTACAAAAACCTTCCCCGTGAGCTTGCATCCCCCGCTGAAAATTTAATCCAAGGGGATATTTTTATGCATGGATGTTATAAAATCTAAACTTACTGGGTAGGTTTTTGTAATTTCAAAAATATGAGGGATGCAACCTGTAATCTTAGTTATTAAAGGCGCAAGGCGCAAAGGGGTCTTGAAGCCTTGGCGCGAGGCTCAAGGCGCAGGCGCGCGCCCGACGAAGGCAAGGCGCAACCACACTCATTTTAAAAAATAAGCATCAAACATCAGTTCATCTTCTTGATCAGATTTTTCATCTATTCTACTCATTAATTATTAATTATTATCATTTATCTCTCTTAAAAAATAGAATTAAGTGGTCACTTGCATCATATCTAAGTCTTAACACTCGATTATGCTTCACATACACTAAATCATGCAAAAATTATTGAGTTCTTACATTATTTCTTTCTTTTTTTTGGAAAAAAAAAGTTTGCAACAAAAATCGCCCCCAAACACGGCTTTTATGCTCCAAAGACGTAAAAAAGGCGCACGAAGACGCAAGCCTCTGAGCCTGAAGCCTTAGGCGCGCCTTTAACAACATAGCCTATAATTATGTTAACTTCGAGGGGAAGTTTTGGTAATTATTCCTATATATAACCAAGCACACTATATGCTAAGGCAGATTGACATTATTTGTTTAGTCCCACATTAGCTAGGTGAAAATATATTGATAGTGCGGAGGGCTTGAGCTTTCGGGTTGATCGATGAGTTTGACCGCTGAGCCCCCTTTGATTTCCGCTCTATCAACAACAAAAGTTTATGGAACATGCCTGTAATTGTGTGATTAATTCGTTGCTAACGATCAGGACAACGAAGGCCAGACGTCGCTGCATTACGCCGCGGTATGCGAGCGAGATGACTTTGCCGAGCTGCTCGTTAGACACGGCGCTGACACGGGAATGAGGGATGAGGATGGGAATTCCCCGGGCGATCTTTGCAGTTCCCCTTGGAATTTTTGATCTCTCTCTCCCTCTCTAACTCTCTAAACTGTGTAGTTTGATGCAGGATATATATAAAATAAAACAATTAAACTGTGGAAACAGTCAGTACTGATAGAGTGATATTTAATCTGTGGTGTACATATCAGACTTGTTTCTGCCTCCTCAAGGCTATAACTTAAACCCTGAAAGTTTATTTATATTTCCTGGTAGAGAAGAGCCCATTTTGTTCTGAGGCTAGTTTCTTGCTATTTTGTTTTTGATGATCAGTGAACATGCCACGTGTTTTTTTTATCCTTTATATATATTTTTATTTATAAAGCAATAGTTTGGTCAATTTTGTAGTGTGATTCTTCGCGGTATCCCAATTATTCAGGGTTGGATTTATAAATCTTTAATTTTCATTTGTTCTTCTAGAGTGCTGTTGGCAGAGATTCAGATTCGTTCGAATATTTGAATTCAGACTCGTCCCAAAATCCTGGATTCGAATTCAAATTGGGCAATGTTATAAGCAGTCCTATAATCGCTAAACGCAGTCCATTGATATTCGCAGTCCAATGAATTTAGGTGTTTTTAGGACTGAGAATAATCATTTTAAGTGTTTTTAGGACTGCGAATAGCCACGTAGGAATGCTAATAACATCGCCCTTCAAATTTGGGCTTGGATTCGAATTTGAATTCGTTTCAAATGAAGGACCGAATAGAATTTGATCAGATGGCTAGAATCATTTTCATATATAATATAGATATTGTTATTTTTTGTGAATCTTGGTAATAGAGACAATATTATTCGGATACGGATTCAAATGCCGCTCGAATTCGTATTTGGATTCGAATCCGAAAAATATAAATTTTTATCGAATCTTCACGAATCGATTCCTGAATTATTCACGAACTATTTGATTTGCAAACAATCCTAATTACAGGGACCTTCACTCTGGATGGAAAATGATAAGGCAGGTTGAAGTATTTTTTGAGGTTTTCAAGTTTACCCTTTTTGCAAAGGATGAGGTAATCATACTGTAAATTTGGAAAAATCGAGTTAATATAAAGAGTAAATTTGGTTTTCTTAGCTGATTTTATAACTTTTCAGCATCTCTAATTTTTTTGGGTGATTATTATCGGCACTTCACGTTTGGCTATTAGCACTCAAAATTAGATTTTTTTTCTCCTTTTCAAACAACTAATCACAAATGAGTCTTTTTTTCGCTTCCTTACTGTTTTGCCCGTTCGCATTTTGGAACTTTTTTCCGGCTCTCCATGAGTACTCTTCCGCTCGCCGCCCACCGGTAAATCTACCGCCTCCTGCTCGCCTCTTCGCCGGCAAGGCTGCCGGCTGCTGCTCGAATCTTCGCCGGCAAGGCTGCCGCTCGTAGCCTAGGGTCCTTGTAATTATGCAAACTCTCAGTCGTGATAATTAACCCTTCCTATTAATTATTTTCGGTCTCTCTCTTAATCTTTTGATAATAGCTCCATCCATTTGTCTTATTTGTGCACATTGTAAACTTCATTGTTAATGTTATCTTCAATTGGGATAGATGTTATTCTATTATGTAATGAATACATTTTGGAGGCAAGTAATTTAAGCTCTGTTTGGCGCAGCGGTGGCGGTCACGAACATGGCGGTTAATATGGTTATGAACTGTCGTTCGTGGACGTCCGATCTCACCTAAGGAACTTCATCCACTTTTATGTTCAAGACTAGTTATCTTTTCTTGGTTGCGGTCATGACCGCGTTGTCATACCAAACATACATTCTTTGCGGCGATTTTTTTTATCGTCGGAGCAAAAATGTCGCGCGCCAAACGGAGTCTTAATTCGCTAGAACTTTTGATGAAATATTAATGTCGGTGATGAAAAAACTTAAGTCTGATGTATACTTAAATGTTTAATCCATGATGTTATGGGGGAATAAATGTGATTTATAGCTAAATCCACAATGTTTAATAGTTCTTATATTAATTCCATATTAATTATTCTAAATGTATTATTAGACATATAAAAGAAATACCTTATTTTAGCTCTCATAAATCAATAATTATTTACTTATTTATCTCATTATCTAAAATTTAAATTTATTCATGATCTAAACATCTAAAAAGTTGAATGATTTCCATTTACAAAATTGAGTGCTGTATTATTGAAAACTAAGTCAAGATTAAACAATGTGAAATATATAGGCCTTCGAGCGGTTTGGTTTGGTTTTAAGTAAATTCAAAATCGAACCAAATAGCCTCGATTTTTACACACCCAAAACCGAAATTGAACTGTAGCTGATCGGTTCATTTTTCCGGTAATCAATCAGAATGTCAAGAATTGCTAATTGTATAAGTATTCATACATAAATGCTTAGAAAGATAACAGTGAGATGAAATGAAGCAAAGAAATATGTTTTTTTATTGAGACATTAAATCAAACACTTTTGTTGCAACATAAATATTATTGGAGAGTTAATGTGAGTGAGGGAAGTTAAGTAAACAACATGAACATCTTTGCTACTAATGAGTAAAAACAGAGCGGGATTGCGCGAGGTAGGAAGCCAGGAAGGACCGAAGGAATTAGGGCTCACGAGTCACGGCTCACAGGATAGGAATTCACGCTCTTGTTGTAACTGTCTTGATTGTTTTAATTTTTAAGGCACACTGCGATCAAGCTCACGAGTCACGGACTCTCTCTCACGGTTCACAACCTAATTATGTTACAAGACGGTCAGGACCTTATAATCACTACCGCCGACGAGCGGAGAGCGGTGGCTGATGCGGAAGAACGAGCGGAGATGTCTCAGATGCTTCCCGAGTAGATTGTTTGCCCTTTTTGTCCACCATCAATGCTTCTTTCTGGCTTTTCTTGTTTAGATTTTTTAAATTCCTGGTAAATTTTGCTCTCAATTTATCTTCCGACATCCATCTTTTCCCCTTCGATTCGATAAACCCATGTTGTTTTTGCCTCTTTATCAATTGATTTCTCGCAATTTTTTTTACTCTTAAACTGATATAATCGCTGTTGAAACCTGCAACAAGTCTCTTGAGTTCGGACCCACTGGGGGTGTAGCCGATGCTTACTTCTCCCTCACTAGACTCTCTTGACGGTGGATGTGAGAATATGAATAGACCCAAGGCTGAAGCGAGGAGGTCCCGCCACACACCCGGAAGATCTCAGAGAGCTTCCCCTCCCAAACCAGAGCTCAACCGGGCACCTTGGAGGGCACTAGCAGCCGACCAAAAATTAGCCTGGAGGAGAGGATTCTCTAAAATCGGATCTCCTCCAAGGTGCCCTTAAGGGTCTATTTATAGATTTTTCTAGGCTGGTCTGCAAATAACATGAATCTGCCTTTTAATTTTATTAACCGTGTAACACCTCAATTTATTTAAAATTGGTTTTGGGGTGCGATATAGAAATTGGGGTGCGGTTAGGGGAGTTGGTCTGCGAATAGCATAGCTTTGTTAGGTTTAAAACAAAACCTAACTCCCCTCCCCCTCTTATTCCCGATTCCCCCCCCCCCCCCCCCCCCCCAGCCGCAATCTCTCACTCGATCTCCCTCTCGCCCTCGTCTAGGTCGGCCGACCAGCGCCCCCTCCCTCTCTTGCTCGCGTGGCTCCAGGAAGGAGGAGGCCGACACCCTCCTCTCATCTCTTTCTCTCGCTCTCGTTCGCACAGGAGCAGCCCCCCCCCCCGATCTCCCCTCTCATCTCTCCCTCTCGTCGCCCTCTTCCTCCTCCCCGTCGGCCTGAGACAAGGAAGCCGAAACCCCCCTTCCCTTTCTTGTTCTGCTGCTGGAAGGAGAAGCCCGACTCCTTCCTCTTGGGTGCTAGGACAGCCGCAAGCTAAGGGAAGAAGCTTCCTCCCTAGGGTTCCTTCAAGGGGAAAATCACAACGTTGAAGTTGTGCGCCATTCGGAGAACGTGGAAGCTCCGGAGCAAGCTTGGACGCCGTTTTCCGTGCGCGGACAGCCGCTACGTTCGTTAGCCGTCAAATCCGGGCGCGTCTCCATGGTTCAGAAGCGACGTCTAAGGGTAACGATTCTCTTTACTCTCATTTGGACACGTTCTAGTCCGTTCCTTGCATCGTTGAGGCCCCCTACCCAAAAGGGTGAGGTCGTGGCCTCCGACGGGTCGATTCGTGTTATCCCCGTCAAATCTTGCATACATGTAGAGTCCATACGTGAAATGGACGTAGGCGCGCTGTGTGAAGCCCATCCGAGATGGTTCGTCCAGATTGGTGATGCTTTTTGGTATTATGCGTGCCGGGGAAAACTCCCTGCAGATATACTGCTTCGTAGGACTAGAGGGTGCTACTGCATGCGCAGCAACGCCTGGGGGTGTGCCCCGGGAAGCACCCGAAGTTAGAAACAGAAATGGAGTTTCTGTTCACTACCGCCGGCGTTAGCGTTATCGCCGGGCGGTAGCTCCCAAACTTGGATCTGGTGAATTTTGGACGTTCTGAGGCAGTGGGAGTGCTACTGCATGTGCAGCAATGCCTGGGGGTGTGCCCCGGGAAGCACCCACAGCTAGAAGCCAAAATGGGGTTTTGTTCACTGTCGCTGGCGACAGCTCCCAGACTGAGTTCTGGTGATGTTGTTGTGCCCACCTGTTGAGAGGACCTGAGGCCTTTGTGCCCGACCCGTGAGGGTGTCCTGGTGGATGACTTAGCGGCCCGTAGGGCCGGCTAATTGAGAATACCTGGGCTGAGGGAATGCCATACCCGCTATTCGTGTTGTACAACGAGAGCTGTGAACAACGGGCATTTGGCGAACCTGAAACCGCACCATTGCAGCACCTGATTAGTGAGTCTCGTACAGCATGTCGGGAGGCAATGGGAAAGAGTCTTCGGACTACGGTATGTTCACAATTAAAGCACGGGAGAGCCCCGGTATTCGGGCCACCGACTTTAGCCTCGAAGGGCAAAGCCATCAAGAGTGGATGGTGGTGGAAGGCGGAGTACACCAAAGAGTGCCTGAGAGCACGAGACGTGGGGGCCATTCCCACGTTTGTGATTGTTGCATATGTATGAACTGTTGTGGGCTTTGCTAGTCGCACTCTTATATATATATGCTGCGGACACTGTTTTGCAGGGATGGTTAGAACTGCCACCCCCTCGAAGGGGTGGGGTCGGTACAATTTGGTCAGCTTTAGCTGACCGTTGCTCTGTTTTGCCACCGTTTTTGGTGGGCTTGTTGTACAGGTGCTGGACCGAGCAGGAACATAGCGGGCTAATAGCGGGCTGAAGCCCTGGTGCTGCTGCGTCCCTTGAAGGCCTTTTGTTGTTCTTTTACTTTTCATGTATGGCCGGCCTGCGCGCCGATGTTGGTAAACTATAAGGCCGTCGTGCCTCTATTGTTGTGTAAACACATTTTATTCCTATTAGTAGAAGTGGACATACCCGGGTTCGGGTTCGTGGTGGTTTATATATTTTGTCTCTCTCTTTTGCTTCCGCATAGAATGCTCTGAGTTAGGTTCATTGTTTAGAGTCGTTCGATATTTCAATTAAGTGACGTTCCCGTTTGTTTGGTAGTATATGGCGTGGGGCCCCGGCCGGACCTTCTGTCATATGCTTCTTAACGGATGGGGGTGTTACAAATTGGTATCAGCTTCTAAGGTTTCCGTATCCTTCTAAGGAATTCGTGGACGAATTCTTTTAAGGGGTGGTGAGCACGTGTGTGCACTACCGTCGAGACATAAAATAAACCCAAAAATGTCCACTTAGGAATAAAATGTAACAACAAACCAACAATAATTGCATGATCGTGGAACCTGAGTGTTCCTTTTGTTGTTAGTTGCGGCTGTGCTGTCGCCTAACTGTGTGTTGCACTCGTGTAGGGCACTCGAAGTGCAGCGGGACCGTCGCGTCCCCGTGACGTGGCTGAGAGTAGCGGGTCCGCTGAAGCCCCTACAACTCCGTCTGCTGAGATGGTTCGGCTAGTTACAGAAGCCGTTCTAGCTGCGTTGAATGGCCAGCCTGGAAGGCAAGGTCAACCGCTGGTGTAGGAAGTGGCCCCAGAGCCACTAAGAGCGGAGCAGGTCCCCGTGAGGCGTGTTCCTGAGCAGCAACTGAAGCACTTCCTTGGATTTCGACCTCCTCCGTTTACCGGGGTTGAATCCCCAGCTGAGGCCGAGGACTGGTTGTCGCATGTGGAGCGAATTCTGACAGCGACACAGTCGGATGAAGCGCAGAAAGTGACCTTTGCTTCTTACTTGTTGGAAAAGGAAGCCAGGCGGTGGTGGGATGAGGTAGAGAAGCGCCAGTTCGCGGGAAGGCGACTGGTTGATGTGCCGATGGAAGAGTTCTCGAAAATCTTCCTGGCAAGGTATGTGCCTCCGTCGCAGCAGATCGTGATGGAGAACCAGTTCTTGGCTCTGACGCAGGGTAATAGACTGGTTGATGACTACCTGTACGAGTTCACCCGCCTCGGGCGTTACGCTGGAACTTCTTTCGATGACGAAGGGAGAAGGGTGAACAGGTTCTACGGTGGACTGCATAGTGAGTTGCGGTACCTTCTGACAGGGCCGTTGACGCAGGGTTTCACGACCCTCGTTGGTTCTGCCCGAGTGCTTGAGCAGGACATGCTCAGGGAGAAGGGCAAGGTGGCTGCGGTCGAGGCAGTGCCGGAGGGCAAGGCGCCGAGTGCGTCAAAGATGCGGAGGTTGAGTCGCTGGAAGAAGGCTCGAGTATCTGGGCCAGCTCCCTCTGCTTCGGGCGCGTCGTCTAGACGCGGCCCGCTCACTTGTTTCACTTGTGGCAAGCCTGCCCATTTCTCTCGGGAGTGCCGCAGTGGGCTCCCAAGGCCAGAGAAGAAGACTGGGCCAGCTTATTCTGAGAAGGGGAAGGCGGCTGAGTCCACTGCCTCCCGTATGGCTCCCCCGCAGCCCAGAGTCTTCAATCTTGGTCAGCAGGAGGCTATCAAAGCCAAGGACGTCGTGACAGGTATAATTTAAGATACAGTCCTTACTATTTTATATACCTGTTTTATTATTCATGCTAACCCTGTTTAGCGGCATAGGCTTTGTAAATGTTTTAGGCGTTCCGGCGAGAGCGCTTTTCGATACTGGAGCTTCGCACTCCTTCTTATCGTCGGACTTCGTCCAACGTATTAGTGCGCCGTCGATTGCTTCTGCAGATGGACTGGAGGTCCTACTGCCGAATGGATATTCGATGCGTGTGGAGAGAAGTTGTTGCGTGAAGGTTCTAGTCGGAAGTCAGGAGTATGACCTGAAAGTATCGTTACTCCCCCTGGTTGAGTTCGATGTAATTTTCGGCATGGATTGGCTGTCGGAACAGCGTGCGTGCATCGATTGCGCCACCAAGGAGGTGAGGTTTAGGCAGTGTGCCGATCGTGAGACGGTCTTTGCGGGCATGCGTGGATCGAGCAAGACGCTGATGTCTGCTCTCCAGGTGTCCAAGGCAGTGCGACAGGGAGCAGAGTTATTCTTTGCTCTTGTGGAGGCTTCAACGCCGATGCCCAGCCTAGCGGATGTTCCGGTGGTTTCAGAGTTCCCCGATGTGTTCCCGAGCGATCTCCCCAGTGCTCCACCGCAGCGGGAGATAGATTTCACGATTGAGTTGGTGCCGGGCGCTAAGCCCGTAGCTCGCTCGCCGTATCGTATGGCTCCGAAGGAGTTGGCGGAGTTGAAGATGCAGTTGCAGGAGCTGCTTGAGCAGGGTTACGTGCGTCCGAGTTCCTCACCTTGGAGTGCACCGGTCCTCTTTATCAAAAAGAAGGACGGTAGCCTGCGGCTTTGCATCGACTATCGGGAGCTAAACAAGCTGACCGAGAAGAACAAGTATCCTCTTCCGAGGATAGACGACTTGTTCGACCAGCTCGTTGGTTCGACAGTATACTCGAAGCTGGACTTGAAGTCCGGCTATTATCAGGTGCGGATCAGGGAGTGCGACATCCCGAAGACTGCCTTCAGTACAAGGTACGGGCAGTATGAGTTCACCGTGATGCCGTTTGGGCTGTCTAATGCGCCTTCGGTGTTTATGGACTTGATGCACCGGACTTTCCGAGAGTACCTCGACCGGTTTGTGGTCGTCTTCCTTGACGACATACTGGTCTACTCTCAGTCCGAGGAGGAGCACGGTGAGCACCTGCGAGTAGTCTTAGAGGTTCTGAGGAGGAACCAGCTGTATGCCAAGTTCTCGAAGTGCGAGTTCTGGCTACCTTCCGTGGCGTTCTTAGGCCATGTGGTTAGTGGATCGGGTGTGGCGGTAGATCCGGTGAAGGTTGTGGCCATCAGGGAGTGGCCTGTTCTTTCTACTGTAGCGGAGGTCCGTAGCTTTCTCGGGCTGGCCGGCTATTACAGGCGCTTCGTGGAGAACTTCTCACGGATCGCGCTGCCTCTTACGACACTGACACGGAAGATGCAGGAGTTCATTTGGACGCCCGCGTGTGCGCAGGCTTTCGAGGAGTTGAAGCGGCGGCTTACAACGGCTCCGATCTTATGTTTGCCTTGCGGCACGGAGGGCTACGAGATCTACACCGACGCTTCTGGGAGCGGCCTTGGCTGCGTTCTGCAGCAGCATGGCAAGGTTATAGCGTATGGCTCTCGCCAGCTGAAGGTGCACGAGCGAAATTATCCGGTCCACGACTTGGAGTTGGCGGCCGTGATATTTGCCCTGAAGCTATGGCGGCATTATGTGTATGGCTTGAAGATCGACATCTTCACGGACCATGAAAGCCTTAAGTACTTGTTGAATCAGAAGGAGTTGAACATGCGACAAAGAAGGTGGATGGAATTCCTCGGGGATTACACCTTCGAGATACACTACACACCCGGGAAGGGGAACGTGGTCGCTGATGCTTTGAGTCGCAGAACTCCAGCTCGAGCAAACTGGTTGCGCATTCATGATGAACGTTTAGTCCTGGAGTTGGAAGCCTTGGGTATTACCTGTGTTGATAGGAGTGCTAGTGCAAATGCATGCCTGAACTGGACGGAGGTGCAGTGTGACCTCGCGGACAGAGTTCGGAGAGCGTTGGAACTTGATGAGAGCATGAAGCGCTATGCAGCGGAAGGGCCAAAGTTCTCGGTTGAAGACGGTCTTCTGCGGAAGGATGATCGTTTGTGCGTCCCAAAATCCGGTACTTTACGAGAGGAGTTGATGTATGAGGCTCACAATACCAAGTACTCAATCCACCCAGGGAGCACAAAGATGTACAAGGACATGAAGATACTGTTCTGGTGGCCAGGCATGAAGAAGGACATAGCCCTCTACGTGGCAAAATGTCAAACGTGCGCGCTAGTGAAGACCGAGTGCCAACGGCCAGGAGGTTTCTTGAAATCGTTGCCAATCCCGGAGTGGAAATTTGATGATATTTCCATGGATTTTGTGCACGGTTTGCCAAAGTCACTGCAGAAAAATGACTCTATCTGGGTTATTGTGGATCGGTTGACTAAAGTTGCACACTTTATCCCGAATCAGAAGAGCGATCCGGTGGAGAAGCTAGCAAAGATGTATGTGGAGAACATCGTTCGATTACACGACGTCCCTCGCAGCATAGTTAGCGACCGTGATGGGCGGTTTACGTCCGGTGATTGGAGGCATGTCCATCGGTTATTGGGCACAAAGCTCAAGTTTAGCACAGCCTTCCATCCGCAAACGGATGGGCAGACCGAAAGGACAAATCGGACGATGGAGGATATGCTGCGAATGTGCGTTTTAGACTTCGGGCAGCGTTGGGAAGATCACTTTTACATGGTAGAGTTCGCCTACAACAACAGTTACCAGGCGAGTATCCAGATGGCCCCGTACGAGGCATTATACGGCAGGAAGTGTCGTACTCCGTTAGCGTGGGCGGAGACCGGTGATACCAAGCTGCTGAAGCGCAAGGAGGTCGTTGATGCGAATGAGTCGTTACAGACCATTCGAGAGCGGTTGTTGACTGCCCAAGACCGACAGGCGAAGTATTACAACGCCAAACACCGGAACGTGGAGTTCGCGGTTGGTGATTGGGTGTATTTGAAGATAAAGCCTTTCAAAGGAGTGTCGAGGATCCGACGCTTGAAGAAGCTGAGTCCGAGGTATGTAGGGCCATTCGAGATCACCGAGCGCATCGGCCAAGCAGCTTACCGACTTGCCTTGTCGACAGAGCTGAGTGGGTTGCATGACGTCTTCCATATCTCTGCGTTGAGGAAGGCGGTGCGAGAGCCCGATGCTGTGTTGGAGGCCGTTAGTGTGCCGGTGGAAAGTGGCCTAACTACCAAGGTGACTCCGGTTTGTATTATTGATGCTGATATTCGGCAGTTGCGGAGAAAGGCCATCAAGATGGTGAGAGTCCGTTGGGACAATTGTGGCCGCGAGGAGCTCTCTTGGGAGCCAGAAGAGACCATGCGCGAGGAGTACCCTGATTTGTTTACTCAGGTATGACGAATTTCATTTCGTTGATTGTGCTTTAAATTTCGGGACGAAATTTCTGTAAGGGGGAGAGAATTGTAACACCTCAATTTATTTAAAATTGGTTTTGGGGTGCGATTAGAAATTGGGGTGCGGTTAGGGGAGTTGGTCTGCGAATAGCATAGCTTTGTTAGGTTTAAAACAAAACCTAACTCCCCTCCCACTCTCATTCCCGATTCCCCCCCCCCCCCCCCCAGCCGCAATCTCTCTCTCGATCTCCCTCTCGCCCTCGTCTAGGTCGGCCGACCAGCGCCCCCTCCCTCTCTTGCTCGCGTGGCTCCAGGAAGGAGGAGGCCGACACCCTCCTCTCATCTCTTTCTCTCGCTCTCGTTCGCACAGGAGCAGCCCCCCCCGATCTCCCCTCTCATCTCTCCCTCTCGTCGCCCTCTTCCTCCTCCCCGTCGTCCTGAGACAAGGAGAGCCGAAACCCCCCCTCCCTTTCTTGTTCTGCTGCTGGAAGGAGAAGCCCGACTCCTTCTTCCTCTTGGGTGCTAGGACAGCCGCAAGCTAAGGGAAGAAGCTTCCTCCCTAGGGTTCCTTCAAGGGGAAAATCACAACGTTGAAGTTGTGCGCCATTCGGAGAACGTGGAAGCTCCGGAGCAAGCTTGGACGCCGTTTTCGTGCGCGGACAGCCGCTACGTTCGTTAGCCGTCAAATCCGGACGCGTCTCCATGGTTCAGAAGCGACGTCTAAGGGTAACGATTCTCTTTACTCTCATTTGGACACGTTCTAGTCCGTTCCTTGCATCGTTGAGGCCCCCTACCCAAAAGGGTGAGGTCGTGGCCTACGACGGGTCGATTCGTGTTATCCCCGTCAAATCTTGCATACATGTAGAGTCCATACGTGAAATGGACGTAGGCGCGCTGTGTGAAGCCCATCCGAGACGGTTCGTCCAGATTGGTGATGCTTTTTGGTATTATGCGTGCCGGGGAAAACTCCCTGCAGATATACTGCTTCGTAGGACTAGAGGGTGCTACTGCATGCGCAGCAACGCCTGGGGGTGTGCCCCGGGAAGCACCCGAAGTTAGAAACAGAAATGGAGTTTCTGTTCACTACCGCCGGCGTTAGCGTTATCGCCGGGCGGTAGCTCCCAAACTTGGATCTGGTGAATTTTGGACGTTCTGAGGCAGTGGGAGTGCTACTGCATGTGCAGCAATGCCTGGGGGTGTGCCCCGGGAAGCACCCACAGCTAGAAGCCAAAATGGGGTTTTGTTCACTGTCGCTGGCGACAGCTCCCAGACTGAGTTCTGGTGATGTTGTTGTGCCCACCTGTTGAGAGGACCTGAGGCCTTTGTGCCCGACCCGTGAGGGTGTCCTGGTGGATGACTTAGCGGCCCGTAGGGCCGGCTAATTGAGAATACCTGGGCTGAGGGAACGCCATACCCGCTCTTCGTGTTGTACAACGAGAGCTGTGAACAACGGGCATTTGGCGAACCTGAAACCGCACCATTGCAGCACCTGATTAGTGAGTCTCGTACAGCATGTCAGGAGGCAATGGGAAAGAGTCTTCGGACTACGGTATGTTCACAATTAAAGCACGGGAGAGCCCCGGTATTCGGGCCACCGACTTTAGCCTCGAAGGGCAAAGCCATCAAGAGTGGATGGTGGTGAAAGGCGGAGTACACCAAAGAGTGCCTGACAGCACGAGACGTGGGGGCCATTCCCACGTTTGTGATTGTTGCATATGTATGAACTGTTGTGGGCTTTGCTAGTCGCACTCTTATATATATATATGCTGCGGACACTGTTTTGCAGGGATGGTTAGAACTGCCACCCTCTCGAAGGGGTGGGGTCGGTACAATTTGGTCAGCTTTAGCTGACCGTTGCCCTGTTTTGCCACCGTTTTTGGTGGGCTTGTTGTACAGGTGCTGGACCGAGCAGGAATATAGCGGGCTAATAGCGGGCTGAAGCCCTGGTGCTGCTGCGTCCCTTGAAGGCCTTTTGTTGTTCTTTTACTTTTCATGTATGGCCGGCCTGCGCGCCGATGTTGGTAAACTATAAGGCCGTCGTGCCTCTATTGTTGTGTAAACACATTTTATTCCTATTAGTAGAAGTGGATATACCCGGGTTCGGGTTCGTGGTGGTTTATATATTTTGTCTCTCTCTTTTGCTTCCGCATAGAATGCTCTGAGTTAGGTTCATTGTTTAGAGTCGTTCGATATTTCAATTAAGTGACGTTCCCGTTTGTTTGGTAGTATATGGCGTGGGGCCCCGGCCGGACCTTCTGTCATATGCTTCTTAACGGATGGGGGTGTTACAAACCGCACCCCAAATTGGTCTGCTAACAGCCTAACTCCGCTGTTCCGAAGGGCTATTTGCAGCCCACCAGGGATATCAGGGTCATTTCCCCCTCAAGTCATCCTGGGCGAGTGGTCCGTGAGGGCACCACTCGCTGGGCACCCGCCTAGCTGGGCGAATGCCCCACGCTTCCGTGCGAGTGGTCCGTGAGAGCACCACTCGCCTAGCCCCTTCTCTTCCGCACCTTACCCCCACCAAACCGGGGGTACTTCCACCTCCTAGCCGAGGCGAATGATCGGGCTGACCCAGGTCTCGCCATTTGGCTTGAGGGGCCCACTCGGCGAATACGGGTTGTACAATCGCCGCTCATCTTAGTTTCTCCTTTATACCTAATCTTTATTTATTTTCTGTTTTTTCTTTTCAATTTCAGTTGATTTGCTGGAATTATGGATTTTCAATCATTTCGGTAAACTGCACATTGATATAGTAGTTGTGGTTTCAGAATCCGGGTAATGACCCGGGATTTTTTCAACACCATTGGAAACGAAAGGGATGCTTTGAACACCAGTCCGATCGGTTGGTGGGGCATTTCCACAAACACCTTTTGCGCGGATTTGCTCCATACTGCTTCCATATTCCAGCTGAGGGTCGTGTCCTCAAATATCTTTAGCAGCCCGTTGGTGATGGTTTCTTAATGCATCCATGCCCGAGTGATTTGCCGATGCAGTGTTTCATTAAGAGGAACAAGAAGAACCCAACCTTCTATCTCTACTAAAAATGGTGCTTTTAAAAAAATTGCTGTGGAGTTAACAAGTATGAGCGTCTTTTAATCATTCAAAAAAAGTACGGTGCCAACGATGTGACTAGTCAAAACTGTGGTGTCTTTAACAGCTCCCTTAATTTATTGTATGATAAAAATTTTAGGTGCAGATTAATTACAAGCTATATTCTCTCTCATACCCACCTCTTCCAAAATCTAGTGACAACTTCTTCCGCGCTCCTCTCTTCTGAGAATGCCTCACATGATTCGGCCGCTTGTTTCTCGAGCTTAAATCCAGAGGTTCCATCTCGGTGTAATGAAATTATGTATATAAAAACAGAGGTTCCATCTCCTAAATCTATACTCGAGCTTAAATCCAGAGCCCGACTTGACGCCGGTGGTCCGCTGGAATAACTATTGTCATGATGAGTTACCTTGGGAGGGGGAGCTCTTCATGTGTGAGGAGTATCCCGAGCTATTCTCACTGGCATGATAAGTTATTGTTTTATTTTACGTTTGTTTTGCAGGTTTTGATTGAAAGGAATTGGTTTTGGTCCAAAACCAAAAACTCATAGGTTTTTATTTTGAACTAAAACTCAATTCTTGTGTTCGTTTTCAGGAGGGTTTTCAGGCGCTCTCAAGTGCTTAAGCATCAAATCCTTCTCTTGAAATTTCAATTCTTTCGTTTTTTTTCCAGTCGAGTGCTAACTGGGATGACCTCTGCTTAGGTACGAAGGTGCTTGCAGGAGAGATGTTCGACGGAGGAGTCAGGCTGGAATAGCTCGTCGGCGATCGGATCAGTCGGGCTGGAAGAGAGGAGGTTATCCTTGGTCGGAAGGAAGAAGAGATGGAGTTCTCCTAGGTTGCCGCAGCCAGAGCAATCGCCGCCTCCTACTGTGTAGCCAGATCAGACGCCTCCTCCTTGCGTCGCCGGAAATAGGGCCACGCCGGAGGAGGAAGGGAGAGGGCGAGTCGCGGTCGGGAGAGCAAGGAAAGGGATTTTCTCCTAAAACCGATGAAATGAGAAAGATTTTTCACCCTTAGATTATTTTCTGGAAGGATCCGACCTGGTAAATTTTGGAGAAAAACCAATTTCCTTAAATAAAGGATCAAACAAACGACTGTGAATGAAATTGGGTTACCCAAGCCATTCATTCTTACAAAACCTATGAAATGGATAATTGTAACCCCCAAATTTTATTTCTAAAATCATTTTTGATTACTTATCTCTATTCAACTCCAAGTATGTTTAGATATCAAAATTACTCTTTTCCACGAGATTTCTCTACATATGTATTTGGCTTGTCGCACCCAATGTTAACCGCAACCAAGAGCTCAAGGGCTTTGTCCATGTTGTCGAGGTTGATGAAGCCGTACATGAGGTTGATGAAGTACAAGAGGTTGATGAAGACATTAGTGAGTGGAGGCCGTGATGGCGTCTCTCCCGACATCGAGAGCACGGTCGATCTCAACTTCGAGGCTCAAAGACCACTCCTCGATCAAGCCCACGTCTCCTTCCTCTCGCCGCCTTCCTCGACGATCCTCTCCGCCCCAAACCCAACTGGATATCATCTACGACGTGATCGCCATGAGCCGGGCCCCCGCCATTGCTGCCGACTTTAACGTCAGCTTCAAGGACGAAGGAGGTGTCCGTACCGCATAACTTCGAGGAGGAAGGAGGGAGGAGGTGTTCGTACCGCCGGAATCGAAGAAGGCTCCGTCGTGCGGCTTCAGCAACAGGGTAGCGACAGGAGCGGTGTGGTGACTGCTTAGAGATTGGGGTCTTTAGGGTTGCGGTTAAACTAAAGAAAAAGATTTTTTTTTAAACAAAATAGGGTGCGGATAGCAATATGCAGATTGCTGTTAACAATCACCTATAAATTTGTCATATTAATTCGCATTGGGCCAAAATTGTATGCGTAGATATCAGGATGTTATCTTGAAGTGTAAAATTATAGAATTATTTAGTCATTTCATATCATTTTATATCTAGATGTAGGTTACTTTTAACTGCACATTAGCATTTTGAAAATCAAAATTGATGGAGTCACTTTCTTGGGATTTTGAAAGATGTAGGGTCTGTTTGGGAGAGCTGCCGCGGATTGAAAAGCTGCTGATTGAACGTAACATTTTATATAGAGCTCTTTGTGAAGCTGTTTTGATAAGCTACAAACCGTTTAATAAATGGTCTGTGTATAAGTGCAGATTGAACAGATCTAACTCTTTCAAATAAACTGTTTGTTAGAACAACTTTTTGAGAGCTATTTTTTTAAACGAAAATACTGAAATATAAATAAAATTAAAATATTATAAAACATGTGACATACGAATAAAAATATTAATTGTTCTCAAACATAAGTATGTCTAAAAAGTAAATTTTTTCTATGCGGTCATTCCACATCTTCCAATCTTTTTTGTTTACCTGCGTGATAAAAAAATTTGATATTAATTATACTTTTGAATATGTTGATTTCTACAGTTTATTTAAAAGATTTTAGAAAATTTTACCTGCGGACGCTGTACAATTCTTCAGAAATATTATCTCGTATTGTTGACATATGATTGGTTCCCCAGACATCAAACATATCTGTCTCAATATCATCCTCTGTTGTATGATCATCGTCCTCTGGAGGTATGAATGAGTCATCAGCATCACAAGCATTAAATTCTGGGTCCCAACCCAAACACGTCTCTCCAAGTTTTTGTTCTCTCCACAACTTCCATTTTTTCTTGAGATGATCTCATTTATTTTTCATTTGCATTCGATCATAGCTTTTTCCGGTGACTTGTTTAAAAGCCAAGATCAAATTTTTCCAACCGTCCTTGCTAAAGTGGGTGGCAGGTCGATTACCACACCCGATTTCTTTAATGCAAAGATCACAAAAAATCATAACTTCATTTGACTCCAAACTCGCTGCAATTCCTCCATCCCTTGGTTTCCCCATTGTACTATAAACCCAAACATAACAATTAACACAATAACAAATAAACAAGTTTTTCCAACATAACAATTTTTAATTCCTCCATCACTTGTTAAAACACTAACATATACACACATATACACACAAACACACATATATATACACATATACATAAACATACACACACAAACACACGTATACATACACATACACACATATACACATATACACACATACATATATACATACACATATATATATATACATACACATATATGTACACACACACACATACACATACACACACACATATACATACACATACACAAATCCAAAACACACATAATAATCTGAAAACACTAACAAATACCCAAAAATCCAAACAAATTTAACCTAAAATCCAAAACATCCCCCTAAACAAACACTAGCAGAAATTTGAAAATCTAAAAGCCTAACACAAGCATAAATTGGACCTGAGAAGAACGGGAATTGGGTGTCGCCGGAGAACTGGAGAACTGGAGATCTGGAGAAATAAGGGTTTTAAAACTTATGTTATCGTTTGATTAGCTTGAAATAATAAGAGATTGAAATAGAGATTTAGAATGAAGATCTAAATTGATTTATAATAAAAGAGAAAATAATTATCAATTTAGAGAAATGAAAAATAAATCAATTTTATTACCCAAAGAGAGACATGATTACTATTAATAAAATTGATTACAAAACTAGATTTCTATGACGTTAGAAATCGAAAGCGAATAATAAAATCTTTTTTATTTTCTATCCCGACTTGTATCCCCACGAACCGGTGGCCCTAGCCTATCCTTCCCCGGATACGGCCTCAAGCCGCTCTAGCCAACCCTTCCCCGGATATAGCCTCGAGCACCCTGTCCTTAGACCTAACCTAGATCTAGTCGCCAACGCGAGGCGAATTTCAGCCCCGAGTCCTACCCAGATCTAGTCGCCAACACGAGGCGAATTCACTACACGATTACAAGAAAAGATGTGAAATAAATAACACCAATATAAAACTCCCTATATGAATCTCTTGGAGAAGCAGACGAAGACCCACAGAGTATGATCGTAGTCAATGCGGTCTTTCGTCACAGTGATGAAGCGTGTTGAAATCTTTTCAATTGCTCTTCATAAGCCTTCATGGATTTGTGAGAGTATCTATCTGAATCTTACTCTCTATGCTGTGGCACGAAACTCTAGAATTTAGGATTGTAAGAGGATTGTACAACCCGTATTTGGCGAGTGGGTCCCTCGAGTCAGTTGATGGGACAGGGGTCAGCCAGACCATTCGCCCGTACCGAGATAGGAAAAAGGATCCCCAGATTAGTGGGGGTAGGCTGCAGGCGAGTGGGAGCCTGACGAGTGAGGCCTCCACGGACCATTCGCTCAGAGGCTTGATCATTCGCCCAGTCAGGCGGGAACTCGGCGAGTGGTTCCCTCACGGACCACTCGCCCAGAAGGCAGTGAGGAGGAAATGACCATAATACCCCTTGTGGTCTGCATATAGCCCTTCAGAACAACGGAGTTAGGCTATTCGTAGACCAATTTGGGGTGCCTTTAGTAAAATTAAAAGGCGGATTCATGCTATTTGCAGACCAGCCTAAGAAAAACTATAAATAGACCCTTAAGGGCACCTTGGAGGAGACCCGATTTTAGAGAATCCTCTCCTCTAGGCTAGTTTTGGTTGGCAGCCAGTGCCCTCCAAGGTGCCCGGTTGAGCTTTGGTTTGGGAGGGGAAGCTCTCTAAGATCTTCCGGGTGTGTGGCGGGACCTCCTCGCTTCAGCCTTGGGTCTATTCCGTTTTCAGCATCCACCGTCAAGAGAGTCTAGTGAGGGAGAAATAAGCATCGGCTACACCCCCAGTGGGTCCGAACTCAAGAGACCAGTTGCAGGTTTCAACAAGGATGAAGAAGACTGATCCAAGAGGTCCTTTTTATAGCCTTGGAGCTAGCGCCTGCGCTATCGCTACCGCCGGCGCTATCCCATATTATGGAATATTCTATGCGCGCGAATCTTCATTCTAGGGAAACTCCACCGTCTTGCCTCTTGTGCTCCGCGCTACCGCCTGCGCTATCCGCTACCGCTTGGCGCTAGCGCTTTCTAAAAATGCTGCCGAAATTGCGCTAATCATCGCTAGCGCTAGGCGCTAGGTGCTACCGTCGGCGCTAGTGGGCATCTTGGATTTATTGGCTCAATTTTGGGGGCAACCTTCTTATGTTATCCTTGAGTCATATGGACTTTGTTTCCTGCACACTTAGGGTCAGTTTGAGTGAGCTGTTGCTGATGAAAAGCTGCTGATGAAAAGCTGCTGATAGTAAAAGTGCTGTTTCTGAAAAACAGAGTTTTGTTAAAAAACTGTTTGTGTGAAATGGAGTTTGCAGAGCTTTTGATAAGCTGTTTTATATAAACTGTTTGACAAAAATGGAGTTTGTTTAGGTTAATTTTTTCTAATTAATTTAAATTCTTTTTTTAATACCTGAAATCAATTTCAACATATAAAACCAACCTATACACACAAAAACTTCACACACAAACACAACCTTCACACACACACACACTCATATACACACAAAACACAACCTATAAACACAAAAACTTCACACACAAACACAACCTTCACACACACAAACAAACTTCACACACACAAACATACACACACACACAACCTTCACACACACACAATAAAAAGGGATAAAATTGGAGCTTTCCTGCAGATATACAAACACAGCCACAAAAATCTTCACACACAAACATCGACATTGGAGCTCCTTAATGGAAAAATCTACACACATTGGAACTCCTTAATGCAGAAAATTTCATATGAACAATACACACAAACATCTACACACAAATACACACAAACATCACCACACACACACAAAAACAATGTTATTACAACCAACAAACAGCTACCAAAACATGTGCAGGAAGAAAAATTTTTCAACGACCATTCATGAACTGGAGAACGAACTGTGAAGGAAGAAAAAAAATACACAACAAGCAAGCATAATAATCACCAAAAAACGGAAGAAAATATGCAGTGTGTGCGTTACCTTTCGAGAATGAAGGAGGAAGCACTTGCCGCCGACGAGAGGAATCGGGCGAGGAAGAAGGGGAGAGGTCGTCTGCGATGATCGACGAGGAAGCAGTTCAGCCGCAAATGGGAGGAATCGCGCGACGCTAGGAGAAATCGCCGTCTGGTATCGGGAATCGCCGCTCTCGTCGCGCTAGGTTTTGGGGGAAGATGATAGAAGCGGCTGAGGCGTTTGCGGCTGAACGCGAGAATTATGCGCGGTCGGGTCGATGAAGAAATGCGCGGAAGTAAAAGAACGTCGGATGGGAAATAAGCCGCGCCACACGGAACTTACCGATAAATCACGGTGCGTTTCATACGCACCGCACCAAATAAGTCTAACCAAACAATACCTTAAACACACAAGATCAAATACACATAGGATTTATTATTCTCAAACTTAAGAGATGCTGAAGACCATGTTCCAACAATATACACAAAAACACACATATACATACACATATACATACACATACACACATAAACACACATATACATACACATACACACATATACACATACACACACATACACATATACATACACAAACACACACATATACACACATACACATACACATCCACAAATTCAAAACACACACATAATAATCTGAAAAAACACTAACAAATACCAAAAAATCCAAACAAATTTAACCTAAAATCCAAAACATCCCCCTAAACAAACACTAGCAGAAATTCGAAAATCCAAAAGCCTAACACAAGCAGAAATTGGACCTGAGAAGAACGGGAATTGGGTGTCGCCGGAGAACTGGAGATCTGGAGAAGTCGCCGCTGTCGCCAAAGATCTGGAGGTCATTGCTGTCGCTGGAGAGTTGGAGAAGTCGTCGATGTCGTCGGAGAAGGGGAAGAAGATGCGCGCAGGGAAGCGGTCGTCGGGCTCGCCAGAGATCTGGAGGAGGTCGTTGCTGTCGCCGGAGAACTGGAGAAGCCGTTGCTGTCGCCGGAGAAGTGGAGAAGGCGTCAATGTCGTCGGAGAAGGGGAAGACGATGCGCGCAGGGAAGGGGTCGTCGTGCTCGCGAGAGATCGGGAGCGAAAAATATGTGAGAATCGCTTTTTAGGGAGCTATACGCAGCCTCATATCCGCTTCCCAGAAGCTGCCCAAAACCGCAGTTTTAGATCCACGCTTTTCGGAAACGGGTGCAGCCAAACGGTTTACGGTTACAAAACAGTTCCAGCGGTTGGAAAATAGATTTTCCATTCCGCTGGAGCTGTCCCAAACAGGCCCTTAATGACTAGGTAAATTTTTTCTTTTCTTTTATGGTCTGCAAATAACAATGTAGCCCACACTTGAGCTTTTTGGGTTGGGCATAGCTGTGGTTTGCATCTAGCAAAAATGATTTGCACTTAAAATTACTATTTTAAAATAATATACATAATTACCAGCGGTCATGCATGAATCACCTTATGCAGCGTGTTATGACGACAATACCCTAAAAGTTCGTTCGTTTGGACAGAATTGACTTTCTGGAATTGACATTGATGATTAGAAATCCAATTCTAATGTTCGGCGCAACGAAATTTACGTGAATATTAACTTCTATGTGAAAACCCATAACTTTGACTTTGAAAACAACATAAATATAATTTGGCTTCTGTATCGGTTCTCATATATCCGGCTTGCTCCAAGCTTAATGATCAATTCCATTTTTTTGAAGTAGATCTGTTTATAGCATCACGAAAATCGACTCAAATTGAACAGTTTAGCACGAATCGAACGTGATTCATGATTTTCAGCCTTTGGTGTGCAAATAAGTTAGTCGTCTGTTATGAGCAGACCAATTCCACCATAGGACGGATCAAAATAAAAAATCATAGAGATTTATGAACTAATCATTTTTGCAGTTTTCTTTATAGTGCGGTCTGCGCATATAAATCATCATAAATTACACATTAATAAAGGCCGCTGCTATTAGCACCGCAGTTTGGCTAGTCGCACCGCATTTTTTCCTAATTTTTCGCGCCTTTTGGAAATACGTCTTGTATATGCATTTTTAGGAAAATTGTCCAACACGAAAGTTGTAGATTTCGACGAGATCTACAACTTTCGTGCTGAACACTTTTCCTAAAAATGCATGTACAAGGCGTACTTTGGAAATACACTCAGATTTCACGCCTTTTGGAAATACGCCTTTTACATGCATTTTTAGGAAAAGTGTTCAACACGAAAGTTGTAGATCTCGTCGAAATCTACAACTTCTGTGTTGGACAATTTTCCTAAAAATGCATGTACAAGATGTATTTTTAAAAATCACAAAAAATTAGGAAAAAATACGGTGCGACTCTCCAAATCTGCGGTGCTAATAACAGCGCCCTTGATAAATTAATGCAATCTTAAATTATCATGTGATAAACCTGTGTAGTGTAGATCTGGTCTAATTACTCTTGTCCCACGCTACTCCAATTTTCCCCTGGAGTAGGAGTCGGCGCTGCAGGCTTTGATCATCGTCCCTTCTCTTCTAATGGCCACTCCGGCTCCTAGGTCAACTGTGCCTTCCAGTCCTGATTATCTTGTCGCGGCGTATTCCTGTACCTCAAGGCCCAGGATCGTGCCTGTTTCTGCCGCTGTCGGCCATGGGAGATCAGGGATCTTGCCTCACTTCACGGGCTTTAGGGCTTCGGGGCGTCAGGGGAAGTTGAGACCAGCTATGGTGGCGGACACCGTGAAGGCCATTTTCCGATCAACGGTTGTTAGCGAGGCTCAGGAGGCAACTGTTGAGGGTGACATTCTATTTTCATGCGAACTTGATCTTCTTATCATTGCATTAGCACCAAAAGAAAGTTCTTAGTAAACATTATCTGGCTTAAAATGGGATGATTCTTTGATATGTATGCCAACTTTTGAAATCTATATTCCGCTACTCTCCCAGAATTTAAATGGATGATTCACTGGTTTGATCTTTGTTTTGTTCTTGAAGATTGCCCTTGGGGATGCATGAAGTATAACGTTCATTCTTTAGTTCTCCTTCTAACATGATATTAGAGTTATGTTTGCGGTTGAGCGATTCTCTATCCTTATCACGTCGCAGTTGCTTCTCTGATGCAGGTTTCAATCTAATGCGACTACTGCCTCTATCGACTCAACTTCATTGTAGTCCTCAGTAGTTACTTATTCTGATGCGATCTCTTCCCTAAGATGTCTCGATCACAAGGAATTATAAGCTGAATTCAGCACTCAATATACTCGAGATCTACCAGGAAATCAACGGCAATCAATTTTATTCTTCACCTTAAGGATACAAACCTGAACATGTGAATACATGCAGGAGATCAACAATCTCACTGCAGAGCCACTCTAGACAAGGGCAAAAGGAAAAAGATTCAAAATCACACATAACATCAAATTCTAACAGCAGCCTTTTATAAGCACAAAGCTGCCGTAATTACAAAAAACACCCCTAACTAACAAATCAAAAGCGTCAATCTTGGCTGTCGATTATTCTAAACGCGTCAATATCCCCTCCAAATGTTCCTTGTCCTCAAGGAACAAAGTCAGGAAAGCGCCGTCGTAGGGCTTAGAGATCCTCCTAAGTTGCATCAACTGCATCGCCGTTGCCTCATTGCTCAAGTAATTGGGTGATCACCTTACCATTTTTTGACGCAATGTGTCGGTTCAGTACTTCAAGTGGCTCAGCCAACAAGTTACCCTCCGTGTTCACCGTGGTTGGAAGGTGAAAGCTCTGTTCTGGTATGGTGTCATGATGTTCCCGCAACTGTGATATATGGAAGGTGGAGTGTATTTTGGCATTCTCTGATAGGTCCAAGCGATATGTAACCACTCCGATTTTCTCTAGAATTTGGATGGGGCCGAAGCATTTGGTTGATAGTTTGTGAAATTCATGGGATCACATACTTCTTTGCCTGTATGGTTGAATGCGGACATAAGCCCAGGAGCCGACCTCCAAGACCCTCTCTCGCCGTTTCTTATCTGCCGATACCCGCATTCGATTTTGAGCCTGAGATAAGTTGAGCTTCAGGATGGCTATGATCTTTTCTTTAGCTTCCAGGGACCGATCTACTTCTTCTACTGCGGCTGTGCCCATTATGTAAGGTGAATGCATGTGGGTTCATGTCCAAACACCACCTCATAAGGGGTCATTTTGTGTCACTATGGAACGTTGTGTTGTTCCACCATTCCGCGTGAGGCAACCAACTCGCCCAACTCTTTGGTTTTTTGAAAACATGCACCGTAGATAGCCCTCTACACAACGGTTCACCACCTCAGTTTTACCATCGGTTTGAGGGTGGTACGTCATGGATAACTTTCAGTTGTACGTGCATGATGCATAAGAGTTCTTGCCAAAATTGGCTAATGACCCCCCCCCCCCCCCCCCCCCCCCCCCCCACACACACACACACACACACACACACACATCATTGATGTTCGATTTTGGGAGTCCATGTAACTGAAATATGTGATCCATGAAGATCTGAGATATTTGTTTTGATGTGTAAGGGTGAGAAATGACGATGAAATGAGCTTGTTTACTCAACCGATCGACGAACACTAGGATTGCTCAGTTGCCATTGTTTTTCGGCAATCCTTCAATGAAGTCGAGTGAAACATCCTGCCAAATCCGGCCAGGGATGGGTAATGGTTGCAACAACCCCATCGGTCTTTGATTACCAGCCTTATATTTTTGGCAAATTGAGCAATTTTGGATGTATGTATAGACCTCTGGTTTCATTTTCCTCCACCAAAACAACGCTTCAAGTTTACAGTGAAGAAAGATAAGCCTGATGCCCGAGTCCCCCCCCCCCCCCCCCCCCCCGAGCTCCATCGTGATACATTTTTAATAGCTTGACCGCCTCCTCATTCCCCACCACCAACTTCCCTTTCCGCTTGAGCAATCCATTGTCCCATTGGAATTTTGGTCTATTGAGTCCACTTTCCTTTTTCTCCGCAATAATTTTTGTGTGTATTCATCATGATTCCAGGACTCCTTGATATGCCGTAAGACATCAAAAGTGATGGTAACCATACCCGTTGATAAATCAGGTAAACTCAATACAGGGGGTTGAGATACCACCCTTTTCAATTGTTCAAACACATCATCTGCTTCCGTATTCCACCTAAATTACTTGAACTTCAACAAATCAGTTAAAGGCTTAGCAATATAACTATGCCCATGGATAAATCGACGGTAATAGCCCGTCATCCCAATAATCCTCTCACCTTCTCCAGTGTTGTTGGAGTAGGCCATTCTAGCATAGATGCAATCTTGAGGGGGTCCGTGACTACTCCTTTACTGGAGATGCTATGATCCAGGTAGTGTACTTGTTGGAGGACAAAGCCACACTTGCTGCGCTTGAGAAAAATGTTATGTTGCGTCAAGATTCCAAAGGTGAAGGAAAGGCGTCTCAAGTGCTCTTGCCAATATTTGTTGAAAATTAGTATATCATCAAAGAAAATCAGAGTAAACGCACGCAGTTGGTTTTGGAAGACCCTATTCATCAAACTTTGGAATGTTGAGGGAGCATTTATCAAGCTGAATGACATCATAAGGAACTCGTAGTGCCCTTGATGCGCTCTGAATGCGGTTTTGTGGATGTCGGCGTCCACCATTCTCACTTGATGTTAGACCGCTCGTAGACCCAGTTTGGAGAGGAAGACGTCGCCTTGCAGTTCATCAATAAGCTCCTCAATGATTGGATGAGGAATTTTTCCTTTACCGTGGCTTTATTCAATTGGCGGTAATCAATGCAAAGCCTCCATGTGTCTTCGTTCTTCTTAACTAACACCATAGGTGAAGCGTAAGGACTAGAGCTGTGCCGAATAATCTCTGTACGCAACATTTACTTGACGGGCCTCTCATTTTTTGATTTCGGGGGGAGGGGGGGGGGGGGGGGGGTATTGCGGTAAGGACGCAGGTTGATATCAATTATGCCATCTTTGAGAGGAATGTGGTGCTCATGTTCACGTATTGGGGATAATTCCGTGGGTTCAACGAATAAGTCGCTGAAAGATTGTAGCAATTCATGCAACTCCCGATTAGCTTCTATGCTTAAACTGCTCTCTCCTTCAGTCGTTTTGCCGATCTATTAATCTCGCTGCCCGCGCTTACATCAATGGAAAGCTCACTCAATTGAATACCACAGATTGCCAACATGTGGACTTGCGTGCTCTGGACACCAAATTCTGCAATCGCTTTTGCTTCATCCAAGTGTTTGCAAGATTCTCGGACCCACGCAAGGAGATCTTCTTTCCTTGACTTGTAAATTCCATCTTCAAGTTGCTGAAATCTCAATGTACTACACGTCTATACCCAATGTTATCAACCATTGAACTCCCAGGACAATTTCACACCCCAACGGTAAAACTAACATATCATACATGAAGAACGCTCCCTGCATCCTCCATTTATGCCCAACTACCTTGTAGGAACTTGATATGCCTTTGACACTGGCAATTGTCACATGAAACTCTGGGAGTGGGATGAGTTTACATTGTAGCCGGTTAGCCGCCTCCAGATCCAGGAAGTTGTGTGTGCTACCGTGGTCAATTAGAATGCTGATCGACTGGCCTTGGTGAGGAGCTGTGACGCACATTAAATAGAAGTGGGTAATCCCCGTTAGAGCATGCACTGAAACTTGCAGGGATTCTACCTCGTCTTCAAGTTCATCCTGCATGGTTAGCTCTTCCTCACACCCGTTGTCCTCTAGATCTTCCTCTTCTTCGTCAGGTAAAAGCTCCAACGCATAAGATTGACGCTTCTCCAAACACCTATGCCCATGGGTGTATTTGTTTTCACACCAAAAGCATAACCCCTTGCTTCTTTTTTCATCCATCTTTGTAGACGTCAGTCGTTGCCCCCTTTTCTGGGATTTGTGTTATGGCGAGCTGTCTGAAGAGGATTAGGCAGCTAAAATGATTTGGACACAAACGAGTGCTTGCCCTCCTTCATTTCCAACCCGTAAAAGTCCGCTGGGAGTCGTTTGTGTGCTATGTTGAGCTTATGTTCTTGTATGCGAGCTAAGGAATACACATCTTGCAAGGATTTGGGTTGAAACATCCTGAACACATACTCAATCTCATTCTTGAATCCCACCAAGCAGAAGCTGATCGCATGTTCTTCCGATATGTGAACACGATGAAGCAAAACATCAAAATCATCCAGGTAACTTTGGACATTTCTCCACTGCCGCAGGTTCTTCAGCTCTCTCATGAGGTCATCAATTAAGATAGATCCAAACCTGTGGAATAGTGCTTGACTATACTCCTAATTCGGCCATTGGCGTGTGATGCGTGGCTTCATATAGGCTTGATGCCAAGTACAAAGCCTCCCCCTCCATGTGCACCGATGCGATCTTCACTCTCAAGTCCGTCGACGTGCCATCAATTGTTGGGTTTTGTTTGAGCATCTCATGCGCAACGAAAGAATAGCAAAAATCAATTTGAAACGACCAAGCAAAAACCAATAGATCAAGAGTCGAGTTTATACCTGCGTTGAAATTAACTTTTTTGCAAAGAATAACTGTCGTATGAGTCCCAAAACGCAGAACGAGATCCACGTCTCTACGGGTATCCACACGAACGCCCAAACACCATGAAGTCCGTCAAACAGGCATGGGGTTGGAAGACGATCGTCCCTCTTCCCCACGAAATACTAGTTTCGCGCTTGGAGAAGTTTTCGGCTGCAGGCTCTTCAAGTCCCTCACTTGAAAACCTAAAACACACTTTATATGACAGTTTCACAAACCACCCATCAGTGCGTCAAAAGAAACTGCAGAGAGTAATTCATGCGTCGAATACTCATCTATTTCTCAAATCGATGCATGCGTCGAGTAGTATCCTACTAATCGACGTACGTCGATATCACAAATCGACGTTGCATCGAATACTATCCGGCTGCGCATGTTATATGTTAAACGCACACCAAAATGACATGTGTCGATTTCACAAATCGGTGCATACGTCGAATAGTAGTTTAATCAGTGTTTTGAATCCGAATCGACACACCAATTCGACGCGCGTCGAATTCATAAATCGTCGCGCGTCGAATTCATAAATTGACGCGCGTCGAATTCATAAATCGACGCGCGTTGTTTGACAGCAATTTTCGAATCCAATTCAACATGCAATTACTCTAATCAATATTTAATTAATTCGTAATTAATTAAATCTCATTTTTCGTAATTAATTAAATCCAATTCAACATGCAATTACTCTAATCCAATATAAGTAAAAAATCAATACGATCATTTATCGAATTTCCCTAAGTTCTTAATGTGCGACCCCATAGGTTCATATAACGTTCACAGTAAAATTAAATCCTTGAGCACCTTTAGATCACAGATTCCAACATCGATGTCGAAGAATTGTCACATTTATAGATCCATTTCTGCACACCTCTCCAAAAAATCGCTGGAATTCTAGTCGAGAGTAACGTGTCACCGTGTGAGATGAAGAAGAATGATGAGTTCAAGTATCTCGGTATCTCCCGATGAACCTAGACCTCCAGAATCCTCAGATCTATCAGTTTTGCGGCTGCTGAACATCTCCCGCACTTCCTCTAATGTTCGACTTTGGTAATCGTTCATCAATTGGTTTGATCGCGCCATAGGCTCTTGGTTCTGCTTGAGCATCTCCAGCTCATTTTGAAAATCCTTAGAGCGAGTGGCCTCCGACGCCGGCATGATTGTAGTCCTGGTTGTCGCTCTGATACCTGTGATGCAATCTCTTCCCTAAGATGGCTCGATCGCAAGGAATTACAAGCTGATTCAGCACTCAATATACTCAAGATCTACTAGGAAATGAACGGCAATCAATTTTATTCTTCACCTTAAGGATACAAACATGAGCAGGCGAATACACTCATGAGATCGACGATCTCATTGCAAAGTTACTCTAGACAAGCGCAAAAAGAAAAAAATTCAAAATCACACATAACATCTAATTCTAACAACAGCCTTTTCTAAGCTCCCCTAACTAACAATTCAAAATAACTCTCATCCCACCACTTCTTTCCCGGCGTTTTTGGCTGCAACTTCAACTGCCAATCAAAAGCGCAAATCCTGTCCATCGATTTTTCTAAACTCATCACATTCGCTCCTCTTCTTTGATTGATCGTCCTCTGTATTTGTCCCTTACAATCGAAGTGCATCCCAGTGTAGCAATCTCACTACTGAGGAACCTAGTTCTAGGCCAGAGGACAGGGATGACGGAATTAGAAGAAGAGAAGAAACTAAAACATTTCATTAAACTTGACATAATCCATATTACAAAGCCTTTATCCTCTTTATAGGCGCTAATCGCCTGTTACATTTCAATTGCAAATTGTACTCATGGTGCCACTTGGCAGTATTATGGCCCTTGATCTGAATAGCTGTTACTACCTTGAGTTAATCCTGATTTTCTATCTGTTTGTACCTGATCTGCCCGTGGCAGTAATGGAGGCATTGGATCATTGGAGTAGTTTCTCCCAAAGCTTTATACTCGAGCCCCATCGAAATTTGTCACTGCTAGCTTGTTTGAGTCCACCACCGGCTGCTCAAGATCGAACCCTCTGTTCGGATCTGACCCTACCTTTAGCCCACTGCCTTCTCTTTCGAGGCCTCCGCACGCTCATTCACGTTCGCTTGCTGTTCTATCATCCCAGCTCTTTTGTTTATGGTCAATGTAGAATCTTGATAGTTACCTGATTTTGAGGTTGTTGCTTCTACCCTGCATTCGTATGACTTTGTCAGTGGGTCTCCCAGGCCTTGGGCTCTCTCTCTTCATTGCTCACCTACTATTTGGGGGTAGTTTTGACATGTTAATTTTAACCCCTGTCGGTTTCGTCCTAGTTAGAAATGGTGCGCTCACCACAAGCGACATGACCTTCATGCCACTCAGGAGTGCCTTGCCCAGCGCATTCTCACTTAAGAAGGCTGTGATAGTTGGTTGACCTACATCTTCTATCTTCTCCGTCCTTTCACAACAACCCCCTTTCTTTCTGGTTCAGGTTCAACAGTTTCATGTACATATTTACACAACTAAATGTTGAAGCAAGCAAGTAATATTGATGGGGCTGACAGCAAGTTTACAGTGAAGAAAGATAAGCCTGATGCACATAGCTATATTCATTTGAGAGAGAAAACACAAATTCCGGGGGCCTCGTGCCTTAAATTCTTCGACATTTATTTCTGGAACTGCCGAATCTTCAGAATTTTTATTCGTGATTCAGAGCAATTTCACTTTACAAGATTTAACCTGTGACATCTTATACCTAAAACAAATGTGCTGTCAACCCGCTACGTCCCTCTAACAGTTTCTTTCTAAAAATTACTATCTTGTTTCCACCTATGGTCATAGTTTTATTTTGTAATTCATAAAATTCTTCCTTTTACCAGATGTGACAAATACAACCTGGAGATCACTGGTCTTAGACTGTGATAAACCTGTGATCGTCGAATTTTGGGCATCATGGTGTGAACCATGTCGCGTGTTTCATCCTCTAATCGACAAATTATCGTCGACCTACGAAGGAAAGGTTAGATTCTTCAAGCTCAACACTGATGATAACCCAGAAATAGCAGCTCAATATGAAATCAGAAGCATTCCAACTGCTGTGATCTTCATGAATGGCGAGAAGATGGATAAAATTATTGGGTCTGTCTCAGAGAGTACCCTGGTCTCTTTTATTGAGAATTATGCAGGTAAGTAATTTGGATTTTCTGAATAGATGTATAGTTTCAAAATTTGGAATGCTTTATGCATATTGTCACTCAAATTTCTTTGATGAACCTCTTTCATACCTATCACTAGTTCTTGAAAGGTTCTTGCCTTGCTTGAAATTGAATTTTGTGTGTGTATAATACAGCCTCTTTAATGATGTATATATAATTGGTGTGTATGATTTTCTGAAGGCACAAATTTGGTTCAGTTTTTTTTGTCATGCAAAATTTAAATTTCTTTCATCAAATTTATTTATAAATGCTTGAGAAAATCATAAATCATTTTATTAGAAGTCTCATATGTAGGAAAGAGAGCGCTTACCCAATTATTCCAAAAACCCGGACTTGTGAAAAAAGTCGGTACTTTTTTCCCTTAAGTAGCAAAGTGCCACGGGTCAAGTGAAGGAACGCTGAACCCAACAAACAGCGTCCAACACGACCCTCCAGCTCAGAGGTGGGCCCCACATGACTCAGAGGTAGCGTTGCCACATGGCTGCGACCGTCTGACCCGTCGGACCCACACAGGTAGAGAGCAATTTCGGGATTTATTAGCGCCCCCTCGGGTATCGAACCCGTGACCTCCTCCGATACCACTTGTAGGAAAGCGCTTACCCAACTGTTCCAAAAGCCCGGACTTGTGGAAAAAGAGCTATTTTCCCCGTAAAGAAATAGCAAAGTGACACGGGTCAAGTGAAGAAACGCTGGACCCAACAATAAAACTTAGTCACATCATAAATCAACTTACCAAACCCTAAGATGTTACTTCACCAATGCATAGAAACTAATTATAAGCTACACAGGTATAAATCTCATGGAAGTAATCATGGCTAAATTACTTCACCATTGCATAGAAACTAATTATAAGCTTTGATTTTTCCTCAGGATCCTTACCTTATTATGAGAAGCGAGCTTTCTCAGAGCTTTCTCCAAGCTTTTCTCCTTCCATATTTTACTTGTTTTTTTCTTCTCTTCTCTGCATTTCTTCTATGGCCGTTGGGATTGATCAGGGGGAAATGGGGTTCTCTCTCCCTTAAATAATCTAAGCACTAGCCGACTATGAAGCACGAATACTTTCCCGAGGGCCGCGTACCCGTACCGGGTACATTTCCGGTACCGGTACGTACCCGATACTCGACGAATACACCTGCTACTCTAGTATAAGGATAAGCTTGGGTTTGATAGATTGTTCTGCATTTTGTGATATGATTATGTTTTTCTAAAGTAAACAAAAAACTTCAACATGTATTTTAGAAAAAAAAATGATTCATGAATGCAACTAGCGGTGTTTGTTTACTATAGTAACAAAATGTGATTCTGACTTAAGATTTTTTTTATCGTTAGAATTACAAAAAAATTGATTTAAAATTGATTATTTTGTTAATTTACTATATATTTGAGGATTACATGTTTTTTCTACTTGCTCAATATGAATTTTTATATGTTTTATATTCTCCCTCTTTTAAAAAAGGTGGCATATGTACACATGTACATATATATATGTATATATAAATCAATTTTATTAACATCGTGCCTCGAACGTACTCGTATTCTTAATTTTTTGATCTCCACGTATCACCGTACCAGATACATATCCTACCCGGTACTCGTACAGTACCAGTGCTTCATAGCTAGCCGATCTCCTTCTCAAAAGCTGTGTGTTCATCGTCGAAACATTTAGGAATCCTTCTAGTCCGTGGAAGATCGTCCGAGGAGATCTAAGCACGGACTTACTTTCTATATAGCTACCCTGAATACATACAGTCCAAGTGCATATTTAAAATGTGTTTTGGGCATCTCTAAAATCTTCATTTTTACTAACATTTTTTTAAATTGGTTGAAAATACAAAATAAACTATGAGTTCATTAAAAAAATTACAATTTGAAGTCGTTTGTTGGACTAATTTAAGTTTTTTTGTTTGAAGGTAAAAGACTACTTAAATGTAGTAAATTTAATTTTGTACATTCAAACAAAATATATGTGAAAATGACTAAAAATGACTTGAAATTGAAAATTTTGCATCACACAAGTCATTTATATATTTTCAATTAATTAAATATGTTACCTCATGATTTGGGCAAATTAAGATGATGCTCCCTAATGTTTGATTAAGCCTTGATTATCATACATCTCCTATGAGATTTAGCAAACTAAAAAATATGATCCCTAATGTTTGACAAACTATTAAATACCTAGCTCATATGTTTTTATTTATTTATTTTGTTAATTTAAAATAAAAGTAAAATTTTTCTTAATGCCTGGCCCTATATTAATCATGTAGTTATATTTTCCCATGATATTTATTTCATATTAAATATTAAATATCTCCTATTGGAATTGGAGGTCCAATAAAGCATTTTAATTATAGGTTAATAAAATATCTACATTCTATAATAAAGAAAGTACTCTAGTCTATTTACGTCAAATTTTACCTTTCATGTTTTACCACTGTATTATGGTTTATGTAATACAAAATAAATTATCATTTAATAATTTTATATGCTCGATTTTAGTAATATTTAGTCGCCTAAAATTATAGACTAATAAATATAAATAACATAACTAAATTTTAATGAGAATTGAAGGCACTGTTGAATAATTTACAGTTGAAATTATGATGTTTCTAAACATTTCTTTACACTTGAAATTAAACATAAAATATCGTTGTGAGGGATTTGTGGTAATCAAAAACTATTTAAATGAAAAAATAATAATAATAATATTTGCATTTTTTGAAGTCCGTGAGAGAAAAAAACTCAAACATGCTTAGTTTATTTGGAATGAATTCAGAGATGGGAATTTGATTTGATTCAATTGCAATTTTTTGTAGGGATTGGAATTGAAGTCATGAATTTTAATTTTGATGTTTGATTGAATACATGAATTCTGTCGCAGAAATTGAAATTAGTAATTTTGTTATTCGATTTCATGTCACAATTCCACAGAACAATTTAAAATTTAAAATTTAAAACATTGATGAAAGTATGGAGACATAATAAATTAGATACCAATGACATGCATAACTATCAAAATGTCAACAAAATCAAAATAAGTTTGTTAAAAATATTAAAAACAAATAAAATAAAGTCCACATATAAATACCAAGTCGCTTTCGATAATAATAAAACTAATAATTTTGCTAGATTAAAGTTAAATTAATCTCGCTAATGCAAGTGGAGTCGGGTCCTCTTGATTGACATCGACAAAGCCATGAAGACATCGCTTTTCGTTTCATCGACTCTTGACATATCAATGACCTAGATGATCTCATACCCAGTCAAATCTGTAATAACTGCAATGACCGCATATATCTTATCATCTCTCGAGATTTGTGGTGGAGGCTGAATAATCAAATTGCTTTCTTGTTTCAAGTTTCGTCCACAAACTAGTACATTCACACACACACACATACATACATATAACACAAACATAAAAGACATACAAATGAGTAAATTCACAGTCATACAGACATAGAACACACGATGGGCAGTAATGAATTCTTATGGAATTGAGCACATTTCCATTTCCGCTCGATAAATTACAATGAAATTGACTCTCCAATTCCAATTCATTTCTCCAAAAGCATGACAAATCCACCGGTTAATATAAATGAAAAGTATAATAATAATAATATAAAGGGTGTTGTATGCAAATGTTCGTAAATAATTTGGTCGGAGAAAAATTAGCAGCTTCGCGCACACACGCGAGAGCCTTCAACTTCACAAGTAGCGACAAGATTCCGGAGAACGGCGGAAGCACTTTTATTTATTTATTTATTTATTTATTAGGGTTTTAATAATCCCTTCCCTCCAAATTCTTTAGTAATGTGAACACAAATCCGATAATTTTATTTTACTAAAAATAAATCATCTAATATTCCCCGCCCTCATTCTCTCTTACGCTGCTCCTTCGGACAACGTTAACATCTCTATAATACCCGCACCAATACATGATCAACGAAGATAACGACAGCCATATCCCGTCTCATTGGAACAGAATTGGTAGTCCGCAAGCCCAACATAACTCTCCAGCTCGATTTTCACACAGCCCGCAGCTTTCTCTCTCACTCTCTCCTCTTCTCTCTCTTTACTTTGACTGGTTCTGCTGGGTTACTGATGGGAGGAGGGCCTCTTGGAGCGATCATCGGGAGGTATCCGGCGGAGGCCACCGGAGGAGGAAGCGGAGCAGACGGACAGGGGACGAGGGGAAGAGGAATCGTACGGCACAACCGGAAATGCAGGGATTTGGTCTTCTTGGCGTTCTTCATCGCCTTTTGGATAGCCATGATCGTCAATTCCAGCTTCGGATTTAACCAGGGAAACCCCCTAAGGTGAATCTTTTTATCTCTTTTTGCGCTTAAACTCTTTCGATTGCCGGAGCTTGAGTGGGATTGGAGGTGGTTTTGGGAGAAATGGGGTTGTGACAAAGCCTGTAAATTTCGTCTGAGTACTGCTATCTAGGGGTGGTGGTACTTTTTTTTTTCTTTCATAAAGAGAGAGTGTTTGATATGGTGTTCTAGTTAAACAGGGGAGCCGGCGTGTGTATGGATATACTGTTTGTTGTGACGTTTTTGTTGCTTTCTGCTTAAGCGCTTTCTGCACAGACCGAGGAAACACGTCTGGATTTTTTTTTGGAGAAATCTGTAGTTGTTCCGGGTCTTTGATTTCCTTAATGGAGTGCTTCAGAATTGTGAGAACTTATATGGCCTGTAATTTCGTTTTGTGGGGGTATATCCGACCAGGAGTTTAGGTTTAAAGTGTTTCCTTTCCTGGATGGTTAAATTTTGGAGGCAGCGAGTCTACTTTTTTTGTATTGTTTGAGGTTCCTATAAATGATTTTGAAATTGTGAGATAGATCGAAAAAACATAATACACGAAGCTGTTAAATTCAAAGTTGTGGATTATGAAACCCTAGTACTTTAATCCTTGAACTTAAAAATATCCATTGGTTATTCCCCAACTTGTTAACTAATTATTTGAATCTTGACTTGTGAAGATCATTTGTTAAGATATCCACAACTTGTTGTTTAGTTAATATCCAACACTCCCCGTCATTTTTTTTCCTTAGTAAGGGCCGATTCACTTCTGTGTGTGTTTTACTATGAGAAATGCTTAAAATAGCCTTATTCTGAACTCCTTCAGTAAGTGTTTGAGATAAACTCCTTCAGTAAGTGTTTAAGATAAACTCCTTCAGTAAGTGTTTAAGATAAACTCCTTCAGTAAGTGTTTAAGATAAACTCCACATGTCCTGTGTAAGGGCAGTCTTAACGCTTTTCTGAGCAGTAACATATTTTTTTTGCTCCTCTACTTCACAAGATTACCCTACCCAAAAGTGCAATAACCATATGTTGCATGCCATCTATTGACCACACCCAATCAAATTTATGTAGTTTTCAACTAATCTATGGTTGTTGGTGGAAGATCCTTTCCGGGCATGCTCTTAAACCATTTATAATTGGCAGCAACTTCAAGATGCTTCTTCTTTGGACAATGCATACACTAATTAACTCAGTGCACCCTAAAAATCAATATTTGCTTGAGTATGAGATAAATAAATAAGTTTATCGTCCAACCGTTGGTACCTTTACCTCTTAACTTCAAGACTATCTTGTTTTAATCTCATTTTCACAATTGGTTTCATTGGATTATCAACAGTTTTTACATTCCATCATTATCTCTTTTCAGTAGATCAGTAACATATTTCCTCTATGAAGTAATTCTCACTCAGTTTCTCGCAATTTCTATCCCTACGAAATACTTCAACCATCCAAGGTCCTTGATTTCATACTCTTGTTTCTCACCTAATGAGTGTTTAATAAAGAGTGTATAGTTAGTATGGCTCAAGCATTTCCATGGACTTTGTTAATTTTACTAAACTTCTCATACAATTTCCCAAGATTGTTTCAAACAATAGAGAGTTTTTGTTGGTCTGTTCGACTTATTATTTCCTCGAGTAGAACTAGAAGGAAGATCTTTATAAACTTCGTAATGTTTCAGAATTGGAAATGTTTTTTACATCAAGTTGTAGTAACGACCAATCTAGATTAACAACCAATGATAGAATAACTCTCACTGTATGGAGTTTAGTAACTTTCTTGTTAGTTTATACTATAGATTTAAATGCTTTGGAAACAAGTCTAGCCTTGTACTGATGGTACTCCCATCAACATTATATTTAATAATGATGATCCGCATGCATCCCATAGTCTTTTTCCCTTTTGGTAGATCAACTATATCCCAAGTACAAAATTTGCCATGCACTAATTTCTTCCATAAGACTCTCTCCATTCATCAGCTCGTGAGCCAAATCATGGATTTTTCTTTAAATTTTCTTTTTTATTTAATAAATATATAGGAATAAATAACCAGATTTTCACACTAATTGAAGGTATGAAATAGAAAGAAGCTATCAAACCATCTTTTTTCCCAATCAAACTCATTATTTACTCGAGCAAAGAGATAGCTTTGGTACGGAGCTGATTTCCAACTTCAAGCTGATCAAGTGCTTGCCAACCGTTTAGAAACTTTGGCTCGTGAGGACTCCAACCGTTCAAGAACTTTTGGAAAAAAGTTTACATCATCAAAACCATTTCGTTCCTTAGCATTCCAAGCTCGAACTCAAGCTAAATCTGTAGGTCTCGAGCTTTGAGCCCGTCGAACTTGAGCTTGAGGTCAAAATAAATAGCTCGACCTCGAGGCTGCAATTTTTTTCAATCTCGACTCGTTTGCACCCCTGCTCAGGATTTGAAGAGCTTCTTGAACAATTTTTGATTATTTATATTTCCAAGATCCAAGCAGTAAAGGCACAAAATGGGAAATAACCTATCATAAGAAATAAACAGATATGATGATGAGTGCACAACCTAGTTCTCCTCTTGAGAGAGCTATTGGAAGGTCTATTTGGCAAGACTTAGTCAGGTTTTTCAACATCATGAAGTTTTTTCACCATGAATGCACAAACAAATCTCATTTATCCAACTGCAAGTTAGCTCCCTCAATTTCTATGTTTTCTTGTAGCCTGAAAGAAAACTATTTTTCTTCCTGGCGGTTAGCATTTTAAATGCTCCATTCTTGGTTTTTTTTTGTAAGTCTAATGTTTACTAAATTATTACATTCTAGTTCTTTTACTCATACGACAAGCTCCAAATAAATTACTTTACTAATTTTTAACATTTCTCCAAATGTTTGTATTTTGGTTTGCTAAGTAAATGGAAAATTTTGTTTTAGGCTCACATATGGATTGGATTATAAAGGAAATGTTTGTGGGGACAAACATGCTAATCCAAATCTGCGGGAATTGGAGATCAGATACTGGTTGAACCCTAACCAAGTCTATGAAAGCGGGCTGAAGGGAAGTCAGTTTATACTTGTTGATGCTAGGAGCATATGCTTAATGGAATGCCCTATTCCATCCGAAGACGGTCTTAATTGGGTTTGTGATTACCCTGAAGGAGATATTCAGATCTCAGTTGACGATTGGATCGATAGGGATTACGATTACTATGAGTTCCTCACTCCTGATATGAGGAATAGTTCTCTTCAGCTCCAAGGTCCCTGCTACCCAGTTATCTTTCCTAGCGTAAATGGTAAGCATGACAACATGAGATTATATAACATATATTATTGATTTCTGTCTGTTGTGCATAATATCCTCCTTAGGAATTAAAGCTTTTAAGCTACTGCATCTTGCTCTTTGCTTTATTTTGAATTTTTGAAGGAAACCCATGTTTCTCGCTTTGATAATTCATGACAGGATGTTGAATAGAATTGACCTTGATATTTTATTTTATTTTGCGTATGTAGTGATTAGAAGAGGATGCTCTAACACTTGATCAACTCTTTTGATATCCATTTGTGGCAATGTTAGCTGACAAATTATGACTAGAGATTTTATTTTTCCTATTTTTCAACTTCTAAATGATACTTTCAATATTTGTGTGGAAAAATAACTACTTTTTTCATTACTGTCAGTTTATTGGAGCTGTCAATTCATAGCGCGTGCATCTAATGCATCTATGCGACATTGGCAACAGATGGGTGGAGTCAGCATAAACGAAAACATTTTAATTGATAAGACCATCCACAGATCAATAAATTCTCAATCATCTGTCCTGAAGGTTAGCCTTTTTTCGACATTTTAGCTTCTGAGAATCCTCATGTTATTTATTTCTTCTCCCATTTTTTTTTCTCTTCGGAGATCCTAAGATGTAATTTCTTGCAAATTATTTGAGAAGACAATCCACAGTTTACTTTTAGTGCCTGATTTGATTTTATCCATTTACTTAGAATTACCTTTCTTAAAATTAAATTGCTGATACTTCATAGCAGTGTTTGACACATTACTAAACTGCTATACAATATTCTGCAGAGGTATGTGTCGGATATTGGGAAGGCTTGGCCAGTGTTGATTGTTTGTGGAGGGATTGTGCCACTGTTTTTATCTTTGATCTGGTTGTTGCTGATTCGTCATTTTGTTTCTGGAATGACGTGGATTACTGTGATTCTCTTCAATGTTCTGATAATATCGGTCACATTTTTATATTATGCAAAAGGTGAGAATTACTTCTACTGTTTTGTGTGTGTGTGTGTGGGGGGGGGGGGGGGGATAGTATTATATCTGTATTCATATTTACTCCTGATGGTAACATGTGCCACTGATTTATTAGAATGGTATTCTTGATTGGTTTTCTGCAGATCTATATTGTTTAATTATTAGTTTATTTTTTCCCTCACTAGCAGTCATTGCATGGTGTAATCCGTGGCACTTTTTTTTTCTAAAGGTGTGCAGAGGGATAGATGGAGAACGAGAAGAGAGTTTAGATTTTCTTACAAATTGTAGCAAACCATAGATTGTGTAATTACAAGGAGGAAAATTTCATTAACAAAAACCCTAACCGGGATCATATGGAGGAAAATTTCTCAACATTCATGCACAAAATAGTGTTGCATAAGGAGGAATTTTTTTTCATAGTATCCAAATCTACATCATAAGGTCGTGCGCCCCCAAATAAAGAATTTTGGTGGTGGAAAGAGGAAGTACAAGACAAAGTGAGGGCAAAGAGAGTCAGCTATAAAACATTTTACGCTTGTAGGAATGATGAAAACTTGACAAAGTATAAAGTCGCAAAGAAAGTAGCTAAATATGCATTAAGTAAAACAAGAAGCCAAGCTTATGAATTTTTGTATAAGCGACTAGATACCAAAGATTGAGAGCGTGACATATATAAAATTGCTCGAGCTAGAGAGAGGAAGACAAGAGATTTAAGCCAAGTTAAATGCATAAATGATGAAATAGATGCAGTTTTGACGGATGATGAAAAAGATATTTTTATCAACTCTATAATGAAACAAAAGACAATGAACTAAACTTGGAAGAGTTAAGTAAATCAGATGAGTATAGGAACATAACGTTTTATCGTAAAATTCAAGTATCATAGGTAAATGATGCTCTAAATAAGATGAAAATGAAAAGGCGGTTGGGCCAGATGATATACCCATCGAAGTATAAAAATGTCTAGGGAAAAAATGATTTTTGTGGCTTACATGTTTCTTCAATAAGATACTGAAGTCAAAGAGAATGTCGGATCAATGAGGAGAAAGTATCTTGGTATCTTTGTATAAGAACAAAGGAGATATACAAAATTGTGTTAATTACATAGGTATTAAATCAATGAGTCATACCATGAAACTATGAGAACGAGTAATAGAAATAAGAGTAAGACGAGATACTAACATCTCGGAGAATCAATTTGGATTCATGCCAGGGCGGTCGACCATGGAAGTTATACATCTCTTGAGGAGCCTCATTGACAACTATTGAGAAAGAAACCAAGATTTGTATATGTTGTTTATCGATCCTGAGAACGCTTATGTTAAAGTTCGAAAAGAGATCTTATGGAGAGTCTTAGAAAAGAAAAGTGTAAATGTATCATACATTGACATAATAAAAAAAATATGTATACAAATTCAATGACGATGGTGAGGACATCGGGAGGATTAACACATGAATTCCCTATCACTGTTGGCTTACATCAAGGTTTAGCTTTAAGCCAGTATCTCTTTACCCTTATCTTAGATGAGCTCACCAAACATATCCAACAAGCAATACCTTGGTGTTTATTGTTTGCGGATGATATCGTTTTGGTCGATGAGACGCGCTAGGGTGTGAACGTAAAACTTGAATCTTGGTGAGACACTTTAGAAAAGAAGGGTTTTAGGTTGAGCAGGGCAAAGACGGAGTATATGGAGCTTAAATTTAGCAGTGCAAGAAGGACGGATGACTTCGTTATTAAGTTGGGTGATCAAGATATTTCCTGCAGTGAGTGCTTTAAATATCTTGGATCGATGGTTCAAAAAGATGGAGGTGTTGATAAAGATGTGGTACATAGAATCAAAGCAGGTTGGTTGAAGTGGAGAGGCGCGTCAGGGATCTTATGTGATCGTAAAGTACCATTAAAACTTAAAGATAAGTTTTACCGTACTGCAATTAGACCAGCGATGTTTATGGGTCTGAGTGTTGGGCAGTGAATTGTGTACATGAGCAAAAAATGGGAGTTGCGGAGATGAGAATGCTTAGGTGGATGTGTGGACACACAAGAATGGATAAAATTAGGAATGAGTGTATCAGGGATAAGACAGGAGTGACACCAATTGCAGAGAAGATGCGAGAAACTCGACTAAGATGGTTTGGACACATACAAAGGAGACCATTAGAGGCACCTGTTATGCGTTTTGAGAGTTTAGTCATTAGGCATGTTAAACGGGGGAGGGGTAGACCAATAAAGATTTGGAATGAAACTATAAGGAAAGACATGATGTACTTAGGCATTAGTGAAATTATGACTAAAGATAGGGCACAATGACAACAAAGGATCCATACTGTTATTTTATGCAAATATACATCATAGAGAAGCATATAAATCATTTCTACATTCAAGGAAAGAAGGAGTTACACAGCAGAATACAAATTCGTATCTAGTAATCCTCCATGGGGTGTTGACCCCCATTCGAGGCTTATACGGTCATCTACACTCTATGAGTATGATGATGTGCGTCCATCAATCATGAGGAAAAACACTCCATATTCCTCCAATTAATTTTAGCATACAGTGGTCGATATGGTCAACGTAATGGACCACCCACATAAAACCACATTTATCTTTGCATATAATGGTCGGTATGATCAACGTAAGTGATCACCCACATAAAACCACTTTAATCTTGGATTGCATATTTCATTAACTTTACGTTCTGTATTGTCTTAGTGTTACTAATGTAAACACGATGAACCAATTACAATATGATTCTTGACTATTTCTTAAGAAATAGAAACCGCGTGTCAAGTGAGGGGATTCTAATTACCAAAAAATGTCAATGACCTTATGCTCCAAACTAACTAGATGCGGAAATGCTCCCGCGAACAACCTAATGTGACAAATAATTCCTGTAAAAATTTCTAGTACATGGAATTTATTAATTTATTATTTAACGCATAATCTGTCACGATTGGATCCTGAAATTAAAATTCCGAAGTACTTCAAATTTCGGGTGTTACACCCTGAGTCAAAATATGGGCCCAAGAATGTGACTGACTTGGCTCCTAGACAGAGGATAAGTGGTGGGGAATAATGGGGAACGAGAGATGGGGTGGCCAGTAGGAGGAATATAATTATGACCGGACAAGGAGGGGGACGGAAGGGAGGATCCAAGCTGCGTACTTTATTCCGGCTTCGGTATCGAGTGATCAACAACAACAACACTTAAGCCTTTATCCCACCATAGTGGGGTCGGCTATATGGATCTTTTGTCGCCATTGCGCCCTATCTTTAATCATAGACTCACTAATACCTAAGTACATCATATCTTTCCTTATAGTTTCATTCCAAGTCTTTTTTGGTCTACCCCTTCCCCGTTTAACACGTCTAGTGACTAAACTCTCACAACGCCTAACATGTGTCTCTAATGGTCTCCTATGTACATGTCTGAACCATCTTAAACGAGTTTCTCGCATCTTCTCTACAATTGGCGCCACTCCTGGCTTATCCATGATACATTCATTCCTAATTTTGTCCAGTCTCGTATGACCACACATCCACTTAAGCATTCTCATCTCCGCAACTCCCATTTTTTTGCTCATGTACACCATTCACTGCCCATCACACTGAACTGTAGAGCATTGCTATCCTAATTATTGTACGGTAAAACTTGCCTTTAAGTTTTAATGGTATTTTACGATCACATTAGATCCCAGACGCGCCTCTCCACTTCAACCAACCTGCTTGGATTCTATGTATCACATCTTTATCTACACCTCCATCTTTTTGAATTATTGATCCCAAATATTTAAAGCACTCACTGCGGGAAATATTTTGGTCACCCAATTTAATGACGGAGTCATCCGACCTTCTTGCACTACTAAATTTAAGCTCTATATACTCCGTCTTTGTCCTGCTCAACCTAAAACCCTTCTTTTCTAAAGTGTCTCGCCAAGATTCAAGTTTCGCGTTTACACCCTTGCGCGTCTCGTCGACCAAAACAACATCATCTGCAAATAATAAACACCAATACCCATCAAATGAGCCTTCTATCTTTATTCATTGACTAAGGAGGGGCCATGAACGGTCATGATTCTCCGATCAAAACATATTAAATAAAATTTAGAAAAATACAAATAAAATACTTAAATTCTTAGATCGAGGATCTACTCAAAATGAATGATCCTGATCGTTAATGACGATTCCTTTGTCAGACTGTGTTGACCCTTAAGGGTCGCGTGACATGATCCTCATCAACTCCCCTCGCTTCAAAAGCATTCATCTCCGATGAATGGAGATGATTATACTCATTATAGCGCGAGGGTGAGTTATGATCTCGTGGGCCAAGATCTATGTGATGTTGTCAAAAAGAGCTAAAGGTGCTGCGACTGCCGTAGATGTTGTCGGCGGCGTCAAAATTTTTGTTATTATTGCCGAGGATGATGCCAAAGGTGATGTTGCGGAAGGAGGTGATGTCTTTGGCGTCGAGGATGCTGCTGTTGTTGTCTAGGAGGAAGCTTGAGATGGAGTTGGTAGTATTGCTGGTGCCAAAGGGGGTGCGAGTATGACTGTGTGGTAGGGGAAGGTTGAAGGTGGCTAGTGGGGAGGATGTGGGGCCTAGTTTTGGGGTGCCGGGATGCAATGAGAGGGGATATTGAGTAAAGATGGCTTGATTAAGTGGGGAATTAGAGTGGATGCTGTCAGTGGGAGGGGGAATTAACGGGGCATAAAGTTGGAACATGCATCAGAACATGCTGGTTAATAAGGGTGGACCTGGAATTGAGGTTACAGTGAAGGGGCGGTTGCTAATTAGTAGGTGGGGGGTGTTTGACCAACATGAGTGAAAGATTTAGTGGGGTAGTTGGAAGTTATGAGTATGGGTTATGGGTAATGGGTGGTTATTGGTAGTTATGGAAGTTACATGATAGTGAGATATGGAAGTTGTGGAGAGGAGTGTAGTAGTGGTGGTGATGAAGGGATGCCGGCCTAGTGTTGGCCGGAGACTTGGGCGGTGGCCGGCGGTTGTGGTGGTGACATCCAGAAATGGAAAAGGAAGGATTTGGGTGGCCGGACGAGGACGAGGAGGGTGGGGTGGCCGGAGGAGGAGGATGGGGTGTCTGGTAGGAGGGATATGATTATGGCCGGCCAAGTAAGGGGAGGAAAGGGAGGATCCAAGCTTCACACTTGGTTTCTGGCTTCGGCACGGGTGATTTAAAGGACTAATTTTCTCTTTAACTTTTAATACCCATCAAATGAGCCTTCTACTTCTATTTATAGACTAGGGAGGGACCGTGAACGGTCATGATTTTCTGATCACGACGAACTCCGAAACATACTAAAAAATACAATTAGCATACTAAAATTCTTTGATTGATGATCCACTCGAAATGAACGGTCTCGATCGTCACTGGCAGTTCTTTGGTTGGTGCACTCAATGTTTACATTTCATAACATTGATGCACAAAAGTACCCCCTTGGAGTAAATCTTCAGGGGGGTCTTTTTTGTGCATGGATGTTATGAAATGTAAACATTGAGGGGGTAATTGTAATTTCAAAAGTTATAGTGTTGCAAGCTTTAATTACGCAAACTTCGAGGGGAGGTCCTGGTAAATAACCCTATATATATGTGTGTGTGTGATGACATGTTTGATGCAAAAGAGAGTTTTATTATTTTTGTATACATGAATGTGGAACGCAATGATCATGCTTGGTGACATTGTTAGAAGATGTTCTCTCTTTTGTTCATTTACTCGTGCAAAACATCACGACAATGTTGAAGGAGTAATGGTTATGATCTTTGAAAGGTAAATTGTGATACATATTATAAACAAAATGTGGAAATATTTTATGTTGTAATAATATAAAGGCGTACGTGGGCACATGTTGAGCGTGGTATGAAGTGGTTGATCAAACACCTGAGGACAAGTTGCCTGACAATATCATTTGAGGAAGGCCCATAGTTGAATGCTGCTGACTGCAATTAGAGGTTGATAAAAAACCATCACAAGGATGTACATGTAGGACATTGATAGTTATTATTCAACTTCTAAAGATTACCAAGGGGTTTTCTTGTTCCTTGGTTGGTGATGGAGTTCCTTGGGATTACCTGTTTCTAGGGTATGCACAACTTACATATTGCATCATATTGCTCCTACACGGTAAGTTCTAGTACTGTTTTCTTAAGGAGCATTGACGTGTATTGAGCCCTAGCAGGGTACAGGAAGTTGACTTATTAGTGAAGCTAATTAACATACCTTAGGATCTAACATGCATGTAATATGATGAGAAAATGGTCCACTTGTGATATATGATTGTTACGGTTTTGAAAACACAGACGTGATACTAATAGGTTCCTTTAGATATCACATTTATTTAGTTGACTTTTGTTGCCATATTACATGTATTTACTCGTGCTATTATTTAGAATTTACATGTTTGATCCGTTTGACTATTACCTTTATGTCATTGTACCACACGGTGCACTGGTTTGACTAATGATAATGGGTTGATAATTGGAGAGATCAGTTTACTATTTTTTAGTTTAAATTTCATTCTTTATAGATGATGCAATAATGTAACCATGAAACAAAGTAGATTTTAACTAATAGAATAAAATATTACTATTTTCTTTATGAGTTAACTTGTGACTATATAACCGCGAACATTATCTATAATGAATTCAAGATCCTTAATCTCGTCTTCTATATGTAGGACTGCTAACAAGGAAGTCGATGGTCTGTGGATAGGATTGCTTATGAGGAAGTGTTGGCTGTAAGGGAAAAGAGTTGTATCTAGAAATATCATACCTAGGCTTTGATACTATTAAGTAACAAAAAGAATTACCACAAATGATAATTTCTTCATTGATCAAACATCACCATATAGAGTTACAAGATGACCAACTAGGAAACTTACTAAAGTCTAAATCTCTCTCTATATGGAGGTAGATATATCCAAATATAACATCATAAGTGAAAGTAGTCAGTTGTAGCCATGAAGTATTATAAATCTCGCAACAATGCGTCTGCTTGCTCAAACCTATAAATCATATTCAACAGGGCTCTTGTTAACAAATATTCAAGTTCTTTTTTATTTTGTTTTTCATTCTTGGTTAATCATCTCCTATTGTGCAAACTTTATGTGAATATTTTTCATAACTACTTTTTTCATGGTTTTAGCTGGTTGGATTGGCCATGATGTTGTATCAGTTGTTATTGGCGAAAGCGATCCTTACTTCAGCTTTAGTGGAAGGGTATGCTGCTCTTTTCATGTATAATTTATTGAGAAAGTCTTTTTTTGTTTACTTATTTCTTACATCCATCCTAAATGTGACTCAGGAAATAAATCATCTCCGCGCTATTGCTGTTCTTATGACAATTGTAATGATAATTTCCATCCTTTCTTCAATAGCCATTATTCGCCGCATCCTAATGGCAACATCTGTTTTAAAGGTAAGCATGGTTGTCATAAAATTGGCTGTGATCCTGAAGATTGTTTCAGTTATAAATACCCATCTTTTCCCATTATTACTTATTCAAAAGATATGCGTTTCGATTGAAAAGTAATTTTTAAATATTTGTGAATCCAATTTACATTTGTACATTTCTTTTCTTTGCCCGACTTTTTGTTCTCGACTTGGCTAACCATTTGTCTCTTCATGCAGGTAGCTGCGAAGGTCATTGGCGAGGTTCAGGCCCTTATTGTTTTTCCAGTTTTCCCATTTACGATTCTCGCAATCTTCTATATGTTTTGGATTTCTGCTGCAATGCATCTTTTCAGTTCTGGCCAGATCACCAAGAATGATTGCAATGCCAATTGCTGTTCATTTGATCTCAAGTCCAATCGAGTTTCTTGTGATGATTGCTGTGGTTACAGCATCCATTTTACTCCTCATGTTGCAGCTGCTATCCTATTTCACCTATTTGGATGCTTTTGGGCGACACAATTTGTCATTGCATTCTCAGCCACAGTCATTGCTGGATCAGTTGCTTCTTATTATTGGGCTCGTGGTGAAATTTCGGTGAGAAACAGCCTTTCTCATTATTTACTAGTAGAAAATATCTATATGCATGCCTCTTTCATGCCTAGTCAATAAATAGTGCATTATATTATCTAAGATGGAGCGGTATTCCAGGATCTCACAACCTTTGTTTCATCTTAATCACAAATTTAATGAAAAAATTCTTAGCTTTTGTAGGGTTCATCATATATTAGTGTTGAACTTTTCATTTATATACTTTTTTTGTTTGTTCTTTCAAACTGCCTTGTTACCGTTGGATACTAATATTAGCATGAGAATATCAGATACGTTAATTGCACACCTGGATATACTTGTTTTTGGATCTATTTGGGCTTATTTGGTTGCTTGAAATTACAACATCTTTATAAAAATGAAGAAGTGTGCACCACATTGTGGTTAGACTTACCAAGAAGTTAATCACTTATTACTGATTTTTTTTTGTTCGTTTTGAAAGCTTCAGAATGAAGGGTGTGATGTTCTTGATCAAATCTCTAACACGAGCTTTTCTTATAACTGTTTTAATATATAATGCGGACGATTAAGGTTTGAAGAAACCATGCCCCATCAATAGCTGTAGCTTTTTAGTAGATGCATTTAAATATTAGGATAAATAGTAATAATTACAGTTGAAATAAATATAGCTTTTCTTATTAATTTCTTATCTCTCTACAATGTTACATTGCTCCCCTATATATACACAACAGAGGGGAACCAAATACATGATCTGTGATGTGGGACTAAATACAAAAAGAGGAGTCGGCTATATGCACACCAATTGGTGCTAAACTCACACCAATTATCAACACTCCCCCTCAAGGTGGGCGAAAGATATCCACTAAGCCCATCTTGTCACACAATCTTGATAAATCCAGTGAGTTGTCCTTTAGTTAGACAATCGGCCACTTGGTCTTTTGTAACCACATGTCCAAGCTTCAGTACCCCGCTATCCAACTTCTCCTTGATGAAGAATCTGTCGATTTCTATATGCCTAGTTCTGTCATGTTGGATGGGATTATTTGCAATGCTAATAGCTGACTTGCTGTCACACCATAATGTCATTTTTTCTCCTTGATCTATCTTGAGTTCATCCAGCAGGGCTTTTAGCCATAACATTTCCCCCACACCTAAGGCCATGACCCTGTACTCTGCCTCAGCTGTAGATCTCGCAACTACAGTCTGCTTCTTGCTTCTCCAGGAGACTAGATTGCCCCCTACAAACATGCAATATCCTGACGTGGACCACCTGTCATCAGCGCAACTAGCCCGGTCAGAATCACAATAGCCCTCGATGTTTAAATGCCCATTCTTTCGGAATATCAGCCCTTTTCTTGGAGCACTCCTCAAGTACCTAAGGATCTGATACCCGACATCCATGTGACCTTTCCTAGGATCATGCATATAGCGGGCCACCACACTTATATCGAAAGCTATGTCAGGACGTGTGTGGCTCAGATATATCAAGCGACCTACCAACCTTTGGTACCTCTCTCTATCAATTGACTCTCCTGCCTCAGCACTGAGCTTGTTCTTTTGATCAATAGGGGCAACTGCAGGTTTGCACCCCCAACATCCCTGTCTCTTTGAGCAGGTCTAGCACATACTTCTGTTGGGATAGAACGATCCCTTCTGCACCATGAGCTACCTCAATCCCCAGGAAGTATCTTAGTTGCCTCAAGTCCTTTACCTCAAATTCTTTGCCAAACTTTGTCTTCAGCTGATCAATTTCGCTTTCATCATCACCTGTAATAATCACGTCATCCACATACACAGCAAGCATTGTAGTGTGAACTTCATGTCGTTTCAAGAACACTGTATGGTCAGTATTGGTTTGCTGATATCCCATGCTAACCATAACTCTCCTAAACTTGTCAAACTAGGCTCGAGGAGACTGTTTTAGCCCATATAGAGACTTCTTGAGTCTGCACAACTTTCCTGTAGTTTGGTCTGTTCCAAAGCCCGGTGGTACCTCCATGTACACCTCTTCCAGTAAATCCCCATGAAGAAAGACATTCTTCACGTCGAGCCAGTGTTGTAGATGTTGGCCTACATGTCCGACATGTCGGCCGACATAAAGGTTTTGAACAAAAAACACCACGATATCGACATTTTAAGCAAAAATGTCGTTTTTGAAAATATCCCCGATATATCCATCTCCGGGCCCCGATATATCAGTCTTACCCGATATTTCGGGCGATATCTCCAGGACGATATATAACGAGCACTAAAAATATATATTTCATTTCTTTCAAGTGTCTGAGCGATAATATTTTGTTTTGTGATATATTTCATGCATCTCTCTGAGCCTAGATTTGACATCTTTCTCGTCTCACTCTTATTTGATGCTCTTTATGTTGTTTATTGTCGTCAATCACTTCTTTTTGTTTAATTTATAAACATACATTATGTGTAAATATGTTTATTGTATAATTTATAAACATACATTATGTGTATATATGCTTATTATGTAATTTATAAACATATATTATGTGTGTAACGACACATATTTACAATATATATTTGAATAAATTATTTAAATATTAAAACCCGACATTGTAAAATATCCCCGATATATCCCCCGCAATGTAACACCCCAATCTAGTTTTACCACAAATCAGCAGTCCGGCCGGGCCCCGTGATAAGAAGCAAACCAAGTAGCGGTAATAAAATGATACATAACAGGTAAAAAAAATACGCTAAGAGAGTACTTACAGCGGAAGTAATAAAATGAGCTAAGAGTAAAAGTGTACCTCAATAATTGAATTCACAGAGCCACTATAAGTTGAAAGAGTCAAAAGACTCGAAATACTGAAATCTTATATATAGTCTGATACAAGAAATATTAGAAAATCTGGATACATGCCCAAAACATAAAGCAGTTCTGTAGGAATAAACTATTGAATGAAAACAAACTATAAGGGGAACATCGACAAACACGCTCATCCTAGGCGCAACATCCCACCTGTGACTCCTGTAATAATAAGCCCATAAAAATGGGTCAGCCCAACTGGAGAGTAAGAAAGACCATTCTTCTTAGTGACACTAAAAATATTTAGAAGAAATAAGTGTACATGCTTTCTAAAGTAATATTTTGATGCTATGGGAAATATTTACTGTAATAATATGCATGCTTTATTAGGATAGTGCTGTAAAATAAATGTCTGTTCTGGTATAACCATGTCATGCATTATATTCAAGTTTCGAAAATATTTAACCATAGGGATTTTCTACATTTCGGTATGTACTTGAATTCTATTTGTCTTAAGCTTGTCACCCTTCATAATCTAAATGGAGTACTTTCTTATGCGCATTCTAACGATCCGAGTCTCATCTAATGAACGCAGAGGTTCTAGTGTCCGACGGACACAGACTCGCATCTTCTGAATGGAGAAAACGTCTCCCTACATTTGAGCTCATAAGATCTACTATGCCCTATGAGTAAGATAGTGCTCCTCTATCTATCACGAAGGAGAAATTCTCAAACATGCCTCCTAATAAGATTTTGCGTTAACTATTGGATTTCAAATTTACTAAACTGTCTAATTATATATCGTATCTCCTTAACATGTTGAACATAAGTGTCTGGGTAAATGTGGTTGAACAATACTACAATTATCCTCCTACTGAACGAGGACTACAATGTGCATACAATTATCTGATATGCCTAACTAAAAAGAATAGAATTTCTTACATTGGGATTACGACGTTCGTACACTAAGCGCGGTGGCATAGCTTCCTTTGAAGAATATTCTGAAATACGAGTTTGATCTCCGATTGGTAAGGAGATTTATCCCCTCAAGGAACCTAAAAGAGTATTTATCATATTTTTTCATCCTCTCCGAAAATTCTAGGAATGCTGCATTAAAATAAAAGAAGTCACCTACCACTTCTCTAACAGTGGAGGTCGTTATTTCTGATACGGAATCATCCCCGCCTACGCTTGGTGTTGCTGTACCAAACCCTACGAAAAATATTACTAATATTTGAGAGACACTTGTTGAGTGGAGAGTGAAACTTTATGGAACAAGGAAAATCATGATACCTGGCTGTTATTAGAGAAAAAGTTCCGATTCAAGAAGGCTTAAGGCTCTTTAGCGAAAGAACGGTCTGAACAAGGTTGGATTTGACCAAAGATTGTGACGAGGGCTGTAAATCACCTTGCAGAACCAAGAGATTGAGGACACGATCACTGACCTACCCTGGAAGACTTCGTCGAAGACCTCCGAGCAAAAGAAGAGGCTCCAGACGACTGCTCACCGCACGGAAAGGGAACGGAAGCCCCTCCCCAAGGTCGTCGGCGGCTGCTGGAAAGGGAGCAGTAGATCGACTGGTCTACACGAACGTGAGGAAGTAGCGCTCGGTCGCTGGGAGAGGGAGCGTATCATCGATCGGCGGTACTGCTGGAAGCGCTCGATCGCGGGAGAGGAAGCGTCTGCGAGAGAGACAGGGATCGGCGGTTTCGTGGAACTGTCGAGCATAAGAAAGAAGACGCACTCAACCCTTTTGTTAAATTGAAAAGGCGCGTGAGTCCTGATCGCCAGTTACGAAGGAACACAACGTGGCCTACGACTCTTCCTATATTGAACCGTAAACTGATATGGGAGAAGGAAAAATTGACTGGCATTCCTAGAAGAGAATTTTGTCCCCTTTTAAATCATAACCCAATTAACCAAACGTTAATAATTGTTAAGTCGACGCGCTACGCCCTCGCATAAAATTTACACTGCTTCAAATAAAACATCAACAACTTCTATTCCTGAACCTATTAATGCGCATCCATTGATCGTAGAGAAATTATACCTCGATCAGACGTAGGCTTGGTCAATCTTGCTCGAGCTCGGGCCCTGCGACCAAAATTTAGTTTTGCATATTAAATTATGGATGTTACAAATCTCTCCTCCTAATAAAATTTTCGACCTCGAAAATTACAATCATACCTGAGTCAAAAAGGAAAGCATAATCTGAATTGCTCCGGAGTTCATCTTCTCTTTCCCAAGTATGTTCTGGTCGGCCATAGTTCATCCAAAGGACTTTCACAAAACGGATCTCTCTATTTCCGAGCTTCCGAGTCCTTGAGTCCACTATCCTAACTGGCTTAAGATTGATATTAAGGTTCGCTTCGATTGGTGCTTCCTCAGTACTGACTATCTGACTGGGATCTCTGACTGCTCTCCTCAGATAGGAGACGTGGAATACGTCATGTAGACCACTCAATTCCTCGGGCAAGGCCAATCTATAAGCAACCTTACCTATGCGCTCCAGCACCTCGAAAGGACCAACGAACCTTGGACTCAATTTCTTCATCCGCTTGATTCGAGAGACACCCTTGACTGGTCTGACTTTCAGATAAACATAGTCTCCTACGCTGAACTCCACTGATCTATGCCTCTGATCATAGTACTTGGCCTGACGATCCTGCGCCATCTTCATGCGCTCCTGAATGAGTTTGATTCGAGCTGTGGTCTTGTCAACCCATGATTCTTTGTTGGAAGACCTCTCTTCACTTTCAGCCCAACACAACGGCGTACGACACCGTTGTTATGGGTTTGGTTCGTTGCCGGATTGTTGGAGGCGGAGATACAAAGGGCAAGCCCTAGAATGGTGGAGGAGGGGATGAGAGAGGAAGAAACCCTAGAGGGTGGAGGAAGGAGAGAAGAGCTTAGAGAGAGAGAGAGAGAGAGGAATTTAGAGAGATAAAAGAAATTCTTAATTCATTTCATAATCCCCAAATACAAGAGAAGGGTCTATATATAGAACCCCGGGTGACATACCCGTAAATACATAAAATGCAAACAATATTAAAATACTAAAACATTACTACGGGTCTAATAACTATGACTCCCTACACGCAACGAGATAATAAGATAACTGGCGGAGGATTAACACGTAACAATCCACCCGTCCTTCATTTTGAGCTTGTCCTCAAGCTCAAATTCCAGTAGGATGTTCGGCTTCTCTGGCTCTTTGATCTCGCGCCAAAATAGCGCCTGGTAGGTCGTCGCGGTGGTAGTGGCGGCGAGGAGTAGTGGTGGCGCCGTCGGAAAGACGAGTGGCGCAAGGACTGGGGCCGAGTGGTCCGGCGGACCGGCGGAAGGCCGGAGCAGCAGGGCAACCGAAGGAACAACGTCCGGCAGAAGGAAGGGGTCCGGCGAGACCGGCGATGCGGTGCGAGGCCGCAATGGTAATGCGGTCGAAAGGGCCGACAGAGTAGTGGCTGACAGCAAAGGCAGTGGCGTGGTCGGAGGCGGCAGAGCGCAAACCAGCGGTGAGGCGACCGACAAAGCAGAAAGCGACGAGGCTGGAGGGACCGACAAGGCAGGGGCCGGCGGAGCAAGGGCAGACAGAGGCGGTGACTGCGGCGATGGCGGCAACGGTGACGGCGACGTCGGCGAGGACGGCGGAGGCAACCCAAGCTGTGCTGGCTTGGAGAGTGGGACCGACAAGGCAGGAGCCGGTGGCGGAGGAGGCGAAACGGCCGGTGGCGGAACGTCAAAGTATCCCAATTGATCCAGCTTGGCCTCGAAGCGAGACATGGAGGCTTGAATTGTCGTCGACCACTTCAGCAGCATCGAGTGGAGGACGCCCGCATCAGCGACACTAAGATGAATGTTCATCAAAATAAATTTGAAATTGGAGAAGTGGGCGGCTAGGGTAAGGAGAAAAGCTGGAGGGTGCGGGAAACTAGAAAAAAAATAATAATAAAAAGAGGGGGGGGCTGCCCGAGGAAGTGATGGGGGCAGACAGATAAAAGGTATGGGCGTAGGGGGGTGGTTGGCTCGAGGACTGCGGCTCGAGGAGGAGCAGCAGGTGCGGAAGCCTGTTGACGGGAGCAGAGGAGACGTTGTTGTCTTGGCTCGTCGGCGCTGAGGAAGAAGTTGAGCGGGGTCGACGATGGAGGGAGAAGATGGGCTCGTCGGCGCTGAGGGAGAGTTGTAGGAGATCCGCAGTAAGGGCACGCTGTTGCGGTTTCGATCGGCGGAAGCGCTGCGTCGGGGCTCGAGAAGAAGCAGTCGCAGGAGGATTCGACGAGGGACGAAGCGCTGTTACTGGGAATCGGCTTCGACTGGCTGAAGGAGGAGCGCTGCTGAAGGACCGAACGCTGTTGAAGCACGGTGCGCTGCTGCTTGGAGGAAAAAGGCAGCGACTGGCTGCTGCGTCGACGACGTAGCTGCGGTGCGGCTTGCGGAAAACAGCGGAAGACGGTGGAAGGAGTGTCGGGAAGGGAGTCGCCGGCATTGTAGCTCTCTGATACCAAGTTGTTATGGGCTTGGTTCGTTGCCGGATTGTTGGAGGCGGAGATACAAAGGGCAAGCCCTAGAATGGTGGAGGAGGGGATGAGAGAGGAAGAAACCCTAGAGGGTGGAGGAAGGAGAGAAGAGCTTAGAGAGAGAGAGAGAGGAATTTAGAGAGATAAAGGAAATTCTTAATTCATTTCATAATCCCCAAATACAAGAGAAGGGTCTATATATAGAACCCCGGGTGGCATACCCGTAAATATATAAAATGCAAACAATATTAAAATACTAAAACATTACTACGAGTCTAATAACTATAACTCCCTACACGCAACGAGATAATAAGATAACTGGCGGAGGATTAACACGTAACAACCGCCTGCCATAGAGAGCCTCAAAAGGTGTCATTCTAATGCTTGCCTGAAAACTATTATTGTAGGAGAACTCTACTAAGGTGACATACTTCTCCCACTTACCTCCAAAGTCCAGAATGCACATACGGAGCATGTCTTCCATGGTTCTATTCGTACGCTCTGTTTGCCCATCTTTCTGGGGGTGGAAGGCCGTACTGAAGAGTAGCTTAGTCCTCAGACGTTCCTGAACATATTTCCATTCCTTGGAGGTAATTCTGTCATCCTTATCTGAAATAATAGTCTTGGGGACTCCATGGAGTCGGACTATCTCATCTACATACAACTGAGTCAATTTTGGGCCTTGATCCGTTTTCTTATTGGGAATGAAATGGGCAACCTTGGACAGACGATCGACTATAACCCATAACGAGTCATTCCCACTCCGCGATTGGGGAAGGCCGTGAACAAAATCCATCGATATATCTTCAAAGTTCCACTCCCGAATAGGTAGGGGCTTCAACTTGCCCCCTGGTCTCTGGCACTCGGCTTTAACCAACTTGCATGTTTCACACCTTCCCACATATTCTGCTACATCACTCTTCAAACCTGACCACCAAACTGACTTCTTGAGATCTGCATACATCTTCGTGCTACCCGGATGTATCGAATATCTGGAATTATGAGCTTCAAACAGTATATCCTCTCGAAGGTGACTAACGTCTGGAACACATACTCTACTATCGAAAAGAAGTAAGCCCTCCTGAATGCTGAACCTCTCCTTCTGACCAGCCTGGGTCAAGTCCCAAACCTCTACCATCTTCGGGTCTAAGGGTAAAGCTGTTCTGATCCTGTCTTTAATATCGCACGTGATTTCCATCCAGTTCAACCTTGCAGAACCAAGACTGGAGCGTGGTAAGATACTGATCTCCAATCTCTCCAGCGCTCACACAAGCTCCTCCTGCTGAGTAATGAGGGAGTAACTCGAACTTCTTCTACTAAGCGCATTCGCTACCACGTTTGCTTTCCCTGGGTGGTACTGGATACCAATATCATAATCTGAGAGGAATTCTACCCACATACGTTGCCTCATATTTAGCTCTTGCTGATCATATATATACCTGAGACTTTTATAATCCGTAAAGACCTCACAACGAACTCCGTAGAGGTAGTGTCTCCAAATCTTCAAAGCGTGGATGACCGCTGCAAGTTCCAAATCGTGCACAGGATAATTTCTCTCGTGAACCTTTAACTGCCTGGAGGCGTAAGCTATGACCTTCTCATGCTGCATAAGTACACAACCCAAACCTTGACCTGAGGCATCACTATATATCTGAAATCCTTCTGAGCCTGAAAGTAAGCTCAAAATCGGGGCGGTCATCAATCTGAATTTCAACTCCTCAAACGCAAACTCACACTCAACTGTCCATATGAAGGATTTCCCCTTCCTGGTAAGTGTAGTCATTGGTAGCGCTATTTTTGAGAAGTCCTTAATGAATCTCCTGTAATATCCTGCTAGACCGAGGAAACTGCGAACTTCAGTCACTGCCTTCGGCCTTGACCAATCCTTTATTGCTTCTATCTTTTTCGGATCCACCGCGAGACCCTTCTGACTGATGACGTGTCCCAAGAATGCAATATCAGAAAGCCAAAACTCGCACTTTGAAAACTTGGCATACAACTGATTCTTCCTGAGAGTGCTCAACACTGCCCGGAGGTGTTCGGCGTGATCTTCTTGACTCTTTGAATAAACCAAAATGTCGTCTATGAAGACAATCACAAATCGGTCTAGTAGTTCTCGGAACACCCTATTCATCAGATCCATAAAGGCGGACGTGGCATTAGTTAATCCGAACGGCATGACCACGAACTCATAGTGTCCATATCTAGTGCTGAACGCTGACTTCTGGATGTCCACATCTCGAATTCTCAACTGGTGGTAACCCGACCTCAAATCTAGCTTGGAGAACTTGCTAGATCCCTCGAGCTGGTCAAACAGATCATCTATCCTGGGAATATGGTACTTATTTTTAATTGTTAGTTTGTTCAGCTCACGGTAGTCTATGCATAATCTCAGGCTACCATCTTTCTTCTTAACAAACAGTACGGGGGCACTCCAAGGTGAAGTGCTGGGGCGAATGAAACCCAAGTCAATCAACTCCTGTAGCTGAACCTTCAACTCAGCAAGTTCTCTGGGAGCCATTCGGTATGGACTCTTGGCCACTGGAGCAGCTCCAGGTACAAGATCTATCTGGAAATCAATCTCTCTGGTAGGAGGGGCACCAGGTAACTCCTCTGGAATGACATCAGGAAAGTCCTTAACAACATGCACTCCTAGCAAATCAACCTTGGCTTCAGCATTCATCAGTACTAGAAAGGTCACACAACCCTTATTGATGCATCTGACCGCCTTGATTGAGGAGATTATTAATCTAGAGACTCCCTTCATGCCCTGGAAGGTAAAAGCAACCTGGTTGGGTCCTTCGAACTGTATCACCTTGTTCCTGCAGTCAATCTTTGCATTCATAGCTGAGAGCCAGTCCATACCCACTATCAGATCAAAACCTGCTATTGGGAGGAGTGAAGCTTCTATTGAGATTTCAGTTTCTCCAAACCACATTGGAACTCTACACTTATTCCTGGTCTGCAAACAGGATCCATTAGGCATCATAACTTCTAATGATGCAGACTCTGGAAGGACTTCTAAATCCAGCCTACGCACCAGAGATTCTGCTATGAACGAATGTGAGGCACCCGTGTCAAAGAGAATCTTGGAGGGAACGTTTCGTATCATAAGTATTCCTACATGCATGAATGCAACAAAGGTATTATTTTAGTGTCACCAAGGAGAGAAATACTAAAACGTCTAGGACGTACACATACCTGTCACCACGTCCTCCTGATCCTTAGCTTCCTGCTGGCCTAGCCCATAAGCTCTGGGTTGCACCGGACCTCGTCCTGCAGTATTTTTCTCCTCGGTTCCGACATGAGCCTTTCCTCTGTCGGTTCTACTAGGACCACCGGCCTCAAACTTCGACTATAAAAGAATCATAATTAAGCCTATTGAGGGAAAGGTATAACTTAAGAAGATTACTCGAATGAAATTTTGTACTTGAACCACGGTTCCCTGGCAGTAACGGGCTATATGTCCCGGTTGTTGGCATTTGTAGCAAACTCCTGCAGCTGCTAAACACTCACCCTGATGGTGGCGGTAGCATTTAGGACAGAGGGGGTAATCTTTGACCTTGGACCCGGTCTGACCCCCTTTCTTATCATCAGATCTCTGCTTCTTGTTCCAGTTCTTTCCTTGGCTATTCCTATTTTGCTGCTGCTGTGGTGAATCCTGAGGTCGTTTCGAACGGAAGTTGTTATGCTTTTGCACCTTCTGCTGATCAGCTTCCAGCTTCCTCGCTGTGTCCACCAAGCTCCTGTAATCGGCATTGACCATCATCATCAAAGGTTGCCTCAGAGAGTCTCGCAGTCCGTCCACGAACCGACTACATTTCTCGTTCTCATCCCTTTGCATATTGCCCGCATAACGAGATAAGTGAGTTAACTCCCGCTCGTAGGCTATTACAGTTCTGTCCCCCTGAATAAGCCTGAGGTACTTCTCCTGGAGAGCTCAGACGGGGGCACAAACCAGCTAGCTAGTGCCGTCGAGAAATTATTCCACGTGAACATATCTGCTGTACGACCTAACATAAATGAAATCCAATTTACCATTAAGTTAAACGGACAAAGTATTTTGGGAAGATGAGGTAATCTGAACAACGTTACTTACCAGCGGGATCGTCCGCAAGATGCCTAGTCCACCACAGATTCGCCTCACCTTTCAGGAGAAAGGCAGCTAAAGGAACCTTCTTGTTCTCTGGGCACTGCATCACTTCGAGTAGGTTGCGGGTCTTTATCAGCCAATCATCGGTCTCCATCGGTGTTTCTTCCCCATTGAAATTGGAGGGCTGGAGGTCTCAAAAATTTCTCAGATAGCGATCCATTCCTAATTCTCCGGCAGCTGGTACAGGAACTGCTACTGGATCTGTTGCAGGCAGTCCATTTCTGAATTCCAGCAAAGCTAAGGCCACTGCCCTGGCAATAACGGCTGCTAAGTCGGTAGGGTCTGGTACTGCTGGTGCTGCTGCTGGTGCACCACCGTCATCCATGACTATCTCAGGAGTGGTATTCTGCCGCGAAGGCTCGCCCGCTTCGTTGGTACGCGGTGCCTATACGATGGAAGAGAAAGAGTTATTGATGTACGAGACACAAAGAAAGATCTACTAGAAGATATTTCCATACAACGCATAACTGAGCTAGATGAAATTTTGATGACTCTAACGTCAAAGAATGATTCAGTTGAAATCCTAAGGCTCTGTGAACTTTCTGGGTCGTGGGATCCTAAACCTGGCTCTGATACCAATTGTAACACCCCAGCCTAGTTTTACCACAAATCAACAGTCCGGTCGGGCCCCGTGATAAGAAGCAAACCAAGTAGCGGTAATAAAATGGTACATAGCAGGTAAAAAAAAATACGCTAAGAGAGTACTTACAGCAGAAGTAATAAAATGAGCTAAGAGTAAAAGTGTACGTCAATAATTGAATTCACAGAGCCACTATAAGTTGAAAGAGTCAAAATACTCGAAATACTGAAATCTTATATATAATCTGATACAAGAAACATTAGAAAATCTGGATACATGCCCAAAACATAAAGCAGTTCTGTAGGAATAAACTATTGAATGAAAACAAACTATAAGGGGAACATCGGCAAACGCGCTCATCCTAGGCGCAACACCTCACCTGTGACTCCTGTAATAATAAGCCCATAAAAATGGGTCAGCCCAACTGGAGAGTAAGAAAGACCATTCTTCTTAGTGACACTAAAAAATTTAGAAGAAATAAGTGTACATGTTTTCTAAAGTAATATTTTGATGCTATGAGAAATATTTACTGTAATAATATGCATGCTTTACTAGGATAGGACTGGAAAATAAATTTCTGTTCTGGTATAACCATGTCATGCATTATATTCAAGTTTCAAAAATATTTAACCATAGGGATTTTCTACATTTCGGTATGTACTTGAATTCTATTTGTCTTAAGCTTGTCACCCTTCATAATCTAACTGAAGTAGTTTCTTATGCGCATTCTAACGATCCGAGTCTCATCTAATGAACGCAGAGGTTCTAGTGTCCGACGGACACAGACTCGCATCTTTTGAATGGAGAAAACGTCTCCCTACATTTGAGGCTCATAAGGTCTACTATGCCATATGAGTAAGATAGTGCGCCTATATCTATCACGAAGGAGAAAGTCTCAATCATGCCTCCTAATAAGATTTTGCGTTAAATATTGGATTTCAAATTTACTAAACAGTCTAATTATATATTGTATTTCCTTAACATGTTGAACATAAGTGTCTGGGTAAACGTGGTTGAACAGTACTACAATTATCCTCATACTGAACGAGGAATACAATATGTGCATACAATTATCTGATATGCCTAACTAAAAAGAATAGAATTTCTTACATTGGGATTACGACATTCGTACGCTAAGCGCGGTGGCATAGCTTCCTTTGAAGAATATTCTGAAATACGAGTTCGATCTCCGATTGGTAAGGAGACTTATCTCCTCAAGGAACCTAAAAGAGTATTTATCATATTTTTTCATCCTCTCCGAAAATTCTAGGAATACTGCATTAAAATAAAAGAAGTCACCTACCACTTCTCTAACAATGGAGGTCGTTATTTCTGATACGGAATCGTCCCCGCCTACGCTTGGTGTTGCTGTACCAAACTCTACAAAAAATATTACTAATATCTGAGTGACACTTATTGAGTGGAGAGTGAAACTTTATGGAACAAGGAAAATCATGATACATGGCTGTTATTAGAGGAAAAAGTTCCGATTCGAGAAGGCTTAAGGCTCTTTAGCGAAAGAACGGTCTGTACAAGGTTGGATTTGACCAAAGATTGTGACGAGGGCTGGAAATCACCTTGCAGAACCAAGAGATTGAGGACACGATCACTGACCTCCCCTGGAAGACTTCGTCGAAGACCTCCGAGCAAAAGAAGAGGCTCCAGACGACTGCTCACCGCACGGAAAGGGAACGGAAGCCCCTCCCCAAGGTCGTCGTCGGCTGCTGGAAAGGGAGCAGTAGATCGACGACTGGTCTACACGAACGTGAGGAAGTAGCGCTCGGTCGCTGGGAGAGGGAGCGTAACAGCGATCGACCGTACTGCTGGAAGTGCTCGATCGCGGGAGAGGAAGCGTCTGCGAGAGAGACAGGGATCGGCGGTTTCGTGGAACTGCCGAGCGATAAGAAATAAAACGCATGCAACCCTTTTGTTAAATTGAAAAGGCGCGTGAGTCCTGATCGCCAGTTACGAAGGAACACAACGTGGCATGCGGCTTTTCCTATATTGAACCGTAAACTGATATGGGAGAAGGAAAAATTGACTGGCATTCCTAGGAGAGAATTTCGCCCCCTTTTAAATCATAACCCAAATAACCAAACGTTAATAATTGTTAAGTCGACGCGTTACACCCTCGCATAAAATTTACACTGCTTCAAATAAAACATCAACAACTTCTATTCCTGAACCTATTAATGCGCATCCATTGATCGTAGAGAAATTATACCTCGATCCGACGTAGGCTTGGTCAATTTTGCTCGAGATCGGGCCCTGCGACCAAAATTTAGTTTTGCATATTAAATTATGGATGTTACACGCAATCCGACATACGACATTTCAAACTCAAACCGACATGAACCCGACATCCGACATCTACAACCTCGGTCGAGCTGATGTAGTTTCCATCCCTCATCTGCTGCCAAGGATATCAGCGTTCGTACTGTGCTTATCTTTGCGACGGGTGCAAAAGTCTCGTCGTAATCAATGTCATAAGTCTGGCAATATCCTTTTGCTAGTAATCGAGCCTTGTAGCGCTCAACCAGACCCTCTGGGTTTTGTTTCACAGTGAAAACCCACTTGCACCCAACTGCCCCTTTGCCTGGTAGTAGCGACACGAGATCCCATGTTTTATTCTTTTCCAATGCCACAAGTTCTTCTAGCATTGCAGCTTTCCACTGTGGATCTTCCTTAGCAACCTGCCAATACTTGGGAAATGGGAATAAAGACAATGTCCAAAGATGCAATGAATGCTTCATGTATAGGTGATATATGTGAGTAGGAAACAAATTGGGCAATATCACGAGGAAACCCGTATCGATCAGGTGAGACTCCCGCATTCCCGCGGGAACTCCTCCTTACCGGTGTGGGAGTGGGAATAGCGGGATGAGGAACTACATCACCTGTAAATTCGGAGATTGAGGTGGATGGAGTGGGTGCCTCAGGAGTCGGGGTAGGTAGAGACAAGGGACTTGACACAAGTGGTACTGTGGACATTGTAGGTACTATAACCTCGTTCTGCTGCCTCCTTCTTGTATACACTCTTAGCTCCCCCTGAACTTGAGGTCTTCTATCCGCAGAGTCTTGCTCTTCATGTACCGGCATCACATCCGACTCTATGCCCTTTTGCATAAGTGGATAAGGGATACTCACTATCCGTTTCTCACCACCACTGCTATCCTCCCCTCTCGCATCATACCACCACTGTTGTCCTCCCCCTCTCGCATTATATTGCTTGTAACGAGTGGGTCCTCTAGTGACGAGTCAACTGGAGAAGAATAATATGACTCACATTCTCTAAATGTGACTTCCATACTGACGAATAAGTTTCTTTCCACCGAACTCCAACACACGTACCCCTTTTGGGTAGCCGAATACCCAACAAAAACACACTTTAGAGCCCTTGGATCCAGCTTTCCCACATTGGCTCTATTATCATGTACAAAGCATACGCAACCAAATGTCTTGAAAGGTAAAATCTCTTCCTTCTTCCCTCGCAACACCTCAATCGGAGACTTCCAATCCAGTACTCGCGAGGGCATTCGATTGATCAAATAAGCTGCTGTTAGGACAGCCTCCCCCCCCAAGTACTTTGGTACCTTCATTGATATCATCATGCTCCGGGTTACTTCTAGAAGGTGTCTGTTCTTCCGTTCGGCTACTCCATTATGCTCTGGTGTATATGGACAAGTGGTTTGATGTTGGATTCCTTGTGAGGACAAGTACTCTCCAAACGCTCTGTTAGTGTACTCTGCCCCATTATCAGACCGCAACACCCTCACCACTGCACCGTATTGAGTTTGAACCCCTTTGTGGAAATCTTTGAAGCAGGCGAATACATCACTTTTGTTTTTCATTAGATAAAGCCAGGTGACACGAGAGAAACAGTCAATGAAAGACACAAAATACCGAAATCCATTCACAGTAGGTGTGAGACATGGTCCCCAAACATCAGAATGCACAAGATTAAAAGAATGAGAACTCCTACTACCAGAACTAGAATAAGAGTTTCTGGTATGTTTTCCTAACTCACAAGCATCACATACAAGTTTGTCATGATTTGCTTTCTTAAACAAAATGAGATACATTTGACTTAAAGCAACAAAAGAAGGGTGACCCAGATGCCGATGATGAAGTAGTAGCAAGTCCTCCACGCTACTCCTGTCTTCTGCAGTACTCTTTATAGCAGTTGAAAGAGCTGAGTCTATACTTTCCCTATCCAGGTACCACAAGCCATTATGCCATGTGCCAGTCCCAAGTCTCCTGCCTGCCCCTTTCTCCTGGAAGATCACCTTCGGGATATCAAACAAAACAACACATTTTAGTTGAGATACAATGACACTAATGGACAAGAGATTCATAGGAAAGGAAGGAGCATGCAAAACATTGGACAGAGTCAACGTGTTGGTGCATTGCACAGTGCCCTTACCAACCACTGCCTGAGCAGTGCCATCAGCAGTTTGAATGCGTTCTGGGATTACTAGGGGAGTATACGAACGTAATTCCCTAGCATTCTCAGTGACATGTCGAGAAGCACCAGAATCGATTGTCCAATCTGATGATTTAGTGGTAGATATGGATGCGAGGGCAAGTGTATCACCAATACCTATGGTGGAGTGAGCAAAAGAGGTAATATTACCCATAAACGTAGTGGGTGTGTCATCCATCACACCTTTCTGCTTCCTTTGCATTAGCTGGTGGTATGCATCCAAAATCTCCCGCTCTTTTGGGTGACCCATATCAACAATACCTTCTTCTGCCACCTCCTCGCTTATCATGAGATTCGCCCGATAACCTCCTCATCCACCGCCTCTACGACCTCCACGACCGCGTCCACGACCTCCAAACTTTCCCCTTCCACCTGCATCCCGCTCTTTTGGTAGCTTGGGACAAGTTATCCGGAGATGACCTATTTCAGCACAATTGTAACATTGTCGTGTCTCACTCTTGTATCCCTTGCCCTTGATTGGTGACCGCTAGGGCCGATTTCTCTCCCGGAAGAGTGGTTCCACCAGACTGGAGCCTAATCATGCTCTCCTCCTGCATCAGGGCTGAGATTGTCTCATCCAGGGAGGGAATCTTTGGCTGAGCGAGCAACATCGCACTCCTCTGCTCAAATATCAGGTTTAACCCCCTCATAAAGTGCATAGTCCTCCGCTGAGCATCTCGCTCCCCTTTCGTGCATTCAGGATCTTTGCAGCATGCAGATGGTGAGAAATAATCATAGTCTACCCATAGTCGCTCTAGCTCTGCGGCATGCTCCTGGATCGAGCGATCTCCCTGGGTTACAGTCTCTATCGCTCGCTCGATCTGAAACACACGCATGTTGTTGTCGACTCCTGCGTAGAGCCTCTGTAACTTCCCTCAAACATCGCTTACAGTCTCTATGCCATCTACCGTGATAGCGATAGACGCGATCATCAAATTTAGGAGCCAAGTGTGTAACAGACTATGCGAGTCTTCTACTCGTTGTACCCATCCGAGTCCTTCTCTGGCTCCCTCTTCTCGCCGGTCAGATAGCCCTCCAGGTTCCTTCCGGAGAGAGCCCTCTTTACCCGACGCGACCAGCTCAAGTATGTGGCTGGTCCGTCGAGCTTCAGCTCCACGGGAGGGAGATCCAGTTTTATCGGAGGCGGCGGCGACTGAGCCGAGCCCTCGCCTTTGGACATCCGTAAAAACTCAAAGAATACTTTTAGGTCCGCCTCCTCCATTTTTGCAACCAATTTCTCCATAAGTAGCACAACTATTGATTTATTTATTTTCTTTAGTGAATGAATTTCTCCTGAAACCCTGCAACGAGAAGTCCTCACAACGTCGCAATTCCACTGCGCACGCGGGAATCAATTCTTGTCGTGTGCTCCTGAGGTCGATTTTAGATGCAACGCTGCTCCTGCCGCAACAAGCCGTGCCCCTGCCGCACTCCTTCTGCAGCAAGCAACAAGCCGTTCTTCTGCCGCAACAAGAAACCCGCTCCTGCCGCACACGCCCCGTCTGCCGCACGCCGTCTCCCGCGCTCCTGCCGCAACAAGCCGCCCTTCTGCCGCAAGGAGAAGCCGCGCTCCTGCTGCACTGTGCTCCCGCATGCACTCTTGCTGCACACCTCAAGGAGAAGCCGCGCTCCTGCCGCACTGTGCTCCCGCAAGCGCTCCTGTGCAAGTGGCGCACCCTGCCGCACTCCTCCTGCGCATGTGACGCACTCCTCCAGCGCAAGTGCCGCACCCTGCCGCACTCCTCCTGCGCAAGTGTCGCACTCCTCCAGCGCAAGTGCCGCACTCCGTACTGCTGCAAGCTACGCTGAAGGAAAGTTGACGCGCACTCCTTCTGCTTCCTCTATGCGCAGATTTACGGCCTCCGGAGATTATCCCGCTGCACTTGCTCGCACATGATCGATTCCGAACCTCCCTCTGATACCAAGTTGAAATAAATATAGCTTTTCTTATTAATTTCTTATCTCTCTACAATGTTACATTGCTCCCCTATATATACACAACAGATGGGAACCAAATACATGATCTGTGATGTGGGACTAAATACGAAAGGAGGAGTCGGCTATACACACACCAATTGGTGCTAAACGCACACCAATTATCAACAATTACATTATGGGACTTTTGAGTAGCAACTCTTTAAGGTAAGGTAATCAAAGTTAATACTATGCGGTTTGGGCATATACAAAATAGTAGAAATGATTCAGCAATGTAAACAAAATGGATAGAATTAAATGTGAAAGAATATGAAAAAAAGTGGACCCCTGGTTTAACTTAAGTTGCATAAATTAAGATGCATGGTCTTTTTCTCTCCATTTTAAATTACTGTCTGATTTTCAATTGATCCTTCATTTCATCTTTTTCTAGTTTAACAGTAGAATGGGACTGCCTTTGATTGATTGTGTTGCTTTCTCCTTACAGCAAGATGTTCCATTTCTTCCTGTTTTCGCTTCTATGAGGCGTCTCATGCGCTACAACCTTGGGTCGGTTGCCCTTGGTTCATTGATTGTGTCAATTGTAGAGTCAATACGATTTATACTCGAGTCCCTGCGCCGCAGATTGAAGCATGCAAATACTGTTCCTGTAAGCAGGATAGAAAAAATAGCATCATTCTCTTCAAATTGCTTTCTTGGGTGCATCAATTGGACCTTGAGGTCTGTTAACCGGAGTGCCTACATCATGGTAAATTTCCGAAGATTTTGTTTTATTGATCTAGTGCAGTTAATTTAATAGGCTTATAGAAGTGACGCCTACTTATAGTGATTCACAGGTATCTTTGATACTTATGTTTATGCGCATACTTAACATTTTATGATATGAGGTTCTATTTTGTATTTATTCTTTTCATCTGATTTCTGTACAGATTGCTATTAATGGAAAAGGATTCTGCAAAGCCTCATCGATTGCTACAGGTTTAATAATGAATAACATTATGCGCATAGGAAAAGTGAATGTTATCGGAGATATTATCCTCTTCCTCGGAAGGTTATGCGTTAGCCTCTTCTGTGCCTTATTTGCCTTCCTCATGCTGGACACTTACAAGTACAAATCTGCCCATAATAGGATATCTTCCCCTTTGTTCCCTGTACTGGTAAGAGTTTCATTTTTCTGCCCTTTATCCTTGTTATATTAAATATGTTATTTCTAATCTACATATAGCTTAATATTTGTAGCGTTAGTAAGATTGCTTTCATAATTTGGTTCTGGAATAGCACGGGAATTGTGAATGCTGATAAGGTCTAGAATAATATTTCTGCAATTACATAACTTATTGATTTTTTAATTCATTTGAGTTTAATATTTTTTTTAAATTAATTTAATTGGCTAAACTTTAGACGTTACTAAAAAAACATTATTGTGTTATTCCTAACAAATTAACTATCTCAAAACCTTATGAGGACCCCTAAGGGCTTCTAGTATTTTTTTCAACATAAATTCTCTTTTCCTCGGACTCTCTCTCCCTCTCAACCGTCTGCTCTGGCGATTGATAGCAAGAACAATAGGGCTGACAGAGGTGTGATCATGTGGAGCCTAGTGCATCTGCATGCAGCAATCTGGTGCGAAAGATGACAGAGAACACGCATCATGGAGCATGGCAACATGCACGTGGTGCTGAACGAATTTCATATAGTGTTTTAGATGCTCATCTAGCATGGTTTTCATATCATTTGGCTCACCATTTAGTAGATTTACATGTCATTTCACTCATATTCGCAAAAGTCATCATGTGAGCGTATCTGAGCTAGATTGAGTGATTTTTAGTGCATTTCATGCATGAGGGAGATCACCCCTCCCTCTCATTCATGTTTTCTTACTGTTTATTTGTTGTATGTATCGTTTAATTGCATCGCGTAGCACAGCTGCGGTGGGTCTCAGGATGATTTCAGTTGGGTTTCTTAAGGAAATGCTCATGCCCGTGCGTTTAACTCGCGCACGGTCGTGCGTTTATTCACGCACGGGCAGAGCTCTGATCCCCTTCATAACCCCACAGTCTGGTGCATTTATACTCGCAAAACCAACACATGATCGTGCGAGTTATGTTTGATTTTTTCCCGAGAACCCCTTTGAAATCGACGGAGTCGTGCGTTTTTACGCACGATCGTGCGAATTTGTTCTTGCACGATCTTTGTGCAGCTGCTAGGGCGATCTTGGCTTTTCCCGCGCATTCTTCATTTCTTCACGCACGATCGTGCGTGTACAAGCGCACGTTTGTGCGTGAGTTATTTTTATGACGATCTATAAATACGCAGTTTCACGATTCTCCTCCAACCTCCCCAATCACTTTAGAGAGTGAAAGAACAGATTTCCAAGGCTATCTATGGAGCTTCAAGTCGTTGGCCATGGACGTGGAGGCGGGAGAACGTAGAAAGAAGACGAGATTAGGAGGTGGTGATAGCTCTTTTCCCGTATCTCGGAAGGTAGCAGAGGAGTTCTAGGAGCCGGTGGACCAAACTTTGCTCCTCTTACAAATCCGAGGAAGAGTCTCTCTTTCCCCTCCGTATTCATGATGGGTAACTTGCATTTCTCCCTTCTTCTCTTGGTGCTTGATATGCTTACATTGTAGTAATTTCTGAATAGCTTCATGTGTCATGACCATTGGGCATGAGTGTTTTTAGTTGTACTAATCTTTTGTGGATGGTTTGGATTGAGATTTGTGTTTTGCTTACTTATGCTTGTGATTGAGCTCTTGTTGTGATTTTGCTTTGCTGAGTTGTGTTCTTCGGAGTGATTGTGAGAGCAAAGTGAGAGAGAAGAGGTGAAGACGATCCTCATCGTTGTGATTTCGGTTGTTTAGAGCGAAGCGGTAAAGGCGACCCGCAGTGAGAGCGAAGCAGTGTTGGCGACCCGCACCCGTAACGCAGTTTCATTTCCTGTTGTAATTGTTAGAAACCCCAGCTGATTCAACGCTTCCCGCCAAGTCCTTCATAGCTAGATTTTCTCATTTGATATCTCCACTCCGTTGTGCTTCACTTGAGATTTGATACTCAGGGATTTATTCCCGTTTTATATTACTTGTACGATCGCTGCACTTGCCGAGACGCATCATGTGGTAGCATGTGCACTTCAAACAAGTAGTGTCATTACATGTGCGCATCTTGTCAAGAGCGCAATGAGCACTGCGCAGTGTGCAGTGCTGATAAGACAAAGAACATGCATTATTAATCAATGAGAACCAGAGCTGCGTAAAAGCAATGTGAGGCGCCAGGACCGTCTGAATAGATGTGCAGTGTAAGAGCAATTTTGTGCGCATTGACAATGGACTGCGACGATGACAACATGTTAGGGTCCCACATCGTCAGTTATCTATTGTCGGTTCTTTTATGCATATTTTTATTATGCGTCTTTATGTATCAAGTTCGAGTTGTATGAGTCAAGTCACGTCGAGTCGAATCTTTAGAATCTAAATATTTTTGTGTTGTCTTTTATTTAATGTTTTAGGGTTAATGTATTTGGTCTATAAATAGACCCATTGGATCAATGTATGAGAAATCAGTTAAATTATGAAAGTTCTATTTCTCTCTTGAGTTCTTTTCTCCTCCCCCAATTACTAGGGTTAGGGTTGAGCACGACTCCCCTTCTTCATCTGCCCTCGCATTCTCCACGGGTTGAGCTTGGCTCCCTCTTGTATCTCCGTCTCCACGGGTTGAGTAGGCTCGTAACATCTTGGTATCAGAGTCTTTCGATCCTCCTCTTCCGCCTGCAACACTTCCTCCAATCTGGAGCCAACAAATAATTTGTCGATCCTCATCGGCAATCGAATCCAATCTCTGCTTCGATCCTCTTCCCCCCTGCCGCAATCATGGGACCTCGACGGGATCTCCTTCCGTCTCTCGGCATGACTCGACGCCTACCGCAGACGCACACCTCCGCAAAGGCGATCGCCTCTTCGCGTGATCGACGCATAGACACACACCTCCTTCCTCCGACGTGACAACAACCAACGACTTCCGCTGCGTTGTTGATTCCTCTGTCGCGTGCGGGTTGAGCCGACTTTGGCTTATCGTTCCGTCAGTTTATTGTCCAGGCTCGGTCGACAGCAACTCCCATGTTCCTCGGCAGCAGTTCTTCCATTGAACCGCCCATCCCTCGAACCCAGCAGCTCAACAATTTCCCCTTTTCCTTCCTTGAGCCCAGTAAACCGCAACAATTGTGACCGCTAGCAGCCCAGGATGCCAAATTAATTAATTAATCAATTTTCATTTAAAATTAATTGATTAATTAATTCCTTTGACGTGATGACGAGCCTTAGCAAGCCACCCACCGTCAGTTCGATGCTCCAAAAGTTACTGGAGATGTCGGCGTCATATGACGCCGCGCTTTTGCGACTCACCGCCGACATTGACCGACGCTTCGGAGGTCCAATTCCACCGGTGTCGCCGTTGATTCCATTACTGCAGCCATCGATCCCACCTGCGCTCGAAGTAACCCCTACGACAGCCGCAATTATGGTCGTTCCACCATCGCTTCCTGTTGTTCCCTCCCCACAGTTCACACAACCGGCCTCGTCGCCGCCGATCCCCGAGGTGGTGCTGCCTCATTTTGCGCCGCCATTCGTTCCCACGATCTCCACTCTGCATCCTTCGCTCTAGTCACCTGTTTTGGTGGTCCCTCTCGATCCATTCCTTCCGACGACTGCCCCCACGCGGCGCCGCTGCTGCTTCTCATCGCCGTGTTTTACCTTCAACACAGTCCTCCGCCTCCCTCCCCTGTCTGCATCCCCCGAGCACACGCCCCAGCCCCATAGATTATGTATGATGGTCTTCCTTCCGCAAACGCCTCTGCCACGCCAGACCCTTGCAGGCTCTCGTGCTATATGTGAGCACGACGACGACACGCCCTTGATACAGTCGCTGCCACATCGACGCACCACCGAGCGTTGTTCTGGCCTGAAATCAAAGAGTCAGATGATCAAGTCATGCAAGCTTCATTCGAGCTTGAGGACAAGCTCGTTTTGAAGGGCGGGTGAGATGTAGGGTCCCACATCGTTAGTTATCTATTAACGGTTCTTTTACGCATGTTTTTATTATGGGTCTTTATGTATCGAGTTCGAGTTGTATGAGTCGAGTCACGTCGAGTTGAGTCTTTAAAATCTAAATCTTTTTGTGTTCTTTTATTTAATGCTTTAGGGTTAATGTCTTTGGTCTATAAAGAGACCATTTGAGTCAATGTATGAGGCATCAATCAAATTATGAAAGTTCTATTTCTCTCTTGAGTTCTTTTTTTTCTCCCTCAATTCCTAAGGTTAGGGTTGAGCACGGCTCCGCTTTTTCCTCTCCCCTCGCATTCTCCACGGGTAGAGCTTGGCTCCCTCTTGTGTCTCTGCCTCCACCGCCACCTCCGACGAAGCCCGAAGTAGGCTTGTAACACAACACTTGACCCACCTCTACCCCTACTGTTGGTACTCAGTTTTAGCAAGTGTTGGTACTGATATCAGTTGACTATATATTTTAGAAGGGATTACTTAGAGCTGCCTTAGTCTTGAGTTGTGGGAAAAATAAAGAGATTGGTAGAATTTGAGGTAATATTCCAGAGCATATTTACTTCAACTCTTCTCTGATCATAATGAAATTTCTGATTTACTATTGGCAATGAGTGCAGGTGCTCCTTATCAAACACATAAACGTATCTCCTGAGTTATTTTTCTTGTAACATTTTATGTTCTAATTTTCACAGCTATATTTGCTCGTGTGTAGTGCTACTTCTCCGAACAGATTTCTAGTGCACCATCTCATTAAACTGGGTGTATTTTTTGTTGATATTTTTCAAGCCTACTTCTTCAATCTTCACATTGGGCATGAAATGAGTGCACTCAATAGAGGCACCATAATTTCTTATGCTCTTAATTCCTTTCTCATAAGGTGCATAATACCTATATTTTACTTATTAGTCAATATATTAAGTACTAGAAAGTTGTTCATTGATGCCAATCTTACATTCTCGTTGTATTTCTGAATCTTCATCCAGCACTTGCCCTAGTTGTCAAACAAGTGTGATCTTTTGCCATTTACTATAACTTAGGATTGCGGATTAGTCTTCTTGTAACAGATTGTTAATTCTAGTTATATTAACTCTTATAGAGTAAGAGTCGTTATAGGAGCTAACTATGATTATGCCTTATATTTTATCATTTTTTAGGAAAATGCTTAGTATAATTGTTGGTGTGCATTTAGGCATGCTGGTGTGCATTTGGCACTGAATGGTGTGCGTTTAGCGAGCTCCTTTTCTTGTAATTAGTCCCACATCTCCAAATGATGTATTAGGCTCCCCTCATTAGGGTATAAATATGGGAGCAATGTAAGAGAATAATTGACTTTTAGTGTGAATAAAAGGAACCTGATTTATTCCATTTCTTCATGGTATCAGAGCGAGGTTCAAATCCGGTGCGAAAGTGCAGCGGGACGAACTCCGAAGGTGATCTCTTTGGCTGATTTGCTGCGGCACTAGGGCTGCGCACCTTCGAGAAAGGAGACCGCACGGTGCAGCAAGAAGGAGCGCGCGGGGAGAAGGATTGTCCGGCGCGGCACTTCGTGCGGTAACAAGCGCGGCACTTCGTGCGGTAACAAGCGCGACATCATCTCTGGATCGGTGCAGAGGTCGGGCGGAAGAACCATCGATGCACGGTCTGCGCAGTTGAGACGCGCGGTTCCCGCAGCTAGAGGAGTGTTGACACGCAGTTTCCGCAACAACTGCGCAGTTCCCGCAGCAACCGCGCGGGAGGGGCGCGACACTCGCGCTCGACACCTGCGACACATGCGGCACTTGCGCGCAGGAGGCTGTTTGCGCACTTGTGCAGATGGAGTGCAGCAGGAGCGGAAGACACTTGCGGCACTTGCGCTCAAGAGGGGTGTGCTCGGCACTTGCGCGCAGGAGGGGTGCGCTCGACACCTACGACACTTGCGCTGCGGCACTTGCGCTTGACACCTACGCACAATCCGCATGAGTCAGTACTTGCGCAAAGTGTGGCACTTCCGCACGAGGGCGGCAGAAGGCTGATCGCACAGTGCGTGCGGCGGAAGGCTAGCGCAGGACTCGCGCTGCTGCGACGAAAGGCTCAGAGGTTGGGAGGCTCGCACAACGCGTACTTGTCAAAATAAATAGTTTCTCCAAAAGCGGTACACGCTTATGGAGAAATTGGTTGCAAAAATGGAGGCGGATCTAAAGGTGTTCTTCGAGTTCTTGCGGATGTCCAAAGGCGAGGGGGTAGCTCAGTCGTTGCCGCCTCTGGTGAAGCTGGATCTTCCCCCTGTGGAGCTAATGCTCGATGGACCAGCTACATACTTGAGCTGGTCGCGTCGGGTGAAGAGGGCACTCTCCGGAAGGAACATGGAGGGATATCTGACTAACGAGAAGGGGGAGCCAAAAAGGGACTCAGATGGGTACAATGAGTGGAAGACTACACATAGTCTATTACACACTTAACTCCTAAATTCGATGGTCCCGTCTATTGCCATCATTGTGGATGGCATAGAGACTGTAAGCAATGTTTGGGGGAAGCTACAGAGGCTCTATGCAGGAATTGACAACATGTGCGTGTTTCAGATCAAGCGGGAGATAAAGACTGTAACCCAGGGAGATCGTTTGATTTAAGAGTATGTCGCAGATTTGGAGCGACTGTGGACAGATTATGATTATTTCTCACCATTTGCATGCTGCAAAGATCCTAAATGCACAAAAGAGGAGCGAGATGCTCAACGAAGGACTATGCATTTATGAGGGGGTTAAACCCGGCTTTTGAGCCAAAGAGTGCAATGTTGCTTGCTCAGCCAAAGATTCCTACCCTGGATGAGACAATCTCAACTATGATGCAGGAGGAGAGCCAGATTAAGCTTCAGTCTGGTACGACTGCACCCACCGAGGTGAAATCAGTTCTAGTGGTAACCAATCATGGGCACACAGGATAAAAGGGTGAGACACGACAGTGTTACAATTGTGGCGAAATAGGTCATTTACGACTGGCTTGCCCCAAGCCACCAAAAGAGCGGGATGCAGGTGGACGGGGAAAATGAGGCTACCACGGTCACAGTCGTGGTGGGCGCAAAGGTGGTGGAAGAGGAGGTTACCATGCGAATCTGATGATAGCCGAAGGCGAGGTAGACTGAAGTATGGATGATATAGGAACTCAGAGGAGCGGGAGATCATGAATGCTTACTCTTAGCTGATGCAGAGAAAGCAAAATGGTGTGATTGATGACGCACTCACTCCAGTTTCATCAAGGGGTAACATTGCCTCGTTCACCCATTCAACCTCAGGTATGGATGAAACTCTTACCCTCGCAGGCTCGCAGCTATATCCAATACAGATCGCCAGATTGGATAGTCGATTCTGGTGCTTCTCGACATGTCACTGGGGATGCTTGGGAATTTCTTTCGTATACTCCCCTAGTAGTCCCAGAGAGTATCGAGACTGCCTATGACACAGCTCAACCAGTGGTTGGTAAGGTTACCGTGCGATGTACCAATACTTTGACTTTGTCCAATATTTTGCATGCTTCATCCTTTCCTGTGAATTTCCTATCCATTAGTGTCATCATATCTCAACTAAAATGTGTTGTTTTGTTTGATATTCCGAAGATGATCTTCCAAGAGAAGGAGACCGACAGAAGACTTGGGACTGGCACATGACATAGTGGCTTGTGGTACATGGATAAGAAAAGTATGGACTCAGCTCTTTCCACACTGGTAGATGCTGCGGTATTCGGGAGGAGCATAGAAGAATTGCTTCTTCTTTATCATCGGCGTCTGGGTCATCCCTCTTTTCATGTTTTAAGTCAGTTGTATCTCACTTTATTTGAGAAAGCTCATCGTGATAAACTTGTCTGTGACGCATGCGAGTTTAGAAAACACACTAGAAACTCTTATTCCAGTTCGGATTATAAAAGTGTTGCTCCATTTGATTTGATACATTCTGATGTTTGGGGACTTTGTCCCAATACTACTATGAGTGGTTTTCGTTATTTTGTGTTTTTAATTGATTGTTTCTCTCGTGTGACCTGACTTTACTTGATAAAAAATAAAAGTGATATGTTTGCATGCTTCATGGATTTCTACAAAGGGGTTCAGACTCAATATGGTGCAGTTATAAAAGTGTTGAGGTCTGACAATGAGACATAGTACACCAACAAAGCATTTGGAGAGTACTTGTCCCCACAAGGAATACAACAGCAAACGGCTTGTCCGTACACACCAGAGCAGAACGGTGTAGCGGAACGGAAGAACAGACACCTTTTGGAAGTGACTCGGAGCATGATGATATCGATGAAGGTGCCAAAATACTTGTGAGGGTAAGTTGTCCTCACAACGGTGTATTTGATCAATCGAATGCCCGCACGAGTATTGGAATGGAAGTCCCCGATTGAGATACTACGAGGGAAGAATGGAGATATTCGTCCCTTCAAGACCTTCGATTGCATGTACTTCGTACAGGACCGGAGACCAAATGTGGGAAAGTTGGATCCAAAGGCTCTGAAGTGTGTTTTTGTTGGGTATTCGGCTACTCAAAAGGGGTATGTGAGTTAGAGCCCGGTAGAGAGAAAATTACTCATTAGTATGAATGTCATATTTAGAGAGTTTGAGCCATACTATTCCTCTTCGGTTGACTCGCCTCTTGAGGACCCGCTCGTTACGGACGGTATGAGGCGAGAAGGGGAAGATAACAGTAGTAGTGAGAGGCGGATAGTGAGTATCCCTTGCCCTCCTGTACATGAGGAGAATAAATCTGTCACTGATGAACATTAGGTTCAGGGGGAGTTGAGAGTGTATACACGAAGAGGCCAACATAATGAAGCTACAATGCATACAATGTCACTTGTGTCGAGTCCCTTGTCTTATGCTACTCTGACTCCTGAGACACCTACTCCATCCATTTCAGTCTTTGAATTCACATGTGCTATAATTCCTCCCCTTCCTACTTCCTCTCCCATACCGGTATGACGGAGTTCCCGCAGTAATGTAGGAGTCTCACCTGATCGGTATGGATTTCCCCATGATATTACCAAATTTGTCTCGTACTCTCAAATATCACCTACATGGAGCATTCATTGCATCTTTGGACAATGTCTCTATTCCTAAGTGTTGGCAGGTTACTAAGGAAGATCCACAGTGGAAAGCTGCAATGCTAGAAGAACTCGGGGCATTGTAAAAGAATAACACCTGGAATCTTGTATCTCTACCACCTGGAAAAAGGGCAGTTGGGTGCAAGTGGGTTTTTACGGTGAAACAGAATCCAGAAGTTCAGGTTGAGCGCTACAAAGCCTGATTGGTTGCAAAGGGGTATAGTCAGATTTATGACATCGACTACGATGAGACATTTGCACCCGTCGCAAAGATGAGCACAGCGCGGACACTAATATCTTTGGCGGCAAATGGGGGATGGAAACTACACCAGCTGGACGTGAAGAATGTCTTTCTTCACGGGGACTTGTTGGAAGAAGTTTAAATGGAGGTACCACTGGGATTTGGCATGAGGTAAACAACAGAGAAGGTGTGTAGACTCAAAAAGTCACTTTATGGAGTGAAGCAGTCTCCTCGAGCCTGGTTTGACAGGTTTAGGAAGGTCATGGTAGCTATGGGATATCAGCAGACCAATGCGGACCATACAATGTTCTTTCGGCAATGTGGATCTCACATTACAATATTTGTTGTGTATGTGGACGACATGATCATCACATGCGATGATGAAGGTGAAATTACTCTTCTGAAGAAGAGATTGGGAAAGGAATTTGAGGTGAAAGACTTGGGGCAACTAAGATACTTTCTTGGGATTGAGGTAGCCCGCGGTGCAGAATGGATTGTTCTATCCCAACGGAAATATGTGTTGGATCTGCTCAAAGAGACCGGTATGTTAGGGTGCAGGCCTACAGTTGCTCCCATTGATCAGAAGTCCAAGCTTGGTGTCGAGGCAGGAGAGTCAACTGATAAAGAAAGGTACCAGAGGTTGGTAGGCCCCCTGATCTATCTGGGTCACACCTGCCCCTACATATCGTTTGTCGTAAGTGTGGTGATCCGCTATATGCATGATCCTAGGGAGGGTCACATGGATGTCGTATATCAGATTTTCAGGTACTTAAAGAGTGCACCAGGAAAGGGACTTGTAGGATCAAGCGCAACCAACTGTCCTGAAAGTCCGGGCTGATGGGAATGACGCTACTTTTTATTTAAGGAAGTAGGAAAGGCGCTATGGGTCAAATGAAGGAACGTTGGACCCAACAATCCCCCCCCCCCCCCGACGTCCAGCTCGACACGCAAGCACAGAGGTGCTCCACATGGCTCAGAGGTGGCTTTTCACATGGCCGCCGGGACCCACACAAGTAGATAAATTTCAGGATTTAATCAGCCCCCCCCCCCCCCCTTCTCGAACCCGCAACCTCCTCTGATGCCACTTGTAGGATCAAGCGCAACCAACTGTCCCACAAGCTCGGACTGATGGGAATGACGTTACTTTTTCTTTAAGGAAGTAGGAAAGACGCTACGGGTTAAGTGAAGGAACGTTGTACACAGCATGACTGATCTTCAGAAGGAATGTGCATTCAAACATCGAATGCTATTGTGACTCTGACTGGGCTAGTTGCGTTGATGACAGAAGGTTCACGTCAGGATGTTGCATGTTTGTAGGAGGCAGTCTAATCTCCTGGAGGAGCAAGAAGCAGACAGTAGTTGCATGGTCGACAGTCGAAGCAGAGTACATAGTCATGACCTTATGTGCGGGAGAGTTGTTATGGTTGAAAGCCCTGCTAATGGAACTCAAGATAGACCAAGGAGGGCAGATGACATTATGGTGTGACAACAAGTCAGCCATCAACATTGCAAATAACCCTGTCCACCATGACCGACTAAGTTGTCAAGGCGCGCGCCTGAGGCGCCGGGCGCATCCCGTTGCGCCCCAGCACGGCTTAGGCGGACGATGTGCCTGAGGCGCGCCAAGGCGCACCCGAGGCGCACCCAAGTCGCACCCGAGGCGCGCCCAAGGCGCACCTAGGCGCCCAAATGCTGAAATTCAGCGAATTGGGCGCCCAAATCGCTGACATTCAGCGATTTCAGCGAATTGGGCGCCCAATTCGTTGAAATTCAGCGAATTGCGCGCCCAATTCGCAGAAATTCGGCGAATTGGGCGGCCAATTCGCAGAAATTCAGCGAATTGGGCGCGCGCCTTGACATTATGGTGTGACAACAAGTCAGCCATCAACATTGCAAATAACCCTGTCCACCATGACCGACTAAGTTGTCAAGGCGCGCGCCTGAGGCGCCGGGCGCACCGGGCGCATCCCGTTGCGCCCCAGCACGGCTTAGGCGGACGATGTGCCTGAGGCGCGCCAAGTCGCACCCAAGTCGCACCCGAGGCGCGCCCAAGGCGCACCTAGGCGCCCAAATGCTGAAATTCAGCGAATTGGGCGCCCAAATCGATGACATTCAGCGATTTCAGCGAATTGGGCGCCCAATTCGTTGAAATTCAGCGAATTGCGCGCCCAATTCGCAGAAATTCAGCAAATTGGGTGCCCCATTCGCTGATTTTCAGCTAATTGGGCGCCCCATTCGCTGATTTTCCATGAATTGGGCGTCCAATTCACTGATTTTATTTTTCCCCATTTTTGCGCCTCACGTGCCTCAGGCGCGCGCCTGCGCCTTGCACCTAGGCTCCACGGGCCCTTTGCGCCTCGGTGTCCCTTGCGCCTTTAATAACTTAGATGACCGACAACCTACCGCCTGATTAAATGGGGGCGAGGATTTGGTTGGGGTGTGTGGGCCGCGGCCCTGTTACGGTGCCCATGCACTGAGATTGGGGGCCAGGATTGGGGGCGGAACCAACCATATTGTCCACCTGGTATTGCCCACCCAGGGGTAGGGTTACGACGGTAACAATATGCATGTGGATACACCTATGGAGCAGAAAATAGTTGTTACGGATTTTGATCAATCTTCAATCTCCAAAGTCAGATTTAACTGAATAATTACTACATTTTCTATGAATTTATATACCCATTTTGCGCCCTCGCCAAATTTCATGGTCTATCTGGAGGAGCGAGTTTCCAGCTAACAATATGCAAAGTTGCAACTAAATAAAGGAAATTTAATCCATACCAAACACTCCATAAAAGCAATCCACTCTATTACATTGACAGCTTTCTAGCTTCATTCGATATTTCGAAAACCTGGCTTCTAAGAGCTTCGCTCATCCATCTGCTATCCACGCAGGTATGCTGGGGACTGGGCTACATCGTCGCGACCCTTTTCTTTGCAGTTGTCGAGATGTCGATCGACACCATCATACTTTCTTTCTGCCAGGATGCTGATGAGAATCAAGGGAGTGCCCAATATGCCCCTCCCTTGCTGATTGAGACTCTTGATGGCCAAGGGGAGATGCAGAGACTAACCCAGAGGTCTTGAAGGTATTTTCTCAGATAACATATCTTTGAGATGATAGAGGGTGCTCATGTTTTTTTTTCTTTGAGGCATTGCTCAGATCTGCAAAGGCATCTTTTATCTGTTTTTTGTTGTTATTTATTATCAGTCTTTATATGATCTAGTTGTAGTTGCCTCTCTCAAGTTTTCTAATGAAGGTTAAAGGCAGCAATTGCCACTACTATAATTCAACTTTTCTTTGCTCCAGCTGCCTGAGATTGTGGGAATGTATGCTTATTTTTTTAGGTTCCAGGTGTTTGATGATTGTGATGTGTCTGTGAGCTAGCATGTTCAGTTGACCTCTTTCACGGGCTCGGGGGGTGGGGGAGTAAAGTGCACCCCTGCACTTTACGGTAAAGTGTGGGCATCCGACGGCTCGCTTGGATGCCCCCACACATCCCAAAGCGAGCACATCTCAGCTCGCTTTGAGATGTGTGCGGACATCCAAGCGAGCCGTCGGATGCCTGCACTTTACCGTAAAGTGCAGGGGTGCACTTTACTCCCCCACCCCCGGATTCTTCCTAAACAGTGCCTGAGGTGTTTTCTAATTCGGGTTATTTTGAGAAATTGATATGTATTGTCGAGAATATACAAGTGGGATTTTGGCATTAAGCACCCTATAATTATGAGGTTTTTGCACATTCATCCAAAATATTTAATTTTGGCACTTTGCACAACCTCCAAGGCTTTAATATTGACATTTTGCCATCAACATATTTAATTAGGAGGGTGCAAAATGTTAATATTAAATTTTTTGGGGATGCAAACTGGCAAAATTAAATATTTATGATGCGGTGCGCAAAAATCTCATAATTGGAGGGGTGCTTAATGCCAAAAGTCCTATATAAACTCTGTGAGCTGTGGTGCGTGAGATGTGCTAAATATGTCTATCGCTGCTTTAACTCTTTTCGTGCTAGTGAAGATGTGATGTTTTCATGGACGTAATATTATTTGGATTATGGCTCCGTTTGGCACGGCGGTCGTGTGCGTGGTGGTTATGAATCGTCGGAACTTCATTCACTTTTATGTTCAAAATTACTTTTTCTTTTTCTCGATGACAGTTATGACCGCTGTCATGCCAAACATCATTCTACAACGGTGGTGTTTTTTTCCAAACACATTGGAGCAATATATCTTCAAGAAAAAGCATCTGCATCCTGCTGATTTTATTAAAATTGAATCCTTTTGAATAACTATTTTTGAATTTCAGCCCGGCCCTGAAATATCGATTTACCGCATTGAACATCTAACGGTTATTGAGTAACAAGTACTGAGCAACCAAGATGGATGCACCATCGGATGCATCCATGGACTCGGATCATCCAAACGAGTAACGGATCACCGCCTCTTGCGGGAATACACGTACGTGGGCCGACGATCTCCAACAGCTTCTCATCATGGAATTGAGCAACAGCAGTATCAAAGCTCATGAGGGTGAATCAATATTTGTTAATAGAATATGTCAACATGCTCATGAAGAAAAGGATCTCCACATAGAAATGAAAGAATATGAATTGATTGCACGAAGAACAATTTCACCGACACTTCGAGAAGCGGGTTCTTCGCTCGGCTATAAGCGGAAGCCAAAATACCAAAATACGAGATGTACCAACTAATGCACAAATCTCCCCTTATATAGAAGGGCTAGACAAGTAATAATGTTAATATTAAAGAGAGAAATTAAAGAGAAACAACTCCTTGTTCTTGACATAAGAAGAGTGTATCTGCGGTGTCACTATGTAAGTTTAGTGTATAAGATTTTTTTCCCCTTAAACAGTAAGAAAACTATTTCTATTCTGTAAGAAATTTTAAAATGTAATTCAAATTAAATATCTTACAAGGAGAAGTATATCATGTACCTGAGCTCTATCTGATATAGGCAAATGTGCATCCATAGTTCATGGGGCTCTCTTCTTCAAACTTGATGACTCGCCGATGATTTCGAAGAATGTCGAGTGCGCGCTCCTTGACGGCGCCCGTGCCCACCCCGTGAATGATGAAGAGAACCGAGTTAGATTTACATTCCGACAGAGCGATCTGAAGGTTATGCGAAGCGGGTTCGACTCTCATGCCGCGCAAGTCGACTGTGTTCTTCGACGTCCTTACAGCAGGCCCAAAAGAAACCTCCCCATCGTTCTGTTCATCTTCGGCGGATTTATTGTAATGCTGCTTTTGCTCCTGCGAAAAATGTCTGCATAGTCAGTTGCATGGATTAGAAGTTCTTTTAGGTAAATGCTAAGCAGCATACAAATAGAGCTAGGACCAAAGAAAAAAAATGAGGTTAAAAGGAGACACTGAGTTGATATTTTTCTCATTTTCTATATGCTTGTATATTACTTGATACTGGCCTGAGAAAAAAAGATCGGAATCATAAAACCTTAAGGCTCCGTTTGGCACGGCGGTAGCGGTCGTGAACGCCCAAGCTCACCTAAGGAACTACATTCACTTTTATGTTCAAAACTAGTTTTCTTTTATTGGTCATAACTGTTGTCATGCCAAACATACTTCATCATCGCATGTGATGATTATGTCGTCCACATACACAACAAGTATTGTAATGTGAGCTCCATGTTGTCGAAAGAACACTGTATGGTCCGCATTGGTCTGCTGATATCCCATAGCTACCATGACTGTCCTAAACCTGTCAAACCAAGCTCGAGGAGACTGCTTCAGTCCATAAAGTGACTTCTTGAGTCTACACACCTTCCCTGTTGTTTGCCTCGTGTCAAAGCCCGGTGGTACCTCCATTAAACTTCTTCCAATAAATCCCCGTGAAGAAAGACGTTCTTCACGTCCAGCTGGTGTAGTTTCCATCCCCCATTTGCCGTCAAAGATATCAGTGTCTGCACTGTGCTCATCTTTGCGACGGGTGCAAAGGACTCATCATAGTCGATGCCATAAATCTGACCATACCCCTTTGCAACTAATCGGGCGTTGTAGCGCTCAACCTGACCTTCCGGGTTCTGTTTCACCGTAAAAACTCATTTGCACCCAACCGCCTTTTTTCCAGGTGGTAGAGATACAAGGTTCCAGGTGTTATTCTTTTGCAATGCCCCGAGTTCTTCTAGCATTGCAGCTTTCCATTGTGGATCTTCCTTAGCAACCCGCCAACACTTAGAAATAGAGATATTGTCCAAAGATGCAATGAATGCTCCATGTATAGGTGATATTTTAGAGTAAGAGACAAATTGGGCAATATCATGGGGAAAGCCATACCGATCAGGTGAGACTCTTGCATTCTTGCGGGAACTCCGCCTTACCAATATGGGAGAGGAGGTAGGAAGTGGAGGAATTATAACACATGTGGATTCAGAGACTGAAGTGGATGTAGTAGGTGTCTCAGGAGTAAGAGTAGCAGAAGACAAGGGACTCGACACAAGTGGCACATTAGGCATTGTAGCTTCATTCTGCTGGCCTCTTCGTGTATACACTCTCAGCTCCCCCTGAACCTGATGTTCATCAGTGGCAGATTTATTCTCCTCATGTACTGGCGCAACAGTCAACTCCGCACCCTTTCGTACAGGAGGGCAAGGGATACTCACTATCCGCCTCTCACTACTACTGCTATTTTCGCCTTCTTGCCTCATTACCGTCCGTAATAAGCGGGTCCTCAAGAGGGAGTCAATCGGAGAGGAATAATATGGCTCAAACTCCCTAAATGTGACATCCATACTAATGAATAATTTTCTCTCTATCGGGCTCCAACATACATACCCCTTTTGAGTAGCCGAATACCCAACAAAGACACACTTCAGAGCCTTTGGATTCAACTTTCCCACATTTGGTCTCCGGTCTTGTACGAAGCACACGCAACCAAAGGTCTTGAGGGGAAGAATATCTCCATTCTTCCCCTGTAGTATCTCAATTAGGGACTTCCATTCCAATACTCGTGAGGGCATTCGATTGATCAAATACGCTGCTGTGAGGACAGCTAGCCCCCACAAGTATTTTGGCACCTTCATTGATATCATCATGCTCCGAGTCACTTCCAAAAGGTGTCTGTTCTTCCGTTCCGCGACACCGTTCTGCTCTGGTGTGTACGGACAAGCCGTTTGGTGTTGTATTCCCTGTGAGGACAAGTACTCTCCAAATGCTCTGTTGGTGTACTTTGTCTCATTGTCAGACCTCAACACTTTTACCACTGCACCATATTGAGTCTGAACCCCTTTATGAAAATCTTTGAAGCATGCAAACACATCACTTTTATTTTTCATCAAGTAAAGTCAGGTCACACGAGAGAAACAATTAATGAAAGACACAAAATAACGAAACTCATTCACAGTAGTTGTGGGACAAGGTCCCCAAACATCAGAATGTATTAAATCAAAAAGGAGCAACACTTTAATTATCCGAACTGGAATAAGTGTTTCTAGTGTGTTTCCCAAACTCGCATGCGTCACAAAAAAGTTTATCACGAGGAGCTTTCTCAAATAAAAAGGGATACAACTGACTTAAAACATGAAAAGAGGGTGTCCCAAACGCCGATGATAAAGAATCAATTCTTCTACGCTCTTCCCGACTCCTGTAGTATCTTCTACCAGTATGGAAAGAGCTGAGTCCATACTTTCCTTATCCAGGTACCACAAGTCACTATGCCATGTGTCAGTCCCAAGTCTTCTGTCGGTCTCCTTCTCTTGGAAGATCACCTTCGGAATATCAAACAAAACAACACATTTTAGTTGAGATATGATGATACTAATGGATAGGAGATTCACAGGAAAGGATGGAGCATGCAAAACATTGGACAAAGTCAAAGCATTGGTACATCGCACGGTACCCTTACCAACCACTGGTTGAGCTGTGCCATCGGCAGTCTGGATGCTCTCTGGGACTACTAGGGGAGTATACGAAAGGAATTCCCTAGCATCCCCAGTGACATGTCGAGAAGCACCCGAATCGACTATCCAATCTGGTGATCTAGTATTGGATATAGCTGCGAGGGCAAGAGTTTCATCTGTACCTGAGGTTGAATGAGCGAACGAGGCAATGTTACCCCTTGATGAAACTGGAGTGAGTGCGTCATCCATCACACCCTTTTGCTTTCTCTGCATCAACTGAGAGTAAGCGTTCACGATCTCCTGTTCCTTTGAGTAACCTATATCAGCCATACTTCCGTCTACCTCGCCTTTGGCTATCATTAGATTCACATGGTAACCTCCTCTTCCACCTCCTCTGCGCCCACCACGACCGCGACCGCGGTAGCCTCCTTTTCCCCGTCCACCTGCATCCTGCTCTTTCAGTGGCTTGGTGCAAGCCAGTCGCAAATGACCTATCTCGCCACAATTATAACACTGTCGTGTCTCATCCTTGTGTCATGTGTGTCCAGAATTTGTTGCCACTAGGGCTAATTTCACCCCGGTGGGTGCAGTCGTACCTGACTGAAGCTTAATTCGGCTCTCCTCCTGCATCATAGCTGAGATCGTCTCATCCAAGGTAGGAATCTTTGGCTGAGCGAGCAACATTGCGCTTTTGACTTAAAAGTCGGGTTCAATCCTCTCATAAAGTGCATAGTCCTTCGCTGAACATCTCGCTCCTCTTTTGTGCATTCAGGATCTTTACAGCATGCAACTGGTGAGAAATAATCATAATCTGTCAACAGTCGCTCCAAGTCTGCGGCATAATCTTGAATCGAACGATCTCCCTGAGTTACAGTTTCCATCTCTCGCTCGATCTGAAACACGCGCGTGTTGTCAATTCCTGCATAGAGCCTCTGTAGCTTCCCCTAAACTTTGCTTACAGTCTCTATGTCATCCACAGTGATAGCAATAGACGCGATCATCAAGTTTAAGAGCCAAGTGTGTAATAGGCTATGTGTAGTCTTCCATTCATTGTACCCATCCGAGTCCTTTTCTGGCTCCTCCTTTTCACCAGTCAGATAACCCTCCAGGTTCCTCCCGGAGAGTGCCCTCTTCACCCGACGCGAGCAACTCAAGTATGTAGCTGGTCCATCGAGCTTTAGCTCCATAGGGGGAAGATCCAGCTTCACCAAAGGCGGCGACGACTGAGCTACTCCCTCGCCTTTGGACATCCGCAAGAATTCGAAGAACACCTTTAGATCCGCCTCCTCCATTTTTGTAACCAATTTCTCCATTATTTATTTATTTATTTATTTATCGTCTTATTTCACCAATGTCTTTGATTTTGTTAATCCTCTTATTAATTAATCCCTTTAGAAAAGAAGATACGTGCTCGCACGCGGTACTGCCACACGACGATGCCCAGTCCCTTGCCGCGCTCCCTCCGCACTTCCTGCTCCACTCCCTGCGCAACTACCGCCCTGCCGCACCAAGTGGCACTCCTTGCGCTCGTTGCGCACTGTTGCTTCTCCGAAACAGGTGCAAATGCCACAGACGCCGCGTAAACACCGCACACTCGCTGTGCAATGCTGTGCAAACTTGCTGCACACTCTCCGCTGTCGTGTTGTCGCACTGTGCAAGAGCCGCGCCCCTCCTCTGCGCAAGTGCCGCTGTCGCACTGCGCAAGATCCGCGTGCCTCTTCCGCGCTCCTGCCGCACTTCTACCGCAAGCGCAAGGTTCCGCACTCCTGCCGCAAGCGCAAGGTTCTGCGCTCCTGCCGCACTCTCGTGTCGCACTCTCCTGCCGCACCTCCAGACGCGCCTCTTCCGCGCTCCTGCCGCAGTCCTCCTCCCTGCGCAAGCGCCGCACTCCTCTTCCTCTTGCGTAAGTTGCGCCGCAATCCTCCTCCCTGCCGCAGTTCCGCACGAGCAACCGCCGCACGAGCACGCACCCTCCTGCGCCTGTGCACTAGCAAGCGCCTGTGCCGCACGAGCACGGTTTCTTCCTGCGAAGGAGAATTAAAGTTGCGAGCACGGAAGCTGACTTTCTCCGAAACCTCGCTCTGATACCATGTAGAAATGGAAAAATCAGGTTCCTTTCTATTCAGAACTTGCAAGTCTTCCTTTACATTGATCCCCTATTTATACACACAAAAGGAGGGATCTAATTTCTGATTGGAGATGTGGGACTAATTACAAAAGAAGGGAATGGGCCAACCGCACACCACTCAGTGCTAACCGCACACTACTCAGCACTAAACACACACCAACATAAATTCATAAGTTACATAGTATATATTGATGACTTCTGTATGTTGTACATAAAGTAAAATCAATCACAACCAGTAAGATCATATGCTGATACAATTGCATTAAAATATAAATACAATGAAACTCTGTGAAGATAGAGTGAATGAACATCAACAGAACAATCTGAATCAACATAGACAGATTGATCTATAAAAATATTTTTGAACGTATGCGCGTGTTAGATCGTTTGTGCATGAATATGCTTGCCGGCACGTGTTTATGGTTATCATTTTTTATTCCTTTTTCCCCTCGAGCTATGTGATTTATGTGATGTTAATGATTTTTAAAGAATCCCAGCAGAATTCTTTTTCTCACCTGTTCTGGTAATTGAACACCTGAACTAGTTGCCTTATCCTTTGTGCTGATTGGGACTGGCCTGATGTCATTTTTCTTCGCGCGTAATTTTATTCTTCCGCATTGTACCACGACAATTCCATCCTCTTTTGGCGCTTCAACAACGACGGCCTCCTTATCACCAAATCCCTTGACATATACGCACTCACCAATTTTCGGCGTATATAAGTTATTACCGATGTCTTCTTGAGATGTCTTGTTAGTAGTTGTCTGATAAGCTGAAACAATGGAGGAAATTGTGAACTCTGTTTTTCGCAGTAATGAACTGAATTGATCTGGTTCTGCAGTCTGGAGCTGATCTTCAAAATTCTTGATTACTGCTTCCATTTGAGACCTTGCAGATTTTAGCTCCTGCTGCAAATTTCTAGATTCAATTGCCTTGAGAGCCGTCTCCCGTGTACTAAGGTCTTGAGCCTCGTCTTGGATCTACATCGAGGAAAGCTGAGCAGAAAATTAGTGCATTTTTATTAATGTAGACTGATTATGGTTGGAATTTTAATGGGCAGGATCCTGATAAAATTAAAAATCTTAAGATATTGCATAGCATGGCATGCAACAATTTTGAAAGTGGCTAGTAGGAAAAGCAATAGTCATGAAATACATAGAATTTGCTGAGATAAGAGCATATGGCATGTTGGATTTTGTGCACTTAGAGAAGTTTCAATTAAAATGTTCTTTTTCATCATGATAACTGCTTAAAATTTGCTCAATATTTTTATCAAATTATAAACTACTCTACTCTAGTAGAGTTTCAAGCCCAGAATGCTTGGCTTGAAATAATTTCAAGTGTAATTTAAATATATAATTTCTAGCTAGAAATCTAATTCAAAATAGGACACTAGTTTGTATATTGGTAAATGTTTCGTAGCTCTTGCAATTCCGAGAAGGGCGTGGATTCATTCACTCCCGCCACTTATGTTTATTTTGAGAAAAGACGATATATTTCAAGCCAGGAAGATCATATGCCAAATAGAGAAACTGAAATACCTAGTTAATCATCGAGTAAAACCAGAGAGAATTAGATACTAGGAAGCACCAGTACGGGTACTATACGTATCCGGTACGACGGTACGACGGTACGCCAAAATTTAAAAAATAAGGATACAGGTGCGGGGGATACGTTGTATTAAATATAATAAATCTATATGTAATTATGTATAATCTCACAAATGTAATTAAAAGTCCTCAAAATAATAAAACATCAAGCATAATTGCATAAATCACCAATTGAAATACAAATTCATAGTTAATGCAATATAATATGAAGTTCTCAAAAAAAAATATTCATAATCATTTCAAATTTAAGGATATTTATCAGTCATTTTCTTCCTCTTCTTCCCCATTATTGGAGATTAACGCATCTTCAACTTCTGCTTCGTCTAGAGATAAGTTAGCAAAATATTAAACATAGAAAAAAATCATGCTGAACAAGTAGAAACAGTATCAATCTGAAACAGTACCAATCTGAAACATAATCTTTAAATATATAGTAAAAAAACAAAATGATAAAATTTAAATAAAATTCTTTATAATTTAAACGAACAAAGATACTTAATCTGAAGTACATTTTGTTAATATAATAAATAAGCATCGCTAGTTGCATTTTGGGTAATTTTTCTTTTCTACAAGACACGCAGAAGTCTTTTGTTTACTTCAGAAAAAACACTCTTATTATAATATGCAGAACAATCTACCAAGTCCAAGTGTATCTACAGACTAGAATAACAGGTGTATCCGTGAGTATCGGGACGTACCGGTATCGGATACGTATCTGATACGGGTATGTGACCCTTAAGGAAGTATTGGTGCTTCATAGATTAGATATATAACAAAACTCTTAACTCCCAAACCAAACAACCGGCTAACCATATCAGGTAAAGAAAATTAGAAAAATACATCGAAAAGAACAATATCCTTGCAGATTGAAAAATATCGTAAATGGGAAATGAGATATTGCGAGAAATCTTAAGATTAGTTATTAGTGGGCGGCATCATGGCCTCATGAGTCACAAGGCCCAATTGTCAAAGAGATAATCATTGAGCCACGCAACTCACACAAGTACCAAGGACACAAATGTAGAGTCATTGAGATAAAAAAATGTAGAAGAAGAGAAGAGGGGCAGGATGTTAAGAACAGATGAGAGGAGGTGTAGGGAGTTGAGATGGAAGAAGAGGAGAAAAGATCAATCTCCATAGTCCGGCGAGATGCCGAGGAGAATTGAAGAATGTGATAGAAACCGTAGCCGGGTATAGCCGAGGAAAAAGGGGATCAGATTTCTATTTCTAATGGAGTGTCTAAAGATTAAAAAGTAATGCCTAAATAACTTAACTGCTACTTTTTATAAGTTATAACCTAAGTTATCAAAGGCGCAAGGTGCACCGAGGCGCAAAGGAGTCCTGGAGCCTAGGCGCAAGGCGCAGGCGCGCGTCTAAGGCACGTGAGGCGCAAAAATGAATTGGGTGCCCAATTCACTGAAAATCAGCGAATTGGGCACCCAATTCACTGAAAATCAGTTAATTTGGCACACAATTCACTGAAAATCAGTTAATTTGGCATCCAATTCATTGATTTTCAATGAATTGGGTGCCCAATTCACTGAAAATCAGCGAATTGGGCATCCCATTCGCTGATTTTCAGTGAATTGGGTGCCCAATTCGCTGATTTTCAGTGAATTGGGTGCGCTGAAAATCAGGGAATTGGGTGCCAAATTCACAAAAAATCAGCGAATTGGGCATCCAATTCGCTGATTTTCAGTGAATTTGACACTCAATTCACTGAAAATCGGTGAATTGGATGCCCAAGTGCGCCTATGTGTGCCTCGAGTGTGTCTGAGATCATGTTTTTGCCCCCTCCCAAAAAAACATGTTGAAGAATATAGCTTGAAAAGCCCAGGCGCGCCTTTGGTGCGCCTGGGAGTTGATAAGGCGCGCGCCTGAGGCACGTCGCCCGCCTCTACCTTGCGCCTGGTGCGCCCGACGCCTCAGGCGCGCCTTGATAATGTAGGTTATAACCCTAAATTAACTTACAAGTTATAAGTCATATCATTATAAATACTTACTAAAATTATTAATAAAAAAGTATTTGATCTGTTCTCGAGCCGATCCAAGACTAGCTCAAAATTAGATCAAGATAAAATACGAGCAGAAATCTAGCTCGTATCTTGAATCAAAAAGTTTGATTCATCCTAGTAATTCATACCTTATTTTCTCATATCTAACTTCCCTTGGTTCCCAGCTTCCAATCAACATCTAGCAGGATGAATGTAGTAATTCATATATTATTTTTTCCTATCTAACTTCCCTTGGTCCCCAGTTTCCAATGAACATCTAGCAGGATGAATGCAGCTCACACTTCAGGTTGCTCAACGCTGCTGATTTGAAAGTTCACCAAGAAAAAAACAGAAAAACTGAAGCATATATTTGTATCAGATGAAATTTGACCAAACTGATAATTGTTGAAACAATATATCAGGCACATGAATTGACTGTAACAGTTTCCAATAAAAGAATGACAACTAAAACTATAGGGGAAAAAGATATGCTCACTGGAACTCATAAAGTTCACTCGTCTGAAAATTAACCGGAGATTCAGAAAGATAAAATCAGTGCTGAAATGTTTTGAGACAATTGACTGAAGAAAAAATCATAAACATGTAACTAGAGAATAAATACCTCATGGTAAAGCTGCATAACATCCAAAAGAAGAGAAGCAGCTTCTTTTGCTTGACACTCCAATGCGCTTCTCTCTTCCACTAGAGACTGGTAAAGCAAGCCCTGCCTTTCCATTTGTTTGTCAGGAGCCAATTTTTTCGCCCATTCTCGAGCACGATCCAACACTTTCAGGTCAAAACCAGTTGACATGGCTATATCGAAGGCATTCGAGTTACCAGTACTTCCCCACAAAACACGATATGTAGGTCGCAAGGTTTTTGTGCAGAACTCCATTGCTGCATTCTTAAATCTAGAATCAGAGGCTTTTAGGAGACTTAAATCTGCATAATGGGTAGTTACCACCACCAGATTGACACATTCAGCAAGGTGTTGAAGTATGCTGGATGAAAGCGCCAGACCTTCTGAAGGATCAGTGCCACTGCCTATCTCATCTATGAGAACAAGTGATTCTTTTGTAGTAACTTGTATAATTTTGCAGACTCGTGAGATATGCCCACTGAAGGTAGAAAGATTATGCTCCAGTGACTTCAATCCGAACACAGGAGTTTCAGAACTTATACCAAAAAAAATCACCAAATTGTAATAGATATGTTACTTTTACAAAAACAAAATGGAGAAGAAATAAATAACCTGGTGGTCACCAATATCTGCAAGAATCTGGTCAAACCATGGAATCCTGGGGTTTTTCTTTGCCGGAAGAAACATGCCTGCCTTTGACATTAAAGATGCCAAGCCCAAGATCTTCAGAGTTGCAGTTTTTCCTCCTGTATTAGGTCCTGAAATCACCACAACCTTTATGGCAGGTTCTATTTTGATATCCACAGGAACAGGACACACACCAGAAGATGAATGTGTAATAAAAGGTTGAAGGAGTAATGGATGATGAATTCCTTCAATATCTACCAATAATTCCTTCCCATTTATCGTTTCCCTGTCACCCTCATAAAAGATAGGGCAGACCCCATCCATCCGCAGGGCATATGCACCTCTAGCACAAGCAAGATCTAGTTCTACAATCTTCTCCATCAAATGTTTAATTCTCGTTTCAGACTGCGCAATTTCATAAGTGAGGATGCCCAGAATAGCAAGCTCTTCATCTTTCTCTGAGTTTGAAAGAATTACTTCAGCATTGTTGAGTTGAACTGCGCCATTTGGTTCCATAAAGTATGTAGCCCCGGAACTACTCACACTCAGTACAACACCTTTAGGAAGCAAAGATCTATGTGAAGCCTTCACACCTATGCACATTCTGGTTCGGCGCTTGGTGATTAATGGGCTATCTATGCCACCAGCCTGGAAAACCTTAATGGATTCCTCCTTCAGAAGCACCTCCAGTTTATCCAAGTTCTGTCTCCTTTCTGTTCTAATGGTTTCTAATCGTTTGCTCGCCCGATCCAAAATTACAGAGAGATTACAATCAATGCAAAAACCTATCTTGTTCGCCAATTCTGTCATAAAATCACAGTTTTGAAGTATATCAAGAAGAGGATAGTACCTGTGAGTTCAGAAAACCGTACAAAGTTTCTGTAAGCATATACCAAATCAGAGGTGAAAATTCAATTATAATGGAGACTAAATGCAGATGGATTTTCTAACTGAAAGCAATGCTGGGAAACAACAGAGCGAGAAGGAAAGAATCGCTAACCTAAGCTCAGAACCTTCCTCCATGGATGAAACCCGCATCAATTGCTCCAAAACTCCACTTGCAGCCGCCAGGCACTTCCCCACTGCGCATAGCTCACGAATACCGAGAATGTTTCCGTCAACAGCCTTTCTCACGAGCCCGGTGACATCATCAACACCGGAGAAGTCCAATTTCTCCGTTAGCAAGACAGCTGACGCCGTCTGATCCAAGAGCTTTTGGCTCTCCGCTTGATTCCGACCAACCGGAAGCCGCCCTCTACGGCCAACTTCGCGGCCAGCCGCCGTCGAAGTAAAGTCAGAGACCAGCGAGCAGACCGAACTCCACTCGAGGGCTTCCTCCGCTGCCTCCCGGAGCTCCTCCTTAAACCTACCCCTCTCTTTCTCTTCTCCCTCTCTTCGACGGATGCCATTTCGAAGCTCGGTCTTCACGAGCTTCTCTCCAGCGGAAGGAGACGACACGGCTACCTTCCCGTCAACGGGATCCGATTGGGTTCTTTCATCGGCCAGGTTAGGGATCATGAAGCGCGCGAGTTTTGAAAATCTTGGTTTGGGCGGGCGTAGGAGCTTGAATTCTGAAGGGTGGAGAAGGCTTGGGGGCGTTCTTATGGTTGTGAAGCAGTGAAAAGCTCCCATGAGCAAGAACTGAGAAGACGGCGAGAGATCTCCGGCGGGAGCGGAGAACTATAATTTCGGCGCCGGGGCGGACCATCGGAAGAAATTAGGGTGGGAGAAAGGATAAGAGCTTGGCGCGTTGGAGGCTGCGGAGGAATCCGATTTTCTACATATATATGTTTTTTAAAATATATTTATTTCACAATTCTTATAATTGATAATGATACTATATTAAAAGGAAAAAATTGCGGTGTTATTATAATGAGGACCATAATTACTCTTGATCATTAGATCTATTTTTAATTAAATAATTGTAAATGGAATAAAAAATTATTTAGTTAAATAATATTTAATAAAAATATTAAACTAACAATTTATGAATTTAAAAAAGTTAACAGAGGTTGAACTTGAGATCAATAGTGTTCTACAAATATTGTTTACCAATGACTCTAAATAACATATGAAAAATTGTAATAATTTCTAAATGTATGTATTAATGATATTGTACGAGATATATGTAACAGTGGTAGTATTGTCATGAATCATTTATATTTGTGTTTATAAGATCCTCAAAGATTAATATTTTCTTTTTGGGTAAAGTATATGTGACACCCCTATATTATAGAGGAAAAATATTTGACCCCCTACAAATTCTTTCGATATAGAATCAAATATCTCGTTATGAAAAATTAGAGGTAACAACAGTCATTTTAAAACTTACATGAGATCAAATGTCTTTCCTTTACAATATAGAAGTGTCAGGAATACTTTACCCTTTCGTTTTGAGCAATGTTATAAGCACATCAATTTTCACTGTAGACAGCCAAATTTTATCGACACCAAATTATTTTATTTTCACATCAACGCGTTATTGTCACACCAGATTTTAAAATCGTTATTGACACACCAAAATGACCACAATTCTCATCTCCATGTACATTAATAGCATCAATTAAATGACTAGTAATGTAAGATGACATTTCCTCATTGAAGAAACCTTTTTTTATCTGTATTTCTTCTTGGAATAAATTTTTCTTATCTTTTCAAATTTTTCTAAGAACACATTCCTCAAATTTACACCACTAAAAATGCAAAAGATTGAACAACCCCTAATAAATTTGCATTGCATAATAATAATAAAAATTTATACCTTAATGCTTGAGAAAATGCCAAATAATCCGAAATAGACTTTAAAATTTCCACAATAGCACTCTAATGGAGTATGAGCCTACAGAAATGTCTTCTTCCACTGTATTTGGGGAGAAATAAGGTAAGAAATGATTCAAGAAATTAAGGTTCGGACGAAATAGGGAAGAAGCAAAAAAAATGGAGCAGAAACAGTAAAAAGGGGGTGCGGCGTTCTTCCGGCGAAGCTCCCCAGAGCCGGCGATCTCCTCCATTGGCGGTGAAATCGCGAACTGGGAGGAAGGCGGGGTGTGCGGCTTCTACTCGTGAATGGCGGAAAGCAGAAACCTTAAAAATAGGCGGTGTGCTTATAGCTTCATGTGAAAAATGATGGTCATTATGTGGATAAATTTGTAAGCCGCATGCTGGCAGCTTCTTGCATCATCCAGTGAGACAATAGGCCAAGCCAAATAGGCGTCATTTGCCAAATGCCCCCTCCCTATCTCCAAATTACATAATATTTCAAATTTAATCCTGAAAATATTTTTAAATAAAAAAAAAGATTAAAAAGCTAAGCCAAATTGTTCAGGAAAATGACAGCAAAACAACATTTATTTCATTTCCAAAGATAATTTTCTTCATTCATTTTGGACCCCAAATTTACAGTTGACGTGTAGAAATTATTTACATGGAAAACAAAGTCAAATCCCTTAACGGCCACTTTTCAAAAGCTGGAGTTGACTTTCAAACAGGAAAGTCAGAATCATCCTGCTGGAAGAGCTAATAAAAAAAATTCCCTTCAGATGCTTATCTATGTATCAGGCACTCCCTCCATGAATGTCAAATGATTGTACAGATGTTGCCGGCGCTTCCAGAGCTCAGAGGAGCCGGCAGACGAAGAAAACGTGTTTTTGACGGATTCCACGGGACAATTGAGATCCGGAGAGTCCGCGACAAGCTGATAGTAAGGCAATGGCACGAGCTCTACGGATGACGCAAATGGATTTCGCTCCAAAAACTCATCGAAATCACGAGGCCTTCCGTGCATTGGATCGCGACGCGGCCGAAATGCACTGCACTTTGGAAGATGAGCGCGAGGTTCTTGAAGGAATGCAGAGTAATTCCAGCCATGGTTAACTCCTCCAGAGAAGGCGCAAGGCCGTGCGCCTGCAGCAACAGGATTGATTTTTGAATTTGCAAACTTTAGGGCCCTCGGTCCTACAACGGTGTTGACATTCAAAGGCGCCCGACCTGCCGAGCGAACATTGATTAACTTCCCATCGACCCTAAAGCCGTTCATGTGAACCAAAGCTTTGGCAGCAGAAAGACGATCGGCGTACTTGACAAATCCGTACCCCTTGCTCAGACCGGTCCTTCGGTCGGCGATAACGACTGCTTCAAATATTCGTCCAAACGGTGAAAAAAGCTCCATCAATCTCTCGGTGTTTACAGATGGTGGGAGAAACCCCACAAAGAGTTTAGTTTTATCAACCATTTCCCCTGGCTTGGTATCAAGTGATGTTAAAGCAGCTCCTGCGTTAATCATGCGGTGTGTGAAGGAAACATGAGCAGGCCGGCGTGAATTGCTCCCCATTTCTGCGGCAGGTCCCGAGGCTGTCGGCTTCAGAGGGGATGTCGGATTTAGAATTTCATTCGAAAATTCGAAATTCAATTCCGCAAGCTCCCTCAGCTGGGCATGTTTATGTTCATTCACTTCTTCGTTCACAGGAACAAGCAGTTTCTCAACCATTTCTGAAGCCGTCTCAAGAGATTTTTCATCTTCTGCCTCTATGTAGACATGCAAATCCTCGTCTTCGACTGGTTCGATTTTTGGATCCTTGCTTTGCTTTGTTTTCCTAAGTCTCATGGAACCTTTGCCACGCAGTAGAATCCTCGCACCAGATTCCCTCTCCATTCTCTTCTGCGTGTGCCCACGAGGACCAATGATAAGGCCTATGAAATTATAATTTGGATACTGTTTTACGGGTATGTAGAGCTTCCTGGAGAATTTCGAGGGTTTGGCATCTGAGGGGAGACGAAAAAGAGGATTTTTCTGATTCAGCTCGCATATTATCTGCTGCCTGCGACGACCCAGTTTTGCACGGAGCCTATTCTCCTTCGTATTCACCCTGATGCCTATTTCATTGTAAACTGGAGGCGGTGGAGACTGTTCTTCCTCGGGGAAGTTGTCAACGGTCCCTCCAGTCCTCAACTTCTTGTTTATCTCGAGAAGTTGCTTGTTCAAATTGATGATTTCTGAGCCAATCTCAGAATCATATTCAAAACCTTTATTAACATAATCAGGAAGTTTTAAAGGACCGAGCATCTTCAACTGTATATTGTTGGAGACATGCCCAACCTTCCTTCTCTTGGCAGCTGAATCATCACCGCTAAATTCCTCCCCTTCGAGTCCTGACTCCGAATAACACGAGTCTCTGCTTCGTTTACCAGAGCTTCCTGATTTCTCCTCGTTCTGAAGATCAAGTCCATCGGCAGCTGATTTGACCGAGTTGAGATCGGCATATACATCTGATGAATTCATATGATGCTTCTGTTTCTTCGGCATCGAATTATCCAGTAAATTAGCCGACTTTCTCTTCCTCTCAGAACTAGTTGGGGAAGAATTTGATCGGCACTCACTGTTATCTGCCTGGTAACAACTGTGGGCAATGGATAATACATCTTTAGCTTCATTGCAGCGTACCCTTTTCTGTTTCCTTGTCAGTTCTTCTTCTGTTGCTCCATCAGGTTCATGACATGAAATCTGTTTGCCATGTGCATCTTCTCCATTTTCTTCGGGAACTAATTCAAAATCTTCATGTTTCCTAGCAGAATCATTAGTCACAGGAAGTGCAATTTCATCATAGCCACTCATTTTCCAAATATTTCTGTGAGCAAATTGGCTTATGCTCGAAATCTGCAACAGCGGTCAATACATGGGTTATCATAGGTAGGTGGATTAGTCAGAGTGGCAAGTAAAAAAAGAATGCATGAACAAAAGTTTTTACAAATCAAAACCAAAATATCTCATCTTCCACACAATTTTACAAAGGAAAACCCTCACTCATCCATATCCGTAGTAATGTCTGCAAGAATAATCATACTATCCTTATTTACGGTATAATTTGTGCATTTCCGAACCTTCGTTGTACATGTCAAAACTACCTGATTCTATTCTTTTTGGATATATGTTGTTCTCGGTATTGCTCCAAAATAATCATTCCTCGAATTTACCTTTGTTTTTTAATTGCCACACAGAAGGGGAGTCTTGGCACACCGGTTGAGGTGTTGCCGTGTGACCTTGATGTCACGGGTTCGAGTCCTGGAAGCAGCCTCGAGCAACAATACAGGGTAAGGTTTGCTACATTTCACCCTTGTGGTGGGACCCATCCCCAGACCCTCGTTGTGTGGGGATGCTTTGTGCACCGAGCTGCCCTTCTTTTAATTGCTACACAGTCATATTAACTTTCTCATTCTTTTCACAGATTAAATATCAATGATTTTTTTTACTGTTAAACACTCTTATACATATAACAACTTTGATCTAATTGTGGTTTTACATAATTTACATTTAAATCTATGTGACATCTATGTGTCAAAGTACATCTCCGGAGACATTTCTCAATTTTAACCACGCGAATTAAACTCTAGATGTTATATCCTTAACCACGGTCTAATTCTTCTAAGTAACCGAAACAAGATTCTTTGAATGAGGCATTTCTCCATTTTGACCACCAATACTTAACTACAGTTTAATTCATCCAAATAATCGAACCAAGATACTTACTATCTTCCCTAAATATTACTTGCATAGTAGATCTCTGAAGTTTAAATCATTTGTAGGTCTATGCTATGTAACTCTTTCTCTTAGCTTCATCGTCTGACTAATTAGTTTAATTCCGATGTAATAAGCGCATACTTAACATCTCCTTTCTCCTTAAATATTGACACTAAGATGATTATATTCATAAGAAATGTCAATAGAACCATTGCAATAAACTCAATAACTCACAATATAGTTAATTAAGATCACATTATATTCACTCCAATGCATTTACCTTGACCAAAATCTTTCCTTATTTTCTCCTTCCCTAATAATTATCCTTTTTCAGTTATCTTCTGACCCAACTTGAGGAGCATACACACTAACCACATTAATAATATCATCATGGATAATTATATTAATAGCAAAATTCATATCATCAAGTCAATTCATAACAATTTTTTTTTTCTTTTAACTCTTTATCCACTATTATTCCAACCTCATTCATCATTAACCTTTTTAATATACAATAACTTATATGCATACTAATGTCCTAATTTTTTTTCTAGTAGTCTCTTATAAAGAAGTAATATGTATTATTCTTATAATCATTGTGTCATTTAAAGCCCTCCATGTAATGATCGATGATGTAATGGTAGAAGATTAAATCAAAGTCTAATAAAAATTCCACCAACATCCAAATTAAAGTTTAAGTTTGGCAGATTGATTCCAATATGCAGTAAAATAATTTGTAAATATGTTATGATCAAGAAGATAAAGATAACAACTTTGAAGAATGATGCAAAGAAATTAATTTGGCAGGTACCTAAAAATGCATGTCAAATTGTTCCGGATCAATGATTTGAATAATACATTGCAGTTTTATGCGGAAAAATGCTAAGGTAATCAGTCAAGAAACATTTTCAGTTAGGTTTCCACTCCCGCACTTGCTATCTTGAGACGGAGATTTAAAAGAACAGAGAACTGTAAACGACAAAGTTAGTAGTAGGTGAAGAGAATGCATACGGAATGGCGGCCAAATCAAGGAAGAAGCTCAGAAGCGGTGACGGAGTGGTTGCAGTGAGCAGTCGCCGGCCAAATCAAGATGAAGAGAATGCGTGGAGAAGCCAACGGCGTTAGATGCAGTAGCCGCCGGCTATTCTTGAAAACAATCTTCAGAAGAATCCCCAAACACGTAGGGAAGAAAACTCCGGCCGACCCTCAGATCGAAAGCAATCGCAAGGGACCCTCCGAAGATGTTCCGGCTGAATAGATGCTCCAGGCAAAATCAAAATCCGCACGAGGAGCGCAGATTCTCACAATCAAGATCGAAGTGGAACGATGAGACCAGAAGAGAGGGAGGGATTGAAACTGGGCTCGCTTGGGCCATTTATAAAGGGCAGCAATGTTATAAGCAGTCCGCTGAACACAGTCCATTGATATTCGCAGTCCAATGAATTTAGGTATTTTTAGGACTGCGAATAGCCGTCACAGGACTGCTAATAACATCGCCCTTTATAAACTCATCTCTCTCTCTCTCTCATTAACTCCAACAACAGAAACTTGAGATTAAATAAGGGCATTGTTATATATAGATCAAGTTTGGTTATACACAAACCACTACTATATACAAACCCTAAGAAATCTAAAATGTTTATAGGTAGATAAAATTGTTATATGCAGACCAATATAAAATTTAAAAAAAATCATTTTTATATGCAATCAACTAATATCATATTAGTAGAACAACTATTAATTAAACATTACTCTCCACTAATCAACTCCATAAATAAAGTAAACTAAGTTAGATTATATGTTCAGCTTCCTCTTTATGTTAAAGCTCATCTCTATTGTTCGCAGAGCATGCTTGAGCTAAACTATAATTAAGAATAAAAAAATCTTTATGCTTACTACATTGAAAAATATTAATGAAAACACAGATAGAAAACACATTATGTTAACCTGTGAAAACACAGATTCTTTTTGTTTTGTAAAATGATTTTGTTAAGCTCTCGTTGTAATCCAAGATAGGAACATGATAATGTAATATTTCAAACAATAAGAAAAAATCAGAAGAAAAAATCCTGCAAACCTAAATAAAACACCAAATTTTATTTGGCTAAAAAAAGATGAAGAGGAAAAGATAGAGCGGTTTTGACATGCTCGCTTCTCTCCTAAAGGCCGAAACGAGGGAGATGACGTATAGTAACAGAGAGCCTAAAAAAATTAAGGGAAGAATAAGAAGGGCGGAAACACGGGAAAAAGGAAGAAGAAGAAATAGTAGCCGTCCGGGAGACTATTTCCATCACGAAGCATAGGGACGCCGGAAGAGGGTTGGTCGTCGGGCTTGGAGAAGATCCCTGGAGTTGTTGGCGGTATCAGGAGAGAACATGTACGGGTGAGCCGCTAGGGCATCACAGAGTGTAGAGTGTTTAGAAAACAAACAAGTTTTTTCTTTTCTTTTTGGATATTAAAGTGGTTTGTATATAGTAGTAAAAAGGGATCAAAAAAACTCAAAATTTTGGTTTGTATATAGTCAAACACGATCTAACTATAACAATGCCCTTAAATAAATGGACTGTTTTGCTCACAGCGACAACCCAAAATAGTTTCTGGCGTACCTGCACACTCAACTTATATGCGCATATATTCAAAGGGAAAAATATTCTTCGGTGCAACATTCAGTTTCCCAATTTTACTTCTCCCTATTACAAAATTTCAAATCTAAATATTCAACTTTCTAATTTTACCTCTCTCTGTTACAAATCAATATTTTTAAGTATTTAAGATTAAAAAAACGTTTTGTCACAGGGGCAGAGCCCCGTTAGAGTCGCAGTTAAGGATAGAGGTTGCACCCCTCTTACTTTTGAAAATACAAAAGCCTGAAACCTCCCCTCTAAATTTGTTAAATTACATGTTCACCCCTCTTACATTTGAAATACAAAAACCTTCTAAGTTTTCATTTCATAACATTCATGCACAAAAAGATCACCAAATTTACTCCAAGGGGTATCTTAAATAATGGATTGAGTAATGAAACGTCAATAGAAGCCTAATAATATGGAGGCTCCATTTGTACGACGTTTAGTATCCACCACATTTTGACCATTTGAATAACCTCTATTTCGAACCACCGATCTCCGAAAATGTCATTTTATGTTTGATTCCAACCGCATGAAGGGAGCTCAATTCAAGAACATTGTTTAAACTCTGGCTCTGTTTGGCGTGCGGTGGCGATCACGAACACAGTGGTTATGAACTGTCGTTCGTGAACGCCCGAACTCTCCTAAGGAATTGTATCACTTTTGTGTTCAAAATTAGTTTTCTTTTTTAATTGCGGTCATAACTATTGTCATGACAAGCATACATTCTATGTCGGTGGTGTTCTTGTTCAAACTCACCGGAGCAAAAACGCCGTGCCAAACAGAGCCTCTAGCAGCCACGCGAATTTTCGATATTACTTTGTATTTCTCATCAACCGAATGGCATCTTCTTTTGGAAATCCTAGCTATTCTTAGCATGATATTGGGGAATCTCCTTGCTCTTACTCGTGGTCCTAGTCAGTCCAGTTTCGGCAATGAAGGCCCGCAACAATCAAAGGAAAGGAGTTACACTAACAGGATAGTCCAATCATCAGGATCCATCTCGATCGGAAAAGAATCAATAGAAAAAGAACGAATCGGATCGGATCAAGATCTTTCTCGAAACAAACAAAAAGGAAAATAAAGATGATATGTATCCTCGCGAATCGAGCAATACTATGTTATTTCCTCTACTAGTATTAGTACTATTTACTTTGTTCATTGGATCAATAGGAATTCCTTTTAACGGAGTAATATATTTAGATCTATCTCTCAATATCTCTCTAAATTCGAATATTCAGGATTTGAATTGATGTCGTTTCATAGATTACTCCTAAAGATTTCATTTCAATTGGAATTTGGTTATTCACGATGTGCGATGAAGAATCGAATAGATAAATAGATAAGTTGTTGAGTCTTCTTTAAATTTTGCATGAGACCGCGGATCATTTCATATATATCATAGACTCAGAAACTCTAATGATGGGCCCTTCCCGATGCTTTTGGGCAACCGACCCAGCAATGATCCAGCCGCTCCATCTCCAACCGCCACCACCCACCCAAAAGAGGTTATGCACCACTCCATTTTTCTCATACGACTTATGACGATTGTATGATTCCTTGTATAGATATATTTATGTATAGCTGGTTATAGAGTAGTCAGGAAAATACATACTGAAAAACAAAGAACACAATTTCATAACAAATCTTCTTTCATGAAATTCTAAAGTTTTATGATGAAATTGTGTACTCAAAAGTCTGAAATGTACATGAAAAACTTAAAAACTGGACTAAAACTCATTCATGTAAACAGACTGAAGCAATGTTTAACATAGAAACTGTCATAAGACTATTCTTTCGCCGTTCCCCTTATTTGGGAAACCACCCATTTGCATCTCACACTAGAGATCAACAGCAGTCCTTTCCGGCAAACTCAAACTCACAAAAATATGAGTTCAATCACCCAACTACGCAATATTTTTTAAATCAGTCCAACTATTTTTCGCATGATTTTGGTCAAATGAGGAACTAATACAAAAAGTGTCCAAACTTAGGGGACTTGAACTATATTTTTTGCCTATACCTCTCTAATGGGATGCCAAAAGATTGGATGACAATGCCAAATTTTCACCATCTCCATGCATCTGGAAGAGCATTTTGCTACCTATGGAATTGTTTTGAACACTAACATAGGTGATTGTCTAAGATCAAATTAGGAATCTGCCTGTCAAATTCCAAGCTTTGGGACGCGGTAAGAGTACAATATACACAGAGAGGTACACAATTAGCTTACATAGGACCCTACTATACAAAGCAATTTACAACATTACCCATTCCATGTCTACATAATGCATGAAGATACTGTTTTCCTAATTTTGGAAAGCTTATCTGCATATCTTCTTCTAGCCGGAGAAATCTGCTTCCATGCAGCTGCCCTGGCGGGAAGAATCGATCGAACGAAGCATCACATTAAGCATCAAATGGCGAACACAAATAGCTTATTTGACGTGAGAGTCATAGGAGTCGAAGTCCGTGTCTGGAACGATGACAGGAAGCTTGTCAATATACAACAGCAGGCGTCGTTGATTCTCTTTGTAGACGGTTGCCATGTCCACCGCATCTTTGCTGTAAGTGAAGATCCACAAGTCGCTGGAGGTCACTCTCTTGAGGTTATCACGGCAAAATGGACACGACTGCGACCTTGAATGCCTGCAATTGGTCGGCACAATCAGTTGACAAAAACAACTAGCATGAGGAATTTCAACACGGAGAATGGTCAAGAAGTACATTTCCTTAATAATGGTGTTTGTTCCTCGTTCTGAAGCTAGAAAATGTTTTTTTTAATGATTAGTTTACTTGTTATGTGATTTTGTTGAATGTAGCTAGAAGCTAATTATGGCTTGGAACTTTACAATCACCTTCAAAATCATCAAAATTTATTTCAAAATCATTAACATCTCTTAAAAGAGATTACTTCAATTTCACTCATTTATGAAACCAATAAGTCAGTAAAACAAACTTTCTATCTACGCAATCTTGAGACAATTGAATTTGTGAAACCAGCAATTTAATTGGGATATGGTTACCTAACATCGGATTCATAGTTTCAAACTTTACGAATCTCCCCAAAATCTGTTACAATCTAAATTGTAACGGGATAATGGTGGAGTCTTGCCACGGCTGCTGAAGGCGGGAGATTGAGGGAGAGCTACCAAATCGATAACCCTGGCTAAGGAGAGATAAGAGGAGGAAGACTAATTTTTTGCATGCCACATTCTTTCTTTAAGGCTGTTTAACTAGAGTTACAAGTGATTCTTAGCAAACAAGTCCCCAACACGTTGATACCGGACATAGAATAGAAATATAAATGCATTAAATAAAAAATTAAAAGGCAACTAAACAAGACCCATAATAGAGACACGCGACTAAAGATACATGGCGAACTCAGGCGACTAAAGATACATAGCGAACTCCTACAAAATGAAGATTTTGATTTAACATATAAAATGAGTGAAAACAAAAATTACTACTTTAAAAAACCTTATAACATTAGATTCAAACTTTACAAATCTTGTCAGAACTATGTTACAATATTAAATCATAATAGAAATAGGGCAATAGGCAAGTTATTCTGATTATTGAAAGTTATGCAGAATACAATGGACAACCATGAATCAAAATTCGACTCCGAACACTAGCCCTAGCACCATGGAGAAAAATCCAGGATCAAATCACTGAGAAAGGCATCGGGCCACAAGTGATCTTGAATCACCCTCCTCCAACCCATTGTGCACCAATTTGCAGGGTCGGAGTTCGCCAACCTATTCCTCTCTCTCTCTCCTCCAATAGGTACCGCGTGGAGCCTTGCCTCGGTTACTGGAGACAGGGAATTTGAAGAAGAGATACCAAATTCCTAACCCTAGCTGAGGAGAGATAAGAGGCAGACTAATTTCTTGTTTGCCTTCATTCTTTCCCCAAGGCTTTTCAAATAGAATTATGAATATCTCTTTGCAAACAAGTTAATTGGACTAATTGCTACTATACCCGACTTAGAATAGAAATGCAAATGCATTAAATAAAAAACATTAAATACCTCCTAATTAACATACACCTAGACAAGATTCATAATAGAGACGCATGACCAAAGATACATAACAAACTCCAACAAAAAATGAGAATTTTGATTTAACATATAAAATAAATGAATACAAAATCACCACTTTCAAAAATCTTATTTATCTCAACAAGCAGCCAAATTGGCCCTTAATAAATATTAAATTTCCACTAATTTTTAATATGATAGATATTTCTTTATTTAAAATATGAATTGTTAATACTACAAATGAAATGATAAGAAAATAATAGATTTACATTACAGTATGACACTGTATCAAACAAACGAGTAAAATCTCCTAAATGAAATAAAGGCAGTTGTCGTCATTATCATCAATAACCTCATCCCAAATATTTGGGCTCGGCTTTATGTATCCTCATTTTCATTTATTGTTGTAGAGTGTTGTCTGAGATTTTGAACTTAAACTATGCAAATCATCTTGAACAACTTTTATCCATATTATCTCGGATCTACCTCTTCTCCTACCTGACTTCGAACCAACTCTTATCTATTCATATAAATGATGCGCTTTCTAACATTTGATGTAAATACACAAATCACCTAAAGTCTATTTTTCATTATCTTTTCTTTGATACATGTCACTCACGTCTCTAAACAAAATCATTCATTAATCTATTTGTTCACAAAAGATAATATGTTTGAATTTTTTATGGGCAATGTTATAAGCAGTCCTATAACGGCTAAACGCAGTCCTATAACGGCTAAACGCAGTCCTATAACGGCTAAACGCAGTCCTATAACGGCTAAACGCAGTCCTATAACGGCTAAACGCAGTCCTATAACGGCTAAACACAGACATATAACGGCTAAACGCAGTCTTATAAAGGCTAAACGCAGTCCTATAACAGTTAAACGCAGTCCAATCATATTCGCAGTCCAATGAATTTAAGTACTTTTAGGACTGCGAATAACCGTTTTAGGTGTTTTTCGGACTGCGAATAGCCGTTGTAGGACTGCTAATAACATCGCCCTTTTTTATTCCTGTAACAAGCTACTTCTTAAGATGAAAGCCTTTCAGGAGGAATAGATAGCACATCTTTACCACCAACATAGCTGGCATGTTGAAGGGCTGGATGAACCAAATAAAGCTTTCTAGTTTCTACTAATAGTGCATTCAGCTGAACTTAAACTCAGACAAAAATTGCATAAATTTCAGTCAAACTGAACTTGGACATCGATTTGCTCTGACATGGCTCGATTAATAAATATTGATGAAAAAATTGATACCAGTCACATTTTCGGATGAAGTTCTTAAAAAATCCAAACCTTGGAGTTTGGGATAACCATCAATATCCTATATTATCTTTTGTTATATTTTTATATGTTGTTCACTTCAAAAGTTTTTTTTATTTTTAGGGGGGTGAATTTGGGTATTCATCTTTATGATGTTGGTATTTAAGTAAACTTTGGTAGAATGAAAGTAAGAAGTATGTTCTAAACCCTAGCCTTTTGAGACTTCGACAATTCTGTCCTCTCGAGCAACCCCGCTATCAGACAACAGTAGCAAATGCTCCATTGTATCTCCTTCCTCACATCCGGTCATCTTCCATCAATCAATCTTAGGATCTATGTAATTATGAAGATTGGATCATAACATGTGGTATTAGAGACAAGTTCCTCCGTTCACGTTCCTCCTTCATTCCACCTTCACTAGTACCAAATGGTTTTCGACTCAATGTCACTGCAACACTCAATCATCTAGCCGATCCACACAACCCTTCATCGCTCTTCCAACGAATCTTCTACTGCGCACGATTAACGGTCGGTCTCCTGCTAATGTTAATGAGTCTTCTAAGTTCTCTTCCGTCGAAGCCATCCACAAATCACTCCAAGAAGTTGCTCTGACCTCTTAGTTACATTCGCAGAAGCCTTCGTCCGTAGCGACACATCTCATGATGCCCTGATTTAGGCTATACCCACACTCCGGGCTGCACGGCCCTTCTTAGCGAGTATTTCGGTGTTGTTGTCATCCTTCCAAGCTGACGATCAATCTACAACATAGATGTCTCCCTGTGATCCCCTTTTCTCAGCACACGTCGAAGCCGCTCCAATGCAAACAAGAAACACAAGCACATTTTTGATCCCACCCAGTCGATCGTCGACAACCCTCAATCTCTCCTCTTTAGCATTGATCCTTCTCACAAGCTTCAAGTATCTTTGAAAACTATCAGGCTCCGTTCGTTTCGCGAGTTTTGAGAGGAAGGTTTTGGTTTTGGGTATATCAAAACTAATTTTTTTGTTCGTTTGACATTTTTTAGGATGGAATTGGCATTCACAGAAAACCTATGGGTTTTGGAGAAAGGTGTTTGACCAAAGCCAATTCTAGTGTTCGTTTGCTTATTTTAAAAGAGGGGATTGGTTTTGGCCCAAAACCCATGGGTTTTGCTTTTTGAAAAATCCTTCTATGCCCAAAACTTACCTATTTAGATGGGTTTTGGGATAGTTTTGACACTGTTCATCATCATTGTGACCAGAGTTCATCATCATCATTTTGGCCATAGTAATGATTATGTTTTGGACCCTAGTAATGATTATCCGCAAATTTATTTTTCAAAATTTATTTTTCAAAACCTTCATGCAAAACCATGGGTGCAAACGAACAAATTTTTTTGGTTTTTGACCAAAACCAAAACCTACAAAATTTTGGTTTTTGACCAAAACCAAAACCCTCCGTGTAAAACCCGCGAAACGAACGGAGCCTCATGGATCTAGAGAAAAGAAAAAGAAACCTAGTCTCCACTCCAAACATAATATTCATTTGACCTTTTGTTTACCTCTTTTCCAAAACAAAATCATTTCATTTTAAAGGGTAATTCATTTATCGACACTTCTAAGACTGAAATTTCTCGACATTGCTTGGTTAGCTAGATCTAGTGTTAACCCCTTCATACTTATAAAATTTTCCAATCCTACTTCCATGCCCCTCTTATTAGGAATCATTAATTAGGATAGTGCCTGAATTCTCAACATTTGTCGCTTCAGCGACCTCTGATTCGGTTTTCACCATTTGTTTAAGCTTCATTTCCCTTAGCTTTACAGGTGACTTGGGTATAAATTAACACAAATTATAAATGCTTTCATCAGCACACTCGTCGGAAGGTATGACTTAGATCCACCTCGAAGAGTTGGCGCACACAGAGGATTGCTGCGTAGTTCCGGAGAATAAGGTATAGTAAACTTTCGAAAAGGATACTCAGAGAGCGGATGCAGGTCAGGGTAAGAAGAGCGAACCACTATATATCATTCCCCATTTTCTTGTGATTATTAATATTGTATTGTCTCCGTTATCAAATTCATGTTAGGATTTAGATTATAGTAGAAAAATATATTTCAAAAGAGGAAATTGTGAATCATTGCTTTAATTTTCTGAAAATCAACTCTCTGTTATGTCATAGCCTTCAATTGCCCTGGTTAGAAAACCAGCACCTTGCATATACACTAAGCTATTTTTCACACATATGCTTTCGTTTAGAGTTCCTTGGTGAATAATTGTATTCACTGCATGTTCGTTTACTATTTCACAAGCGTTGATGACTATTGGAGCATATAAATTGTAACTTGGGCACTTTGAGAGTGAAATGTCTCATCATAGCATTTTTGTTCCTCGGGTCTTCCAAGCTAGTGGGTCAGGGTCGCGGCACCCTTCTCCTCACTGATGATAAATTTGTTGTCATCCTAACCTCTCCCATGATTCCCATCTCCCTGCTAATTTTCTTCAAATACGCCTTCAACAAATAATTTTAGAACATATGGAAGATGCAGCCTTGACATCATACGAAAAAAGTTTTGACTCAATCAAATACTAGACATAGATCCAATTTGGTTCAAAGCTGAAACTTTAAAACCAGCCCAATTGCTGAAACTACATGAATAGACTATTTTTGTTATGACGGCATGGCTAACTCACTATTGTATATGTAAAAAACATAATCCTATGAAAAACTGAAACTTCTTACTGTGTGTTTTTAAAGAAATTGAAAATAATACTAACTTGATAATCCAAAAACTAGAGGGACATACCATTCACGATAGCACTTCATGCACATGCAATGGCAGCAGTTGGGCAACACTATCTTGCTGTTTAACTCCATACAGATCCCACACTCCTCTTCTCTTTCAGTATCAATCTCAGAGAATTGTCTTCTCTCATCATCATCTCTTCTCCTATACCTTTCCTGACACACTGCTCTTTGCTTCTTATCTTCCATATCAGTGATTCCACTGTGTAGTTGCATCAAAGATGGGAAAATCACAGCTGCAATAAGCACACAGGAAAAAGATTAAGAATGGATTGAACAGGAACGCTGATCATTGTAATTTAATATAAAACCCAAATTACCATAGAACTCCTTAAGACTTGCTTTTCTTTCATGTGTCGACATTGTTGTTGTTCCATCAATATAAACCTGCACAATGAAGCTTGTTAATCAGATTACTTCTAAAAAGTCACAACTAAATCATTATAAGAAACACAACCTTATATATCAGAATGCGCAGCAGTCCTAGAGCCCCTGCAAGGCTACAGTCTGTCCACTGAAGTAGAAACAGAAATAAATGCGCAGCTGGACTATATGACATACGCATCTGTAGGCAGGCACCATCATACTCTCTTGAAAACTCAGATGCCCTATACATCACCCAAAAATATTTTGAGCACATTAGATCATTAATCACACTAAAAACAGTATCTGATTCTTTTTCTTCTATTTGAAGGAAGCTAAAAGCGGTCAGACAACAGTGGTAAAATCAACAAGACAAGATCCAAAGAGAAATTTTCTGAGATTTCCTCGAATTGCCAATATAAATACTACAGGAAAACATAAATCTATAAATTAAAAAGAAAACTCACAAAATTCCCTTTAAAATTTTGACGGTGGAAATAAAAAGGCAACTATTAACCAGATCTTTACCAATAGCCTATGTGGGGAGAGTCGGTGTCCGACTCCTTAATTCTTGCGAAGAAGTTGAGAAAGGAGGGACCAAGTACTTGGGAAATAGAGAAGAAGAGCATGCAAGCGAGCTACGGGACAATGGATTCGCTAGTGATTTGTAGGAGCTCATTAGAACTAATAAGCGGAAGACAACGTAGACCTCTACATCCGCTCTTCTTCTCTCTTATCTTTCCCTCTATTTCCCTTCCATTAACTTTTTTCTATGTTCTCCTCAGTGAGTGCAAGATTGGTTCTCAAATTAGTGATCTTCTTGAATCTCAAAAGCATTTCATCCATGGCATGACTTACCTACAAGTCCCACTTTGAGCCAACAAGCTTTGATGACTTTACAAAGAAACAGGACGAGAAAACCATCATTCATTATAAAGAACTATCTAAAACTATTAATGAAGGTGTACTTTGGTCATAAAATTTTATAGAATTCAAATGCAAGTCATAAGTTGCAAAATTGATGCAGTTAGAAAACGACAAAGACTGATTTCTTACCTCTGAATTAGAAACAAGTCAAGAACAAAAATGGATGGTTTTTAAATGGAATTACTTGAAAAGGAGCTGTGAAAAGCTCAAAGACCTTAGTGATAATTACTCTTAAATTAATTAGTGAGTGAATGCACACATACACGTTGGCTGGTTTAGAATTTTAAGAAATCCTTAGTATGTGGAGGGTTTTGGTTGGTAGCGAAGTACAATGGTACATTACAAAATATTAAACAATTTATTTACATGCCTTATTTTGAACATTCTACTGAAATAGATAGCTAATCTATGCATTACAGATTCAGAAGTAACTATAGTCGAATTCGGTGAGCAAATCCTTTATTCAAGTGCTTGAGATTGGTAGTCCAGGACTAGGAGGATCAAGTCATGCGTATTACATATTACATATATTTCGTAGAAATAATTTGCTGATCATTTCGTTGATAATATATCATTTTGATAATTCACTCTTCTTTATGTTGAAATGCTCATCTAGTTGTCCATCATTTTAGTTATCTGCTCAATGAATTTGCTAGAAATCTAGTGATATCGTTGCAGAATCTTGTTGTGGGTAGTTCATATGGATGGAGGTTAGAACTTCTGTGATACTAATGCCTTTTTGGTGATGTTAGAACTTTTGTGGATTTTCTTTGATAATGTATTTATAGGCCCCTTAGATTTGTAGATATTCATGTGAAATTATAAAATTATATTTCTAAAGTATATATTCTGTTCCGTTGCTTGGGTGCGACCACAAACCATGCTTGGCTTGTAAACTCAGAACCAGAAACTCTATCCATCCAAAACTTCCCTAAAGCTTCCCCCTTGACAGATTAGAATGACAAATAAAAACTGAATTTGCAGGAAAAGAAAAAGAAAAGGAATAAGAATCTGTAAATACAATCAACCACTAAAATCACATACCAAAATAAGTAGAGATTAAGAATCGATGGCAAGGCACTCAAATTTCATTAAAAAGCCAAGGGAAAATTTAAATTTTTGCGGGGTAACACAGCAACCAAACTATAAAAAAGTATCAGTCCATAGATAAAATGGAATCCGAACTGCAATCGGTTGATTAGACAAGGAAAAAAAAGCCCCAAGCCGAGGCAGTAGATGAGAAGAAGAAGCGAAGAAAGAGGGGGATAATGGTGGCGAAGTCTCCACTTACAGTGTGTTGGCGTGCTGTATGTCAGCTTCAAGGACTTTGAGCGAATCCTTGAACGATTTCCGCATGTAAACCATGAATCTCTCTCCCAAATATCATCCAGCAAAACTAGAAAGATATAGCCCTCTTCCCACCACCACCCTGCAAACCCTAACCCCGAGTTTCAGCTAGCCCTGCCTTTACTCTTTCTTCTCCCCCGAACTCTCCGTCTCCGTCTCGGCTCTGCGTTTTGAAGGAGCGGAACCGAGAACCGGACACGAGTGACCGAAAGAAACGGTTTCGGTCCGACCCACGTGGCAGTGGCTGCGCGGTCGAAGTTTGGATAATTGAGTAGCGGGGAATATTTACTTTAGTTCAGGTGAGACTCAAGTAAAGGGTTAAGCTAACTCAAGTTCATATATCCCTAGATACTTACTAAAAGAATTAAAATAAATAAATTTTTTATTAAAAATAAAGAATAAAAAATAAAAGTAGAGAAAAAACTAAATATATATAATAAAAAATAAAAAATGTGTAAATCTTTTTGTATATATAAAAATATAAAATGACGATATTAATACATAGTCGTTATATAAACGACAATAACTAATAATGTAACGAGGACTGGTTATAATTGAAATTTGAATACAGTCTTATTTATTATATACATTAATTAAGAAAATGGGTGATTTAATATAACTGTCTTAGTGTGTAATATTTTTAATATTATATATTCATTGATAGCTTAATAATTATGAAAAATAACCTATTTTTAATTATTAAAAAACAATTTTTTTTAAAATTTAATATAGGCGGTTACCCACACTCGACTCTATATAGGTCCGCCCATGCCCAAGAGTATTCATATTTGGCATCTTAGGCTCTTAGCCAAGGATTGTGTTAGGTCAGCTCTATCATGCAGATGGCACATCCTTATTGCTGACGTGATATTTATGGTGGCATGAATAATAAATTAGATTATAAAGTTATTATAATATAATAAATATTAATCAAAGGTGGGCCCGAGTAGGGCAAGTAAACTTAGGCTTCGTTTGATTCGGCGGTGGCGGGAGCAAGCGACAGGTGGAGCCGGAGAATTCGAACCGGAGGTTGGGAGGAGGGGTTCCCGACGGAGCTTTTTGCTCTGTTCTTCAGGGCGCGGCGGGAGCAGACGGAGCAAACGCCGCCGGAGGCCGTTTGTTTTCCTGCTGTTCGGCGGCTTTTGCTCCAAACGGCCTGCGAAGCCTTAATGATTGGTACGGATTAATTATCCAATAATTAGAAAAATGGGACAATATATATATAATATATATAAATATAAACTAGTGGGACTAGATAGATCCATCGCAAGATGAGTTCGCTGATTCTTAATGGATAACTATGACTAATATTGTATGCATTTTTATTAACTGGTCAACTCATATTATTCTATATATATTATTTATTCTCCCTCCCCAGCATTGCACAAATTTGGGTGCTATATAGAGATATTAGAAGTACAAGGGTTTTTTTAAGCTCCAGCCTGCAAAACTCGCTAAAATGTGAGCATTTTAGTTAGCGACGACAAAATGGGGGATTCCATCTGGGACCCCGACCATCGAGGACCCGGTTCCACAAAATTCACCGTCAAAAGAGCGTGAAAATGGCTAACCGTCGTTTTGCATTCCGGATGGTGGCCATCGAGCTCAAGCGCAAAGCGTAAAATAAATCACATCTTTCGGAATTCCCGTTCGGATATATTTTTGAGAGACGGAAATGTTGAGTGAGCCATGATCGAGAGCAACAAATGCACCCGAATTAAACAAACTTGGTAATATTATTGGTCGGGCGAACCTTAAGATTTCATCTCGAGTACGAGTTACTATCGACAATTTTTAGGTCACGAACCTTCCAATTTCAAATTTTTAGCCTTTTAGGTAAATAAATGCTCGAAATAAAATAAAAATAAGATAACACAAGAGGTACATGTAAACTTATCCAGATTGAAGGAGAGATGCAAAAACTCCTTAAAGCCATATGAGACTAATGTATATACACACTGTCTTTACATTATGGGCTTCTATATACAAAATTACATATACTGCTATAACATTGTACATAAATTGTACCTTATAACTCATAATGTATATTAACTGCATGGGTGTCTTATAACTCATAGGGGCTGTCATTGTAATTACCCCTAAATTTAAATTTAAAAGTATTTAAAAATAAATATCTTTGTTTATTTTACTCATGTTCTCCCCACCATCTGAGCTTAATCTGCTGTAACATCTCTTCATTCAATTTTGATTCAATTAAGAAAAGAAACAATAGTTCATGTGGTATGAACAGATCTTCAGCTCTCAAGCAAATAAATTACACTTAACTTTTTTCCTCTTTAAACAAAAAGTATGAAATAAATGATGAACAGATATAAGCTTGCAAGTTACAAAAGAACTAACCTGATTGCTAACTCGCTGTCAACAATTCTTTAACTCGATCGCTTATACTCTTCCTGTACGGCTCGAAAGGAATCCGAGCCAATATCTCAACTCCAAACGAAAAAACAAGAGCATCCCTCGCGGTTTTCACGTCGATTCCTCTGGCCTGGAAATAGAAGAGCTGGTCTTCTTCGAGGTCGCTAATGGCAGCTCCGTGCGAGCATTTTACATCATCCGCGATGATCTGCAAATTCGGCTTTATATTGGCGGTCGCTCGAGGCGCCAGGAGCAGAGTTCTTGTCAGCTGCCCAGCATCTGTCTGCTGCGCAAATCTGCTCGATAAAAGAAAAATGAATTTTGGAGCGCAGCATTCGCAAGACGAAGATCTAGGATCTGATCCGCGAGAACAAACCTGTTGACCCTTATGTTTCCGTCAAAAATGGCATGGCCGGAGGAGCTCGAAACTATGCACTTGTGAAGCTGGCGCGAATATCCTCTCGGGTGTTCAAGGACTAATCTGCTATGAAGATCTTGGATTTGATCACTTTGGGCTACATGAAATGCTGAAAGTTGGGTTGTGGTGTCGGGGCCGAGCTGCTGAACATGAAGATTGTGCCTGCTTAATTTTCCACCAGTGCTGATTTCGACGAGCTCATAGCTGCTGCACTTTTCCTGGGAGGTCAAGGAAAACCTCATGTCACATTATGATCACAAAGCTTGGGTATGAAAACTATACACTAATGGTTTATAGATTAGGGTTTGAAAAAGTGATTTAATACAACAAATAATATACAACTGACGGGGCGAAAGTTGAGCTACTATTCTCAGATCAAACTAACAATACCAATGATAGAAGGGGTGGGTTTATTATCTGTTGCAGACAATCAAGCACAGAAAAAGAAGTAACACAGAACCAGAGAATAACACAAGAATATATGTGATTCACCTTATAGGGCTATATCTAAAGGTGGCTGCAAAAGTTTTTAACTATAGAGAATGCGCTACAAGGAAGCAATGTTAAGAAATACGGATTTTGCGCTAACTGCCCAAAATTTATAACCAGTGGAGTTTAGCTAACACTCCATCGTACAAATGAATTTCCCCAAATACCTCATAAAGGACAATTCTCCTAGTAGAAACATGAAAGACAAATTAGAATTCAAGACATCACAACATATCTACACTTAGAATTGAATCTTCTATGGAGATTCTGATGTCAGCAACCCCTTAGGGCCACCTCAAATTGTCAATATTGAGCAAGTCTAAACAGTGCACGAACTTAGCTCTTATCCCTTGATTACTCAGGATTTTAGTTTTTTCCTTCTGAAGACCTGCTTGCAGCAAACAACACTTCTCCCATTAAGTAATTTGACCGGCTTCCATGTCTAATTCTCGTGAAGATATTCCATTTCTTCACCTATGTAACCCACTTAACGAACTAAGCTCATGCCATCACTTCTTGATAGACAATTTTGGTGACTCCAATTCTTCTGCCACCTGCATACTGTAAGTTACCATATCTCCAGAGCAATATTTCTCAGGAGAATTAATCTGCCTTTAATAAAACAATAGTGTAGTAGTCTTTGTTTAATTTATGGTTCAGTGTGAGAGTCTTTGTCAGCCTCACAAGCCTATGCTAGATAAACGTCAATTCTCTTATTTGGAATTAATGAGCCTCACCAACTTCGCCGCGGTGCAGTTGGTGAGGGTGGTGAAATCTCCACTCCTCAAGGAGGTTTGGGGGTCGATTCCCCGCCTTAACAACCCACCGCATGAATAATGAGTGTGGAAAGGGATTGGGGTGTAGGGGTCGCGGACCCTATTACGGTTGGGGATCTTGTGATGGTTGAGGCCTGCTCGGTTGGGTAACGCACTGAGGCGACTCTGACCCCCTCCATAACATGTTACAACAGAGATTATTTATTGTCTATGCTGCGTGCTCTGCTCCAAAGTGGCCTTTGTATTATGGATTACCTTTGAGAACTTAATACTACAGTGCTTCCTACAGACATGATATCGAAAAAATTAAAGATTCTCTGCGTTGTGACCTCCAAGAAGATCTTGCTTGTTGAGAATAAACATTCCTCTCATGGGCGTATCCTACGCTACATTTAGCACAACTTAATTTGGTCATCCCAGACTTATGCAAAATGAGATATTGAACAGAACTTGTCACCATGGAACTTAGTAGTGTATATAATGAACTCATTTCATGATAGAAAATACACCCTTAAAATATGCATCACTCTATCTTTAACAATAACTTAAAATCTGTAATCAACTTTTCATGAAGCACAGGAACACGCCAAACATTTTTAAGAGTCCTGATCTTACATTCATACCATCACGCAGAATGGTCTAAATAAAACCAATACCGATTGCTTTCAGGGCATATCACCAAAACATTTCATCCATCTTTCTTTTCACATTTTTCACGAGAATTCCGAGTCTAGCACCCATGGATTTGATGGCTGTTTTAGATAAAACACTTGAGAGTGCCAAATCTATTTTTGAGCACGAATCTTCCAGTTCAACAACATCAATCAGAGTTTTTTTTTCTTTGGTCAATCTTTCTTCCATGTCTTGGTTACTTACAGTAATTACAGATGTTCTTGCCTGTACTTTCCTACGCCCTTATTCTTAACTTGGATTTAGAAATCATGACTACTAATCTAATGGAAGAACTTCCTCAATTTCCAGATGCCCTCTAACTAAGTTTTTGCATATGAATACTAAACCCGATTTCTTCCAGAATGATGCAATATCATTTTGATACAGAAAAACTCACAAATTATCATACGATGCAAGTAAAACTAACAAATAAGTATAATACCCACATCTTCTATCTTAACATCAATATTTCTAAGATCCATCCAAATAGAAATAAGCTCGTGAGATGTAGTTTTTAGAGATATAATTTCATACGAGAGAAAGCAAGCGGTTAAATAAGTCTAATGTAAAGAGACCTCAGCATCAGTCATAAACCTCTCGATGTTTCTTCATCGGCACCTTCTTAGATTATTTTGTCCGACAAAAAAGAAAGCAAAATCATTTAATGCATCTCCTCGACTCCTCCTGGTGAACAAATTTCCTTCGTTGCAGGCTGAACAGAGACAGGCGCCCGGATCTTTTCTTGCATACTCAGAATTAATCTTGTAGTACTAAACATCCTCAAAAGGAGAGACCCATGAAACATCGATCATATTATGGGTTGATCGTGACCACACATCAGGGATGATCATAAAGATCTAAAAATAAACATTTTCCTAATACAATGTTCGAAACAATACTCGTTGCCTTAATCATAAATTCATGTCGAACGAACATTATGAGTAACAATGGATAACATATAGACTCTTTGATGTTGGGTAGACTACGTGGGTGTGCGACTAAGACGTAATCCTAAGTGAAGTGTCGCCGTGTCGGGGATCAACTCGACAACCCTAAACTACTATATGTAACACATGCAAGATCCAACGGCGAATTCAAGACATAATAATAATTAATTAAATCGCACGTGTATGACTGTAACAAAAGCAAAATAATTTCTTTAAGCAAAACAAGGCTTAGGCTTTCCTCCGCGTGAAGGGCCAAAGCAAGAGCGCGCAACAAATTGATCTTACAAATCACATTAATAATCCAGATCAAACAACTACGAAATAAGAGATCCAATAAACATAATATCACATAGCCATATATTGATAATGAGAACAAAGATCCACACAACAATAAAATACTCATAAAATATGGGGGCTGCCCGAGATGTGAAGATCTAGTGAGGTGCGGCGCGGTGGAGATGATCTAGAAGGGGAACGGGGCTGGATAGGTGGGATCTGGTTGTAGAAGGTGTGGTCGGACAGGGAAAGGGCAGATCTAGATGGGAACGGGGTTGGATAAGCGGGATCTGGCTGTAGAGGATGTGGTCGGACTGGGGAAGGACAGATCTGGATGGGGTGGTTGTATGAGGCTTGTAGTGGAGGCGGTGAAGGGCTGGGGTCGTTGGGAAGGGGGTGGCGGCCAACGAAGTGGTGGCTGGAAGGGGCGGCGGTAGGCTGAGGTGGCTGGAGGGCGGTGGCAAGGAGGAAAGGTGGCTGGAAGGGTGGCAGCAGGTAAACAGACGGCAGTTTTCTGGACAACAGGGAGGAGGCGGCGGTTGGGTGTTTGGAGGACTGTAGGGGAGGCGGTGGAGGGTTTTGAAGGTGGAGAAAGGTGGCTATGGATAGGAGATACCTTTGAGGAGCGGGAGAAGGCCTAGGAGTCGTCACCTAGGGTTCCACGGAGTCGGCACTGTAGAAGGATCGCTGGATTTTGGGATTGTTCTCTCCAAAAATCTGCAATGAATCAAATGGCAGCCCCCCTACTCCAATTTATAATAAAAGAACATGAAGGCACCCTGACATCAACGACTATGATTGACCGAGAGTGTCAGGTGCCCGATTACACTAAATAATAACTGAAAATACAAAAGTTATATATGAAAAAACATGCAAAAAAAAATCTGGGAGCATCCGCAGAGTCGGATCATTGATCCGGAGACGTCATATATGATAAGTGGTCAATTGACCCCGAACAGGCCCAAAACTCGTCCTCCGATGCGGGTTTGCATCGTCGTTCTGCATCATTCTCCCCGATTTGAAAGAATTCATCGCCTGATGAATGGAGATCGAAATCCTTTCAGCGTGTGCCGGGCAAAATCGATGAGGGACATCAGGGGTTGTCGAAGTATCGTGGATCATGGGGCATCCTCTCCAATGGTACTCCTGTGTCTGGCTGTCTGGCGCGGATATGCGTGAACCACGATATCAATAATGCTCTCAAGAATCCACTGATGTGCTGGTAGTCCTGGTGCAATCGCTGGTGCAGACGATGAAGCTAGAGACAACTGACCACCCAAAGGCAGGTAAGGCTCGGGAGTAGAATGGGTGCGGGACTGTGGATGTGTAGGCTCAAAAGGATGTGGAGGTGCAATCTCAAATGAATGTGAAGGTGCAATCTCAAATGAATGTAAAGGTGTAGGCTCAAGAGGATCTCCATGAGACGGGTGTAACGCCCCATGTTTTTCTTATAATTATTTTAAGCGGGCATGTGGGGATGATAATGGCTTAAATATTAAATTTATCATTGCATAGTGTTAATGCGAGGGGGCGTTACCTTTTCGGAACCGTCGCCGTCGTCGTCCGGCGAGTTAATTCTAGATTGAGTCATATATGCAGACATATATATATATATTCATGTATAAAGGTTCATACGGGTAGATGTATACAAATAAATACATATATATATGTGTGTGTGTGTGTGTGTGTGTGTGTGAAGATTTATACATGTATAGGCAAACATATACAATTATGTATTCATATAGGAGGCTTTACATGTAGGTAGGTATATATGTATAATTATATATATGTATATGTACAAAAAAAGGTTTTATACAAAAGTATATATATATACATTATATTATACAGGTTATATAAAAGTTTATATATATACATACATACATTATATATATATTGGTGTATAACTTTTATATAAGAATGTATATATTTAGAGGCAAGGAAACTCTTCATCCTTTCTCCTTCATTTCTCCTCTTTTGGCTTAACCGAGATTGGTCTGGGTATAGAGGTTGAATGGCCTGCTTAATACTTGGAATTCCTGGATATTTTTTCTTGTATCTGCTGGTTAAATCCTAATGTTTTTGTTGGTTAAACTTTCTGGATATTTCGTTGGCTAAAATCCTCATGGTTTGGGTTCTGGAGGCTGAAATTCCTGCATATTTACTTCCCTGTAGCTTTGTCGATCGTGGCCCTGAGTTTTTGGGAGATTATGCTAGCAGATTTCTTCTTTTTTCCTAATTCCTGATTAATAAATGTTGGGGTTATGCCAGCAGATATTTTCTAATTCCTGATATCAAGTTTTTGGGAGATTATACTAGCGGGTTTCTTTTTAATTCTTGGTATCAAGTTTTGGGAGTTTATGCTAGCAGATATCCCGGCGGGTATTATCATAAGAATTTGGGTGTATGCTAACAAGGATGTCAGGTTTATCCTGGTTTCATGCTGGGTTTATTTTGGCTAATTCCGGATCACGTTTACTTGTTAAATTCTGCATATTTCACGTACAGTTAGCTAAAAATATAGATGGGTTTTTTTGTTGGCTAAATTTTCGGATTCTCGCTTGCTAATTATCGACGGTACGGGGAGTCAAATCCTAAATTTCCTGGAAATTTTGCTTTCAAATTCCCGACGGGTTGGGGAATTAGAGGCTAAATTTTCAGGGAATTTCCCTTGCTAGTTCTCGATGACTTAGCGAGGCTAGCAATTTTTAAGCTTGAAGGATATGTGGATGAAGTTCGGTTTTGGGTTTTTACTTGTTCCAGTGACTGGCAGCTTCGTACTTATAGTGAAATTATCGAATACTATTAAACAACACTCATCTATTTTGATGCTATTGAATGTTATTAAACAGCTTTATACTTATAGCGCAGAGGTTAAAATTCTTTTCCCTTGCTTTGTGCCTAGATTACTATCCCTTATGGCACTTCTTCTTTTGTGATGATACCAACGCGGACTGCCTGTGTATTTTGCATCCTGGTATTTCATTCCCCAATACCAAATATGAGACCCTCCTTGAGCGTCAAACCAAGCATGTTGCCGATGAGTTCATGATGGAAACTGGCTTTAGAATGGAGTGTGAGTGGACGTATGGGCCCTCACCACAGTGGTTTTGGACTGGAGTGTGAGTGGACGTATAGGCCCTCACCACAGTGGTTTTGGACTGGAGTGTGAGTGAACGTATGGGTCCTCACCATAGTGGTTTTGGACTGGAGTGTGAGTGGACGTATGGGCCCTCACCATAGTGGTTTTAGACTGGAGAGTGGGTTGACATATGGGCCCTCACCACAGTGGTTTCAGACTGGAGAGTGGGTGGACGTATGGGCCCTCACCACAGTGGTTTTGGACTGGAGTGTGAGTGGACGTATGGGCCCTCACCATAGTGGTTTTGGACTGGAGAGTGGGTGGACGTATGGGCCCTCACCCCAGTGGTTTCAGACTGGAGAGTGGGTGGACGTATGGGCCCTCACCACGGTGGTTTAGAACTGGAGTGTGGATGGATATTGAGGCCCCCACCACAGTTCTTTTAGCTTGTTATGCAACAGCTTGGTGTGGCTTTCTTCACTTTTGGTTACTAGATGCCCTGGTTTGGGATGTTTTCTTTTGTGACTCGTGCACTTGTTCAAGACAAATTTGCTAAATCCGTGCCTTACTCTTGGCTGATCAACATACCTGTTATTTTATAGCTTTCATCCTTATACTTGTTGTTTTCTTGCACCCTTTGGGCTGAGGCATTCTTTTCTTATGAATGCATCAGGTTCAGGTATGTAGCTGCCGCAGGTGTTAGAGCGGGGTCGTTCAGTTTCCCTGTCGAGACTCTTCCTCTCTTCTAGGTAAGGATGCTGTTTTTTTTCTTTTTTTGTAGTGTCTTTTGGATGTTTTCCTTCTTTCCTACGGGTTTGTGTCAGTTGTTGGCGCCCGTATGGCCTTATGCTCGGTTTACTTGCTTATGCTGCTACTTGTGTTTCTTTTCTTTTCTTTTGGGGTTGATATGCTCGTATTCTCTGGGAAATGTGTTTTATTTATGGGTGAGACTCTCATAGCGAATTAATTTCATAGTGTGCCTTTGCTTTACTTAATATTATGTATCACCTATTTGGAAAATGTAAAAAGTATTTTCTTATGATATACTAAATCTAGGCTTATGTACGCCCTAGAGACATTTCCGGTCTTCAGCGCTCTTAGGATAAAAGGAACCTATTTTTTCGTTGCGTACGCATATATTTTTGTATTGATGGCTAAGAAGGCCACAGGGCCGAGGGACACGGCCTCATAATAAAGGAGGAAATGTCAAAAGTTAAATTTTCAACTAAAATACCTTTATTTTTCTCGCAAAATGTTCGTTAGAGTGCTTGCCTGAGCGTCTGTAGTTGTCCCCTGCAGGACGTAGCATCACGACGCGTATTTTTTCCCTTACTCTGATATTGTAGCATACTTCGGGGAAAATACGGATTGTGACAGTTGGTATCAGAGTCAGGTTTAGCCGGGTTGCTGGAAATGGTCTGGTTGGCCCGGTTAACCACCTAGTGAGAAACGTTATTCATTGCATACATTCACCGATGGGTCATCCGTAGATCTTGGTTGAAGCACGGACACTACACTCATAAGCATGAAAGAAGTATACAGGGCATATTATGTAGTATGAGATGCATAATATGTGTCTGTATATGGATCATCATAGGTGACAACATGCGACTGTTATGTAGTATGAGATGCATAACGTAGGTCGCATGCGTGTCCATTAGATTTTCTTTTTCGTTACATGCGATAATATGTAGTATGGGATGCATAAGATCGCATGTGTACGCCGCTCATAGCATGCATTAAGGCTTTTCATAGACTGCATAGCACTGCATACATAGCATAACATTGCATAAGCACACGTGCCAAGCTGGAGATCTACATGATGACACATGTACACTCATGATTTTAAAATTAAGATAATAAGCTTATATGCATACGGGTGAGGTGCACGAGGGCTAAGGGATGATATATAGTCCCGAGCGTAGCGAAATATCATGCACAAAACTTTTCCCAGAGAGAAAGCAGTAGCAAAAGCAAGTATTTGTATGTCTTCTCTTCCTATAGGTTATATCAGGTGCGTCCTCGTTCTCGTTGTAGTCCAATCTTTGTGTGGTAATTTAGCCGCTATATCATTGATATATCTTTGTTATGTCGTTTGTCTATACTGTTTTGTTAGGCGAGTTTAAGGTCCGGGATTGTTGGGTGCATGTTCTTTTTTACTCCGGTGCCACTCACTCTTTCGTAGCTAAGAAGTTTGTTGATCGGCATCGCTGGGCTTTGGAGCGCGTTGACGATCTGTTTTGCGATAAATACCCGTCTGACGATTCGGTGGTGTCAGACCAGTGTATAGGGCAGTGTCCGATTATTTTGGAGGGATTTTTGACCTATGCGGACTTGAAGGTGGTCGATTTGGAGGATTTTGACGTGATTCTGGGCATGGATTGGCTAGCCCGCTATGACGTTGTGATCCAGTGCAGGGACAAGCGTCTGGATTTCCTGATGGATGATGGCCAACCCAAAAGTGTGTTTGGCTTTCCGCGTCAAACTTCATCGGTTATGTCCATTGTCTGTGCCCAGACCTTTGCGGAGTTTGAGGGTCGTGCTTGCTTTGTCTCTGTTTTGCTTGCGGCTTGCGCATCGTCGCCTTGTGTTGAAGACATACCTATGGTGCGGGAGTACCCAAACGTTTTTCCCGACAACCTTCCTGGTCTCCCTCCTGAGCGAGAAATAGAGTTTGTGATAGATTTGGAGCCTGGGACTCGCCCTATTGCAAAGGCACCCTACCGTATGGCGCCGCGGGAATTGGAGGAGTTGCGTACTCAGTTGGATGAGTTGTTGTAGTTTGGTTTCATTAGGGCGAGTTTGTCGCCTTGGGGTGCGCCATTTTTGTTTGTGAAAAAGAAGGAAGAGACGATGAGGCTATGCATTGATTATAGGGAATTGAACAAGGTTACGATTAAGAACAGATATCCGTTGTCGCGGATTGATGATCTGTTCGATCAGTTGCATGGTAGCTGCGTGTTCTCGAAGATTGATCTTCGGTCCGGTTATCATCAGTTGAGGATCCGAGACTCAAATGTTCCGCTAACTGCTTTCCGGACGCGTTACGGGCATTTTGAATTCCTGGTGATGTCTTTTGGGCTGACGAATGCGCCCTCTGCTTTTATGGATTTGATGAACCGGGTATTTCGAGACTATCTGGACCAGTTCGTGGTGGTTTTAATAGATGATGTGTTGGTCTATTCTTCAAGTGAAGAGGAGCATGCTCGACATTTGCGCTTGGTGATGTCTACCTTGAGAGCACACAGGTTGTATGCCAAGCTGAGCAAATGTGAGTTTTGGCTTTCGCAAGTCTCCTTCTTGGGTCACGTGGTGAGCAAAGATGGCATTTCGGTGGACGCGGCAAAGGTTGCAGCTGTTTTGGATTGGAAAAGACCGGAAACGCCTAAGGAAATTTGGAGTTTCTTAGGATTGGCAGGTTATTATCGAAGGTTTGTGGAAAGATTCTCAGGAGTTTCTGCGCCTCTGACTAGGTTGACGCAGAAAGGGGCAGCTTTTGATTGGAGCGAGCAGTGCGAGGAGGCTTTCCAGGAGCTAAGGAGAAGATTGTGTTCCGCCCCAGTTTTGGCTCTCCCTGTTGAGGGAGTAGAATTTCAGGTTTATGTTGACGCTTCGCGGATAGGCCTCGGTTGCGTCCTCATGCAAGAAGGCAGTGTGATCGCGCATGGGTCGAGGCAGCTAAAAGTTCATGAGAGGAACTACCTTACGCATGATTTAGAGTTCGTTGCGGTGATCTATGCCCTAAAGCTGTGGAGGCATCTTTTGCATGAGGTGTCGTGCAAGATCTACTCGGATCATAAGAATTTGATTTATGTGTTTTCTCAGAGAGAATTGAACTTGCGCCATCGGCGGTGGATGGAGTACATGGCAGATTATGATGTAGATATCCTGTATCACCCAGGCAAGGCGAATGTAGTGGCGGATGCCCTAAGTAGGAAGACGGCTTCTGTTTTCAGACTCTCGGTGCAGTCTTTGGTGGAGGAGTTCCTTTCGATGAGTATCGCGGTGAAACCCAGGGGTAGGCCGTCCTGTATGGAAATTGAAGAACCTTCTTGGATTACTCTGGCAAAGTTGCATCAGAAGGATGATCTGGATTTGCAGCACCTCCGAGGTAGAGCAGAGAGGGGTGAGTTGCCAGATTTCTCGATCGATGGTGAGGGTACCTTGAGGTATCGTGGCAGGCTTTGCATTCCCGCTATGGAGGAGATTCGAGCGAAGATTTGTGAAGAGGCTCACGACTCCAGTTTATCTTATCATCCCGGCTCTACGAAGATGTACCAAGATTTGAAGCAAATTGTGTGGTGTTCAGGCATGAAGAGCGATATTGCAAGGTTTGTATCGCAGTGTTACACTTGTCAACGCATCAAGGCAGATCATAGGAGACCTGGGGGCAAGTTAACACCGTTGGATGTTCCTATGTGGAAATGGGAGAGTATTTCCATGGATTTTATTACCGGTTTACCGAGATCCCCTCGTGGTCATGATGCGGTGTGGGTGATCATGGACAGGTTAACCAAGTGTGCTCATTTTGTGCCGTACAAGACTGGCTATACGATGGAGAAGATTGCATCTCTGTACATGCAAGAGGTCATTAGACTGCATGGAGTGCCCGCGAGCATTGTGTCCGATCGGGATTCCAGGTACACTTCCCATTTTTGGCAGAGTTTGCAAGGGGTTTTGGGCACGGATCTCAGATATTTTACCGCTTATCAACCGCAGACGAATGGGCAGACGGAAAGGGTAAATCAGATTGTAGAGGATATGATCAGGTGTTACATTTTGGAGCATGGAAGAGCTTGGGATGAACGTCTTGGGCTTATGGAGTTTGCATACAATAACAGTTACCAGGAGAGCTTGCAGATGGCTCCTTTCGAAGCTTTGTATGGGAAGCGATGTCGGACTCCCCTGTTTTGGGCTGAAGTGGGCGAGAAGCCAATTTTGGGTCCTGAGGCCTTGGAAGAAATGAGCGTTGCTGTAACGCAGATCTGCAAGAAGCTCCGGGTAGCTCAGGAGCGCTATGAGAAGTACGCCAATCGGCGTAGGAATGATCTAGAATTTGCAGTGGGGGACATGGTGTTCTTGAAGGTTTCCCCGATGGCAGGTGTTAAAAGGTTTGGGAAGAACCATATGCTGGAACCCAGGTATGTAGGACCGTTTCAGATCGTCGAGCGTATCGGAGTTTCTGCTTACAGGTTGTTGTTACCTGCCTCCTTCCCTTGTGTCCTTGACGTGTTTCATGTAAGCCAATTGCGGAAGTGCGTCCTCAGTGACCGCCAAGTTCTAGATTTTGTGCCAGTGTTGCAGCCAAGTCTATCCTATGTGGAGCAACCTGTTCGTATCTTGGAGAGGCAAGATCGGGTGTTGCGAAGGGAGTCAATTCCTATGGTGAAAGTTCTCTGGAGTAATCAGGACGTTCGGGGCGCAACCTGGGAGCTGGAATCAGTGATGAAGGAGTCTTATCCTCATCTTTTCGGCTAGTTTTCCTCGGTAAGTTTTCGTCTCTTGTGCTTTTCCTTGTTTTGAATTGTTGTTGCAAGGTTTCGGGGCGAAACTTTTTATTAGGAGGGGTGGATGTAACGCGGCAACGCCCCAGGTTTTTCTTATAATTATTTTAAGCGGGCATGTGGGGATGATAATGGCTTAAATAATAAATTTAGAGCGATGTTAAATACACGCCGGTTTTGGCTATATGCAGGCCGCGGATATATGCAGGCCAAAAAATTATTCATGCAGGCCAAATTTTATATTTACATACCATATTCAAAAATCAAATTAATATTTTCCTAAATAAATCACCAAGCAAAATAACATTCATAAAATAAGTAAAATATCATGCGTGCGAGATTACATTGAATGTCACTGTTTCGTCGGTAAATCTGGGAGAGTTATTGATGGAGTATACCTAAAGGCGTTAATCGCACCCCATTCATGGGGGTGCGGTTATCCAAAGAACCCCCACTAGCGACGTAACTACCCGAAGTATAACCATCGCCGTCATCGCCGCAATGGCCGCCATCGCCGCAATGGCCGCCATCGCCGCAATGGCCGCCATCGCCGCCATCGCCGACGATGTCGCCATCGCCAACGACGCTGCCATCGCCGACGTCGCCGCCATCGCCGACGTCGCCGCCATTGCCGGCCATCGCCGACGTCGCCGCCATTGCCAACGACGTCGCGATCGTCGCCATCGCCGCCATCGCCATCATCGTCGACGACGTCGCGATCGTCGCCATCGCCGTCGTCGCTATCGCTGTAGCAAATACCCATGAATAGCTTTAGGCCAGTTGTAATTTAAAAACACATCGGACTCGGACAAACGAGTAATCTCCTTGGGGACACGGTTGCATGGAAGGAAAAAACATATAATACATGAAGTATTAAACTACTCGAATATTTTTTCCTAAAATTTTAAAAGGAAAAATGATATTTTTTTTAAAAAAACTGTGGCCTGCATATAGCTAAAATCGGCTTGCGTTTAACACCGCTCTTTTTAAAAAAATGTGGCATGCATATAGCCAAAACTGGCCTGCGTTAACATCGCTCTAAATTTATCGTTGCATAGTGTTAATGTGAGGGGGCGTTACCTTTTCGGAACCGTCGCCGTCCAGCGAGTTAATTCTAGATTGAGTCATATATGCAGACATATATATATATTCATGTATAAAGGTTCATACGGGTAGATGTATACAAATATATACATATATATATGTCTGTGTGTGCATATATGAAGATTTATACATGTATAGGCAAACATATACAATTATGTATTCATAAAGGTGGGTTTGCATGTAGGTAGGTATATATGTATAATTATATATATGTATATGTAAAAAAAAAGGTTTTATACAAAAGTATATATATATATTTCATGTGTACAGGTTATATAAAAGTTTATATATATACATACATACATTATATATATATTGGTGTATAACTTTTATATAAGAGTGTGTATATTTATATAAAGAGAGGTTATGGGAGCCTTCAGCTTTTCCTTTTTCATTCCCCCCCCCCATGGCTCCAATCTTTTTCGAGAGGGAGTTAGTGGCGAGCTAGGGTTTGCACCGGAGTCGCCGGGCGTCGGAAACGTAGACCGTCAGAGGAGTTGTGGAGGTTGCCGGGTCTTGTCCTCGTCGTTGGGGCTAAGGGCATCGGTCGGCTCTCGGCAAGCTAGTCGCGATCCGGCGGGTCGCCGGTTGATTCGAGGCAAGGAAACTCTTCATCCTTTTCTCCTTCATTTCTCCTCTTTTGGCTTAACCAAGATTGGTCTGGGTATAGAGGTTGAATGGCCTGCTTAATACTTGGAATTCCTGGATATTTTTTCTTGTATCTGTTGGTTAAATCCTAATGTTTTTGTTGGTTAAACTTTCTGGATATTTCGTTGGCTAAAATCCTGATGGTTTGGGTTCTGGAGGCTAAAATTCCTACATATTTACTTCCCTGTAGCTTTGCCGATCGTGGCCCTGACTTTTGGGGAGATTATGCTAGCAGATTTCTTCTTTTTTCCTAATTCCTGATTAATAAATGTTGGGGTTATGCCAGCAGATATTTTCTAATTCCTGATATCAAGTTTTGGGGAGATTATGCTAGCGGGTTTCTTTTTAATTCTTGGTATCAAGTTTTGGGAGTTTATGCTAGCAGATATCCCGGCAGGTATTATCATAAGAATTTGGGTGTATGCTAACAAGGATGTCAGGTTTATCCTGGTTTCATGCTGAGTTTATTTTGGCTAATTCCGGATCACGTTTACTTGTTAAATTCTGCATATTTCACGTACAATTAGCTAAAAATATAGATGGGTTTTTTTGTTGGCTAAATTTCCGGAATCTTGCTTGCTAATTCTCGACGGTACGGGGAGTCAAATCCTAAATTTCCTGGAAATTTTGTTTCAAATTCCTGGCGGGTTGGGGAATTAGAGGCTAAATTTCCAGGGAATTTCCCTTGCTAGTTCTCGATGACTTAGCGAGGCTAGCAATTGTTAAGCTTGAAGGATATGTGGATGAAATTCAGTTTTGTGTTTTTACTTGTTCCAGTGACTGGCAGCTTCGTACTTATAGTGAAATTATCGAATACTATTAAACAACACTCATCTATGTTGATGCTATTGAATGTTATTAAACAGCTTTATACTTATGGGCTATGGCGCAAAGGTTAAAATTCTTTTCCCTTGCTCTGTGCCTAGATTACTATCCCTTATGGCACTTCTTCTTTTGTGATGATACCAACGCGGACTGCCTGTGTATTTTGCATCCTGGTATTTCATTCCCCTATACCAAATATGAGACCCTCCTTGAGCGTCAAACCAAGCATGTTGCTGATGAGTTCATGATGGAAACTGGCTTTAGAATGGAGTGTGAGTGGACGTATGGGCCCTCACCACAGTGGTTTTGGACTAGAGTGTGAGTGGACGTATGGGCCCTCACCACAGTGGTTTTGGATTGGAGTGTGAGTGGACGTATGGTCCCTCACCATGGTGGTTTTGGACTGGAGTGTGAGTGGACGTATGGGCCCTCACCACAGTGGTTTTGGACTGGAGAGTGGGTGGACGTATGGGCCCTCACCACAGTGGTTTCAGACTGGAGAGTGGGTGGACGTATGAGCCCTCACCACAGTGGTTTTGGACTGGAGTGTGAGTGGACGTATGGGCCCTCACCATAGTGGTTTTGGACTGGAGAGTGGGTGGACGTATGGGCCCTCACCACAGTGGTTTCAGACTAGAGAGTGGGTGGACGTATGGGCCCTCACCACGGTGGTCTAGAGCTGGAGTTTGGATGGATATTGAGGCCCCCACCACAGTTCTTTTGGCTTGTTATGCAGCAGCTTGATGTGGCTTTCTTCACTTTTGGTTACTAGATGCCCTGGTTTGGGGATGTTTTCTTTTGTGACTCGTGCACTTGTTCGAGACAAATTTGCTAAATCTGTGTCTTACTCTTGGCTGATCAACATACCTGTTATTTTATAGCTTTCATCCTTATACTTGTTGTTTTCTTGCACCCTTTGGGCTGAGACATTCTTTTCTTATGAATGTCTTAGGTTCAGGTCTGTAGCTGCCGCAAGTGTTAGAGCGAGGTCGTCCAGTTTCCCTGTCGAGACTCTTCCTCTCTTCTAGGTAAGGATGCAGTTTTTTTTTCTTTTGTTGTAGTCTCTTTTGGATGTTTTCCTTCTTTTCTACGGGTTTGTGTCAGTTGTTGGCGCCTGTATGGCTTTATGCTCAGTTTACTTGCTTATGTTGCTACTTGTGTTTCTTTTCTTTTCTTTTGGGGTTGATATGCCCGTTTCTCTGGAAAATGTGTTTTATTTATGGGATATGTGAGACTCTCATAGCGAATTAATTTCATAGTGTGCCTTTGCTTTACTTAATATTATGTATCACCTATTTGGAAAACGTAGAAAGTATTTTCCGGTCTTCAGCGCTCTTAAGATAAAAGGAACCTATTTTTTCGTTGTGTGCGCATATATTTTTGTATTGATGGCTAAGAAGGCCACAGGGCCGAGGGACACGGCCTCATAATAAAGGAGGAAATGTCAAAAGTTAAATTTTCAACTAAAATACCTTTATTTTTCTCGCAAAATGTTCGTTAGAGTGCTTGCCTGAGTGTCTGTACTTGTCCCCTGCAGGACGTGGCATCACGACGCGTATTTTTCCCCTTACTCTGATATGGTAGCATACTTCGGGGAAAATACGGGTTGTGACAACGGGTCCACATACTCATGAGGCTTGTAGTATGACATCAGGTCCTCAACATTAAATATGAGATGGATAATCATACTTGTAGGGATATCAAGATCATGTGTATTCGCTCTGATCCTTCTCATGATTGTGTAGGGATCCATTCGCCTAACACTCAAGCTTTTAGCAGGCCTCCCAAGGAGCCTCACAGCGCGGGTTCTCACCATCACCTACCCACTTTCATGAAATTCCTGCTCTTGCCAATGAACATCTGCGATTTATAAGATTTATTACCAGTATTGATCCTCTGCCGGACCGACTCACGAAACACATGCAAATTATGAACAAACGACTCAACATACACAAGTAAATGATGAACAAATGACTCAACATACACAAGCAATTGATGAACAAATGACTCAACAAACTCATGCAAATGATAAACAAATGACTTAACAGACTCGTGCAAATGATGCAAATGAAACACGACAGACATGACACGTTCTCGAGGGGGCAGTCTGACAATGACCTGCAAATATCTAAAGACGGGCGGCCTATCAGGAGGCTTTTTCGGTGGAGTGTAGAAAAACTCATCGAGCGTGCGAGGAGTATCCAAATGACTGCATGAGACATCAACACTCAAATACGAGCTCATAAAGAGCCAAATATTTCTCAGGAAACGTGACACATCAGGGGACTCACCAGAAGGTATGTATGAAAATTCATCACGAATGCTACGACCACCTGAGTGAAAATCATATACATCGACTAAAAGACGTGACTCTAAAGTGTGGCGAGTTCCCCTCAAAAGAAAGAACTCATTTGGTGGGTCAGCAGATGGTGTGTCCCAAAACTCATCAAGCGTGTGATGTGTCATAAGGTAGGTGTATGCTAAAGTGTACTTAAGGAAAGCCCCAAATATTTGATGCTTCACTCAAGATTCATTCTCTGGTGCAAGACCAGAGACGATAACGAAAGAGGCGTCAATAACTCGACACTCATAAATAAGTGGCTCACCTGAATATCATCCTCACCAGGACATGATGGCTCAGTTGGAGGCTCAACGGGGGGCTTGTCAATGAACCTGTCAACAGGGTCATGATCCTCCAGATGAGTACTAACGTAAGGGGTAGTGTCCCCATAAACAGATGAGGCGGCCACTATGAGATAAACACCAAACTTTTGGCTATTAGTCGTGATGTGGCTCGGGACAGTAACAGAGGGAGAGTGAAAAAGACATACTCTCAAGAATGGGTTCATAGGTATGGTGTCAATAAGTGGGTCTATGGTAGGAGCAATAATGAAGTCAGCGCAGGAGGTAGGGTAAGAACACATCACTATAGGATTGTTAGGTCGCCCAGACTCACTCTCAGTCGAGATCACAAGAAATGAGTCAGAATCAAAGGATGGACCACTCGTCGAACTAAGTACCTCACTTGGGTGAGAGAAATCAGACTCGGATAACACTTTTGTTGTGTCCGACAGGACAAGGGTAGGCAAAGTGGTGACCTCGGTACGGGAGAGACTCATACTAGGGCGGTCAAGGTGTGAATCCACTTGGCTGGATCTCAAGGACTGTTCATGATGAAGGGCGAGCTTATATGTCTGCTCAAGGGACTCCGAGCAGTGATAAGCCAATTCAGTGTGTATGTCAGATCGCAGTCCAGACCGAAACCGGCAAGTGATCATAGCTGGCTCCTCTCAGATGTCACCCCTTACTATTAGCTCATCAAAACGATCTCAGTACTTAGAGACAGTTAAGGATCCTTGCCGAAGGGTAAATAACTGAATGAGCAAGCAGCTCCGATATGATGTAGGCAAATACCTCTGACACAACCTATGCTTCATCTCCACCCAATTAGTGATGCGGTGAAGACGATCTCGCTCACAGGTCCTTTCAATGCTAGACTAATATGCTCTCGCCTAATCTAGAAGCCTCGGTTTCGCAAATTTTATGCGACACAAACTGAATAATTCGAAATAATCAAGATAATATTTCATATCCACAAATCAATAACTGAAAGACTCGGGACTCGATGAACCGTCAAAAGGTGGGACAACAACACGAAACCTACACTCAAGATCTCTCGCAAAATGATGATCCTAGTAATAGTTATCCCTAAAATAATCGAGTCGTGTCAGAGGGTCGACACGATCTGCTCGTGCATGGGGATGGGGACGGTGATAATCATCATAGTAATCATTTCTAGCACAGTAGAATCGAGTCGAAGGGTCGACACGATCTCTAGAAGTGGTGTGCGGCAAACGATAATAATCATCAGAATAACACGAGGATTTCTCTAAAGGAGCTCTGTAACGCCCCTGGTTTTTCGTTGGTTATTTGCGTGCCCGCTGTAACGTAATTTTGGCGTAAGGGCGTTACGTCGACTCGTCGGGGTTAGTTTTTAGCCTTAACTTAAATAATGGATTTAATTTAGGTCACGCGTGCGAGATTTTGCGACATTTCGAATTAAGGGGAAAACTCGAGGGATTTTTGAGTAATTATTGAGATTTCAGCTTCGGGAATTTTGATCTCGAGTTTGTCTCGTCAGAATTGAATTCTAACTTCGTCGTTGGATTGGTAGCGCCGATTTTCAGTTTAGGAGCGAATTTCGTGAAAATCCGAGGTGATTTAGTCGCCCTCGTAGTTTAAATAGAATGAGAGCTTATTTAATTGATTTAAACGAGAAATTAGGGTTTTTATATAAATACCAAAATTTCAAAACCCTATTCTTCTTCTTCTCCAAAGAGCCGAACCAGAATTCTTGTGAGAACGAGAGAGGCGTGTCGGGAACTTCTTCCGGCCGGCGAATCGAGAGTTGTAGTAGACGGAATCGTAAACGGAGAGTAGAATCGGAAAGCTCTCGGCGAGATCTTCGTTCTAGTGGTAAGATTTTCCTGTTTCTTGGGATTTTTGGAGTCAGGTTAGTGACCTAACTCCTCGTTTTGGCCCGAAAAGTTTCAGGTTCTTGAGTTCAGGTGATTTCTTGGCCGCTCTATAGCTTTTGGAGCAAGGGATTCGTGTTTTGAAAGGTTTAAGGCAAGTGGTTCTCCCTTTCCTCTCTCATGGAGTTACTTCCGGTTTTGAGTTTTAGTCGTGCTGTTTAGCATGTGGTGTGCGAGAAATTTGCACTGTTAGACAAATTTTTGAGCCCCCTTAATGTTCATCTGAATGGTCCAAAGCTTTATCAAACTTCCAACGGTCAGCTGCTGCCTGGAAATTTCTGCCAGGCTCGAGAAATCCCTGTGTCCCTTCCTCGAGAAATCCCTGTGTCCCTTACTCAAGAAACCCATGTGTTCTTTTCTCGAGAAGTCCTTGTATTTCTCGAGAACTCTCTGTCAATACTCGAGAAGCTCCCTGTTACTCGGGAGATTTCAACTCCAGTGCTCGAGAAGCCCTCTTGGTCTCGAGAAAACCTCAGTCTTGATCTCGAGAGAACCTACCCTTGTTTCCCGAGAAACCCAGCCCCTTTTTTCGAAAAGTCCTGCTATGTCTCCAAAAATGCAATTTCTTACTCGAGAAATCTAGTATTTCCCGTGAAGCCTAGTTTTCCCAAGGATTTCTGTTCCTTCGATTTCTCGAGAAATACACAGATTTCTCGAGAAATGTCAGATCCGTGCCCCCTCTGATATCTCGAAAAATAGCTTACTTCTTCAGAAACCCCAAAGTCCCAAGTTCCAAATCCTTGATTTATGCCTTGGACTTCTCCTTTTATATTAAATCTTGTGCCCTCTAAGGTGTTCTGGGTTGTTGTCAATGCCCTTACGGTGTCCTGGATTATGAACTACTCATGCTTATATCATTATACCTGTGTGTAAATGTGAAATCTCTGGGCTCTTATGTAATGTCTTGGGCGGTGTTTTCTTCATTTGTGACCCTATTCTTAGGGTATCCTGGTGTTGTTCCTCGGGCTAAGTCCCGTGCCATAATTAAACTTAATTAATGAGAACTATTGTCTTTAGCCTTGCACGGTGGCCATTACAAGGGACATGAACAGCAGGCTTGACATGTGGTCCTGTGGGCCGTGTTTGGGGGGCAGTGGGGAATTTTTTTGTAGCCTTGCACGGTGGTCATTCTGAGGGACATGATCAGCAGGCTTGGCCTGTGGTCCTGTGGGCCATGTTTGGGTGGCAGTGGATAAAAGACCACCACCTGGTATTGGTTTTTGGGTAGGCAGAGGATAAAGGACCGACACCCGTTTAATTTGAGCTGATCAGTCTCTTAAATGGAATTAATAAGATTAAGGAATCTGTTTGTATTTCTAAAGGTAGTTGTGCACTCGGTGCGTTGTTTAGCTCTATGTTTTGGAGCTCCTTTTCTGTAAGTTTGGCTTGGGTTGGTACCCTTTTTGCCTTATTATTACCTTGTTTCACAGGACTTTTATGTTTTTCTGCCACTTGTACTTTCCTTGCTGAGGTGTTCTTGTTTATTTTATTGAATGTATCAGGTCCAGAGCCGTAGCGGTTAGAGGTGTAGCTCGGAGACCTTGGGAGTTGTAGCTGCTGTCTTACCCTGCTGCTGCGAGGTAGTGGTAGTTAGATTTCATCTTGTGTTCAGACATGCTAGTTTGAAGCCAATGGGTTGGTGTCAGGTTGTTGACGCCCATTGTGCCTCTTTTTGTTACATTGTAGTTTACTTGCTAGTTATTGTCACTACTTTTCGATCTTGTTTGCCTTGCTCTCTGGGAACGCTTTATGCCTAGGTGCATTATAGTTATAAAATGATTCTTCTATCATCCTCATTTCATCTTTCATAGGTCAAACCTTTATATTCAAAGTCACGTAAAGCTATCTTAATACCTAATCTAAATTTAGATATATGCATATCACTTCCTTTATGTCCAGACATCACGTGCATATAGGACCTTAATTGAACTAAACCAAGCATTTTTCCGCTGCAAATACATATATACTTTCTTCTATGGACTAGTTGATCCATGAACTGAGAGACACAGTTCTTACCCCAAACCTAATAAATGATTTCAAGTAATGAATCATCATGTAAACCTGTTTTGTAATAAATAGAGGTAGGTTCCTGCCTGAGCGCCTGCAGTTGTCTCATGCATTACGTGACATCATGACGCGTATTTTCTCTCACTCTGATAGCCCTAATTGCTGAGAAAATGTGGGTTGTGACAAGCTCTATGGGATCGGGTATAGGTAGACTCGGGATCCACAAATAGAGGAGAGGAATGTCGATGACAACTAGCCATAGATCCACAAATAGAGGAGGGGAATGTCGATGATAACTAGCCATAGATGAACCTAAACACTCTAAATGGCCTACCACTACGTATATAAATATAACCCAAACCTTGGGCTCTGATACCAACTAATGTAGGGTAGGCTACGCGGGTGCGCGACTAAGAGGCAATCCTAAGTGAAGTGTCGGGGAAACAACTCGACAACTCTAAACCACTATATGTAACACATGCAAGATCCGACATCGAATTCAAGACATAATAATAATTAATTAAACAAATCTTAGGCTCTGATACCAACTGATGTAGGGTAGGCTATGTGGGTGCGCGACTAAGACGCAATCCTAAGTGAAGTGTCGGTGAAACAACTCGACAACTCTAAACCACTATATGTAACACATGCAAGATCCGACGGCGAATTCAAGACATAATAATAATTAATTAAATCGCACGTGTATGATTGTAAAAAAAGCAAAATAATTTCTTTAAGCAAAATAATGCTTAGGCTTTCCTCCGCGTGGAGGGCCAAAGCAAGAGCGCGCGGCAAATTGATCCTGCAAATCACATTAATAATCCAGAGCAAACAACTACGAAACAAGAGATCCAATAAACATGAAATCACATAGTCATATATTGATAATGAGAACAAAGATCCATACAACAATAAAACAATCACAAAATATGAAGGATGCCCGAGATGTGAAAATCCAGTGAGGCACGGCGCGGTGGAGATGATTTGGAAGGGGAATGAGGCTGGATAGGTGAGATATGGCTGTAGAAGGTGTGGTCGGACTGGGGAAGGGCAGATTTGGATGGGAACGGGGTTAGATAAGCGTGATCTGGCTGTAGAGGATGTGGTCGGACTGGGGAAGGACAGATCTAGATGGGGTGGTTGTAGGAGGCTTGTAGTGGAGGCGGTGAAGGGTTGGGGTCGTTGGGAAGGGGCGCGACCAGCGAAATGGTGGCTGGAAGGGGAGGCGGTAGGCTAGGGTGGCTAGAGGGCGGCGGCAAGGAGGAAAGTTGGCTGGAAGGGCGGCAGTAGACATGGAAACTAGCGGCAGTATTCTGGACAACAGGGAGGAGATGGCGGCTGGGTGTTTGGAGGACTGTAGGGGAGGCGGTGGAGGGTTTTGAAGGTGGAGAAAGATGGCTATGGATAGGGGATACCTTTGAGGAGCGGGAAAAGGACTAGGAGTCGTTATCTGGGGTTCCACGGAGTCGGCACCGTAGAGGAATCGCTGGATTTCGAGATTCTTCTCTCCAAAAATCTGCAATGAATCAAATGGCAACCCCCTACTCCTATTTATAATAAAAGAACATTAGGACACTTGGCATCAACGACTATGATTGGCCGAGAGTGTTAGGTTCCCGATTACACTAAATAATACTGAAAATACAAAAGTTATAAATGAAAAAACATGCAAAGAAAAATCTGGGCGCATCCGCAGAGTCGGATCATCGATCCGGAGAAGCCATATATGATAAGTGGTCAATCGGTCCCAAACGGGCCCAAAACTCGTCCTCCGATGCGGGTTCGCATTGTCGTTCTGCATCACTCTCCTATTGTGTATCACAAATGAAGACCGAACTAGATATGAGTCCTCCAAATACCCTACTGCTACGTAGCATAAACGTGGCTCAAACCATGAGCTCTGATACCAAATCTGACGCGGGATAAATTTTGTGAGTGGATTCTAAACAATGCAATCCTAGGGTATCGGAAAAATAATTCTTATTTAACCCTAAGACAGCTACAGGTAATCAATGATCACAAATAATAATGAAGGTATAAATCTCACGCAATTATCACAAACAAGTGGCAAATAATTTTAATAGGCAAACAAATAAGACTGCAAACTTGTGATGCCGTCAAAACAAATGAAAAAATTCGGTTGGGTCAAAAAGGGGGCGTGACTCAAGATCTGAGCGGAGCAACTCATGGGGATAGCAAGTAGATGTTGTTGATAGCATGTAGATGTTGTTGATAGCATGTAGATGTTGTTGATAGCATGTAGATGTTGTTGATAGCATGTTGAGTGAGTTCAGTATGCAACTTCTGTCTATTCTAAAAGAGGTATTTCGATCTATTTTGTTACTAGATTAGACCATCTTATTTCCAAATGTCTCAAAGTCCTTTTCTTTTCTAGTTTATGTACTGCCCAATTCTAAATGAAATCGAGCCAAGTTAGATACAGATCATTGGAAATACCACACAAAATTAAATGAGGTTGATTACAATAAGAGAATTCGGTCCAATATTGTTACGGCGAATCTTGTAAGGTAGAATGTGTAGGACTTTACTATTACATAATTTACATTAGAAGGAATCAAGAGGGGATTGATTGAATGGGAGTTGGTGGATGAGAATATTTTTCTTCTCCCTAAACTAAAACTCTCCCTCCCTCTATCCTTTTTTCTTTATCCTCACTTAGCAGAATGCGTAAGAAGAGGATAACCGCATAAATTCAAATGATTTTTGGCCTGTTAGGAAAATTGCTTCTTCAAAATCCCAAGTGAAATGGTCTACACATACATAATTAAAGAATTTCCCAAAACAGAAGTTCCATTGCATATGCAATCCTCACCTGCCATTACAGAGGCTCTGTATGGGGCAGCTTATACTGATGGCTAATCTCTATTCAAAACGCAAACGCAGTTCTACAGTTGTTTGTTTGTGCAGCTGTTAGAAAATCACTTATTTTAAAATAGCTGATAAACTGTTTTTTCATCAGCTGCCCGGATCCAGCTTATGGCTTCTCATAAGCGCGTATCTCTTAAAAAAGCCCCAGACGCTCGCTGAAACCCATCGATGGCCCTCGTGATTCCTCCTTTCCTCTCATCTGTGGAAGGGCTAGCATCGCAAGATGTCAGTTAACAAAAATAAATAAAAAATCTTTTCGATCAGCACTTATGCACAAACTGTCCAAATAGTTTGCAGTTTATTCATCACTGCTTTTATAACAGCTTTATTCAATCAGCTTTATTCGATCATCAGTTTTTTTTATCAGCATAAGTTGTCCCAAACAAAACCTAAGCGGTCTAAAATGTTAAATTAATCAATACTACATAAAATAACTCACATCGACAGTGTTTGGTACACTCTCAGCAGGTTAATTTTCTTACAAATTTAAAAGCGTTTGTATGATTGCACATGTTGGATAAATAGGAAATGTTGGGTAGAAGTTTATTAGCAACATCAATATAAATATGATCATTCAGAGTTTTCGATCAAAACAGGTCATGTATGATCATTAGATCCACCGGAACAAACAGAAAAAGGGAAAGATTAATGATTACCTGACGAACAAAAGTCCACTTGATATGAGCTGCATTCCTGGACTGCATCTGCACGTAGGAATGCGAAACCTTGCCCCCCTCCTCCACCAAAATCTCCACCACTGAATTCGACCAATAACTACCATTCCCTTCGCCACTCTCCGCCTCGAGATGCTCCTCCACGATCGCCAGCTCCGCCCGTTTCCCCGAAACCACTAAAACCCTAGGGTTCGACAGCGGTAGCCTCCCCGAACCTGATTCCGAAGCCTCGGCCGAGTAGAATCTCAATCGCAGCGGCTCGTCAATCATCCGCTCTCCGTCTGGAATGTAAATCACGGTTAAATCGGGTGCGCCTAAGCCGTTCAAGTTCCAGAAGAGGTCTCCATCATGGAATGCATCCCCGGCGGAAGCCATGACTGTGTCGTAGAGTGGACCTGGTGTGATATCAGTGGCGCTTCCGGCAAATGCTCCGGCGGGGAGGGATGAGAGGCTGGAGAGGGAAGGCATAAAGTGGCCGTCGACGATGGTTATGAGGTTGGAAGAAGGCGACGAGAAGGAAAGGGGAGTAGTGGAGGGGGCAGCGGCGGGAAGGATTTGGGAGGATTTGAGGAAGGAGGTATCCGTGAAGCGATAGGGTTCGTCTTTGTGGGTGGGCCATCGCTGGGAGAGGAGGGAGTGGGAAGAGGAGTCGCGGAGTTTTTGGAGGACGGATGAGGATGAGAAGGAAGAGACTGAGTCCTCGAGCATGTCGGCTATATCGAGGACAAAAGGATCGGAGAGGGAGACGGGGGCGGGGTGGGAGGCGGCTACGGCTTTGGGTTGGAGGAGGAGACGACGGCGGCGCGGAGGTCGCGGCCGGGTAAAGGAGGAGGAGAAGTTGGGAGAGTAGCAGCAGGCCATGGTAGCCGTGATTCTAGATGCAGCAGGATCCAGTTAGGGCAGTAACGTGGTCTTCTCACACACCAAACGGGGGAATTTTTTGGTGAGATAACACCCCAGAAAATCGGTGCATCTTGGGCCCACCTTCTTCCTTCTTTTTCGTCTCTTTTCCTCTGTCCCTCCCTAAAAAAAATTCAGAGAAGAAGAAGGCGGAAGTTCCTCTCTCTTCGCCATATTTCCCTTCATCAGTCGGGATAGTGGTGTTCTCCCTCCCCCGTTCCCGGCGATAGAGCCGCAGGCATTCCGCGAGTTTTCCGTCCCCTCATTTCCGAGCTGCAGGTAGGTTTTTGATGTGCTCATTTAAGTTTAGGTTAGTGTGAATGTAATCATTTTTTTTTACTTTTTCACTATATTTTTAAAATGGCAGGTAGTTGAGTAGACTTCAACATGGCCACTTCAAATCCCCTCAAGCTACTGATAAAACGATAAGTTTTATAATCTGTGTGAATTCAGTAACTCCATTCGATTATATAGTGCGCATGAATTTTTATAACTGTATAAATTAGGTAAGTTTTTGGTTGGATTTTATATCATACTTTTCTAAATGTATAAATAAACTTAGTTTGCGAATGATTTTTTTGTTCCTTTTTTGTAACTGTATGAATAAGCTAATTTTCTGGTTGGATTTTAGGCTGCATTTTTCTAGCTGTATGAATAAACTAATTTTCCGATTGAATTTTAGGTTGCATTTTTCTAGCTATATGAATAAACTAAATTTCAAACTGGATTTTTAGGTTTAACTTGTCAACTGCAAATAATTAAAAAATTAAGACTGTATTGTTGCTCCTCTATGAACTTATTTTTTTTGTTCTCACAAGTGAAGATAGAACACGTTGTGTTTCCTATCGTCCATTCAGATGAAGAGACTTACAAAATATATTATGATTGTGCACACAAGACAGGTTTCAGCGTTCGTAGACAACACTTAATGTACTGTACGCATACACGAATAGTTAAACTACGTGAGTTTTGATGCTTAAAAGTCGGGCTGAATAGTACACTCAATTAAATACATTTGTGAAAAAATACAGATAGTCAAGCATTGTATCAGAATGAAGAGGCCTACAAAATATATTATGAAAAATACATTTGTTTACATTTTATAGTTACACTCAATTAAATACAGATATTCACATTTTAGTTCATTCAAGCCAAACAGAGCCTTAAAGTAAGAGAATAATCGTAAATCTTACACAGAACAACTAATTTGTTTTAAAGTGCAAGATTTCATCAGGGTGTGCAATTACATGTAAAAATGAACAACAATTTTCTTGCTAATCAACATAGATTTTTCAAAAAAAAATTTGATGGTATATTTTTGTAAAAAACCTCTACCAAAGCAGATACAAAGTAGATACTTCAAAGCAGATACAAAGTAATCAACAAGCACATGACACACATTGTTCAGAAATGAAAAAAATAAGCGATTATTAACCGCAACCTATATTTGGCTATCCGCAATCCAAAATTTTAAAAAACACCAATTATCTTTTGTTTAACCGCAACCCGGATTTTAAAACCCCAGCTCTCGCTATGTAGAATGAGATTTCTCTCCTTTTATATAGCCGGCTATGTAGAAATCTCATTTTACATATTACGTTAGCAATAAAACCCCGATAATAATCTTCTTCATATTAAAATTCAAGTTGCGGCAAGCTAAATATCAGGTTGCGGTTAAAAAATTTCAAATTTCTGGGTTGCGGTTAACATTGGGTGCCACAAGCAAAAATCAGTTTGCGGTTAACAATCGCCAAAAAATATTACATCACAACTCAAACATTGTATCAGAATAATCGCAAATCCTGCACAAAACAACTAATTTGTTTCGGCCACCTGCCCGCCAATGTTTGCTAATACCAAATCATGGAAGACACGTAAAATATCAGCGCTAATCTTTGCTCGAAAACGTGGCATCTCATCTTGCCAACCCTTTTTCATTTCTCATGGTACCTCTGTCGGCGAGAGAGCTGCCTCTGTGTATTTTAGCACGAACACCTAGCAGTCAATCTCATTGCTTTGCTTAGGGATTTCGTGAATTGGCACAATCTTCTAGTCAAATATGTCGGTCGGCAAGGCAGCGCTAGCATCCTCATGGAATGCACGGACTTGTTTACAGTATAAGATATGAACTTAATATATTATATAAGGAAGAATAATGACTTAGTCATATGTAACCATCATAGGCAATTTTCCTTGTGATTTCACTTAAGAAGAAATACGTCTATGTAGCCAGCAAACATACGACTGTAAAAGTAAATAAGAGTTCTTATAAGAATAAGATCAAATTCGACTATAAAACTACCTAAAAAAATTAACTGTACAAATATCAGCAAAAAAAATGTAAAACAGCTCAAAATTTGAACTATATGAAAATAAGCAAACGTTAACAAACCACTACCAAAGAACATGCAGTTGGAAAATAAGTTACAAAGGAGTATACCCTTGTAGTCGACGATGTGTTCTGCGCCTTCTGGAGTTGAATGCAATGTGACAGAGCCTTCGACATGGGTGATTTCAGATAAACAGACTGTAAAACAAAAAAAAATTTCTGGAGCAAAAATCGACTGTAAAACAACACAAAACTGTAACCGGTCATCGAACTGGACATAAATCGAACTGCAAAAAACAACAGAAATTGGACAGGAAAATTTCTGGAGAAAAAAGCGAGAGTAAAAGAACACAATCATAACTACATAACAGCTGGTAAATCCAACCAACAACAACAATCTAACATATTCAACACCAACATTGCAAGAAGCACATACTCTAGCAGTATTCCATGTGGTCGACTAATACAGCAGTCGACATTTGGGCGGAATGCCTAACGGCGGCTTGCGGTGGGGCGAAGACTTCAACAAGGCTTGTGGGGGGGAGGATGCTTCCGGCAGCGACCGGCGGTGGGGAGGATGCTTCGGCGGCGGGCGGCGGTGGGGACGATGCTTCGGCAGTAAACGGCGGTGGGGAGGATGCTTTGGCAGCGACCGACAGCGGGGAGAATGCTTCGGCAGCGGCCGGTAGTGGGGAGGATGCTTCGGCAGTGGGCGACGGTGGGGAGGATGCTTCGGCAGCGGTCGGCGATGGGGAGGATGCTTCGGCAGCGGTGGCTGGGATCTGGGGAAGGGAGAGTGTTAGGGTTCGAAATGTATGGAGTGGCATCGGATGGGCGGAGTGGAGAGAGGTGAGAAACAACGAGAAAAATTGAAAAGGAGGTGGGCCCAAAGTATTAAAAGACGCACCAATTTTTTGTGCGGTTACCTCACCAAAATTTTTCCCTCCCAACGACGACCGACAGGCAAGTACACTATGGTGTAGATTATTTGTGAAAATATAAGACATTAATCGTACTTTAGATTAATCATGTGTTTGGTGGAAATATACGGCGTGATCGGGAGTCGCGCACGATGATTTTAGATGCGTTACACGCACCAACTTTTGAGCCCATAGCACGGCTGTTTGTATTTTACTTCAGTTCTTAAAGATGGAGCATATTAAAAGAGTTATAAGAGTTATATTGTAGAAATATTTAGGGTAATTGACGGAATGCAATCTACAAATTGCAGGTTTTGGCAAAATACATTTTAAATAATTAAATTTGGCAAATTGCACCTCCAAATTAGAGAAATACATGCAAAATGCACCACCATCACCCCCAAATAGGGTGCAAAGCGTTAGCCTTTTTCTAATTCGGGGTGTATTTTGCCGAATTTAATAATTTGAGGTTTATTTTGCCAAAGCCCTACACTTCTGGAGTGCATTATGTCCTTTACCAACATATTTATGGGTGTGCATACAAAATCGAAATCGACAACTCGAGTCGATTTCATTTTTTCGTCAGGGAGCATATTTTTTCATCATTGCGTGTTTTTCGCCTTAACTTGCGGCTTTTCGCCAAGGCGTGCATTTTTCACCCGGGGCACGTATTTTCGCCCTGGCGCGAGTATTCCGCCCGAGAGTGCGTTTTCCATCCGGGCGCGAGTTTTTCGTCCGTGCGTGTTTTTTTCGCTCAGGTGCGCATTTTTTGCCCAGACACATTTTTTCACATGTGCGTGACTTTCGCCTTAACTTGCGGATTTTCACCTGGACGCGCATTTTTTGCCAGGGCGCGCAATTTTTGCCCGGGCACGCATTTTCACCCTGGTACACGTTTTTTTGCTTAGGTGTGTTTTTTTGCATCCTGGTGCGCATTTTTTGCTCTGGTGCGCGAAACTCTAAGTTTGAATTTTATCTAACAAACGAACAACAAAATTGATCAATTACACAATATTCCTCAATTCTGTTTATTGGGCGAACACTATAATTGAAATTATACTAATTTCAATTTTTCTAAATTCCTGAAAGAATTGAAATTGATCTCAATTCTAATATCCAATTTCACTTACAGCCAAACGAATGGTACTATATTGTTTGATGTTATTTTGTAGCTGCAGACTGCAAATCTTATTCAATTTAAAACAGGTTGAAACTGATTTCTATGAGCTTGCACTAAAGCTATTTCAAGGGTTGTTCTTATAAAGGGCGTCATCGTTGAAGGAGACTGCAAAAAATTGATCGATTATTGCCAAGCTTATTGCCATGTCGGGCAAGCTAGATTATTGCCAAGCTATTTTATTAGGCATGCTGATAACACGTCGGTGTGCAAATATAAATATTTGGATTCAAACTACTTGTGCTTATAACATCACTCCTTTTTAAATGACAACTTTTTTTTAAGAGAGTTGATATTAGCCGTCCAATTCTCGTTATTCGCACCTCAAAATTGTAAAAATCCTAATTATATTCGCAGCCCAATTCTAGCTAATCGCACCCCATCAAATAACCTCCTATCCATCTCTCTCCCGTTGTCTAAACCTTAGCCATAGTTCTATCGGTCGCGCCGTTTTCCCCCTCTTAGATTCACCTTCAAAAAAGAAGGAAATTATCGAGCGAAAATCTCAAAAAAAAGTAGTCAGTTTTCTGGTTAGAGGAAGGTTTGCATGTCATTTAACTTGGTTTACAGTTAATTCCTATATGCATGTTATGGACTACGAATAGCTAGCGATGGACTGCAAATAGCCAATTCCAGACTGCTAATATCAACTCTCTCTTTTTTAATGTCGCGAGCATCACACCATCAAAAATTTGAGTCATTTGATTTACCCAAATTGGTTGATGTGATTTAGCTTCACAAATTTTAATTTTAATTTATCCACACAGTGCTCGCTAATGCCTAATGGGGATGAGCTTGGATAAAAAAAAAGAAAACATAATAATTTTGAACATAAAAATGGATGAAGTTTCTTAGGCGAGGTTGGACGTTCGCGAACGACAACTTGTAACCGCGGCGCCACCGTGTAACCGAGCTGCCATTCACAAGCGCCCATCTCCACATTGCCCTCATCTCCACATTGCCCTCGCCGACATCCCCTTCCCTCGCAATTCTCGCCGACAAATCACCGCATGATATCCCTACTTCTCGAAACTTTCAGTATTGTAGCATGTGTTTATTAAATATAAAGTTCACGTTACATCATTTAGTAAGAAAAACAATAGTTTAAATTAAAAAATGCCTACTCATTTAGTAAGAAAAATAATAATTTTCAAATGCACGTGTATATTCTTTGCAGCTAAGGTAAGGTGACTAACAAGGAGTCAACTTGGTAAGGAGAGGACTAAAAAAGAGTCAACTTGGTAAGGTGACTAACAAAGAGTCAACTTGGTAAGGAGAGGACTAAAAAAGAGTCAACTTGGTAAGGAGAGGACTAACAAAGAGTCAACTTGGTAAGGAGAGGACTTAAAAAGAGTCAACTTGGCAAGGAGAGGACTAAAAAAGAGTCAACTTGGCAAGGAGAGAGGACTAACAAAGAGTCACTTTGTCAAGCAGAGGACTAACAAAGAGTCACTTTGTCAAGCAGAGGACTAACAAAGAGTCAACTTGGTAAGGAGAGGACTAACAAAGAGTCAACTAGGCAAGGTGACTAGTCCCAACTAAAAAAAAAGGCGCACGGAGAAGTTCAAAGCTCGCAACTTTGAACGAATTAGAGTATTCATCCGATCCAAAAATAGCGCGCTCGAGATTATGCTTGGTCAATAGAGAATCCAATGAATGGCGAAATGACAAAATAAAATCATTTACCATTGTGATATACTACATTCAGAGCACAACTGACTGTCCCTGAGAAGATGCAAAACAATAGTTTAAATAAAAAAAATGCTTACTCATTTAGTATAAAAATTTTAATTTTCAAATGCATGTGTATATTATTTGCAGTTAAAGGGCTCTCAAACCAATTCCTTTGTTGGGATCCAAATTCCTCTAGAAAAATTCATGAATGTGAGCACCAACAAACAATACAATTTAAAGGCAGGATGGCTAACCAGGAGTCAGTTATGCAGCAGCTTGATCCCTCCTCCCTTGTGTGTATCAGCTGAGAACATTCTGAATATTGCTGCTGGAAGATTAGTTTTCCCTCAGAACTAAATGCTCCACGTCTCCGAGTTCAACTTCGCTCCCCTGCCACTCTCTTCCACCCTGAAACATATTCTCGATCTCCTCCAGAGATTTCCCCTTTGTTTCGGGCACAGCGAAGTGAACGAATATCACGGATAGTGCCGCAACGGCAGCGAAGATCGAAAAGGTTCCCGCCACTGAGATGGCCTTGGTTAGGGAAAGGAAGGACATGGCGATTAGCCCGCTGCAAATCCGGTTCCCAGCTGCTCCGATGGCACACGCCTGAGCTCGTAGTTTCAGAGGGAAGATCTCTGAGCTCAATACCCAGCAGACGGGCCCGATTCCCACCGAGAAGAATGCCACGTTGCCGCAGACTGCAAAAATAGCCGCCATTATTCCGAATTTTGGCGGGACGGATTCATCTGCAAGTAGAGCAAGAGAAAGTGCAAGCCCAGACAGACAAACAGTCATCCCAATTGTGCTGACATACAGTAGTGGCTTCCTCCCAACTCTGTCAATGAGAAAGATGGCAACCAAGATGAAGATTGTTTTGGTAAAGCCAACAGCAACAGTTGCAGCAAGAACCTCATTGTCAGACTGAATCCCTGCATCTCTGAATATAGTTGGACTGTAATATACAGAAGCATCTATTCCCGAAATCTGCTGGAAGCACTGGATGCCAAAACCGGTGATCATCATCCGGCGAAGAGCTGGAGAAGGATGCAGCAACTCCGTCCAGACACCCTTCTCCTCGTGCTTTTCCGTGTTCGAGGTTCCAGCAGCTTCTTCTATATCCGCTAATCTCTCCTCCGCCTCCGAAGCGTTGGCGCTTATCAGGAGGAGCACGGACTTCGCTTCGTCAATCCTTTTCTGCATCACCAGCCACCTGGGAGATTCCGGAATCCCAAAAAGCGCACAACCGACGAATATTGATGGGAGAATGCCGAGTCCAAGCATTATCCTCCAACTCATGTGTTCCGAAAGATCAGAAAATGCATAGTTTGATACGTAACCGAGAAGAATCCCGACGTTTATACAGATCTCGGGGAAGGAGGTGAAGGATCCTCGGCTAATTGTAGGAGATATCTCTGCAATGTATACTGGTGCTATCATGACTCCAAGACCTATTCCAACTCCAGCTAAAAGCCTGCCAGTCATCAGTAGAAGATAATTGGGAGCGAATGTCATTATAGCAGCACCAGCTTGGAAAACTATGGCAGCTAAACCTATGGTCCATTTCCTGCCAATGGCATCAGAGGTTCTTCCGCCTATCATGCTGCCAATAATAGACACAAAGCTCAAAGATCCCACAAGAATTTCTTGTTGAACTTCAGTTATGTGAAGATCCTTTTGAATAAAAATAATAGCGCCGCTCATAACACCGACGTCTGAAAAACATATAGTCATGATTCAGGACAAATTTTTCACGCCAAAAACATATAGTCATATGACTCTAAATTTATTTATTTTTTGCTTTCTAGGATGATACCAAACAAGAAATGGACATTTGTCGTCCAAAAGATGCGTATACGTATCATAGTATGTTGAAAACAACTCTGCATTTGAGTGGGTCGGTTCAACAATCATGAACTGAGCTGGTGGGTTCAAGCTAAGGTTCGGTATTTATTTAATACTGCAGTATTAGATTATGGAACAGATCACAACCGATTCCCTTCGCAATATGATTCCTCCGAAAAGAGAATTCCTACTGTCGAGTGGTTGCAGGTAGAAAAGGAGAGAAGGCCTCTGATGTGGACCCTGTTTGGGATCTAGCTCTCGACCGGGCGAGGTAGAAATCCTGGAGGAGGTTGGAGTTCCACTTCTTGGAACCTTGGAACCGATATCGGCGACGTAGGATGACCTGGGGGAAGGGAAAGAGTCGAACCACGGGAGATTGGCTCGAGAGGGGCTATGTTGGCGTCTGCGAGCGAGAGATCGTGCGGCTAGGGCAGTGGGTTAGGGAAGGGGCAAGAGAAGAGAAAGCTGAGGAGAGGGGGAGAGAGTTTTAATTAAACTTGCATAATAATTTACTCCAAGCAGCCCTCCTCCTATATCCGGTTGGGCCCAAGTGCAACCATAAAATTCCAAAAATGCTCCCTCATTAGGCTCAACATCGTGTGAGGTAAAATAGAAATGCGACAATATAAAAGCACAAAATCAAAAGGCACAGAATAAAAATATGCGCGACGGTGGTATGTGACACCCCAATGTGGATCCGCAACATCTACTCCCTCGTTGATATCAAGCTTGTCCTGCAGCTGTGGTGGTAGTTGAACCAAAGTTTCTAGGGGTGACACTCCAATGAATGGCTTCAACTGAGACACATGGAAAACGTTGTGAATCCGTGCATCAGGCGGGAGCTGGAGGTGGTATGTCACGTCGCTGCTACGCTGCAAAACTTCAAATGGGGGAGGTAGGCCCGTCGGGGAAACCATATGATGGCGATCGACGGCACACACACGTGTATTCCCGCAGGAATCGATGATGGGCGACCCATTTGGGCGATCCGAATCCGCGGATGCGCCCGGATGGTCGTTCCGAGTCTTTTTATATATTGTTTTCTATTGTTTTATGTATTTCGTGTTGTATTTGGCACCGGATCGGCCCGAAACATTATTAGTCGTCCGATTCGGGTGCCCTAGCACTTTATTTTCCTCGCCTATTTATCCATGTAGTTGCCGCTGGCTTGGGGATCGAAGTTTGTGAGTTTTGCAAGTCGTCGGTTTCTCGGTGGACTCCTAGAAGTGCCCACCCCTTGCGCGAGACTCCCGCTGCCTAAACCCACCCCAATCGGCCTTCTCCAGCCATTTCGCCGCCCCTCAGCCTTCCCTACTCCGTCCAACCCTTCTCCAACCATTTTGTCGCCCCCTTCAGCACTCCCTGCTCCGTCCAGCCCTTCCCCAGCCATTCTGCCGCCACCTCCAGCCTTCCCTGCTCCGTCCAGCCCCTCCCCAGCATTCCGCCACCCCCTCCAGCCTTTCCCAGCCCCGTACAACCCTCCTCTAGCATTCCGCCGCTCCCTCCAGCCTTCGCCAGCCCCGTACAGCCATCCTCCAGTCATACCTCCACTTCCCTCACCTTCCCCAGCCCGTACAGTCCTCCTCCAGCCCTACCGCCGCCAGCCCACTGTCGTAGCCCCCTCTCAATCCACCCTTCACGCCTACTGCATCCCTCCGCCGGCACCTTGCCCAATCCGCAGCCCCTCTTTGGAGCCACCCGCCAATCTGAAGTCGTTGCAACTAGCAGATCGCTTCCCCCAAACCACGCCGTCGCATGCATGAGCAAATCTTGGTATGAATGTTATTTATTTCACTTTATGTTGAATGGTCGGACTATTGCTTGTTGGATCCAACTCTTATGTGCGTTTGATATTATTATTCATTGCTTGATTGCGGATTTCATTAGACTTGTGCTTAAATATTGTCAATTAGGGCTAAAAATGTTATGTTGTTCAATATAAGGGTCCCCATTATATAAGGGAGAATACATCGTAACGTAACGTAACGAAATACGTTCTAACACTCCCCCTCAAGTTGTGCATGTTATATTTCTCATACCCAACTTGTCAATACAAACACAAAATATATTTCCCCCAAGACTCTTAGTTAGGATATCAGTCAATTGTCCCTCTGAGGGAACAAAAGGAATGCAGATAATCTTCTTCTCGATTTTTCTCCTTAATGAAGTGTCTGTCCACCTCGATATGCTTGGTGCGGTCATGCTGAATGGGGTTGTTGGCAATGCTGATTGCAGCCTTGTTGTCGCAGTACAAATGGATAGGACTAGACTCATTTAAACCCAGGTCACACATCAAAAAGCGTATCCATAATCCTTCACATATGTCATGAGTCATAGCTCTAAATTCAGCTTCTGCGTTGGACCTTGAGACGACAGATTGCTTTTTACTTCTCCAAGTAACTAAGTTCCCACCAACAAATGAGCAATACCCAGATGTGGATTGTCTGTCTCCAGCGGAACCGGCCCAATCAGTATCAGTAAAAACTTCAATCTTCGAATCGGTATTGGGAGTGAACAGGATCCCCCTTCCTGGTGAAGTCTTCAAATACCTCAAGATTCGATGAACAGCATCCAGATGTCTCGTCTTTGAAGAGTGCATATATTGGCTAACGACTCCAACAACATAAGTTATGTCGGGACGAGTATGGGATAGATAGATTAATCTTCCAACACGGCGTTGATAGCCAACCACGTCTTCAATAGGGTCACCCATCATCTTTTCCAAGATTATGATTCACCTCCATAGGTGTATCAGCAGGTCTACAACCACTCTTACCAGATTGTTCCAGCAAATCAAGGGTGTATTTTCTCTGGGAGATGAAGATACCCCGTTTAGATCTTGCTACCTCAATTCCCCAAAAATACTTTTCCCAGATCTTTTACTTTAAACTTTCTCGCCAAATTCACCTTCAAAGCTTTGACTTCTTCAAAATCATCTCCTGTTATGACGATGTCATCAACATAAACAATGAGAGGCTGAGAGCAGTTAACAGATTTGTTCTCCGTTTAATAAACAAAGCATGATCAACGTGAATTTGTTTGTATCCAAGAGAAATCATGACTTGGTGGAACAGACCAAACCAAGACCTCGGAGATTGCTTCAAGCCGTAAAGTGTATTTTTTAACCGACACACTTTCCCTTCAAATCCGGAAGGGGAAAAACCTGGAGGGAGAGACATATATACCTCTTCATCTAAGTTCTCATGAAGGAAAGCATTCTTCACGTCCAATTGGATAAAGTCTCAACCCTTGCACGCAACACATGATAACAAAACTCGTATATAGTTCATTTTTGCGACGGGGGCAAAAGTGTCTTGATAATCAATCACCATGGTGTTACGGGCCTCCCTATCAGGTCACCCGCAACAGGGCCGCAGCCCATACACCCTAACCCATCTCCGACACTGTTCTCATGCACAGCGGGTTATTGGAGCGGTGGCAAGCCACCGTCGGGGTTTGAACCCCCGACCTCTTACTCCCTTGACAAGGTCCTCTCCAAGCAGGACTCATCACCGACGGTGGCTTGCCAGTTGGTGATGAGTCCTGCTTGGAGAGGACCTTGTCAAGGGAGTAAGAGGTCGGGGGTTCAAACCCCGACGGTGGCTTGCCACCGCTCCAATAACCCGCTGTGCATGAGAACAGTGTCGGAGATGGGTTAGGGTGTATGGGCCGCGGCCCTGTTGCGGGTGACCTGATAGGGAGGCCCGTAACACATGGTTTGAGTATACCCACTTGGCACCAACCTTTCTCTGAATCGTTCAACCAAACCTTCAGAGTTCTGCTTCACGGTGAACACCCACTTATAACAGACGACCTTCTTTCCATACGGAATATGAGTTAGGTCCCAGGTACAATTCTTTTCCAACGCATTCATTTCTTCAATCATGGCCTCTTTCCACTGTTGATGCCCAAGAGCCTCCTGCCATGTAGACAGAATGGAGACATAGGCAAGGGAGGAGACAAAAGCTTTGTAGGAAGAAGTTAGAGCCTCATAGGAAACACAACGAGATAGTGGATGTTGGGTGCAAGATCTGATACCTTTTCGAAGGGCAATGGGAGGTTCAGAAGAATCCGTTAACGAAGCTGGCATTGGCGCTGGTGGCGTGGGATGAGCCTGTGTGTTAGCTCTACCCAGTCTGGTGTACACCTGTAACTCCTGTCTTTATAAGGAGGCTCCCCCTGATTGGGAGTCTAAGCAGTAGGTAAAGAATATCAAGGAGGAATTGGTAAGGGTAAAATAGGTGAGCTCACTTCATCCATATGTGTGGGCTCCCCCTGGAGTGAGGGCACATAATAAGGTTCAGATTCACGAAACGTGATATCCGTCGTGACAAAAAACCGTTTAGTCGAGGGATGATGACATTTATACTCCTTCTGAGTGGGTGAATAGCCAATGAACACACATTTAAGAGCCCGAGGCTCAGGCTTGGACCTGCCCGGAGAGTGTATGTGAGAGAAGCAAACACAACCAAAATTTTTGGGTGGTAGAGAGGTCGGTGTGACCTCTAAGGTAGTAAAGGGGGTTTGATATCCCATAACTGAAGAGGGCATGCGATTAATGAGATAGGCAGCCGTGAGAACTGCATCGCCCCAGTAGTATTTTGGGAGGTTCATAGTGAAGAGTAAGCAGCGAGCCACCTCCAAGAGGTGACAGTTCTTTCGTTCAGCGACTCCGTTCTGAGATGGAGAGTGAACAAACGAGGTTTGATGAAGCATGCCATGAGCAGCAAGATAGTCCTCCAAGGGAGCGTTGACATACTCCCGACCATTATCACTATGAAGGATTTTAATAGTGACAGAAAATTGAGTAGAGACCATGGTATGAATTTTTTGGAATATAGAAAACACCTCATTTTTATTTTCATCAGATAAACTCAAATTGTGCGGAAAAAACAATCAATAAATGTAATAAACCAAAAACATCCAGAAATAGAGGCAACATGGCAACGCCCCCACACATCAGTATGAATAATGTGAAAAGGAGTTGTATTAGGTAATAAAACATGATGAACAGGAATTCAATGGTGTTTGGCAACAACACAGATGTCACAAACAAACTGTTTAAAACACGAAGGACAAAAAATAGGAAATAAACGTTGCATGGTCACAACAGAAGGGTGGACAAGTCGACGATGTCAGGTGAGCAAGGTGGAGGTCTGCGAAGAGTGGAGAGCTTGCGGAGGAGTGGACCCAGAAAGGAGTCAAACACGTACAAGTCATCTTTCATGCTACCAGAGTCAATCACCTGCCCAGTCTTCAGATCCTGAAAGACACAATGAGAAGGAAAAAAAGTAACTGAGCATTGAAAAGAATTAGTCAAATGACTAACAGAAAGTAGACTACGGCCTACAGGTGAACTTTGGAACATGAAGAACTGAGGATAAAGTGAGAGAAGAACAAGGAATGGATCCTTTCCTAGCAATGGAAGAAAAGGAACCATCAACAATGCTCACTTTATCTCTGCCAGAAAGAGAGGAATAAAATACAAAACCTGAAACAGAACCAGTCATGTGATCGGTGGTGCCGGAATCGATAATCCACTGAGTAGGATCCGTAGAAGCAGAGTTGGCACTGGAAGTACCTGTGTGGGCAAGGGCAGATGATGGCATAGGGGCATCTGTAGGCTCAGTAGTAAGACCGTGCATCAAACGGCGGAGAACTTGCATCTCTTCAGTAGAGAAGGAGGACGACAGAGATGAACCACCATCGGAAGTCTCGGTTAGATGAGCGGAGTGAGGAGGCCGTCCAGGAGTCCTACCACGACCGCGACCACCACGAGAAGTCGATTCACCTCTAGGAGGAGGAAATCCATGGAGGATATAGCAAGTATCCCGAGTATGACGAAGCTTTCCACAATAGTCACATGTGAGATGATCCATGTCTGTCGACTTAGGCTTGAAATCACGAAAAGCACGACTGCCATAATTAGGCGGATGAGCTACCAAAGCAGATCCCTCCAGACGGTTGGAGATATTCCAGGACTGACGTCAATCAAACTCTTGTTAAACAATATTGTAAACCTCAGGAAGGGAGGGGATAGGAACACGCCCCAAGATCCGGACAGTAATCTGACCAAAATCTCTGTGTAATCCATGTAGGAACTCAAATACCCGATTTCGATCCTCGCGGTTCTTCAGCAAGAGTGCATCAGAATTGCACACCATAACGAGAGAGTCAAAATGATCGTACTCCTGATAGAGCTGGGTAAACTCAAGGTAATAGGCAGAAGGAGGACGATCCCCCTGACGGAGATTCCCAATCTTGCGGCGAAGCTGAAAGATTTGGGTCGCATTCCCCTTGCGTGAATAGGTAGACTCAGCACGCTTCCATATCTCTGCAGCAGTATCCCAGAAAAGATAATTTCGCGCAATCGATTCCTGCATGGAGTTGATGAATCATGACATGACAAGAGAGTTTTCTGACTCCCATTTAGGCCAAACAGCAGAAGTTGTAGCAGGAGCAGTGGTGGTGTCGTTGACGTAGCCAAAGAGTCAGGCAAGGGTAATGGAGCGGGACCAAGCAAAATAGTTGGTGTCATCAAGGCAAATTGTGGTAAGCTGAGAATAGATGTGATCTTGACCAACCCAGGTAGATCCAGCGGGGGTCGTTGAGGTAGTGGAATCACTAATGTCCGACATGAAAACGAAAAAAACAACCAAACCGCCTAGAAGATTGAATGAAGTAGAGAGGAACACCCCGTCAATGAGAAGAAGGGGGAACGAGCATCAATGGAGGGTTTGGAGACATTCTCCGTGTGGACAAAGAAAACCCTAGATCGAAGATTGGGAGACATCCAACCGTTGGAATCACACGAAACTTTAGAGGGAGGATAAGGGAGGTAAAGCGAAACTTTTTCCAAAGTTTGAAGTTAATCGGACCGCCGGAGGCTCGTCGGAGGCATCATCCAGAGGAATAGCGCCGATCGGCCGACGTCTGCGTCGAGCGCCGATCGGCCGACGTCTGCGTCGAGCGCCGATCGGCGCTACAGAAGGGAGGTTGCGACTGGATGTGGAAGAGAAAGAGAAAGAGAGAGAGAGGAGGGAGGAGGGAGGCGGAGGCCGACTTAGACGATCGGAAGCGGAGCGGGATGCGGACTTAGCCGCACGCGAGCGGTAGCTTTGATACCATGTCAATTAGGACTAAAAATGTTATGTTGTTCAATAGAAGGGTCCCCATTATATAGAGGAGAATACATTGTAACGTAACGTAACGGAATACGTTCTAACAAATATAATTTGCATCTTAATCATTTCGTGAACTCTTGTTGCTATTCCAATTAAAAATTGTTGTGAACGAATGTGTTCCTGATTTTGTTTTATCCTAATTAATTATTTATTGTAATCGGCAATCGGACAAAAGTTTTTACATACGGATCATGTCTACATTTGGTTGGATTGCATGAAGTGTCATTTGTTCTTGGTTGCATCGCATTTAGGGTAGAGTTACAGTCATGCATCACCCATATACTTGTGTTGCATCACCATAGTGTCGCTGAACTCCTGTACAAGGACGTCGAGGCTTGTGCACTCTGTATTGTCGACATGCACCAAGAAGGATTAGCGTGAAGCGACCGCTGAGCAACCCTGTCATAACGTATTGCGGGGGCCACATCCCCAAGTCATCGCAAGGCTATCAAAAACCCATAGTAGGGGCCCAAAATTATACAGCCACTGAATCCCTAAAACGGCCTCAAAACCCATAAGGGCAATCACCAAAAAATCCACATGCGAATGGTACCCATCCACTATGATGGGGACATCCCGACAAACTCCTGTACAAGCCATCCAACTGTCATTGTCCACTGTGACGTTGAGGCGACTCGGGGGGATCAAATAGAGATGAAGACATCGTGTCGTGAGCTCACTAATGAAATTGTGTGTACTACTTGAATCTATGAGAGCGACCAACACCTGGCCGGCCATTGTAATCTGCACTGAATTGTCCCCCCACCCCCGCATGGGGATCAACAATAGTGTGTAAAGAAATTTCGAGGTCCCTCGGGTCATCATCCTCCTCTTCTTCGTCAGAGGGGTCCTCAACCTTAAGTTAGATAAGGCTCTTTTTCAGGTGTCCGGGACTGTAATTTTTGCCACAGCTATAATAGAGACCCTTTGCCCCGCGATCAACCATTTCTTGCGGTCGTTCGCCCTCCTTGCCCTTACTAGGCCCGTTGCCGAACTAGAAGAAGAAAGCACTGAAACCCTTGGAAGGTCCTTCGCCACGATGACGTCCCAGGTGCGGTCGATCCATCAAAATACGCTTCTAACAGACGCGCGCAAGGCTCATGGCGGTAGTGAGATCCGCCGGATTCTGGAACTCCACATGCAGACAGATATGCTCATGGAGGCCCGCCGTGAAGATAGGTACTTGATATGTCGATGGAACGGAAGGGGCGCGGGTGAGCAGCACCTGGAACTGCTCCAAGTAGTCGTCAATGGATCTCGCTGTTTGAGAGAGATGAGGTCACTAGTAGGGTTGCTACGAAGGGGTGGCCAAAGCGCATGTTGCAGTTGACCTTGAAATCCTCCCAGGTCAAATGAGTTTTTCCCGCTGCAGCTGGGAAAACAATAACTAGGGCCAACCCAATGAGATGAAAAGAGGCGACACTGATTCAATCCACTCAAGGAGTGCACTGATTAGCAAAAAATTGTTCGCAACGCGTTAGCCAAGTCAAGGGGTCCTTGTGGCCATCAAAGAGAGAGATGTCCATCTTCACAGAGCGGGGAACACCGCTACCGTCGGAATGGGAGGGGGGGTAGTAAATTCTGGTCGGGGTTGGACGGATGATTCGTCGTTGGAGAAGCCCGAAGTGGGGCGATGCGAGAGTAGGGCGGCATCGAGGGGTGTGTTGATGGCCACGAGGATGGCATTGTTGTGGGTCGCCATCATTTTCTGAAATGACACAAAGAATTGCGACAAGGTAAGGCCGCCTTGGTCCATGAAGTGGTTGCCGAAAGGAGAAGATTGTTAATGGGGATGGGCAGAAGACCGACATTGTTGTGGATCGCACTGGCTACAGGTTAGACCGGAAGGCGTGGCTGAACTGGAGGCAAAACGCGTGCAGGCTGTCCGGAAGACGCTCTCGACGACTGTGCACGTCGATCGGAGATGCGCGTTGGAAGGATATGGGCTGGTGTCTCATCGCCGGAGGAGAAGGACGGATAGCAGATGAGGGAAAGACGTGCACTCTGATACCAAGTTGCTATGGGCCACCGTTTGGGATCTAGTTCGCGGGCGGGCAAGGTAGAAATCATGAAGGAGGATGAAGTTCCATTTCTTGGAAACTCGGGAACCTATATCGGCGACGAAGGATGACTGGACGGGCGATGTTGGCGTCTGTGAGCGATAGCTCGTGCGGCTAGGGAAGCGGGTCGGGGAAGGAGCGAGAGAAGAGAAAGCTGAGGATAGGGAGAGTTTTTTTATTAAACTTGCATAATAATTTAATTTAAGCAGTCATCCCCTATACCCGATTGGGCCCAAGTGCAACCCTAAAATTTCAAAAATGCCCCCTCACTAAGCTTAACACCATGTGAGGTAAAATAGAAACGTGATAATATAAAAGCACAAAATCAAAAAGTACGAAATAAAAATACAAGCGACGCTGAATTAATCCTTACACGATTTTGTGTGATGCTGGTATGTGATGCCCCAACGTGGATCCACAATAGATTCTCTCATGTGAGGATTTCACGGCTGACTAAAAAGAAAGAAGAAAGCAGGCTGGCTGTGTAATTGGAGGCAGAGCACCATCGGGTAGTTACCCAAGAGGAAGAAAGAGGGTTACAGCTAGAAACCCATAAGGAAATCATCCGAGTAAGAAGAAAGTGAGATCTCGTGAGATCTTGCAAGGTTAGAGTTTGTACAAATCTGAGGGAGAGCACTCTGTTTTGAACAGTGAGATTAATAGTATCAAGTTTGAGGTGGACAAATTAAATATAAAGGGAACTTCTTGATGTGGCGGAGAATGACTAGAGGTTGGTAAGAAGTTTGGTAACACGACAAATGATGATTGAGTTGACATAGATCAAAGGATACTGTTGAGTTTACGCATTAAGAGTTTTATATTTCGGTCTATGCATTAGAGTCCTCTAGTATTGTATCTTGAGTTTAGTCCCACACCGCCTATAGGTGTTATGAGTCAGTTGTATTTCCTATATATTGCCCCCATTGTGGAAGAATAAAAAGCACCAAGTATTTCTATTTTCCTCTTTTCAACATGGTATCAGAGGCAGTAATTCCTCCGTAATCTATTTTCTCTCGAACGCGCCTAGGGCGACGGTTCATCCGGTTCTCTCGTGAGACATTATCCGGCTTTCGATCGTCGTTGATTCCTGCTCGTGAGAATCTCTGCTCCTTCGTCGATCCCGCCTCATGATCGCACCCGTCGTTGGCTTTGACCTCGTCGAGCCCATCGTCAACGATGAATGACCTCGCCGAGCCCCTCGTCCACGACAATTGATCTCGTCGAGCCCCTCGTCTTCGATCCACAACAGATTCGTCGGCTTCTTCCATCGAAGCTCTCCCTCAATGCTTCCTGCTGCTTCTGCTTCGACATTGCTGCCATCGAGGATGGCTTCCGGCTGCTGCCCCTTCTACAGATTTTTTCCTTAGCTCGTGTCGTCTACATCGACGAACCCTGTTGCTCTTATTGATCACGCTGACGGTCCCGCTGCTGCGCTCGCTGTCTTCTGCGGTTCGTGTCGTCTCCTGCAGCTTCTCCTAGTATATTTCAACGCTTCCAGCCGCTGCTTCGTCGTCGATCCAGACGTTCTTCCACTTCCATCGACGGAAGTGCTCTTCTCCTCCCTCAACGACCGTTGTTGTTGCTTCCATCGACATCGACGACAGTTCTCTGTTGATTTCGTTGATCCAGTGATGATGTCGAGCCCAGCTGCGGTTTCTTCTCTCGTCAGCCGCTGCACTCAATTTTCTGATGATTCTGGACGACTCCTGTCGCTGCCCCTTTGGTTTCTATCGCTTCCGGCTGCTGCTACCTCTTCCGGGTGTTGATCTCTCGCCGATGATGAAGCTTCGTGATAGTTTTTTGTCATTTTTATGTGTTTTTAATTGTCTGTTGCTATTATTTGCTTAATATGGTCATGTTATGCCTTCATGCACGTGTTATCCACGTGAGGGGGAGTGTTGGGATGAAAGCGACTCAGATGATCTTTCCCGACTTTTCGCCTTTGTTCCACACGACCTCTAGGCTTATGTCGTGTGTTGTATGTGTCTCCCCATTTGTCTTTCGATTGGTCATATGTTGGGGAGCGATTATGTTGGTGTTCTTGTCTTCTCGAGTTGTGTCGTGTGGGATCGTGTCGTGTGGGATCGTGTCGTGTGGGACTGTGACGTGTGGGACTGCTCTTGTGCGGATGTATCCCCGACAGATTATCCCTGATGGATTATCCCCGGTTGCTCGGGCGATGATTTGCTCCTCATTTTTCGTTCCTTTTTCGCATGTTGCGTGTGCAGTTGATGTTGGTTGACCGGTTTCCAGCGAGTCCATGTCGTGTGTGGGTCCAGCGTCGTGTGTGGGTCAGCGTCGTGTGTGGCTATGTCCCCGGCTTGATTCCCCGGTTTGGAATTCCCCCGGTGGCTCGTCTGATGTTTTGTCCCGCATCATCTACCTCCATTGTCGTTTTTTGATATGTCCAAGCTGAAGGTTCTCCCTTCAGCTTGAGGGGGAGTGTTGTAGTTTACGCATTAAGAGTTTTATATTTCGGTCTCTGCATTAGAGTCCTCTAGTACTGTGTCTTGAGTTTAGTCTCACACCGCCTATAGGTGTTATGAGTCAGTTGTACTTCCTATATATTGCCCTCATTGTGGAAGAATAAAAAGCACCAAGTATTTCTATTTTCCTCTTGTCAACAGATACAATGAACGATTGAGCATTGCTTAGGCAGATGACGGGATGTACAATGTCATGATAGAAATTTCAACTAGTTTATGGTTGAAGCTTGAGAACTTGTATATGACAAAATCTTTGTCAAAAATTTATATTTCAAGAAGTAACTCTATGGTTGAAGTACACTACAGGATGAAAAGAAACAATTGTCGCCCTTGCCTTCGCTCCCATCGTTGTATGATCACTTCGTGAAAACAATAAGTTATAGGAAATAGACTCTTGAGATGGAGGGAGTGGCAATGATACTTCTCAACAATGAGATTATAAGAATGCCAAATCCATCACAAGTCTCATCAAAGTTCTTAGTGAAAGGGAGAGATCGAAGAATAAAGATGGCGGTACATAAATAATGGAAAACTCATAATCAGCACAAGATAACGACGTTTACTTTTTGCAGACAACCAGGATACATGAAGAGACATTGTCCAAATTACAAAAACTGGTTAGAGATGAAGGGAAAATGTGTCAACTCAAGCAAGAGTCGAGTCTTACAATGCTAGCTAATAAATTATCATGTGAGTACTGAGTACTCACTATGCATATTGAAAAGGATGTTATATTCCAAACTTGGGTTTATTCTATGGATGTTTTTACAATATATTCTCAAACAGAGAGTGGTTCAACAACTATAAGGCGATTAATGTTAGTTTTGTTCTTATAGGAATGATGCAACATGCAGAAATGTTGGTGTAAAAATACCAAGCTTTGAATGTTTGACGGACACTAGTGAACGTCATACAAATTCCACAACTAAGGAATAATTTTATTTGTCTAGGGGCGTTGGGAGGGGAAAGATACAAGGTAGTTGGTCATGATTCCTCCTTGTACAACCCATATTCTCCGAGGGTAGGACTCACTCAAAGCCACGTAGGCAGAAGTTCAGGTCAAAAGTTCAACACAGAAGTCAACAGTTCGAGACACCAAGAGTTCGTCGAACGCAGCCTTCCAGAGTTCGTCAAACGCAGCCTTCCAGAGTTCGTCGAACGCAGCCTTCCAGAGTTCGTCGAACGCAGCCTCGGTCGTGCGAGCAGGAATTTGGTCGTGCGAGAAGGAACCTGGCCGAGCGAGAAGGAAAGGCGCACCCGGAGTTCGCACCCGGCCGAGCGAGAAGGGCGTAGGAATGGACATTCTCGCCTATAGGCAACTTGCACCAACCAACTCGCCAGTTTAGGCCGAGGTCCTCACCTACTCGCCTGCCTATGCCTTTGCTAAAAAACATCTCCAAGGGGATCAGGGATAGTCGCATGCTTCCTCTCCCTCAAGATTTGTCTATAAATAGACCCTCAGGGGTACCAGGAATGGCACTGGTCAAAAATCAGAGCTTCACCCCCCTTATAGGCGAGAATCCTCCCTAGCCAGTGTCTTGCTAGTACCAAGCTCGGTCATTCGTGGTTTTGGAGGAGAAGACTCCTTTGAGCTTCTGGGTACGTGGTGGGACCTCCCTGCCGCAGCACCCGGGGTTGTGTTCCCTCTAGTTCGTTCGTCGTAGCTAACCAAGTCTTCTCGTTGGACCACTGGGCAAGTAGCCTCCGGCTGCATTGATCCGAATTTTGGAGCCAGGATTTTCCAGGCTTCAACACTCCTCACTCTAGCAATATCTCTCTCAATAATTATTTCAATTGGATTATCCCGCTAAAAGATTTTTCTCTAGAAGAAATTTCTCAATCTAAAAAAAAATCTCATTAAGATTTCGATCTAGAAATATATTTCTCGATAATTTTTTTCTTCTCAGCTCACGAGATTTCAATAGCCAACAAAATTCTCCAATTCCTTCCCTTCGAGGTAAGAATCGAGGAATTAAGTTTGTAGCCTGATTTCAATCTCATAGAAATGAGTTGAATTCCGAATTCCAAAATTGTTTATGCAGCAAATGAAGGAATTGAAGTTGGATCTCTCAATTCCAATTCTTAAGGCAAGTAGCCTCCGGCTGCATTGATCCGAATTTTGGAGCCAGGATTTTCCAGGCTTCAACACTCCTCACTCTAGCAATATCTCTCTCAATAATTATTTCAATTGGATTATCCCGCTAAAAGATTTTTCTCTAGAAGAAATTTCTCAATCTAAAAAAAAATCCCATTAAGACCTCGATCTAGAAATATATTTCTCGATAATTTTTTTCTTCTCAGCTCACGAGATTTTAATAGCCAACAAAATTCTCCAATTCCTTCCCTTCGAGGTAAGAATCGAGGAATTAAGTTTGTAGCCTGATTTCAATCTCATAGAAATGAGTTGAATTCCGAATTCCAAAATTGTTTATGCAGCAAATGAAGGAATTGAAGTTGGATCTCTCAATTCCAATTCTTAAGGCAAGTAGCCTCCGGCTGCATTGATCCGAATTTTGGAGCCAGGATTTTCCAGGCTTCAACACTCCTCACTCTAGCAATATCTCTCTCAATAATTATTTCAATTGGATTATCCCGCTAAAAGATTTTTCTCTAGAAGAAATTTCTCAATCTAAAAAAAAATCCCATTAAGACCTCGATCTAGAAATATATTTCTCGATAATTTTTTTCTTCTCAGCTCACGAGATTTTAATAGCCAACAAAATTCTCCAATTCCTTCCCTTCGAGGTAAGAATCGAGGAATTAAGTTTGTAGCCTGATTTCAATCTCATAGAAATGAGTTGAATTCCGAATTCCAAAATTGTTTATGCAGCAAATGAAGGAATTGAAGTTGGATCTCTCAATTCCAATTCTTAAGCTCAAATCAGTCCAACCGAACGGATCTTGAGGGTGAGATCGTGCCAAAGATCCCACAAGGTTAAAATGTGTGTTATAAATTCTCATATGAACTGTATGTTTTCCCCCGCGTTGAATCAATAAAGATATTTCTCTGTTTGTCACAGGGACGCATCTATCGATCAAATAACATTATGCGCTTATGTCCTTGTGCTATTTTTAGGTTAAGTGTAGTCTTTACTTGTAATAATAAGTTTTAGGTTGTGCATAAGATTTGGCTGCATCACTAGGTTTTCAGTTTTCTACACTATTCTCCAACTCTCATTCATTGGATTGATTCAGCTGTCAGACTATATCATGCTTAGGGGTAGATCTGTGCAATTAAAGGAGCTCCTCATTTGTTAGAGAAAGAACAGCAAAAAAAAGTTATCCCTGCTAAAAAATCACAATACACATGTGGTGCCCTAGGGTTCCAATCATTCATTAATGGGGACATTTGTTTACAGCAAATACCAAAAATTCAACGGCACTGGGAAAGAGAGAAGTGGAATTTCATGTGTCGCAAAGTCAATTTCCATTAGAGGTCAAAATTGAGAAAGTCAAAATTGTGAAGAATGGAGCAAGACTTGACAAAGTTGTTCGAACAATCAGATAGATGAATACAGATAGTTAAAAAAAACGAAGTTCCAGAAGTGAAATTCTTCAAATCTAATGCAAGCTCTACATTTGCAAAACTATCCAGATCTGGTATCCAACCAGATAAGCAGTTGAACGAAAAAGAAAAGAGAAAAAAAAACTTCGACGATGCAGAACGGCAGATAATTAGACGGCCAAGTAATCTTGCGAGGAGAAAATCAAATGAAGATTAATCAAGTAACGACTTCTCACCGTAGCCAAGAAGCACGGAGTTGAATGAAGCGAAGATGGCACAGGCTAAGACGTACTTTCTACTGTGGCTCCTTCCAGTGCTCTCCCGTTCCAAAACGTTGCACTCCTCTTTATCCTCCTCCACCTGAGCGTCCATTCTCCGGTACTTTCCCGCCGATAAACGAGGAATCCATTTACCGCCTCCATTTCCCATTCCCGGCGAATCCACCGCCCCCATCCCCAACTCTTCCTGCTGTCCGTCGCGAGCTCTCGATTGATATCTGGGAAGGGAATGGGGGAAAACTGAAAAGAAGAGAATAATTTGAGAGCGGAGAAACTGCTGCTGAGGCTCCCTAGTAGATCTGAGACTGGGAACCAGATCTTCTTCTTCTCCGATTCAATCACCGTGTAAGGAAGGTAGAGGGGTTTTAAGCGCCCGACGTTCAGATAGCCAGGGAGCTCGAGTTGACCTCGTAACCTCTGCGCTGCTCCCATGACATTCTGCTCTAAATTTTTTATATGACATGAAACCGCGTTCCTGCGCTCATAAAAATGCCAGTTTTTTTAGGGTGCTGCTATTAGCACCACAGTTTTGGCTAATCGCACCGCACTTTCTCCTAATTTTTTGCGCCTTTTGAAAATACGGCTTGTACATGCATTTTTAGGAAAATTGTCCAACACAAAAGTCGTAGATTTCGACGAGATCTACAACTTTCTTGTTGAACATTTTTCCTAAAAATGCATGCACAAGGCGTACTTTGGAAATACGCACAGATTTCACGCATTTTAGAAATACGCCTTGTACATGCATTTTTAGGAAAGGTTTTCAACACGAAAGTTGTAGATCTAGTCGAAATCTAAGACTTTTGTGTTGAACAATTTTCCTAAAAATGCATATACAAGACGTATTTTCAAAAGGCACGAAAAATTAGGAAAAAGTACGGTGCGACTAGCCAAAACTACGGTGCTAATAGCAGCGCCTTTTTTTAACGGTGTTATTAATAGCGAATTTATTTTGTATTCTAGCAAATCATTACTGCAAGTCAATCATAAAATTTGAGAATTATTATTTGAAAATCAAATTTTTATTAGCAAACCACCAACAAAAATAAAATAAAAACTCTTGAATAGCTGCGCATTTGAGTCAATCTATTTCTCACGGCTAACTTCTTCGACACCGGCGGCGATATCTGCTAGAAATAGTTGAGCATCATCCAAACACTTTCTTACGATTCCGGGAAAATCATGGTCAAAATATGAAGAAGAAGAGCGTGCAGATGCTACATCAGGCGATGTCGAATATTTAAAAAAACATTGACGTTGGATCATAAATACTCAAAATCAACGTTCAAAACCAAGAAAATCATGGTAATTGTTATGGGTAAACCTAGTTTGGATAAGTGCAAACCAAGTTTTAAAATAAAAACTCTTAAATTATTTTTTTAGTATTTTCTCTTACAAATTTTAGGGGCAAACCAATCCCCCCCCCCCCATTACGCACCGCGCGGTCTTCCCTGTTTCGACGACGCGAGAAACCCTAATCCCGCGTCGCTTCGCCTGACCGCCTCCCAATCTGAGCAATCTTCAGCGCCGGCGACCTCCAGTCGACGGGTGCAAGTCATCTCTGAAGCTTCTTCCACCTCCGTCATCTCTGAAGTTTCTTCCATGTTGCGAGGAAGGCCGCAACATCTTCAAAGTCGCGAAGAAGAAGGCTGCATTATCTTCTGAGGTCGAAAGCTTCAGGTATTAGTCATTTCTGAAGGTTCTTCCCTCTTCGCATCATCTTCTTCAGATTTGTTGCGAAATCATCTGCGTCCCTTTGTTTAGATCTGTATGTGTAGATCTGTATATTAGTTTTCCTGATTTTTGATCCATTTCAGTTAGATCCGTATATGTGTAGATCTAAAACCCTTAAGGCCCGTTCGTTTAGACGGAATTGGAATTGAATATTGATGAATATTGTGGAATTAAATATTGGTGACTAATTCCAATTCTAATGTTCGCCTAATAAACAATATTGTTGAATATTGTGGAATTAATCAATACTTTTGTTCGTTTGTTAAATAAAATTCAATTTAAGAATTAAAAAATATTACGACGAAGCTAATATTTATCACATATATATTATAAACAAATGTATGTCATGGAGACGAATTTTTTGCCCGGGGGCGATTTTTTCGCCCGAGAACGATTTTTTTTCATCCGGGCGCGATTTTTTCCGCCCGGGTGCAATTTTTTCGCCCAACCGCGATTTTTTCGCCCGGGCGCGCCTTTTTTGACCGGGCTCATTTTTCGCTCGGGCAAGATTTTTTTGCCTTGGCGCAAATTTTTTTCCCGGGTGCGATTTTTCCACCCGCCCGGCCGAAAAAAAGCTCGCACAGGCGATAAAAGCGCGTCCCGGCAAAATATCGCTCCCCTGTGAAAAAATCGCGCTCGAAAAAATTGCCCCCAAGCAAAAAAAATCCCGCCGGAAGAAAAAATCTCGCTCGGGCAAAAAAATTGCTCCGGCAAAAAAAATCTTGCTCGGGCGAAAAAATTGCGCTCGAGCGAAAAAATTGTGCGTGGGCAAAAAAATCGCGCTTGAGCGAATAAATCGTGTCGGGGCGAAAAACTCTCCCCTGGGAGAAAAATTCGTACCCAGGCGAAAAATTCACGTCCGGGCGAAAAAATCGCGCCCGAGCGAAAAAAACCGCGTCCGGGCGAAAAAAACGTTCTCGGGGGAACAAATCGCGCCCAGATGAAAAAAATCGCGCCCGGGTGAAAAAAATCGCGTCAGGGCGAAAAAATCTCCCCCGGGAGAAAAATTCCTCCCAGGGCGAAAAAATAGCGCTCGTGCGAAAAAAAATCGCTCTCGGGCGAAAAAATGTCGCCCTGGCGAAAAACTCGCACCCGTGCGAAAAAATTGCACCTAGCCAAAATTTTCGCTGTCGGGCAAAAAAAACTCGCTCTGGCGAAAAAATTGTGCCCGATGACAAACGCGCGCCCGGACAATAAACACGCGTCGGATTATAAAAATGCGTGCACGGCGACAAAAATGCGCGCCCGGGCAAAAAGCGCACGCACGGGCGAAAAATGCGCGCCCAGACGAAAAAATCACGCCTCGGCGAAAAACGCACTCACACTCGAAAAATGCGCTCTCAGCCAAAAATCATGCGCTCAGACGAAAAAAAAGTCTCGGCCGGAATTATCCAATTTTTATATATATTGGAAAGAATTGTGTTTAGTTCAAAATGAATTCCACAGAATTCATTAAAATTTCAATTCCAACGTCAAGCGCGCAAACGAACGACAAAATTGGAATTATACCTTCAATTCCAATTCCATGAGCTCAATTCCGTCCAAACGAACGGACTCTTAGTCTCTTTGTTTTGTAGGTCTAAGTCCAGACTATTAAGGTTTCTTCAGATTTGTTGCAAATCAATCATCAATCTTATGTGATTGTTCAAGAGTATTCAAAGATTTTTGTGTATGATTAAAACATTGAAACTGAACTCATTCTCTAGAGTTAGGGCTTTGGATAGGTTTGATCAGTTGCATATGATTTACCAAAATATTTAATTTTATTTGTAGATTGATTTTTATTCGAAAATATGAAGTTGTTAACAAGCTGGGAATCGTCTGTACCCACTGAAATTGATGTTGGTATTCATTTCATCACATCAATATGTTTTGAATCAAAGGAGGACCTTGTTGCTTGGGCTCAAAAAATAGCAAAGTGATTGAGATTTGTTGTGACAGTGCAAGGTTCCGATAAGCTTACTAGTAGACCTAAGCTTAGAGTTATGTTGGGATGTGACAGAGCAGGTTATTATCGTGAGAAACAATGAGTTTGATGGGTTCTCATCTATTATGTAGAGAAATCAGTGTTGCGATTAAACAAAAACTCCACACCTCCACTAAGATAATGGGGTCATGGGTAAGAAAGTGGGTTTAACCAAGAGAAAGTCAAACCAACTATCTCTGCAACGAACCACGCCCATAACCGCCATCAGAACGCACAATCCTGCGAGCACGACCTCAAGCAACCGCGCGCACCGTCGCGCACGGCCGTACCGCGTGCAACCGCACGCGCATCCGCGCACAACGGTACCACGCACAACCGCGTGAGGCACGCGCGACAGTGTCAAGTGTGTGACGGTGTCGCGCGCCGCCCCGCACTCACTTTTGCGCACGGCGCGCGCGCAACCGCGCGCACTACCGCGCGTGGCACACATGCGAACTACTGCGCGCGACACGCGCGGTACCGCGCACACTACTACGCGCGGCACATGTGCGACATGCGCGGTACCGCGCGCACTGCCGTGCGAGGCGCACTGCCGTGCGAGGCGCACTGCCGTGCGAAGCGCACACGCAACTGTGTGCGGCATACCGCGCGCGGCCACGCGCGGCGATACCGCGCGCGGCCCGCGCGATACTGTGTGCAATAGTGCACGACGTGCGCGGTACCGGTCGAACTCCCTCACCGCGCGGCACGATCGCCGCCTGTTGGAACATGGTTTTCCGCATCCCTTTGATTTGAGAATAACAAATCCTACTTGTATTTGATCTTGTTTGTCATTGTGTTTTTAGCATGCAGGTTTGGACAGATATGACACTAGGTTGCTGAAACAATGGTCTGGCACTAACCACAAGCAGAAGGATTGAAAGTTGTCTAACGCCAGGCGTTATGACTTAACGTTGGGCGCTAGCATTCGACGAAATGAAACCGCTGAAATGGAAACCGCTGAGAACGGAAGCTCCGTTCGACGAAATGGAAACTGTGTTCGACGATCTGGCGTTCGACGAAATTGTGTTCGACGAAAGAAGAAGCCCGTTCGACGAAATGTGTTCGACGAACTTTCTGTTCGACGAAATGACGTGCCAGTTGATTAAAGATGAAACTCAATGCCAGGCGTTAAGCTTAACGCCGGGCACTATCCGTTCGACGAAAATGGAGTTCGACGAAATAAATTGCCGTTCGACGAAATGAGTGGCGTTCGACGAAATAAATTGTCATTCGACGAAGATGTTGTTCGACGAAATGGCGTGCCAGCTGATTAAAGAAAGAAACTCAACGTCAGGCGTTAGTATTAACGATGGGCGCTATCCGGTCGACAAATTTGGCAAGGAGAAAGCATCCGTGATTGTAGGAGGAACTTTAGGATTGATTTGTCCAACGCCCGCGTTAGCCTTAACGCCGGCGTTGATATTGCCGAAAATAAAACTATTCCTAAAGTGCAGAATCTCCTTCCACTTCTGAAGATCCGAGCCATCAATATGTTGCTATACATGGTCAATGTCAGGCGTTAGCACTTAACGCCGACGTTAGCTCAAAGTCTATAAATTGGATGATTTCGATGTTTTCATAAACTGATTGCCAAGAGCCCTATTTAGCACTTCAGAAACTTTGTGAGGGCCGTATTTCCAGACAAACACATCTCTCACTCATATTTCAAAAGGAGGAATCAAAGGAGGCTTGGATCAACATGCTAACTCAACGCGAAGAACGCACGCTTGGACTTCAACGATCTTCAGCGATTATTTGGCGTCTCCTTCAGATTACCTCATAGGGAGTTTTATATTTGTATTTTGTATTTGTCCTTTATTTCATCTTTGTAATCGGTTCGTGAATTCACCGCGTGTTGGCGACTAGGTCTGGGTAGGACTTAGGGAGGAATTCGCCTCGTGTTGGCGACTAGATCTAGGGAGTAGATCTAGGGGGTGCTAGAGGCCTTTCTGGTGATAGAATGGCTAGAGTGGCTTGAGGCCGTATCTGGGGAGAGATCGGCTAAAGTCAACCGGTTCATGGGAATACGAGTCGGTATAGAAAACGAAAAGGGTTTTCATATTATTCTCTTCGATTTCTAGCGTCATTGAAATCAGATTTTGTAATCAATTTTATAAATGATAATCATGTCTTTTCTTGTTTAATAAAATTGGTTTCATTTCTAATTTCATTATCTCTTTACTTTTGATTTAACTTACTTCGACCAAAATATCAAAAGTTTTCTATTAAAGTTTAAAGTTTTTAAAACCCTTATTCACCCCCCCCCCCCCTCTAAGGGCGCCTACAGATCCAACACTGCCCCCTTTGTGTCATCCTCGCAAAGCTCCAATCATGCTTTTACAGCGCTCCCGCTCAATCTTCGACGTGCAGTTAGCGCCGCTAAGTTCGTAACGTGCCTTCGACCCGTGCTCACTTGAACATTGCAAAGTTTATAGTGCGCGCACATGCTAACTCCACTTTCATTCTTGAGATTGCAGGATTCGCACTTTGCTATCAGAATCGTCAATGAAACTGCCGAAGTGCCCGAACTGACCAGAGAGTGAAATCATTATATTCAGAAAGTGACGATCCGTGTGCTCTCGATCAACGGTCAAGTTGGCCCGTCTGGTGGTTATGGTGGTTACAATGACGAAATTACCAGTCCGCCCCGACCAGATCTATAAAAGGGACCCTGAACCCTCATTTGAGGGGATTTGGCATTCGGCATCCGAGAGAGCTTTCTGAAGAATTCCTTCAGAGATCTCCTTCGCTCTGAACTCATCTTCTACCAAAAATCTCGCATAGGGACTCAGTCTCGTGTGAACTCATGCATGTAGTCGTCCACCGAACGATCGCCTTGAGTTAACCGCAGAAACTGATTTTGCAACGCACGATGCTGGGCAGAGGGAATAAACCTTTGGAGAAACAGACCTGTGAACTCTGCAATCGAGACCTCGGTAATAACTCTACCGGCCAACTTGTGCGCTTCCAGTTCATCCCACCAAATCCCTGCCTCTCCATTCAGAAGGAAAGTGGATAAGGTGACTTTCATCGCCTTTTCAGTTGTTGTTTCCCTTAGAGTCTTCTTTACTATTGCCAGCCAATCCTCAGCCTCTGTTGGGGACTCGGTCCCAAGGAAGGTTTGAGGGTTGAAGCTTAGAAAGTGCTTCAATTGCTGGTCCCGCGCTCGCCCCATAGATACATGTTCCACTCTCGGTTCCACCCTGGGCTCTACAACAGGTTCCGCACTCGGCTCCACTGTAGTAACATGCACTGGGGCCACCTCTGGAGTAGGAGTAGTAGGTTGTGCAAGCCGCTCAGCTTGGTTATTGATCATTGCGAAGACCGCTTCAGCGACTAATCTAACCATCTCAGCAGAAGGAGTGGTCGTTGGTACCTCAGCGGACGCACTACTTTCGGCAGTGTTATGGGGTTAAGACTGCCCCGCACCACTCCTCGTCACCTATAATGATGCAAAATACAGATTAGGGACCGAAAACATAACAACAAACAAGCAAGGAACCCTCAGGTTCCGCAAACAAACTCATTTTTCATTCCTAAGTGGACATTCTTGTTAGTTTTTAAATAGTTTTAGGTGAACGCACAACACGTGCACTCCACCCCTTAAAAGGAATTCAGCCTCGAATTCACAAAACTACGGATCGATTCCTAAAGTCCGATACCAAATTGTAACACCCTGCCAGTACAAATAATATAATAGTAAGTCCGCCCGGGACCTCACGTCATACTATGCATACTAGTTAGGCATCATAAGGTGATAAACAGAAAAGAACTACAACTACACCAGAGTAAATAAAACGTAAGCGGAAGCATTTAATTAAAACATCTTTTAGAACTGTCTACTATCCCAGGAATGAAACAATAGAGGTATGACCTTAAAGCCTTACATTAAAATAAAGCCTCAAAACTCCAAAACATACATCGGCACGCAGACCGACAATTTAAGGAAAGCAAAAGAGGGGAGGTTGGCCTTCGAGGGCCAACACATCATAAGCTTCAGTAAGCTATTTCCCGCTTGGCTCACCTGCACCTGCAACAACGATCCACCAAAATGTGGAAACAAGTAACCGGTCAGCTAAAGCTGACCAATATAATAACGACCCCACCCCTATAGTCGGGGTGGCGGTACTCCTTCCCTGCAGGCAGACAGTATAGGCATAGATTGTCAAGGTTCGTTCAAGCACCACATGTATAAGCAATCAACACCAATGTTGGCACGCACGGCCACATGTTTCGTGCTCTCAAGGCACTCTAACGGTGTACTCCCCGAGCCACACCTAACAACTCCTTAAACAAAGAGTTCGCATGAGCTTTGGGGGTCAAGACTACCTTGTCTTACGGACCCTTCCCAACATCTTACGGTGCACCGAGGGGCTACCTCTTCACCGATCTGGTATGGGGGCGGGTTTGGATCAGCTTTGCCCGTGCTCAACTCGTCGACATCAATCGTCCGACGCGGGTACGGCTTCACCTCGGCCCGAGCAATGAAAGGAGGCTTCACACCTCAACAAATAGCTCCCTGGGAGCTATCGCCGGCGCTAGCCCTAGCGCCGGACGGTAGTGAAAGATCATCGAATATGCCCATAACTTCGGGTATTTCCTGGAGGTTAACTCCAGGACTCCCTGCAGTACCCTACAGTACACAGAACCCGAAAATAGCGCATACAAGATCACGGAGTCTTCTCCGGCACAATCCACAATATAGCCATCACCAATCCAGACCAACCTGTCTGGATGGGTTTCACACACAATGCCTATGTACGCACTATGATTCCGGATGCTAAATGCAAGTAACCAAAGGGGATCGAAATGATCAACCCGCTAGAAAAATTCCCTTTCTCCACCAATCGGTGGGGGGTTTTCCATGCAATCATGCCAATAAAAAGGAGGACTTCACTTGTCCAAGTAGACGAGCGTTACCCTTGTCGTTTTCTTTGGCATCACGAGAATCCAAGATTCTAGTCAGATGGAAAGGACCGCATCGGGCTGCTCTCCGTGGATCTATAAACGGCTCGCGATTCGGAACTTCAGAGCTCCGTCAATGGCGGAAGATGCCTTTTTCTTCCTCCTTGGCTTTCCTCTTTCTCAAGCTTGAAGAAAGATACGACTTAGAATAATAATGATAAACCCTCCTCTGGTCAAGGCCAAAGGATTTCCGGAATAAATCCCAACCATCGGATCTAAAACCCTTTGGATTTGACGGCCACGATCTCAAATCACGGATCTGTATCGCAAGCTACCGCCGACGCTAGCACTAGTGCCAGCGCTAGCTCTCGATGGTTGCCTCACTGTCTCGACGGTTGCCTCACGGTCTCGACGGTAATACCTACCGTCGGCGCTAACGCTAGTTCCCAGTAGCAGACTTCTCTGTTAGGGTTTAGGGGTGTTACATAACATCCCTCAAACGACTAGACCCATAGGATGGTTTTGTCATGACTAGGTCATGACAAAACCCTAGGAAGCACAAATGATCATAAGAGCTTAGGCAGGAAGGTGGAAACCATAGTGGTCTGCAGATAGTAATTTCCAGTTACCAAGCCTATGGTTGGATTTTAGGGCCTCACCTTGACCCCTTAACCTCACAATAGCATACCTAACCCCTTTAGAGGGTCCCTTAGAGCACCAAGGACCCATTTGGGTCAACCAAAGTGGTCAAGTTGACCAAAGTCAACCCTAACTCTAATTTAGTCAAAGGGGCCTATTAAGGGTCAGTTGGCCTTCACTTTGCCAAATTGACCTTGCCCCTAACCTCATAATGATATTGGGGACCCAATGGACCAAAAATCCTCATCATGGGGCCACCAATTTGGCAAATTTGAACCAAATCAACTCTAACCCTATTTTGATCAAATCTGTCTATTGAGGGTCAACGGAGATCTGTTTGGGTAGTCAGTGTTTGCAGAGCTGTTTAGAACTGAGATCCGTTTGGAAAAACTCCAATGGCGTTTTATAAATTTTTTTTTAATTATTAAATATTATTACAATAAATTTCAGAAAGTAATAAATTTTTTATATTTATTACATTTTTATTACAATATGTATATTATTACATTTTTATTATATATATAAAATTTTCAGAAAGTATATAAACCATTAAAACGAATAATAAATATTATTACATTTTAGAAAGTAATATTTGATTTCATCCAATTAATTTTTATCAAAACGAATAATAAATATATATATAATTTTTATTAAAATATGTAATATTTGATTTCATCAAAACGAATAATATAATAAATCAAATGTTGCGGAAAGTAAATACATCAAAACGAATAATAATATTATAAAATTTTCAGAAAGTAATAATATTTACATTTTTTACCGCGCCAAACGCTGCAAACGCCTGACGAACTGGAGGTCCCGCCTCCGGTGCAAAGCTGCAAAATTAATGAATGACGGAAAAGCTGGCGGGTGGAAACGAGCGCGGAAAAACAAATGGAATAGTGGAGCGGCGGTTGCGTTTCATCAAAACGCGCGGCTCGAAAATTCAAACCAAATGAGGCCTTAATTAAGAAAAGAACATAAGAAACAAGCTCTCAAATAAACTCTCATCTCTTCATTCTCTCCTTGGTCACACAAATCCTTGCTTGGTTGGTTCTTGATGCCTTCATCCCATGGTGCCATGCTCCTTTTATAGATGAAGTGGGGGAGGGGAAGATGAAGGTGGGTGGCATGTGCATGAGTGTGAAATCATGTGAAAGGGGGGATAGGAAATGTTGAAATAAAGGTTGGTGAAAATATTGTTACATTTAATAATGGTGCATGCATTATAGTGGATGAAATGTATAGAATATAATGAATGGATGGAGAATAGGAAGAGGTTGACCGGCCATAAAATATATTGGAGTTGAAATCCATGTGAATGGAAGGAAATATTAGAGCCATATTGGCGGGCTGCTATGTGAATAAGAATAATAATATGTGGAGGAGAGGAATTAGTGGGTTGCATGGTTTAGATGAAGTGGAACCCGGCTATTTTTGGTAAGGAGATTTGACCGGCTGTATGAATGGAGGGGAATAATGGCCGGCTATGTAAATGAGAGAACATATGGCAAATCATGTGTGAATTGGAGATTTTAAAAGGTGCGGCCAACTATTAATTATCACTCTATGAGATAAAAAACGTGTGAATGGGAGAAATAAGAGGAGGAGTTGGCGGCTACATGGGTTTATAGTTTATTTTTATTTATTTTGACCGGCCAAGAAATGAAGGAGAGAGATTATAAGGTTGCTATATTTAGATATGTAGAGATATGTTATATTTAGTTTGAATAATAATAATTGTAATGATATTAATATAATCATAGTAGTAATAATAATAATAACCATAAGGATAGAAATTATAATATTGGTAATAATAATTGTATTATTGATAATAATAATAATATCATTAATGATCATAATAATAATAATAGTGTTAATGAAAGACATGATAATTATAATAATAATAGTAATACTAATAATTATGATAGTAATAATAATAATGAAAATGATAGTAGTAATATAATAAAAATACAATTTTGCATTCATGAGAATAATGATTATAATTGTATGGAGCGGAGTTTACGTGCATGAATGCATGAGAATTATGCATGGGAGGAAAATAATAATTATAATTAAATATTTCATGCATTGGTGAGAATATGATTTGAATGAATATTTAATTAAATGTGCATGGAATGATAAGTTGATGGGCTTGCATGCATGAATTTAATAATATCCATGTGACAGACTTTGCTTTGCAAGGGTGCGCGCACGCGTGAACTTGGATCAACATTTGCAGTGGGCTTTTATGTAAAAATTCATGAATATTCCCCCGGGCCAGCAAAATAATAATAATAAATAACATTAGCTTAATTTTACGAGAAAAACAAATTATCATTAAAACCATCTTTTAATAGGTGAAATTATATATTTTTTATATATAATTTAATATTTTTGTAATAATAATTAAGCTAAATTATGCTTTATCATTGCCTCACTGTCTCGACGGTAAGACCTACCGCCGGCGCTAACGCTAGTTCCCAGTAGCAGACTTCTCTGTTAGGGTTTAGGGGTGTTACATAACATCCCTCAAACGACTAGACCCATAGGATGGTTTTGTCATGACTAGGTCATGACAAAACCCTAGGAAGCACAAATGATCATAAGAGCTTAGGCAGGAAGGTGGAAACCACAGTGGTCTGCAGATAGTACTTTCCAGTTACCAAGCCTATGGTTGGATTTTAGGGCCTCACCTTGACCCCTTAACCTCACCATAGCATACCTAACCCCTTTAGAGGGTCCCTTAGAGCACCAAGGACCCATTTGGGTCAACCAAAGTGGTCAAGTTTACCAAAGTCAACCCCAACTCTAATTTAGTCAAAGGGGCCTATTAAGAGTCAATTGGCCTTCACTTTGCCAAATTGACCTTGCCCCTAACCTCATAATGATATTGGGGACCCAATGGACCAAAAATCCCCATCATGGGGCCACCAATTTGGCCAATTTGAACCAAGTCAACTCTAACCCTATTTTGATCAAAGTGGTCTATTGAGGGTCAATTGGACTCCACTTTGCCAAATTGACCATACCTAGACATTCATAACTCTTAAGAGAGGCCAATGGGTCACTAGACACCCATTGGGATCAATCCAAATGGTCAAATGGACCAAAGTCAACTACACCCTAAATTTAGGTCAAAATGATCTATTTGACCTAATCAAGCCCAACCCACTTGGGCTAGTCCCAATTGAGTTGGTCCACTATCTAATGGGGTTGGGAGTTACTGAAATTGCCATTAAATTTCAAAGAATTTGACCAGGAGAGAGAAATTTCCATTTCCCCCCAAAATGGAGGAGAGAGAAAGAGGTGGAGTAATGGCATTCGTGGCCAAGGGAGGCCAAAGGCCCTCCCAATTGATGGGGATTCATCTCCCCTGACTGTTACAAGAAGGTTAGGAGTTTTTCTAGGTCATATGGTGGCTGGATTTGATGAGATTTCAGTTGGCTGAATTCACCTCTAATGGCCATTAATGACAATTGATGCTCTAGACTCTTCCCCTCCCCAAATTGGCCCTTTAAAATCCTTCAGTGGGCAGTGAGGAGGAGTTTCCCCCATTTACTTGAAGAAATCGGGCAAGTTGGTTCAAAGGTTGCAATGGCTCCAAAGAACTCAAGCTCGGCCTTGGCGACAAGGAGAACAGCTAGACTTCATGCCTCCCAAAAGGTCCTCCCCTCCTCCTCTCTCTCTGTGGATAGTTCTACCTCTAATGGGTGCAAGATTCGAGGCCAAAAGGCCCCCAATCGGGTAGGCCGAAATCTCAGTTTTGAAGCTTTGAATTCCTATCACAAAGCCCTGTTCCGGCCACCCCCGGCCGGCCAACCATCCCTAATGGTCGGCCACCACCTCAACGAAGGTGGTGGTGGCATTGGCCGGCCGGGGCGACGCTCAGGTGGCCGGGAAAATAGGGTTGAAGTTCACCCAGCCGCGGGCAATCTCAGTCGTAGGCTGGAGGTTGAAGATGAGCGGGAGCCGCTCATCTTGCGCCAAGATATGTGCAAGATCATATAATATAAATTATTATGTAAATGCAGATTTTGTCACACATTATGCTGCAGATAGAAATAATTATTAAAAATACTTAGGGACCTCTACTGGAAAAATGTTCAACATCAAACTTGTATCCCCTGAAGTCTACTTTATTTTAAAATTGATTTCACATCATTTGGGTCAGTGGTCTGACCACATCACTCAAAATGATGTTGTTGGATCGGTAGGCGCCCTTAGAGGGGGGGGGGGGTGAATAAGGGTTTTAAAATTTTTTCTTATATTTTGAATATCTTGAAATACTAAGAGATCAAAATAGTGATTTTGAATAAAGATCTAAGTTGTTATATAATGATAGAGAGTATAATAAACAATTTAGTGAAATGAAAATCAAATCAATTTTATTACACAAAAAGAGACATGATTACTATTGATAAAATTGATTACGAAAGTAGATTTTTATAATGCTAGAAATCGAAGGCGAAAAGTAAAATCTCTTTTGTTTTCTATCCCGACTCGTATCCCCATGAACCGGTGGCATTAGCTTATCCTTCCCCGGATACGGCCTCAAGCCGCTCTAGCCAATCCTTCCCCGGATATGGCCTCGAGCACCCCTAGACCTAACCTAGATCTAGTCGCCAACACGAGGCAAATTTCAGCCCTAAGTCCTACCCAGACCTAGTCGCCAACACGAGGCGAATTCACTAAACGATTATAAGAAAAGATGTGAAATAAATAACAACAATATAAAACTCCCTATATGGATCTCTTGGAGAAGTAGACGAAGACCCGCAGAGTATGATCATAGTCGATGCGGTCTTTCGTCACGGTGATGAAGCGTGTTGTAATCTTCTCCAATGATCTCCTTAAGATTTCATGGATTTGTGGGTGTTGAAAATGTTGAAGTGGAAGTTTTGGGAGTTGGCGGTCTGGGAGGGTGATCGCGTAGTCTGGTGAGACCACATGTAACATCCCCAATCCTTCTAGACCCATTGGAAATGTTAGGGCATAGGGGTGAGGTGAGTGGCCACAAGGACCTTAGGCTAGGGTAGAAATTGCTAAATGCACACCAAAGCTCAAAAAACTAACCGAACCTTAAGCCCCTCGACTAGGTCAATTGACCCTCAATTGTCCAAGTTGACCTCACTTATGATGCCCTAACCACCAAGGGAGACCTATAGGATGATAATTGCACTTGGGTGGGACCCAATTGCATGAAATTGATCAAAGTCAACTTTAGCTTAATTTAGGTCAAAATCACACCTTAAGGCTAAATTAGCCCAATTGGGACCCCACTATGGACTAACCAATGTTGGGTGAGGTTAAGGGACCCATGACCCCCAAGTGGGGTCAACCCCCTCACCTTGGTTGACCAAAGTCAACCATGGTCAACATAGCCCATTAAAGGGAATATTGGGCCCAAATTGAATGGGACCCAACCCCCATCCTCTAGCCAATCATTCACGGACCTAAGGCATGAACACCAGCCCTAGACTAAACCTAACACTAAGCTTGATTAATCAAATGAAGGGGGGGGGGACCAAAAGTTGATCAAAAAGCTTAAAGCATAAAGCAAAAGCTAAAAGCAATCACCCCCTCCTCCACACTCCACCTCCAATCAGTTTGGGGCACCCCACCCTTGATTACTAAGAAGCTGAAGGGGACCAGAGGGCCAGCAGGGGCAGGAGTGCAGGAAGTGGCATCAAGGAAGCTTAACCGAGGAGCTTGATTTCAAAACCCCCTATAGAGGGCTCCCCCTCCCAATTCAACCTCACCATTAGCTTCAGGAGGTAGAGAGCAGTCGAGAACGACACCTGGATCAAAGCTTTTGCTGGAGAATCGAGATCGGGAGCGGGATCGCCGGAGCAAGGGAAATCCATGGCCAACCGTCGCCGGAGCCGCCGACACGCACCCATGGTGGTTCGTTTCTCCTCCCCTCCCCCATGCTAGCTTCTCATCACAAAATGCTGAAGGATCGGGCTCAATTGAGCCCGGATCCACCTCTGAAATCCATGGATTTCGGCTCAAAATGAGACACCCAGGATCGCCGGAAAACGCCCCCTCCGGCCGCCATATCGCCGGGAGTTGTAGCCCCGACCACCACGAAGGTGGTGGCGGTGGTGGCCGGCCGTGGTGTCCACCAGGTGGCCGGTAAATGGGGGAGTAACTCGGCCCAGCAAGGGAGAATCCCAGCCGTTGGCTGGAGGAGGAAGATGACGCGCTGCCGCCAGATTTGCGTCAAGATGCGTGCTGAACACTATTCTTTTAATTTAATTAATTCAATACACTTGATTTTCTGTCCTTAATGATCAGTCCACTTCTACAATTAATTAAGGCTTCCTAATGGCTGAACTAGAAAACGTGCCCAACATGAAAGTTGTAGGCCTTGGTCTTAACTTTCATTTGGCCTTGAGTTTGGGTCATTTGGTGACCCACAGCTCCCTAGGGAGCTGTTTTACTAGGACTGGTCCTACACTAGGTCAGTCCACTAAATTAATTACCTAGGTCAAACCCTTCAAGCTTTGGAGCTGTGCTTTTAACCATGGGTTGGTATACCCTAGGGGCACCCCCTGCCAAAGGGACAACCTTTGGTGGACACTTTTACCTAGGGTTTTTATGGTAGTTAGAATATTTAAATTAAGTTGATTTTTGGAGCATATGATGTCCAAATGGAACCAAACTTTGGTGGCATGCTCTTTGGTACATGAGTAGTGCCTACCTAAAATTTCACTCCATTTGGAGTTGATTTGATATGGAAAATGGGAAACCCTAATGAGGGCCTTTAAGGGTCATATTAGGGTTTAAGTCATTTTGAGGAGTTGAGTGTGCTAGCCTCCTCCCAACATGATGGCTATGTAGGTATGGATATACAAAGGCATTTGTCACACCCTAGTGGTCCATTTGGAGCCATTAGGGTGGTATGACCCAAAACCCTAAGGGTAAACCCTAAGGGTAAACCCTTAAGGGTGCAAAGTGAGACTTGTGAAGGGCCTGGGAGCAAATGTTCTTGCCTTGGCTCAGAACTTTGTAGATATGTTTGTAGGAGCATAAAATGACTTAGTTAATTTAATGAGAATTTTTAGAGGTATGTAAGTATTTTTCTTCCTAATAAATGAAATTGCCACCCTTTCCTTATTAAAATGAAATGCATGGTCATAAGACCTTGTATGATGTTGAAACTCTATCAGTGGCTGATTAGGGATGAAAATGAGCTATAGTAATTTTGTTATGATTTATTGAGGTAATATTCCTTGTGTAGGAAATTTTAAGTACTTGCTAGCTTAAGGGGATTTAATTTTGGAAAATGTCAAATCATGGGGCAATGTTGTGATACTTGGAAATCTGTCATTTTATGCTATTATAAGCCCATGATAATTATTTGGAAGTTTGTAGAATTGTATTTCTTGTACCTCATGTAGGAATTGGAATTTACACCACTTGAGTTTTAAATCTTTTTAAAATATCAAATCATAGGGCAATGTTGTGATACTGGGAAATCTGTCATTTTATGTTATTATAAGCCCATGATAATTATTTGGAAGCTTGTAGAATTGTATTTCTTGTACCTCATGTAGGAATTGGGATTTACACCACTTGTAGAATTGTATTTATTTGGAAGCTTGCAGAGGAATTTGGATCCCCATCTGGACACTTGGTAATTTTTGTAGAATTTTCAGATGTGAAATACTATTTTTCCTAATTATAGTGGCAATTTGGTAATTATACAACAATGATGATTTCGTAGGCCAAATCACACCCTAGGGTCATGGGACTCAGTGAACCAACTTGATATGGGATATTACCTTACTGATAATTTTCATGTAGCATGAGGAATCATTTTGAGGGTAGTTCATGTGTAATATGACTTAAGGCCTTAGCTACTTTAAATTATATTAAATACCAATTTAATATGGAAAATTATGAAAATTGGAACATACCTTATTAAGGTCAGTGGGAGCCTAGGATAATTATTTTAGACTTTGGTGATGAGTTTTTAGAAGGATTCCCTTATGGGGTTGATGGATAGTTCAACTTTGTGGTCTGCGTTTAGTAAAAACAGAATTTTGAGTTTTAGACAATTCAGACCCCTAAGTAGTGTTTAGGAGTTATATCCAATCAGTAAATGAGTTATAGTACACCATGATTCAAGGAGGGTCAATCCTAGGGTTGGTTGTTAGGTTGTGCTAGAGTTAATGTAGGAGGAATAGAGGTACGTCCAACCCAATTGGGTCAGACGGGTGTTGAGCTAAGTCATTCTAAGTATATGAAATGATGGGGTGAACCAAACGTTAAAAACCAACTAAAGTAATTGTCTTGAGGAGGATAGTAGGGTTGAGTCCATTGATCTGTAGTACCGTTAGGGGGCCCTTACGGAGTACACCGCGGGAAGTCCAAAATTCACCCTAAATATATCACTAACTAAATTATAGGCAAGAGTAGCCTAATTAGATCAGCAACTAGTATGGATCTCCTTAGGGAAGGAGATGGGTTGGTTCAACTTGTGTGTTAGTCCCTGAGCCGGAAGCTCGGGTGGGCATGTTAACATTTTGTTTCTTATGCAAATAGTGGCGAGTCTTCGGTACTAGGCCAGTCGTGTCACCGACGGTAGTACGTTGACTCAGGTGAGGGTGAGGTTTAGAGGGCCGGTAAGTTTGAGTACCGCGGTCTGGAGGACAATCCCTAATAATCCACCCCGACCTTAAAGTCTGGTGGATTCCAGCAAGAGTACGCAGGAGCTCCACTGTTGTGTTCTTAGCGTTGAGGCGTACATGAGGTCTAGGCTTGGTAGTGACCATACCCGCCTAGGATGTGGAGTGCCCGATCCACTGCCACCGTGAGCCACGACGGTCAGTACCCGAAAGGTTGGCTTCCTTTCAAACAAATTGGGAACTATAAAGGTCTGTGCGCATAGAGTCGTGTGGGTGAGTTGCATTGCATAGCTGCATAATACACATCATAAACATAGCATAACATAACGCACATATGCATATCCCATCATATAAATTAGTATGGGCTCTTTTATATGATGGGTTACCTGGACATCTTAACGTATATGTCGTATGGGCGTTCATGTAAGTTAAGGTACGAATCTGTGATGGTAGTTTAGTTTTACTTACTGCACCGCCTTTACTTACTTATTGTTCACTATATTGCCTCTACTTGTTTACTATTTACCGCACTTACTTACATGCTCTTTACCTTTACCTTGTTACTGTAGCTCTACTGATTACATTTATGTACTGCTAGTTAGTGCCACGTCACTCTTCTTGTTTACCCCTTGTATGTCCTCCGCTTCTTCCTCTCACTCGGTGCCTAGGAGTCGTGGGGGAGGCGAGGACAAAACGGCTTAGTCTTTATGACTAACGGTCGGTGTGACCGCAGGAGTCCGAGGAGACGGAGTTGTCCCGCGCGCAGCAGGACGAGATGGCAGGACCTGCAGCGGATGCAGCGTACTACCACGACGCCACAGGATGATGACTAGATAGTTAGACTTCCGCTTTTTGAGAGTTTTGTTGTAGTTTCCGCATGTTGTAGAGAGAGAGAGAGTACATTACTTTGGATATGTATCGGGCTTAAGCCCTTTTTGCTTGTACTTCTCTTATGGACTTTCCATTTTCATTATATGTATATATGATGCTGTGATATTGTGGACATGCCTTTATTCTACACTTACTTTTTATGGCATATTTTACTTATGATCGTATAGCCGGCAGAGTTGGTGTTGAGCGGTGTTAGCCAACCAGAGTGTTGGTGACACCGCAAGACAGCGATTCTGGGCGAAGATCCACCTCAACCATACGATACGGGAGAGGTTCGAGTTTTCAAGTACCCGAGCGGGTTTTGGAAAAAGAGATCTTACACCGCACGTCTGGTTCTGCGGTCTGATTTGTCTTAGTCTAGCCGCCGTCTCCTAGCGTGATCGCCGTTCTGTGTCCAAGGTGCTGGGGTAAGGCCGCGCGGTCTGGTTTGTGACCGCGTGGCGGGCTGTCTACCTCGGGGCTGTGCCGGTCTGGTGTGACCGCATAGGTTGTTTCAGGTTTCCAGAAGCCGGTCTTATGGTTATCCAGGTTCCTGGTTGGTTTTTGCTGGCTAAGGCATCTTAGTCAAGCGGTCTCTGTTCGCGGTCTCAGGAGGAGGCTGGCAGGCGAACAAGTTGTGTTCGCGGTCTCGTTGGCGAACATTGGTGGTGGGCGGCTTCATTGTGGGAGTGGCGATCTCCCGCGGTCTGTTGTTGAAGCTGGCGATCTCACCTAAGCAGAATGATCTGTTGCTGATCGCGCGGGTTGACCGGTTCTGGTCGCGCGATCTGGAGGGTGGTGATCCTATCTCATAAGGTGGTGACTAGATCAGGTCTCACGCCTATAAATAGGAGCCACTGTAGCAGCATTAATATCGCACCAAGTGTAAGCTGAGCTCGCGTCTAATTCCCGCGGTCTTAATTCTTGTGACCGGTCAGTCTTGCTGATTGAATTTTTTCTTGTGCAGCTTCTGCGGATTGTGCGGGCAGCAGCGATCACCTCTTCTTCTGAAAGTGTTCGGGCGGTCTCGCGGCTTGCAGTGTGGGTTACTGGAGTTTGGGAGAATCAGTGGAGTTCGGAAGGAGGTTGCAGAAACTCAGCGGTCAGGAGTGTTGATCGGTGACCGGCAGAGTTTGCGGTCAGGCAGCTATCAGAGATCGGCAAGCAGACCGTGTGGTCTGCGGCCTCAGTTATCTTTCTCTTCAGTGTTGTATTTTTTCCCTTTGGTTTGTGTACTGGCGAAATCATGTCTCGCCATGTATATCTCTCACTGTAATGAAGATTGTTGTAATCAATAAAGACTCTATTTCCTTTATGTGCTTCTGGTTGTTTGGCTTGTGAACTCTAAGTTGTATGATTCCTGCTCACTCCATAAAGATTCGGAAAATTTAACATGGTGTCATAGCGAGGTTGGAGTGGATAGAGCAGTGGACAACTTAGTGTAATCATCGCCTTTGTGAAGAAGGAACCATTGGTAGAGCCATGGAAGCGAGGGGTCTTGGAATTGAGATGCTAAACTCGACCAACTTTAAGAAGTGGAGGTCTTGTATGCAGAGTTATCTTCTGGGTGAGGACCTCTGGGAGGTGGTTGGAGGAGAGAGCACGGAGGAAGTTTTTCTGGTTGGAGATAACCATCATGAGGTGAGGAACTGGAGGCGGATCAATGCCAAAGCTGAGTTCGCCCTGAAAAGGGCAATATCACCTGATCTGTTTGATCACATCTTGGGGTGTGCATCAACTGCAGAGATCTGGAGAGCCCTGGATGGGCTGTTTAACAAAAAGAATGTGGCAAGACTTCAATTCCTAGAGAATGAGCTGGCCAGATCGGCTCAAGGTGATCTTTCTATCTCTACGTTCTTCTTGAAGATGAAGAACTTGTGCGCCGAGATTTCAGCGCTGGATCCTGATGAGCCAATTTCTGATGCTAAGCTGAAGAGGCACATCATCCGTGGCTTGCGGAAGGAAAATGTTGCATTTGTGATGTCGGTGCAGGGCTGGGCAAATCAGCCGTCTCTGCTGGAGCTGGAAAATCTGCTTTCTTCGCAGGAGAGTCTGGCAAGGCAGATGGCGGGGGTGTTAGTGTCTGGGGGAGATGGCGAAGTTCTCTTCACAGGGAAGAAGAAGAAGTGGGATTAGAAGAAGACCGTTGGAGGAGGCAATGAGCCTTCAACTTCTGGACAACAGGAGAGGGGCTATGCTCCAAAGGCTGAAGGGAAGAAGAAGAGAGAAGGTCCCAAGTGCTTCAGGTGCGGGAAGCTTGGCCACATAAGGAAGGATTGGCGAGTAAATCTTCAGCCAGGCATGCTGCTGCAGGAAAGGAGGAAGCTGAAGCTAGGCAGATTGATGGAGGATGGGGAGGAGCCTTCTCGGCTTCTATTGGAGCTGCGGCTCCTATCAACTATCAGGAGGACTGGATCGTGGACTCGGGGTGTGGTCATCACCTCACCGGGGACGAGTTGAAGCTTACTTCTGCGCAGCCCTACTCAGGTAATGATGCTATTATTACTGCTAATAATACCGTGCATGTTGTAGAGAAGGTGGGGGTTGTTTCCTTGGGCAGTGATAGGGGGCCACTAACTTTTAAGAGTGTCTATCATGTGCCCGGAATGAGGAAAAACCTCTTCTCCGTGACCAACGTTGTAGACGCTGGGTATCACGTTCTGTTTGGCCCAACAGAAGTGAGGTTTCTTCGGAATGTGGAGGCACTGAAGGCTGAGGTCGTTCATGTCGAGAGGAGGACAAAAGACTTGTTCGTTTTATCGACAAGTTCTTATGTCGACAAGATGAGGACGAATGATAGTGCTGTCATATGAAACGAGAGGTTGAGGCACGTAGGAATGGATAAGCTGAAAGCTATGGCGGTGAAAGGTCTGGTGATGGGCCTGCCAAGTCTATCTTCCTACGGAGACGGTTATGTGTGTGCAGGATGTCAGTTCGGCAAGTCTCATCGGCTTCCGTTTGATAAGTCGCAGACAAGGAGTTGTTTGCTGTTGGAGTGCATCCACGGTGACTTGATGGGACCGACTTCTACCCCAAGCCTCGGAGGCAGCAGATATATGCTGGTGTTGATCGATGATTACACCAGATATGTCTGGGTATATTTCTTGAAGGAGAAGGCGGAGGCGTTTGCCAAGTTTGTGGAGTTCAAGGAGCTCGTGGAGGGTCTATTGAAACCAGTAACCCGGTTTCGACGTTCGCAAGGGGGATGCAGCTGACCCTTACTTGACCTGAGTGAGACCCTTGACCAGTCGCTAAGAACTGAAGAACCTTACCCTTGAAGAACACCTAAGTCCACAAACGGACCCCTTAAGCTGCAGCGTGGAGGTCCCACCACATACCCGGAAGATCTTAGAGCGCTTCCCCTCCCAAGCCAATGCTGAGCCTGGGCACCTTGGAGGGCACTAAGAACCACCTCACCGTCAACCTTCGATGACAAGGGGAGGGGGGGTGCTTGCTCAGAAGACCACGCGAGGGAGGGGGTAGGAACCAACCCTTCTCAAGGTGCCCATGGGGGTCTATTTATAGACTTTCCCAAAAACGGACTGCGAATAGCAAAAATCGGAATGCAGATAGCCAAATTCCTCCGAAAGATAGGGGTCGGGCGAGTGCCCACTCGCCCATGGCCGGGCGAGCGCTCCACTCGCCCAAGGCCGGGCGAGCGGTCCACTCGCCCAAGGCCGGGCGAGCGCTCCACTCGCCCAAGGCCGGGCGAGCGCTGCACTCGCCCAAGGCCGGGCGAGTGCTCCACTTGCCCAAAGAGCCCGGCGAGTGGGGGATCCCCCCCACTCGTCCGAGGGAGCGGAGGCTATATCTGCTCGCCTCACCGCCCTTCCTTCCATCTCCTCTGGACCCGCTTTCACCTTAGCTAGTTCCGGTCGCTCGTGAACGGCCATTCTCCTTATCTGCCTCGATTCCGCTGGGTCTGGGTCAACCAAACCAGCTCGGCAAATATGAGGGTTGTACACAATCCCCGCTCTTTTCGAGCTTACCTTAAGCTCGGAAAGAATGTCCAACCCACCTATTTGACGAGTAGGTGGGACCTGAGGGGGATCCGCGAAGGGACCTGCCAACGGGACCGTCCTTCTGCTGAACCTGACTTGAGGCGGAAGGCGAACCTCTCTCCACTAGACACCCCTCCTGTGAGCCGAGCTCAACAGGAGGTGGAGAAAGCCCAACACCTTTAGGTCGAATTGATCTTAACCTTGGGTGGAGAAAAACTCAACAACTCTAGTCGAGCTGAACTCGAAACGAGGTGGGAGGAGGGAACTCCATACCTACCAGGGAGCCGAGCTTACCTGGTGGGGGAGGGATTCAACACCTAACAGGGAGCCGAGCTCACCTGGAGGTGGAGGGACTCAACACCTAACAGGGAGTCGAGCTCACTTGGAGGTGGAGGAACTCAACACCTAACAGGGAGCCGAGCTCACCTGGAGGTGGAGGAACTCAACACCTAACAGGGAGCCGAGCTCACCTGGAGGTGGAGGAACTCAACACCTAACAGGGAGCCGAGCTCACCTGGAGGTGGAGGAACTCAACACCTAACAGGGAGCTGAGCTCACTTGGAGGTGGAGGAACTCAGCACCTAACAGGGAGCCGAGCTCACCTGGAGGTGGAGGAACTCAACACCTAACAAGGAGTCGAGCTCACCTGGAGGTGGCGGAACTCAACACCTAACATGGAGCCGAGCTCACCTGGAGGTGGGGGAACTCAACACCTGACAGGGAGCCGAGCTCACCTGGAGGTGGAGGAACTCAACACCTCACATGGAGCCGAGCTCACCTGGAGGTGGAGGAACTCAGCACCTAACAGGGAGCCGAGCTAACCTGGAGGTGGAGGAACTCAACACCTAACAGGGAGCCGAGCTCACCTGGAGGTGGCGGAACTCAACACCTAACAGGGAGCCGAGCTCACCTGGAGGTGGAGGAACTCAACACCTGACAGGGAGCCGAGCTCACCTGGAGGTGGAGGAACTCAACACCTCATAGGGAGCTGAGCTCACCTGAAGGTGGAGGAACTCAACACCTAACAGGGAGCCGAGCTCACCTGGAGGTGGAGGAAACTCCACACCTAACAGGGAGCCGAGCTCACCTGGAGGTGGAGGAAACTCCACACCTAACAGGGAGCGAGCTCACCTGGAGGTGGAGGAACTCAACACCTAACAGGGAGCCGAGCTCACCTGGAGGTGGAGGAACTCAACACCTAACAGGGAGCCGAGCTCACCTGGAGGTGGAGGAACTCAACACCTAACAGGGAGCCGAGCTCACCTGGAGGTGGAGGAACTCAACACCTAACAGGGAGCCGAGCTCACCTGGAGGTGGAGGAAACTCCACACCTAACAGGGAGCCGAGCTCACCTGGAGGTGGAGGAACTCAACACCTAACAGGGAGCCGAGATCACCTGGAGGTGGAGGAAACTCCACACCTAACAGGGAGCCGAGCTCACCTGGAGGTGGAGGAAACTCCACACCTAACAGGGAGCCGAGCTCACCTGGAGGTGGAGGAAACCCCACACCTAACAGGGAGCCGAGCTCACCTGGAGGTGGAGGAACTCAACACCTAACAGGGAGCCGAGCTCACCTGGAGGTAGAGGAACTCAACACCTAACAGGGAGCCGAGCTCACCTGGAGGTGGCGGAACTCAACACCTAACAGGGAGCCGAGCTCACCTGGAGGTGGAGGAACTCAACACCTGACAGGGAGCTGAGCTCACCTGGAGGTGGAGGAACTCAACACCTCACAGGGAGCTTAGCTCACCTGGAGGTGGAGAAACTCAACACCTAACAGGGAGCCGAGCTCACCTGGAGGTGGAGGAAACTCCACACCTAACAGAGAGCCGAGCTCACCTGGAGGTGGAGGAAACTCCACACCTAACAGGGAGCCGAGCTCACCTAGAGGTGGAGGAACTCAACACCTAACAGGGAGCCGAGCTCACCTGGAGGTGGAGGAACTCAACACCTAACAGGGAGCCGAGCTCACCTGGAGGTGGAGGAACTCAACGCCTAACAGGGAGCCGAGCTCACCTGGAGGTGGAGGAAACTACACACCTAACAGGGAGCCGAGCTCACCTGGAGGTGGAGGAACTCAACACCTAACAGGGAGCCGAGCTCACCTGGAGGTGGAGGAAACTCCACACCTAACAGGAAGCCGAGCTCACCTGGAGGTGGAGGAAACTCTACACCTAGCAGGGAGCCGAGCTCACCTGGAGGTGGAGGAAACCCCACACCTAACAGGGAGCCGAGCTCACCTGGAGGTGGAGGAACTCAACACCTAACAGGGAGCCGAGCTCACCTGGAGGTGGAGGAAACTCCACACCTAACAGGGAGCCGAGCTCACCTGAAGGTGGAGGAACTCAACACCTAACAGGGAGCCGAGCTCACCTGGAGGTGGAGGAAACTCCACACCTAACAGGGAGCCGAGCTCACCTGGAGGTGGAGGAAACTCCACACCTAATAGGGAGCCGAGCTCACCTGGAGGTGGAGGAAACTCCACACCTAACAGGGAGCCGAGCTCACCTGGAGGTGGAGGAAACTCAACACCTAACAGGGAGCCGAGCTCACCTGGAGGTGGAGGAAACTCCACACCTAACAGGGAGCCGAGCTCACCTGGAGGTGGAGGAAACTCCACACCTAACAGGGAGCCGAGCTCACCTGGAGGTGGAGGAAACTCCACACCTAACAGGGAGCCGAGCTCACCTGGAGGTGGAGGAAACTCCACACCTAACAGGGAGCCGAGCTCACCTGGAGGTGGACGAAACTCCACACCTACCAGGGAGCCGAGCTCACCTGGAGGGGGAGGGAACTCCACACCTACCAGGGAGCCGAGCTCACCTGGAGGGGGAGGGAACTAACAGTTTCCCAAACTATCCGGGGGTGGAGAACCAGTCCATGCCCAGGTGCTTACCCTCACCGAGGGACGGAAGGATTCAACCATCTTATTGAGGCAACTGAGGTAGAGATCCAATCCACGTCTTATGTGCTTACCTTCACATATAGGTGGAGGAACTCGACCGTCTTATCAAAACAACTGAGGCGGAGATCCAATCCGCGTCTTAGGTGCTTACCTTACCTGGAGACAGGGGAACTCAACGCCCTCCCAATCTAATTGGAGGCGAAAGTACCCACCCGCGTCCTAGGTGCCTTGCTTACCTGGAGACAGTGGAACTCACGCCCTCCCAATCCAATTGGAGGCGGAAGTACCCACCCGCATCTTAGGTGCCTTGCTTACCTGGAGACAGGGGAACTCAACGCCCTCCCAATCCAATTGGAGGCGGAAGTACCCACCCGCGTCCTAGGTGCCCTGCTTACCTGGAGACAGGGGAACTCAACGCCCTCCCAATCCAATTGGAGGCGGAAGTACCCACCCGCATCCTAGGTGCCTTGCTTACTTGGAGACAGGGGAACTCAACACCCTCCCAATCCAATTGGAGGCGGAAGTACCCACCCGCATCCTAGGTGCCTTGCTTACCTGGAGACAGGGGAACTCAACGCCCTCCCAATCCAATTGGAGGCGGAAGTACCCACCCGCGTCCTAGGTGCCCTGCTTACCTGGAGACAGGGGAACTCAACGCCCTCCCAATCCAATTGGAGGCGGAAGTACCCACCTGCGTACAAGGTGTCTTGCTTACCTGGAGACAGGGGAACTCAACGCCCTCCCAATCCAATTGGAGGCGGAAGTACCCACCTGCGTCCTAGGTGCCTTGCTTACCTGGAGATGGAAGAGCTCATCATCTCCCCAACTCACTTACTCAAATGGCGAGTCGACCCGATGAGTCTCCCATCTGCCGGCATGACTGAGCCCGGGGAATGGTCTCTAGTCGGGGATTTCACCAAATGGGAGCGGAGTACCCATCCACGTCCTAGGTGCTTACCTTCACCTGGAGGCAGAGGAACTCAACACCTTCCCCAAGCCACTTACCATTGGCGTTACCTAAAGTCGTTTCCATTCATCACCGAGGAGCTACCTACTTATTACAACGCGCCCCTCTGGGCCTACTTGGTCACATGCACGTTGACCATCTCCTTCATTACTTCCTTCATCTTCTTTGTCCCCTTGTTCCTTTTCTTTCTCCTAGTCCCTCCTGCTTCCTTTGTCGGCCTGGAGGCGGAGGACTTGTTCCTGAAACCGATCCGCGTAGCTTCCCTGCGTCTCCCCGTGCTTTTGTCACATCAGGAACAGGGACTCCACCCCCTTCCCGGTGAGACGGAGGCATCCTCCCTACCCCCTCACTCGGGGCAGCTGGTCCCAGGAGAACTGTTGAAGAGCGCTTGGGCTTGGAGGCCCAAGCCCTCCTCCGAGGCTGGCCTGGTGTTGGCGATGCCGACCACTCGCCCTGAGGGGGGAGTGCGACCCGCAAGACTTCCTGGATTGCCTTCCTGAACTCCTCGAAGTCACCTTTCTTCATGCACTCGCCGGCAGGGGTGAGTCCCCCAGCTCATCGCTTCCAGCCATGAGACTTGCCCAGAGCTTTCCGAACTAGCTGCTTCCACGCTCACCGCACCATAATGTTGAAACCAGTAACCCGGTTTCGACGTTCGCAAGGGGGATGCAGCTGACCCTTACTTGACATGAGCGAGACCCTTGACCAGTCGCTAAGAATTGAAGAACCTTACCCTTGAAGAACACCTAAGTCCACAAACGGACCCTTTAAGCTGCAGCGTGGAGGTCCCACCACATACCCGGAAGATCTTAGAGCGCTTCCCCTCCCAAGCCAACGCTGAGCCTGGGCACCTTGGAGGGCACTAAGAACCACCTCACCGTCAACCTTCGATGACAAGTGGAGGGGGGGTGCTTGCTCACAAGACCACGCGAGGGAGGTGGTAGGAACCAACCCTTCTCAAGGTGCCCATGGGGGTCTATTTATAGACTTTCCCAAAAACGGACTGCGAATAGCCAAAATCAGACTGCGGATAGCCAAATTCCTCCGAAAGATAGGGGCCGGGCGAGTGCCCACTCGCCCATGGCCGGGCGAGTGCTCCACTCGCCCATGGCCGGGCGAGTGCTCCACTCGCACAAGGCCGGGCGAGTGCTGCACTCGCCCAAGGCCGGGCGAGTGCTACACTCGCCCAAGGTCGGGCGAGTGCTGCACTCGCCCAAGGCCGGCCGAGTGCTCCACTCGCCCAAGGCGGGGCGAGTGCTCCACTCTCCCAAGGCCGGGAGAGTGCTGCACTCGCCCAAGGCCGGGCGAGTGCTGCATTCGCCCAAGGTCGGGCGAGTGATGCACTCGCCCAAGGCTGGGCGAGTGCTCCACTCGCCCAAAGAGCCCGGCGAGTGGGGGATCCCCCCCACTCGTCCGAGGGAAGCAGAGGCTATATCTGCTCGCCTCACCGCCCTTCCTTCCATCTCCTCTGGACCCGCTTTCACCTTAGCTAGTTCCGGTCGCTCGTGAACGACCATTCTCCTTATCTGCCTCGATTCCGCTAGGTCTGGGTCAACCAAACCAGCTCGGCAAATATGAGGGTTGTACAGGGTCGGCTTGGACTGCGGGTTAAGAAGCTGAGGACTGACAACGGAGGGGAGTTCACCTCTGGTGAGTTCTCTATTTTTTGCAGGAAGACGGGCATCCGGAGGGAGCTTACTTGTGCGCATACTCCACAACAAAACGGAGTTGCATAACGGAAGATCTGTCATCTGACGGAGACCTGCAAGTGTTGGCTGCATGTCAAGAGTATCCCAAAGTCCTTCTGGGCGGAGGGAATGTCTTGTGCTGCCTACGTCATCAACAGGATGCCTCTCAGTCCCATCAATATGAAGACCCCGCATGAATTGATGTTCAAGGAAAAGCCAAGCGTGGCGCACCTTCGGGTGTTTGGTTCCACCTGCTATGTGCACGTTCCAGATGCGCTTCGGACGAAGCTAGATGCGAAAGCAAGGAAGCTAGTCTTCGTGGGTTATGATGATCGGAAGAAGGGCTGGAAGTGCATGGACCCCGAGACGCAGAGATTTGTTGTATCTCGCGACGTCGTGTTCGACGAGGTGACATCTTACAAGGGGAGTTCTGGTGTTGTGCTACCAGAAAGCAGGGTGGAGGAGCCAGAGAAAGCTATGAAAAATCTTCAGGTGGAGCTACCTGTGTCACCAGGTGGTCCATCAATATCTAGTTCTGAGACAGAGGCTTCTAGTTCAGGAAGCAGGGGGACCGATGCTCCTAGTACGTCTGGGAGGGGAGCTAGGGAAGAAGCAGCTGAGGATACTGCGAGTCAGGGGAAGGCGTTGCGGAGATCGAAGTGAACTATCATTGCCCCTGATTGCTATACAGGAGGAAACATGGTGAGACTTGTCTCATGCTTCTTTGCTAGTCCCTTGGATGAGAGGGAGCCGTCGAGCTTTGAAAAGGCCAAAGACATGGAACAGTGGGATTCAGCTATGCAGGAAGAGATGAGTGCTCTTGAGAAGAATGAGACTTGGTCTCTGGTGCCCAAGCCCAAGGGCATCACCCCTGTGACATGCAAGTGGGTCTACAAGCTTAAGAAGAAGGCTGACGGCAGTATCGAGCGGTACAAGGCTCGCCTTGTGGCTCGGGGATTCTCGCAGCAATACGGTGAAGACTATGAAGAGACATTCAGTCCGGTGGCAAAAATGACTTCAGTTCGGGTTGTGATTGCCTTGGCGGCGTGTTGGGGTGGAAGATTTGGCAGCTCGACGTAAAGAATGTGTTCTTGTACGTCGAGATTGATAAGGACATCTTCATGGTCCAGCCGCCAGGCTTCGTATCTGAATATTTTTCGGAGTATGTCTGCAAGTTGAAGAAGGCCATGTATGGGTTGAAGCAAGCGTCGAGGGCGTGGTATGGAAAAATTGCAGAGTATCTCTTATTTTGCGGGTTTGGAGCTTCAGACTCAGACTCAAGCTTGTTCGTCAGGAAGAGCGGGGAGCTTCAAGTCATCGTGCTGCTATACGTCGACGATATGATCGTGACGGGGAATTCGAAGGAGGAGGTAGCGCAGCTTCGGGCTGAGTTATCCATCAGGTTCGAGATGAAGGATTTAGGTGAGTTGCACCACTTCCTTGGACTCGAGGTGCAGAGGAAGGAGAGTGGTGTGCTGGTGTCCCAGGCTGGATATGCGGAGCAGATCGTGGAGCGGTTCGGCATGAAGGAAGGGAAGTGCACTTCCACACCTTTGGAGAAGGCCATGAAACTTCGCAAGGATGAGGGAAGGATTTTGGGAGATCCGTTGGTGTTCCGAGCTCTGGTTGGGAGCTTGATCTATCTGACGATCACTAGGCCGGATATTGCATATGCAGTTGGCAGGGTGAGCCGTTATATGGTGGAACCACGGATGCCTCATCTTCTAGCGACCAAGAGTATATTGAAGTATGTCAAGGCGACCTCGGATATGGGTCTCCTTTACAGGAGGGATGCGGGCTTCGAGGTGCATGGGTACATGGACGCTGATTACGGGGGAGATTCGGATGATCGGAAGTCGACGTCTGGATACGTCTTCATGGCGGGCCCCACGGATATATCATGGTGCAGCAAGAAGCAGGATTCCGTGTCGATCTCAACCACGGAAGCGGAATACAAGGCTTCGGCCTTGGCAGCTCAGGAAGCCATTTGGCTTAGGAGGTTGGTTGGAGACGTCCATAAGGAGGTTCGGGGTCCGACTCTGCTCCGCGGCGACAACGAGAGTGCTCTCAAACTGGTTACTAATCCAGTTTGTCACGCGAGGACCAAGCATATCGAGATCGAGCATCATTTCATTCGTGAGAAGGTGCTGGAGGAGTCTCTTTCGGTCGAGCATGTTCGGAGTCAGGACAACATTACTGACATCTTCACAAAGGCGCTGGCAAAGGTGCTGTTCACTCGGCTGCGGGGTCTACTTGGGCTGTTTTCAACTTCTCACTTCAAGGGGGAGTGTTGAAAATGTTGAAGTGGAAGTTTTGGGAGTTGGCGGTCTGGGAGGGTGATCGCGCAGTCTGGTGAGACCGCACGTCTGGCGATCTGCTCTGCGGTCTGACTTGTCTTAGTCTAGCCGCCGTCTCCTGGCGTGACCGCCGTTCTGTGTCCAAGGTGCTGGGGTAAGGCCACACGGTCTGGTCTGTGACCGCGGCGGGCTGTCTACCTCAGGGCTGTGCCGGTCTTGTGTAACCGCACAGGTTGTTTCAGGTTTCCAGAAGCCGGTCTTATGGCTATCCGGGTTCCTGGTTGTTTTTCGCTGGCTAATGCATCTTAGTCGAGCGGTCTCTATTCGCTGTCTCAGGAGGAGGCTGGCAAGCGAACAGGTTGTGTTCGCGGTCTCGTTGGCGAACATTGGTGGTGGGCGGCTTCATTGTGGGAGTGGCGATCTCCCGCGGTCTGTTGTTGAAGCCGACGATCTCACCTAAGCAGAATGATCTGTTGCTGATCGCGCGGGTTGACCGGTTCTGGTCGCGCGATCTGGAGGGTGGTGATCCTATCTCACAGGGTGGTGACTGGATTATGTCTCACGCCTATAAATAGGAGCCACTGTAGCAGCATTAATATCGCACCAAGTGCAAGCTGAGCTCGCGTCTAATTCCCGCGGTCTTAATTCTTGTGACCGGTCGGTCTTGCTGATTGAATTTTTCCTTGTGCAGCTTCTGCGGATTGTGCGGGCAGCAGCGATCACCTCTTCTTCTGAAAGTGTTCGGGCGGTCTCGCGGCTTGCAGTGTGGGTTGCTGGAGTTCGGGAGAATCAGTGGAGTTCGGAAGGAGGTTGCGGAAACTCAGCGGTCAGGAGTGTTGATCGCTGACCGGCAGAGTTTGCGGTCAGGCATCTATCAGAGATCGGCAAGCAGACCATGCGGTCTGCGGCCTCAGTTATCTTTCTCTTTAGTGTTGTATTTTTTTCCTTTGGTTTGTGTACTGGCGAAATCATGTCTCGCCATGTATATCTCTCCCTGTAATGAAGATTGTTGTAATCAATAAAGACTCTATTTCCTTTATGTGCTTCTGGTTGTTTGGCTTGTGAACTCTAAATTGTATGATTCCTGCTCACTCCATAAAGATTCGGAAAATTTAACAGTGGGAGTATCCCTCTGAACCTTCCTCTATATGATGTGGCATGAAGCTCTGGAATTTAGGAGTCTAAGAGGATGAAGAAGACGGATCCAAGGGGTCCTTTTTATAGCCTTGGAGCTTGCGCCTGCACTAACGCTACCGTCGGCGCTATCCCAGATTAGGCAATATTCTCCGCATGAGAATCCTTCATTTTAAGCAAGCTGGTCGCATTCCTCTTGTGCTTTGCGCTACCGCCTGCGCTAGTAGATACCGCCTGTGCTAGCTGCTACCGCATGCGTTAGCTGCAATCGCCTGGCGCTAGCACCTTCTATAACTGCTCCCAAAATTTTCTCAAATTAGAGCTAGCGCCGGCGCTAGCGCTAACGCCGGTGCTAGCCGACATTTTGGAATTTTAGCTTCAAATTTTGGCACAACTTTCTTATGTTATCCTTGAGTCATGTGGACTTGTTTTCCTGCACACTTAAACACACAAGATCAAATATGTACAACCCTCATATTTGTCGAGCTGGTGTGACCCGACGCAGATGAGGTCGCGGTAGATCGATTAGTTGGAGGTAAGTGAAGACTGACCGAATAAAGAGAAAGGCCCGGGAGGAGGCTTCCTAGCTCGGGCGAGTGGACCATTGGTCCACTCGCCCGAGCTAGGGGACGAGTGTACCAATGGTCCACTCGCCCAGGCTGGGGGGCGAGTGGACCCCGAGCTACTGGGCGATCGCCCGGTTGGCTGAGTGGATCGTAAGGTCCAGTCGCCCAATTCAGCTGGTGGACCTCGATCCACTTTTCTAGCCTCCGGCAAGGGGGGAGTGGACGTCTCGACTTCCACTCGCCCCCTCTCCTGTCTCGATCGTTCAGGTTCGTAGTTGAGCTGCGGATAGTAGAATTGTGGCTATCCGCAGCCCAACTTTAGGAAGTCTATAAATAGACCCCCATGGGCACCTTGAGAAGGGAGGTTGGTACCCCCCTCCCTCGCATGAGTGTTGTGAGCAAGCACTACCCCCCCTCCCCCTATCAGTGAAGGTGGACGGTGAGGTGGTCCTTAGTGCCCTCCAAGGTTCCCAGGCCCAGCATTGGCTTGGGAGGGGAAGCTCGCTTTGAACTTCCGGGTATGTGGTGGGACCTCCACGCTGCAGCTTAAGGGGTTTGTTTCTAGACTCAAATGTTCTTTAAGGGAAGGTCTTTCGGTTCTTAGCAACTGGTCAAGGGTTCTAGCTCGGGTCAAGTAAGGGTTAGCTGCATCCCCCTTTCGAACGTCGAAACTGGTTCTCTGGTTTCAACATTCTGGTGCGGTGAGCGTGGAAGCAGCTAGTTCGAAAAGCTCTGGGCAAGTCGATCTCATGGCTGGAAGCGATGAGCTGGGGGACTCACCCCTACCAGCAAGTGCGTGAAGAAAATGGATTTTGAGGAGTTCAGGAAGTCGATCCAAGAGCTCTTGCGGGTTGCACTCCCCCTCATAGCGAGTGCTCGACACCACCCGCACCCGTGTTCGCCTCGCCATCTCCGATGGAGGCGGAGCAAATGCATCGGCAAGGGAAGGAGCTGGCCACAGGGGAAGGCTCTGGTCTTCAAACAAGAGTGCTCTTCAACAGCTCTCCTGGGACCGGCTACCCCAGTAGGGAGGCAGAGAGAACGCTTTCGACTCGCCAGAGAGGATGTGGAAGTCCCTTCTGCGAGCTGATCATCTCAGCTCCCGTTCCAGAGGGGTTCAACGAGCCTGACATGTCTTGCTACGCAGGGAAGGATGACCCTCTCCAGCACCTCCAGTGGTTTCAAGACATGGTCTCGGTTAGGCAGATGACGGACGCCTCCAAGTGCAGGCTCTTTGCCATCACTTTCAAGGGAGAGGCAAAAGACTGGTTCCACCAGCTCCCATCAGATACCATCTACAACTTCAAGGACATGCGTCTGAGTTTCTTGTTGAGGTTCTCCACCTCGAAGAAGGTGAGGAAGGGGCCAGAGTCCATGTTCTTGATTCAACAAAAGCGCGATGAGATACTGGGAAGCTACGCAGACCGGTTTCAGGAATAAGTCCTTCACCTTCAGGCTGACCAAAGAAGCAGGAGGGACCAGGAGAAAGAGAAGGAGTAAGAAGACGAAGAAAGTAGAGGAGGTGATGAAGGAGATTGCCAGGGTGCATGTGGCCAAGTAGGCCCAGGGAGGCGCATTGTAATAAACATGTAACTCCTCGATGATGAATGAAAAAGGTTTCAAGTAACACCTATGGTAAGATCCCCGACTAGAGACCATTCTCCGGGCTCAGTCATGCCGGCATATGGGAGGCTCATCGGGTTGACTCGCTACTTGGAAAAAGAGGTCGGACTCGGGCGAGTTCCTCTCGCCTGGTGTCGCCGGAGAGTGAGGAGTCGCGAGCGCTGAAAGCCGGAGAGGGAGGAGTCGCAAACCCTGGAGATCGACGAGTTCCCGTCGAGCGACAACGCCGGAGGAAGTAAGGCCGGGCAGAGCAGCGACGCCGGAGGGAAGAGACTCAGGCTGGAGCGTCGCCGGAGAGGGAGGAAACCTCACGCGAAGCTTTGCGCGAGAGAGACGGCGGAACAGAAAATCGCAAATCACGATAACCCTAGCGCGACTCTTGCGGCTTCTGGAGTTGGGGAAGAGAACCGAAAAATCGGGAATAAAAAGATGGGTTTATTCCTGCTTATATACCCCAATCCAGGGCCTCAAGATAAGCCCTGAACGATCTGGGCCGTCTATCCTCCCATATAGAGGATTTTGACTAAACGCAGATCTGGATACACCGCTCGTCACACTTGAGCCTAGCAAGTCACCACTTTATACTAATCACCCTAACGGACCCCCACGGGTTGAATCAATTAGATAATCTAACACCCCGATTAGACACCATTCTCCGGGCTCAGACATGTCGGCGGATGGGAGGCTCATCGGGTCGACTCGCTACGGGCAAGACTTCAGAAAGGGTAATTGGTTTGGTAAGATGGTTGAGTTCCTCCGCCTCCAGGTGAGGTAAGCACCTAGGACGTGGACTGGTTCTCGGCCCCCAGTTGTTTTGGTAGGATGGATGAGTTCCTCCGTCCCCAGGTAAGGTAAGCACCTAGGACGTGGACTGGTTCTCCGCACCCAGTTGGTTTGGGAAGATGTTGATTTTTCCTCCACCTCAGGTCGAGTTTAGTTCGACCTAAGGTGTTGAGTTTTCTCCACCTCCAGTTGAGCTCGGCTCACAGGAGGGTTGTTAAGTGGAGAAAGGTTTGCCTTCCACCTCAGGTCGAGCTCGGCTCGACTAGGGGTGTTGATTTTTCCTCCACCTCAGTTCAAGTTTAGTTCGACCTAAGGTATTGAGCTTTCTCCACCTCCAGTTGAGCTCGGCTCACAGGAGGGTTGTTAAGTGGAAAAAGGTTTGCCTTCCACCTCAGGTCGAGTTCGGCTCGACTAGAGGTGTTGAGTTTTTCTTCCACCTCAGGTCGAGTTTTAGTTCGACCTAAGGTGTTGAGCTTTCTCCACCTCTAATTGAGCTCGGCTCACAGGAGGGTTGTTGAGTGGAGAAAGGTGCCTTGCACCTCAGGTCAAGTTTATGCACATTCAAACTGTCTGTAATTTTGCAACCTTGGTTGGTACATATACAAGGGGATTCTCTATAATAATTGAACTTTAAGCCTGTATTTGATCGATTTCGGTCCCCGCCTTCTTAGTTTCAATCCTGTCATAAGTCGAAGTTTTACAATGTTTTTTACTCTGGATTGTATATTTTCAATGGTTCTGACGCGTAGGAGGTATGGCTTACATACCGACCATCACAGTTTCGACATAACATGCTTTCAATATAGATCTGCATGCATGGAAATCAGTACTTATGATACTTTCACATATGCATAAATTTACACTGTTTTTATATGACATTAACGGACTTCTCAGGCCTTCTTTACTTTGAGTCTTTCCAAGAATTAATTGAAAGTGTCATTATACTGTTCAGCCTGCTTAATGCATTCTTATTTTTCTCAGCGATCAGTTGCCTGTGAGTACCAAGTTTGATATGCGCAGTGATCCTGGGGTTGTGAGGAACTATGGACGACTCTTGTTAGAAATGGTTGTCGCTGTGCCAGATGGCATGGTTTGTTTCTTTGTTAGTTACTCCTATATGGACAGCATTGTGTATAGTTGGAATGAGATGAGCATCTTACAGGTAATAATTTAGTATTACCTGAACTAGCTGTGTTTGATATGGATTTGTAAATTTTGGGAATTAGTGGATTTTGGGGGTTTCTTGCTTGCGGTCTGTTATATGAGCCTTTCTTCTGCATTTGCTTCAAAATTTTTTATCTCATCCATTTCCCTGCTTTGAGAATGGAACTTATTTTGCCAGTGCTGCAGCCTCCCCATACATACCCTAAATTAGGAATATTATGCGTGTTTAGATATTGAGTCCAGTTCAGCTCCAATTGTCCAAGTCATTGAAATAGCATACTAAGCTTTTCTTGTTACTTGTGACATCACGGCAACTAGAGACATAATAAGTTTTTGTATTGTCTTTACATTACGCTCCAATAACAAATTAGTGAATAAGAAAATTCTGCACTATTGTTTGCGAATTTATTTACAAAATTATGCTGGATCTTATTCTTATAGCATGAAGATAGACAAACCTGAGATGCTTTATTAGATCAAAGGGATTATATTTTACATCTTTGAACTTAAAAACAATCTCTTCAAGGCAAAGAATTAATTTCTTTTATGAACTTATTTCCAAATAATAACTTATTCATTCTTTAACCCCAACTTGACCCAACCCCCATTCCCATCCACCAACCAATTTTCAAACTGAAAGCAGTCATAAAAGCACACCATCCTATGTCCATTGATGTTTGGTTGTGTGTTCTCCTGGTTACCTTGGAAAGTTAGAATGCGATTTAATAGTCTGTTTTTTCATAATTGTGATCATGCATGCGCATCTGCAAAAAAACTTGAATTAAAATACATTTGTTTTTTATTTGTGTTTGTGCAGTTCTGTGTGCACTGCTTTACAAATACACTCGTATCCCCACCCCTTTACAAATGAACATGTAAGCATATGCAGTGAAAATATTGTTCTCATAAAGAAAGTAGATGAGAAAGCATCGTAATGATTCATGGAGTTATCCAAGAGCAGCCTAAGGTGTCAAAGAACATTGATGGGATAAGATTCAGTCCATAAACTTGGAGTTGAAGGGTCCCTTTGCAAGAACTTACAACCGAATATACTTAATGTTGAAACCGGCAACCGGTCTCCTGAGTTCGGACCCACTGGGGGTTGTAGCCGACGCTTACTTCTCCCTCGCTCAACTATCTGACTGGTGGATGAGAAAATTGGAAAAGACCCAAGGCTGCAGCGAGGAGGTCCCGCCACACACCCGGAAGATCTTAGAGAGCTTCCCCTCCCAAACCAAAGCTCAGCCGAGCACCTTGGAGGGCACTAGCGGCCAACCAAGACTAGCCTAGAGGAGAGAACTCTCAAAAAATCCCCTCTCCTCCAAGGTGCCCTTAAGGGTCTATTTATAGGTTTTTCCAGGCTGGTCTGCAAATAGCATGAATCCGCCTTTTAATTTTACTAACCGCACCCCAGATTGGTCTGCTAATAGCCCAACTCCGCTGTTCTGAAGGGCTATTTGCAGCCTATAAGGGGCAACATGGTCATTTCCTCCTTAAAGCCCTTGGGGGCGAGTGGTCCATGAGGGCACCACTCGCCGAGCTCTCGCGTGACTGGGCGAATGCTTACGCCTATGGGCGAGTGGTTCGCAAGGGTACCACTCGCCGATTTCCTTTTCTCGCCCTATGGTTCACCACCTACTTACCTGGGGGTCCTTCCACCTGCCTCAGCCTGGGCGAATGGTCTGGCTGACCCAGGTCTCGCCGGTGGGCTTGAGGGGCCCACTCAGCGAATACGGGTTGTACACAATCCTCGCTCTTTACGAGTGGTTCCTACGCTCGGAAAGAACAGTCCAACCTGATATTCGGTGAGTGCTTGCTGACTGGACCCATAAGATTCGGTGGGTCCCACCGTCACCCTATATATACTTCTCAGTCTCAGATTTCTCTGGAACGCTCCCATTCCTCGGCTTGGAGATCCTTCTCTCCCTTGACCTTTCACCGATTTCAATGTCTTCCCACAAACCTTCCGCGAGACCCCTCTCGCAAGAAATGATCGAGCGCCTGGCTGCGGCCCAAAGTACAACCGCCCCCAAGGCTGCCAGGTTTGCTCCCTGGCTTACGTCTAAGCGGGACCCGAGCGCCCCCTACGTCTCGCGTCGAGCCAAGGCGATTCGGCTGAATCGTCAGGGAGGCGAGACTGCCTCGGAGTCTCCGGCGAACGCTCCTCCGGACCCCGGAACGCAGGTATGGGAATTCCTCCCTTCTTTCTGTTTAGTTCCTGCCCCCTCATCCTGCAATTATTCCGACCATTCGCAGGGGATCTCGATGATTGAGGATGGCCATGGGGCCATTCCGAACAGTGCTGTGGTGCCACCTCTTGCGGATGCGAGACCTCCTCCAAATCTGGATCTTGCTCCTCCACCCCCTTCGGGCGAGACCACACAGCAATCTGGTAAGTTATGAATTCTTGTCATGCGCGTTGTGCGTTACTGACCATTGTTTTCTCTTTTCTAGCCCTCAACCCTGACCTTCCGCCGCGGGACACCGTTCCTCCGGGTTCCCTTTTTCAACAGAACCCCTCCGTGCCCGCGAATGAACAGAGGATCTCCCCTGAAAGGGAACTCGGTCAGCAAGACCGTGTAGATGACCACGCGAATGCTTCGGTTCCTTCTTCACAGCCCTACCGCCCAGGGAAAGGAAAAGTACTACCTCCCGCCGGATTGTTTAAATCGCACCCCCATTCGTCTCGTCCCCCAGGTCATGGGGACCCCACACTAGGTCAGTGTCCTCACCGCACCACTAGGTCATGGGGACCCCTTAGCGCATTCGCTTTGTTTAACGCGACTGACCTGCCTGTGATCTCGCAGGCTATCGGGAAGCCTCTCCCTTTGGGTCCTACCACGAGGGGGGAGAAGGGATGCTCTCACCTCTCCCCTCTCCCGGGGACCTCTCTGACTTTCTTGGCGATCCCTCAGATCATGCGACCCTGAAGGAGCGACTCACGGAGGTCTTGGGGAAGCTTATCCATATTCAGCGAAACATCGCCGGCCAGGTGGATGATGTGCGAATGGAGGTCATGCGCGAGCTGAAGGACCTTCGGAAGGACTATTCGCGCCTCCTTGCAGTGGTGGAGCGTCTGGGAGGTGAAAGAGGGGACTGTCTCCCGGGAGGCATGCTGCGCGAGCCCGGGACCAGCTTCAACTGGCGTCTCTGGAGATCACCTCCATGCTCGCGTACTATCGCCCGCGAATGCCCCCGGAGGCTGGGCCGCGAGGGCATGGCCGGTGGTATTGGGAGGAGCGCTAGTCTGGTCATCATTCGCCTCTCTTTGCATTTTCTTTTTTCTTATTCAGTTTATGGTGCTGTGGAGGTTGGACTTATTTTATGTCTGTAATAATTTACTCTGTGTTTTGCGAATGCGTTTTCCGCTTATATTTCTCACAACTTGCTTGAGTATGCCGAATGATGTCTTACAGCAGAATGCCTTTCCAACCTTGTTGCGTAGCCGTCGAATGAGTAGCCATAGGGCATTCGTCATCAATGGGCGAGAGGGGCCGGCCCGGATTCCGAGGCGCCGGGAAGGCGCGATGGCTATCCGCACACCCGTTGCCTCGAAAGCCCAAGCGTTTTTTATTTCCTCTATAAATAGGTTGCTCAACTACCGTATTGATTACCTCACCATCCGCTCCCTCTCTCTCCCTGCGCTAGCACTCGCACTTCTCTCTTCTCTGCAATTCCCGTCTTCTTTGGTATTCGCAAGATGGGTGGCGAGACCGAAGGCAGGACCAGGTGCGCCAGTGCATTCGTCAACCACGTCTTTGATTCTTGTGATCTCGCCGAGGAAGCTTACTTAACCGCTGTCGCGGATTATGTCCCGCCGGGGTTCGAAGCGCGAAAGCCCGGGCCGGAGGATCGCTTAAATTCCATCTCGTCGTGTGCTCTCGCGATCCCGCTGGAGCACTTCGAGGTGGGATTTCGCCTCCCCATCTGGCCGGAACTCCGCCAGACTTTCCGATACTACGGCGTCGTGCCCGCCCAGCTCAACCCCAACTCCATCGCTATGCAAGTCGGGTACGCGTGCTACCTGCGAGAGGAGGGGATTGAGTTTTCGCTGCCCGTCTTTCCCAAGCTCTATACCTTCCGCTGCTCACACGGCATCTCCTTATTCTCGGGTCAGAGCCCACTCAAGCACCAGGGTCTCCCGAACAAGAACCACGATTGGGTTCGCCGCTTCATCTTCGTCAGCGGGAGCCTCGGAAACACCCTTCTCGCCCCGGTGCAGGAGGAGGAATCGACCTTCCGGCCCCCGACTCTGGGGGGGGGGGCACGAGGCCAAGCTGCACCAGTACATCCTGGAGCACGGGATGGACCTCGTCTACCTCCGGCGAAATGTCAACTCGCTTCCGCCAATTCCGCAGGGTGAGGGTGAGTTTTCTAAACCTTCTCCATTCGCTTAGCTTTCTTGATTTCATACCATTCGCTGAGCCGTTCGTGTTCAAAAACAGGCGTGCGAGACTTCCCTCTTCACCCGCCGCGCCTCTCTGGGGTTTTCGTGTCTCTAGCGCAAGCCGCCGCGGATGCCTGTCGGGAAGAACCCTCCACCTCCAAGCCCATTAGCCGGAAACGAAAAACCGGGGCGCTTCTTTCCTCCTCTTCTAAGAAGCCGAAATGCCCCCCCTCCGCCAAAGGGAAGGGGGCCTTGGACGAGACCCCAGGGGCGAAAGCTCCGGCCCAGACCCTGGAGGCGGGTGCGTCGGAAGGGGATGTTCTCCATGCGGGATCGTCGTTGCCGCTGCCGCAATTGCCCAGGGACCACCGGAACTTCCCTCAGGGCGAGAAGTATGTGGACCCTTCAGAGGCTCCCCTGGTGAAATGGGACAGGAATTTGAATAGGGTCTCGCTCTCTACCCTCCACCCATCATGGGTAGAGAGCGACCTCGCCAGTGGTGAGGCTTACGCCATTGCGTATGCCCTCTATGGTCGGGAAGATGCCGAAGTCTTCGATGCCGAGAAGACTCAGGTTCTGGTTCTCACCCACGAGACCGCTCGAGCCCTGCTGCGGGCCCTTGAGCTTGCGCATATGTCTTCGCGCCGGAGCATCAATCTGGCGCGGAGTTTGGCGGAGGTTGAGGAGACCAGGGCTATTGTTTCCGCCGAGGTGCGCGACCTCAGGGTGAAACTGGAAGCTGCGGAGGCCCTTCTCGCCAGCCGCCCCGTCCGAGAGGTATATTCCCCCCCCCCCCTCCCCGCGAATGACCGTTGATGATTGCCGCACTTTCTTCTCACCATCTTCGTTTTCTTAGGACACTATGATCGCCGAGATGCTTCGCGCGCGAGTGGGCAACCTTGAGGAAGAAGTCTGGCTGGCTAAGGCCGAGGTCCAGCAGGCGCGAGAAGTCGATGCCTTGGCACTCGCCTCAGGAAGCAGGGGGCACTTTTATCCCCACCATGAGCTAGAGCAGCTGATGCAGGAGAATGCTCAAAGCGCCGTGAAGCACGCGTTGCAGGTGCTGCGGCAGGCTGGGTACCTGAAGGAGGAGGCCGAATGCCTCTCTGCCCGACAGGTCATCCCCGAGCTCTACATTCCGATCCCCTTCCCGGAAGATGAGGACGGCGAGACGCGAGAAGACGCCCTCCTACCGGATTCGAGCGAAAGCGATGGATCTTCTGGCGAGAAGCCTGCCGACCCATGAGATGGGCCCTTTGTTTTTTTTTTTTGCTCTCTTTTTATTCTTCATTTTTTGATGTAATCATGAACTGGGGCGAGTCCTCTTGGCACATATATATTGGTTACAATTTTTGTGCTCTAAATTTTCCTCATTCGCTACTGTATCTCGCTAGGCTCATTAGGATGCTAGGTCGCAGTGTAACTGTCTTGGCCACTCGTCGGGCGCTCGGAGGTGACCTAGGATGCCCTACTCTTTTCGATACTCTGCTATTCGCTCCACTCGCCACCTTTGACCATTCGCCTAGGTCAGTGGTCTCGCTTGGATAGGTTACATGGGAGAGGGGAGAAACTGTCTTACTGGTGCGGAGCCCTCGCGAGTGCTCCCGAGGTCGATCTTTGAGAATCTAGGACCTGCCACCGAGTGAGCCTTCGGACCTGCCAGCTAGATGAAAGCCTGGACAGCGGGTCTGCTCGGGGCCATCTTTCCAACAACATAGAATCTGCCATCGAGTGAGCCTTCGGACCTGCCAGCTAGATGAGAGCCTGGACAGCGGGTCTGCTCGGGGCTATCTTTCCAACAACATAGAACCTGCCATCGAGTGAGCCTTCGGACCTGCCAGCTAGATGAGAGCCTGGACAGCGGGTCTGCTCAGGGCTATATTTCCAACAACATAGAACCTGCCACCGAGTGAGCCTTCGGACCTGCCAGCTAGATGAGAGCCTGGACAGCGGGTCTGCTCGGGGCTATTTTTCCAACAACATAGAACCTGCCACCGAGTGAGCCTTCGGACCTGCCAGCTAGATGAGAGCCTGGACATCGGGTCTACTCAGGGCTATCTTTCCAACAACATAGAACCTGCCACCGAGTGAGCCTTCAGACCTGCCAGCTAGATGAGAGTCTGGACAGCGGGTCTGCTCGGGGCCATCTTTCCAACAACATAGAACCTGCCACCGAGTAAGCCTTCGGACCTGCCAGCTAGATGACATCCTGGTCAGCAGGTCTGCTCGGGGCTATTTTTCCTACAACATAGAACCTGCCACCGAGTGAGCCTTCGGACCTGCCAGCTAGATGAGAGCCTGGTCAGCGGGTCTGCTCGGGGCCATCCTTCCAATCAACATAGAACCTGCCACCGAGTGAGCCTTCGGAACTGCCAGCTAGTATGAGAGCCTGGACAGCGGGTCTGCTCGGGACCATCTTCTGGAACTTTCGAGGTTTCCCCACAAGATGCAGCATTACTTTCACACATACAGGATAAACTGAATATTCTCATTTCAAAAACATTAGCATTACATAGTTTTTAGGGGTAGAAGCGTTTGAGATCGTCACCACTCCATGTGTGACTGAGGGATTGGCCCTCCACATTCTGAAGGCGGTATCCCCCAGACTTTAGTGCCTCTTCCACGACATAGGGACCTTCCCAGTTGGGGTTAAGCTTCCCCACTGCGGCAGACCTTCCCGCCGCGTCGACCTTTTTGAGTACTAGGTCCCCCTTTTCGAATTGCTTGACCCTGATGTGCTTGTCGAAGTATTTGGCCATCCGCCGGTTGACCTCTTCTTGGCGAATGGCTGCTAGATCCCGGGCTTCTTCGATGAGGTCGAGGGAGAGCCGCAACTCCTCTTCGTTCCCAGCTCTCCAATCTTCCTCTCCTTTCGTGGCGGCCTTTACCCGTGGTGTCATGACCTCGAAATCTATGGGGATGACGACCTCACAGCCGTGGGAGAGCTTGAAAGGGGTCTCTCCCGTGGCGGTGTTGGGGGTAGTCCTTAAAGCCCACAGGACCGAGGGGAGCTGCTCCACCCAATTGCCCTTAAGATTTTCCCCCTTCTTTTTGAGCAAGTTCACGATAATCTTGTTTGCCGCCTCCACTTGCCCGTTGTTCCTGGGATGGTGGACGGATGCAAACCTGAGGTCTATCCCCAGCTGGCCACAAAAACTGATGAACTCCTCGCTGGCGAATTGCGGGTCATTATCTGTGACTATGGCTTGCGGAAGCCCATGTCGACAGATGATCTCCCCCCATATGAAGTTGCGGATCACCTGGGAGGTGACCTTGGCCAGCGCCTTGACTTCCAACCACTTCGAGATGTAGTCGATCATGACCAAGAGGAATATCCTCTGCCCACTGGCCTGGGGAAAGGGTCCCACCAGATCCATCCCCCATATGGCGAACGGCCAGGGCGCCGTGATACTCCTTAGCCTCTGAGCAGGCATGAGCTGAAGCGGGGCGAACATCTGACATTTTTGGCATTTCTTAGCGAAGGCCGCCGCATCTCTACTCAAGGTCGGCCAAAAGTACCCCTGCCTCATTATTCTCGCCTCCAACATCCTGCTCCCCGAGTGGCTGCCACACTCGCCGGAGTGAACTTCTTCCAAGATCCTCGGGACTTCATCTTCCGAGATGCATCGGGCCAAGAGGCCCGAGAGGGTCTTCCGATACAGATCCCCTTCATGGAGCACGTAGTAGGCAGACTTGTACCGGAAGCGCCTTTGGTCTGGAACATCCTCCGGGAATTTCCCTGTTGCAAGGAAGGTAACGAAGAGATCCTTCCAAGAGGGTCGCTGCTCTATTTCCATGAGTTCCCCCTCCTCGATCGAAGGATGGAACAGGTCTGTCAGGGTTCCTCCGGCTCGTGGACCGGCCTTGGCCAAGCGATCCGCTGGGATGCTCTCCTCCCGAGGGATGTGCCTGATGGAGAAAGTCTTGAACGCTCCAATGAGGCTTCTCACTTTAGCTAAGTATCTTATGAGTGTAGGTTCCCTTGTCTCGAACTCTCCCTTGATCTGAGAGGCTATTATCATCGAGTCGGTGAGGACCTCTACGTCATGGACTCCCAGTTCCTGAGCCAGACGCAAGCCGGCGATCACTGCCTCATACTCCGCCTGGTTGTTGGTGATTGGGAAATGTATAACGAGTGTCTGCTCGATCTTCATCCCGTGGGGGCTCTCCAGCACCACCCCTCCTCCGAGAGAATTTTTACCCGAGGCCCCGTCAACCAGCAGCTTCCATGGAACATGACGAGGGGCTTGACCCTCCTCCATCTCGGCCACATAATCTGCCATGAAATCTGCCACTACATGTGCCTTCATGGATAGTCGAGGGACGAAGGTGATATTGTACTCACTTAACTCTATTGACCACTTCGCGAGCCTCCCCGAGTGCTCTACTCCTTCGAAGATCTGGCGAAGGGGGTGATCAGTCACCACTTGGATTGAATGGGCCTGGAAGTATGGCCTGAGCTTTCTTGTCGCGATGACCAGAGCGAAGGCTAGCTTCTCTAAAATTGGGTACCTGAGTTCCGCCTCCCTAAAGACCCTACTTACGTAGTAGATGGGCAGCTGCTTCTTGCCTTCTTCCCGGACCAGGACGGATCTTACGGCCTCAGTCCCGACTCCGAGGTACAAGGCTAGGTCCTCCCCCTCCTTGGGGCCCTGGAGCAGCGGAGCCTGGGTGAGCTGCCTCTTCAAGGCCTGGAAGGCCTCCTCGCATTCCTTTGTCCACTCGAATTTCTGGTTCCCTCGTAACGTTTTGAAGAAGGAGGAGCATTTCTCCCCGGCCCGGGAGAGAAACCTGCTCAACCCCGTGAGTTTTCCCGTCAAGCGCTGGACCTCCTTGGCATTCCGAGGCGATCCCAACTCCATGATGGCTTTGACCTTGTCCGGGTTAGGTTCTACCCCCGAAGGGGTGAGAAGGTGTCCCAGGAACTTCCCCTTGCTGGCCCCGAACACATACTTCAGGGGGTACAGGCGCATCTTGTACTTGCGTAGGGTGGCGAAGGTTTCCTCGAGGTCTCGGAGATGAATGCTCACGCTCTTGCTCTTCACCATGAGGTCATCTACGCAAACCTCCAAGTTTCTTCCTCTTTGCTCCTTAAAAACCCGGTCCATCATTTTCTGGTAGGTTGCTCCTGCATTTTTCAGCCCAAAGGGCATCATCTTATAGCAGTAGCACCCCTCCCGGGTGAAAGAGACATCTTTGATATCCGGGGGGTGCATCCTGATCTGGTGATAACCTGAAAAAGCATCCAAAAAACTCATCACAGAAAAACCTACGGCTGAGTCAACTAGCGCGTCAATCCGAGGCAGGGGATAACAATCCTTAGGGCAGGCTTTGTTTAATAAAGAAAAGTCAATACACATACGCCAGCGACCATCGCCCTTTTTTACCATGACGACATTGGAGACCCAGCCTGGATACTGGATCTCCGATACAAAACCTGCTTCAAGGAGCTTGTCCACCTCCTCTCGGATCGATTCTTCGAGCTTGTCGGCGAAGGCCCTCCTTTTCTGTCGGATGGGGCGGGCTCCTGGCTCAAGGTTGAGACGATGGCAAGCCACGTCCGCCTCGATGCCTGGCATGTCTGCCGCGCTCCATGCGAAGATGTCCACGTTCTTCTGGATGCACTCCAGCATCCTTGCCCTGTCCTCCGGGCTGAGGCCCCCGCTGACACGCACCTTCTCCACCCTTCCTCCCTGGGTGATAACCTCTATCTCCACTACTTCCTCTGCCGCCTCAAGCCGGGCCAGCTCTTCCCATCTGCCCCTCGCTTCTTGCCCTTCTACGCGGGCCTCCTCCTCTGCTGCGCCTTCCTCTTCCGTTGGTTCGACCTGCTCCTCCTGAGCTACCTCCATCTCCTTTCCTCGGGCACTGCCCTCTTCCTCTTCTCCCCTCTTCTTCACTCCTTCTCCTGCCCCCTCCGGCCTCCTCATCTCTTCATCCATCTTCTCAGCCTCCGCCATCCAATAGATGGTGTTGACGGCGGTCACGTAGCACTGTCTTGCCACCTTTGCATCTCCCCGGATTCAGATCTGGACTCTTCCACTATGGAACTTCAAGCACTGGTGGTATGATGAGGGCACACATCGGAAGGCACTGATGAGGGGGCGTCCAAATATGGCATTGTAGCTGCTCGGAGCGTCAACGATGACGAACCGGCAGTTCCTTGGGACCCCTCCTAACGTCACCTGGAGGCCGACACCTCCCTCAACCTCCTTCCTTTCTCCTGAGAAACCAAACAGCAGCCCATCAGAGGCCTGCACCCTCTTCTTCTCCACCTCCATCGCATCGAAAGCCTTCTTGAAGATAACATTCATCGAGCTCCCATTGTCCACCAGGATCCGGGAGACCGTGAAGTTTTCTATCGCCGTCTGGATCACCAGGGCGTCGCAGAACGGATCCTCATAATCAGGCATGTCTTCCAAGGAGAAGGTGAGTTTTTCTGTGGGGGTGGGGTCTGGGAAGTTGACGCGACATCTCTCTGGAACATTGCCTGGAAGCTCCTCTTGCGAGAGGCCTCTATCCCAACCCCACCATGAATCACCCCGATTCCCCCCTGGCTCCTGTATCCGCCCTATCCTCGCATCGGTCCTCTTCCGCCTCTGGGAGCACTTCCTCGATCCTGGCCTGCTGCCGCCGTGGCTGACCTCTCCCTCTCATCTCCAAGAATTCTGGGCAGGTGGCAGTCGCGTGACCTTCTTCCTGGTAAAGTCACAATAGGGCAACGCCACCCTGTCCCCTCTTCCTGCTCTTCCTCTCCCTCCTCTGGCTCCTCTACCTCCTCTGGCTCCTCTACCTCCTCTTCCTCGGCCTACTGCCATAGCTTGCTCTCTTGGGGGTGAGGGGGTCTGGGGCCTTGCCTCCACCCCGGATTTATCCCCCCCCCCCCGCCTCTCTTCGTTGGTACCCCCCTTCCTGTCCTCTCGCTGGTCCTTCCTGGTGCCTCCAGCCCAACCTGTTGTTGGGCTCTTGATTCCTCCAATTCCGAGGCGGTCTTTCGAACCCCTGACCCCTGGGTTCTTCTCGCTTTCTTCCTTCTTGCTGCCTCACCTCAGGCTTGCTCATCTTCGCCAACCTTTTGTAGAATTCTGGGTTGGCCGCCTCCCCTTCTATCTCCTCCGCTGCCCGCTCCATCAACTCCTCAAAGGAGAGAGGAGCCCTTCTCTTCAGGTCCATCTTGAAGAACCCATCTCGCAACCCCACGATGAATGCCATCTTGAGGGCGAACCCTGGCACCTCCTGCACGAGGTGTATCTCCTCTTGAAATCTGTCCACATAGTGTGCCAGTGATTCCCCCTCCCTTTGCCTGATCTTGAAGAGAGCCTCTGCATCCTTCTTTATCTTCTTTGACGTTGAGAAGCGCAGCCGGAAGCTCCGGCGCAGATCGTCGAACGCGTAGATGGAACCTACGGGGAGCTAGTGGAACCAATCCCTAGCTTTCTCCTTCAAAGTGGTCGCGAAGAGTCGGCACTGAAAGGCATCCGTCATGGGCAGAATTGAGACCATGTCCTCAAACCATTGCAGGTGCACGACTGGGTCGTCCTTGCCAGTATAATAGGACATCTCCGACCCCCGGAACCCCTCTGGTATTGGGGCCGAGAGAATCATCTCGCAAAAAGGGCTTCCTTCCCCTGCTCGACGAGTGGTCCTCTCGCGCGGAACCAGCTCGCAGACCTCAGCACTCGTCGGGCTGCTGAATAGCTGCCGCCCGGGGAGATCTCGCGCGCTTCCTTCCGCTGGCACTTCCTTCCCAGGTCGCTGCCCCGGAGCATTCTCGCCGATCTGCTGGGGCGGAACCACGGGAATTGTCGGCGTCTCGCATTCGTTTCTTCCTGCGAGAACAGTCGCATGACTTCTCGCTTGAACTTCTCGAACATCTCCAGCCACTCCCCTGTCGCTGGTGACTACGAGTGGCCCGAGTCAGAACCATTTCCCCCATCTCCTGCCATCCAACCTAGCTTGAGATTTTCCTTCACCGGCTACGGTCCACGCTCACCGCACCAAAAATGTTGAAACCGGCAACCGGTCTCCTGAGTTCGGACCCACTGGGGGTTGTAGCCGACGCTTACTTCTCCCTCGCTCAACTATCTGACTGGTGGATGAGAAAATCGGAAAAGACCCAAGGCTGCAGCGAGAAGGTCCCGCCACACACCCGGAAGATCTTAGAGAGCTTCCCCTCCCAAATCAAAGCTCAGTCGGGCACCTTGGAGGACACTAGCGGCCAACCAAGACTAGCCTAGAGGAGAGAACTCTCAAAAAATCCCCTCTCCTCCAAGGTGCCCTTAAAGGTCTATTTATAGGTTTTTCCAGGCTGGTCTGCAAATAACATGAATCCGTCTTTTAATTTTACTAACCACACCCCAGATTGGTCTGCTAATAGCCCAACTCCGCTGTTCTGAAGGGCTATTTGCAGCCTATAAGGGGCAACATGGTCATTTCCTCCTTAAAGCCCTTGGGGGTGAGTGGTCCATGAGGGCACCACTCGCCGAGCTCTCGCGTGACTGGGCGAATGCTTACGCCTATGGGCGAGTGGTTCGCAAGGGTGCCACTCGCCGATTTCCTTTTCTCGCCCTATGGTTCACCACCTACTTACCTGGGGGTCCTTCCACCTGCCTCAGCCTGCGCGAATGGTCTGGCTGACCCAGGTCTCGCCGTTGGGCTTGAGGGGCCCACTCAGCGAATACGGGTTGTACACTTAATATGTATACACGCTTTTTCTTAATGCATTCTTTTACTAAAGTTGTGGGTGTTAATTTACTTTGGTTTCTATTAGGCCGAAGAGTGTTCAAAAGGGGGGAAGGATAGAGCTTCCCATTACTTACATTCCAGCAGTGAGCCAAAGCTTTTGGAGGTATGTGAATGTTTCCATCTTTTCTAGTGTTTTTAATTTCAATTCTGCAGGAGCACTTAGTGAAGGATTTTACTTTTAAACACACTCCTTATAATTCACAGGTCGGTGGTCGGAACACTGTTTTTGAAGACGCACTTAATAAGTGTATCCCTCTTGTATCAGATGTGCCGATCATTATATTTGGGGTTGTTGTGACGCATACGGCTCCAGGAGAAGACTCAATTTGCTTTATTGTTGTAGTGCGCCGCTCATCACTATGAAGAGGAATCTTCAAGTAATGTCGAAATGGACTTCTTTAGAAACAGAACTATGAAGAGGAATATAGAGCAGGAGAAGGAGAAAAGTGCATGAGAAAAGAGATTATACAACTTTTAATCAATGTTCATGAGTTTACTACTTTTAATTTTCTAATTTGTTATCTGTTTGTATGCACAAAAGTTTCTTTGGATAAAATTGTGAGAATGAAATTATTAATTTGTAATCCATGCTTGCTGGATATTTGGCATGACATAAGTGTGGATATTTGACCAACATATATGTTTATTGATAATTGATAAAAGAGCCTTAACATAAGTGTGGAAGCATTTTTGGATACAGTGTTGCATAATTTTTTTTTGTATAGTATTAATAAAAGAATTTGACATTAATTTTTTTCTTCATTAAAAAGATTTGACAAAATTTGCTAACTGTAATGATATAATGCAACATTTCAAAACTGTTGCAATAGATCCACCGAAGAACTGTTGTCTATTCTATGAGTTTAGGCAACAATTTTTATATAGTGTTGTCTAAAGGTATGAAAATTGTTGCCTTAGACCTTTAGTAACACATGTATAGACAACACCCCTATAACAACAGTTTTCACTGTTTTGACAACACTTTGTAGTTTTAGGCAACAGTTTTCAAGTGTTGCTAAAGGCCAGGCCTGAGAGGAATTTATGTGCAATGTCTCGCTGTCATGTCCAATGTTCTTATGCAGTTATGCGAGTCAAATTCGTCGACGTGGAGCTCGGCCAGATACATTCAATATTGCTAGACACCACCTTTGCATGCATAGTGTTGCTCCGGCCACCACCCATGACCCATGCAGTGTCACCACCTTTGCATGCATAGTGTTGCTCCGGCCACCACCCATGACCCATGCAGTGTCACCACCTTTGCATGCATAGTGTACTCGGCCACTTCGACAACCTCCCCCTAGCATGCAGATGCTCCAACTCTTCCTCCACCATGAAGCATGTTAGCATCAGGCAGTCGGTAAACTCCTCCACGTCAGCAGGCCGCGACTTCCTCAACTCTCTCTCCACGTCGTACAAAGCACGTAAGACTATCCATGAATGCCCACCACTGCTGCCGTTTCGCCCGGAATAATGTCTGCCGCTGCCGCCGTTTCTGTTGAGAAAGTAAGCTAAACTTAATTAACCAGTTGATTTGAAGCAGATAAAAGCAGGGGAGAAGGAAGGGAATTGCTTTTTCTTGTTTTACCTCCACACAAAAGAAAAGGGCTTTATATAAATAGCCCAGCACACCAACTTGCACAAAAACTAATATTAAAACAAGGAGGCGCACCCGGCCCAACAGGTATGGCACAGAAGGAAAAACAAAAAGCTAACTTTATTTAATGGGATTTAGTTCTTCAATGCAGATGGAGCAGTCATTCTTCTTCGTCTGGTTCCAATGCTGCTTCGGTCTTCTTCCTTGCATCTTCTGACCTTGGATTTGGAATGCTGATTGGAATATGCTTCAACACCCCCCATAGTCCAGGCAGCATGCAAGTTTCATTTTTGCCCTTAATGGTATGAAGGTAGGTGCGGAGAGGGGTTTGGTGAGGGCATCGGCTATTTGGACTTCGGTATTGCAGTACTTGAGCTCAATCTCTCCATTACTCACCAGCTCTCTAGTGTAGTGTAATTTGATATCCAGATGCTTAGTTCTATTGTGAAAGATGGGGTTCTTTGCGAGGGCAATGGCAGAGGTGTTGTCTACCAGGATTTCCGTAGGGCTTTTCCCTTCTCCCTTCATCTCAGCAATTAGTTGCTGCAGCCATACAGCTTCCCTGACAGCCTCGCTTAGGGCTGTGTACTCAGCTTCAGTCGAGGATAACGCGGTGGTTTTCTGCTTCCTGGTACACCAGGTGGCAGGATTTGGACCAATGTAGAATATGAACCCCGTTGTGCCCTTCCTGTCGTCGGAGCACCCAGCCCAGTCGCTGTCGGAATAGCCGGTGAGTTTGCAGTTGTTTCCTTTCTCAAATTTGAGCCCCAATGTCCTGGTCCCATTGATATACCTCAGAATTCGCTTCGCTGCCATCATGTGTTTGATACTGGGTGATTGCATGAACCTAGAGACGATACTTACAGCATATTTGATGTCAGGTCTGGTATTAGTTAGGTAGATTAGAGACCCTACCAAGCTGCGATATTGTTCGACATGAGTCTTTTCTTCTCCATCTTCCTTAGTTTTTCTCCTGTGATCATTGGTGTAGATGTTGGTTTGCAGTCAGACATACCAAACCTGGATAGTATGTCCTCAGCATACTTACATTGGGATAGGTAAGTGGCATTGTGCATTTGCTGAATTTGTAACCCCATGAAGTAACGAGAAAGACCCAGATCAGTCATTTCAAACTTTGATTGAATGCACTGGCGGAATAAGTTTATATTGTCTAGGTTTGAACCTGTGATGAGGAGATCATCCACGTAGAGGCAGACAATAAGCACGTCACCGTTCAATTCTCTTTTAATATACATACCAGGCTCACTGATGGTCTTGAGAAAGTTATTTTCAAGAAGATAGTTGTCTATTTTCGTGTTCCATGCTCGAGGGGCTTGTCTCAGTCCATACAAAGCTTTGTGTAATCTAAATACTTTGTCTTCCTTCCCCTTGATTTCAAATCCTGGTGGTTGCCTAACATAGATTTCTTCGGTTATCTCTCCATTCAAAAAAGTAGACATCACATCCATTTGGAAGATAGGGAATTGATGGTGGGTGGCAATAGCAAGGAGAGCCCTTATTGATTCAAATCTTGCCACTGGGGAGAATGTTTCAAAATAGTCAATTCCTTCTTTCTGGGCATAACCCTTGGCTACAAGTCTGGCCTTGTATTTTTGTATTTCTCCTTCTTCATTGTATTTCATTTTGAACAGCCACTTAAGCTCAATTGCAAATTTTGAAGGTGGCAGGTCTGTGAGTTCCCACGTATGATTTTTGTCAATCATGTGGAGTTCTTTGTCCATGGCTTGAGCCCAGTTAGGGTCAGTTGCAGCTTCAATGGAGCTTGTGGGCTCTTTGACAAACAGAGCAATTTGAGGTAGATCATAAATGTCGGTTAGGAGGCGATACCTGGGAGAAGGTGATGAGGGAGATGATGATGTAGGGGAGTCCAGAGGACTTTCTTCAGCATTGGTTGGTTCAGAACTTTCTTCAGCATTGGTTGGTTCAGGACTTTCCATGACTGCTGCTGGAATGGAGGGCTGAGGTGATGCTTGAACAGATTCAGGCACATCTTCAGTAACCGCCGACTCGAATATCTGATCCTGAGTTTCATCCCAGGCCCAGTTTTTTCCTTCATCTATTATCACATTCCTTGTAATAATAAATTGTTGCGTAGAGGGATTATATACACGATAAGCTTTGGAGGAGATACTGTATCCCAGGAGTATTCCCTTGACTCCTTTCTCAGAAAGCTTGTCACGGTTTTGCTTATGATCCAAGCTGTAGGCAACGCTTCCGAAGGTTCTGAAATGAGATACATCTGGTTTGTTTCCAGTCCAAGCTTCATACGGGGTGGAGTTGGTCAGGGCCCTGCAGGGAGCACGATTCAGGATGTAGACGGCAATGTTCACTGCTTCCCCCAGTATTGCTTGGGGAGTTTTGAGCTTGACATCATGCATCTGACCATTTCCACAATGGTCCTATTCCTTCTCTCGGCATTGCCGTTCTGCTCAGGGGTACCTGTAACTGTAAGTTCATGTTTTATTCCTTGTTCTTCACAAAATGAGGTAAAGGAATTGCTCATGAATTCTCCACCCTTGTCAGTCCTTAGAGTCTTGAGCTTGTTATCTGCTTGATTTTCAGCCAGGGCTTTGAACACTTTGAATTTTGAAAAAACTTCAGACTTGTTATTAATAATGTATACCCACATCATTCTTGTATAGTCGTCTACAATGAGAAGATAGTAGTGCTTACCTGAGATGGAGGGAGTTCTGGTAGGGCCCCAAGTGTCGACATACACCAATTCCAACGGTTTTGTAGTTCTCCTGGAGGTAATTTGAGGATGAGGAAGCTTGTGTATTTTGCTCATAGCACATTCAGGACACACATTGCTTGGGTCTTGAAACTTTGGTAGTCCCATAACCAGATTTTTGTGTTGAAGATTTTTCAGGTCCTTTAGATTGAGGTGCCCATATATGGTATGCCAAATAGCTGTCTCCGGCTTTGTCTGGGTACTCATGCTTCTTTCCTCATAAGGTAGGGTGAGAGGGAAGACCTTGTTGGCTGACATTGATATTTTGGCTATAGTTTGGTTAGATACTTTATCTGTGATGATACAACTGTCTTCCTCAAAGACAAGCTTGTATCCCTTCTTTATCAATTGTCCCACACTTAAGAGGTTTTGAGCTAAATCAGGAACATATTGAACATCTGATATGTGCTTGTATCTTTCTGATTTTGATCTCACTGCTATAGTGCCTTTGCCTTTAATCATCTTGGTGGAGCCATCTCCTAGAACAACATGGGATGAGATTGATTCATCCAGATAAGTGAACACTTCTTTGATGTTTGTCATGTGATTTGAACATCCGCTGTCAAGATACCAAACATTGTCCATGGGATTTCCATTGTTGTTGCATGTGTAGAAAACAAAGTCTTCATCTGCCTCTTGCCCACTAAACTTTGCCTCTTCAGGTGGTTGTTGGATGTTATTTTTTTGTTTGAACGGGCAATCTTTTGAGAAATGTGTTGGTTTGAGGCATCTTGTACACTTGTAGAAACACTCAACCGTGTCATGGTTGTTGCGTTTGCATAGAGAACAATACATGGCAAACCTCTGTTGATTCTTGAAGTTTTCTGGTTTCTTATTATACTCATAAGGTTTATTTTCAGGTTGAAAAATCATCTTGCTTTGAAATGCTTGTTCTAGGTTCTGATGCTCAAATCTCTTCATCCTTTCTTCATGGGCTTGGAGGGAGCCCATGAGATCATTGATGGAGAGAGAATTGATATCTTTAGCCTCTTCTATGGCTGTTACCACAAAGGCATATTTGTGTGTGAGGGTTTTAAGGATTTTTTGAACAACTTTCTTTTCTTCTACATTGTCTCCATAACTCTTGATTTGGTTAATAAGAGCTGTAACTCTGGAGAAGTATGAGTGAGTATTGTCGTCCTCTTTCATACTTAGAGTGTCAAATTCCTGCCATATATTTTGTAGTTTGAATGATATTACCTTTGATGACCCTTGATAGTCATATTTAAGGATGTCCCATGCTTCCTTAGCGGTGGAAGCACCCATGATCCTAGGGAATATGCTTCTTCCAATCCCTTGTTGGATATGCAGAAGAGCTTTTGCATTCCTCTTTAGATTCTCTGAGTACTCCTTGCACTTAGCCTCTTCCCAGGCTGATATGGGGTCATTATCAGTTGCCTTTGTGAATTCAACTTGCACTAAGTCCCAAAGTTCTTGAGATAAAAATAAGGTGCGCATTTGAACGTGCCAGAAGTCATACGCTTCTCCCTCAAAAATGGGCACCCCACTTGGGGAGTAGATGAAATTTTGTTTTGATGAGCTAGAGGAAGCCATATGATGAGGGAGAGGACCTTATGGCAGAGAAGGATAAGAACAGGAGAGCCCTGAAGGAGGCAAAGAAGATGCGAGCACCAAACTCCTCAGCCTTCTGATGGCGGATGGCACCGAACACCTACAGCCTTCCCTCTGATACCATATTGATAAAGTAAGCTAAACTTAATTAACCAGTTGATTTGAAGCAGATGAAAGCAGGGGAGAAGGAAGGGAATTGCTTTTTCTTGTTCTACCTCCACACAAAAGAAAAGGGCTTTATATAAATAGCCCAGCACACCAACTTGCACAAAAACAAATATTAAAACAAGGAGGCACACCCGGCCCAACAAGTATGGCACAGAAGGAAAACCAAAAAGATAACTTTATTTAATGGGATTTAGTTCTTCAATGCAGATGAAGCGGTCATTCTTCTTCGTCTGTTTCCAATGCTGCTTCGATCTTCTTCCATGCATCTTCTGACCTTGGATTTGGAATGCTGATTGGAATATGCTTCAATAGTTTCACTCTTAGCAAAACAGTAATGCTCCACCTCCTCCACAGATCCCGCCTCGCGTTATGCCTCCACAGTAAAGCCCGACCACCACCGCCAGTACCTGCTAATAAATTCATTTTTTAGCACATATGAAAAGGGCTCCTCGGAAAGGAGGTAGGCATTGGGGCTTGGAAAAAAAAGAGGCTTTTAAGAAAATACTTTTATCAGTGATTTTGGATTTAGAGAATAAAAATAGAAATTCATTTCCCGAGGTAGTGTTAAGGTTGTTTTTCTTGAAGCTCTAATTTAATCGTGTACTTCTCTTCTTTAAATTTAAAATTTTTGTGTAATCTAGCACTTTTATTTTTCGTAAGCCTTTTTTTTCTACTAGCAATAAAATTACATTTCTATTTCACTTAAAGTATTATTCATATTTCAATTTTGTTTCATGTCATTTTCGTTCTTCTTCATGATGTTGCATTTTTATAATAATGACTTCACCCGTCTCCATGAGTAGCTAATCTTTATAGTGCCCGATCGCGATGATCCGATGATGAGATAATTTTTGCTATGATTTTAATGTTGTTTTTCTCAATTTGTTGAACACGTACGATTTACCCTTGATCAATAATTATGAGGCTATATCATCAATATATATAGTTTTCATAGTATCTTTCGTTCTCTAGTTAGCCGAGAGGCTCATGAGACGAATCGATCGCTCATAGGTAAAAAGAGTAGAACACAATCCTCGACAGAGGACAACGTAACTCTTCCGGATTGGAGTAAAATCCAATAGCGAGGTTCAAAACCTCAAGAAAGCCTTAGGCGATGCGATTCGAGAACGAAAGTTTAGTCGATACACCTAAGCTTAGTTGAACCTAATCCTTGAAAGAGGAGTGTTCATGCTTCGGGAAACTCCACGGTCAAAACCTCTTCAACAAGATAATTGCATTGCTATTTTCATTTCGTAACTTTATAAATCTGAGGTGACTCAAGGATCGTGTACTAGCTTTTAATATCATCGAATTAATTCCGTTAGTATTTCTAGTATTTACTTTTCGCAACCCCAACTCCTAATTACATTTGATAAGAAAATAACGATATTTCAAAGTAGAATTACTCAATCACCCCGAGTCTAATACGACCTTGTTTTCTGTAAACCTGTTCTAGACTCGATACGGTACACTTGGTGTTGTCGTTTGCAAGCATAGTTGTATGCATCACCCACGCGCCATCGTGGCCGGCCACCCGGTCGGCCACTGGCCAACCGCATGTCGCCGGCGTGTGGCCAGCCTTGGTCGTGCGCCGCGATGTGTGGCCTAGCCAGTCGGCCGACCCCCTTGGTCGCGCGCCCTCGGCGCGCGCGTCCGACCGTCGCACGGCATGGCGACCGGCCGACCGCCCATGGCCGCACGCCCACGACGTGCAGCCTGGCGGCGCATGGCCGGGCGGCCGGCCGTCCATGGCCGCACGCCCACGGTGCTCGGCCTTGCCGCGCGGCTAGGCCTCACGACTGGCCTCTCTTGGTCGCACGCCTCCAATGCGTGCGGCCAATCCGTCGGCCGGCCGACGCATGGCTTCGCGGTCAGCCTCCAGGTCGGCCGCCTCGCCCCCGGTCGGCCACCCGGTCGGCCACCCGGTCGGCCGAATTCGGCCGCATGGCCGAAGGATCTTAAGGGCCTTGCGGCCGGCCCATCGGGGTCGGACGCCCTCCCGGCCGGCCGCCCAAGGTCGGCCGCCCTCTAGGCCAGCCGCCCTTCCTCGCTGGCGTCCCCCCTCGACGGCCAGTCGTCCTCGCCGGCCGGAGTCCGCCGTCGTCCGATCGTCCGCTTGCGTTCTCCACTTTCCGATTGGCGGGTAACCACCCGCGCAACCATCGATGTCACCACCGGTAGTGGGCGAGTGCGGACATCCGAAATCATATCAGCCTGCGCGTAGTAAATTATTAGAAAATATGTGTGTTGAAGCCAAGAAAATCCTGACTCCAAGATTCGGACCAATGCATCCGGAGGCTACTTGCCTAGCAGTCCAACGAGAAGGCTTAACCGACAACAACGAAGAACTAGAAGAGTAACAACAACAACAAAAACAAGACCCCAGGTGCTACAGCAGGGAGGTCCCACCACGTACCCAGAAGCTCAAAGGAGTCTTCTCCTCCATAACCAACGAATGACCGAGCTTGGTACTAGGAAGGCACTGGCTAGGGAGGATTCTCGCCTATAATGAGGGTGAAGTTCTGGTTTTTGACAAGTTCCCTTCCTGGTACCCATGGGGTCTATTTATAGACAAATCTTGAGGGAGGGGGTGCAAGCGACTGTCCCTGAGCCCCTTTTGAGATGGTTGAACAAAAGCTTAAGCGAGCGAGTAGGTAAGGATCTCATCGCAGGCTGGCGAGTTGGTTGATGAAAGTCGCCTATAGGCGAGTATGTCCAGGCATGTTACCTTCTCGCTCGTCTGTCTGGATAACTTGGGGGCGTACTCCTTCTCGCACGTTGGGGGAGAGCAAGGCCCTACTCGCACCCCAGGGTTACATAGTCCCGATACGTTGTCCGATATCTTCTTGTTGACCATTGACCCTGACTTCTACCTACGTGGCTTTGAATGGGCCCACCCTCGGAGAATAGGGGTTGTACAATGTGTATTAATTTATATGAAACCAGACTGCAAATAACAATTGAGGTGATTATGGTCTGCGAATAACCGCATAACTACCGTAACCACCTCTGGGGCCTATAAATAGAACCTCAAGGCTTCTCTTTTCTCCATTCTATTCTCTTCCTCCTTCCTCCTAAGTTCAAGAGAGAGATAGCTCTCTTAAAGATCTCTCTCCTCTTCAAAGTCGTGCTTGAGGGAATCTTCGAGAACCTCAAAAACAGAAGAGGAATTCCGTCCCTCTTCAAGCATCCGGAAGAGCGCCAAGTTCCAGAGCACGCCAAGTTCCAGAGCGCGCCAAGTTCCAGAGCGCACGCAAGTTCCAGAGCACGCCGAGTTCCAGAGCGCGCACAAGTTCCAGAACACAGACAAGTCCCAGAGCACGGTGCTCCCCACCACTGCAAAGAAGAAGATAAAAGCTTCGGGAGTGGTGGCTTGTCACCCTCTGAACGCCTCTCTCTCCCTCAAAGTTGTAACGAGGAGCGGTCTGTCGCCCTCAGTCTCTCAAGAAAGCCCTGTAAAGAAGCTTCAAATAGTGAAGTTTGGTCGGCACTGTTGAAACCAGTTTCCCGGTCTCAGCGTTCGAAAGGGGGTTGCGACTAACCCTTACTTGACCTAAGCCTAGACCCTTGACCGGTCACTAGGAACTGGGAGACTTGGACTTGATGAACACTTGAATCCACAAACGGACCCCTTAAGCTGCAGCGCGGAGGTCCCACCACACACCCGGAAGCCCACTCGGAACTTCCCCTCCCAAGCCAATGCTGAGCCTGGGCACCTTGGAGGGCACTAAGAACCGCCTCACTGTCAGATGAAGGATGACAAGGGAGGGGGGGTAGCAAAAATCCTGCTATTCGCAGTCCAACCATGACCACCATCGATCACGCGTGAGGGGGGGGGGGGGGGGGGGGGGGGGGGGGGGGGGGCGAGTGGGACTCGAGGTGTCCGTCCCCCCCCCCCCCCCTCCCGGGAGGTCACACTGACCTCCCTACCTACACCGGGCGAGTGGGAGGATCCCTCCCACTCGCCTACTCGCTCGGCGAGTGGGAGGCCCCTCCCACTCGCTCGCGAGTGGGAGGGCTGCTCCCACTCGCCCGGCGAGTGGGAGGCCCATCCCACTCGCTCGACGAGTGGGAGGGCCCCTCCCACTCGCCCGGATGAGTGGGAGAAATTCTCCCACTCCCTCCGTAGCCTCTTTCGCGGTTTAGGGTTTTGCGCGGTCGTTTTGCTCGCCTCGGCCATTTTCGCTACCTAGGCTTCGTCCGGGTCGGGTCACACCGATTCGAGAAATATGAGGGTTGTACACAATCCCCGCTCTTTACGAGCTTGACTCAAGCTCGGAAAGAAAGTCCAACCCACCTATTGAACGAGTTGGTGGGACCCGGAGGGAATCTTTGGAGGGTTCCACCTGATGGCTATATAAAATCCCTCGAAGAGGAGGGTAAGGAGAGCACCCTTCCTGAGTGCTTACCCCACTCCCTCTTCGAACGAGATGGATCCACCTCGAGACTTCAGGGCTCGCTTCAAAGACTTTGCTGGGAAGGGTTCGTCTAACGTGACGGAGCTTAAAGCTCTGGTCCATGGCCCTCCGTCTTCTCCTACCCGCCCCGCTGTGCGATCACCTCAGAAGAAACCCCGCCCCGAGTTGGTGAAGGAGGTTGCGTCATCATCCTCTCATGGGGTGACCGAGTTTGCCCGCGGACTGGATATGGATATGGTATCGGTTCTCTCCTCCTTCCTGCTTCGCACTTGTGGTTACATCTGTCCATGACAACGTGCTTTTTCATTGTTCATAGCTTCTCGCGGATGACCTCGAAGGAATCCGAAGAGTGGTAGGGGGAACGGGTGCAGTCGCTCGGGTGAGTCCTATCTCTCTCGTCCGAGAACCTGCCGCCCTCTCGACTGCTCACGATGACTCATCTGCTGGAGGGGGTAAGACTTCGACGGGTCAGTCGAGCCGAAAGGAAGTCTCGATGCCACCCCACTCTCCTACTGCAATCATGGAGCCCGTCGAGGACCGACCCGACGTCTTCGTCCGTCTGAGCCGCTTGGAGACTCTTACCCAGGAGCTGCGGGAGGGGAGGCTATCTTCCGGACCCGACCCCCTCGCCCGTGTTGGCGTGCTGGAGCGTCGGGTGGAGAGGCTGGAGGCTGAACTCAATCTCCTACGAGGGGAGGTCCGGCTCGCATTTGGCGGTATGACGACACCGTTCGAGGATCACTTTCGCCGGGTGGAGGCCTCCGTGCGTACCGTGACCGAGGAGCTCTCCTCAGCCAAGGCATGCTTTGAATCCACGCGTGGGGGGGTCCCCTTCACCCAGGACCAGTGTTTCTGGAAGTGGACGGCGCGTTAGCCACCCCTCCCCTTTGGGGATGTACTATTTGTCATGTAATAATGAGGATCGACTCATCGCCGCACCTCGTCTGCTTCGCGGCCGGACTATTTGTTTTGTCATGTTTATGTTATGTTTGTTTTAATAACTCTGCCAGGTTATATCTCATTTGAGCTGTCATTATTTGGCTAACTATCATGCAGGGTGAGCGCAGCAACACTGGGACAGCGGAGTAACAGGCGGGGGATAGGGACCTCGGGTGGACGGTCCGAGGGCGAAGCAGTTGGGTGGTGTGTCAGGGGGGAGACGTAGGCGAAGAGACCCTTCGGTCCGCATCGCTACCTCAGGGGAGAGGGCTGCGAGGCCCTCCCTCCTCTGCCGGGCGAGTGGACCATGAGGTCCACTCCCGTGCATCGGGCGAGTGGACCTCAAGGTCCACTCGCCTATGCTCGGGGCGAGTGGGCCTTGCGGTCCGCTCGCCCGGGGCGAGTGGACCACCTGGTCCACCCCCCCCCCCCCCCCTCCATGCCCTTGGGCGAGTGGACCCCATGATACACTCGCCTCCTCTTTTACCCCTCCCTTATAAATACACCCTCCTTCCACCTCCGGACCCTCTCCTTCATTTCCTCCTTTGCCTTGCCTTTCTCCCAGAGCCAGCTCTATCTTCTCCTTCCACTCCTGCAGGATGGCATCTAACCGTTCAACTGTCAAGAGGAACGGTCGGGAACAGAACGCGGCCAACTTCTTGGGGGGTTCTTTCCCCGTAGGGAAAGTATCCAAAGAGGAGCTCTCCGCCTTCAGGACTTCCTACCTCCCTGAAGGGTGGAGATGCAGATGCCCATCAGGGGGTGAGACCGTCAACTCCTTTTACGATGACTGGCTTGCATTCCCTCTACTTCACTTCGAGGCTGGGCTACGGCTGCCCTTGTGGCCTGCGGTGAAGGAGTTCCTGGACTACTTCGGCGTAGTCCCGGCTCAGGTTAACACAAATGCGATCTCGATGTTAACAGCTTACGCGTGCTATTTGCGGGAGGAGAAGGTGATGTTCGACCTGAACGTGTTCCGCAAGATTTTCACCTTCCGAGCGACCGCTGACGGGGTGTGTTTTCTGACCGGAACACACATGGAGGTGCACGAGACCCTCAACAAGGTCCACCACTGGAATGAGTCATTTGTGTTCATTCGGGGTGACCTGGACGACATCCCCTTCTCCCTCATACAGAGGCCCGAGAAGGTCTGCAAACCCCCCTCGCTACGTGGGGAGGCCGCTGTGCTGCATCGCTTCCTCAAAGGTGCGAGCTTCGAGGTTGATCACCTCCGGAGGAACATCAACCAACTCATCTATGTGGAACCGGGGACGGGTACTTGAGCCTTGACAACTTGCCTCCCTTATGGCTCATTTCCTCCCATTGCTGCTCAATTCGTCCTAACTTGTGCAGGTGTTCAGTCCCTTCCTCGACGCCTTCCCTCTGCGGGGGGAAGTTCCTCCTCCGCCCATGGGCTCAACGAAGAGGCTGCGGCTGATTCGGCTTCGGCTCCGAAGATACCTGGGTCGAGTCAGAGGAGGGATAAGGAGCGGGTGGTGGAGGAGGGAGCGCCCTCCTCCCCACCGAAGGAGCCGAGGATGCGGCGGGGGAAAGCAGTTTGCCGAAGGGATTCCGGGGTACTGCCTAGGGAGAGGGGGCAACCGAGTGACCCCAACGCCCTGGCCAATCATCCCAACTTCGAGATGGGGGGAAAGGCTACGGACCCTCTTGGCGAACCTATCATCCATTGGGATGAGACGATGAACCGGGTCTCCCTCACCTCCCACCAGCCTTCGTGGGCTGAGGGGGATGTCAAGGATGGCGCGGCGCATAGCCTCATCTATGGTATCTACGGTCGGCAGGACGCGACATCTTACAAGGAGATGTCTATGCGCGATCTTGCGTACGCGAGTTCCCAGGCCCAGCTTCGTGCGGCCGAGCTCTCCCACATGGCCGCCCGCCGAGGTCTTAGTCTCTCGTACAGGTGGATGCGGACGGACGCGTCGAAGTTGGATGCGGAAGAGAGGCCACTGACCTTGCGGCTCGCTTGGCCACTGCTGAGAAACTCTTGGAGGAGTCATCCGGGGGCTTGGTTCGTGCCCTCCTTAATGAATTCTCCTTTTCTCCTTTTAATTCGTTATTATTCGTTGGCTCTACTTTATTTGTCGTGTTGGCCCGCAGGGACCCGGTGCCGCCGACTCGCTTAGGAGACGATGCGAGGAGTCGGACCAGGAGGTGCAGGACCTGAGAGCTCAGCTTGCCGAAGCTCAAAGGCAGTTAAGGGAAGGGGGACGAGAAGGAGGTACACCTTCGAGAGCGGCGAGGCCAGCCCCATCTCGGCCTGCTGAAGTCGAGCGTGCTCGGGGGAAAATCATGGCGTCGACGGCCCGAGCCCTGGTGAGTCGCCTCCATGACGTGGATGCTATTCGAGACAGCTGGAGGGGGGTCTCTGCCAGCGACATTCTTCCTGAGCTCTTCCCTTCGCCTGGGCGGTCCGGCTCGCCCCTAGCAGCGGCGGCTACTCCCCATGATCGTGGGGATGGCCTGTGACGTCTTCTTTCTTCCCGTTCCTCACGGGAACTGTGTAACTTTTGTGTCTGCTTTTCTCTTTCAGGCCTGCATGTATTGAATCAACCGTCGAGTAGTCGATTGAACCGATGAGTTCCCCATCTGCCGGTATGACTGATCTTGGAGAACGGTTGTCTTTAGTCGGGGATCTTACCGATCGGAGGCGGAAGTACCCATCTATGTCCTGGGAGTCTTAGCTTAACCGGGGGTGGAGGAACTCAACGCACTCCTGTTCTAGCTGGAGGCGGAAGTACCCATCCACGTCCTGGGAGTCTTAGCTCAACCGGGGGTGGAGGAACTCAACGCACTCCTGTTCTAACTGGAGGCGGCAGTACCCATCCACGTCCTGGGAGTCTTAGCTCAACCGGGGGTGGAGGAACTCAACGCACTCCTGTTCTAACTGGAGGCGGAAGTACCCATCCACGTCCTGGGAGTCTTAGCTCAACCGGGGGTGGAGGAACTCAACGCACTCCTGTTCTAGCTGGAGGCGGAAGTACCCATCCACGTCCTGGGAGTCTTAGCTCAACCGGGGGTGGAGGAACTCAACGCACTCCTGTTCTAACTGGAGGCGGAAGTACCCATCCACGTCCTGGGAGTCTTAGCTCAACCGGGGGTGGAGGAACTCAACGCACTCCTGTTCTAACTGAAGGCGGAGGTACCCATCCATGTCCTGGGAGTCTTAGCTCAACCGGGGTTGGAGGAACTCAACACACTCCTGATCTAACTGGAGGTGGTAGTACCCATCCACGTCCTGGGAGTCTTAGCTCAACCGGGGGTGGAGGAACTCAACGCACTCCTGTCCTAACTGGAGGCGGAAGTACCCATCCATGTCCTGGGAGTCTTAGCTCAACCAGGGTTGGAGGAACTCAACCCACTCCTGATCTAACTGGAGGTGGTAGTACCCATCCACGTCCTTGGAGTCTTAGCTCAACCGGGGGTGGAGGAACTCAACGCACTCCTGTTCTAACTGGAGGCGGAAGTACCCATCCATGTCCTGGGAGTCTTAGCTCAACCGGGGTTGGAGGAACTCAACGCACTCCTGATCTAACTGGAGGTGGTAGTACCCATCCACGTCCTGGGAGTCTTAGCTCAACCGGGGGTGGAGGAACTCAACGCACTCCTGTTCTAACTGGAGGCGGAAGTACCCATCCATGTCCTGGGAGTCTTAGCTCAACCGGGGTTGGAGGAACTCAACGCACTCCTGTTCTAACTGCCAAACAGCGAGTTGAACCGATGCGCCCACATCTACCGACATGACTTAGCCCGGTGGATGGCCTCCAGCTAAGGATTTTGGACCTTGACGTCTTTCCAGAACCCCTCTCCCATTCATAGTTCTTACCTATTACAACTTGCTTACACTACGCCCCTTTGGGCATTCTGTTACACCTCGCCCTTTTCCGGGCCCCTCCTTACATCTCTCCCCATCTGGGCACTTCACCATACTTCGCCTCTACCTAGGCACGATGTTACACCCCGCCCCTTCCCGGGCACTTCCTTACATCTCGCCCCATCTGGGGCTCACTTGACCGCCTGCTCCTTGGCCATCCCTGCCATTGCTTCTTCCACTTCTTCGGCTGCTTGCATCCATCCGATTGTGTTGACCGTAGTAACGTAGCACTGGCGCGCCTCCCGGGGATCCCCCCTGACTCTCACCTGGAGCTCTCCGGAGTTGTACTTCAAGCACTGATGGTAGGAGGACGGCACACACTTGTACGCACTGATGAGGGGACGCCCGAAGATGGCGTTGTAACTGCTCGGCGCGTCCACGATGACGAACCGGCAATTCTTTGAAGTTCCCCCCAGGGTGACGAGGAGTTCGACTCCCCCTTCCACCTCCTTCCTCTCCCCGGAGAATCCTAAAAGTGGCCCATCCGATGCTAGCACTCGCTTTGCGTCAACCTTCATTCCTTCAAAATCCTTCTTGAACACCACGTTCACCGAACTCCCGTTGTCGACTAGGATCCGGGAGACGGTGAAGTTCTCGATCGCCGCCTTGATGACTAGCGCGTCGCAGAAAGGGTCCTCGTTGGCCGGCATGTCTTGGATGGAGAAGGTAATCTTTTCGCTCGAAGGTGGGGACCGGGAAGTCGAGGCGATGCTCCGACGGTATATGGCATGGAGGCTCCCCTTCCGGGTGGCTTCTTTGCTTGCTCCCCCGTGGATGACTCCGATCCCTCCTAGGGCCCCTATATCGACCCTTTCTTCGCATGGATCATCCTCCTCCTTGTTCTTCCCCTTCTCCACTGCCCGAGGTCCTTCCAGACACAGCTGCTTCCCCCCTGCTGGGGCTCTTCCTTCTTCCCTCATCTCGAGGAACTCGGGGCAAGCTGCGGTCGCGTGGCCCTCTTGCTGGTGGAAGTCGCAATATAGCAGCGCCAGCTCGCCTCCCTGCTTCTCCCAACGTCCCTTCTTCTTTCCGCCTCTATTTCGACCGATGGCCATGGCTTGCAGGGGCTGGACTTGCAGCGGCCCCGGGCCTTGTTGCCAACCTGCCGGGTGGAAACGTCCGTGCCTCCCCTGATAACCTCCTCCTCCCTGGAAGTGGCCCCTTCCTTGGCCTTGAGAGGGACCAACCTGTGACCTCCAAGCTGGTCGGGCGGCTGTCGGTTGCGACTTCCAGCCTTGCTCCTGCCCAACGGGAGGTCCCTGTTGTCCCTGGCTCTTCACTTCCTCCTTCTTTCTTCCTCCACGCTATTTCCTTTCCTCCTCTGCTACCTCGGCTAACCTAGCCACGAACTCCTGATTGGTAGCTTCAACCTCGGTCTCGCGGTCGGCACACTTCATTAACTCCTCGAAAGACAGCGGAGGGTCCCGAGTTAGACTCATCTGGAACAGCCCCGGCTGCAGCCCAAGGGTGAAAGCCAGCTGCAGGGTGTGTCCGGGCACTTCGACGACAAGGAGGACCTCCGCCTGGAACCTGTCCATGTAGTCAGCCAGCGGCTCCCCTGGCATCTGCCTGACCGCGAACAAGGCTTCCATACTCTTTCTCCTCTTCTTCGAGGTAGAGAATCTCAACAAGAAACTTCGACGCAGATCTTCGAAACGGAAGATTGTTCCCGCCGGGAGCGAGTGGAACCAATCCCTCGCCTTTCCCTGGAATGAGACGGCGAAAAGCCTACACATGAAGGCGTCCGAAATTTGCCTGATCGAGGTCATGTCCTCGAACCACTGGAGATGCTGGAGTGGATCGCTATCCCCCTCGTAGTAGGACATGGCGGGATCGCGGAACCCATCCGGGACGGGAGCTGACATGACCAGCTCGCAAAAAGTCCTCCATTCTTCTTGGTTGAGGGGAGGTGCTCCCATCGCCTCCCCGCCCGGGCAGCTGGTCCGGGGCGAACTATTGAAAAGCACCCGTGCTTGGAGGCCCAAACCTTCCTCCGAAGCTGGTTCCCTCCCTTGCTGACTGCTTCTTACTTCCACTAGGGGGAGTGAGGCGATCCTAGGTGCAGGTGGTGTTGAGCATTCGCCGCGAGCGGAGGACACGACCTGCATGAACTCAAGGATCTTCTTGCTGAATTCTTCGAAGTCGCTCTTCTTCACATACTCGCAAGGCGGAGGCGGGTCTCCCAACTCGTCGCTTCCAGCCATGGGACTTGGCTCAGAGGTTTCCGAACTAGTCGCTTCCACGCTCACCGCACCAGAATGTTGAAACCAGTTTCCCGGTCTCAGCGTTCGAAAGGGGGTTGCGACTAACCCTTACTTGACCTAAGCCTAGACCCTTGACCGGTCACTAGGAACTGGGAGACTTGGACTTGATGAACACTTGAATCCACAAACGGACCCCTTAAGCTGCAGCGCGAAGGTCCCACCACACACCCGGAACCCCACTCGGAACTTCCCCTCCCAAGCCAATGCTGAGCCTGGGCACCTTGGAAGGCACTAAGAACCGCCTCGCTGTCAGCTGAAGGATGACAAGGGAGGGGGGGGGGGGGTGCTTGCTCACAAGACACACGCAAGGGGGGGGGGGGGGGGGGGGGGGGGGTAGTGACCAACCCTTCCCAAGGTGCCCATGGGGGTCTATTTATAGACTTCCCAAAAATGGACTGCGGATAGCAAAAATCCTGCTATTCACAGTCCAACCATGACCACCATCGATCACGCGTGAGGGGGGGGGGGGGGGGGGGGGGAGTGGGACTCGAGGTGTCCCCCCCCCCCCTCCCGGGAGGTCACACTGACCTCCCTACCTACACCGGGCGAGTGGGAGGATCCCTCCCACTTGCCTAAAGGGGGCGGCTAGTGGGAGGCCTCCCCCACTCGCCCGGCGAGTGGGAGGCCCCTCCCACTCGCCCGGCGAGTGGGAGGCCCCTTGCTCCCACTCGCCCGGCGAGTGGGAGGCCCATCCCACTCGCTCGGCGAGTCGCCCGGATGAGTGGGAGAAATTCTCCCACTCCCTCCGTAGCTTCTTTCGCGGTTTAGGGTTTTGCGTGGTCGTTTTGCTCGCCTCGGCCATTTTCGCTACCTAGGCTTCGTCCGGGTCGGGTCACACCGATTCGAGAAATATGAGGGTTGTACAGGCACCGTCCCGGCCACATGGTTTTTTATTCCTTTCTGAGGTTTTCCACGCTAAAAAGACTCTTTGTCGACATCCGTCTCGTCTCTCAGTAACTGATTGCGCGATTGACCGCTCCCGGGCTAAGACGATTCGTCCTGAATCGATTTTAGGAGCCTTGAGTAGACCGCAACAAGGTTCCCTTGTGCCCCGACGTAAAAGCACACTCACCGTTCGCCGCTCAATAAAAAATATTATCCCAAGGAATACACAAATATAATTTAAATTTGGTATCTTTATTTAAACATTATATATTTAAATAGATAAATTTTATAATATTTGATTTAAAAATAAATTCAACACCTACAATTATTTTGATGATGTAATAGCAAACTTCCTCTTAAAACTACAATAGATACATGGAACTAAATGGTTGCAAAATAATAGATAATTCAAAGCTATAGATCGCCTTGACATAACGAAACTGATATAGACTAAAATTTTCAAACAGAGGATCGTATAGCTTTACTGTACCCCATCTTAACATCATAATATCTTGACCACAACATCACCCCTCCATATTTGCTCAATCCCTTCACAACAGGAAGAACGGTGGAACTGAGTTCACCGCTCGGTATAAACCCGCTCCCAGCCGCATCAGACGATGCAGGCAAGCCGAAGAAGAACTCTTCAGCGCGAATTCCTGAAGTCCATTGTTTCCAAGCATCCTCTAGATTTGTGGGCTTCGCGCCGGAGTACTGGCACGACGGGTTATTATAGAATTGCACCCAAACATAGTCAAACAAACCGGTGCCAAGTGCTTTTCCCGCCCAAGCATCTGGGTAAGGGCACTGCGGAGCTGCCGAGAGGTGCACTTTCTTACCCTTGCTACTATATGTCGAGAGGTACCTAGCGAGGTCATCATAGTGGTCGGGGCTCCCTCTCTCGATGTCGAAATCTACGCCGTCAAGCACAGTGCCACCGAGCGGTCTTGATGATGACCGGCCTCCTAAATAGTTGTTCCAAATAAAGGTGGAGACCTGCTCGTTAAATTAAATAGAGGCCATGTTAAAGTGCATATAGAGAACTATATTAGTAAATATAAATGGAGATAAATTAACCATATTTATATGCAGCTAGTGTTTATTAATTATTAATAACAAATTAAAAGAACGAAATATTAATTATAATCTTATGAGTTATTACTTATGACTAATTAATAAATAATATCTATACTAATATATAAAGATATTAAGTTATGGTGTAACCCGATCCACCAACGAATATAAGCCGTCGGATGCAGATTCAAATGATCCTATCTATTCGCAGGTGGTCTGCGAATAACCTTTTAGTTTTGTGTTGGTCGGCTATTCGCAGACCACCGTAGTCATTGAATAGCCAAACAGTTTTGTGCCGGTTGGCTATTCGCAGACCGCCTGCGTAGAGTTTTTTTTTTCAAAAAATTATAATAAAATACCATATAAATTATTTAAAAATTGAAAAAAAAAATTATTAAACAAAAGACAAAAAATAATATAATTTAAAAATAATAAAATTATTAAAAAAAAAAATTAAATCAAAAATTTAAAATAAGCCCACCAATTGGGGGCGGGCAAAGCACGCCACTGCGGAACGGGTACTGTCGCGCGGGGCACGGGGGCCCCCGTGCACTGTCACTCGTATATATATATATATATATATATATATATATATATATATATATATATATAACTGGCGGGCGTCGTCCTGACTGGTGAGAATGTAGGAGCCGGCGGCGCCGCCGAGTAGAGGAGGACCTTGATGCCTTTGGCCTGACATGAGTTTATGTCGCTGCTAAGACCGGTGCAGCCGTTTGTGAGGGAATTGCAGTGGCCGGCGAGGTGGAGTTGTGGCACCTGGCCATTGCCGAAGGCGGAGAGGAATGCGGGGATGACGAAGGCGTAGTTGCCGGAGGCGCAGGTGGCTGCCAGAGTGCCTTCGTCGCCGTTCTGTCCCCAGTAGACGGCGATGTTTCCGGCCTGGGATGTGAAGAAGATGAAACTGGCGAGTGCTAGAAGAGACAGCCGTACAGCTCCGCAAGGTGCAAGCGCCATTGAGAATTTAGAGAAAGAGAGAGATAGGGAGAATATATATATAGGGCAATGTTATAAAACTGCTATTCGCACTCTGAAATAAAATTAAACCTTATAATTGCAGTTCAAAAATTAAACATCTCATTTTATTCAATTTAATCGCAGCCCAAAAATTAAACTGTAAACCCTAAACCGCACCCCCATGATGGGGTGCGCCAAAACACCCCCGCGCCTTGCGGGGGATGCGGCCGAAATCGCAACCCCCTCGGCGGGTGCGGTCGCAGCCCGTTTTCCCCTTAGGGGGTGCGGATTCCCATTTCCCGAATGACGCGACCTTCGGAGGGCACGTCCTTGTTTTCATAACAATGGCTCTCCGACGGCGCTCGTCTATTCCCTTGGTTCTCCGTTCGCTCAGAATGCTATCATATTCGTTGCGCGCTCAGAACACTCTCGTGTTCGTTGCTCGCTCAGAACGGTCTCGTGTTCGTTGCTCGCTCAGAACGCTCTCGTGTTCGTTGCTCCCTCAGAACGCTCTCGTGTTCGTTGCTCCCTCAGAACGCTCTCGTGTTCGTTGCTCGCTCAGAACGCTCTCCTGTTCGTTCAGCGCTCAGAACGCTCTCGTGTTCGTTCCGCGCTCAGAACGCTCTCGCATTCGTTGCTCGCTCAGAACGCTCTCGCGTTCCTTGCGCTCTCATAACGCTCTCGCATTTGTTTCGTGCTCAAAATGATCTAGCGTTCGTTGCTCGCTTAGAACGCTCTCGCGTTCCTTGCGCCCTCAGAACACATTCACGTTCCCGACGCGCACGATAGTTAACTTTTCTCAATTTCTCAGATTGCAGGTCTTGTTTGTTGCCTTCATCGCCGTCAACGAAGCTGCTCAAACCACCCAACCTGCCCGAATGGCAAGACGGTCATTTACGAAGAATGTCGATCCATGTGCTCCAAATCGACAAACGTGATTCGCCCGTCAGGTGGTTACGGTCATTACAACGGCAAAATTACCGGGCTACTCCTGCCCAAGACTATAAAAGGAGCTCATAGCCTTAATTTCAAGACACCTTGCGCCTTCGAAGCCTGAGAGAGCTCTGTTGAAGATTTCCTCTGAGTTCTCTTTCGGCGTTTGAAGATCTCCTTTGGCTTTTGAAGATCTTCTTCGAGGCTTCGAAGATTTCCTTCGAGTCCTTGAAGATTTCCTCCACTCCGGAAGACAATCTACCTAAGCAATTCGAGAATCCTCCAGGTCCAGAAAGGCGACTCAGTAATCTCACTTTCGTTCCCAGAAGAAGAAGCACTTAGTTCTCCGAGAGGTGACCTGTCACCCTCGGGGCTCTCTCTTTCTCTCCTACCGTTGTAACGAGTCGCAGCCTGTCACGCTCGATTTCTTAGTTTACAATTGTAACGCACCAGTGGATAGTGGATTTTGGTCGCCGACCGCGTGATTTTTCACCCTTTTCGGGTTTTCCACGTTAAAAGTCTTCGTGTCACTTACTAAATTCTTTTATTGTCTGTTTGCACGCTCGACTCTCTCCCGAGTTAACATGGTTCAACTCGACCGGTCTACCAGAACATCGAGCAACCTAAACAATCATAAAATAATTTAGCTATTTTATTATTTTCCATCCATATTTCCTAAAGGAATGAGCATTTTTGTAAATGGGGGGGGAAATATATAATCTATATATAATGATAATCATGATAAATAGATCATGAAGTCTACAGAAAATTGCATTATTCTATGCACATGGGGGAAAAATATAACTGAACCTTATATTTTAATACATTTCATAGCGGTTATTTATAGATAAAATACTAATTAATGACATGAAGCTGTCTTGTAACTTCCACTGGTTGGGACAAGAATGTGGATCGATATGCAGAAAATATCTTTGAAAAAACATATGCAGATATTATGGTCAAACCACTGTAGGCATTGAGACAATTGTGAGCAAACTATATCGTTAATTATCAAAGCATATGAGCTACGAATATTAGCGACGGACGGCGAACGGAGCAAAAGTTGAAGCTCATTTCTAACACGTGTGGCGCACGGTGATCATAACAGATCACCGCGCGGGAGCAAATACAACCATACAACCTGTGATATTATTAACGGTGTAGATTGTTTGTGAAAATATACGGCCGTATTTATGTAATACGGTTGTAATATTGAAATTCATGATGACGAAAATATACAGCAGGATCGGGGGTCACACACGATATACTAAGGTGGGTTACCATAGTTAAATTATTGATTTCATTTTTTAAGAATAGATGGTCTGATGATATCACATTAAGTATTCAACTATGATGATTTTTTTAATATACACCATAGTTAAATTATTGTAGCTTAGAATGTTTTGGAAGGTAAAGTATACCTCGGCTAGTCCCACAAGTCCAAGAAATGAGATATACGACTCATCGTTGATCGAGTATCTGAACCCGCATTAGAGCCATTATTCTACCTGTTATGCCATACCTGATAGCGGTCGTCTAATTGTCTGAGATTGTGAGGCAAAAAATGATCATTTTCTACCTCATTGCCGGTGTGGTACGACCCACAATAACAAACAAGCGCCTGCTTTACATATATTGTTATGGGATGAGTCACTCAAACAAGCTAGTGAACTCGTTCATTAAAACGTTGATCCCGATCAACACTTTACCAATCTCCGCATCTCAGAATGGAGGTCCTCTTTAGCTTTAGAGAAATTTTCCTTGACAATTGTAGTGTTTGTCTAACAATCCGCCACACTATTGCAAAACAATATATATCCATAATCTGGCCCCATTATGTCATTCGTATAGATCTAAAAGCTACTAATCCAATGAATGACTATCATAGAGAGTCGTCTTGGATGACCAAGCAGCGAAACAATCGAATAAGGATCGAAAACAAAATAAGGATCGCCTGATGAAGACCCCACAGAGCCTCGCCATAGGAGTAGAACGACATCGAATGCGAATCCCATCCACTAAGAGGACAAAACCTTAATGATCAAAAACTCCCACATCAATGGCATATGGATTCTAGGGTACCACCATTCAATTTGACTTCCACATGTACAATAGCTAATGTAAATTAAGATAAAAAAAAGTTAAATGTACTAAATATATTGTTACTGATCTACTATATATATAATATAACTGAGAAAATGTAAAATAAGATAAAATTGCTCCCACATAATATGATTTAGAAAAGGTAAAATAATATAAAATTAAAAAATTTAAATAACAAAAAATAAATTAATATAATTAAAAAAAAGTAAAAAAAAAAAAATCATTTAAGATAAAATTAAAATAATTTCACCAGTTAAATTACGATTCTGTCATTTCTGGGCCATTCCTCGGATGAGTTCAGTCTGTTCCTTCTCCTTGCTCCCGCTCGCGCCTTCCGTCTCGCTTGTGTTGCAGTAGACCGAAGTGAAGCTTTGCCGGAACTCAACTAGGGCAGCCTAAGGCGTCCCCTTATATGTTTGAACTCAAATCCGGGCCATTGGTAAAGCTACGTCATCTCCTGAGCTCATTGTTATGATAAGCTTCGGGACTCCTGTCTCCCGTAACTCCTCTCTCGCAGTATAATACATAGAAACTTCGCGGGAAATCGAAGGAAGGGGAGCTAGCGTCTCTCCATAGCTAGACAATCGGCGATTGGGTAAGTAAATTCTATCGGAGGTCGAAGCTAGGGCATCATGGATTGGATTGAATTACTTAACATCAAGCTACAACTTAGTGAGTTTGGATTTGCATTTTTTTATTTCTTCATTACTATTGATGCCAAAATGCTATTATGCTAATCAATACCGACATAGATACTGAGTTTTTGTCTAACAAGATAACAGGGAAACATTTTTGATTATCTTTGATGAAATTTCTATTTCCCTCATAATATAATCTACAAGTTTTTGTAACCATTTGTGCAATTATCCAATTATTATCTACACGACTACACTATTTAAGCATGTGTACTTTGTCTTCACATTCTGTGTATTTGCATCTTTCACATAGTAACATATTCATTGCAATTTCAGCTGCTTCTGTCATTTTCATTGATCATTATAAACTTTCAAGTTTCCGTGAGAAAAATGGATCTTAATTTCAGTTGAGCCACGCTCTCTGTCTGGATGTAAGTTTCTGCCTGTGATTTTCCTTCATGTAATATTACAACTTGCTCAACGACATTTTTGCTCGAGGGACGAATGAATCCAAAGGCTTTCATTGTTTATAAATAAATCCAGTATTTATTTCAATGCATAATAACTGCAATATATGAGAAGATAGAACAGAATATGTAATTGAACCAATCGTTGGAACTCAAAAAATTGGCAAAGATAAACTGGCCAGCACTAGATAAAGACAGACATGCTTGATCACCTACTTCATACCACAGAGAAGGCCAGTTTTTCATTCATAAGTCATAACCACAAAAGAAATAAAAAATTAAGTAGGAAGGTATCACACATAAATTCATCATATCTCCGCTCCCAATCACTGCCATGGTTCATAATTTTTACAGAAAAATTCTCCATCATTTGGTAGTTTTAGTTTAAGTTAGGGCTCCCGATGATGTAATTAAAAGTCAAATTATTTCTTCTTCACTTAGGTATGTTGGGTCACCGTCTATGCGGCTCATGGTAGTCGATTTATTAGATTAACAATATTTTTTTTCGCTTTATTATTATCGTTATTCCAAAGTTCCTAACTAAAACATGAACATCATTATCCTTCTTCCAAGCTTTGTACTTTTTTATAGTTTGTTCAAAGCTTAAAACAGTATTTCATGAAATGGTTTTTCACCTCTAACAACTTGCTAAAACATCTTACTAAGATTGCTTTTATTACAAAAAATATTGTTCCAGCAACACTATACTTCTGTTTTTGCACGACACATGCATACTTTCACATTATTTGTGCTTTGTCAGATGCAAGAACTTCAGCTAGAGAGGAGCACAAGTAGATTTTGGTTTACGTATCGCCTAACCACTTCTTATAATTGGGGTAGATGATCAAAGATAATGAGTTAACTTCCAACAGGACAATCAAGGTATTCCTCCTTCCGCCTGTACGCTATGTACATAAGTAAATACAATTTTTTTATCTTTTATGTTTCCATTTCCATGAGAAATATCTAATGTTATTACATGTAAGTGAAGATAAACTTACATTTTATTTGCTAGGTTAATATTGAGTATTAAAATTGATGGGGAACACAGATCAAGGGCGGAATGACACTACTATAGCCCGCACGAGTCTAAATATGCTGGAGGCGAAGATAGGATAATCATATAGACGTTTCGAGCCTATATTTGCATTCAGAGCAATGACAACATATTTTATGTATTTTTTCTTGTACTATTATGGTTTGATATTATGGACGATCTAAATTGTCCTTAGTGATCACTGTCTATAAATAGGAGACTAGGGGACTGATTTGAGTCCTTGCAGAATTTGGACAAATTTGTCTTGCCTTTGCGATCTATCCACGGTGCCGATTTTGTGGGCTCTAGGTGTTGAAGCTTATACCACCTTCCGTCCCTTATTTGGTAGACCATATTTCTACCACCACCTCCAACCATCGCCCACTTCCAACTCAACTATTGGTCATCCCATTCATCCCATTCCCACCACTTTAACTACCCCTCCCCAACCCATAACCACCATTAATTACCCCAAACCCCAATTACTAGTATGTAATGGCCCACTCTCCCACTCATAACCACTCACAACTACCTCTACTCCCTCATTCCAGCATTATTGCCCACAAATTCTCCTACTCCAGCAAATTCGAACACCGTCTCCATTCACGACCATACTAAAAAATCCCCATCTAGAGTTGAAATCCCTGCAATCTCCGCTTCACAGTCCTGGGCGCCCAGCCTTCCATTCCAGCAATTCAATACACGTGGCCCACAATAGTGCTTCAACTCCTCCTCTTCAAACCACTGAGTCCACACATCACAAAATCTCATTTTCTGTAGCATGTAGCCACCCCACGCCTCCTCAGTCATTGCAAAATCCTCCACCAAATCTTGGGATCCTACTTCCTATGTAAGTTCATAGTTAAAGTAATATTGCTCATTGTTGTGTATTTGGTGAACAAACATATATTATTGATGTTAGTTTGTGTGTGTTTACCTATAAATCATGGTACTTGTGTGGTTTCTTGGCTTAGAATTTAATTGAAGCGCTCCAAGTCCTAATTCACCCCGAAATTGCTTGTTTTTCTATTGTTTTAATTTCAATCGTGATTGTTTGTAGATACCTTTATTAACTTCAACACTCACAGTAATTTATTTTCCGACGCTTGTGCATCGCATTCTTAGATTCCTACGACACTTCACTAACACCCACTCATTACACTTCGTTAGGGCATGAATACACTATCACGTCACCTTATCCTATATTCAATTTGGTATCAGAGCCCAATATTAGGGTAATTTGCATGCTCGTAGTGGTAATGTGTTTAGTCCCTTGAATGGTCAAGCTAATAGTTCCAACACCGATTAGTTGATGGTTGATTCCAAAAAAAGTTGATTAGTCACTTCAACCAAATAGATGCATAATTTGATGACCTTAGAGAAAAATATGAAGTCCTCGCCACTAGAGTTGATGATCTGGATCCCCTTAGGAACCTCAGTCGGACTACACCCTATACACGAGAAGTAATTAGACCACAAGTAATCCCACATGAATGACTTCTGGACATAGATGAGCATCCCAAGCATATGTTTACGTCCCAAGCATCCCAAGCATATGCTATCCTACAAGAACAATTCAATTACGGTAGAGATGATGATGCGCGTGTCCAGACTCATGAAAGTTAAAAATAACATTCATGTCAAAGACTAACCCGGTCGGAAGTGCGCCTCCACTCGATGTGAACCAATACTTTACAAAACATGAAATACCAACTGGACCTGACTTTATGGCAATAACTATAGTCGATATGCAACATGCCTAAGTCTTTCGGAAACAATAAAGAGTATGTAATATCAAGTCGAAAGTTCTAGGTGAATGCAATTGGTGACAAAGTTTTGTTGGTGAGGACGAAGCTTAAGGAACATTTGATCGCTAACTTGAAGGTCATATCCTATCATTGATGGTTGGCAGCTTGAATCATGCGGTGTTGTGCTCATTGTACATGATGCTGAAGTTGCCCTAAAATCTTATCCCGATTTTGTAGGTGGTTAGAGATTCAACATAACATTCACAGGTAAAGAACTCGTTAGAGAGGGAGGTGGTTGACTGCCATACATAATTTGGAAATGGATGATTCTTGCAGCAGTGTGGAAGGACGTATTATATCAGTATTCAACTCACCCAAGCCACTCAGCCTAGCCCAATGACTTCTCTATAGTAAATCAATGAGATAAGTTTCCAAGGAACGAGAAGGACCTCAACCTATCCATCAGTTTACCAATGACACCCCAAGCTCATTCACGGTTGTGTGCCTTGAGACTTAAAAGCTCTTGCCATATTTCATGAAGATGGGGTTTCGATCACCGACGTTAAAACTATGAAAGACTTGTAAGCGAACAGTGCCCTTGAGAGAGTCGATGTAGCATTCATGGTTGTGAATGAGTGACAAAGTGGAATAAAGTCTTCGTACTAGGATGGAGATCGACCTTGAAGGATATACAAACAAAGCCATTGGATTTAGCCAATTTGGTAATGAAATCCATAGCTTTATTGTCCTAAATGAGTTCAACACCGGAAGTGTATGAAGAAGACCACTCACAGAAGTTATTTTATATTTGTTTTTTGGGCAAATTAAGCATGTAAAACATAATATGCCATCGAGCGGAGCATGCCTCGCCAGTAGAGAGAAGCAACCAATTGGCAATAGGTGTAAAATACGCCGGAGTGGCCACCGTATGCGGTGGGCTGAAATTTTGCAAATAATTCTGGAATACATGACGATCCTTTCAACAAGATATAACGACCAATCTACAATATCTGAGATATTGCTCTATTTAGTTCATTCCAGTCCATACTAAATGGAACTTCACGACTTTATCATTTCTATAGGTGACATACAAGTACTATCCAGGAGGTTACTCATCCCATAATTTCTCTTACCTAAAGCTCATTTAATTATGGAATTCCTAGCATAATTCTACATAGGGTCCAAATTATTACTTCAGCCCAATAATTTTCTCCAATTTCAATGTGAGATTCAATTCATTTCTACACTTTCTTTCACTTAGATGCTTGCCATCTTAGAGCTTGCTAGGAGCAACCTTTGTTTGGATTCCCTACCCTATGGACACCCCCAACCTTCATCGGTTCGAGATGTTACACGGGACTATGAAGTTGTGGAAGTCTAAACGTCTGCTTTCTGATGTAATATTGTGGTAGAGAGCCATCTGTATGCTGAACAATTATGATGATGTTGGAGAGGAAGGTATCACATAGTTCCTCCTTTTAAATAACGTTGTTGTCCATCCACATAGGCCTAATCATCTTCAGTTTGTCGTGAGAGGGCATTTGCTGCGTTTTGTATTCGATTTTAAAATTAATGGGGAAGTCATAGTTCAACAACGTACGGCCCAAAGTTATTAAGGTATGCAAGTGCAAGGCAGAGTCTATGTTCATCAGTTCACACAATTGAAGTGGCTCAACAACAACGTACGTCCCAAAGTTATTAACATATACGAGCTTTCACGGTTGAACCTCACTTAAGAAAGACTGTCGTGTGCTGGAATTGAACTTCTGCAAGCTTTGAAATGCAGGAAGGAGAGTTCAATGGCTGTTCTGAATGCGGAAGATGACGACATGTCGCTGGATCTTCTGGGAAACAACCAAACTCTCTCCAGGTTGAGTTGACGCAAGTGGTAGTGGAGAAGGAGGCTATCAACCAGACTGAAGGAGCGGCTGGATGGAGATTCTTCACGTCTGAGCGCTGGCGAGAAGGGAAATGCCGCACAGGCTCATCGTTCTCGCCCAGGAAGAGGCCGACAATTCTAGGCGTGCCTCACAATCGACATGAGAGCTCTGTTCCTGTCCAGGGAGGCTCCGATAGTCCAGAATCGACATGGATTTGCAGTTAATCGGCGGTTTCAGGCGGTTTGAAACAGTTTCCATTGGTTGTCTGTGGTTCTGGACGGTTACAGGCGGGAAATCATGGAAGTATGTGGAGCTAACGGTAAATGAGCGACTGAGATGAAGGAGGAGGGGCTCGGTTAAGTGAGGAAATAAAGAAATGAAGACTCGGCTTCAACATCTAGCCTCACATGGATTTGGCACCATGAAATGATCACCAAATCTGGATTCACTCTAAATTCTGCAATATGTCAAAATGAACCATAATACAAGTATTTATAGGCTCTCGCACACACAACCTACAACTATGATTGGCCGAAACGACAACATACAAACAACACATAAATAATGCATAGAAAAATACGAAAATACATATACAATATCTCATCGGCGCTCTGAACATGACAATGGGCTCGAATCCTCCATACGACAATCCTAATCCCTCCTACGACGAGTGTAAACCCGAATGGTCTCCGAAATGGGTTAGCCCGCCCGTGGACTATGATCCCCATCAATACCTATTGGAAATAATGGTCCGATTTGGTTTGTAGTAACAAAAAAATGCCCACTCCCTTCTTTGTTGTGAACAAGAAGAATCAGATTTGAAAAAAGAGCTAGCAGGACTTATGATGCTAACAACGAGCACTCCTCTCAATCTCTTCTTTAGGTGTGGACATAAACGGTGCGATCGGACTGATACCGAGTCAATGCTCATTTGTAGGAGATGTGTGGGTCTGATGGTCGGGAGGGCGGAAGATCGTGCATTTCAAATAACATGCATGTATAAGATTGAAGGAAGGCCATCAAGGTGCCTGCTCGGTTTGGTGATAGGGAAAAGTTTGTGATCCCGGAATTGATTCATTGGAAAAATCCCATAACACGTTGAAGTCGATATTAGCGTTTTGCGGTGGGGCTTGGTTGTTGGTGGCAAAGGTACGATTGGACATGTAAATTGTATGCTTATGGAGGTTGTAAGGAGGAGGTTGGTGGATTTAGATCAGAGAGGCTCAAGTTGTGAATGGAGAACTCTTCTTCCACTAGGTGAGCTATATCCATGTACATATGGAGGGAAGTAGGATGATGGATGCGGAGGCGCCCACGAAGATGAGGTTGAAGGTCATGCATAAATAATCTCATATAGTGGTCAAGAGAGTGGCCCGTTCATAATTACAAGTTTAATGAAGTGTCCCATATATATTTATCCATTGGGCTAGATTGTTGGACGGAGCAGAGACATTCTAAGTTATTTGCATGATAATGGTTGTAATGTTAAATAAACTCCTGGGCTCGAACATTCAATGTTAGAAGCCGGTGGGTTTGTTGGAACCGTCATGCCCAATGAAGTTTGGATCCCCTCTGGCTCAAGGTCACCAGGCTCAGAGGTTTGCGCCTTCGTGCGTCTTTTTTGCGCCTTTGGAGCATAAAATACACGTTTATGTGCAATTTCTATTGTAATTTTTTTTTTCAAAATAAAGAAAGAAATGATGTAAGAACTCAATATTTTTTTTCATTATTTAGTATTTGTGAAACATAATCGAGCGTTGAGACTTAGTTATGATGCAAGTGATCACATTGATTCTATTTTTTAAGAGATGTAAATGATAGTAATGAATTATTAATGAGTAGAATAGATGAAAAATCTAATTAAGAAGATGAACTGATGTTTGATGTTGATTATTAAAACCGAATATGGTTGCGCATTGCCTTCGCCAGGCGTGCGCCTGCGCCTTGAGCCTTGCGCCTAGGCTCCAAGACCCCTTTGCGCCTTGGTGCGCCTTGCGCCTTTAATATCTAAGGATGTGGGACTAAACCCAAAAAAGAGGAGTGCGCTAAACGCACACCAATATGTACTATTTACACACCAAATATCAACACTCCCCCTCAAGGTGGGCGAAAGATATCCACTAAGCCCATCTTGCACACAATCTACATAAGTCCAGTGAGCTAAGTCCTTTGGTTAGACAATCATCCACTTGCTTTCTCGTAGCAACATGTCCCAGCTTCAGTGTTCCATCATCCAGTTTTTCTTTGATGAAGAACCTGTCGATCTCTATATGCTTGGTTCTGTCATGTTGGACGGGGTTATTTGCAATGCTAATATCTTACTTGCTATCACACCACACTGTCATTTGCTTACCTTGATCCATCCTGAGTTCAACCAACAAGGCTTTTAGCCATAACATCTCCCCTGCACCTAAGGCCATGGCCCTGTACTCTGCCTCGACAGTAGATCTCGCAACTACAATCTGTTTTTTGCTTTTCCAGGAGACAAGGTTGCCTCCCACAGACATGCAATATCCCGATGTAGACCTCCTGTCATCTGCACAGCTAGCCCAGTCAGTGTCACAAAAACCCTCAATGTTTAGATGTCATTTCTTTCGGAAGATCAGGCCCTTTCCAGGTGCGCTCTTTAGATATCGAAGAATCTGATACACGACATCCAAGTGACTCTCCCTCGGATCATGCGTATAACGAGCTACTACGCTTACGTCGAAAGATATATCGGGACGCGTGTGACTGAGATAAATCAGACGACCCACCAGCCTCTGGTACCTTTCTCTATCAGTTGGTTCTCCTGCCTCCGCTCCAAGCTTAGACTTCTGATCAATAGGTGAGACGGCAGTCCTGCAGCCCAACATGCCTGTCTCTTTGAGTAGGTCCAACACATATTTCCGTTGAGATAGAACAATCCCTCGTGCACCGCAGACAACCTCAATCCCAAGGAAATATCTTAGCTGACCCAAGTCCTTCACTTCGAATTCCTTGCCCAATCTCCTCTTAAGCTGAGCAAGTTCACTTTCATCGTCTCCTGTGATGATCATATCATCCACATACACAACAAGGATTGTAATGTGAGTCTCATGCCTCTTAAAGAACAAGGTATGGTCAGCATTGGTTGATGTACTCTGTTCCATTCTTAGACCTTAACACTTTTATGACTGCACCGTATTGAGTTTGAATTCCTTTATGGAAATCTTTAAACAAGTAAGCATATCACTTTTGTTTTTCATCAAGCAAAACCAAGTCATATGAGAGAAACAATCAATGAAAGATACAAAATATCGAAAGCCATTCACAGTTGTTGTGGGGCAAGGTCCCCAAACATCAGAATATATCAGATCAAATGGAGCAACACTTTTATTACCAGACTGGAATAAGAGTTTCTAGTGTGTTTCTTAAACTCGCATGCATCACAGACAAGTTTATTATGACGAGCTTTCTCAAATAAAGATGGATACATCTGACTTAAAGTAAGAAAAGATGGATGACCCAGACGTCGATGATAAAGAAGAAGCAACTCATCTACGCTCCTCCCAACTCCTGCAGCATCCTCTACCAGTGTGGACAGAGCTGAGTCCATACCAACTCATCTATGCCATGTGCCAGTCCCAAGTCTTCTGCCGATCTCCTTCTCCTGGAAGATCACCTTCGGAATATCAAACAGAACAATACATTTTAATTGAGATATAATTGCACTAATGGATAGAAGATTCACAGGAAAAGATGGAGTATGCAAGACATTAGACAGAGTCAAAGTGTTGGTACATTGTACGACACCCTTACCAATCACTGGTTGAGATGTGTCATCAGCAGTCTGGATGCACTCTGAGACTGCTAGGGGAGTATATGAAAGGAATTTCCTAGCATCCCCAGTGACATGTCGAGAGGCACCCGAATCTATCCAATCTGGTGATCTAGTATTGGATATAACTGCGAGGGCAAGAGTTTTATCAGTACCTGTGGTTGAATGAGCGAATGAGGCAATGTTACCCCTTGATGAAGCTGGAGTGAATGCGTCATCAATCACGCCCTTTTGCTTTCTTTGCATCAGTTGGGAGTAAGCATTGACAATCTCCTGCTCCTCTGAGTAACTCATATCATCTATACTTCCATCTACCTCACCCTCGACTATCATCATATTAGCACGGTACCTCCTCTTCCACCACCTCTGCGACCGCCACGACCACGACCTCGACTCCCAAGTTTTCCTTGTCCATCTACATCCCGCCCCCTTGGTGGCTTGGGGCAAGCCAGTCGCAAATGACCTGTCTCACCACAATTGTAACACTGCCGTGTTTCACCCTTGCATCCCGTGTGCCCAGGATTGGTTACTACTAGGGTTGATTTCGCCCCGGCTGGTGCAATTGTACTAGATTGAAGCCTAATCCTGCTCTCCTCCTGCATCATAGCTGAGATCGTCTCATCCAGGGTAGGTATCTTTGGTTGAGCGAGCAACATTGCACTCCTTGGTTCAAATGCCGGGTTCAACCCCCTCATAAGTGCATAGTCCTCCGCTGAGCATCTCGCTCCCCTTTCGTGCATTCAGGATCTTTGCAGCTTGCAGTGGCTGAGAAATAATCATAGTCTGCCCACAGTCGCTCCAGATCTGTGACATACTCTTGAATCAAACGATCTCCCTGGGTTACAGTCTCTATCTCCCGCTCGATCTGGAACACGCGCATGTTGTTGTCGACTCCTGCGTAGAGCCTCTGTAACTTCCCTCAAACATCGCTTACAGTCTCTATGCCATCTACCGTGATAGCGATAAACGCGATCACCGAATTTAGGAGCCAAATGTGTAACAGACTATGCGTAGTCTTCCACTCATAGTACCCATCCGAGTCCTTCTCTGGCTCCCCCTTCTCGCCAGTCAGATAGCCCTCCAGGTTCCTTCTGGAGAGTGCACTCTTTACCCGACGCGACCAACTCAAGTATGTGGCTGGTTCATCGAGCTTCAGCTCCACAAGAGGGAGATCGAACTTCACCGGAGGCGGTTGTGACTGAGCGGATCCTTCGCCTTTGGACATCCGTACGAAGTCGAAGAACACCTTGAGGTCTGTCTCCTCCAGTTTGGCCACTAATTTCTCCATGCGTTATCACGCAAATCTTATCGCGCCGCCTCTTCCTCTTGCCTCTGCTTCAACGCGGTTCCGCTCCGTACATCGCTGTCGCGCGCGCCTCTGCCCGCGCAGCGCGGTTATGCTGCGGTTCCGCGCTCTTCTGTCGCTTAGAGAGCGCGCCCTCCTCTGTCGTTCAACGTGCGCACTGTCGCGTGCCCCGCCGCCGCGGTTCCGCGCGTTCACCTGCAGCGCAACGTGCGCACGCTCCTCTACCTCCGCAACGTGTGCCATCGCGTGCTCTGCTTCCGCCGCAGTTCCGCGCGTTCCCCTGCCGCGCAGTGCCACTACCTGCCGCGCAAGGTGCGCGCTCCTCTGCCGCGCAAGGTGCGCGCTCTGCTGCGTTGAGAACGCGCGCTGATGCTGTGCGCGCTCTACTGCGCTGATGTCGCGCAAGGCGCGCGATCTGCCGTGCAGATGCTGCAGTCCAAAGGCAACTCCGCGCGCTGATGCCGCGGTTCTGCATTTCACCCGTGGTTCTGCGTTTCACCCGCGGTTCTGCGTTTCCTCCGTGCACCTTTGCCGCACGGTTCCACTCCTCCGCTGTGCACTCCAAGACTCCCGCAATCTAGTCCGCAGATCGTCCCCGCTCTGATACCAAGTAGAAAATAATTGACAACACAATTCTTGTTATTATATTATTACATTGATCCCCTATTTATATACAAGAGGGGAAACCCCAATACCGAACTGGAGATGTGGGACTAAACCCAAAAAAGAGGAGGGCGCTAAACGCACTCCACTATGCACTATTTACACACCAAATATCAACAGGGGGCATTCCTACCGGAGCCGAGAATGGAGATAGGAGGACTGAGAAGTGGATTTGTGTTGGAGTTGGACGGTGAAAGATGAGCGATGCTGCAATGGATGAGTTAGGGGGTGGTTTTGATAAGTTGTGCGTCATGGGCGACAAAGATGGAAGCAATAGATGTGACCGAATGTTCCAGAGCATCCAAATATGCTTCAAACATGTTGCTATTATTGGTCAAACATAAATGTTAGTATCAACACTTTGGCTAGGTGAGGAGGAAGGAGAATTCAGCTGATGGCTCAAAGAAAAAACTGAAACTTCATTAACATGCTTAAGCTATTACAAACTCTTGCATAAATAGACCCCAAAGTCTCTTAGACTGCCATAGTTATAATCAATTTTATTTAATATATTGTATGAGGGCTCTTGCACCGGTTGAGGTGTTGCCGTGTGACCTTGAGGTCACGGGTTCGAGTCCTGGAAGCAGCCTCTTGCAAAAATGCAGGGTAAGGTTTGCCTACATTTCACCCTTGTGGTGGGACCCTTCCCCGGACCCTCACTGCACGGGGATGCTTTGTTCACCGGGCTGCCCTTTTATTGTATGAGGGCTCTTAACTCTGTAATTAATTATAATTCCCAAGAGACACATCCTTTCGATATTCTTTATTAAATTTGCTTCTTCAAGAAAAAACTCTCCAAATTCCTCCTTGATTCAGTCCCTTCGAAATCATATGTTCAAGTCCGTGCAGCAGTTCTGCAGGTGCCTCACCCACAGGTTCTCCTGTTCAGACTCCTGCAGCAGCTCCGCAGTTGTCATGGTCATGGGTAGAGTACAGTTCGCTCAGCCTCTTATGCAGTTCTGTCGGGCTCAGGCAATGGAGGATGTGTAGCATATATTCCTTCACTTTAGTAATATCTGTAGAAAGCCCACTGATCAACATTAAACTACCTACAATAATATCCTACAATTACTAAAATTAATGATATTTTCTTTCAGTGCTGATATGCTTCAGCTTTTATTGTAACAGGAATTTTGTAAGAGCAAATGGAGTGTGAGAGCAGGCATGGGTTTTGGAGATGCTTCGTATGTACGCATGACAATAATAACAACTTATCCTCTTGCTATATTTGTGGTGTGTTGCGGGGCTCATCTAATGGCCTAGAAAATAAAGGTGAAAAATCCAGTTATGTTACTTGCATCTTAGAAACATGGTGATACAATTGAAGCACTAGATATTTGTTGGAATTTACATGCTTGAATTTTATTCTCGGCATGAGCATGGGTTGTTTTTGAAACCTCAACTATTAGATTGCTTCATAATGATATTATAATTTTGTTAAAATGTTTTATGCAGCACTCTCCATCAAGGAAAATCCGACATCTGTAATGGCAAAAGCACTTTTTGTAGGAATGCCGCATCAGACTGCAGATGTATCCAGTTTTTCAGATGTCCTCATAAAAAAAGACAACCCCTGTGAGAGCAGAACCAAAGCAAGTCTAGTTAATCTTCAGGAAACATTCCTGTCTTCAAATTCTAAGCATTCTTTTACTATAGGTGGGCAAAAGATATTTCTAGAATCTACATGCAGCGCCTTTTGATTGTAGTTCTAACAATTTATGGTCTTATTATCATTGAGTGGACATGCATAAAAATGCTTCCAAAGCAAAGTTACTTTATATACTGAATTAAAATAGAATTATTGAATAATCAGGAGCTAGCATTATTTTTATACAGAGAAACTGACATAAACATGCTCGATAATTTCTAGATGATAATACATCTCTTCAGCCTTCATCCTAATTTCTGGAAAAAAAGACCCGCTCCATCTAGTTTAGAAGACCTTAATTGTATCAATGATGAAATTACTCAGTGAAATTGTGTTGACAAATGTGCAGTTACTAGTTAATATAAAAGTAGGTATTTCATGGGTGATAGTGATTTAACCATTATGCTTCAAAAAAAGGGTGATCAGAATTTAATTCATTGTGGTTCTAAAGGGCTTACATTTAATAAGATAAACCAATCAATTTACTTTCGATTGATTATATCTTCAGTTTATATAGAAGTCCAGAATTGAAGGACCAACTTCACCTAATTTTGGTATTTGTTTTGCTTGTGAAGAATGCACTTGTTTTGTTCTCAAGTTTGTAATTATCTTCAAGTTTCGGTTTGTTGCCATAATTTTTACTGATATTGAAAGGTAGTTTCAAGGCTTATCATACATGTTGGATTAGTAATACATATGATGCTACTAGCACATTTTCTACATTGAATTTTCATACCTAAAGCAAGCACGTGCTATTGGATTTCATATAAATATAACACTCAAGTACACGATTTTGTGATATCTTATATTCACAGTACAAGTTTGATTCTTTAAGTGTGCAGTAATGCATTCATTTCTTTATGATGTTGCAATGTTGTTTTAAAGTAATTTTGGACATTTATGTTGTATTGATATATCTTAATGTGTACAGTTCCTTTCAGGTTTGATACCTTATCACCGGATGATATTGTTTCTCTAGGAAGAAAGGAACCAAAAGGTGAAAGTTATATGCCAGTAATTTCTTATTTTGATTAGGATGAATTATAGTGCTTTGCTCACTGTAATATGCGAGACATCTAAACCAAAATTTTGATCCATAATTCGAATGACAATTTAAAAGTTATTAGGTGGTGGGTGCTGATTATTTCACCCCCTTCTAATGGATCAGTGGTTGAAATAGATTTTGATTCATTTTCCTACATATATGTAAGAGTTATCCATCTCTATGGAGAGTGAAGCTAGAATGATAATCATCTTTTCAAATGTGATTTCATCATGCGTTAATTTACCATTGTAATTTCATTAATTTGTTAGGTGTCAATTGAGTTTTAATGTCAAATTGGTGTAATCTTGAGTTAATTATTATGTAAAAAAAACTAACATATTAATGTTACAAACCTCCTTGTGGGAGATTCACGGTCGGGATTGTGGAGCAAGTGGAGTTGGTCTCAACCTGAGAGGGGAGAGCGCCTTGACTCTATCGATGGTGGCCAGAGGCGGAGTCGAAGCTAGTGAGGATAGATGGAGCCTTGTTGTGGCTACCAGAGACGAGGTACTCAAGCGGCAACTCCAAAACCCATTGACCTAACTCTATGAGAATTAAGAGAGGAACCTAAACTCCAAAATAACTTCTTTGATGATGATTCATTCATGACCCCAAGGGTCTATTTATAGAACTTACAAAAGACACAATGACATGTATCAAACCTAAAACTTCTCTAAATATTAAAATATCCTAAAAGACAACGACTCAAAATACGATGCATATACATTGACTCGTAATAAAGACATGTAATAACATACTTAACATAAAGATAGATAACAAATCCACCCGCTTAGTGTCCAGCTTGTCCTCAAGATCGGAAGGAGACTTTGATCATTGGATCTAGTTCTTTTATTTTACGCCAAAATAACGTCTTAAAGTAGTTCCCCGCGACAGCTACATCGGTTCTCCGTGAGCCCCACTTGCGCGCACTGATGGAGCGAAGGAGGATCATGCAGAAGAGGGCTTCTCGTTGGCGCCTCGACGGGGCCTGTGGTTGGTGTCGGTGGGCTGGACAGCTTGATGAAGGAAGTGACATGAATGGAGCCACTGTAGGCAAACCTTAGGAATAGACGACGAGGTTTGCTGAATAGCTGTAGGCAGGCATCTATGCATATCTACCTACGGAGGAATGCAATTGGGGGTGATGGTGGAGGACTGTCCTGCTGAGTCTAAGCTGTCAAATGTTGCGGCGTTGGAGGAAGTTGTTGGATGGAAACAAGTGGAGGCGATGATGGTGCAATGCCTGTCAGAAGGACATCGGGGCGTGCGAGAGTTGGAGTGTCAGTCTTTATTCGGATCGGGGCCTTGATACCTTTCGGCCCCCGATCAGTTCAGATCTTGAAAGCCCGTTAATGATGGCGGAGAGCTGCGGCACCGCAACTCGCATTGCCGCCGAGATCTATAGTAGCTTATGTAGTATGCCTTCTTACCACCGGAACTCGCCTCCATGTCCAATGAATTAATTAAATCTATTAATTAATAAAATAAATAATGAGTTCCGCGGCGTTGGGCTCAACGACTAAAGGGATATTGCGTAGAAATCAATCAGAAGGCGTGGAGTTAGATGGCGTGGGGCTTGAAGCGACAAAGCGACAAGGTCGATGGTTTCATCGACTAGACTACAGGGAAAGTCGACGAGGGTGGAAGAGAGATCGATGTCTGAGCGGCTGGAGTTGAGGGTCTCAACCTGAGTGGGGCGTGCACATTGACTCTACCGGTGGCAGCTAGAGTCGGAGGCGAAACCGACAAGGATAAACAAAGTCCTGTCATGGTTACCGTTGATCCAGTGCTCGAGGGGGAACTCCAAAACCCTTTGACCTAAACCTATGAGAACTAAGAAAGCAAGAGGAACTCCAAGATAACTTCTTTGATAATGATCCATTCATGACCCCAATGGTCTATTTATTGAACTTACGAAAGACACAATGACATATACAGTAAATACATGTAAATCTAAAACTATCCAAAATATTAAAATACCTTAAGGCCCCGTTTGTTTGGGCGAATTGGGAGAAAAGAATTGGAATTGGAGAGCCAATTACAAATCCGATGTTCGGGGCTCCAATTTTTCGGGCAGAAATGGAATTGGGCACAATTCCGTACGAATTTGTTTTTGCCTAATTTCTCTCCCCCCCCCCACCAAAATTTCGATGTAAAGACGTCTGAAATCACAATTCCGCCGCATGCTCTCTTCTCCTTCTGCTCGCGCGAACGACTGCGGCTCCTGCGTCCTTTCTTGGCGACTGCTTTTCTCGACATTTGCTCAGGGACTGCTTCTCTCGGCATTTGCTCAGGGATTGCTTCTCTCGACAGCAATGGTGAACCATTTAGCGCCTGCTCTGGCCTCTGCGTTCTCGCTCCTACCTATCGGCACCGCAGCTATCACCGGGACCAGTTCAGCCTGGGCTTCTCTCAGCAACAATGGCTATCTCGAGAAGTCAGTCACAGAGGAACAACTCTTCGATCTCTTCAACCAAGTTGGCTCGGTCATCGTGGTGAGGGTTTGCAGGGATCTGATGTGTTCTCTCATGTTCCTCTTTTTTACCTTCCCATTTTGAGAGCTAAGTTCCTGTCTAACTGTAGCATTAATATATTAAACATTAATTCATTATCACGTGGGGGAGGTGAGCTGGCAGCTTGTGCCTGACTCTTCCCAACTGTCATTTATTAGGCTTATAAGAATAACTCTCGTATCTGTAATAGTTATTATCATTGTTATTAATAAAGTTTAGTCTTTTTTTATCTCTCTCTCCTACTGTTGTTCTGTCTCTCTTCTTCCGGCCAGTAAGGCCATTCCCTGCTAGATGTCGCCAGATACTTAACAATGGCGCTCTTGTCGAGTTCGCCCTCTATGGAGGTGTCGCCGCCCCCTTCCGCAGAACATCTTGCTCCTTCCTCTCCTCCTGTCCCACGACAAGACTTGGATATGCGCCATGCCACATACATGGGCAACATTCTTCCCTTTGCGAATCATTGCAAACCACCCAGATTCGCTTCACTCACGATTTCCAGCAGATTCAACAATCGTTATCCCAAGCCCAACAACAACAAGATCGACTGCAACAACAACAAGAACGTCTTCAACAACAACAAGAACGCGCTCAAGAAACACATTCATCATTTTAAAACATGCAAGCGATTAAATCTTCGATATTACGTCCCATTTAAAATTCTAGCTAAAATTGGAAAAGTTGCTTATAAATTAGAACTACCCATTCCAGTAAAATACACAATGTTTTTCACGTATCCTTTCCTAAACCTTATTTTTCTAACTCAGATACAATCGTCCATAACCTCCCTGATTCTCGACCTTCAATACTTACACGAACATCAACACTGGAAATTACGTGGGAAAAAGTTACGTGGGAAAAAGTCAATGATCTGGACAGGGAAACCCATAATCATATTGATCTCTATTGTGACTGCCAAACCCAGTTGGATCCAACATCGCCTTCACATAATCCATCAATAACAGATGGGGAGGAACTCGTACCCTCCTACAACAAAGTCATCCCATCGATTCCACAGTCATTTTCTACTAATTTTTGTACCAACTGTCCACAGGAAAACAGTCATTTTCTATTAATCTCTCTCTCCTACTGTTGTTCTGTCTCTCTCCTTCCGGCCAGTAAGGCCATTCCTTGCCAGATGTCGCCGGATACTTAACACTAACTCAATGTTATTCTTTGTATCCTTAGTTTTTCCTTTCTAGATATAAATTTTATTCACCTTTTAGTCGTTCTCGTGTTTTTCTTCAGTCTGAAATGATACTAGTGCATGTGTGTTGTGCCATTTTTCTTCAAGTAACTCACTCCTATACATTATCCTCATCTTTCATGTCTTAAGATCTGCTCCAGTATTTGCAAAGAACTCCTTTGCTTTTAAATTATTCCTTTGATTAATACTGAAGTTTTAAGGTGTTGGAACACTATTTTTGTACTGTCGTGCATGATCACTGCTGTTTGATCTCTTCACCTGCCTTAATTTATCTTTTTTTTCATAGAATGCATATTGCCAGTGTACTGGAAAACATGATTCGTTCTAGATTTTTGTATGATTAGAAAAAGATTTTTCAATTATGTTCCATTAAATGTTGCTAAAGTAGAATCCGAGCTTAGATATGATACTATGTAGTCCAAAAATAAGTTTTCTTTTTTCAATTTCTGTCAAGTAACATATATAACCTAAGTCCACATTTTCGTCACTGCTTTATATTTTAAATTTCAATTCCTGCAACTGAATTTTGATATACTGTCGAACAACGGAATTACTAATTCCAATTCCTGTGACAGAATTTCTGTCTTCGTCTAACAATAGAATTGGAATTGGCTTCAATTGAGCTAATTCCAATTCCCATATTTGAATTCCTTCCAAACGAACGGAGCCTAAAAGGCAACGACTCAAAATAAAATGCATAAACATTGGCTCGTAATAAAGACATGCAATAACAAACTTAACATAAAGATACATAACAATTAAGCTCATAACAATCTTACAATTCCTTTTTTTTACATTAGCTTCTTAATGTGGCAAATTTTAGTTGTAAAAAAAATAGAATCACCAAAATAATGGTACTATGAGATGGCTAGAAGGATCGACAAGTATGGTTCCCGATCTCAATTCTGAGTTGGGATACGCGGAAGACCATATGGATATAGCTCTTGGGTGGACACGTATAGCAACGGTTACTTGATTCATGCGGAGCTTAATGAGTACTTTATTGCCCACCTTGAACGGAAGGTGTTGGCGGTGCTTGTAATTTTGTGCAGTCAAGTTTGTTGGGACGGTGGATTGGAATTTCTGTTCGTGCAAGATCTCATCTCGATTCTGAGATTGTTAAGCTCTCAACTTGGCACTCTCCTAGTAAATCCGGCAACATAGTGTGGGCCTGTGGGGTAGATTCCTATAGACTGCATGGAATGGGGGTCGCAACATAATTGGGGTGGATTCCTGCAAATTGCATGGAATGGGGTAGTGCTAGATGCTATGTGGAATGCACCGTAAGAATATGTTGTTGAACCTAGGTAGGTGGCCCACTTGTGGGGTTGCTTGGATGCAAAGGAATGGAGATAAGTTTCCAAGCAACGATTGAGGACTTTATTTTTCCCTTCGGTTTATTGGCGGTATCATTGTTTATACACAAGGCGGTGCATTGGAGCTTGAACAAGACCTGCCAAAAGTTACTCATGAGCACGAGATCCTTGTTGCTCACATAAGAACAAATCCATCGAGATGTACATTCACATGTATAATTGGCGGTCATAGTGGGAGTCCCAAAGGCTACTGGATGTAGTCACTACTTAGGAGGCTGTGATCTGCGATAAGAGTGGACTGAACTCAAGTTATTGGGTTTTATGAAGTGATGGAAGTGTTGTTGTTCTGCGTGCGAGCGAACCATCCCCTTTGTGACAGAATGAAACTGAAAGAGGCAAATGTCTTTGTCAATTTGGATTAATTGACCTCGATATGACCAAGTGTCTAGAGCCAGACCACACCTTGAATGGAGTATATTCCAACCAACTCAAAAGTGTAAAAGTTTACTGAAATAATACATTGATCAATCGTTACCGAGAGGTTGCAACATATCCGGACCGGTGGAAGAGCGACACCATCATGTAGGTAGACAATGAATCCTGGAGAATGGTCCACCGAAAAATGCAAACGAGCCACTAGGTCTTAAGAGATGAAATTATGGATAACACCCGACTATAATTAGGATCTCAGAGGCGAAGATGGAAACTTGTCATACGGGGGCTGGAGATGCCATTGATGGAGAAACACGTGGGGTCCAATTGGTGAAGGACAATATGGTCTTTCTTGGGAGCCGTGCCATCGATGATTTTCAATGCTTCAAAGTCTACCGTGGTGATCTCATCGTAGTCACTGATAAGTGCTGACAACACCTTCACCGGGCAATCATATGTATGTGAGTAAGGTTATTTACGATGAAAGCACATGCCCCCGAAGGTCGTTGCATTCTTGGGTGGATAACAATGAGTTTGTGAGCGTGGGGCACTTGTGATAATGGAGGCTTATGAAGAAAAAGTGAAATGGTAGATAGATAATGATGTGGTGGTAAGTCGGCGGGGAGTAGAGGTGGTGGTGGGTTTGTAAGTAAGTAGGAGCTGCAGGGTGGGTTTGTGGTATGAGAGGTGTGGTAGATGTCAGACAGCCATACTGAGAACTCACGCCCACCAAGCAGGTCGCCTCCGTGGCCTAATTGGCGAGGTATGACAGAGATAATGAAGGACAATGTGAATATGTTGTTGGAGTCCATGCATGGAATACCCCAAATAATGGTCCCGGGTTAGATAAACTCATCCACATATTCGTCGACTGTGTCAGAACTGTCACACAATGCAGAGACGTCATGACATTGTTAGATTGTCATTATTCGTAGCCTTACACCAGGGCTTGTGCGAGCGTAAATCATGTTAAGGTAGGGCTTGTTGGCACAACCAATGAACCCAATGTTAGGCCCGTGGTCGACAAGTGCATCAAGGATGAGTAATATAATGGTTCTGCAAATATTGCTTTGCGCGACCTATCCACCCAATGGGGTCTTGACCATTGAAGGAGAGCACATTATGGAAGGGGGTTAAGGAGCGTTCTCCGTTCAATTGTGATCCAATGAAAATTGCTCAACCGATTTGCTTATGGAAAAGGCAATGAGATCGATAGTGAATGAAGCTCTTGGAGGTTGGTGGGGCGGTAACACACTTGAGTTGCAACAAATTAATGTTGATTGAGTTGCAATGTTCCTCGAAGAGTTCATCAGTGGTCTCGAGGAGTGCCTGAAGAGCAACGCTGACCTTCTCAACTACATCAAGGTGGTTTGCCATCCTACGGTTAATACACCGAAGGGAATGTTGAGCGAGCAGCAGCTTGCAGGATGGGATTGTGTGGAGTGTCATAGAGCTCTAGCGGTTGCATCGATAGCCGGAGGAGAAGGATAAATCGTCCTAGTGTTAGCACGCATATCTTGCTGACTTACGACCGAGGAAGGGGGAGTTGAGATGCGAAGGAGAGGGATATCATGCAAAATTCCTCCATGAAAAGTCGTGTCAAACCCTTTGCTATTTTAGGATTCATCAAGCAACAAATAAGGCACTCTTTCGGTGAATTGTGATACTTGTTAATGCAATAGTGAAAAACATATAGTGCTTGGGTCATGATTGCAAATGTCGGATGTCGGGAATATTTTATATATCGGGTTCTAATATTTAATTATTTATATATAATTATATATATAATAATAAATATGATTTTTTTATATATTGATATATTAATTTAATATGGAGGTGTAGATAAATATGATTGCATCTCAGAGAATCAATTTGGATTCATGCCAGGGAGGTCAACCATGGAAGCTATACATCTCTTGAGGAGACTCATTGACAACTATCGGGAAAGACAAAAAGATTTGCATATGTTGTTTATCGATCTGGAGAAGGCGTATGATAGGGTTCCAAGAGAGGTCTTGTGGAGAGTCTTAGAAAAGAAAGGTGTAAATGTATCATACATTGACGTAATCAAAGATATGTATACAAATTCAGTGACCAGGGTGAGGACATCTGGAGGATTAACACAGGAATTCCCTATCGCTGTTGGCTTACATCAAGGGTCAGCTTTAAGCCCTTACCTCTTTACCCTTATCTTAGATGAGCTCACCGGACATATCCAGCAAGCAATACCTTGGTGTTTATTATTTGCAGATGATATTGTTTTGGTCGATGAGACGCGCGAGAGGGTGTAAACGCGAAACTGGAATCTTGGCGAGACACTTTAGAAAAGAAGGGTTTTAGGTTGAGCAGGACAAAGACAGAGTATATAGAGCTTAAATTTAGTAGTGCAAGAAGGTCAGATGACTCCGTCATTAAATTGGGTGACCAAGATATTTCCCGCAGTGAGTGCTTTAAATACCTGGGATCGATAATTCAAAAAGATGGAGGTGTAGATAAAGATGTGATTCATAGAATCCAAGCAGGTTGGTTGAAGTGGAGAGGCGCGTCTGGGATCCTATGTGATCGTAAAGTACCACTAAAACTTAAAGGCAAGTTTTACCGTACTGCAATTAGGCCTGCAATGCTCTACGGTTCTGAGTGTTGGGCAGTGAATGGTGTACACGAGCAAAAAATGGGAGTCGCGGAGATGAGAATGCTTAGGTGGATGTGTGGTCACACGAGACTGGATAAAATTAGGAATGAATGTATCAGGGATAAGATAGGAGTGGCGCCAATTGTAGAGAAGATGCGAGAAGCTCGTTTAAGATGGTTTGGACATGTACATAGGAGACCATTAGAGGCACCTGTTAGGCGTTGTGAGAGTTTAGTCACTAGACATGTTAAACGGGGGAGGGGTAGACCAAAAAAGACTTGGAATGAAACTATAAAGAAAGACATGATGTACTTAGGCATTAATGAGACTATGCTTAAAGATAGGGCGCAATGGCGACAGAGGATCCATATAGCCGACCCCACTATGGTGGGATAAAGGCTTGAGTGTTGTTGTTGTTGTTGTATTGATATATTAATTTAACATGAATTAAACTTCTAAATATGTCAAACTAGTATGAACAATTTATGTTACACAATTAATAATTGTACAACTTTATAAGTAAAATAGTAAACAAACACAAATTTTAAAATATCCATTTGTAATTATATTGGTGTTTTGTGAATAAATGTTTTGCTTGCAACTAGAACATTATCATTTAAAAAAAATTGAGAATCCTCAAATTTTAAACATACATTATTCTTGATCTATCTCGTAGTCATCAACAATAGGGAATGTAAATAGAACATGATCCTCATCCGACAAACTTGACGACTCAAGATCTGCCTCGCCCCTCTGTCAATTTTTTCTTTCCTTTTCCTTTTTCAGTGATGATCATGGTTTTGTTCTTGATAAATCTAGAAGAGTCCCCCTCCTATATAGATCTGTGTCGACAATATCTCCAAATTGCTCTCATGTCAACTCCTCTCCAGGAAAGACTTCATTATCACCATCACCATTATCATCCTCACCAATATCCCCTGAATCTAGGCTCTTGACTGCCAAAGGATCTCGGGATGCGTCGAAATATTTTAACTGCAACATATTTTAAAATAAATAAATAAAGCGTATACTGATTTTCTTAAAATGAAATATTTCTATTAGAGTATTAATGATCTAAATATCTAATCCTCTCAAAAGTATAAATTTAGTTGAATTCTCAAAGCCTAATTTTCAATTTTCTTTGGAGTTGTGTTCTAGTCTTAGACCTTGTTTGATACTTCTTTCTAGCTTCTTTCCATTAATGAGTGTGGTTTGTGCTAGGTGTAGAAGGAACTATTGTATTGCAAGCACACCTCCTCTGGAGCTTTATGACCTTTATATAGTTTTAACTTACTTGAACTAGAGTGTGTGAAACTATCAAACTACATTTCTTAACCTTGGACTTTCGGAGTCCTCTATTTATGATTTGAATATTTAATGAGGAAGAACCTCATTAAATGAGGAAGAACCTCATTAAATGAGGAAGAACCTCACGAAGCCCGACATAAATGAGGAAGAACCCATGAAGCCTGGTCTGTCATTTTCTATATCTGCCTACTCTTCAATCTTAATTTCCCTTCTAACTTCCCTCCTAACTTTAGATAATTTGGTTGCAGCACTCCCTGTCAGTGGTTTACGTAGCAGTGATAAGAAGGAAGTGGTTAAAATCCTGCCAGAACGTGAAGAACCAGAGACTTCATCTACCGGATCAGCTCAACTAAATGAAATTCAGATCAATAAATCCGGCGTTAGTGATAACGAATCAGAAATGCTTGTTGGAAATCTACATCATTTGAAGTTGGAAAAGAGGATTCATAATATTAAGAAAGTTATCTCACCTAATCAGTACAAGCCAGAGAAATGGATATTGTCTGAGCAGGAACAGGAAACTATGAGCCAATTGAGTATCACAATCGTATGTTAATATCAGTTTTAGCATTATTAGTTTACTGGCATTACACAATAGGTATTACTCTTCTTAAGTCACCTTCAAATCCTCCTAAAGAAAGCTAAATTTATTTGTATAGGTTGGTCATGTTGATTCTGGAAAATCCACCTTGTCTGGAAGATTGCTCCATCTTTTGGGAAGAATTTCAAAGAAAGAAATGCATAAATATCAGAAGGAGGCTAAAGAAATGGTATTTTACTATTTTCTACCCAAGTGAATCGCTAATGCATTTCTTCTCTAGTAGCATGAAACAGCACCCGGGGCTTTCATTTATTATCTAGCATAATTGTTCATAATTTTGCTGCTAGGACTTGCTGGGAAGATTAAACCATGAGTACTCCCCATATCTCTATCATCATTGTCATCATCATCATCAATAACTTTGTTCTTACTATTTGGTATATTTTTCTATAATTGATGCAATTATGCTTCTTTATGATGTGTTCTCAAATCTTTTAACTAGCTGGATAATTGGGCCATAAATCTTATCTTACTTTTTATCTGGTATATTTCTATCCGCAGGGTAAGGGGTCATTTGCATTTGCATGGGCAATGGATGAAACTGCCGAAGAGAGAGAAAGGGGTATAACAATGACAGTTGCTATTGCATACTTTGAATCAAAGAGGTACCGTGTGGTTTTACTCGATTCTCCGGGACATAGAGATTTTGTTCCGAATATGATATCTGGTGCTACTCAAGCCGATGCTGCCATCCTTGTTGTTGATGCTTCTAATGGTTCTTTTGAAGCTGGGATGGGTTTCCATGATGTTGGACAAACAAAGGAGCATGCACAACTTATTAGGAGTTTTGGTGTTGAGCAAATTATTGTTGCTGTTAATAAGATGGATACTGTTGGATATTCTCAGGAAAGATTTGATTACATAAAATTCCAACTTGCCTCTTTCCTTCGCTCTTGTGGATTTAAGGAAAAGCTAATCACATGGATTCCTTTGAGTGCCATGGAAAATCAAAATTTGGTGAATTTGTCTTCTGATGATAAGTTATCTTGGTAAGTTTCTTATGATTATCTATCCTTATACCATTACTACTACATCGTCCACATACATTGGTAACTCCAAGATGGTGCAGACCGCATCATCTTATTTTATTCATTTTTGTCATTATTTCCTAAGGAATTTTTATTGTTGCAATCATTGCTTATTATTTAAGAACCCCAGCAATTCAAGCTATCTTCTTTAGCAGCAGTCTATTGAGTAATGTGAGTTACGAAAACATCATCAAATTTCTTATACCTTTCTTGGTCTCTTAGCTAAGATCAAGTGTTGTTGAGTTAAGAATCATAGTAGTTGGCTTTTTTTATTTAGTTCACATTTATTGATGACTATTCTCATATGATGTTAATTATAATGGGAATAAATGTGAAATAAATCTTAATTATTTTCCATTTTGTTGATAATTTTTAAAATAAATTCTAACTCAATTTAAAACAACTCTCAAGGTCTTCTATTACCCACCTATTTAACAAATCCATCACATGCGTTCTAATTGTGATACATGCGATTAATTCAAAACAATTTGGAAGCCTTTTATTCTTTGAAATTGCAATTAACGTCACATTGGAACCCTTCATTGAGAAATGTGTGATGTTATAAATTGATGATCTAAAATTCCTAATGTTCGTCAATCGTGCATGCCAATAGTTGTAATGATGTTAAACATAACAGATGGCTTACTTTTGAAGGTTATAGCGTCAAAATCTAAATGGGTGTAAAATTGGTGGAGAATGTTAAGTCTCTTCCCAGGAGAAAAGTTCATTTCAAATAATTTGTATCTATCATCTGCATAGACGTACGATTTTTCTCAAAAAATTGAAAGCCCCTCCAAACCATTATTTATTACCCTCTTTCTCTGAATTCTAGTTTACTAATACCTCTAAGCTTTCAATTTGAATTGTTCTCATCTTTTGATATGCTTAACTTGCTTATGTTTTATTTTATTTTTCCCCTGTAAACATCATTTACTCTCTCATGTGCGAGGAATGTGATTTTCAGGTATCATGGACACTGTTTACTGGATGCAATCGACTCTTTGTACCCACCAGAAAGGGATGTTTTAAAGCCTCTTTTTCTGCCTGTATGTGATGTCCTCTCATCACATTCGTTGGGCCAAGTAGCAGCATGTGGTAAACTGGAAGCTGGAGCTATTCGACGTGGTTCCAAGGTACCATGTATGTATCATCTGTGGTAATATAGAGTTGAATATTTCCAGCTTTCTTGTTGGACAATTGAGTTGTCTAAACCTTTTTAAGAATAAACTATAATAATTAGCAAATTATGGCTGTATAATTTGATTGAAGCCCTCTATCTTTTAAACCATATCCCCATTGTTCTAATTTTTCACTTTATTCGATAGATATCTTTTATGAACCAGGTATCCTAACGATACAAAGTGAACTTGGCTGCGGCTGCCGAAGGCGCAGAGCTCGAGGGAGAGCTTACAAATCGCTTTCCCTAGATAAAGAGAGACTGTCGGAGGAAGAAATTTTTTGTTTCTTGCTTATTCATTCTATATCCCTAAAACTCCTTGAATAAAAGTTACAAAAGACATTTTACAAATAAGTTCTAATAGTTGGACAATTACAAAAACATCCAAAATGACAAGAATACCCAAATGATAGTTCACTAAAGTTACCAAAAATACAAATAAACTCTAACTAGAATAGTGGATAGATCGTAACATTTCATTTTTCCCTTCAAAATGAGCTTTCCCTCAAGCTCGGAGGGGAATTTGTCTATGGATTAGCAGGCCACGAGCTAATTTCATGTCTTTGTCTTCTAGTAATTTAATTTCCTGCCGTAGAGCTTCTTGTTGCGATGCTCGGATGTCGAGCTATCTCCCCAGTGGAGTGGTGAAGCAATTGGTTCATTTTTCTTGTCGCTTGTGTATAAAGGAGAGCACCGAGACGAGCTCTGTGAATTGGAACATCAGGGGTCGTCGGCTTAATAGGGGTTTTCTAAATGGAGGTGCATGGGTCTTTGGAGTGAGGGTATCTGCTGGGTTGGAACAACACGGATTGATGGTCGTGGTGGAATTGCTTGAAGGATTGTGGAGCACAAGAGAGATGGTAGTGTGCTCTGACCGCGAGCAATCGGCTCATGTGCCTCGATTGTTAGTTCCCTCGCCCTGAGCACAGGATTGATGTTCGTGATTGCCGGAGGCAAGAGCTCAAGGAGAGCTTCCATTCTCTAACCCTAGCAGATGACAGACTGAGGAAGAAAATAAATTTAATTTCTTGTTTGTTCATTTAATAGCCTCAAGGTTCCTTAAATAGAAATTACAAAAGATATTTTGCAGTAAGTCCTAACAATTTGAATATTACAAAAATCCCCAAATGGCAAAGATACTCGATTACAATTTACTAAACATCAACAACTCTCAAGCCTTTATCTCACTATAGTGGGGTCGGCTCTATAGATCTTTTGTCGCCATTGTGCCCTATCTTTAGTCATAATCTCACTAATGCCCAAGTACATCAAGTCTTTCCTTATATTTTCATTCCAAGTCTTTATTGGTCTACCCCTCCCCCGTTTAACATGCCCAGTGACTAAACTCTCACAACGCCTAACAGGTGCTTCTAATGGTCTCCTTTGTATGTGTCCAAGCCATCTTAGTCGAGCTTCTTGCATCTTCTCTGCAATTGGTGTTACTCCTGTCTTATCCCTGATACATTCATTCCTAATTTTATCCTGTCTCGTTTGTCCACACATCCACATAAGCATTCTCTTCTCCGCAACTCCCATTTTTTGCTCATGTACACAATTCACGGCCCAACACTCAGAACCATAGAGCATCGCTGGTCTAATTGCAGTACAATAAAACTTGTCTTTAAGTTTTAATGGTACTTTACGATTACATAAGATCCCTGACGCACCTCTCTACTTCAACCAACCTGCATTGATTTTATGTATCGCATCTTTATCAACACCTCCATCTTTTTGAACCATCGATCCAAGATGTTTAAAGTACTCACTGCGGGAAATATCTTGATCACCCAACTTAATAACAAAGTCATCCGTCCTTCTTGCACTCCTAAATTTAAGCTCCATATACTCCATCTTTACCCTGCTTAACCTAAAACCCTTCTTTTTTAAAGTGCCTCGCCAAGATTCAAGTTTCACGTTTACACTCTCACACGTCTCATCGACCAAAACGATATCATCAGCAAATAATAAACACCAAGGTATTGCTTGTTGGATATGACCGGTGAGCTCATCTAAGATAAGGGTAAAGAGTAAGGGCTTAAAGATGAACCTTGATGTAAGCCAACAGTGATAGGGAATTCCTTTGTATCCTCCAGATGTCCTCACTCTCGTCACCGAATTTGTATACATATCTTTGATGACAATTTACTAACGTTTCCAAAAAATACAAAACAAAGTCCAACTAGACTCAGGACTTGACTCCTAATGTAGACCATAACAATGTCTTAGCAATTACAATGTCATTTGTGAAAATCATACAACCCGACACATCATTTGTGTATTTTTTGTAAGTATCTCCATAACTATTACAAAAAATGTGAACTCAATGGTGTTTCTATGTAAACGTGCTATGATTGGAAATTATTTGTTCACTCCTCGCCTACTTGTATCACTAGTTAGTGTTTCATTATACATGTTAATCAGTTAAGAATACCTTCTGCACATATTTCTTTCTTAATGACACCAAATCTAATCTCAAGGTACAGTAGAAACGGGAATTCTATTATGATAACCCTAAACCGGGCAAGCACATACATATATAAAGGCGACATACACGTGACATATCACGTGCATAATAAATGCGAAAAATAACAAAAAAGGCGAATATTCAACTCTCCCCCTCAAGTTGGGAATATATATTGATCATTCCCAACTTGTTAGTGTTGTCCTTGAAGCTGTCGCTGCATAGCCCCTTGGTGAAGACATCGGCAAGCTGGTCAAAAGAGTTTACAAACGGAGTACAAATATTCCCCTTGTCAAGGTGATCCTTGAAGAAATGTCTATCGACTTCCACATGTTTGGTTCTGTCATGCTGCACAGGATTGTGTGCAATGCTGATAGCAGCCTTATTGTCACAATAGATCATAATAGGATTGTTCCCTTGAAGACCTATATCACGGAGAATAGTCTTCATCCACAGTCCCTCACAAACGCCTTGGGCCATGGCCCTATACTCTGCTTCTGCGCTTGAGCGAGCTACCACATTCTGCTTCTTGCTCTTCCACGAAACGAGGTTGCCTCCTACAAAGGTGCAGTACCCAGTGGTAGACTTTCTGTCGTCTTGGCTACCAGCCCAATCAGCATCTGTAAACACTTCAACTTCCAAAGACTGACTGTTTTTGAACAAAATCCCACGTCCTGGTGCCTTTTTGAGATAACGTAACACCCTGAAGACAGCCTGCTGATGACGTATGGAAGGAGAGTGCATATACCTGCTTAGGACTCCCACAACGTATGTAATGTCAGGGCGAGTATGGGACAAGTATATAAGCCGCCCAACCAGACGTTGGTATTTTGAGGCATCCACTTTCTCCCCACTAATATCTGCATCAATTTTGTGATTAGCCTCAATAGGAGTGTCCACAGGGGCACACCCAAGCATCCCAGTCTCCTCAAGAAGATCGAGAGTATACTTCCTTTGGGAGATGAAGATCCCACGTTGAGACCTTGCAACTTCGATTCCCAGGAAATATTTCAGCTTCCCCAGGTCCTTGACTTCGAATTCTTTGCCTAGTTGTTTTTTTAAATGATTGATCTCCTCCAAGTAGTCTCCGGTAATGATGATATCATCCACATACACAATAAGAATAGAAACCTGAGGACCCTTCCTCTTGATAAAGAGAGTGTGATCAGCTTGACTTTGAGTGTATCCAAGTTGAAGCATGGTCTTGTAGAAACGTCCAAACCACGCTCTCGGAGACTGCTTTAGGCCGTACAGGGATTTTAGAAGGTGGCAGACCCTCCCCTTGGATCCTTCGATCTCAGAGCCCGGGGGAATATCCATGTAGACTTCCTCTTCCAGATCACCATTTAAGAACGCATTCTTGATATCAAGTTGCAGTAGCTCCCATTTACGACTCGCAGCACAGGAGAGAAGCACACGGATTGAATTCATCTTTGCAACAGGAGCAAATGTCTCTTGATAGTCAATGCCCTGAGCTTGGGTATATCCCTGGGCCACCAACCGAGCTTTGTACCTCTCCACCATTCCATCTTGATTTTGTTTAACTGTGAAGACCCAACGGGATCCGACCGTTCGCTTCCCAGGAGGAAGACTAGCAAGCCTCCATGTCTTGTTTTTATCCAAGGCGCACAGTTCCTCCTCCATTGCCTTTTTCCACTCAGGTATCTGAACAACCTCCTGCCATGTCTTAGGAATCACAATAGATGAAAGAGAAGAGATAAAGGCTTTATGGGCCTGAGAGAGGTGATCATAACAAATGTAGTTGGCAATAGGGTGTTTGGTGCCACCCTTTTTACCTATAAGACGAGCCAGAGGAATATGGAGGTCATCATCAGAATCTGGTGCGGAGACAGTCACCAGCACTGGCGAAACATCCGCAGTCTGCACTTGCTCAACAGTCGTGGGACGACGGGAGTATGTGTATAAGATAGGAGGAGCGTAGTGGGAAGGAATGGGAGGAACGGGAGGAATGGGAGTAATGGAAGGAAGGGGATTGACAATGGGAAGAGGATAATCGATGGTCTCGTCACCATCACTAGTCGTCTCCCCCTGACGAGGACCAAAGTACGGCTCCCCCTCACGAAAGGTAACATCCACAGTGCAATAGTAGCGACGAGACGGAGGGTGATAACACCGATACCCTTTTGTGGTAGAAGAGTAACCAACAAAAACACACCGAAGGGAACGCGCATCGAGTTTATCACGATGTGGGGTATGGACGTGGACAAAACACACGGAGCCGAAGATGCGAGGGGCAAGATGAGAGGTGTGGACAATGTGTTTTTTTTCAAGGCACGACAGAGGCGTAGCAAAAGAGAGAGCACGGGATGGAAGACGGTTGATGAGATGGGCAGCAGTGAGAACAGCATCGCCCCAGTAGGATTTAGGAAGGTGCATAGCAAGGAGGAAGCACCGGGCCACCTCCAGCAAGTGCCTATTCTTCCGTTCAGCCACCCCATTTTGAGTGGAAGTGTGCACGCACGTAGTTTGATGTATGATGCCATGGTCGGCAAGATAGGCCCCAAAAACGCCCCGGTCGTCATATTCCCCACCATTATCGCTACGAAGCACACGTATTTTTCCTCCAAATTGTTGGGTCACCATCTTATGAAAAATTTGAAAACAAGAAAGCACGTCACTTTTCCTTTTTAGCAAATAGACCCACGTAGTGCGAGAATGACAATCAATAAAAGTAACAAACCACTTATAGCCAGATAAAGATAACACAGGGGATGGACCCCAAACATCGGAGTGAATAACATCAAAAGGACATAAACTAGGAACGGATAAATGACTAGTACTCCGACGGACATGTTTAGATTGTTCACACGCATCACAAGAAAAAGACTGAAGTAAAGGACGAAAAACAGGAAACAGTTTAGCAAGATATAAAGGAGAAGGGTGGCCAAGGCGCTGGTGCCATCGTCGAATGTCATGTAGAGTCGGAGATCTGATGGAAGAGAGAGCACTTGGAGAAGACTGGTTTAGCAAGTACAGTCCGCCAACATTCCTACCACTGCCAAGCGTCCGCCTCGTACCCAGATCCTGAAACACACAAACATCAGGGAAAAAGGTCACGGAACAATTTAAAGAGTTAGTCAAGTGACTAATAGAAAGTAAATTGCGGGGAAAAGAGGGAACATGCAAAACAGAGGACAGCGATAGGTCGGGAGAACAAGGGACAGTCCCTTTACCAGCGATGGCAGAAAGAGAGCCATTAGCTGCAATAACCTTATCACGACCAGAAAGAGGGGTATAAGAACATCCTACAGGTGCCCCTTAGAAGTAGAAGCCGAAGAGAGCACCCGAGGAAGCGAGGGCGGTGCCTTCGGCAGCCCCCATGGAGGACAAAACTGCAGCAGGAAGGACCGGCGCCGGCGACTAGGGCAGAGGGGGGGGGGGGGGGGCTGGCGACAGAAGAGGATGCCCCCCTTACGCCAGCGACACGATCGGCCTGGGAGCGCTGGAGTCGACGGACTGGGAGCGCGAGAACGAGGCGTTGGCGCGAGAACGAGCGCGAGAACGACGGACGGGGAGCGCGAGCGCGAGAACGAGGCGCTGGAGTCGACGGACTAGGGGCGCTGGAGTCGACGAGACGAGAGGAGCGCTGATGGAGCAGGGGCGGCGAAGCGGGATCGGCCGAGCAGCGAAGCGGGAGCCGCGAGACGGGATCGACGAACCGCCTAGGTCTCTGATACCAAGTAGAAACGGGAATTCTATTATGATAACCCTAAACCGGGCAAGCACATACATATATAAAGGCGACATACACGTGACATATCACGTGCATAATAAATGCGAAAAATAACAAAAAAGGCGAATATTCAACTGGTACTTGATTCTATACTTTTTTCAAGTTGAATAAAAATCATGTTCTCTATTTTTCCCCATTAATGTTTTAACATAAGAATTGCTTTTGTGGTAGATTTTACTTCGATGAAACAAATTTTATTCAACAATTTTTGTCAACTCCATGCTCCATAGAGAATATGTTGACATCTTTAAAAATCAATTATTTGGCATGCAAATACAAATCTTACTAAAAGCTAGAAATAAAATATAAAACTGTTGAAAATAAGAAAGGAAATATCAAGTGCATTTTATTCCCTCAAAGGGGGTATATAAAAATTTATAACGACATACAAAATTCTAGTAGACCATGTGAGACTAAATCCATACATACATACGGACTAAAATAATGCGCAAATTCCAACACTCCCCCTCAAGCTGGAGGGGAAACATTCTTCTTGAAAATATCAAATAAAGGTAATGAAGGTTGGCGATGTGGGGCAAATCATCCGACAAGATACTAGGGGAAATTCCAAACCGGGGAATCAAATCGGGGACAGCCACACACGACGCAGACCCACACATGACGCAGATCCTACACACGACGTGGACTGGCTGAAATCAGGTCAATCAACATCATCTACACACACAACACGTGGAAGCGAACGCAAGATGTGTGGCTAATCATCAAACGGGCAACCAGGGATAATCCGTCGGGGATAATTCGCACAAAGGGTGGTCTCACACGACACGGTCCCGCATGACACGGTCCCACATGACACAACCCACTGAGATTAGGACAACCAACAACAATCGTACCATAACACATGTACCAATCGAAAGAAAAATTGGGGAGACGCAAATAACACAACATAAGCCTGTGGAGAAGTGTTGGACTAAGGAGAAAGTCGGGAAATACCATCCGAGTCGCCTTCGTCCCAAACACTCGCCCTCACGTGGAACACATGCATATAGGAATGACAAGACCATACTAAGCAAACATTAATAATAACCAAATAATGTCAATTAAAGACACAGAAACAACGACCAAACCAACAAGAGACTCCATCATTGAGAGATTACCACCCTAGAAGGGGATGCAATTGCTGGAATCGACATAAATCAGAACAACTGACAAAGGTACTGCCTCGAGAGAAGCGAGCTGGAAGGGTATTCATCCCTGTCGAATAAGTCGCAGTTACAGTCACTGCTGGAGAACACTCGCAGATGTAGGGGAATGCGCCGAAGAGAATCCACGTTGGCTGACTGGAGGAGAAGTGCAGCTGGGCACATCAACGCGAAGATCTGTCGGCGAAGCCGTCGATTGGAAGATGGTCATCAGCCATAGTTGGGATCGAGAAAAACAACCAGAACGACAAAAACTGGCGTCAACATGAGCAACAGGGACACCAGAAACTCGTAGATCAGGAGCCAAGAGAATGACGACAGACTGGAATAAGGCTCTTAGACGGAACGGAAGCATGAGAGTCATCGATACTGGCAGAGGAACGACGGAATTGGCTGAAGAAGAAGACTTGCCTTCGTAGATCAGGAGCCAGGAGAACGACGATAGACTGGCATTAACGCGATGGGATCGTCAATGTTGACGACGCGATTTGGAGCAGTGGACAGGATTGACGAGGCCAACAAAAGCCTTCATCAATCGAAAGGGCCACGAGATCAGCAGACGACTCACCGAGGCCAGGGATCGACGAGATCAGCTCAACGGGAGCGGATGTTATGGCCCTCCATCAGTTATCTTATTATGTTATTATTATTATCGTTATTTTAATATATATTGAGTCAAGTCATTGTATCGAGACGTGTTGTATTGAGTCATAGTCGTCATTATTAGAGTCGTCGTAGCGTTTAAGTGTTTTCAATATTTTATGCTTATTGATGTATTTACGGGTTTGACATCCGGGGTTCCTATAAATAGGCCCTTAGTGTCATGTAGCAGGAATTAATCAATGAAAGAAACTTTTCCCTTATCTCTCTAATTCCTCTCTCTCTCTCTAAGCTCTCTTCTTCCCTTGAGGGTTTCCTTTTCCTCTTCCCTCAACTTCTCCTTTTCACAAGCTCCTAGGGTTTAAACTCCCTTGTATCTCCACTGCCAACCTCCAACGATCCTGTCAATAAAAGCTCATAACATCTTGGTATCAGAGCCATCCTTCCTCGGATCGCTACTTACGCTGTCCTCACGCCATTGCAACCCCATTCCAGCCCACTACCTCTTCCAACCACTCTTCCATCCTCAATCAACCACCCCGTACATCCTCATCGTACCCCTCCAGTCGGCACCTTCCTCCGTTTGTTCATTCTAACCGTTGTCGTCGAGCCATTCTCGAGCCCGTCTCTGCCCATATCATCGATATCCTCGGCTTTCTGCAGGGTTCGACTCGCTAAGGAGTCAGTTCGTCATCACCTTCCTCATCAGCTGGAAGCACCGTCGTCTCCTTCGATCTTCTTTGTCGGCCCGCATCCTCCCACGATCATCCATCCAAAACTCTACGTCCAACCCCGCAGGTTTTCGCGCTTCCGCCGATCTCCTGCCACCACACTGTCACGGTGCCAAGGTTAACTCACTCGCCCCGTGACCATTGTTCAAGATTATTGTGCATATGTTGAGAATATTCTAGAATGCTAGAGAAAGATCATGCATGGGAGATGTAAAATAGTGTAGAAAAGTATGGAATGATCTTGTCTCCTCCTTATGTGGAGGAATCTAGATTCTTCTTTGGTTTTGGAGGGAAAAGGGGAGGCCTATATAAGGGGAAGACCTCTCCTCATTTCAGACATTCATTGCTTTGAGCTTGTTGTGGTAATGAGTCTCCTCTTGTGAGGGTTTAGTGTTCGTGAGCATTGAGTGTTGAGTGTTATTGTATGTCTTGATCTTTTGTATGTCTTGTTCAATTGTCTCTTGAACTGTCTTGTAACTTTATTCAGAAGATTAATCAAAGGATTTCTTTTCATTCCGCTGCATCATTGAAGAAAGGCTTACTTGGGTAGCAAAAGTTGGTGTAAAGACTATCCAAGTGTCGCACACACTTAGTGTCGAAATACTAAGTCTGTGATAGTTGGTATTAGAGCCATGTTTTATATATCGTGCTGCAACAAAGCCAAATATGGCAGGAGAAGAAGACTCTCATATTGAGGAGGAGCGAGGTAGGGATACTACCCAACAAACTAGCAAGAAGAAGCGGGACCAAAGCCGGGTTCGAGAAGAGAGCCACTTGGTGCTAGCTATGGAGGACTGGGAGAAACGCATGGAGGTCATGGAAATCAATAATCGTACGGTACGTAAAGAGTGGGAAGCCATTCGTGTGGAGCTAGAGAAGAGACTCAAATATGCATTTGATGACAATGTCACATTACATGCACGCGCCGACGAGTTGGAGGAAGAATTAGCCATATGCAAGAAGGCTATCGTCAATGAAAGTGCCGACACCACCATTGTCATTCCTAGAGTGGACATTCCCAAACCAGATTCATTCTTGGGCAAGCGGGATGCCAAGGAAGTTGAGAACTTCTTATGGAAGATGAAGAACTATTTCGAGGGTTGCCAGCTAAAAGGTACGTACTACTTCCCAATTTCTTGATGACAATGCCGCACTATGGTGGCGAAGGAGGCAGGCGGGTGTTGCGAAAGGATTGTGTTGATTGGACACGAGAGGAGTTCAAGAGGGAGCTTAAACGCCACTTCTGCCCGGAGAATGTTGTATATCTTGCACGGACGAAGCTAAGGGAGTTGAGACAAAAGCGAACAATAACATAATATGTGAGCGAGTTTACAACACTTATGTTGCAAATCCCTGACATGTCAGAGGATGATCGACAATTCTATTTCGTGGATGGGCTACAATTACTGGGCACAACATGAGGTGCAGAGGCGTGACCCTCATACTGTCGATGAAGCAATTGCGGTAGCCGAATCACTTAGCGAGTTCCACCAAGAGGAAGAGACGGGTCATCTTGAGAATGCTGAGGATGCTGAAGTTGAACCCAAGAACTATACGCCCCGCCAAAGAAGATTCGAGGAAAGAAGAAGGCCACCCTCTTGCTTTGTATGCAAGAGACCCCATCAAATGAAGGAATGCCCGAAGCTTGGCACCTTGACGGCAATGATGAAGGAAGAAGAGTTGACAAGTGGGGACGAGGAGGATCCACAAGAAATGGCAAAGCTAAGTATCATACAATGCCTTAATGCCATGTCTACTCGAGGATCCTACATAAGACGCTCACCTTTGCAGTGTTTATTCTGCAAAGGACCACACAAATGAATGCTTGCCCGACTTTGGAGACTATAAGAATCGCTGCTGATCAAGTGGGGACAAAGGACAACTACCAAGCCGTGAAGTGCAAATACTAGGAGAAGGATGGTAAGTAAAGGACAAATGATGGTGGATTTGGAGATCGAGGGCACGAACATGAGAGACTTAGTGGACACAGTTGAAACTGACTCCTTTATATCCAAGAACGCTGCAGAGAGAATTGGACTATCAATCAAGTTTAGACCAACACGGCTCAAATTTTCCAACTCTCAGGAAGTGCGAACTATTGGTCTTGCTCCAGATGCGAGTGTTCGTCTTGGAGGATGGAAGGGTAAGATACCCATCGAAATTATTCCCTTTGACGATTATGACATTGTCATTGGGATGAATTTTCTTAATCAGTTTGAAGGTCTTCTCATTTTCCCATCTGAGATACATTTCATTGATGGCCCGACTACCTACCCGGTGTCGATAAGGAGAGTAGATGGGCAAGAAGTGAAGACCCTCTCAGCGATAAGGTCTGCACAAAGAATTTGAAAGAAGGATGCGGCGAGGACGACACATGGATTCAGTGGGGGAGAATGTCACGGTGCCAAGGTTAACTCACTCGCCCCGTGACCATTGTTCAAGATTATTCTACATATGTTGAGAATATTCTAGAATGCTAGAGAAAGATCATGTATGGGAGATGTGAAATAGTGTAGAAAAGTATGGAATGATCTAGTCTCCTCCTTATGTGGAGGAATCTAGATTCTTCTTTTGGTTTTGGAGGGAAAAGGGAAGGAGGCCTATATAAGGGGAAGACCTCTCCTCATTTCAGACATCCATTGCTTTGAGCTTGCTGTGGTAGTGAGTCTCCTCTTGTGAGGGTTGAGTGCTCGTGAGCATTGAGTGTTGAATGTTATTGTATGTCTTGATCTTTTGTATGTCTTGTTCAATTGTCTCTTGAACTGTCTTGTGACTTTATTCAGAAGATTAATCAAAGGATTTCTTTTCATTCCCCTGCATCATTGAAGAAAGGTTTACTTGGGTAGCAAAAGTTGGTGGAAAGACTAGCCAAGTGCCGCACGCACTTAGTGTAGTAATACTAAGTCCGTGGCAACATGCTCCTTTTTCTCCTCGAAAACAGGGAGTCTCCACGCCCTTCTCCATCAAGCTACTGCACACACCTGTCACTTCTTGCACCCTTATCTTTGAACCCACCAGTAACCCCATGCCATTTTTTAATTGAATTTTTCTGAAGTCCATCCCAACCCCCCTCACGCACGTCACCTCTGTCCCTCCACGTCAACTTTTTAATTGCACCTCGAGCCCTTCAACCCCACACATTGTCTTCTCCTATTAATTAATTAACCAATTAATTTGTATGGACATTAAGCTTAGTACCGCGGACGAAGCCGCCCTTTGTTCCACATCTCGCCTCGACACCACATTAGACAACTTGGCGACTTCGGGACACTTCGGAGTCCCGCTTCTCCCAGTGTCGGCGCCCCACCAGCCCGAGCATGCTGCCGCCACTTCAGCCCCAACTTTCCCGCCGACGAGACCACCGATTACACCAGTTGTCTCTCCACCGCTCGTTGATGTTCTTCACGCTCCGCCATCACCTCCGGTGAATTCTGCTCCGTTGTTCTCCCCAGCCGCCTCCCCGGCCAATTCTGACCGTCTCCCGCGACCGCTTCCTCTATCGGCCATTCCGTAGCCTGCGCCACCGGCCCCTGCCTTGCCGGTACCTCCCGGCACGCCGCCCCCGCTCCGCCGGTTTCCGCTTTGCCGCCTCCGACCACATCGCTGCCTCTATTGCCGACCACTACTTTGCCGTCCTCTTAGGCCGCATTGTCGTTGCTGCCTCTCATCGCCGGTCCCGCCGGACCACTTCCTTCTGCCAGTCACTGTTCCCTCGACCATCCTGCCATTTCTGCCTCATGCCGCTCCGCCGGACCAATCGGTCCCATTGCTTCAGCCACTCGTCCTTCTGACGACGTCGCCGCTACATCTCGCTGCAAACGCCACCACGACACGCTACCAGGCGCTATTTTGGCGCGAGATCAAGGAGCCAACAGAATTGATCATCATACTGGAGTTCGAGCTTGAGGGCAAGCTCGATTTCAAGGACGGGTGGAGTGTTATGGTCCTCCGTCAGTTATCTTATTATGTTAGTAGTATTATATATGTTGGGTCGAGTCATTGTATCGAGTCATGTTGTATTGAGTCATAGTCGTCATTATTAGAGTCGTCGTAGCGTTTTAATTGTTTTCAATATTTTATGCGTCTTGATGTATTTACGGGTTTGCCGCCCGGATATCCTATAAATAGGCCCTTAGTGTCATGTGGCAGGAATTAATCAATGAAATTAGAGTCGTCGTAGCGTTTTAATTGTTTTCAATATTTTATGCGTCTTGATGTATTTACGGGTTTGCCGCCCGGGTATCTATAAATAGGCCCTTAGTGTCATGTGGTAGGAATTAATCAATGAAATTAGAGTCGTCGCAGCGTTTTAATTGTTTTCAATATTTTATGCCTCTTGATGTATTTACGGGTTTGCCGCCCGGGTATCCTATAAATAGGCCCTTAGTGTCATGTGGCAGGAATTAATCAATGAAAGAAACTTTTCCTTTATCTCTCTAATTCCCCCCTCTCTTTCTCTAAGCTCTCTTCTTCCCTCTAGGGTTTCCTCTTCCTCTTCCCTCAACTTCTCCTTTTCACAAGCTCCTAGGGTTTAAACTCCCTTGTATCGCCGCTGCCGACCTCCAATGATCCCGTCAATAGAAGCCCATAACAGCGGAATAGAAGCCGAATACCTGACCGCAGCCCAACATACGGGCCCGAGCAAATCAAGGAAAAAAAGAACCCCCTCTGATACCATGTTGAAAATAATAAAGAAAATATCAAGTGCATTTTATTCATCCCTCAAAGGGGGTATATAAAGGTTTACGACATACAAAACTCTAGTAGACCATGTGGGACTAAATACATACTTAAAGACTAAAATAATGCGCAAACTCCAACAATTAAAAGTTTTTCTTTTTACACGGCCCCTCCTCGCCGCTCCACTTGTCCGAAACAACTGCTTGCGAGTCCTAAATCTGAATGAGCATTTAAATCTTAGGATCCTAGTGTATATCCTCTGTTTTCTGGCCACCGAACCAAGGCCGAGCCCATGTTCACCCCCATGGATGAGGAATCTAGATCCGAAGCTATATATCTGATCCGAAGCTATATATCTCCAGATCAGCTCCTCAGAGGCGGGTAGGTCACTCTGATCTCCCCGGAGGGACCTGAAAGCGGTTGTGCCGCCTGGAGCGAGATCCAGGCGACGGAGCGTCGGCTTAATCACTGCATGTGAATATTACGATGCCTCCCGTGACGGCCGGTCACTGTAGCTCCAGATGGGTTCACCGCCCTTGGGCTAACAGTTTATCCCAGCTCAATGCTTATACTTTCCGAGTATAACTTTTGATATTTGCATTATTCTTGTTTTGTATATAATAAGCCATTCAGATCTTCATTTTAAAAGAAATTCCTCTTATACTGCAGAACAATAAGTTCGTTTGTGTGTGTGGGTGGAAAAATGTATCCTTCTATTTCTAACCTGATGATCACCTTCTACATTGATGCTTTGAACAACCCTCAGGTAATAGTGATGCCCTCTGGAGATCTGGCGACTGTTCGATCCATAGAGCGAGATTCTCAAGCATGTGTTTCAGCTAGAGCTGGTGACCACGTGGCAGTAAGTTTACTGGGCATGGATGTCTCTAATCTTGTGCCTGGTGGGGTGCTATGCCATCCGGATTTCCCGGTGACCGTTGCATCCATTTTGGAGCTCAAGATTCATGTGCTCGACATCAAAATGCCAATTTTAACCGGATCTCATGTAAGCGCAATTCCTCCTTTTACTGTTTAACCTATTCATAAAAGTTATTTGTGTCGATAATTTTTGGAAAAATTGATATAATAGGTTGAGTTTCACATACACCACGCGAAGGAGGCTGCTCGAGTGGCAAAAATTGTGTCCCTGATCGATCAAAAGAAGCCGAAGAACTCTAAAAGTGCCCCCCGTCTTCTCACCACCAGACAAAATGCTATTATAGAGGTTAGTTGGCTTGACATTGTACCCTAGTATTTATATTCTGAGATTGTTATTGCGCATGCATAACTATTCATATTGTTAAACTATATCTATGCTATACTTATATATATAAAGAAGTCCCCTCACACATTTTTTTGGTGTAATGGGTGGACCATCAAATGAATAGTGGCCGTCGATCATCATGTTTCTCCCCTCACCCAATAATAAAAAAACTTTTTTCTAAAACCCTTTCCACCATAACCCGCATTCGCTCCTACCCATCCCGCGATCTCCCAGTGCCGACTTCCTCCCATGTGGTTCATCCGATGTCATCTGCCTCGGGCAGTTTTATTCCAGCGGGAAATCACCCTCATTCCTTCCTATCCTGCCGCGAAGTCCCTTTCCCAGAGGTGAACTTCCTCGCCTAACTCGGCTGTTTCTTCCCCGCGTCTGCAGGGGGGGGGGGGTACTGTCGCGGCTCCACGTGAGTTCCCCGTGCATCGTCACTCGTATACCCCCCCCCCCCCCCCCCCCCCCCCCCCCCCAACACACACACACTTCTCCTCTCCCTCCCGATAAGTTTACATTTTATAACATGCACGCACAATAATACCCCCAAAGGAAAGCGCGAGGGGAGGAATTTTGTGCTTGCATGTTATGAAATGTAAACTTACCTCTGTAATTCTGCAAACTGAATTACAAACTTTGAGGGAAAGTCCCGGTAAATATTGCAAATTGCTGCATTTATTTTGGAGATCGGGTTCGGATCGAATTAAACTAAATACCGATAGTTTTAGGAGAGAATGATCAAAAATACAGGTTTTGGATCCCTCTTTCTTTTGAAATTACAGCTATGTAGGATTTTATGGACTCATAGCGCCCTCTTCATTAAGAAGAACATTGATCCTCTTGAGTTGACATTGCCGAGTTTCTTCCTGGCTACCACTTTCCTGTTTGACTCTTCCAATCTGGACTCTTCTGGTAGGGATTCTACCCCTTGTCGCCTTCGAAATTGGGATGCCACTTGTCATCTCTCTGTGTTTCCAACTGTCGTCTTTACTGATGTGGCATACAGTAGGGTCATTTCTGGGCATACATTTATCTGAGAAGTCATATATTGCTTTAGGGACTGAGTTTGCATAATTTTGTTTTGCTGGTTAGGTGTCCTTGGATAGGCCGGTCTGCGTGGAGGAGTTCTCCAGCTGTAGAGCGCTCGGGAGAGCATTCCTGCGGGCTTCTGGGACCACCGTAGCCGTTGGCATTGTGACCCGAATAATCGCCGATGATCAGCAGTAGTTTGTTTCCTCAGAAGTGCTGAGATATCAACAGACGACATTGTATTGTTCGCTATTGCGCTCAGGGGAACGGAGGAATTTTTTTTCGTGCGCGAGAAAATCGGGCCGTTCATCCGTGGATTTTCCATGCAGGCTTTTTTTATTCAAAAATCGACCGGAATATGAAATTTTTGATCCGTTGGATTAGGAAACTTACTGCCTGATTTGTAACTTATGGTAAAGAAATTTATTAATATTATTAAATGTTTTTGTTATGAAATTGAATATTTCATAGAAAATTTATTAATATTATTAAATGAATTTGTTAATATTATTAATTAGTTGTATCTGTATCTTTGCAATATTAAAAAGGAAAAATTGTTTTTGGTGAAACACTCAAAATTGTCTAATATATCTTTATTGTTTTACTCTAATGACTTATTATATACTACAATCTATTTTAAAAATAAATAAATTAAAATACAATGTTCATTCAAGTAATTACATCGCATCGCTAAATTAAAAATAATGATTAAAATTCATAAAATTCAAAAAGTTTTTAGTAGAACTCATATATCTATTATGATAGGCTGTCTGTTGAAATCGAAATCTTGAGGACAAGACTTGGTCTCTGTGGAGTTCGGGGTCCCTAAGAAGGGGTGGTCTCACACCTACTTCCCTCGAGCCAACTCTCTAGGCAAGAGCACCTAGATTTGGAAACGGACCAAGGGCTTAGTGGGGAGGTCCCGCCACATACCCGGAAGTCCCCTTGGAACTTCCCCTCCCAAGCCACTACTAAGCTTGGGCACCACTGGAGCCTCTCCTCACCCTCTCTAGAGAGACTTGCTGAGGAGGGAGAGAGAGGAGAGAGCTAGCTAAGAATGAGATCCCCAAAATGGTGCCCCCTTGGTCCTATTTATAGGTTTTTCGGGTTTGGACTGCGAATAGCCAAAATTGGACTGCAAATAGCCAAATCCCGCTGTTCTGAAGCGCTAAACGCAGACCGCTGGACTGCAAATAGCCAAATTTGGACTGCGAATAGCCAAAACTGGACTGCAAATAGTCAAATCCCGCTGTTCTGAAGCGCTAAACGCAGACCGCTGGACTGCGAATAGCCAAATTTGGACTGCGAATAGCCAAAATGGGACGAGAAGGGACCTCCCTTGGGCGAAGGGGGTACCTTACGGGGCTCGGCGAGCTCCCTTACTGGGCGAGGGCGAGAGGGGGGCACCTGCCCCTCATCCTCTTGCCTCTAACTGGGCGAGGGCGAGAGGGGGGGCACCCGCCCCTCCCCTCTCGCCTCTAACTGGGCGAGGGCGAGAGGGGGGCACCCGCCCCTCCCCTCTCGCCTCTAACTTGGCGAGGGCGAGAGGGGGGCACCCGCCCCTCCCCTCTCGCCTCTAACTTGGCGAGGGCGAGAGGGGGGGCACCCGCCCCTCCCCTCTCGCCTCTAACTCCTCCTCTGGTGAGAGCTACGGGGGTTCGCCGGGCGATACCCAAAAGTCTTAAGACCCCTTGGGTCTAGTCGACACGTCTCGACGGCCCTCCATGCTGGGCCTCACTCGATGGATATGGGGGTTGTACACAATCCCCGCTCTTTGCGAGGTTGGTACAACCTCGGAAAGAAAAAGTCCAAGCCCAAATATCCATCGAGGGGGGGGGGGGGGGGGCAGAACCTCGCTCCCGAGGATCATTCGACTCACCCAGCTAGTGGGAGCCTGGAGTGAGGAGGACATCTCGGTGTTGAACTCACCCATCGAGGATCATTCGACCCACCCAGCTAGTGAGAGCCTGGAGTGAGGAGGACATCTCGATGGCGAGCCCTTCCTTCCGAGGATCATTCGACCCACCCAGCTAGTGAGAGCCTGGAGTGAGGAGGACATCTCGGCGTTGAACTTACCCATCCGAGGATCATTCGACCCACCCAGCTAGTGAGAGCCTGGAGTGAGGAGGACATCTCGATGGTAAGCCCTTCCTTCCGAGGATCATTCGACCCACCCAGCTAGTGAGAGCCTGGAGTGAGGAGGACATCTCGGCGTTGAACTTACCCATCCGAGGATCATTCGACCCACCCAGCTAGTGAGAGCCTGGAGTGAGGAGGACATCTCGATGGTAAGCCCTTCCTTCCGAGGATCATTCGACCCACCCAGCTAGTGAGAGCCTGGAGTGAGGAGGACATCTCGGCGTTGAACTTACCCATCCGAGGATCATTCGACCCACCCAGCTAGTGAGAGCCTGGAGTGAGGAGGACATCTCGATGGTAAGCCCTTCCTTCCGAGGATCATTCGACCCACCCAGCTAGTGAGAGCCTGGAGTGAGGAGGACATCTCGGCGTTGAACTTACCCATCCGAGGATCATTCGACCCACCCAGCTAGTGAGAGCCTGGAATGAGGAGGACATCTCGATGGCGAGCCCTTCCTTCCGAGGATCATTCGACCCACCCAGCTAGTGAGAGCCTGGAGTGAGGAGGACATCTCGGCGTTGAACTTACCCACCCGAGGATCATTCGACCCACCCAGCTAGTGAGAGCCTGGAGTGAGGAGGACATCTCGATGGTAAGCCCTTCCTTCCGAGGATCATTCGACCCACCCAGCTAGTGAGAGCCTGGAGTGAGGAGGACATCTCGGCGTTGAACTTACCCATCCGAGGATCATTCGACCCACCCAGCTAGTGAGAGCCTGGAGTGAGGATGACATCTCGATGGTAAGCCCTTCCTTCCGAGGATCATTCGACCCACCCAGCTAGTGAGAGCCTGGAGTGAGGAGGACATCTCGGCGTTGAACTTACCCACCCGAGGATCATTCGACCCACCCAGCTAGTGAGAGCCTGGAGTGAGGAGGACATCTCGATGGTAAGCCCTTCCTTCCGAGGATCATTCGACCCATCCAGCTAGTGAGAGCCTGGAGTGAGGAGGACATCTCGGCGTTGAACTTACCCATCCGAGGATCATTCGACCCACCCAGCTAGTGAGAGCCTGGAGTGAGGAGGACATCTCGATGGTAAGCCCTTCCTTCCGAGGATCATTCGACCCACCCAGCTAGTGAGAGCCTGGAGTGAGGAGGACATCTCGGCGTTGAACTTACCCATCCGAGGATCATTCGACCCACCCAGCTAGTGAGAGCCTGGAGTGAGGAGGACATCTCGATGGTAAGCCCTTCCTTCCGAGGATCATTCGACCCACCCAGCTAGTGAGAGCCTGGAGTGAGGAGGACATCTCGGCGTTGAACTTACCCATCCGAGGATCATTCGACCCACCCAGCTAGTGAGAGCCTGGAATGAGGAGGACATCTCGATGGCGAGCCCTTCCTTCCGAGGATCATTCGACCCACCCAGCTAGTGAGAGCCTGGAGTGAGGAGGACATCTCGGCGTTGAACTTACTAATCATATAAGCAAAGTAACTTCATCCATCTAATGGGGGGATTTCCCTTGTCAAAAACCTCCTGGCCCAACCAGTGAGGGGTAGAGCTTGTTACAAAGGAAAACCACAAAAAACAAAAAACAAAAAATAAACACATCATGCCCCCCCCCCCCCCATGGTACTCGCCTCTCCGGCTGCTCGCGCAAGATGATCATTCCTCTGCTTCTCCTGCCACTCCCATCTGGCTCATGCTCTCCATGATCTTCTCCATCTCCTCCGCCCCTGCTTGCCAAGAGATGCTGTTGACGGCTGTGACGTAGCAGTGCCTCGCCATCCTGGGGTCTCCGCGGATCCTGACTTGGATTCCTCCAGCGTTGAGCTTGAGGCATTGGTGGAAGGATGATGGTACACATCGAAAGGCGCTGATGAGGGGTCTTCCGAAGATGGCATTGTAACTGCTAGGAGCGTCAACTATGACGAACCGACAGTTCCTTGAGCCTCCCCCCATCGTCACTTGGAGTCCAACTCCACCCTCCACCTCTTTCCTTTCTCCGGAGAATCCGAACAAGGGCCCATCTGAGGCCAGCACCCTCCTTGGCTCCACCTTCAACTCGTCGAATGCCCTCTTGAAAATGACGTTGACAGAGCTCCCGTTGTCAACGAGGATCCGAGAGACAGTGTAACCTTCGATGGCTGTCTGAATGACTAGCGCATCACAGAATGGATCCTCGTTATCTGGCATGTCCTTGCCCGAGAAAGTGATTTTCTCCTCGGGAGGTGGGTCCTGTGACGTTGAAGCGACGCTGCGTCGGTATACGGCGCGGAGGCTTGCCTTACGGGTGGCCTCGATCCCAACCCCCCCGTGGATCACTGCGACCCGTCCTTTGGCTCCTATGTCGGTTCGGTCCTCGCAGATGTCGTCGTCCACTACTGCTCCAGGTGGAACTTCTTCAATCCGCACCGGCGGCTGCTGTTGTGCCTGACCTCTCGCCTCTCTCACCTCCAAGAACTCTGGGCAGGTAGTTGTTGCATGCCCCTCTGCTTGGTGGTAGTCGCAGTATGGCACCGCTCTTCCCCCCCTTCTCCTACGGGCTGGGATGTCTCTTGCTTCCACTCCTCCTCCTCTTCGAATCGCCATAGCTTGAGCTGGTGGGGGTAGGAGCTGCCTAGGGGCCTGCCTCCAAGGAGGAGGGTTGGGCCTCCCTTGGCCTCCGTAGAAGTTTCCCCCTCCTTGGGCGAGACCCCTCCCTTGCTCCTGACCCCCCTGGGGTCCCTGGTACCCTTGACCCCTCTGCTCTTCCCTCCTCCTTCCTTCCTGCTGCCTGAGGCCACCTTGCTCTCTTGGCTCGACCTCCACTAGCTTTGCCAGCTTCATTGCCAGCCCCGGGTTCGCTGCCTCAGTGGCTATCTCCTTTGCAGCTTTTTCCATCAGGTCCTCAAAGGACAGGGGAGGCTTCCTAGTTAGGCGCATTTTGAAGAGGCTCTCTCGTAGCCCCACGGTGAAAGCCATCTGGAGGGCATACCCTGGCACCTCCTGGATGTTCTGGATCTCCTCCTGGAATCTGTCCATGTACTGGGCCAACGTCTCTTCGTGCCTCTGCTTGACCAGGAAAATGGACTCAGCATTCTTCTTCCTCTTCTTGGATGTGGAGAAGCGTAGCTGGAAGCTTCGACTCAAGTCATCAAAGCTGTAAATGGAGCCAACCGGGAGCTGGTGGAACCAGTCCCTAGCTTTGTCTCTCAGGGTGGTGGCGAAGAGACAACACTTGAACGCGTCCGTCATGGGCCTGATGGAGACGGTATCCTCGAACCACTGTAGGTGCTGGACGGGATCATCCTTTCCGGTATAGAAAGTCATGTTGGGCTCCTTGAAGCCTTCCGGGATGGGAGCCGAGATGATCAGCTCGCTAAAGGGTGACCCCCCACTCGCCGGCTTCGCGAGCTCCGCTCGCGCGACTCCTGCTCCGAGCGAGACCCCACTCGCCGGGCTGGGAAAAAGCACTCGCCCGGCGAGGTCTCGCTCGCCATTCTCAGTCACTGGCTCCTTGCCTGGCCGACCACCTGGGGCAACCTCTCCTGACCCCCCCCGGGCGAGCACTCCTTGCGCCCCAGAAGGCGGTGTCTGGGGGGAGGGGGCCGAGCAGTCACCTCCCCTGGAGATGCCTTGGAGTAGCTCCATGATTCCCTTGATGGCCGTCATGAACTCTCCCCTTCCTACCACCTCACTTGGGATGTGAGACCCCTCATCGTCTCCTCCTCCGAGGTCTCCTGTCATGAGATTTGGCTCAAGGACTTCTGTGCTGACCACTCTCCACGCTCACCGCACCAAAATGTTGAAACCGAAATCTTGAGGACAAGACTTGGTCTCTGTGGAGTTCGGGGTCCCTAAGAAGGGGTGGTCTCACACCTACTTCCCTCGAGCCAACTCTCTAGGCAAGAGCACCTAGATTTGGAAACGGACCAAGGGCTTAGTGGGGAGGTCCCACCACATACCCGGAAGTCCCCTTGGAACTTCCCCTCCCAAGCCACTACTAAGCTTGGGCACCACTGGAGCCTCTCCTCACCCTCTCTAGAGAGACTTGCTGAGGAGGGAGAGAGAGGAGAGAGCTAGCTAAGAATGAGATCCCCAAAATGGTGCCCCCTTGGTCCTATTTATAGGTTTTTCGGGTTTGGACTGCGAATAGCCAAAACTGGACTGCAAATAGCCAAATCCCGCTGTTCTGAAGCGCTAAACGCAGACTGCTGGACTGCGAATAGCCAAATTTGGACTGCGAATAGCCAAAACTGGACTGCAAATAGCCAAATCCCGCTGTTCTGAAGCGCTAAACGCAGACCGCTGGACTGCGAATAGCCAAATTTGGACTGCGAATAGCCAAAACGGGACGAGAAGGGACCTCCCTTGGGCGAAGGGGGTACCTTACGGGGCTCGGCGAGCTCCCTTATTGGGCGAGGGCGAGAGGGGGGCACCTGCCCCTCATCCTCTTGCCTCTAACTGGGCGAGGGCGAGAGGGGGGGCACCCGCCCCTCCCCTCTCGCCTCTAACTGGGCGAGGGCGAGAGGGGGGCACCCGCCCCTCCCCTCTCGCCTCTAACTTGGCGAGGGCGAGAGGGGGGCACCCGCCCCTCCCCTCTCGCCTCTAACTCCTCCTCTGGTGAGAGCTACGGGGGTTCGCCGGGCGATACCCAAAAGTCTTAAGACCCCTTGGGTCTAGTCGACACGTCTCGACGGCCCTCCATGCTGGGCCTCACTCGATGGATATGGGGGTTGTACACTGTCATTATGCATCTCATTAATAATATTTTAGTAGGCTTCTATATCTACTATGGTAGGCTGTTTTTAGTCGACCGTCATTAGCATGTTAGTGGTATTTTCGAGGAGTTAACATTTACTCATTAAGTATTTTTTTAGCATGATATATGTATAATGATGAATTTTTTTTAACAAAAATAAAAAATTGGTCTATAATCAATTTTTGCATTAATTAATTGATAATGCGTTTATTTTAAGTTGCATACTTGTCGAGGTTGGAGTATTGTCATTGTTGGTCGTAGACCTGTGGTTGTCACTTATTATATTAAAAAGGGAAAAACATCTTTTTACAAAACATTCAATTTTTCTTTTCTATGATAAAAATGTGCTTTTCTCGTTGCTCGCAAATCTCGAGAAAAAATGAGCATCGAGCGGAGTATAGCGCTCTGGAGTTTGTCAGCGGCGGGAGCGCTGTCATGCCGACACGCACGCACGATAAGGGTAATATAGGAAACCCATGAATTTGGGTTGCGATGGACACAGACTGACAAACACAATCAACTTTATTAATATAGCGCGCGCGCACACACATGCCTTTGTAAATTGAGTTGTAGATGACCTTGTAGATGCCGGAGGAAGAAGCCTCTCGCGGTCGTCGCTGGAAAGGAGGAAAAAGGTGCGGTGCTTGGCTCAGTTTGGTCGTTGAATGCAGGTCAAGTTCGAATCCTATAACTGAGTAAGTTGAGGAGATGTCACCCATATCTGCTAGCCTTGCCGATGCTGGAGGAGGCCCTTAACGCCGTCGCCAGAGAGGAGGAAGAGGCGGAATAGCCAAAATCCTTGCAAACTCTCACGCACGGAGCGATGTTGAGCCTCAAAACCGACCAAAAGTGGTCTGTTTTGAGGGTAGGGTCCTTTTTAACGGGTTAACACCAATTCCATCCTAAAAAGATGCCAAATGAACGTAGAAATTGAAATTGTGGAACTAAATTTCAATTTCTTTCTCCTAATTCACGTGACCTGAACTGTGCCTAAAACACCGAAGTTAGAAACATTTATATTTGTTGCGGGTCGCTCTAACCCATCAATATCTAATTTCACTAATGTCGGGTTTATTCATCCTCACCATACACGTGCACCTATCTAACTTGGAGAGGAAGAAAGAATTATCTAAAGTTTTAGGCAAAATCATCAAATCAGTCCCTAAACTTATGTCACTTTATGAAATCAGTCCCTCAAATTATGAAAGCAAAAAATCAGTCCCCACCTTTAACAAAATGTTGAAATTAGGCCTAGTTAAAGGAAAGGTACTAACGGAAAGCAACTTAAATGATGCTCTATAGATATAAAAATTAATAAAATAGCATCATTTGATTTAATTTTGTCTAAATAGCGTCCCTAACACGGCAAAATATTGAGAAAATTTTAATTCAAGCGTTATTTGATCAAATCATAATGTTCATAACCAATGCAGATAACTGCATTAAATATAAATAAATGCATTTGTTTTAATGTTATGCGGATAAATCTTCATAACCAATACAAATAAAGTTTAAATAACTACAGATAAATTATGTTCATCAAATAGAGCAACACATGTTCACCAAATATAGCAAAACAACATATTTTGCTATATTTTGCTGTGTTAGAGACACTATTTTGAAAAAATTAAATCAAATGATGCTGTTTTATTAATTTTTATGTCTATAGATCATCATTTAAGTTGCTTTCCGTTAGTACCTTTCGTTAACTATGACTGATTTCAGCATTTTGTTAAAGCTGGGGACTGATTTCTTGCTTTCATAACTTGAGAGACTGATTTCATAAAGTGGCATAAGTTGAGGGACTAATTTGATGGTTTTGCCAAAGTTTTATATATACTCTCTCTCTTTCTCTCTCTATATATATATGTATATATATACTAGCAGCTATGCACGGGCTTCGCCCGTGCTCACTGCTCCCCGACGGCGGCCTGCGGCCGCCTCCGCACAGGCTACGCCAAGCAGTAGCAGCGGCCCGCAAAGCCCGCCCAGAGCCCGCCCAGCCTAGCCGCCTTGCCGATGGCATAATGGTGAATTTTGGAAGTGGGCAGGGGTACTTTGGGACATGCATATGTTGCACCAAAGACCCTTTCTTCCTTATATTATAGTATAAGTGGGCAGGGGTACTTTGGGACATGCATTGTCGCGCCGGGACACTGGCCCACATGCACTTCTCTCCTATATAAAATATGCTCGCTGCTCCCCGACGGCGGCCTTCGGCCGCCTCCGCACAGGCTACACCAAGCAGTAGATGCGGCCCGCAAAGCCCGCCCGGAGCCCGCCCGGTCCAGCCGCCTTTCCGATGGCATAATGGTGAATTTCAGAAGTGACAGGGGTCAGATGGGAAGTGCATATGTTGCACCAAAGACCCTTTCTTCCTTATATTATAGTATAGATATAGATATATAATACTAGATACTAAAAATATCTGGAAAAAATGATTATTTATAAATATTAAAAAATAACTCAGAAATCTGTGTTGAATGATATTTTAACATGGACATTCAAAAATACAAACTTCAAATTTCAATTAAAAACTTATAAACTTCAAATTTCAATTAAAACCATATAATATTTATTTATTCTTAAATAAATCCAATTATTTAAATAAATCTCATAAAATCCATTTAATTAGAATTTAAAATTTTCATGTCTTCACATACATGATGATCAAATGGGAGCTTATTTTAAGAGTGATGTTAAATGGAGGCCCATTTTGACTTTATGCAGGCCGTGGATATATGCAAGCCAAAAAATTATTCATGCATGCCACCCTTTCAAAAATCAAATTTATAAAAATAATATTTCCTTAAATTAATATTTTTGCCCAACTCTTTCCCATCTCCGGCCGGCGAGCTCCTCTATCTTCCTTTATAACTTATTTTTCTATTTTCTAAAAGGCTCCATTTATCCAAAATATATTATAAATTAATATTTTCTAAAAAGCTCCATTTATCAAAATAATATTTTCTTAAATAAATCACCAAGCAAAATAAAGCATTCATAAAAGTCAAATAAATACATTTTTTCAGTATATTTGATCCACAATAATAGTCGAACAAAATACATTATAATCATTTGATTCTATATATCATAAAAAATATGTTTGTGGCCACCCCTTTCAAGGCTTCAATCAATAAAAGACGTGTAAAATCACAAAAACACCGGGCCGGAGAAGGGAAGGAGGTGGTCAGCCGGAGAGGATCACCGACCGGAGTCGCAGGAGGAGGGAGAGGAGATCAGAGAGGAAGCTCGATCTCGTCCGACGGCTGCAGGTTGAAAAGAAAAAATGATACATTTAAAAAAAAAATTATGGCTTGCATATAGCCAAAACCGGCCTGCGTTTAACATCATTTTTTTAAATGTGGCCTGCATATAGCCAAAATCGGCCTGCATTTAACATCGCTCTATTTTAATGACGAAAAAAAAGCTGATTAAAGTCTTGGAGCTTATTTTCATGTCATCGCGTACTTAAATTTTCGGACTGAAATTTATGCTGAAATTTTTTCAATCTGGGAAATCTCCTAGGATGCTGACTTCCACTCTCTGTCCCTCAACAAAAAAAGTTGGTGCGTGTAACATATGCATGAAATTTGTGCCGACAGAAATACACCGCTAGATTGGGGGTCGCGCGCATATGCGTTGTACTTGCTCCTGATGACCTATTATGATCACCGTGCATTACCCGTACCTAAATATCTCTCCTCACGCCCTATGAAAAATATCCCCCATTGATTAAGGACGATGTTTTTATCAGTTCTAAGATGGTTATTCGCAGTCCTAAAAACACTTAAAACGACTATTCGCAGTCCTATAAATACTTAAATTCATTAGACTGCGGATATCAATGGACTGAGTTTAGCAGATAGGACTGCTTATAATATTGCCCTTAGATTAATAACAGATGAGAATTCGGTCGGACTAAAATTTAGACTGGGAGATCCTCCTAGGATGCTGACTTCCACTCTCCGTCCCCAAAAAAAGTTGGTGCGTGCAACGTATGCGCGAAATTCGTGCCGGCAGAAATACACTGCAGGATTGGGGGTCACGCATATGGGTTGTACATGCTCCGACACGATGATCAATTATGATCACCCTGCATTACCCGTACCTAAATATCTCTCCTTGCGCCCTATGACACACGTCCTCCATTAAATTCATTAGACTGTCAATATCAATGGACTGCATTTAACAGTTATAGGACTGCTTATAACATTGCCCTTAATTAATCACGGACAATTTACAATGCCGATGCTAAGAAATTAATGATCTTTTCTTGATCCATTTGGGCGAAAAAAAGTTGACAAAACGGATAAAAAGGCCATTTTGATCGGCATCCGGAGCCTTGGACCCCGAAAGACCGGTGAAGACTACCGCGGCGGCGCAGGTGTTTTTCATGATTGTTGTGAGTCTGAAGGTCGACAGCGATGGGATTGTCGCGGACTGAATGGAAACCCTAGAGGTGGCAGAGGAAGGCTTCCGAGCACACTACGGTGGCTGAGATCCACCAACGGGAGCCGGTGCGGGTTCTAGAAGGCGGGGATGGAGACCTCTTACAGGATTGGAGTCGGCGGCGACTGCAGAGCTGGCACCATTGTTTGGGTGCGGCGGAGGAATGGCTCGTGGTGGCCTGGGCGTATTCTCGGGCTTGACGAGCTGTCGGCGTCGCACCTAATGTCGCCAAGATCGGGGACACCGGTTAAGCTCCTCGGTAGAGAAGACGCCAGCGTGTGAGCTTGATCTTGTCTATTCCACTTTACATTTTGAGCTCCAGTACTTCAATCTCTGAACGGATGCTGCTTTTTTGATGAACAGTTTACTCTTTTCAATTGCTTGCTTAGTTAGGTCAGTATGGTTTCTGCATCAATTCATTCGAATGAATACTGTTTTTGTTATGCACAGTTACCTCATAGAACCACTTGTAACTATTTGGAAGTTGCACTCACCTTAAGTTTAGGATAAACTTTGTTAGTTCCATCCTATTTTCGATCCTGGTTTCACTATAGGCTGATGACCTCGTTTGACTATGGATTTCAAAGACTGTATGTAAGAACTCGCGATGGTTTCTAGATTGCGACAGCGTACATGACTTCCGGGAATGACGGTGAAGATAGCAGGTCATAGCGGTAAAACTAGTGATGCGCTGGGATAGCAGGTCATAGCCGTAAAACTAGTGATGCGTTGGGATAGCCTTCTTCATCCTTAAACTTGGGATAATCCCTCCTGTTTTGTGCATGAAGTTTCTCTCATAGCCCTCATTAACTAAGTATTGAATTCTTTGGCCCCCTTATTTAAATCGTAGCATAGTACACCGTTTTTGGATGACCATATTTGATAAGCTTTATACTCTTTTAGGGTTCATCATAAAAACATACAAGATTCGTCATGGACTATATCACTATATGTAGTCATAAACATAAGTAAAATGCAATAAAGAATAATGTCGTCGATTATGTAATCATGTCGCTTAGTTTGTCACCTTCTCCTTGCGAGAGTAAAAACACACCAAGCCTTTGTTGGGTTCTCGTCCGCCATCCCAACCATGTCGAAACCCCCTGGAAATTATCTGTCCTCAAACCAAATAATTATAGCATAAAGTCATCGCAATCCACTTGAGTAGCGTTTGATGCTAGGCGACCCATCCATTGCACCGGGACTTGAAAAATTGTAGTATCCTTGCTTTGCACCTCGGGTAATCCATAAGGGTTGTCTTATTGTATTTGAGAAATTGAGTATGCCGCGAGATCCGGCGGAATAGTGCCCACGACTGTATGGTTCCTGATCACACGCTGGAGAGATATGTGGAGTACGGAGTGAATGCAGCTTTATGGAGGATGCAAAAGTTGGTAGATTTTCTCACTGATGTGGGCGAAAACAATGAACGGTTGTTGTAATGAGTCTAGAGTATCAAATGTATGTTGATATGGCCACATGGTTATGCTGGCGTAGTTTAACAAACACCCCCACCTAAAATTGAAGGAATTGGTGGTGTTTGATAGCTTGTGTACTCGTGCGTTGTTGGACACGTGGAGGTGAAATTTTAGTTGACACAAGATCTTGTCTCGGTCTTTCAAGTTGATATGCTGAGTGCTCGACCTAGCACTCTCCTGGTAAATGTCACAACATTGTGAGGGGACTTGCCTTAAATTGCCTAGAATGTGGTGGTGCTAGCAACTTTGTTGGAGGTGTTGTAAGGGACTAAGGGTACTATTCACAATCTCGCTAGATGGACTACTTACCGGGCTACTTGGAGGTGAATCAACGAAGGTAGGTCTCCAAGCAACAATTGAGGACTTCTGTATGCTCGTTAGTCTGCGGATGATATGCGGTGCTCATTAGCAAGGCGGTACCTGGAGCTTGAATAGAACCTGATCATCAACATAGGATCCTTGTTTCTCACAATAGAATGAGGAAATCTATGGAGAAGCACAAATGCACAATCTCATGTATAAATGTCGTTGCAACGAACTCTATGTTGTATGAGTGACAGGGTGGGATGAAGTGTTTGTACTGCGAAGAGTTGCAATCTCATAACCAGTGGACTTTAAAAGTTTGGTGAAAGAAGTTCGTGACAATGTCCTCCCAAATGAACTTTTGGTATGGATAATGGTTGCAGGAATCCTGCAGGAAAGGCAGTTTTGTACCGTGTGCATTGAAGGTCAGGCAAATGACGACGAGCTGCTCAACGCTACTGGTCATACCCGCCAATAGAGTGAAGCGGCCATCCGTTGATAGGTGTAGAAGGCACCCAATGACCCTATCATCGGTGTGGAGTGAAACTTTTCAAGGAGTCGTGGGATGTATAGTGAGGTAGTGGAGAGGTCGACACACCATTGATGGTGGAGTCGACCACCGATGAAGTAGAAAGCTAGCGAGCAATGAGACCATTGTTGATGCCAGATATAATAGCGCTGAGATGTGGGGTTAAACTCAAACTTCCTGTTGGATGGAGACGACGCCCCTCCTATAAGGACGGAGAAGTGGACATGACTTTGGACAACTCAGATTTTCGGGATAAACCATCGACTGCCTAATTAGTATAGTCTGATTTTAACTCCACCGAATAATCCCAATAACTTATCCACACATACCTACCGAGCCGGTGTCGAAATTTTCTTGCTAAAAGGGTACTGTATACTGTGGTAGTCTGCGCAAACAGAGAAGTGTCAACCCAAGAGATACACACATGATACACCAATGTTGAACCCAAGAGATACATACACCAATGTTGAACGTCTAGTACAAGGTCCATTAATTTTTTTTCATAGGATGGTCGTGACCATACAATACCAAAGAAGGATCAACTGAAATAAGTGAACCGTCCTCTAAACGACAATGTGTGCTTGTGAATTAGATTAAAGAAGAAACGATGAAATCTTGTTTAAATCCCTGGATACCTCGTGTATTGAAATGGTGTGCCATAAATAACTAATCTCATGTTTTCTGAATGTGCACTTCTTTGGGTTGGCATAAAGTTGATATTGTTGGAGCATTTTGAGAGTTGTTTGATGCTCCAAGTGGTCATGTCAGGAAGGACTATACACCAATGTCATTAAAGCACTAGAGCACATATTTATAGAGAACTAACCAAAAGATATTATTCACGATGAACTAAAAAGTGGGATATTGGATAGCCGGAACGACATGGCCAAAAACTTGTAGTGGCCATCATGTCTGCAAAACGTCATTTGCGTATCCCCTTTGTGCACACTTGTATCTTATGATGACCAGACTGTAGATCCAGTTTAGAAATGTAGAATGTAGTTATTGTTATTTTTCTTTATATATTTTAGTCCCATATTTTGTATAGAGATTCTAGGCTATGCTCACCTTTGTATAAATAATTCGTTTACTTGACCTAAATGATAAGAAGAATTTGGTTTATATGCCATTCTATAAGAAAAATGTGTGGCTTCACAGAGTTCATTCAAAAGCTCCCAAATCTCTGGGATCAGATATTTATCTAAGATGGTCACGTCGTTCAACTCGTGGTAGTTGACGCCATACAACCTCATTCTTCTTTCATACAAGAAGGACAAGGCTAGACAAGGAACTAATACTAGGGAAAATAGTACCAATTGTGAGAATGTCAAAAATGTGGCGCTCGATCTAATTTTTTTGCACTTGATCGTACTGGTTAGGAACTTAGGATACAGAGTAATTGAGCAGATGTATGGATGGAGAGGAATATTGTAGTCTGCAGCTCGATGGGAGGAAGGTCCTTAGGCTCTCTGAATACACTAGAAAACTCCTCGAGTAGTTGACATGACTGGAGCTTCTAGTAGGAGTACTGGGCTATGCCCTTGGAGAGTCACGGGGAGGTGGCAATTTGCCATCAAAGTGCGTTGAAGTCAACCGCCGAGATCTTTTGTAGTGAGCAAAGTGCTGCTCGAGTGAGTGTGAGAAAAATGTTCCTCTTAACTGAACCACAAGGGAGGCAAAGACCATTTTTTTATTTGACCGAATAATATTGACATCACCAAGTGTCTGGAGCCTGGCAGTTCTAAAATGACATCGAATAGACCCTTCTTGAAGGTGTAAAAATCTGTCAAAAATGAGCATGGGCCTCAGTGAAGACAATGGAGCTACTGAGCTTTATCTTTGGATGTAACTTTGTTCCTTAATGTATTTTAACCTTAAAGAATATCATTTACCCTAATTGAACTGTCATATACTTGTACTTCTTAATATGGTTCATACTCAAATCTTGGTTTTTCTTAATCACTCTTGAAAGTTGTCTCAATAAATGAGCATCGAATCAGATATAATCTTGTTATTTGATGTTAAGAAATAAGCTTTAACCTTTCACTTGCGTTATCTCAAGTCTCTGATTTGGGGCCATAAATATGCTTCGGCTCATGATACATTTATTTGCATCTGATGTAAACATATGTTGAGTATAGTCCCATATCGGGAAACTAACAGTTTTGTGCACTTGATATAGATCCCGGGCTTTTCGACCCTGACCAATTGGTTTTATGCTGGATGCTTGAATTCTAACATGATATCAGAGTAGCCTAGGCGACCATTATATTGATTTTAGGTTGAATTCTTGGATTCTAAGAGCATTTACTAAGTTAGTAAACATGCCTTTCACAAAATGTTTTAGATCAGATAGTAGATGAATTGAAAGAAAAATACTTACAATTGATGAACACTTTTCTTTCTCAACCTGACTTCTAATCCGGTGCTGTTTTCAGGGATTGGTACAACTTTGAAAAATCAAAAAGGGTCAAGGAATTTCGGTGCAGTGAGTTTGATGCTTGTATTGAGAGGGCTGAGGCCTCCCAAAACATTCCCATAAAGAAAAGAGAGAAGTATGCGCGTAGAGAAGATGCTATTCTCCATGCTCTTGAGCTTGAGAAGCTGCAGAAATTAGAGGCTACTTCAAACGGTATATGCAGTAAAATCAAGAGAGCTTCTAAAAGTGATTCAATCAGTTTGTCTTCTCCACATGGGAAATTATCCTCTCATAAGTTTAAGAACTTTCTTAAAAAGATACATGAGAGAGAGAATGTTGATGATCCCTTCTATTTACACGAGGGAAGCGGTAGTCAGAAATTAAGCGTGGAATGCGATAATGCTGGAGCCATTCCTCAGATGAGAGGTTTACAAGATTTTGGACTTCGGACAACTCAATCAAAAAGAAAACCATCTCTTTCCAGCCGTTGGGGAAAATCTCACGAGTTTGTTGATAATCATGTTGAGTCTATTTCAAGATCTGATTACACCATGGAGGGAACAGATCAAGCGAGTACTAGCAGAAACGCGGTGTCGGTTAAAAGGAAGAGGTCATATGGTGGCGGCGTTGATGGATTTCTTGTGAAAAAATGCGATCGGCGTCGGCTTCTTGTTCGAGTTTTGGAAAGCAGTGCAGACCATGGTGGGTATACCTCTGAACATATGCCAGCATCAACAATTCAATTTGAAATTTGCAATTGCATTATGTATTCTGTTAATGTGAGTGATGGCTATTTCTCTTAAGGTTTAATTGGAAAGAAAGGCTCTGATTATTGTGAAGGTGACCTTTTGGAGCGGGATATGCTAGAAGAAACTGGTATGTTAACATGAATCAGTTACTGTTTCTTTGTTTTGGATATAGCATACCAACCTTATCAGTTCCTTTTTTTGCTAATTAGAAATGATTTTTTTGCTTGATTGCATTGTTCTATATTTTACTTGCATGGCAAGATAGAAGGATTCTTGTGGCTTCATCATGCATGAATATTTTTTGGATTGGTGGACTGGTGGTTGTATTTAAGACGGGCAACGAAATCAATTTATGTTAATATACAGACTGCTTTTTATTATAAGTGAAATTTGATGTTTTGTTATGGTCATAGTCGAGACAAGCCACTGACAGTGCTCTAATTAGTGCTTTAAATTATAATTTGTATATCACCCTATTTTGATATTTCATTGCATTTTAATTGTATTTTGGTAATTATACAATTATCCTAATTGTTGTTTTGTGTGTGTTTGTAAGTCTATTTAGGGAGCTTTAGGCTCATGCAAGGAACAAAGCAAGAATTTCTCTTAGTTTCCTAGTTAGGGTTTGATGCTCCCCTGGAGGTCCCGCATAGACGGTCATGGTATGGTTCCACAGAATCCCCACCGCCACCTATAGCAAACCTCCGATGAGTTACGGATTCCGATCTGTAACATAATCTTTTGTTTACCTTTTCAAAGATTGGCACAATACTTGTTGAGAAGCATTCACAAGGATTTATAGTTTGGTGCAACTTCCAAACTATAGTTTGTCTATGGTTTTGTTGTAATTTTGTGTTTGGAATTTGGCTAGATTTTTTTATATGGGCTCTTATGTTTGTTCATTTTGACTGGAATTTTTAGTAGATGTTCTTTTATACTTGCATTCATTCTTATTTATGTTTCCTATTATGTATCTAAAATTGTTACAAGCAAGTTATGATGCTTGTTGTTATGCGCACGCACTCGCCGGAGGAGCCACATATCATCAAAACTATCGAAGAGCGCATGTGGAAACCTCCTTAGTTAATTAGTGTAATTAATTGGTATTAATTAATTAATTTGTATTAATTAATTAATATTAATTAAGTATTATTATTTAATGTCTATTGTCATGTGAGCCCCCCCTCCCTATATAAGGAGTGGGTATGGGAGTTGTTTTTCATCTTTGAGATCTTAGGGTTTTGGCTCTCATTTGAGAGAGGGGTCTTAGGAGGAACCAGCCTCCTAGATCTTGGCCGGCGTCCGCGCCGGATTGTATCCGTTTTCCCGTTAATGGCAAGCATGTCTCGTTCTTCGTTCTATAGCGTATCAATGGTCCGACCTGCCGCCCCCGTTCGCTCGTTCCAAGCCGTCGGGGATCAAGCCACGGTGCACCCGCCTCACCGCCATCTCTGTCTGTGCCACGCTCGATCAGCACACTGAGATGCTCACCACCATTCTCTCCATGACGCAGCGCCTCCACAATAAGCTCGATCGACTCCGACCGCCCGATTCCGCACCGCCTCCGCAGATCCCGCAGATCCCGCACCGCCCGATTCCTGCAAATCTCGCACCGCAGCTTCCGCTAGATCCCGCACTGCCAGATTCCAGCAAATCCCGCACCGCAGATCCCGCACCGCCAGATTCCCGCACCGCAGATCCCGCACCGCCTCCGACTGGGACATCCGCTTACCGTCGAGGCTTTCCGTCGTTCCCTAGCAGCGGTACTCCACTGTTAGTGCTCGCGTCGCCACCTTCTCACTCCGTGCTACCTCCAGACCTCTGCTTCCTCCAAGCGGCGCCCCCGCAACAACGATCGAAGCAGGCGCCTCCGTCTATGGCCTTCGACGCCCCCGCCCGGCACACCTCCAGACCGGCAAACCCCCCTTCACACGCTACCCTCTCTTTTCCCTCTCGAGCCCACCACGCGTCTGCCGTTTTTGTCATCTTCTGCAGGGCCACAGTGCTATCATCGGCCTCCCTCGTGCACCCCACCCGAGAATCATCTTTCCCATGCTGCCAGCTACCCCCCTCCCCCACTAGCTGCCAAATATCACTTTATTCCTTTCTTTTATTTCCCTTGGACCCATCACATGGACTCTTCTCCCGTCTTCTATCCGCACCTCCCTTCACCCCCTCTTTCGAGGACAAAAATAGCCCGTCGTCGTTCCGTTCGACGATACCCGTTGCTGACATTTTGAAGGATCCCGACAAAAATTTCGAACTCGCCCTTGAGGACAAGGCCGATTTTCAAGACCGACATATTGTTACGCGCACGCACTCGCCGGAGGAGCCACGCATCATCAAAACTATCGAAGAGCGCATGTGGAAACCTCCTTAGTTAATTAGTGTAATTAATTGGTATTAATTAATTAATTTGTATTAATTAATTAATATTAATTAAGTATTATTATTTAATGTCTATTGTCATGTGAGCCCCCCTCCCTATATAAGGAGTGGGTATGGGAGTTGTTTTTCATCTTTGAGATCTTAGGGTTTTGGCTCTCATTTGAGAGAGGGGTCTTAGGAGGAACCAGCCTCCTAGATCTTGGCCGGCGTCCGCGCCGGATTGTATCCGTTTTCCCGCTAATGGCAAGCATGTCTCGTTCTTCGTTCTATAGCGTATCACTTGTCATATATGTTTCTTTTTGTTTGTGTGTGTGTGTGTGTGGGGGGGGGGGGGGGGGGCAGAGATGGCTTTTGACAATTTTTAGGGGAGGAACTACCTGACCAGTTTTTTTTCAACCATCCACCTAAAGAACCTGTTAGAACCTAAACATCTGACTTATAGCTAATTGATTTTAGTTTGGATACATAGATTCTAATATGGTATTAGAGTAGATTAAGTCCAATGGCTCACTCCACGTCACTCAATAACAACAACAACAACACTCAAGCCTTTATCCCACCATAGTGGGGTCGGCTATATGGTTCATTTGTCTGCATTGCGCCCTATCTTTAGTCATAATCTCATTAAATGCCTAAGTACATCATGTCTTTCCTTATAGTTTCATTCCAAGTCTTTTTTGGTCTACCCCTCCCTCGTTTAACATACCTAGTAGCTAAACTCTCACAATGCCTAACAAGTGCCTCTAATGGTCTCCTTTGTACATGTTCGAACCACCTTAATCGAGCTTCTCACATCTTCTCTACAATTGATGCCACTCCTATCTTATCCCCGATACATTCATTTCTAATTTTATCCAGACTCGTGTGTCCACACACCCACCTAAGCATTCTCATCTCTGTGACTCCCAGTTTTTGCTCATGTACATAATTCACTGCCCAACACTCAGAACCGTAGAGCATCGCTGGTCTAATTGCAGTATGGTAAAACTTGACTTTAAGTTTTGATGGTACTTTACAATCACATAAGATCCCAGACGCACCTCTCCTCTTCAACCAACCTGCTTGGATTCTATGTATGACATCTTTATCTACACCTCCATCTTTTTAAACTATCGATCTTAGATATTTAAAGCACTCACTGCGGTAAATATCTTGATCACTCAACTTAATGACGAAGTCATTTGTCCTTCTTGCACTACTAAATTTAAGCTCCATATACCCCGTTTTTGTTTTGTTCAACCTAAAACCCTTTTTTTCTAAAGTGTCTCGCCAAGATTCAAGTTTCACGTTTACACCCTCGCGCGTCTCATCGACCAAAACAATATCATTTGCAAGCAATAAACACCAAAGTATTGCTTGTTGGATATGTCCGGTGAGCTCATCTAAGACAAGGGTAAAGAGATAAGGGCTTAAAGCTGACCTGTGATAGAGAATTCATGTGTTAATCCTCCAGATATCCTCACCCTCGTCATTGAATTTTTATACATATCTTTGATTACTTCAATGCCTGATACATTTACACTTTTCTTTTCTAAGGCTCTCCATAAGACCCCTCTTGGAACCCTATCATAAGCCTTCTCAAGATCGATAAACAATATATGCAAATTACGGGTGTAAGTCGGAACCAACCGAAGTGCCTAACCAAATCGAAACAAACCAAACTGCACGGTTCACTTTTAGTATGTCGCGGTTCGGTCACGGTACCAATTTTTTAAAAACCGTGTGGTTCGGTTCGGTTCGGTTCGGTTCATGGTTTTGAATGCCAAACCAAACCGAGTTAAGCCGAACTGAACTATATTAGCACTTACATTAACATTATTAATTTAGTATCATAATATGTTTGATTTATCTGGACGTCACCGTTGACACGGTAACATTTTAATAAAAGCTTAATTTGTGTTACATTAAGTTATTAACTAGAGTCACTCATTGTTTCTCTTCTCACGCGAGTCACGGTGATAAACATCATATCTGCAAGTATGCAACTATGTTTTTTAAAATTCTCTAAAATTATATATTCATATTTCTTTTTTTATACCACCAAAACCGAACCAAACCATTCGGTTCGGCTCGGTTTGGTTGCAATGGTTTTCATGGTTCGGTTCCAAATTTTTGGAACCACATAGGGATGCTTCGGTTTGTGGTTTTGTTTAAAAACCGAACCATTACTATCTTAATGCAAACTTATTTTTTCCCGATAGTTGTCAATGAGTCTCCTCAAGAGGTATATAGCTTCCATGGTCGGCCGCCCTGACATAAATTCAAATTGATTCTCCGAGATGCTAGTCTCTCGTCTTACTCTTCTCTCTATTACTCGCTCTCATAGTTTCATGATATAACTCATTAATTTAATTCTTCTGCAATTGACACGATTTTGTATTACTTCTTTATTCTTATACAAAGGTACCAAGATACTTTCTCTCCATTGTTCTGGCTCACTCCACGTCACTCAGTTAGAAAAAAATGTTTTTAGAAACCAAAGACCCTGATGGTGTGTTAAGAAATATAAGAACACATTGGGAAATTCATGTATATTGTTACACTTAATATAGAAGCTATCATATGATCTTCATGTTTATTAGTGATTTTGTGATTGAAGAGTGAAATAATTTATATATAATTGTTTCTCTTTTATTCCTTGATAAAATTTGCAATCAATCCACTCCCACCCGTTTCTCGTGAAGAAGCTGATGTGATATGAATCTGCGAGTATTATGTTTATTCTTCGTTACTCCTTTAGGGAGCCTGATATTTGTAGTGAATGTGACAGTGTATTTTCCTTTGCCCTTTAAGGGAGAGGCCAAGGTCTTCAATTACTTGAAATAAATTTAAACCATTTGAGCGGATTCCATGTGTTCGTTAGCTGGTATGATTGGATTGAAATAGCTAGGAACCATAGAGGTTATTGAAAGAAATAGACAACTTATTAGTTGATCTTATTTTAATTATAATAGAAATAAAGGTCATTTACTTGGACTTTCATCCAACTTTGCATAATTTTAGGGTTCTCCCCTTTACTTTTAAAATTATCAAGATCTCTCCTCTAAGTTTACATTTGTTAAAGTACATGTACAAAAAAAACCTCTGCCCCTGTAAGTGTGCATTGTTAACTTACATTTTATACATGTATGTTAACAATGTAAACTTACAAGGAAGATCTTGTTAATTTTTAAAAGATAGAGCAGAGGTCCCTATAGTTATGCAAAGTCAATGTCAGTTCTACGCAATAATTAGATCGATATTATGCCTAGAAATAATTAGATTGATATTATGCCTAGAAATAATTAGATCGATATTGTTTCAATCCAGCCTCGGTGTTTGATTATATTTGCTTGCTATCATAATGTTAAAACGTACATAAATGCAATTGTAAAGGAACCACTTTTTTCAATTTTATAAAATTATTCCTTTTCAAACCATACATTTACTATATGATTTACAGTGTTGAATTATTTTTCTTGTTACCTCATATTACTGTAAGAGTTTTTTTGGAAAATACATTGAATCCACAAACAAAATTTTGTATAAAGTTTTGGATAACATTCACCGTGCTTGTTAATTTTGCAGATGCTACTAATATACTTTTACCAGGATCAAAAGTTTGTGATCCTCCTGAACTCCAAGTATCAGGAGAGTTCAGGAGCTTTATCCGTGAGGATCTTCCTCTCTCTGCCTTCATGCCCCAGTTGAATGGGCAAGCCAAAGAAGCTTCGTTCGAGTCCAGTGTTTCCAAGTGGCGTATGAAGGGCAAACGTAACATTCGAAATGCGGGAAAGAGGCTCGTCAATCCAACAGCCGATGTCAAAGATCACATTTTGAGGTTGGGAAGTGCAGAAACAGCATCCAGTCAACTGATTCCAAAACCGGGCTTCTTCTCCATAAATGAGGAGTTCAAATATGCTCATGATGAGACTGATTCGATTGATAAGGATTTAGATCAGAGCCAGTCGACTGTGTATGGTAATATGAGAAGCCATTGCAGCCTTCATGACTCTGATGAAGATCCCCAATTTGTATATGTGGATCTGAAGGTTCAGCCGAGCTGTCAAGAAGATCATGTTCCTCTGGTCTCATTGATGAGCAGAGTGAATGGAAAGGCGATCGTTGGGCATCCGATACAGATCGAAATGCTCGAAGATGGTTCCACCAATCATCTTATTGTCTCCGCGCATGATGTTGTTATGGATGAAGGCGCAGCTCCGCAGGCTATGTGGTGGACGGCCAGAAGGACCGTGATGTATCGAGTTCCTCGCTTGATTCCTTCAACAGCTGCGTCGGGGGAAAAAGATGGTGCTGATTTGGCATGCGGCCGCTACTTAAATCATCAGGCTAGGTCGACGAAGAAGTTGGAGAAGAAGAATGCAAAGAGGGCAAGCCTGTCTAGCAGGAAGACGAGAAAGCTATCTTCGCTCGCTTCTGAGGTGAAACTCAGTGGCGAGGGTAAACTAGCTAGGAGCAACGGTATATTCGGTGGCGAGGTGCCTCTTGTGACATGCGTCCCAGTGAAGGTTGTATTCCGTAGAATACTGGAAGCAGTTGGGAGGCCTTCATCAGTTTTCCCTTGCATGCTTGAGAACGGGGAGTCTGCGGACTTGAGCACTGCAGGATTGTTTCAGGTGTGATTGGACGACCAGGCCTTGGTGCTCGTCCTTCTTGCGCCTTCTCGGAATCGTGCTGTGCGGATTCTGTTGATTTGGAAGAGCTTACTGAGCACATCCGAGCTTCAATGAAAAATGTGAATCATGTATCAGGGGGTTATTTATCATTCAGCTTTGCTGAATCCTGTAGAGTGCTAACTAGTTGTTTTGAGATTTTGATAGTTGGATGTATACTATACAGTTAAGTTTTTTAGGCCATGTGAAAGAGCTTGATGTGAGACCACAAACATATACAGTTCAATTTTGATATATATATATATATATATATATATATGTGTATATATATATATATATTTGATAGGTTTCAGATTCATATCTTCTCAATTAATTATCATGCATTTATGAGTATTTGTGAGCTAATGGGGTGCATTTCATATTCATCGTGCATTAGGGAGATTGCCTCTCCCTCTCATCTTAGTTTTCTTGTTTATATGTTTTTGTATTGATTTTACTTGGATTATATTTGCTTGTGTAGTTGGTTGGGAGGATGAGAAGACCCTTGAAACAAGCCATGAACACACACACACACACACACGACCGTGCATGGTCTATGGCGCAAGACTGTGTGTTCACTGCTAAAATCCTTTGTTTCAACCTTGTTCGTGTGCTTTACATATGCATTACTGTGCGCATTCTAAACGCACGACTAGTACGCATTTAAGGTCTCTGCATGACCGTGCACCGTTTCTTTGTGCACGCCCGTGCACTTTCATTCGCCTCTCCTTCCCAGGATTTCCTCATTCGGCTTGGGCTTGTTCACCATTGGTCCCGCACAACCGTACATGAGTTACATCATATGACATGTGTTCGTGCATGTTTTAATGGCTTGTTTTTTTTTTGCATTCAGATGCGCTTGTGCGACAACCTTCTAGCATGAGTATGCACAGTATTTTGTGCATGGTCGATCCTGGTCTGCTTGAGCGAACCTCTTCCTGCTCATTTTCATCTCTTCACACATGATCATGAGCGCAATTCTTGCACGATCATGCGTGGTATTTTGGGAAGACGACTATAAATACTCCTTTTGTACGAGAATTAGGTATCCATTTTTGTTCATCCATTTCTATCCGTCGTTTTCACCATTTCATCTCAAGGCTGCATCCAATCATTCCAAGGCTCAACGAGGAAGTCCCCTTGACATAGCTCTAGAAATCGACCATCAAGGAAGGAAGAGATCGTGACATGGGCATTACAACTCAATCGAGAATATGGGGCATGATTAGTTGGAGGTGACAAATCCTCCATGTTCTCAGAAGAAGCTAAAGATCATCGCGGGAGCAAGCACCTACTCCAATAGCTCCATTAGGTTTCGAGGAATAGCCTCAAGCAAAGTTTGTATCACTTACTCCACTTTTTCACCATTAGATTGCTGAGTACAAAATCCCTTTATCTTTTGAATGTTTGGAGAATATTTTCAGTGTATTGAACATTTGGTAAGCATGTCTAGCCATGATGAATGGATTTATCTTTTGCTTGATGTTGTGGATGCGACGAGGAGATTACGACCCTCAAGTGAGACATCGCGTTTGAGTGAAGATGTGCATTCGACCCTCGAGTAAGCCATCAGTTTTGAGCGAAGAGGTGTTTGAGACCCTCATCTGTAGATTAGGTTTACTTAATGTAATGTAAAATTATATCATGATTATATATATATATAGCTTAGCATTAGTTTACTTAATGTAATGCCAAATACATTTCTACTGTGTAAATTTTGTGGCTTTATTTAACTTTCAAGCAGTGAAGCAGGGGATAAAATTCAGTTTTGTCAACCTTTTCACAGTTATTATTCCTTGAAGCTGCCAATGATTGTAGGTTGAATTAAAGCAATGAAGTTGAGGGTTTTTTTTTCTTGAAAAGATGGTTTTGTTGAAGGAGAAATTATTCGTGGAGCTTTGAGACGAGATTTTACCGGCTTCTGTTAATGTTGACAGGTTATCTCGCATGTTATTTTCACTTTTTATGTATTATGCGTGTAGAGAATTTCTTGGAGATCAAAAATAATTTTGTAAATTATTATTAGGTTGATGATGTTGTATGGATCTGAATGTTGAGTAGTAAAAAAATCATTCAAGTCTTAGTTGAGAGTGGTGGACATGAGAATATTGAGATAGATTCGTGGAAAAAATCAGAAATGATATAATAAGGAATGATTATAGACATAGGTATATAGTTTGAGCAATGCATAACTAATGTTAGAAAAAAAACACTGCATACAGGAGTATATAGCATTAGTGACATGGGTTTGGTAGGAGAAAATGTAGATCCAATGTAATATTGCTGAAGATTGTGTAAAATTGCAAAGTCTAAGTTTAACACATTGGGCAAAACTAGCTAATGAGGAATGAAAATGAGAAATGTCGATTCGTAGAGCATCCTAAATGGTTAAAATAGTTGAATTAATGTTGAAGATTGTTTTTTTATTGATGTTTGGAAAATTTGATAATTACAGTTGCGCTATTTCACCAATCAAGTCACAAGTATCTGACATCTTCACACCTAACGATTCCCACAAAGTGGTGATGAAACGTATAGCTTGTACAAATCTTTCTATTTTCCAATTCGACCTGATCCATTCGTTCGTAGAGTTATTTACTCGATCGCAGACATCTCCGCAACACCTCTAACATATGAACAAATAGTCAATTTTGAAAGGAAAAAAACTTATTGTCAGTCTCTTTCTTTCAGAAATAAATCTATCTGATTCAAAAGAAAATAACTTTGCATAAATATCCCAGTTTCAATTCAAACATGAATTTGATTCACACTCCGTATTCTGAGAAGTATTTACTATCTGGAAAGAGGAAAAAAACGGAGCCAACCCGTGTATATGAAGGTCAGTTAGATCAACCCAATGTCAACATAATTTGATCATAAATGAAGATGTTATAACACAATGTACATTTCATTCATTGTTGATAATTAACAACATTTTAAATAAACACTAGGATGACTCCCTCAAAGTTTATAGAAAAAACCACAAGTTTTCTCTATGATGATGAGATAATTCCGGAGAATTTCACCCTCATGAGACATGGATGAAAGCCCTCTCCGTTTGACTCAAATGGAGGAGATCCATTTTATGGTTATGCTGATTTGTCATAGTACTCTCCCGCGAGACTACTGTGAGGGGTCGAAACATCCGGAGGAAGTCTAAGTGGAACTATCTCTCCGTTGTCTCCAGCTAGGTATATATAGTAGAATACCTAGGGTTTCCACACGCATAGCCCCCGAGCTCGTTATTCGTCTGAATATACACTTACAATCTCCTCCTATATTCGTGACAAATAACGTAACGTTTCGGGGTGCTGGAGAGTAGACAAAATAATAAACAAACTAAACAAAGCATTTAGGATAGATCATACTAATCAACATATGAAAAGGTTTTTGCCTAAACGGCAAGTCAGAAAACCACAAATTTTATCCCAAAAATATAGTCTGAATAATTATTACAAAACATAACATGAAATAAAACGTTTGATGATTCTACTTGTCTAGTAGATCATCGTCATCCATGTCCATGTCTACATCTCCTCCAAAATCTCCACTGTAGCCTGCAAGGAATTTCACGAGTCAGACTCTATGAATTCATAATCATATGCAGTAACGTTTAAAGTAAACTAGCTCTTACTAAATGAGCTTAGCACTTCTAGCAACGGTGAAGTAACTCTGTCAGCATCTCATCCAGTCTAACTAGGACTAGACCCGTTATCTTACTCATTACTGATCACTATGTGCCTCACCAACACATGTGGGCACACATCACGTGCAACATTATCAAATGTGAAATAATGTGTTGTGACCAATAATGTTTAGATTAACATTTACAACGACTTTCAATTTCCAGTTGAATAACTCTTGTGTACAACCCCCATATTTTCCGAGCTGGCCTGATCTGTACAACCCCCATATTTTCCGAGCTGGCCTGATCAGCCCGGACTCAGGCAGATCAAGGTGAACAAGGAAAGTGCCCGCTCGGGAGCGCCCGAAATCAGCCAAGGCACAAACGGATCCGGACAAGAGGAAAAGGGTGCGGCAGGACCGAAAGGGGAGCACCCACTCGCCCGTTGGGGGCGAGTGGGGAAGCGCCCACTCGCCCCTTAGGGACGAGTGGGGGAACGCCCACTCGCCCCATGGGGGCGAGTGGGGGAGTGCCCACTCGCCCCTTGGGGGCGAGTGGGGGAGTGCCCACTCGCCCCTTGGGGGCGAGTGGGGGAGCACTCCATAAGGGCGAGTGCCCACTCGCCCCCTTGCGGGCGAGTGGGGTGAGCACCCGCTCCCCTCTCCTCTTTCCCCTGCGCGTGAGTGGGAGTAGTGCCCACTCGCCCCCCCTATTTTTGGGTAAAGACCCTTCTCACCTCTCTATTCACCTGCCCGGATGTTTTCGCAGTGGTGCGGATAGTATTTTCAAACAGCAGGATTGCGCTATCCGCAGACCATTTCCAGGAATTCTATAAATAGACCCCCATGGGCACCTTGGGGAGGGTGGGCATCTCCTTACCCCCACCCCCTTAGTGTGTTCGGTTAGCTAGTGACCCTACCTTCCGTTCGCCAAGTCTTTCAGGCCAACGGTCAGGTGTTGCGAGTGCTCTCCGAGGTGCCCAGGCTCAGCATTGGCTTGGGAGGGGAAGATCTTCGGGTCTTTCGGGTTAGTGGCGGGACCTCCTCACTGCAGCTCGCGGGGTCTGTTTTCACCTGAATCCACCAGCAGAGAGGTTCTTAGGCTCTAAGTGACTAGACGTTCGACTTTACCTGAGATAAGTAAGGGCAAGCTGCCTACCCCTATTTTCGAATGCTGAAGCCGGGAAACTGGTTTCAACATCTTGAATCAACTTACAATGAGAAAGTTGCTTGGTTATCAAATGTGGAATAACCCCCACCAGACCATCTTGGGTTTTCATCAAGAAATTATTTGTGTTTTCAGTCTGTTTTTAGATGCTTGAATGTTGCGACTATAGGTTCTCACTGTTAAAACATAAACTGCGGAGGAAAGTTTCATATTTCTATGAACTTTAATCCCATTTCCCCCGATGTTTTGATTGTGAGAGCTCTATTCAATCCTTTGGTCAAAGGGTCTGCAACATTATCTTTCGATCTCACATCAATAAGGGACATAATCCCTTGACTTGTGAGAGAGGTCAACCAGGATTGTTTCAGCCTGAGATGCCTTCTTTTGCCATTGAACAAAGTGTTCGTAGCAATCGTTTTAGTAGCCTGATTGTCGCAGTAAACTACAACAGAACTCATTTTCAGGCTCGACAAAGGAATGTCCATCACCAAATCTCTCAGCCATTCAGCTTCTTCTCCTGCTGACGCAAGAGCGTAGAGTTTGGATTCCATAGAAGAGAGAGCAATACAGGATTGCCTCTTGGACTTCCAGGCTACAACTGCTCCTCCTAGTGTAAACACAAAACCACTAGTGGACTTGCTGTCGTTTAATTCTGAGCACCATGATGCATCAGAATAACCTTCAAGAACTGAAGGCTGACCAGTGTAAACTAAAGCATACTTTTGAGTGTGCTTTAAGTATCGCATGAGCCTACCCAAGGCGTTCCAATGGTCTTTACCCGGATTACTAGTGAATCTGCACAACATGCCGACCGTAAAGGCTATGTCAGGTCTAGTGCAGACCATGGCATACATGAGGCTACCAAGCAGTTTAGAATAATCTAACTGTCTAACCATAGCTCCTTCATTGGGCTTTAGGCGGTTAGTGTAGTCGTATGGTGTCTCAGATGCGCTACTGGCACTGTATCCCCACGTGTCCAACAAGGACTTTATGTAGTGGCTTTGACTTAGGGAAATACCATTTTTCCCAAAACTCACTTGCATGCCTAGTATAGTGTTAGCTACACCTAGGTCTTTAATGCTAAATTCTTTTATGAGATCTGACTTAACGTCATCCACTTCAGATTGATCAGACCCCAGAATAAGCATATCATCCACGTACAAGCATATTATAGCGACTTTATCCGATCTATTACGTATGTAAAGACATTTATCCGAAAGACTCGACATGAATCCCATGTTCTTTACATTATAGTCGAACTTCTCATGCAATAATTTCGGTGCTTGCTTTAGTCCGTATAAAGACTTAAGAAGTTTACAGACTTTCGTTTCGTGACCGTCTACAATGAAACCTTCATGTTGACTCATGTAGATCTCTTCGGTCAGATCTCCGTTCAAGAACGCAGTCTTAACATCCAACTGATGAACAACAAAGTGCTCAATAGATGCAATAGCAAGGAGAACCCGAATGGTTGCCAAGTGACACACGGGTGAGTAGACATCAAAGTAATCTACTCCGCTTACTTGTGTGAAACCTTTAGCCACCAGGCGTGCTTTATACTTAGCTACGCTACCAACAGGATTCAATTTCTTTTTCAGAACCCACTTACACCCTACGGTTTTTGCCCCTTTTGGCTTATCAACCAACGTCCAGGTGTTATTCTGAAGAAGAGAACTCATCTCTTCATCTATAGCTTCTTTCCAGAGTAGTGAATCCCTGGATCTCATCACTTCCTTATAGGTGGATGGATCGGCCTCAACGTGGTAGGTCACAAAGTCACTACCGAAGGTTCGTGGAATTCGCTCTCTCCCAGAAGTTCTCCTAGACTCTAGGCCAGTGTTATCTACCGGAACGGAATAGGAGGTGCTCGGTACTGAAGTAGGATCTTCTTCAGTAATAGTTACTTGCATACCTGAGATTGTTAAGTTTTTATCTTTGAGGAACTTATCCTCGAAGAACACCGCATCCCTAGATTCTATTATGATATTATTAGAAATATCAAGGAACCTATCTGCAACACTATCCTCAGCACAACCTAAGTAGACACAAGTATTGGTCCTAGGTCCAACTTTAGGCCTTCTAGGGTCAGGGACCCTGACATAGGCTATACAACCCCAAGTCTTAAGTCGAGTAAACGATGGGGGTCTCTTAAACCAAAGCTCGTAGGGAGTAACCTCTAACTTAGCATGAGGGACTTTATTCAGAATGTGATTCGCGGTCAATACTGCTTCACCCCAATAAGCGGAAGGCATGCCTGCAGTGAGCAGCATAGAGTTCAACATCTCTGTTAACGTTCTATTCTTGCGCTCGGCTATGCCGTTAGATTGGGGGGAGTAAGGAGCAGTGGTTTCTGCTATGATGCCCTGTGAAGCAAGGAAGCATCTGAACTCACTGGACATATTCTCCTCCTCTATCACTCCTAAAACGTTTTATTTTCATGCTTAGTTATTTTTCTACCCTGGTTTTGAAAAGACAAAACTTTTCAAACGCTTCATCTTTAGTTTTAAGCAACGAGATATGACAGAATCTCGTGCAGTCATCTATGAACGTGATCATATACTTCCTCCCACCTCTGGTGACAAAACTTTTAAAGTCACAAATATCGGAATGTATAAGCTCAAGAGGTGTTGTGCTCCTAGTAACCGTCCCAAAAGGTTTCCTAGTGATCTTAGTCTGAGCGCACACTTCGCATTTTTCAAGTGGAGACTTAGTGTCTAATGTGATCTTGTGAGTTCTAGCTACTTGGAACATTTTCCTGTAGTTGACGTGTCCTAGTCTCTCGTGTAGAGTCCTAGGGCTAACTAAGTTCAATTGAACTTGTTGGACTACCTCACTTGCTAGACTCAGACGGTACATCCTATTTTGGACATAAGCACATCCAAAATAGTGCGAGTTAACTGACAAAGTCACCCTGCCGCTACAGAAGCTAAGCGACATACCCGCATCACATAACAAACTAATAGACACTAAGTTAACAGCTAGAGAAGGTATAAATTTGACATTCTTTAAAAATAAAGACTTACCTGAGGAGAGCAGCAGAGTTGCATTCCCCACCTTCAACATGTCAGCTGTGCCTCCATTTGCTACAGCAACTGATTCCTTTGCATCCTTCAGCTCTGTCAAAAGATTAGCATTGTTGCAAATGTGGCACGTTGCCCCCGAATCCAGGTACCACTCTGTGCTGGCTTGCGCATGTACGACCACGGCAACAAAGTCGGATGGCTCAGCTTGGCGGACCAAATGGGCTTGGTTGCCTTCTTGTGGTGCCCGGGTTCTCTCTTTCCTCGGTTGCTTGCAGTTAGATGCGCAGTGTCCCCACTTGTTGCAGTTATAACATTTACCCTTAAATTTCTTAGAGGGTTTACTCGGGCCTGCAACCTGGGGGCTACTACGAGACGTTTTGGTCTTGGGAGGGGGCGGAGGCCGCTTGGAGCTTGAAATCATGTTGGCAGCAGCCTTCTGCTTGCCAACAGCTTCCAAAGCGTTCTTCGTTCTGTTCTCATCCTCAATGCGTATGAAACGCTTGAGGTCGTTCAGACCAACCTGCATCTTCTTGCGATACATTTCCGTTTTGAAATTGTACCACGAGGAGGGCAATTTATACACAATCGTGCCCGCAACAAAACTTTCGGGCAGACTGATGGACTCACTATGCAAAGAATCAATTAAAATTTCAAACTCTGATACCTGAGGGAGAATGATTTTCTCCTCGTCGAAGCTGAAAGAGTGGAACTTGTCCACTAGGTGCGTCTTGGACATGAACTCCTCCTTCCTGAAGTGCTCCTACAGCGCATCCCAGATCTCCTTTGCAGTGCTCATCTTCCTGTAGGTCTGGGTCAGGCTGGGAGACAAACAATTGAGCAGGTAGTCCCTGCAGAAGTCTTCATCTGAAAACCACTGGGCCTCATCAGCAGTCCCAACGACCTCAGCGCCATCGGACTGAACTGTGTAGTACACGTTCAGAAACTTCATCCCGAACTGAGTGTTCAACTTCCAGGTGTTGAACTCAGTCGCCGTGAACTTCTCCAGCTTTAGCATCGGAACGGGTGTCGAGAAGTTGTTCCCCTTCATCATTGTGCTTGGAGACGGCGGCGGCGGGAAGAGGCGGAAGGCGGCTGAGGGGGATCTGGAGGCACGGGAGAACAGTGGCGCACGGGCACTGTCTTCTGAAGAGCGCACGGGCAGTGATCGTGCGTGAACTGCTAAGCGCACGATCAGCGGTCGTGTGCGAACTGGCTGACTGCTGAAGAACGCACGAGCAGCGGTCGTGCACGAGGGGTCGAGCGCACGATCAGCGGTCGTGCGCGAACTCCTCCTTTGCAAGCAGCGGCTCGTCTTCTTCGCAGATCTAGGGCACCGGCTGAAGCAGATCTGGAGCTTCTTCCTCCAGGCAAACGGCAGCAGCAGCGGCGAAGACGCGAGAACGAGGGCTCCGGGGAAGGACGGGATCGCGATCTTCTTCTCGAACGGCAGACGACGCACACGAACGACAGCAGCGCCGGAAGAAAGATCCGCGACGGGGAACGCGACGGGAAGCACGATCGACGACGCCTAGCAGCAGCGACCTACCTGCTTCGTCGATCTCCTTCCTTCCTTCACGAACGACGGCGGCTGCAGGAAAGGCGCGATCGAGCGGCAACTTCCGGACGACGGGAGCGAACCCTAAGGCTCTGTTTCGAGATTGTGAGGGGTTGCTCGAAACATCCGGAGGAAGTCTAAGTGGATCTATCTCTCCGTTGCCTTCAGCTAGGTATATAGTAGTAGAATACCTAGGGTTTCCACACGCATAGCCCCCGAGCTCGTTATTCGTCCGAATATACACTTACAACTACTTATGTTGAAACCATCTCCACAAAACCTTTGTAACCGCCGATTTCTATTGGTATGTATTTTGCTCTTGATAGACGTTTCCGCATTAGAAGAGAAATCACTCATAACAAATTACGTACGGTGTTCTTCTTTATTTATAAGTTAATTTTTTATGGCTTCCATGTTTAATGGATCTGATCATCTCTCTTTTCTCGTGAAAATATGCTTATTCAGTACGAGAATACGGAGTATGAATCAAACGAGAATCAAAGTTGAGTCTTATAATATCAATGTCAACTAATCCGATAAATTAGAGTCAATCACTTATAATATCTACACATTATGAACTCATTTCTTCGCAAATATGAGAAAAGGAGCTAGCCTTCATATTTGTGTCGCACCAAAATTTTTGGAATACGATCCTATCCATTTCACGGTACAAATCTATTTTTGTCTGATCCGACGGGTTCACTAATCTCATTCTTTTAAATATATTTTTTTAATCAAAAAATTTCACACCATTAGATCAAGTGAGAATGCATCCACACCATGAAATAGACCTCCATTTGAGGTCCCAAATGGAGAGAATTCTGATCCTAAAATTGTAGGCCAAATTTTCTATACGGGGGTCATATAGAGAGGATCCTACGGGACCTTTTTCTCTCGCAAAATTACAACTGTAACGTCATATACATTTGTAAATGATCTGTATTTTCAGTTATAAAGTACAATTGTAATTTACTTTAAAAAACACATGGGAACCAATGACACTCCATTTGCCACAGAAGCGGTGGAAGATGGAGGAATCCAGCGGTTTAATTACCTCCGGCGAGGAAGGCGGAAATTTTCATAATACTTCATTGCCCACTTGCACCTTAATGGAACCCCCCTGGGGTACCCCAAAGAGGGCAAAAAACCCTCCAAAATCAACAGGAAAGCAGGACAAACAGACCCAAATGATAAATTTGCCACTTTCCATCAAGTTTTGAGGTTTCCTTCTATCAATTCAACCTCTGCGCGCGTAATAATTCTGGAACTAAAAGCTTCTTTATGCGCACTTTTGTATGATTGAGCTCTCCGGCAGCTTCAATCCCACTCATTCTCACAAATAATGTCTTTCGTGTACACTGCTCCTATATATCCCTTCGCTTTTGTTTTCGTCGGAGAAGAGAAATGGTAGTGGAGTCGTTGATCATGTTGAAGCTGAAGCTACTGGCCGCCGGCGCCGGCGCCGGCCACTGCCACCTCCACGTCGCACTCCTCTGGTTCTTCCTGCTGAAGCTGCCGCTGGCGGCACGCATGCGTGCAGGCTCCTATGCGAACATGGCGCTCACCATGAGGCTCTTCTTCTTCCGGCTGAGCCGCGTGCTGTTCTCCGACGCGCCGGCGAGGAACGGCCGCCGGTGGGAGAGGGCCCTCCGCCTGCTGTGGGAGCGAGCGGCCGGGGATGGCAGGGGCAATGAAGATGCTCTCCATAGCTTCTCCATGCTCGCTCTATGATTTGGATGAATGGATTCCATGTTGCTTTGAGATTTGTGTAAATGAAATTCCTCACTGAATATATATATTTCTCTAAGGAATTAATGCTATTATATTCAGACTATTGGTTCCCACCAATATACACCATAGATACATGTGTTCTGAACAAAATTTACCAAGAAGGAGCTCCCAATGCACAAAGAAGGAAACAATTCACCGCTTTGTAAGTCGAAAATCTAAGATCATCGAGTTGTCGAAAGCTGAACACTGCTAAATTTCTAGCATAGGAAGGAATGTCTCAATGCATTCACAAAAAAAACAAAACAAAAATTATTGGGGAGCTTGAAATGCACCAAGGAAACAATACAACGTTGTGGAAGGCGGAAAGAGCAAAATGTGCTAGTTGTCGAATAAAATCTCTCAATGAAGCGGTGAGTGCGTAATAAATCAACAAAACCCAAAGTTATCTCACGTTCCCCCTCCAGTTTACCTACTACTGTACCAGCGTGAATATGATCTCCACCAGACATACGTAATGCTTTAGCTAGTACACGAAAATGCATACCATGATTTTTCTGTCTATCAATAACTGCATGCATTGCGTGATGGATGTGAAGAAGTAGACCGTTGTCGCGGCAATAATGAGCCAAGCTAGTATTTGCGGTGAAGCCCCCGGTTAAGTAGTCATGCATTATGATAGGAACTCCCAATTCTCTGGCAAATACCGCTCTTTTGATCATTTCATCACATGTACCCGCAGTTGCATTCAAGTAATGCCCTTTGATTTCACATGTTTCAGCTTGCGCTTTTGCGTAATAAAATATGAATGCGTCGTGCGTGAATCAATCGATATCTGAAATAGCAAGAACATGTAATTTACATGAACTAAACCTAGGAAGCGTGAGAGTTAATGAATTTTATGAGATGATTAGTACTCATTAATTAAGATATGAAACCTTCACTTCACAAATCTATTCACTATAGAAATACCATGTGAAAGCAATATATGAATAAAAATTGTGCACATACCTCTGAATCTCAACAGTAAATGCAAACTTGGAGTTGTAAATCAATAAAAAGTATCCGTTAAAAACAGGGTAATGATACAGGCAGCAGATCATTTTTGGCTATTGGCAAATCAAGCATTTGAAAATCTAAGTATTTTTTTCTCCTTCTCATTTCCACTAAGGGCAGCCCGATCATTTCTCCTGCGGGAACTAATGGAATATGATGCCGGTGGTGAGCTTTTCGAGTTATTTTTCCGCTCAGCAGAGATTCGCCCTCCATTCCATATTCAGGCACAACCTTAGGGGACTCGCAGTCCATCGCCACCTCGTTCTTAAAACGAACGTAACAACTGGTATTAGAGGATTTGTTCCTCCGGCTACCGTTGATTTCATGACGATACTCCGGGACCGCCACATCACCCTTATCCCGGAGGCCTTCAATTGTCTCAATAAGTCATTCGACCGCCCTATACCAAAAGATCGATGCGCTCTCGCTCGATATACCGCCTTAGCCGCCGCCAGCAACACCGCCTCCGCCTCCGCCATCGCCGCCACCAATACCGCCGCCGCCAACGCCATCTTCGCCGCCGCCAACTTCATCGTCGTCGCCACCAACTCCAACGTCATCGTCGCCGCCGCCAACGCCATCGTCACCGCCGCCAACGCCATCGTCGCCGCCACCAATGTCATCGCCGTTGCCGCCAACGAAAAATTGGTTTGACATTAAAAGTCTCGGTCTGACATTAATATTTTCGATTTGTCATTAACCTTGAGCTGTCATTAACCAAAGTAGGTTTGCTCATATCACCACCCTAAAAATAACAGTGAGCAACTTTGAAGAATCATTTTATTCACAAAATTCTTAGTCAACCATCCAGCTGAAATGCATAATCACGACGCATCATATTGTAAACGTATTTTAATTAATATGTCCGCGTGTTCGAACCAACACGATAAACCTTAACGGGTTGCGTGTCGACCTAGGGCTCCGCCCCTAAGCTGGAGATACTATTTAACCTCATTCCAAACTTGATGAGTATAGTAGAATATCTTGAGCGCCTTCAACCCTAACACATACTATATAGAGGTGTGCAAAAATAACCGACGAACCGAGAATCGGACTGGACCCGAACCGAACCAAACGGTTCGGGTCTGTTCAAAATAGGTTTGGTTCGGGTCTGATTCCCATAATAAAGGACCGACAATTCGGTATGATTCCCGGTTCGACAGGTCGGGTACCCAGAACCGACCCGAGAACCAAAAACCAATGACAACAAATTTTTTTTTAGTCAACGGTTATAGTCGTATGGCTTAATATATACAATTGATTGAGAATATATAGTCGTATGACTAAAGAAAATAAATTTTAAACTCATGTAGTTGTATGCCATCAATGTTATAGAGAGTCACGATTCAATTATTTTGAGATATTGGTTACTGTATGATAAAGAATTATGAGTTGGAAGAGTTATTTTTTTTATTATTATTTTGAGACATGGGTAGAACCGAAAACCGAACCGAAGTTCGGATCTGGTTCTACACTTTAGGACCATGGGTCAATTTCAATTCCAAAAATTTGAAATCGAACCTATATGAATCGGTTCTTGGTTTAGGGTGGAATCGAACTGTACCGATCCGAGTTGCACCGTTACTATAAATGAGTAGTAGCTTTATAGTCTCCATTGTTATTTGGAAGCAACTAATTAGCTTCGGAAAAATATTAGAATACAATTATGCATATATTTTGCTTTATATAAGAGATTTCTTATCTACAGACAGACACGCAAACGTACATACACACGGTACACAGACCCACATACACAAATACACATACAGACACACGCAGACATGCACAAGCACACGCAAACAGAAGAGCAATAATATTATTTTGCTTAATTCTTATCTACTAATGATTGGTGTAGTTGTTTGTTATAAAAAAGAAAAAGAAAAATAATGAACGGGCAAAAGCAAATAAAGAAAAATAGATAAAATAATTAAAGTAAAAATAAATAAATAAATAATCCCATATTATTTTGATGCCTTCGATGCAACTCAAAAATAAAGAGTACAATTAGGACGCCCAACCCAATTATCTCTCGAATAAAGAGTACAATTATGCATTTACTTTGCTTAAGCCTCAGTTAGTTTCGTAGTTTTTTATTGAAAAGAATTGGTTTCGATCAAAAATTAAAAATTCAATAGTTTTGGTTTGAGCCAAATTCAATTCTTGTGTTCGTTTGCAGAATTTTCAGGCACAAGAATTGAAAACTGTCATTTTTTTGTTCGGTTGTAGGATGATTTTCAGATATAAGTTTTTGCGAGATTTTTAATCATGGATAAATAACGTCTTTAAATCGGAAAAAATATTTAAATTGACTGCTAAAATAGTAATTATTATCAAATAATGCTAATAAAATAGTAATCATTACGAAAAGAATAGATTTTTCTCTCAAAATCGATCAAAATGGGAAGATTTTCTCCATAGGCTGTTTTCTTAATGCTCCGTTCGATTGGTAGGTTTTATAGGAAGTAATTGGTTTTGGATAATCCAATTTCATTCACAAGCGTTCGCTTGTTCTTTTATTGGAGGGAATTGATTTTCCTCCAAAACCTACCGGGTTTGTTCCATTAAGAAAATAACATATGGTGAAAACCTTCCCATTTTGATCGATTTTGAGAGAAAATTCTATTTTCTCTCTCTTAAAGTAATGATTACTATTTTATCAGCATTATCTGAAAATAATCACTATTTTAGCCAATTTAAATATTTTTCCCGATTTAAAGACATTAATTATCCATGATTAAAAATCTCGCAAAAATCTGTGTCTGAAAATCATCCTACAGCCGAACATAAATATTGACACTAAAACCATCCTGCAAACAAACACAAGAATTGAGTTTGACTCAAAATCAAAACCTTTGAGTTTTTGGTTTTAGTCAAAAACCAATTCTTTTCGATCAAAACCTATGAAACGAACGGAGCCTAATGGATCCAACCCGATAAATTTTGGAGAAAACCCAATTCCCTCCAATAAAAAACCAAGCGAACGCTTGTGAATGAAATTGAATTGCCCAAAATCAATTCTTTCCTACAAAACCTACCAAACGAACGGATAAGAGATTTCTGGCTAATATAAATGTATATTTATTATTAATGTTAATTAAACAACTAAATATTTACTAATGTCACTTGCATTGTTTTATTTATTAGCGTTAAAACCCAACTACCATTACACAATTTTTTCTCAAAACATTGGAATACATGTATTTAAGTAAAGCATTTTCATTGATTACGTCACTTGTGGTCACAGGATGGAGCTCTATTTGGGATACCGGTGTCTGTTTGGGATACCGGTGTCGTTTTAAAAAATGGATGTTTAAAACGGAGATGCTAAACTGTATTTTCAAAACTGTAGTTTCAAAACTGAGGCTTTGTTTGGATAAACTTCATTTCGGTGGCGGTTTAAATTATTTTTAAAATTATCTTCACATAAATTTTATTTATTTCGATCCGATTTTTTTTGAATTTTTTTAAACAAAAATAAGTATTATATATGTGGATTTTTTACAGATTTATGGATATAATTTTATTTTTTATAGGAGTTAAATTGATTAAATAAAATTAATTAAAATTTAAAAAAATATCCCAAACGGTCATTTTGAAAGGGAGAATGGAGGTCTCCGGGCCTTTTCAAAACGGAGGAAAAAGCAAGTTTTAAACCGGCCGTTTTAAAATGATAGCAATTTGGTTGTTGCCAAACACCTGTCCTCCAGTCCGTTCAGAATGAAATAGAGTCAAAACGGGCTCCCGAATAGAGCCTTAAACCCAATTATTTCTCGAATATTAGAATACAATTATGCTTTTACTTTGCTTTATATAAGAGATTTCTCGCTAGTATAAATTATAAAAGTATATTTATTATTAATGTTAATTAAATAACTAAATATTTACTAATTTCACTTGCATTGTTTTTAATAACTAAACCCAACTACAACTACACAATTTCTTTCTTCTCAACACATTGGAATACTGAGTACATGTATTTAAGCAAAGCATTTTCACTGATTACGCCACGTGTCTTCACAGGATAAAACCAGACTTAGATTTCGAGCCGGAGCCCAAAATCAAAATTGCACGGGACCCTTTTCCGAAAACACGCCAGCAGGAAGCCTTTTCCGAAAATCCAACAATCATACCCGGGCATGCATGTGCCCGGGTATGCCTGCATGTGGGTCCGCCCCTGATACTGGGGCTCTGTGACGATCATGAATGCAGTGGTTATAAACTGTCCTTCGTGAAAAAATGGAATGCGAGGTGCATGCGACACACTACTCGCGCTCATTCAAGTTGAATATATATGGCGTTGTTACGTGCACACTTTTCTTGACTATGTGCACATCAAACTCTCAAAATAAACAATAATAGTAATTTTTTCCCAACCCCACCCATTCTTGGCTATCACACCGAACTCTCGAAATCTTGGATTTTGCCACTGTTTCTTGGAGTTCCGCCGCGCGCTTTCGTGGAGTTTTGACACTCATTTCTTGGATTTTGCCGCACAATTTCGTGGAGGTCCGGCACTGCATACCAGGTAAATAACAAGAGTAAAATAATAAAATCCTTATTAATCAAAGTATTTACTGAATCAGATGTTACTGTTAGAATGATGCTCGAAGCATCCGGGTGAGTGTCTAGTTTGGTACACTCTACTCGTTGCCTCTAGCAGGGTATTTATAGGCAAATCCTAATTTCCCGGCAGGTGCGTGGATCCCTAACGGATCCTAACCTACCGCTAAGCATCCGTTAACCCGTTATATTCAATATACCTCAACAATCCTCTCTTATATTGTAAATAACGGGGCCACATCACAGATTACCTAAACAAGAGTTAATAACGACAAACATGAGTTTTCCAGAAAACATAAATATGAATTTTAGAATACATAATATCTAAACTCAAACACATGGCTCCAAACAAGAAACGGTAAGCGAAGCTGGAAAAAACTCAAAAACAGATAAATGAACAGTGATCTATGCAAACAACATATTATCATCATCTGGGTCGAAATAAACTTTCTCTCCTCCAATCTCCATATGATCTGCAAACAGACACAATAAGAATGTCATGAGACAAATCTCTATGAATTCTAATATTTGCTAATCAAGAGTAAAGTGAATAATTCTAGCAGTGAAAAAATGTAATACTCTAACCAGGAAGAAAAGAATCACATATCAGCATCTCTATCCAATTTACACAAAATTAGACAATTGATTTCAAAGAATCAAACCATGTTCATTCGATTATTAAGATTATTACTGTTGAAACCAGTTTCCCGGTTTCAGCGTTCGAAAGGGGGTTGTGACTAACCCTTACTTGACCTAAGCCTTGACCCGTGACCGGTTGCTAGGAACTAAGAGACTCGGACTTGATGACAACTAGAGTCTAGGGACAGACCCCTTAAGCTTCAACGTGGAGGTCCCACCGCACACCCGGAAGCCCACTCGGAACTTCCCCTCCCAAGCCAATGCTGAGCCTGGCACCTTGGAGGGCACTAAGAACCACCTCACTGTCAGCTGAAGGATGACAAAGGAGGGGGGTGCTTGCTCACAAGACACACGCGAGAGGGGGGGGGGGGGGGGGTAGTGACCAACCCTTCCCAAGGTGCCCATGGGGGTCTATTTATAGACTTTCCCAAAAATGGACTGCGGATAGCCAAAATTGGACTGCGAATAGCCAAAATTCTGCTATCTGCAGTCCGACCATGACCATGAACAATCAACGTATGAGGGGGGGGGGGGGGGGGGGGGGAGGGGCGAGTGGGGGGGCTTCCCCCACTCCCCTCCCTCAAAAGAGGGTCGGCCGAGTAGGGGGGTTGCCCCCATTCGCCTCCCTCAAAGGGGGGTCGTCGAGAAGGGGGGTGCCCCCACTCGCCTCCCTCAAAGGGGGGTCGGCCGAGTAGGGGGGCTGCCCCCACTCGCCTCCCTCAAAGGAGGTCGGCCGAGTGGGGGGGCTGCCCCCACTCGCCTCCCTCAAAGGGAGGGGGCCGAGTGGGGGGGGCTGCCCCCACTCGCCTCCCACAAGGGGAGGGGGCCGAGTGGGGGGGCTTCCCCCACTCGCCTCCCACAAGGGAGGGGGCCGAGTGGGGGGGGGGGGGGGGGGGCTGCCCCCACTCGCCTCCCACAAGGGAGGGGGCTGAGTGGGGGGGCTGCCCCCACTCGCCTCCCACAAGGGAGGGGGCCGAGTGGGGGGGCTGCTCCCACTCGCCTCCCACAAGGGGAGGGGGCCGAGTGGGGGGGGGGGGGGCTGCCCCCACTCGCCTCCCACAAGGGAGGGGGCCGAGTGGGGGGCTGCCCCCACTCACCTCCCACAAGGGGAGGGGGCCGAGTGGGGGGGGGGGGGGGGGGACTTCCCCCACTCGGCTCGCTTAACTATGTCTCCCTCTCTTGGGTCATCTCCCGGCTTTGCTTGGTCTCGGTCGCCTCCGAGAGGTCGACCGGCTTGCCTCGGTCAGCTTAACCTTCGATTTGGTCTTGACGGATCACGGGTAACACAGCGACCCTACTCATGTCGGGTCACACCGGCTCGAAAAATATGAGGGTTGTACACAATCCCCGCTCTTTGCGAGCTTGTCCCAAGCTCCGAAAGAAAGTCCAACCCACCTATTTGACGAGTAGGTGGGACCTGAGGGGAATCCGCGAAGGGATCTGCCATCGGGGAACCTCTGCCAAGCCTTTCGGCTGAAACCATCTTGAGACGAAGGGTGAACCCTTCCCCACTAAACACCTATCCGGCGAGCCGAGCTCGACAGGAGGTGGGGAAAGCTCAACACCTGAGGTCGGACTAAGCCCAACCGAAGGTGGAGGGAAACCCGATACCTCTAGTCGAGCTGAACTCGACCCGAGGTGGGGAACGAACCTTTCTCCAATAAACACCCCTCCGGCGAGCCGAGCTCGACAGGAGGTGGAGAAAGCTCAACAGCCGAGGTCGGATTAAGCTCAACCGAAGGTGGAGGGAAACCTGATACCTCTAGTCGAGCTGAACTCGACCCGAGGTGGGGAACGAACCTTTCTCCACTAAACACCCCTCCGGCGAGCCGAGCTCGACAGGAGGTGGAGAAAGCTCAACACCCGAGGTCGGACTAAGCCCAACCGAGGGTGGAGGGAAACCCGATACCTCTAGTCGAGCTGAACTCGACCCGAGATGGGGAACGAACCTTTCTCCACTAAACACCCCTCCGACGAGCCGAGCTCGACAGGAGGTGGAGAAAGCTCAACACCCGAGGTCGGACTAAGCCCAACCGAGGGTGGAGGGAAACCCGATACCTCTAGTCGAGCTGAACTCGGCCTGAGGTGTAAAATGGGAACTCCACATCTACCAGGGGGCCGAGCTCACCTGGAGGGGGAGGAAACTCCACACCTACCAGGGAGACGAGCTCACCTGGAGGGGGAGGGAACTCCATACCTACCCGAACTATCCGGGGGCGGAGAACCAATTCACGTCCCAGGTGCTTACCTTCACCGAGGGACGGAGGGATTCAACCGTCTTACCAAACAGATTGTCCCTCCTGAGGTCTTTCCTGCCGCGAGTCAACCCGACGAACCTCCCATCTGTCAGCATGACTGAGCCTGGAGAATGGTCTCTTTTAGTCAGGGATCCTACCAATTGGAGGTGGAAGTACCCATCCACGTCCTAGGTACTTTAGCCTACCTGGAGGTAGAGGAACTCAACGCCTTCCAAATCCGACTGGAGGTGGAAGTACCCATCCACGTCCTGAGAGTCTTAGCTCAACCGGGGGTGGAGGAACTCAACGCCTTCCCAATCCGACTGGAGGTGGAAGTACCCATCCACGTCCTGGGAGTCTTAGCTCAACCGGGGGTGGAGGAACTCAGCGCCTTCCCAATCTGACTGGAGGTGGAAGTACCCATCCACGTCCTGGGAGTCTTAGCTCAACCGGGGGTGGAGGAACTCAACCCCTTCCCAATCTGACTGGAGGTGGAAGTACCCATCCACGTCCTGGGAGTCTTAGCTCAACCGGGGGGTGGAGGAACTCAGCGCCTTCCCAATCTGACTGGAGGTGGAAGTACCCATCCACGTCCTGGGAGTCTTAGCTCAACCGGGGGGTGGAGGAACTCAATGCCTTCCCAATCCGACTGGAGGTGGAAGTACCCATCCACGTCCTGGGAGTCTTAGCTCAACCGGGGGTGGAGGAACTCAACGCCTTCCAAATCCAACTGGAGGTGGAAGTACCCATCCACGTCCTGGGAGTCTTAGCTCAACCGGGGGTGGAGGAACTCAACGCCTTCCCAATCTGACTGGAGGTGGAAGTACCCATCCACGTCCTGGGAGTCTTAGCTTCACCTGGAAGTAGAGGAACTCAACGCCTTCCCAGTCCACTTACCGATTGGAGGTGGAAGTGCTCGATGCTTTCGCGATACAATTCCGCTTCGTGGAACCTTACCAACATGTGCTCCCATCGGCCAGAGTAACTATCTTAAGCTGGAGTAAGAGGCATGACCAAAGAGACAATCAACATATTCATTAAGGATAAAAACGTTTAAGATCGTCGCCACTCCAAGTATTACTAAGGGGGATTCCCTCAACATTCTGAAGGCGATACCCCCTGACCTCAGGGCCTCCAAGATCACATAGGGCCCCTCCCAATTGGGCTGGAGCTTTCCTACGTTCGCCGACCTTCCCGCGACGTCGACCTTTTTGAGGACTAGATCTCCTGGGATGAATTGTTTGATTCTAATGTTCTTATCGAAGTACCTGGCCATCCGACGCTTCACTTCCTCTTGTCGAACCGTGGCGAGGTCCCGGAGCTCCTCAACCATATCCGGCGAGAGTCGTTGCTCCTCTTCGTTGCCTATTCTCCAGTCCTCGTCCCCTTCCTCGGCAGCTACGACCCGGGGGGATCTGACCTCGAACTCCACTGGGAGCACGGCTTCTGACCCGTGGGAGAGTTTGAATGGCGTTTCGCCCGTTGCAGTGTTTGGAGTTGTTCTCAAGGCCCATAAGACCGAGGGAAGTTGTTCCACCCAGTTCCCTTTCATGTTCTCCACCTTCTTCTTCAGCAAGTTGACGATGACTTTGTTGGCGGCCTCCACCTGCCCATTGCTTCGAGGATGGTGGATAGAGGCAAAGCGGAGGTCGATGCCCACATGACCGCAGAAGGTGATGAGTTCATCGCTAACGAATTGCGGTCCGTTGTCTGTTACTATGGCAAGGGGGAGTCCGTGTCTGCAAATTATGTCTCCCCAGATGAAATTCTTTATCACCTGCGAGGTCGTCTTTGCCAAGGCCTTGACCTCCACCCACTTGGAGAAATAGTCAATCATAACCAGCAAGAATCTCCTCTGACCGCTAGCCTGAGGGAACGGGCCGACCAAGTCCATCCCCCAGATGGCGAAGGGCCAGGGCGCAGTGATCGTCCTGAGCCTCTGCGCGGGTTGAAGTTGGAGCGGTGCGAAGAGTTGACACTTCTGACACTTTTTTGCAAACTCCATGGCATCCTTCCGCAGAGTCGGCCAGAAGTACCCTTGCCTTAGCACCCTCTTTTCTAGGGTCTGACTTCCCGAATGGCTCCCGCATTCTCCGGAGTGGATTTCCTCCAAGACCCTCGGAACTTCATCTTCCGTCACGTACCTTGCTAGGAGCCCGGCCAAGGTCTTCCTGTACAGGCTTCCTTCGCGCATCATATAGTATGCTGACTTGTACCTGAACCGCCTCTTATCTAGGTCTCCTTCCGGGAACTTGCCCGAGGTCAGGAAGGTGAGGATCGGGTCTATCCACGAGGCTCTTCGATCAATCTCCATCAACTCGCCTTCCTCGATGGATGGGCGGAACAGCTCGGTCACCGTTCCTCCCGCGCGAGGACCGTGCTTCGCCAACTGGTTCGCTCGGGCGTTCTCCTCTCTTGGAATGTGTTGAATGGAGAAGGTGTGGAACCATCCGACGAGGTCCCTAACCTTCGCCAGATACCTCTGGATGGTTGGCTCCTTTGCTTCGAACTCCCTTCGAACCTGGGAGGCCACCACCATTGAATCTGTGAAAACCTTCACATCCCGGATCTCCAGCTCCTTTGCCAGATGGAGCCCTGCCACCACTGCCTCATACTCGGCCTGGTTGTTGGTCACATGGAACCGAATGTGGATCGCTTGCTTGATCCTGGTCCCATGTGGGCTGACCAGGATCACCCCTCCGCCGAGGGAACTTTTTCCTGATGCTCCATCCGCGAACAGATCCCATGCCACCAACCCGGCGGGCTCTGGCCCGTCCACCTCTTTGACGTATTCTGCCAGGAAGTCTGCTACCGCTTGTGCTTTCATCGACAACCGGGGGATGAAGCTGACATCAAACTCGCTGAGCTCCACCGACCACTTTGCCAACCTGCCCGAATGCTCTACTCCCTCCATAATGTTGCTAAGGGGGTGGTCGGTCACCACCCTAATCGAGTGAGCCTGAAAATATGGGCGGAGTTTCCGGGCCGAGATGATCAAAGCAAATGCTAGCTTTTCCAGGACAGGGTACCTCAGCTCCGCCTTCTTCAGGACTCTGCTAACATAGTAGATCGGCAGCTGCTTCTTCCCCTCCTCCCGGACCAGGACCGAACTCACTGCCTCGACCCCTACACCTAGGTAGAGAAAGAGGTCTTCTCCTTCCCTCGGCCCCTAGAGCAAGGGGGCTCGCGTTAGTTGTTCCTTCAAGGCATGAAAGGCTTTCTCACACTCTGGTGTCCATTCGAATTTTTGACCCTGGCGCAGGGCCTTGAAGAAAGGAGAGCACTTCTCTCCTGCCCTGGAGAGGAACCGACTCAGCCCTGCTAACTTCCCAGTCAGCCTCTGAATTTCTTTCGCGTTCTTCGGCGATTCCAGCTCCAAGATGGCCTTTACCTTGTCTGGATTGGGTTCGACCCCCTCCGGGGTGAGTAGATGACCCAAGAACTTTCCTCGACTTGCTCCAAAAACACATTTGGAAGGGTTCAGCCTCATCTTGAACCTCCGAAGGGTAGCGAAGGTCTCCACTAGGTCTTGCAGGTGGGACTCCACATCCCTGTTTTTAACCATCAAGTCATCCACGTAGACCTCTAAGTTGCGCCCCTTCTGCTCTCTGAAGACCCGATCCATCATCCTTTGATAGGTTGCCCCCGCATTCCTCAACCCAAACGGCGTCATCTTGTAACAATAACATCCATCGTCCGTGATGAACGAGACGTCCTTGACGTCGGGCGAATGCATTCGAATTTGATGATAGCCGGAGAACGCGTCCAAGAAGCTCATCACAGGGAATCTGACTGCTGAATCTACCAACGCATCGATCCGGGGCAACGGGTAGCAGTCTTTAGGGCATGCTTTGTTCAACAGAGTGAAGTCCACACACATTCTCCACCTCCCATCTCCCTTCTTCACCATTACTACGTTTGAAACCCACCCTGGGTATTGGATTTCTTCCACGAACCCGGCCTCGAGTAGCTTCCCCACCTCCTCTCTGATCGGCCCAGCGAGGGTGGGCGACACTTTCCTCTTCTTTTGGCAGATGGGGCGGACGTTCGGGTCGAGGTTGAGGCAATGACATGCCACATCCGCGTCAATACCTGACATCTCCGCAGCGCTCCATGTGAAGATGTCTATGTTCTGCTGGACACATCTTCAGATCTTCTCTTGATCTGGCCCGCTCAGCCTCCCGCTAATTCGCACCTTCTCCGGCCTTCCACTGCCGCTAATGACCTCTTTCTCAGTCACTTCCTCTGCCACCTCTAACTTGGTCAGATCACCCAACACATGATCTGCCTCATCTGCCTCCTCCTCCCCTGTCAATGGCCGCAACATGCTGGGGGGAGGTGACCTCCCCGGTTCTTTGCTTCCCGCCATGAGACTCGGCTCGGAGCTTTCCGAATTAGCCGCTTCCACGCTCACCGCACCAGAATGTTGAAACCAGTTTCCCGGTTTCAGCGTTCGAAAGGGGGTTGCGACTAACCCTTACTTGACCTAAGCCTTGACCCGTGACCGGTTGCTAGGAACTAAGAGACTCGGACTTGATGACAACTAGAGTCTAGGGACAGACCCCTTAAGCTTCAGCGTGGAGGTCCCACCGCACACCCAGAAGCCCACTCGAAACTTCCCCTCCCAAGCCAATGCTGAGCCTGGGCACCTTGGAGGGCACTAAGAACCACCTCACTGTCAGCTGAAGGATGACAAGGGAGGGGGGGTGCTTGCTCACAAGACACATGCGCGGGGGGGGGGGGGGGGGGGGGGGGTAGTGACCAACCCTTCTCAAGGTGCCCATGGGGGTCTATTTATAGACTTTCCCAAAAATGGATTGCGGATAGCCAAAATTGGACTGCGAATAGCCAAAATTCTGCTATCCGCAGTCCGACCATGACCATGAACAATCAACGTATGAGGGGGGGCGAGTGGGGGGGCTGCCCCCACTCACCTCCCTCAAAAGGGGGTCGGCCGAGTAGGGGGGTTGCCCCCACTCGCCTCCCTCAAAGGGGGGTCGGCCGAGTAGGGGGGTTGCCCCCACTCGCCTCCCTCAAAGGGGGTCGGCCGAGTGGGGTGGCTGCCCCCACTCGCCTCCCTCAAAGGAGGTCGGCCGAGTGGGGGGGCTGCCCCCACTCGCCTCCCTCAAAGGAGGTCGGCCGAGTGGGGGGCCTGCCCCCACTCGCCTCCCTCAAAGGGAGGGGGCCGAGTGGGGGGGCTGCCCCCAATCACCTCCCACAAGGGGAGGGGGCCGAGTGGGGGGGGGGGGCTGCCCCCACTCGCCTCCCACAAGGGAGGGGGCCGAGTGGGGGGGCTGCCCCCACTCGCCTCCCACAAGAGAGGGGGTCGAGTGAGGGGGGGGGGGGGGATGCCCCCACTCGCCTCCCACAAGGGAGGGGGCCGAGTGGGGGGGGGGGGGGGGGGGGGGGGGGGGGCTGCCCCCACTCGCCTCCCACAAGGGGAGGGGGCCGAGTGGGGGGGGGGGGGCTGCCCCCACTCGCCTCCCACAAGGGAGGGGGCCGAGTGGGGGGGCTACCCCCACTCGCCTCCCACAAGGGGAGGGGGCCGAGTGGGGGGGGGGGGGGACTTCCCCCACTCGGCTCGCTTAACTATGTCTCCCTCTCTTGGGTCATCTCCCAGCTTTGCTTAGTCTCGATCGCCTCCGAGAGGTCGACCGGCTTGCCTCGGTCAGCTTAACCTTCGATTTGGTCTTGACGGATCACGGGTAACACAGTGACCCTACTCATGTCGGGTCACACCGGCTCGAAAAATATGAGGGTTGTACAATTACCAAACGTTTCACAATTATATTATATCATCAAGTTTGGAATGATACAACAAGCTGTGACCAATATATCATCAAGTTTGGAATGATATAAGTAATGATCATAATATCAGGACGCATATCAACAACTTCAGTATTTCTTTTTAGAATGATACCCAAATCAGCCTTTGAATTAAAAAATAATTGTGTAAGTCATCAAGTTTGGAATGACTGACAACTATTCATCTCTGCTTTCATCAGATAGCATCTGAAATACTTCCGTGTGCTCACTCTAGATGCTCGAATGTAAGCAGACTACAGTTCTAAGATTTAAAACATAAGCATGGTATTAAGTCATACTAAATGAACCTTAATCTCATCTCCCCCGTTGTTTTATGTGTTAGAACCTTACATAAGCCCTTTGTAAGGACATCTGCTACATTATCTTTTGATCTCACGTCCAATAGGGAGATTATCCCCTGACTGGTGAGATGGGTCAACCAGGCATGTTTCATCCTTAGTTGTCTTCGCTTTCCATTGAACAACGTATTTGTTGCAATGGTCTTTGTGGCTTGATTGTCACAATATAGCGAAATAGAGTTCATTTTAGACTCATCATTGGAATGTCTATTGTTGACGCCAGTAAATTCCTGACCTCAAAATTCGGACCTTTGCAGCCGGAGGCTACTTGCCCAGCTGTCCGACGAGATGATCAAGCTGGCGACTATGAAAAAGCTAGGAGAGCAACAACAGGACCCCAAATGCTGCGGTAGGGAGGTCCCACCACGTACCCGGAAGCTCAAAGGAGTCTTCCCCTCCACAACCAAGAATGGCCGAGCAGGGTACGAGGAAGGCACCGACTTGGCTAGCAAGAAGGGGTGACGGGCTCGAGAATGCAGAAATTGGGTTCCAGAAGCTCAAGCACAGGTGTCAATCCAAGTACCCCTGGGGTCCTATTTATAGGCAACCAAGGGGTAGGGGGGTTTTTATAGCCCAGCCCTAACCTGGCGACATACGGGATACTCGGCGCGTATCTTCGACCGTAGTCGCCCATCTGACGAGTATTGGTTGCTGCTCGCACAAGCCGGGCCGATACTCGCACAAGTCTTCTGGAGCTTGCCGGACGCCTGGGGCGACATACGGGATGCTCGGCGCGGAAGGTCGACCATAGTCGCCCCTCTGGCGAGTATTAGACAATACTCGCCAAGCCTTCTTTTGCTCCTGCTGGCTGATTTGTCTTGGCTCTTTGATTTTGACCTCTGCCTACGTGGCCTTGAGTGGGTCATATCCTCGGAGAATAAGGGTTGTACACAATCCCCGCTCTTTGCGAGTAACATAGTTGCTCGGAAAGAAACATCCAACCTTTAGTCGACGAGCTTCTGCCTGGGCGACTATTGGGAGATACTCGGAATCTTGCCGGCCGACGTCTGGACTCTATATATAGGGGGGGTCTCTGATGGCACCGTCCTTTTGCACTCGCTCAGAAATGTCGCTCGATTTTGCCGAGGTTGCCAAAAAGGCCCAAGCTGACCTTGCGAAGCTGATCGGCGTTCCAGCTCTTCCTCTTCATGATGCCGAACTCGAAGCTTTCCTCGCCACTAAGAAGAGGAAGCGGATTGCTAAGAAGAAGAAGAAAGGGAAGAAGGAGGCGACTACAGAGAACGTCGCCGACCCTTTGGGCGAGCAACGCCAGCAGCTGCTGGATGATTTAGGCCTCTCCAATGAGGGGAACTCGCCTGCTTCTGCTCCTCCTCCTCTTTCGGCAGAGGTCGCCCCAGAGGCGAGTAGGGCTGGGGCCCAAACTCAAGCTCGACCGGACCTTCCGCCTGCGCGAGGTTGGCTCTTTCTGACGACTATGCGGCCATAATAACCATTGCTGGCGAGATTTCTGACGTCTTTTTGTTTCTGCTTTCAGATCCGCCGAATACCGAGGCTCGGGAGGAGCCTTTGGCTGCTGTACCGCTGCGATCATCCTCGATGATCTCGCCTGAGGGTGGGTCTCGAGGTGGTCGCGCGGTAAGGATTCTCCACAGCTCTTCTGTGGAGAAGAGACCGATGAGCGAGCATGGGGCTCCTCTTCTAAGCAGGAATCCTCCTCCGCCACTACCTTCCGCGCGACCAGAACCGGCGAGCAGCTCGCACCTACCCGGAGTCGTGCTGCCGCCTCCCCCTCCTGGACTTCCGCCCTCAAGGGATCCTCCGGGCGATCAGCGCCCTTCTACTTCAACTGCTCCCTCTGCCCACCAAGGGGAGTCCTCGCGCAGGGGCGGGACTAGTGGGTCTTCTGCCTTCTTCGCTCCCAAGGGTGGAGGACGCACAGGCGATGGTCGTGGGCGGGGGAACATGCCCTTCAACCGGGATCACCCTGGTGGCCACTATACTCGCCGGGATGACACTTATCGCTCTCCCTCCCCGCACCGAGGAAGGATTTCTCCTCATCGGCGTTCGCGCAGCCCTGCTCGCCGACGATCCCATAGTCCTCGGTCAGGTACTTGGTCGCTGTAGCTGGATAGTTGCCACCGTTCTTCTGATTCTGCTAGAGCTCTAACTTTTCAACTGTGCTTCTGCAGGTCGCGCTCATACTCCTGTGGGAGCTTTAATCGACGCCGTTGGGCTCCCCCCTCGCGAGTACCAGGAGAGGGCTACTCGCGTCATCTTGGATTTGGAGTCCAAGATAGAGCGGCTATCCATCTGTGAACCTCATCGGCGATTGACTGAGGTGGAGTCGCGGGTGGAGCGCCTGGCGGCTAGTGACCCTCACCGCCGCCTGACTGAATTGGAGGCGCGAGTATCCCGATTGGAGGAGTTTGATACTCGCCTGTCGGGTACTGAAGCTCGCCTCCAGTCTATCAGCGACTTGGAGCGCAGGGTGGCGCGGATCGAGCACCGACAACAGCTGCATCATGCCGAGCTGGTCGGGATGCGCGCGAGCATGGGCTCGGTGGGGAGGTTGGCAAGGATCGAGGACCAGCTGCGACAGGGCGAGGATGCTATGTCCGTGGCCTTCGAGCATTTCAAGCGTGCTCGCAGCTTGGGCTGGGTCTGGCGTCATCCTCAACCTCAGGATCCCCAGGCGACCACTCAAGCACAACCGTAGCTGCTGCCCCTTTCTTCAATTTCTTTTTCTTTGCCTTGTAGCTCTTGGCGAGCATGCTTTGTATTTGTGAACATATTATTGAAGTAGTATTGATTTGCCGAGTAATTGAATACTCGGCTTTTCTTCTTGTCTTGTTTTACTCTATCTATTGTTTGTTTGGATATCTTCTATCTTCTTTTTGCTGTTTGTCGAGCATATGTTGAATGTCGCCTGCATCCTGGCGAGTTTCTTTGTGTTTTTGTGATGCAGGTACTCGCTAGCTGAAGGTCGGCATTTTGACGTGCTCTGAGCCTTTGGCGAGTTACTTCGAAACTCGTCACCCCTAGTCGTGCTCGCGGAGTCGTGTCCGACAAGACAGACTACCCGACTACTATAAATAAGGGGGTGGGTGAGTCTTAAATACGCTTTCGGCGATCTCTAGCATTTTGAGCGAGTATCTTCCAGACCTCTTCTCTTCGCTCCTCTTCCATACTTGCTCCCTTTTCTTCCTTCCCAAAATGTCTGACGAGGCGACCATCAGGCGGGCTAACCATGCGAAGAATTTTGAGGAGAACCTTTTCAAGAAGCCGATTACCCAGCAGAAGGACTTGAATGACTTCAATGCCAAGTTCGCTACTCCGGGGTATGTCGCCAGGCTTCCTCGCCAGTCTGAGCGACTAAACACTTCCTCGCCCTTGGCGATGATACTGCCTATCCGCCACTTCGAGGTTGGCCTGCGACTTCCTCTGTGGCCCGAGTTCCGCCAGATACTCGTCTTCTACGGGATAGTTCCTGCGCAGATCAATCCCAACGGAGTGGCGATGATCATGGGATTCCTGTGTTTCTTGCGGGAACAGAATATCGTCTTTGACCTTGCGGTCTTTAGGCGAGTATTCACCATCATGGCGACCGGCGAGGGCGTCATCTTCCTGTGTAGCCATGTCTGCACTCTGGCGGGTACTTCAAACAAGAATCACCGCTGGGTGGAGCGACTAGTCGCCATCGAGGGCGACTTCGCGGGCATCTCCAGCTCGCCCATCCAGCCCTCGGAGAATGTCTTCACGGTCCCCTTCCTGAGGGAGAGTCAGGAGAAGCTGCTCGACTCCTTCAGGCATCGTCGTTTTGACGTGGTGTTCTGGAGGAGGCGAGTAGAAGAGCTCACGGAAGTTCGCCTGGGGGAAGGTACTTTTGCGCGAGCATTATCCATACTCGCCCTTGAGCCTTGAGCCTTGATCAGGCGGCTAATCTTTGGTCTTCTTGTTTGCAGGCGTGCAAACTCTTCCGCGCGACGCTCTTCCTCCTGCGTTGAAGGCGACGATTGCCACCCAAGGGGGTGTGGGAACCTCGGCGCGCGAGGTTGGGGGCTCCTCCCCAATCGCCTTGTCGCCAGGGGGCGACGAGCCCAAGGTCGCCGGCGATGAGGCCGGGACTTCCAAGAAACGAACGGGTAAGGCGAAGGTCGCTGAGCCCAAGAGGCAGAAGAAGGAGGTCGCCCACAGGGATCTGGGCAAGAAGGCGGATCCTTCGGAGGCTGGCGAGCCGAGCGACCATCCGCTCTTCAATGAGGGCACCCGTAGCGAGGATGCCTATGGTCGCCCATTGGTGACCTGGGCTGAGCGCGCGCACGAGGTGACCCTCAGCTCAAACCTCCCCGCCTGGTCGGATGAGTGGGAGGATAAGGGGGAGACCTTCGACGTGACCTACGCCCTCTATGGTCGCGCGGACGCCGAAGTCTTGCAGGACACAACCACCGAGGACCTGGCGCACCAGACCTCGCGCTCCCTCTTGCGGTCCGCCGAGCTGGCTCATGCAACAGCAAGGCGACTACTTGAGTATGAGCAGGCGATCAAAGTGCAGGGTCCGAAGCTGATCGCCCTCGCGCAACGGATCAAGGAGTTCGAGGTACTCGCCTTTGCGTCGTTGTTTGTTGACTAAGATACTCGCCACCTTGCAAGCTGTCAAACTTACCTTTCGCTTTTTACCTTCTGCAGGCTGCCGAGCTGGAAACAGCGAAGAGATTATCCCAGGCTGAGAAGGAGCTGGAGGATACTCGCACGGCCCTGGAGGTCGCCCAAATCCGTATCGCTGAGTTGGAAACTCGGCCTGCCGAGCAGCAATCGGCAGAGGCGGCCATTCCTAGGGGCAAGCGCATAAGGATGCACGGCGACGACATGCCGTATATTCGCCGGGAGATCGCGCGAGCAACGGGGGAGGTCATCCTGAACCAGCTGAAGGCAGACGATCTTCTGAAGCCGGAAGCTATGGGATTGATAGTGGGGGACATCATTCTGGCGCTGCTCGCCGAAGAGTCCACCTCCCCCTTGCGAGTATCCTCGCCGCAGCCTAGCTAGGCCGAGGATGAAGATGATGAGGACGACGATGATGATGACGACGATGACGATGATGATGATGCCGACGTGGATATAGAAGGCGAGGATGTCGCCTAGTCGCCTGGGCTCCCTTTTTGCTCGCCCGGCGACCTTTTTGTGCAGTTCATTTACTATACCTGTAACTTGATGTACACAAGAATTTTTGCATAAATGAAAGGAATTGGATTATATTGCTTGCCTGTTCTTTGTCTTTGTATTTATTTCCTTGCTTGTATGTCGCTTAGGCTCCTAGGCTCGAGGCGAGGTTGAGTGCTCGCTAGGCTCCTAGGATTTTGGCAATGATAGATGCTCGCTCCTGCATACTCGCCAATGCATGCTCGCACCCATCATACTCGCGCCTGTGGACTTGCTCCTGAGGCCGTGACTTGCACCTAGTGGAGACTTTGTTAGGATTTAGGCAATAATCAACGGAGCTCCCCAAGGGAGGGAAGTAGGGTTTAGTAATCGGGGCCTCCCTCCTACTGGAAAGCCTGATGCCTTCAAAGGATGACGTCAAGTAAGGCATGGCAGCCGGACAGGTCCAAAGGGACACATCGTCCTTAGGCCACCATCCTACTTGGATGTCTTCAAGGGATGACGTCAAGTGAGGGATGGCAGCCGGGCAGGTCCCCCAGGGACACACATTCCCAGGGCCTCCGTTGACTTGGACGTCTTCAAAGGATGACGTCAAGTGAGGGATGGCAGTCGGGCAGGTCCCACAGGGACACACATTCCCAGGGCCTCCGTTGACTTGGACGTCTCCGTCTTTCGGTCGATCGAATCGGTCATCTTCTCCTTCCAAGTCGGGATGTCGGCGCTCGGACTTCTTCCTGGTAATCCCTCCAGTCGAATGAGAAGTGCAGTCGATATGAACCGTGGCCAACATGTAAGGGGGGAGCTGATCTCGACCGTCGGTGCAGAGGCTTGGTCTTAGAGGGTTGTTGAACCGAGGCACTGTCCCATCATCCGTTCCGGGGTTTTACGAGATGCAAGTCGGAGGCTTATTTCCCAACTGGTGGTGACGGATATCAATGAGCAGATCGTCCGGTAGTGAATGACAGTCGGGGAGTTCCGTGAGAACACACCTTCCTGAGGTCTCCTCCTACTTGGATGATGAATGTCGACCAAACCGGTTTCTTGCTGCTCAACAATTATAGGGGAGTTTAAGCACATTTAAGGATATTAACTCACTTTATCAGCAGAATGCTGGAATAAGACACTTTGAAGCGAACTTCTTTGCCCGATCGGAAGGTCGGCGTCCAGACTTCTTCCCTGTAATCGCGCCAGTCGAATGAGAAGTGCAATTGATACGAACCATGGCCAACGTGCAAGGGGGGAGCTGATCTCGACCGTCAATGCAGAGGCTTGGTCTTAGAGGGTTGCTGAACCAAGGCACTGTCCCACCATCCGTTCTGAGTTTTTACGAGGATTAAGTTGGAGGCTCATTTTCCAACCTAGCATGCTCTTCGCTGAAGATTCGTGCTGTGATAGAAAAAAGCTTCCCAGTCCCGTGTTTCAGGGAGAGGACGGATTTTATTTATAAATCAATAGGGATTACAAGGGTGGGACATACACATGCCCCCTTAGGGGTAGAACCTTTTCAGGTCATCACCGCTCCAAGTATTCCCAAGCAGCTCTCCTTCCTGGTTCTGCAGACGGTATCCTCCGGTTAGGAGCGACTCGTGGATGATGAAGGGCCCTTCCCAGTTTGGATGGAGTTTTCCGATGGCCGCTGATCGTCCCGCCGCGTCTACCTTCTTCAGGACCAGGTCACCTTCTTGGAAGTGCTTGAGGCGAACATTTTTATCGAAATGCCTCGCCATTCGTCGCTTGATCTCCTCTTGTCTGGCGGAAGCTAAATCTCTAAGTTCTTCGATGTAGTCGAGAGATAGCTTCTGAGCCTCCTCATTCTCTAGTCGCCATCCCTCACTTCCGCCCTCGGCGGCGATCACCCTTGGACTTCTGTCTTCAAACTCTACTGGGATGAGAGCTTCCGATCCGTGAGAGAGTTTGAACGGTGTCTCCCCGTTAGCTGAGCTAGGAGTGGTCCTCAAAGCCCACAGAACCGAGGAGAGCTGGTCCGCCCAGTTACCTCGCAGGTTCTCCACCTTTTTCTTCAGTAGGTTGATGATCAGCTTGTTGGCGGCCTCCACTTGGCCATTGCTCCTCGGGTGATGTACAGAGGCGAATCGAAGATCAGTTCCCAGTTGTCTGCAGAAATCTTCCAGCTCCAAGCTGGCAAACTGAGGACCATTGTCGGTGACGATGGCGAGAGGAATCCCAAACCTACAGACGATCTCCCCCCAGATGAAGTTCTTCACGACTTGAGAGGTGGTCTTGGCTAAAGCTTTGGCCTCGATCCACTTAGAGAAGTAGTCGATCATGACGAGAACGAACTTCCTCTGACCACTTGCCTGGGGAAAAGGGCCAATCAAGTCCATTCCCCAAATGGCGAACGGCCATGGGGCGGTGATTGAACGGAGCTGCTGGGCCGGCTACAACTGGAGGGGGGCGAAGGGCTGGCACTTCTGGCATTTTTTCGAGAAGAGCTCAGCATCCTTCCGGATAGTAGGCCAGAAGTAACTATGCCTTAAGACCCTCTGCTCTAAAGTGCGAGTCCCAGAATGACTTCCACACTCTCCCGAGTGGATCTCTTCCAACACCCAGGGTACTTCGTCTTCAGAGATACATCTGGCTAGGGGGCCCGAGATGGTTTTGCGGTACAGCTCCCCATCTTGCAAAAGATAATACGCCGCTTTATACCGAAACCTCCTCTGGTCCCCTTCACTTGCTTGAAGCTGGCCGGTGGCGAGGAATGCCACGAATGGGTCCGTCCACGAAGGGCGCTGCTCGATCTCCATCATCTCTCCTTCTTCGATGGACGGCCGGAACAGCTCGGTGAGGGTTCCTCCAGCTCTCGGCCCATACTTGGCCAAATGATCTGCCCCCGAGTTCTCCTCTCTCGGGACGTGCTCGACGAAGAAGGACTGGAAGCCTCCAATCAATCCCTTGACCTTTACCAAATACTTCTGCAGGATGATGTCGCGCACTTCGAACTCTCCTCTGATCTGCGACGCGACCACCATCGAATCCGTGAAAGCCCGAACATCACGGATCCCTAGCTCTTTGGCAAGACGCAAGCCTGCCACTATGGCCTCGTACTCTGCCTGATTATTCGTGACGGGGAAGAGGATCTCGACGGCCTGCTCGATCCTCGTTCCCTGTGGGCTGACAAGAACAATGCCTACTCCCACAGAGCTCCTTCCCGAAGCTCCGTCAACAAACATCTTCCAATGGATTGGGTCAAACACCTCTTCCCCGGGCTCTGCTTCTATCGAGAAGTCCGCCAAGAAATCTGCTACCGCCTGGGCCTTGATCGCCACCCGGGGTATGAAGGAAATGTCGAACTCGCTGAGTTCTACCGACCATTTCGCTAATCTCCCCGAATGCTCCACCCCTTCCAAGATACTTCGGAGAGGATGATCAGTCACCACTCGGATGGAGTGAGCCTGAAAATAAGGCCGGAGCTTCCGCGCCGACACCACCAAGGCGAAGGTAAGCTTTTCCAGGATTGGATACTTCAGCTCCGCCTTCTTCAACACCCGGCTGACGTAGTAGATGGGAAGCTGCTTTTTCCTCTCTTCTCGGACTAGCACAGAGCTCACAGCCTCTGCTCCCACTCCCAGGTAGATGAGCAGGTCTTTGCCTTCTTTCGGGCTCTGAAGGAGCGGTGTCTGAGTCAATTGCTCCTTCAGCCTCTCGAATGCCTGCTCACATCCCTCAGACCACTCGAAATTCTCCGTTTTGCGGAGTGTTCTGAAGAATGGAGAGCATTTCTACCCGGCCTTCGACAGGAAGCGGCTGAGACCCGCCAACCTTCCAGTCAACCTCTGCACCTATTTCATTGTCTTCGGGGAAGGCATCTCCAAGATTGCCCTAACCTTGTCGGGGTTAGGCTCTACTCCCTTCGGGGTAAGGAGATGCCCCAGGAACTTGCCTCTTCCTGCTCCAAAAACGCACTTCGCCGGATTGAGCCTCATTTTGAACTTCCTCAATGTTGCAAAGGTCTCTACCAGATCCGCAATATGTTCCTGGACGCTCTTGCTTTTTATCAAGAGGTCGTCCACATACACCTCTAGATTCATCCCCTTCTGCTCCTTGAAGACGTGATCCATCATCCGCTGATAGGTGGCTCCAGCATTCTTTAGTCCGAAGGGCATCATCTTGTAGCTGTAGCAGCCATAATCAGTGATGAATGACACATCGCGGCAGTCGGGGGGATGCATCCGGATCTGGTGATATCCTGAAAACGCATCAAGAAAGCTCATCACAGAAAAACTGACGGCTGAATCAACCAGCGTGTCGATTCGAGGCAAGGGATAACAATCCTTCGGGCAGCTTTTATTCATCAAAGAAAAGTCTACACACATGCGCCAGTTGCCCCCTACTTTTTTAACCATTACAACATTGGAGACCCAGCCTGGATACTGGATCTCTGACACAAAGCCTGCGTCTAGCAGCTTCTTCACCTCCTGCCGGATTGGCTCGGCTAGGATAGTGGCATTTTTCCTCTTTTTCTGGCGGACGGGCTGGGCCGCGGGATCCAAATTGAGGTGATGACAAGCGACCTCAGGATCGATCCCCGGCATCTTTGCTGCGCTCCAAGCAAAGATGTCGACGTTCTCTTGAAGACATGCCGCCATCTTTATCTTCTCCTCGATCTTCAGGGACCCGCCGATCTTCACCAGCCCGGATGTTCCTGTTGTGGAGAGCACCTCGATCTCCTCGACTTCCTCGGCTACCTCTAGCCTAGCTGGGCTCTCCAGCACCCTTCCGAATTCTTCCGCGTCAGCCATCCACCTGATGGTACTGACAGCGCTGAGGTAGCACTCTCTGGCGGCTCTTGGATCGCTCCTGATCCTCACCTGGACATCCCCTTGGCAGTACTTCAAGCACTGATGGTAGGAGGAAGGGACGGCCTTGAAGGCGTTGAGAAGTGGCCTCCCGAAGATGGCCTTGTAACAGCTCGGGGCGTCGACGATTACGCATCGACAGTTGATGGAGGTGCCACCGAGGGTTACAAGGAGATCTGCTCCTCCTTCCACCTCCTTCTTCTCTCCGGAGAAGCCAAAGAGGGGACCATCTGATGCTCGAATTCTGTCGGGCCTGACTCCCAATCCATCGAACGTCCCTTTGAAGATGACGTTCACGGAGCTACCGTTGTCGACCAGAATTCGATCAACGGTGAAGTCTTCCACCGCGGCCTGGATGACGAGGGCATCATGGAAGGGATTCTCATTCCCTAGCATGTCCTCCTCGGAGAAGGTGATCTCCTCCAGCGGGGGCGGTGTTGAAACCGATTTCTCGGTCTCGTGTGGAGCTCGGGGCCCTCACCGAGATGAGGGGCAGCTAGCCCTTACCGGTCCCTCGGGAGAGGTAAGGTTGATGACTCGAGCAAAGAACAAAGACCCTAGTCTCAGCGAGGAGGTCCCTCCACTAACCCGGAAGATCGTTGAGCGCTTCCCCTCCCAAGCCAAAGCTAAGACTCGGGCACCTTGGAGAGCTGGAGAGCCCAAACCAAAGCGACCTAGGGAGAGAAGAGCTCAAAGATAATGACTCGGTCCCCTTCCAAGGTGCCCTTTGAGGTCTATTTATAGATTTTAGTTTTGTGGCCTGTCAATAACCAGATCCCGCTGTCCATTCTTACTATCCGCACACCGGATTGGCCTGCCAACAGCCAAACTCCGTTGTTTGGAGAGGCTAGGTGCAGACCACCGGGGGCCTCTTGGTAAAAATCCCTTCCAGGACTTTTACGGGGCGAGCCAGCCCGCTTCGCGACCTCCCTCGCGAGTGGAGCTCGCGAGCCTCTGGGTCGGCGAACCCCAGAGGTATTATCAGCACTCACTCTAGGCGGGCTCGCCTAGCGGACCCCTTCCTCGAATGGTTGGGCTCGCTCATAGCGACCCGGCCAAGCCGACTGCCCTCGCGAGCGGAGCTCGCGACCCCCTGGGTCGGCGAACCCCAGGATGGCTAACCGCACCCCAAAATGGCTAACTGTACCCCAAGAGTGGCTAACTGTACCCCGAGGTTCCGGGCTCGCCTGGCGAGCTCCCTCCTCAACTGGTCGGGCTCGCATGCACTGCCCTCGCCGAGCTTCGAAGGAGCCGGTTACCTTCCCTTCGCTGGGCTCGCTCGCCTGCGCAGTCTCTTGCTCTTCCTTGGCCTGCCTCGCCGGAGATCAGGGTTCGCCCCTCTTGGCTCGCCTCCTTGAGCGCGAGCTTTGGTTGCTTCCTGGCGAACATCGGGGTTGTACACAATCCCCGCTCTTCGCGAGGTTGTCCTAAGCTCGCGAAGATACATCCAACCCCTGGTGTTCGCCGACTCTGCTGACGTGGCGGGAATCTTTTGGTGGGTCCCCTGCCCGGAGCTATAAATACTGCCCACCGAGGGTGGTGATCAAGCCTTCCCTTTTGTTCCTTTCTCGTCGAAATCGTTCTTCCTTCAGGATGTCCCCCAAGCAGAGCGCGTTGGAACGACTGAAGGCTTCTAGGGAGATGGCGAAAGCTCGGGCCGCCGAGCGCAACGCCTGGATGTTCAACCCTGCCACCTCTCCCCAGACCAAGGGAGCCATGACGATTAGGAGGTCGCCGGGGGAGGACATGACATTGCCTCCTGATTCCCCACCTCCGCCGAATACCGTGCTCGCACAACAGGTATCCTCAGTCTAAATCCTTTACTTCGGCCCCTTGCTCATTCCCTTCCTTCTCGCAGAATCCTCCTCCGGGGGACCGCCTGGCAAGCCTTACGCTGACGACTTTCGGCGCTCCGTCCCCCGCGAAGCTGGGGTTGCTAGACGTTGGGGTCGGGACTTCGTCCCAACAGGCACCTCTCTCGCAACCTCGTAAGTCACTCGCATCCTACTTTATCTCCGCCAGTCCGTGATACCTACACGTCGGTGGCCTATGCAGATACCCCATCGTCGAGTCCCAAGGAGAAAGTCTCCACCCCGGCGAGCTCGCCGGTCCCGCCTAAGGTTACCGTGGCGACCCCAGGCTTCGGTCTGATGGGCAAGCGAAGTCCGGGCGGCTCGCTTCTCGACGGCGCCCAAGTCGCGGAGAGAGTGGTATACCCTCCCGGACTGGGGAAACCCCACGTCTCGGGATTCCGCGAAAACTTCCAGGGTCGGCCGGAGTCTTCGCGCAAGCCCCGTCGTGAATCCCCCTCCTCGCCAGGTCAGCATATTTTCGCGAGCTCCCATCTCTTGCCCGCCCTCGGGCCCTTCTAACTCTTCGTTGAAATCCCAGGAGCCACCCCCGAGTCAGAGCACGGGAGGATGGAGATGTCGCCACCGCCTTCGCCTAGCCAGATTGAAGACTTCTTGGGTGACCCTGGCGACCCCGTGCGGATGAAGAGTCGGGTGTCCGAGGTGCTTCAGAAGCACGGCATGATGTTACGCGAGTTGGAGGAGCGGTACGACGCGGACCGGGCTGCTTTTGACGAGAGATTCGCCGTGTTGGAAGACGCGAATGCGCGCTTAATCGCCGAGGCGGAGCCGGTGCCTCGCGCAGATGTTACCTCGCCCGGCGTGCACATCTCGCGGGGCGAGGATCAAGCGCACCTAATCCTGCGCGAGTTTAAAGCGCTTCGCGAATACCATTATCCGAGAGTGCCGCCGCGTGCGGGCAAGCGGGGTCGGGGTCGCTGGAAATGGCTTCCCTACCCCTGAGGCCGCAGCGGGTTTTTAATTCTGCTACTCTTTTGCTTGTATTTCTTTTATGACGTCTGTTGAACAATAACCGGTATGGTAATATTCGCGAGTCCGTCGTGACTCGCCTTTTATCGTTTTCCATTTTTAACTTTTCCCTTTGTTTCTGTGGTGTGCATGTGATTTATTCGGCTCGTCCGCTGTGTTTGATATGATCGCCCTCGCAGAGCGCTTGCGAGCTTCTGTGCCACGCTATGCCCGGGCCCCTTTTTCTCGCGGGCCGGCCTTGGGTGGGACTCAATTATCGCGCGATGGCGAGCCCTGGCTCGCAAGACCGCAGTCCCTTTGAGCAGAAAACTACTTTATTTTAGTTATTCGCACTCCCGACGCTTCGATTCCCGTGCCCACCCGAATTTCTTATAAATAGCTCGGATTCATTCTCCTACCCGTCGCATTTATTTCTCCCGTCTTCTCGCGTCTACGCTCATCTCCGTCCTCGCAAGATCGTGTTCGCGCTCGCTGCTTGTAGGTTGCCTCTTCCTGACTTGATGCGGACGAACCAGCAACTGGGAGCGGATGGCGAGAGCGAGGGGCGGTCAAAGTGCGCCTCAGCGTTTCAGGCCCACGAGTTCTATTGTGCGAAGCGAGAATTCTACTTTAAACGAGACCGAGGCTGACGAGCTCGCGATCCCCGTCGCGCACTTCGAGAATGGGTTGCGACTCCCTCTGTGGCCTGAAATTCGTCAGGTACTTCGCCTGGCCTTCTCGCCGCTTCACGTTCGCTATCGCGACTTTCTCATCGTTCTTTGTAGGTGTTGCAATATTACGGAGTGTTACCGAGCCAGTTGACCCCAAATGCGATCGCGGATATTGTCGCGTTCGCCAGTTACCTGCGGGAGGAGAGGATCGAATTCAGCCTCCTCGTCTTCCGCAAGGTATTCTCCTTCCGCGCCTTCCGAGACGGGACTACTTATTTCGCGAGTCAGCACGTCACGGTCTGCGAGGCGGTGAATAAGAGTCACTATTGGACTCAGAAGTTCCTTTTAGTGAAGGGACCCTTCGGCAATCTCCACTTCACCCCCCTCCAGCGGGATGACGCCACTTACCGCCCTCCGAGCTCGCTGAGCGGCGCTGACGCTAAACTCCTCCAATACCTCTCCGGCAAAAACTTCGAAGTCGTCTATCTGCGGCGCAACGTTGATTCGTTACTCGCCATTCCTCAAGGGGAAGGTAGGGCTCGATCTCGCCCCACTCTCCTTTCCTTTCTTCGCTGCATAACACTCTTACTTTACAGGCGAGCGCGAGATCCCTGTCAACCCCCCGCACGCGCAAGGTGCCACTCTCACGGCGGACACTCTCGCGACCGCAGCGGCAGAGGCTTGCCGCGACCTTCCCGCCGTCGGGTCCGGCAAGAAGCGGCCTCCTTCTGCGAGTCAACCGGGTTCGCGGCCCTCCAAGAAGTTGAAGGGAAAGACCATCGCTACCAAGGATAGGAGCGCGGTCGTTTATCTAAGCGAGACCGACGGCTCGCCTCCTTCCCCTGCGAAAAAACCTGAACCCCCGGCGGACCAGGGTGTTGAGAGTTCTTCCGTGACCCCCCCACCCAAAGGCCACAGAAACTTCGGTCTGGGCGAGAAAGTTTCCGACGTCCTCGGCGAACCCCTGCTCGCTTGGGACCCCACTGCCAACCGGATTTCCTGCTCCACCCTTCACCCCTCCTGGGTGGAGCTCGGTAAGGCCGGGGAGGAGGCGTTCTCTCTCTCCTTCGGCTTATATGGCCGCGAGGACGCCGTTGCCTACAAAGACATGGGACCACGGCAGCTGGTTTATGAAGAAATGCGAGCCCAGTTCCGTTCGACGGAACTCGCGCACATGGCGGGGCGCCGCTATCTGCAGGCGGATAGGGATATCCGCGCGTACCGGGAGGAGCTCAAGAGAGCTCGCGAAGAGATCAAAGGTCTTAAAGAGAAGGAGGAGGTGACGGAAAGCCTTCTCGCCGGGATGCAGGGCAAGATGGTAAGTGATCCTTGGGTCTCTTTTCCTTACCGTTCGCGACCTCTAGCTTTCTCCTAACTCGTTTGACGCTCAGGATGCCGACGTTGCCACCAAGCTTCTCGCTCGCAACGGCGAGCTGGAGTTGGAGAATACGATGTTGAAGGCTCGAGTGGATGAGCTGGTTCGCAGCGTGCTACCCCCCTCTCCTGGGCGAGTCGGCCCCCAACAGAAGGCTGCCGAGAGTGAGGAGCAGAGGCGGCGAGATGCACAGGAGGTCGCCAACCTTGTCTTCACGACCCTTAAGGATGGGAGCCTGCTGGCCGAAGACGCGATGGAGTTCACAGCGGAAGTCGTCTGCCCGGACCTCTTCGCCTTGGCCCCCTGGTTGGGGGCTCGCAAAGATGGCGAGGACCTTCCAGAATGACTTCCCTTTTTCCTTCCCTTCTTGTGAATGTATATTATTCTTTTTGGGCTGGCGAGATCGCCGCCGAACATTGAAGGATCTCGTGATAGTTTTTCTTTTGTTAACATTTATGATCATGCTTGTGTTCATTTCTTTCCTCGCATTGGGTTTCTTTTCAACCTCTCTTGGCTAATTGTTACGCGGTAGTGTTCTCGGGGGGCTCGCGAACAGGCATGTCTGGGCTCGCCTCGCCAAGGTTCCCTTTTCGCGGATTACGCGAACTCGGGTTGTCGCTGCCCGCGGTTGCTACCCGGCGAACCTAACCTTGGCGAGCATGGACACAGGCATCCCGCGAGCTGAACTTCTCCGGTTATAGCATTTCAACCCGCTACCTTAGGCTTCACCTGCCTCGACTCAAGCCCTTCTGGCTCTAACACCTCAACCAATCAGCATAGCCCTTGACCCTTGTTAGTAGCCTCTCCAGAGATCAACCAAAACCCCCCGTCTAGGTGAGAGCCCGGGAGTGGAATCGATCTGGGGCCATCCAGCACCAATATTTCCAACCTTGCCAGCCTCGCCAGAGATCAACCAGAACCCCCCGTCTAGGTGAGAGCCCGGGAGCGGAATCGATCTGGGGCAATCCAGCACCAATATTTCCAACCTTGCCAGCCTCTCCAGAGATCAACCAGAACCCCCCGTCTAGGTGAGAGCCCGGGAGCGGAATCGATCTGGGGCAATCCAGCACCAATATTTCCAACCTTGCCAGCCTCGCCAGAGATCAACCAGAACCCCCCGTCTAGGTGAGAGCCCGGGAGCGGAATCGATCTGGGGCAATCCAGCACCAATATTTCCAACCTTGCCAGCCTCTCTAGAGATCAACCAGAACCCCCCGTCTAGGTGAGAACCCGGGAGCGGAATCGATCTGGGGCAATCCAGCACCAATATTTCTAACCTTGCCAGCCTCTCCAGAGATCAACCAGAACCCCCCGTCTAGGTGAGAGCCCGGGAGCGGAATCGATCTGGGGCAATCCAGCACCAATATTTCCAACCTTGTCAGCCTCTCCAGAGATCAACCAGAACCCCCCGTCTAGGTGAGAGCCCGGGAGCGGAATCGATCTGGGGCAATCCAGCACCAATATTTCCAACCTTGCCAGCCTCTCCAGAGATCAACCAGAACCCCCCGTCTAGGTGAGAGCCCGGGAGCGGAATCGATCTGGGGCAATCCAGCACCAATATTTCCAACCTTGCCAGCCTCTCCAGAGATCAACCAGAACCCCCCGTCTAGGTGAGAGCCCGGGAGCGGAATCGATCTGGGGCAATCCAGCACCAATATTTCCAACCTTAGTACCACAGCAGTTGAAAGCATAACAGATGAAAGTAAGATGTTGATTGGATAACAAAAACAAGTTTTCAAGGGTAGAATCGTTTCAAATCATCCCCACTCCGAGCCCGGTCAAGGGGCATCCCTTCCACATCCTGGAGGTGATACCCCCCCCCCCCCGACTTGAGCACCTTGCTTACAATATATGGGCCTTCCCAGTTGGGGTTAAGCTTACCCACTGTGGCCCCTCTGCCGGCCGCATCGACCTTCTTCAGGACTAGGTCCCCTTTCTGAAAGTGTTTGATCCGGATATGTTTGTCAAAATATCGAGCCATCCGCCTCTTGACCTCTTCCTGCCTGATGGTGGCCAAGTCCCGGAGTTCTTCCACCAGGTCCAAGGATAGCCTCTGCTCGGCATTGTTACCTTCTAGCCACTCTTCATCCCCCTCGCATGCAGCGGTCACCCGGGGGGTCTTTACCTCGAACTCTATGGGGAGAACGACCTCGGACCCGTGGGAGAGCTTGAACGGAGTCTCCCCGGTGGCGGTATTCGGAGTAGTCCTCATGGCCCAGAGGACGGAGGGTAGTTGTTCCACCCAACTTCCTCGTAGGTTTTCCACTTTCTTTTTTAGCAGGTTGACGATTATCTTGTTCGCCGCCTCCACTTGCCCATTGCTCCTCGGGTGGTGGACTGAAGCAAACCTGAGGTCAATGCCGAGCTGAGTGCAAAAGTCGACAAACTCTTCACTCGCAAACTGTGGTCCATTGTCCGTTACTATGGCTAGAGGGAGCCCATGTCTGCAGATTATTTCCCCCCACACAAAATTCCTTACAACCTGAGAGGTTACCTTAGCTAGCGCCTTCACCTCTACCCACTTGGAGAAGTAGTCGATCATGACTAGCAGGAACTTCCTCTGACCGCTGGCTTGGGGAAAGGGGCCGACCAGGTCTAACCCCCATATGGCGAAGGGCCAGGGGGCCGTGATGGTCTGGAGCCTCTGAGCGGGGAGGAGTTGGAGCGGAGCATAGAGTTGGCACTTCTGACACTTTCTTGTGAACTCTGCTGCATCCTTGCTGAGAGTGGGCCAGAAGTAGCCTTGTCTCAACACCCTCCCTTCCAGGGTCCGACTCCCGGAGTGACTGCCGCACTCCCCGGAGTGGATTTCTTCCAGCACCCTCGGGACCTCTTTCTCGGAGACACAACGAGCCAGGAGTCCCGAGAGAGTCTTTCTATATAGCCCCCCTGCATGCAAAGAGTAGTATGCGGACTTATACCTGAAGCGCCTCTTGTCCACATCCTCTCCAGGGAACTGCCCGGAGGATAGGAAGGTGATGAATGGATCCATCCACGAGGCCTGCTGATCCACTTCCATCGACTCTCCCTCCTCGATGGAGGGCCGGAAGAGTTCCGAAGTCGTTCCCCCCGCTCGAGGACCGAACTTGGCTAGGAGGTCCGCCTGGGTGCTCTCCTCCCTCGGCACATGTTTGATTGAGAAGGTGCGGAACTGCCCGATGACTCCCTTAACCTTCTCCAGGTATAGTAGGAGGGTTGGATCCTTTGCTTCAAACTCTCCTTTGATCTGGCATGCCACCACCATGGAGTCTGTGGAGACCTCCACGTCCTGCACACCCAGTTCCCGGGCCAGCCGAAGGCCCGCTATCACTGCTTCGTACTCCGCCTGGTTGTTGGTGATCGGGAAACGGATGTTCAAGGCTTGCTCAATCCGAGTCCCCTGAGGACTCACCAGGACCATTCCCCCCCCCCCCCCCCCGAAGGAGTGTTTTCCCGACGCTCCGTCCACCAACATCTTCCATGCTTCCGGGGGAAGTGGCTCGTGCTCCCCCACTTCGGCCGCGTAGTCGGCCATGAAGTCTGCCACTGCTTGAGCCCTGATGGATGTCCTGGGTACGAAGGTGATATTGAACTCGCTTAACTCCACGGACCACTTTGCCAACCTTCCTGAGTGTTCCACCCCTTCCATGATTTTGCGGAGCGGATGTTCAGTCACTACTTTAATTGAATGGGCTTGAAAGTAAGGCCGGAGCCTCCGGGCCGATACCACCAAGGCGAAGGCTAACTTTTCTAGGATTGGGTATCGGAGTTCCGCCTTCTTCAGCACTCGGCTAACATAGTAGATTGGGAACTGTTTCTTCCCCTCCTCCCGGATTAGCATGGAACTTACTGCCTCGGGTCCTACCCCTAGGTATAGAGATAGGTCCTCTCCTGGTCTCGGTCCCTGGAGCAGAGGGGTTTGAGTGAGCTGTTCTTTCAGGGCTTGGAAGGCCCTCTCGCATTCCGGGGTCCATTCGAACTTCTTGTTTCCCCGCAGTACTTTGAAAAAAGGTGCGCATTTTTCTCCCGCCTTGGAGAGGAATCTACTGAGCCCAGCCAATTTCCCTGTGAGGCTCTGGACCTCCTTCGGGTTCCTTGGCGACTCTAATTCCATCACCGCTTTAACTTTGTCCGGGTTGGGCTCCACTCCCGTGGGGGTGAGCAAATGGCCCAGGAACTTCCCTCGGCTTGCCCCGAAGACACACTTCAAGGGATTGAGCTTCATCTTGTACCGCCGCAGGGTCCCAAATGTCTCTTCGAGGTCTCGGAGGTGGGTCCCGAGGTCTCGGCTCTTAACCATGAGGTCGTCGACATAGACCTCTAAATTTCTTCCTTTCTGTTCGCGGAAGACCCTATCCATCATCCTTTGGTACGTTGCCCCTGCGTTCTTGAGCCCGAAGGGCATCATCTTATAGCAATAACATCCATCCCCCGTGATGAAGGAAACGTCCATGATGTCCGGGGGATGCATGCGGATTTGATGGTAACCTGAAAAAGCATCTAAGAAGGACATTACAGAAAAACCGACGGCCGAGTCAACCAGCGCGTCGATTCTGGGCAAGGGGTAGCAATCTTTCGGGCATGCTTTATTAAGAAGTGAAAAATCGATACACATACGCCACTTACCTCCACCCTTCTTCACCATAACGACATTGGAGACCCAGCCTGGATACTGGATCTCCGATACAAATCCGGCCTGCAGGAGTTTGCCCACCTCCTCGCGGATGGGCCCTTCTAGCTTGTCTGCGATGGCCCTCCTCTTCTGGCGGATGGGGCGGGCACCGGGGTCGAGGTTGAGGCGATGGCACGCCACATCCGCATCGATCCCGGGCATTTCTGCGGCGCTCCAAGCGAAGACGTCCACGTTCTGTTGCACGCAAGCTAGAACCTCCGCTTGATCTCCTGGGCTGAGTCCTCCGCTGACCCGGACTTTTTCCACCACCCCCAGCCGGGTGATGACCTCGAGCTCCACGACCTCGTCCACGGCCTCCAACCGGGACTGCTCCCCCCAAGCCTTTTCTTCCTTGGCACAAGCGGGAGCCGGGATCTCTTCCTCGACTCCCTCCCCTAACACCATCAGCTCTTCCGCCCTTTCCTCCTGGGCCTTCTCCTCTTCTTCCTTTCTCTCCGCCCGGGGTATCTCAGCCACCCCTTCCTGGGCATGAACTTCACCTCCCTTCTTCTCTTCAGCCACCTTCAGACCTCCGGCTTCGGCTACCTCCTCCATCACCTTATCCCACTCCTCGGCTTCTCCCATCCAGGAGATGGTGTTGACAGCCGTCACGTAGCACTGTCTTGCTACCTTGGGATCCCCCCTGACCCGCACCTGGACTCCTCCGTCGTTGAACTTGTGGCACTGATGAAAAGTGGAAGGGACGCAACGGAACGCGTTGATGAGTGTCCGTCCGAAGATGGCGCTGTAACTGCTCGGGGCGTCCACTATGACAAAGCGACAGTTCCGAGACTGCCCACCCAGGGTCACATGGAGCCCTACCCCTCCTTCTACTTCCTTCCTCTCTCCCGAAAATCCGAACAGAGGGCCATCCGAGGCCAACACCCTTCTTGGCTCCACCTCCATCTTGTCGAATGCCTTCTTGAAGATGACATTGACCGAACTCCCATTGTCCACTAGGATTCGGGAGACGGTGAAGTTCTCGATCGCCGTCTGGATGACCAGCGCGTCGCAGAACGGGTCTTCGTAGCTCGGCATGTCCTTTTAGGTGAAAATAATTTTTTCGGCCGGGGGTGGAGCGGTGGATGTTGACGCTACGCTCCGGCGGTAGATGGTATGGAGACTAGCCTTGCGGGTTGCCTCCACCCCTACCCCCCCATGGATCACTCCGATCCCTCCTCTATTCCCCAGATCTGCTCTATCCTCACATCTTTCCTCCTCCTCCTCCCGAGGTTCCACCTCCACGATCCTTAATGGTTGCTGCGGTGGTGGCGCGGGTGCTCGGCCCCTCTTCACCTCCAGGAACTCCGGACAGGTGTCCGTGGAGTGGCCTTCCACATCGTGGAAGATGCAATAGGGCACCGCCGCTTCCCTTGCCCCGGTCTCTGCTATCCTGTTCCTTCTTCTCCTAGCGGCCGCCGTCTCCGCTTCTCCTCCTCTTCCCCTTCCTCTTCCCCAGCCAATTGCCATGGCCTGTTGGGGTGGGGGAGGCAACTGCATCGGGCCCTGCCTCCACCCCAACTGGGGGGGTCTCCATTGTCCTTCGAAACGGTTACCCCTTCCTGGGCCATAACCCCTTCCTTGCCCCTGCACTCCTCCACCCTGCGGCCTCCATCCCCCCTCCGGGGCCCGGGGCTCTTCTCTTCTTCTGACCTCTTGCTGCCTCGTCTCCGGCTCACTGAGCTTTGCCAGCCTCTTGGTGAGCTCTGGGTTGGCTTCTTCGCTTGCTACTTCCTCCGCCACCCTCTCCATCAGCTCCTCATAGGAGACGGGGGCCTTCCTTTTCAATGCCATCTTGAAGAAACTTTCCTTCAACCCGACCGTGAAGGCGAGTTGAAGTGCAAACCCGGGCACCTCCTGAGTGAGCTGCACTTCCTCCTGGAACCGATCCGCGTACTGAGCCAACGTCTCCCTGGGCTCCTGCTTCATCGCGAAGAGGGAATCAGCGTCCTTCTTCCTCCTCTTTGAAGTTGAAAATCTCAACAAAAAACTTCGGCGCAGGTCCTCGAACGCGTAGATGGAGCCTGCCGGAAGTGAATGAAACCAGTCCCTGGCCTTCTCCTTGAGAGTGACGGCGAAGAGCCGACACTTGAAGGCATCGGACATCGGCCTGATGGAGACCGAGTTCTCGAAAGACTGCAGATGCTGAACTGGGTCATCTCTGCCATTGTAGTAAACTCTATCCCATTCCCCGAATCCCGCTGGAACGGGTGCAGACAACACTAATTCGCAGAAGGGGCTTCCCCCTCCTACCATCTTCTCTCGCTCGGCTCGCGGACCTAGCTCGCTCGCCAAGCTTGGGATCGCACTCGCGAGGGCGATGCTCGCCTGAACCACCCCGACTGTCGTCGCATCTTCCTGGCGCGCGCTCGCCTGCGCCGCGCTCGCTGGGGCAGAGCTCGTCGGCACCGAATTCGCCGGCGCGGAGCTCGCTAACACCGGGCTCGCCGGACTGGCGAACAGCACTCGCCCTTCCCTGTCATGTCCTGGTTCAATGGCAACTTCTTTTCCAGCCCTTCCTCCTGGTGCCCTCTCGCCGACTGCTGTTGGGGGAGTGGTCGCCTGAGGTGCCGGGGTCGCAAACTCACTTCGCAGAGCCGTGACCGTGAACCCCAAGGTGTCGAGCACCTCCTTCCTGAAATCCGCGAACATCCTAGCCATTGCTTCCTGAGGGGTCTCGCCGAACTCCTCGCCCCGCTCTTCATCCCCAGCCATAACTCTTCCTTGGGAATTTCTTGAACCAGCCGCGCTCCACGCTCACCGCACCAAAATGTTGAAACCGATTTCTCGGTCTCGTGTGGAGCTCGGGGCCCTCACCGAGATGAGGGGCAGCTAGCCCTTACCGGTCCCTCGGGAGAGGTAAGGTTGATGACTCGAGCAAAGAACAAAGACCTTAGTCTCAGCGAGGAGGTCCCTCCACTAACCCGGAAGATCGTTGAGCGCTTCCCCTCCCAAGCCAAAGCTAAGACTCGGGCACCTTGGAGAGCTGGAGAGCCCAAACCAAAGCGACCTAGGGAGAGAAGAGCTCAAAGATAATGACTCGGTCCCCTTCCAAGGTGCCCTTTGAGGTCTATTTATAGATTTTAGTTTTGTGGCCTGTCAATAACCAGATCCCGCTGTCCATTCTTACTATCCGCACACCGGATTGGCCTGCCAACAGCCAAACTCCGTTGTTTGGAGAGGCTAGGTGCAGACCACCGGGGGCCTCTTGGTAAAAATCCCTTCCAGGACTTTTACGGGGCGAGCCAGCCCGCTTCGCGACCTCCCTCGCGAGTGGAGCTCGCGAGCCTCTGGGTCGGCGAACCCCAGAGGTATTATCAGCACTCACTCTAGGCGGGCTCGCCTAGCGGACCCCTTCCTCGAATGGTTGGGCTCGCTCATAGCGACCCGGCCAAGCCGACTGCCCTCGCGAGCGGAGCTCGCGACCCCCTGGGTCGGCGAACCCCAGGATGGCTAACCGCACCCCAAAATGGCTAACTGTACCCCAAGAGTGGCTAACTGTACCCCGAGGTTCCGGGCTCGCCTGGCGAGCTCCCTCCTCAACTGGTCGGGCTCGCATGCACTGCCCTCGCCGAGCTTCGAAGGAGCCGGTTACCTTCCCTTCGCTGGGCTCGCTCGCCTGCGCAGTCTCTTGCTCTTCCTTGGCCTGCCTCGCCGGAGATCAGGGTTCGCCCCTCTTGGCTCGCCTCCTTGAGCGCGAGCTTTGGTTGCTTCCTGGCGAACATCGGGGTTGTACAGGAGGGGCTTGCGAGGTCGAAGCGATGCTCCGACGATAGATCTGATGGAGGCTCCCCTTGCGGGAAGCTCCCAGCCCGGCTCCCCAATGGATCACTCCCACTCCTCCTCCACCTCTGCTTCCCTGGCCCAGCTCTCCACGGCCGCCGTGGTCAACGCGGTACTCGTTCCTCCTTCGAACGACGGCAACCTGCCCTGCCTGTGGCTCAGCTGGGGCCTCTACCCTCCGCTGCTCTCCTCCGGCTTCCCCTGCGGCTAGCTTCCTTCTGGCCTCCCAAAAAGCTGGGCAGGCCATCATGGCATGCCCCTCCGCCTGGTGGAAGTCGCAATAGAGCGGAACCTCTTCCGCCTGCTCCCTCCTTTGTTGCTTCTTCTTCTTCTTCTTACCCTGAGGGTGCCCAGGCCTGGCAACCATCATGGCTTCATCTCTCCTTCCCTCTCGCCTTCCCTGCTGGTGGTAAGGCCTCCTCTCGGGGGATCTCCCCCTCTGATCCTGACGCTGGTGTCGTCCAGCCGGCCTCCAGGGCGGCCGGTTGTCTGGAACCTGATTGCGCCTCTCCTCTTCTCGACGCTCCGGAACCACGACGGGTCGCCTCTCATCGCTCCTGCTTGGTTCCTCCCTTCTCCTCTCTTCTCGCCACTCTGGCTTCTTCTTCTCTACCCTCGGGGGCTCTTCCCTTTTCCTCTTCTCTGGGACCTTCTCCCTTCCTTCCTCTGCTGCCTTGGTCACCTCCGCTAGGTTGGCCAAGAAGTCCCGGTTGGAAGCCTCCCCTTGAACGAACTTGTTGGCCCTCACGATGAGATTGTCGTAGGAGTAGGGAGGATTCCTGTCGAGCTCCAGCTTGAAGAGGCCTTGCCCTATCCCGAACGTCAAGGCCAGCTGCAGGATGGTGCGATCCACCTCCTCGATGTGTAGCACCTCCTCCTGGAAACGCTCGATATAGGCCCCCAACGGCTCATCCGGCCTCTGGGTCACAAGGAACAGAGCTGTCGCCTCCTTCTTCAGCTTCTGGGCCGTGGCGAACCGGGTCATTACTCCACGGCACAGGTCTTCGAAACAGTAGATCGAGCCCAGAGGCAACTGGTGGAACCAGTCCCTGGCTTTCCCTGTAAAAGTGATGGCGAACAGCCGGCACTTGAACGCATCCGACATGGTTCGGATAGAGATAATATCCTCAAACCACTGGATGTGACGAACAGGGTCGTCCTTCCCGGTGTAATATTTCAACACCGGGTCTCTGAATCCTTCCGACACGGGCGCGGCAAGGATGTCTTCACAGAATGGGCTCCTCCCACTCGCTGGACGACGATCTTCGGGATGGCGAGTATCATGGCCATACTCGCCATAAGGCCGAGCATCCTGATACCTCGCCTGCTCTTCCACCTCGCGGAAGCGAATTCCTTGCGAGGATTGTGGGAAGGGCTGCGACCTCCTTGGTCGCTCGATCTCCGGATCGACGTGTTCCTTGCCTGCGCACCGGGTGCGTTCCTCGCCTTCGGTCAGCACCGGGCGATTAGGCGAGGTCGCCGTGCCCTCCGCACCCTGCTGGAACACTGCTCGCATAGCCCCTTCCATGCGCTGGGCGAATGCTTCAAAAACTTCTATCGTCACGAACCTGCCAGTTCCTGACGAATTGCCGACCACTTCCTCGTGGTCGCCTTCTACGACCATCTTGTCTTCCGATTAGGTTTTCTCCCTCTGGCTGCGATCCACGCTCACCGCACCAAAGTGTTGACGCCAGGAAATTTCTGACCTCAAAATTCGGACCTTTGCAGCCGGAGGCTACTTGCCCAGCTGTCCGACGAGATGATCAAGCTGGCGACTATGAAAAAGCTAGGAGAGCAACAACAGGACCCCAAATGCTGCGGCAGGGAGGTCCCACCACGTACCCGGAAGCTCAAAGGAGTCTTCCCCTCCACAACCAAGAATGGCCGAGCAGGGTACGAGGAAGGCACCGACTTGGCTAGCAAGCAGGGGTGACGGGCTCTAGAATGCGGAAATTGGGTTCCAGAAGCTCAAGCACATGTGCCAATCCAAGTACCCCTGGGGTCCTATTTATAGGCAACCAAGGGGTAGGGGGTTTTTATAGCCCAGTCCTAACCTGGCGACATACGGGATACTCGGCGCGTATCTTCGACCGTAGTCGCCCATCTGGCGAGTATTGGTTGCTGCTCGCACAAGCCGGGCCGATACTCGCACAGGTCTTCTGGAGCTTGCCGGACGCCTGGGGCGACATACGGGATGCTCGACGCGGAAGGTCGACCATAGTCGCCCCTCTGGCGAGTATTAGCCAATACTCGCCAAGCCTTCTTTTGCTCCTGCTGGCTGATTTGTCTTGGCTCTTTGATTTTGACCTCTGCCTACGTGGCCTTGAGTGGGTCCTATCCTCGGAGAATAAGGGTTGTACATCTATGATCAGATCTCTTATCCATTATGCTTCTTCTCCTGCGGAGGCGAGAGCATAGAGTTCTGATTTCATAGAGGATAGTGCAATGCACGACTACCTCTTTGACTTCCAAGCTACTGCTTCTCCTCCTAGGGTAAACACAAAACTGCTAGTGGATCTACTGTCAGCAATTTCTGAACACTAGGAGGCGTCAGAATACCCCTTAAGCACATGAGGATGTCCACTGTAACATAAAACATACTTTTCAGTGTGCTTTAAGTATCGCATGAGCCTTTTTAAGGCATTCCAGTGGTCCTGCCTAGGGTTACTCGTAAATCTACTTAACATACCGACCGTAAAGGCTATGTCAGGTCTAGTGCAGGTTGTAGCATACATGAGACTACCTATGAGTTTGGAGTAATCCAACTGTCTAATAGATGAACCTTCATTCGATTTCAGTCTATTGTTATAATCGTATAGAGCCCCACTACCTTTGCTATTAACGTAACCCCACTTCTCAAGTAGATTTTGAATGTAGTGACTCTGACTGAAGGTAATACCCTTGTCAGTGAAGTTCACTTCCATTCCTAGGATGGTCTTCATTACGCCTAAGTCAGTCATGCTAAATTGTGTCGTCAAGGCAGCTTTCACGTCTTTCACCTCAGACTGATCAGTGCCCAGAATTAGCATGTCATCAACATACAAGCATATAATTGCAACTTTATTTGAACTTGTACGAACATACATATATTTATCTGAAAAGCTGGATTTAAAACCCATGGCTTTAACACAAGTGTCAAATTTTTCGTGCCACAATTTAGGTGTTTGCTTCAATCCGTATAGTGACTTAATCAACTTACAGACCTTATTTTCTATACCTTCTACCACAAACCCTTCAGGTTGGTGCATGTAGATCTCTTCGGTCAGATCTCCATTAAGAAATGCAGTCTTGACGTCCATCTGATGAACTGTAAAGTGTTCAATAGATGTTATAGCGAGAAGTATCCTAATTATCGCATAATGACAAACATGTGAGTATATATTAAAGTAGTCTATTTCACTCACTTGAGTGAAGCCTTTTTTCAACTAGACGTGCTTTGTATTTGACAATACTCCAATCAGGATTAAGCTTCTTTTTCAGAACTCATTTGTTTCCAATGGTCTTAGCCCCTTTGGGCAAGTCAACCAATGTCCACGTGTTGTTCTGCATGAGAGAGTTTAACTCTTCATCGATGACTTCTTTCCATAATAGAGAGTCTCGAGATCGCATCGCATCCTTATAGGTGGATGAGTCAGCTTCAACTTAGTAAGTCACGAAGTCTGCACCGAAGCTTTTAGGCATTTTCTCTCTACTTGATAGCCTTCTGGTATCTAAACCACTCGTGTCTACAGGCTCAATGTCAGAGTTACGTTGACTTGGCTCAGCAAGAGGCTCAAGACTAGTGGCTGACAGACCTGGAAGAGTCAGATTCTTATCCTTAAGGAACTTATCCTCAAAGAAGACTTATCCCTACAATTTATGGTTAATCTTGGACTTCCCGAGGATTACCCTGTGAAGGGCTCGCTACGGTACTAGGAACCATAATGGGATGAAACCCCAAAGTTCCCTTTCTCAAGACACTTAGTGTTGTTGGTATCTACCCGTAAGGATACCCTCCTCGTCATTACTCTTGGATTAACCCTAAGTGACTTATGACTTCTCAAGACGATCTTTCGTCGACCCCGAGTGCAACTTACCTCTAACTCACCAGGCACACCTTTACTATCTATAATCCTTCTTGTTGACCATCATACCTTCTCAACTAAACTAGGTAAACCACTTACCTCCCATCCCTCCTAAGGATCCACTTGATTCTCAAATTTCACAGTTTTATTATACGCAGACCAAATGAGTTATATGACGCTCACAACTAGAGGTACTCCAAATATTTATCCAACTGACCCAAGCTATTTACTGGAGGTCTATCATGATATTATAAGACTAATTCCAGAGAATCATATTTTCCCTAATTAATTAATATTTATTTTAATTTCTCCAAACATCTGCCAAGTATGGAAATGAACATGAAGTGTAAGTAAATCTTATGATATGACTCTCCAAAAATTATGATGAATCTATGGTGACTAAATAACATCAGAAACAGCGTATCATATTTTTTACAGTAAGAAATTCTCCTCTAATTTAATTATTTATCATCTATTCAAAATCATAGTTTTATGAAGGAACTATCAAAAAGATCAACACTAAAATTATGGGAAAATTACCAAACTCTTGTATTCACCAGAAAAGGCTACTGACTAAGTTTCAGGATTTAAGAAAATCAGTTTCTTACTTAAATAAATACTTTTAGAAAACCTTAAATTAGATAAATTGTGAAGTAGCCTATTTATTTAAGTCTTCAAAAATTCTATAAAAATTTACGGAGGTTCCTAATGTCCAGAAAGGTCCTATCACCAATTTTCACAATTTAACAATGAGTTTTGAACTCTCAAATATTTTTCTTAAGTCTAAATCAAAACAGGTGCCTTGTGAAAGAAGTACTGATTAAATCATTTAATAAAATTCACAAAAATTACCAGAGGTCCAAACCATGATTATAAGGGCACCAACAAAGTCTCATCATCATCCAAGACATTTTAAGCATGTAAAAGTTTCTTATAAGAAGTTTCCCTAGCGGGGTTATGTCATAATTCAAAGGGAATATTGACTCCTAAAATTCTTATAAAATTATCTAGTGCCTATTTACACCCTATGAATCTATCCACCAAGTTTCATAACCAACTAGAGACTTTTGACCACATGGCCTTCACAAGGCTCTAAATGCACACCTAGAAATAAAACTAGCATTCTAGGGTTTATCCACCTCTACACCACCCCAAACCACTCATGGGGATTCTGTAGGTGATCCTAAACCAGTTACCACGGTTTCACTACATGGTGATGAGTTTTGACCACCATACCCCAAGGTAAACACCATACCCTAACTTTGACCCTATTTGTCCTAACTTGGGTTTACAAAATACTCAAACAAAACAGTCCCAATTGGGCTGATAATTTTACCAAGGTCATACAGTAACCCTAAGGAGCACCCACCAAAATTTGGAGGGCATTGGAGGTCATTTAACCCCCCTGTACAACCCCGATATTCGCCGAGTACTCCCAAGGATCCGGGGGAAGCAGTTTGGTAGCCTCGAACCACGCAGAAAGAGCGGCAGGGGCGGAGAGGGGGAGGGGGTCTCGCCCCCCCTCTCGCCCAGGAGGTTGGGGCGGAGAGGGGGAGGGGGTCTCGCCCCCCCTCTCGCCCAGGAGGTTGGGGCGGAGAGGGGGAGGGGGTCTCGCCCCCCCTCTCGCCCAGGAGGTCGGGGCGGAGAGGGGGAGGGGTCTCGCCCCCCCTCTCGCCCAGGAGGTCGGGGCGGAGAGGGGGAGGGGGTCTCGCCCCCCCTCTCGCCCAGGAGGTTGGGGCGGAGAGGGGGAGGGGTCTCGCCCCCCCTCTCGCCCAGGAGGTCGGGGCGGAGAGGGGGAGGGGGTCTCGCCCCCCTCTCTCGCCCAGCAAGAAGGGGCGGAGAGAGGGGAGGGGGGTCTCGCTCCTCCCTCTCTCGCCCAGCAAGTAGGGGCGGAGAGGGGGGAGGGGGGTCTCGCCCCTCCCTCTCTCGCCCAGCAGGTAGGAGCAGAGAGGGGGAGGGGCGGTTCGCCCCCCCTCTCGCCCAGGGGAGGCCCCCCCTCGTCCAGTTTACTATTCGCAGTCCAGTTTGGCTATTCGCAGTCCAGTGGTCTGCGTTTAGCATCCCAGAACAGCGGGATTTGGCTATTTGCAGTCCAGTTTTGGCTATTCGCAGCCCAACTTCAAAAATCCTATAAATAGGACCAAGGGGGCACCATTTGGAGAGATCTCTCATCCTAGGCTAGCCCTCTCCTTCTCCCTCTCCCTCCCCAAGTCTCTCTAGGGGGTGAGGAGAGGCTCCAGTGGTGCCCAAGCTTAGTAGTGGCTTGGGAGGGGAAGTTCCAAGGGGACTTTCGGGTACGTGGCGGGACCTCCCCGCTAAGCCCTTGGTCCAGTTCTTAGTTCCGACACCTTCAACCTAGAGCTCTCCCTTGGGGGAAGTAAGGGTTGGTCGCCCCTCAGCCTCGTTGAGGGCCCCGAACTCCACAGAGACCGAGTAGTCGGTTTCAACATTTTGGTGCGGTGAGCGTGGAGTGTGACCGATTCAAGAAACCCTCAAGATGAGCTCCATGGATGGAGGTGGAGGAAGTTCCGACCCAGGTCACTCGCAGTCCCCGGTGGCTGGGGTGATGTTGGAGATGTTTGAAAAGTTCAGGCAGGAGGTCCTGCAGACCTTGCAGGTAGCTTTCGCCTCGGGAAGCGAAGGCAGGAGAGAAAGTGGGCAGGAGGTCTCGCCTCAGTAGGTTGGCGAGAGCACCCTCGGGCAGCCATCCAGGAAGGAGGTGCCGGGAGGGGGCGAGTGGGGAGGCGCCAGGCCCCCACTCGCCCAGCCCCAAGGGGGCGAGTGGGGAGGCGCTAGGCTCCCACTCGCCCAGCCCCAAGGGGGCGAGTGGGGAGGCGCCAGGCCCCCACTCGCCCAGCCCCAAAGGGGGGCGAGCACGGGAGGTCCCTTTTGTGAGCTGATCCTCTCGGCCCCGATTCCGGAGGGGTTCAAGGGGGCGAAGATGTCTCACTACTTCGGCAAGGATGACCCCGTCTTACACCTGCAGTGGTTTGAAGACATGGTCTCCATCATGCCCATGTCGGACGCTTTCAAATGTCGACTCTTCGCGACAACCCTCAAAGAGAAAGCCAGGGAGTGGTTCCACCAGCTCCCTACAGGATCCATCTATGCCTTCGAAGACTTGCGCCGAGGCTTCCTGTTACGCTTCTCGACGTCAAGGAAGAGGAAGAAAGATGTCGAAGCACTTTTCAAGGTCAAGCAAGAACCAGAGGAGTCGCTGGCTCACTATCTGGAACGGTTCCGGGAGGAGGTTCTCCTCGTCCAAGAAGTGCCCGGGTACACCCTCAAGCTCGCCTTCACGGTGGGGCTGCGGGAGGGTTTCTTCAAAATGGACCTCAAGAGAAGAGCTCCTGTGTCCTTTGAGGAGCTGATGGAAAGGGCGGCCGAGGAAGTTGAAAGTGAGGAGGCCAACCCGGAGTTCACAAGAAGGCTGGCCAAGCTGAGTGAGCCAGAGGCAGGGCATCAGGGGGGGAGAGTAAAGGCCCCCAAGAGGAAGTTCGACCAGGAGGAGGACAACTTCCAGGAAGAAGAGACTGACCTCCCAGGGTGGAGGCAGGAGTCGAAGGCGCCCTCTCCGCCACCCCAGCAAACCATGGCAATCGGTTGGGGAAGAAGGAGGAGAGTCAGAAAGGCAGGCAGAAGAGGAAGAGGAGGGAACATGGTGGGGTTGCCTTATTGTGACTTCCACGAGGAGGAGGGTCACGCGACATCCGTCTGCCCTCAGTTCTTGGAGTTAAGGGAGGCGAGGGGTCCAAGGCAGCAACATCAACAACCAGAAGAGACCGAGGAAGACCAGACCTGGGAGTAGGAGTCCGAGTCCCGGTCTCCGTGCTTTGTTTTTTCTTTCTATCCCTAAGTCCATGTAAGATGATGTTTTGTTCCTGTTCTTAGTCTTCTCACATGTATTAGGAGGATTAATAATGAAAATGTTTCAAAAATACTTAGCCTCGATGCTGGCCTGCTGACCAAGCTCCCACCTAGCTGGCAGGGCCGGGAACCGCTCGATGGCAGGATGTTTCTAAAGTACTTAGCCTCGATGCTGGCCCGCTGACCAGGCTCCCACCTAGCTGGCAGGGCCGGGAACCGCTCGATGGCAGGATGTTTCTAAAGTACTTAGCCTCGATGCTGGCCCGCTGACCAGGCTCCCACCTAGCTGGCAGGGCCGGGAACCACTCGATGGCAGGATGTTTCAAAAGTACTTAGCCTCGATGCTGGCCCGCTGACCAGGCTCCCACCTAGCTGGCAGGGCCGGGAACCGCTCGATGGCAGGATGTTTCTAAAGTACTTAGCCTCGATGCTGGCCCGCTGACCAGGCTCCCACCTAGCTGGCAGGGCCGGGAACCGCTCGATGGCAGGATGTTTCAAAAGTACTTAGCCTCGATGCTGGCCCGCTGACCAGGCTCCCACCTAGCTGGCAGGGCCGGGAACCGCTCGATGGCATGATGTTTCAAAAATACTTAGCCTCGATGCTGGCCCGCTGACCAGGCACCCACCTAGCTGGCAGGGCCGGGAACCGCTCGATGGCAGGATGTTTCTAAAGTACTTAGCCTCGATGCTGGCCCGCTGACCAGGCTCCCACCTAGCTGGCAGGGCCGGGAACCGCTCGATGGCAGGATGTTTCAAAAGTACTTAGCCTCGATGCTGGCCCGCTGACCAGGCTCCCACCTAGCTGGCAGGGCCGGGAACCGCTCGATGGCAGGATGTTTCTAAAATACTTAGCCTCGATGCTGGCCCGCTGACCAGGCTCCCACCTAGCTGGCAGGGCCGGAGACCGCTCGATGGCCGGATATTTCAAAAGTACTTAGCCTCGATGCTGGCCCGCTGACCAGGCTCCCACCTAGCTGGCAGGGCCGGGAACCGCTCGATGGCATGATGTTTCAAAAATACTTAGCCTCGATGCTGGCCCGCTGACCAGGCTCCCACCTAGCTGGCAGGGCCGGAGACCGCTCGATGGCCGGATATTTCAAAAGTACTTAGCCTCGATGCTGGCTCGCTGACCAGGCTCCCACCTAGCTGGCAGGGCCGGGAACCGCTCGATGGCAGGATATTTCAAAAGTACTTAGCCTCGATGCTGGCCCGCTGACCAGGCTCCCACCTAGCTGGCAGGGCCGGGAACCGCTCGATGGCATGATGTTTCAAAAATACTTAGCCTCGATGCTGGCCCGCTGACCAAGCTCCCACCTAGCTGGCAGGGCCGGGAACCGCTCGATGGCAGGATGTTTCAAAAGTACTTAGCCTCGATGCTGGCCCGCTGACCAAGCTCCCACCTAGCTGGCAGGGCCGGAAACCGCTCGATGGCATGATGTTTCAAAAATACTTAGCCTCGATGCTGGCCCGCTGACCAGGCTCCCACCTAGCTGGCAGGGCCGGGAACCGCTCGATGGCAGGATGTTTCAAAAGTACTTAGCCTCGACGCTGGCCCGCTGACTAGGCTCCCACCGAGCTGGCAGGGCCGGGAACCGCTCGATGGCCATAGTGTTTTTCCCCTGAGGTGGCTACGCTAGTCGGGCTCTCACTAGCCGGCAGGGTAGGAAGGCCCCTCGGGGAGGTTAAGTGTTTTTTCCCCGAGGTAGCTCCGCTAGCCGGGCTCTCACTAGTCGGCAAGGTTGAGGGACCCCTCGGGGGGGGGGGGGGGTTATGTATTTTCCGAGATATCACCGATAATCGGGTTCCCAGCGACACTCGTCGAATATGCAGGGTTGGACATTTCTTTCCGAGCGTGAGCCACGCTCGAAAAGAGCGGGGATTGTGTACAACCCCGATATTCGCCGAGTACTCCCAAGGATCCGGGGGAAGCAGTTTGGTAGCCTCGAACCACGCAGAAAGAGCGGCAGGGGCGGAGAGGGGGAGGGGGTCTCGCCCCCCCTCTCGCCCAGAAGGTTGGGGCGGAGAGGGGGAGGGGCTCTCGCCCCCCCTCTCGCCCAGGAGGTTGGGGCGGAGAGGGGGAGGGGGTCTCGCCCCCCTCTCGCCCAGGAGGTTGGGGCGGAGAGGGGGAGGGGTCTCGCCCCCCCTCTCGCCCAGGAGGTCGGGGCGGAGAGGGGGAGGGGGTCTCGCCCCCCTCTCTCGCCCAGCAAGAAGGGGCGGAGAGAGGGGAGGGGGGTCTCGCCCCTCCCTCTCTCGCCCAGCAAGTAGGGGCGGAGAGGGGGGAGGGGGGTCTCGCCCCTCCCTCTCTCGCCCAGCAGGTAGGAGCAGAGAGGGGGAGGGGCGGTTCGCCCCCCCCCCCCCCCCCCCCCCCCCCCCCCCCCCCCCCCCCCCCCCTCGCCCAGGGGAGGCCCCCCCTCGTCCAGTTTACTATTCGCAGTCCAGTTTGGCTATTCGCAGTCCAGTGGTCTGCGTTTAGCATCCCAGAACAGCGGGATTTGGCTATTTGCAGTCCAATTTTGGCTATTCGCAGCCCAACTTCAAAAATCCTATAAATAGGACCAAGGGGGCACCATTTGGAGAGATCTCTCATCCTAGGCTAGCCCTTTCCTTCTCCCTCTCCCTCCCCAAGTCTCTCTAGGGGGTGAGGAGAGGCTCCAGTGGTGCCCAAGCTTAGTAGTGGCTTGGGAGGGGAAGTTCCAAGGGGACTTCCGGGTACGTGGCGGGACCTCCCCGCTAAGCCCTTGGTCCAGTTCTTAGTTCCGACACCTTCAACCTAGAGCTCTCCCTTGGGGGAAGTAAGGGTTGGTCGCCCCTCAGCCTCATTGAGGGCCCCGAACTCCACAGAGACCGAGTAGTCGGTTTCAACACCCCCTAATTAATTATTAGATGATTTATGAAATTATTTCAAAAATCTTAGAAAAAGGTTATCCTAAAAAATCCTATCTTTAGATATGATGTGTGTGTAGGTAAAACTAGGCTATGTTTCAAATCTCAAGCCCATATCATTTCTCAATCAAAAGTTAATCAAGAAAAGGTGACTGTCCCACACTAGGGACCAGCCACACCAAAATGGACCTACAGGAGCTACAAAACTCCTTTTGGGGTGAAATCAATTTTAAAAAAAAAAGTAGACCCTAAGGGCTACAACTTTAGTGTTGACCACTTTTTCTGTAGATGGGCCTAATTATTTTTAATAATTAAAACTATGTAGAGCAAAATATATAACAGAAGTCTTGTAAACATTTAAATATATAACTGTTACAGCGTTCGACGAAAGTGTTAAATATTGCTCAATGAAAGCAGACCAACTCTGCGTTCGACGAAAGCAGACCAAGTCTACGTTCGACGAAAGCCGAACGGAGCTGCACTCGACTAAAAATCATCATGTCAGCGCTCGACGAAAGTCGAACATCTTGCGTTCGACGAAATACTCGATCGACGAAATTCTAACAGAGCTCGACGAAGTAAATGATATAACGTAAACATTAAATTAATGATCCAACGGCTCTCCGTCATCGTCCCCGATCGTTGGACGGCTCGCGATAGCCCGTCCTGGGACTTTTTGCGGGGTGATTTCCCGGCCACCTACGACTCTTTCCAGCCAGCCAATGCCACCACCACCTCCGTTGAGGTGGTGGCCGACGATAGGAGGTGGTTGGCCGGCCGGAGGTGGTCGGATCTAGGTTTTAGAGCAGGGAAAAGAGGGCTCAATCTGATCCCTTTCGGAAGCGAAATCCGAGTCCAATTGAGCTCGGATCTAGCCCCAAATCATGATATGATCTAGCACCAAGGGAGGGGTAACAGATTGGACCTGTGTGGAGTGGTGATTCCTTGTCGTTATCTGATTAGCCATGGCCGACCTCCCTCCTTGAGCTCCTTGCCGATCTGAGCCTCATTTGCACGATTCCTCCAAGTAAAAGGGGAAAACACTCCTCTCAGCCCTCTGAAGCTTTTAAAGGGATCAATTAGGAGAGGGGGAGGTTACAACATTGAAAACCATTAATGGCCATCAAGCCTAAATTTCGGCCATGGTGAAATCCATTGAATTCAGCCATCTTGAGGTCTGGAAAACCCCTTAAGCTTCTTGTAACAGTCTGAGGAGATGAATGGAGGGTGAGGGGAAACGAATGAGGGATCAATTTGCCTTCAATGCCATTAATCCTCCTTTAATGGCCATTTTCTCTCTCTTCAAATTGGGGGAAACTCCCAATTTCTCTCTCCTAGTCACCATTTCCAGAAATCGGATGACTCTTTGAGTAAATCTCAGCCTCCTAGACTAATGGGCTACTCCAATTGGGCCTAGCCCAAGTGGATTGGGTCCAATTTGGGCAAACTAGGTTATTTTGATCTAAATTAAGACAAATTTGACATCGGTCAAATTAATCAAGTGGGTTGACCCCAAAGGATGGCTTGGGCTCCATTGGCTTCCCTAAAGGGTTAGGAAGGTCTAGGTAGGGTCAATTTGGCAAAGTGAGGGTGAATTGCCCCTTATTAGGGCACTTTGACCAAATTGAAGTTTAGGGCAAATTGGCCAAATTGGAGGCCCCATGATGGGGCTTTTTGGTCCATTAGGATTCTAGTACCCATACAAGGGTAGGGGCATGGTCAATTTGGCATGGTGGAGGCTAATTGACCTTAATTGAGCTAGTTTGACCAATTTAGGGTTAAGGTTGACTTTAGTCAAATTGGCCTCTTAGGTTGACCCCAATGGGTCACTGGTGCTTCAAGGAGACCTCTAATGGTTTAGGGATGATATTGTGGGGCCAAGACTCAAGGTGGGGACCCTAAATCCAATCCTAGGCTTGCTAACTGGAAATTGCTATTTGCAGACCAAGGTGGTTTTCTCCTTCTCACCTATGTTCACAAGGTCTTGAGCTCTTCCTATAGTTTTGTCATGACCTAGTCATGACAAAACCAACTTAGGGGTCTAGCTGTTTGGGGGATGTTACATTGAATATACAGAATTTTCCAAAAGCTTCATCTTTGGTTTTAAGTAGATAAATGTGACTGAATCTAGAGTAGTAGTCGATAAAAGTTATCAGATACTTTCGACCTCCACGTGTGACAAAACTTTTCTAGTAACATATGTCAGAGTGTATTAACTCTAGCAATTGTGTGCTCCTAGAAACCTGACTAAAAGGTGTTCTAGTTATCTTAGTTTGAGCACATATTTCACATCTGTCAAATCTGATTTTTGTGTCTAAGAGGATGTTGTGAGTTCTAGCTAGCAGGAGTAGTTTTCTATAATTGACGTGTCCTAGTCTTGCATGTAAAGTCTTAGGATCGATCAAATTAGAACTAACCTGATTGACTACCTCGTTTGCTAGACTCAACCTATACATTCCGTTGACGACATACGCACAACCAAAGTAGTGCGAGTGAACCATCAGCGTTACTCGACCACCACTAATGTTAAATGACATACATGCATCGCATAACAAACTAAATAAATTAAATTGGCAGCTAATGATGGTATAAATTTAACATTTTTCAAAGTAAGAGTTTTACCTGAGGAGAGCGTCAAGGTAGCAGTGCCGACCTTCAACACGTCAGCAACTCCTCCATCAGCAACAATAACAGTCTCTCGGACTGCAGTGACATCCTCCAAAAGCGCAGAATTATTGCAGACGTGACAAGTAGCACCTGAGTCTAGCCATCACTCGGTACTGGCCTGTCCGTTACCGACCATGACAACAAAGTCGGTGGGCGCAGTCTGATGGACCATATTGGCCCTGTTATTAGGCTTCGGTGTGCTATGATCTCCTCTCTTGGGCTGCTTGCAATCGGAAGCACAGTGACTCCACTTGTTACAATTGTAGCACTTGCTTTTGAATTTCTTCGCCTTAATGCTCGTGTCCACAACTGCGGGTGTACTGAATAACGGTCTAGTCTTGCCGGGCTTAAACTTTCGCTTATGATGCGTGACCATGTTGGCAGCAGAGGACTGCTTGCTAATGGTCTCCCTAGCGTGTCTAGTCCTGTTCTCATCTTCAATGCAAATGAAGCGCTTTAGGTCTTTAAGACTGACCTACGTTTTCTTCCGATACATCTCCGTTTTAAAGGAGTACCACGCCGACGGAAGCTTGAAGATAATAACACCTGCAACAAAACCATCTGGCAGTGGGATGTTCTCACTGTTCAGCTTGTCCACCAGATTCTCAAAATCGGCGACCTGTGGTAGGATTTCCCTTTCCTCAGTGAAGGTAAAAGCCATGAACTTATCCACCAGGTGCGTCTTGGACAAGTTTTCCTCTTCCTTAAATTGCTCCTCCAGAGCATCCCAAATTTCTTTTGCAGTCTTCAATTTGTTGTACGTCTCAGCAAGCCTGTTGAGGAGACAGTTCAACAGGTAGTCGCGACAGAAATCTTCATCTTCAATCCACTGGGCCTCGCCATCTGTCCCAAGAACGTCGGCACGTACAGACTGAACGGTGTAAAACACGTTCAAGTACTTCATGCCAAACTGCGTGTTCCTCTTCCAAGCACAGAACTCGGAGTTGGAGAATTTCTCCAACGTGATCATCAGAACGAGAGTAGTCCCTTTCGACATTGTGTGTCTCTTGCCAAATACTGGAATTCCACTAGCAAACGAATTACGAGCAGAAAACTAGAAAGAGAGCACCTGAAACGCGGGCGGAGACGACGCAATCTTCGGATCCAATCCAGAACAAACAGTGCTCCTCTTCGCCGGCTGAACAAGATCGTCGAAGACAAGATCTGGAGTTGACATGAACAATACCCACGGAGGCAAGGAGCGACCACGAACAAGCGGCGCTAGCGCCGACGCTAACCATTAGCGCCTGGCAGTAGTGGAGGCTAACGCTAACGCACGCGGAAGCGCTTCTTCTTCCTCGGCGAGAAACAACGGCTTTGACTGGATCGACAGCGACCGGCGGTTACGGAAGATTCCAGACGGCCTTACTCCTTCAATCGATTTCTTCCTTGCAGCCGACGAGAACACTCGAGAAGATCAGTTAACTCTCGCGATCCTTCCTTCTTAACGATCGACGATAGGGGCAGTTACTGTGCTTGCGATCGACGAAGGGAGCCTGTCGATCGACGAAGAGAGCAACGGTTACCGAGATCCTTCTTCTGTGCGCTCGACGAAACAGTTGTTTCACGCGATCGACGAACAGTTATTTCACACGATCGACGAAGACGAACAGTGCGATCGACGAACAGCGAGATCGACGAACAGATGTTTCACGCGATCGACGAACAGCGTAATCGACGAATAGCGCGATCGACGAACATATGTTTCACGCGATCGACGAATAGCGTAATCGACGAACAACGCGATCAACGAACAGTTGTTTCACGCGATCGATGAAGACGACACAGGAAAACGGCGTCCTTGCCTTCTCGCGATCGACGAACAGTGCGATCTCCTTCGACAGTTCCGCGGCCTCTTTCGACGGCAGCGAGAGAAGGAGAGCGGCTTCTACTCCGTCGCAGGGAGGCAAGCAGCGAAAGCCAACCGCCTGGAAGCGATCCGAAAGAACGACCGGCGGTTGCTGGTAGAGCGCCGGGATGCGAGCCTCTTCCTCCTTGCAACGACGCGAGAATCCGAGCACGATTGGGGAGGACGACGGGCTCCTGTTCTCTACTATCGACGATCTTCTCCCTTCGATCGACGGGAACGATCTGCAGTTACCAAACTTCCTCCTTGCGCTCGACGAGAAGAAGCAAATGAGCGGTTACGGGGAAAACGCACGAAGCGCGAGTGAGAACTTTGAGAATGTTAGAATGGTGCTCGAAGCATCCGGGTGAGTGTCTAGTTTGGAATACTCTACTCGTTTCCCCTAGCAGGGTATTTATAGGCAAACCCTAATTCCCCGGCGGGTGCGTGGATCCCTAACGGGTCCTAACCTACCGCTAAGCATTCGTTAACCCGTTATATTCAATATACCTCAACAGTTACTCTTGTTTTGAAATGATAAGAGCATTGACAAAAAATCTGGAATTTTTTTTCTATAAAAACATCTCAGTGAACATGTTTATACACTCAAATGTGGTCTTACACTTCGAACAATACATAAATTTGTTTTTCTCTGATGAACAGAGGATCGTGACGGCGAACAGAGCAAGCGCCGCAACCATCTTCTCATTGTCATCGTTTTTGTCAAACAGAGCAATGATCGCCGAAAGTGTTGGGAGGTGGCCGGAGTTGGGGGAGTTTGCTGACGACGGGAAGCATTCTGGTGGCCTGCAGAATTTTGGTGGCCTGTATATAAGATTCTTGGTGTGCATATGATATTGGTGTGCGCAAAGCCAATTATGATGTGCAGATAGCCAGATAACAGCAGCGCCCTATATATAAGAATTAAAGGGCATTGATAATCATACCCCACTTATGGCTATTTGTACCCAATTCTATTAAAAAAAGAGGTATTATTAAAGCCTAAAAAACCCTAATTGTACCCACCCTCACTCACGGTTTTTTTTTTACCGCAGCCGATCCTCGCCTCCCTCCTGTTCCCGTGCGCCTCCTTCCGCCGCTCGCCTGCCCCCCTTCCGCCGCCCGCCTAGGTGATTTCCGGCCCTAAATCGTGTGGATTTCCTCTCTTTTCCACCATTAGGACTACCTCCTTCCTCTCCGGTGAGTTTTTTTTTATTTTTTCTCAAATTTTTTCTACCCTAAAACCCTAGAATGCTCAAAGCTTCATAAAAATTATTTTGTAGGTTTCGAAATCGTCCGCTCAACTCTCTCATAGCCCCATTGTGAGTATTTCTTTATCGTTCCTCTCAACTCTCTCATAATATTTGGTTTCCTAAATGTAAAAATTTATTTGTTAGGTTTTCATCTCTCCGAATCACATATTTGTGCTTGCTATTTTAGTTGTGTTAATTTTTGAAGGTATTTTTCTGAAATCTTCATGGACATTAGTATTTTAGTTGGAGACGACTGCAACAAACGACGACTATTTGATGTTTTGCGTATTTTTTTGTGTACTTTAAGAGATGCAAAGAACATTTATCATGTATCGGACATTTAACTTCCGTTCGGTTTGGAATGAAATATGAATTTTACGTATTTGCAATAGAACGAAATTATGTATCAGACATTTAACAAACTAACTTTTAACTATTTGTTCATTAAAAAAAAAATTTGGTTAGTTACAAATATCCACTATGGGTAGAAATATCCATTATGGGTACAAATATAAGTGGGCTACAAATAGCCATAAGTGGGGTATGATTATCAATGCCCTAATTAAAATGATAATTTATGAATTTATGAATTTTTAAATATAATTTGATCTGTCTCTTCTCCGCCGCTGATGCTCCCGCCGGCGGGGGTGGGAGCAGAGAGGCCCTTGAGTCCTCGGCCCGGCGACTCCATTTGTGTCAGTCCTACTTGGCCAACTCCCAAGTTCATATAAAAATCCAGCGCCTCAAACCCTATGCAACAATTATCAATTATCCGATCAGGCGGAGCAGCAGTGAGCTTCTGCACTCCGCCCTTTCACCGGCGCCTGAAATCTCCTCTCCTTTCTCCGCCTTCCCATCCTTCGCTCCCACGATTTCCTCCTTGTCTCCAGCACACGTTCGAGATCGGAGCACGCTTTATGGCGACTTCCGCCGGAGCGATGAAGGATAGGTCGGTGAAGACAGCCGCTGGTGAGATTGCTTTCTTCCCGATCCTCGAGAAGGGAGTCTTTCGCTTCGATTGCTCTGTGAATGATCGCGATGCCGCATTCCCGAGCCTTTCATTCGTCGATCCTAAGGCGAGGGAAACCCCCATTTCTAACCATGGCAAGCTCCCGGAGTTCCTTCCCTCATTCGAGCGACTCTGTGACCAGCAAATCGTTATGATCCAGGTTTGCGCACTACAAACTTACTCTGTAAATATAGGCAGTGAGATCTTCTTGTTAGAAGATGGGATTTATAAGATGCTTTATCTTTCCTTGGAAAGCTTCCTTCGGGGACCTCTCTCTATGGAACTGGAGAAGTCAGTGGACCGCTCGAACGGACGGGGAAGAGGGTATTCATTTGCTTAAACTTGTCACAATTATCCTTATATTGATGAGTGCATAATACTGCCACAATCGATTCCAGATCTTCACCTGGAACACTGATGCATGGGGTTATAGCGCAGAAACGACATCGTTGTACCAGTCGCATCCTTGGGTGCTGGCTGTTCTGCCGGACGGCAAGGCGCTGGGTGTTCTCGCAGACACAACCCGGCGATGTGAGGTTTGTTTGTATTTCGTTGTTTCCCCGATCGATTAGGCCGCCGTTTTAAGCTGAAGCTGAATTGTTGTGCGAAGTTTTTTGGTTATCTTGTTTTAAGCTGAATTGCTGTTGAATCCTTCTTGTTGATCTAGTTTTTTTTTAATATTTATTTATTTTTCTTGCAGATTGATCTCCGGGAAATTTCAACCATAAAGTTCTCCTCTGCGTCTGCATATCCTGTCATTACATTTGGCCCCTTCAACTCGCCTGCTGAAGTCCTGATTTCTCTATCTCATGCAATCGGTCGCATTCTTAACCCCATTTGGATCTACTCTCAACTTCTTTTACTGTTTTGTTCCTCTGAAATTTCATAAAACAACTTAGACTGCGTTTGTTTCGGCTGTTGTTGATGAAAAGCTGCTGATCAGAGATAGATGTTGGAAAAGCAGCTGTTTCTGAAAAATGGAGTTTGCAGGAAAAAACTGTTTGTGTAAAATGGAGTTTATAGAGTTGTTCGAAAAGCAGTGCATAAAATACCGTTTGTTAAAAACAGAGTTTTGTGAAATATTAATTTTTTGTAAAATACCAAACTACAACCAGAGTACGAAATAAAACAAAATATCAAAGTTTTTGAAGTTGTATGACATAAAATAACAAACTATTCATCGGTGGCTTGAGAACTGCTTGCGAATCCCACGCGTAAGTATCACCTAAAAAAGTGAATATGTAATTAGTTTAGATTCATCAATCTCCGTCAAAATTATAAACTATTTGTAATGAAAATTACCTTCTAACATCATGCAACTGCTGTGCGATAGACTCACGCATCGCAATCATCTCATTTACACCTCCATCTGTATCAGCGCATGTATCCAGATGTCCTTGTATGTCATTGCATGAACAACAAAACTTCAGCTATGATACCATCTGTATCATTGCATGAACATAGAAATGTTTGCTTTAAAAGATGCTGAACATGGAAAATCATGGTACTGAACATGAAAAATCTCAAAGAAGATGCTAAACATCAAAACTTCAGCCCGGAAAAATAGATGCCGAACATAAAATTTTTTTGCTTCATTTCGGGAAACATGGAAGAAGGTCTGCCACATCCAAGCAAAATCGCAGAAAAGAGAAAACAAGGAAGAAGATCTGCAGATCTGGGAGGAGAAGGAGGTTACCTTGCCGAAGAAGAGGAGATCTGGAGATCCGTTGAGGAAGACGATGTCGAGGGGGACGATGTCGATGTCGAAGCGAGCAGATCACGATCGAGGGGGACGATGTCGATGCCGCGAGAAACGAAGGAAGGAAGTTGGGACGTCGATGCCGATTACGGTGAGGGAGATGGCGATGTCGAGGGGGGCGATGTCCTGTTTTCGAAACCCTCGGCGAGAAGGAGGTGAACCGCGGTGATGAAAAAGCTACAGATACCTGCGGTTGAAAAATACACTGCAGAGTGATTATTTTAGAAACGGAGTTTTTGCCAAAAGCAGCCCGCAAACAATCAATTTCCCAAACCTCCGTTTTCGCCAAAACGAAAAGGAGCTGATCCGCCGAAACAAACAGAGCCTAGACAGTGGTGTGGTGTGAGAAGTTCTATTCCCACCACCACGTTGTTGTAGTTCGTTTGGTTTCACAGTGGTAGGAAAAGTGCTTGTATCAAAATGATGTTTTTAAAACTTTTCGGAAAGCAGTAAACACTCTCACTTTCAGAAAAGCTAAAATGAGCTTTCCACATTTTTCATGCTTCCGTTCTCGTAGGTCCACATATTCTTTCCATTCCTATTACTTTTACTGCCACTGCTTTTCTGATAGCTCTCTAATCCTATCGCTGGTTTCCCACCACTGTTTTTATTACCGCCACAACCGTCCCTAACAGAGTCTTAATATGATATAATCTTACCTTAACATTAAGCCAGTTTCTGAATTTTCTTGTGATTCTCAGTGAAGGCTTGCTAGTTATGAATTGTTATTTTTCATTCTTAAAAATGGAAACTATGGTTATATTAACCTTCATTGCAAGGTGTTTATAAACTCGTATTTCATCTTTAGGAACTGTTTTTATGCCTCCTAAATGGTCGCTTGGTTATCATCAATGTCGTTGGAGCTACGAGACGGATGAAAGGGTTCGTCAGGTACATATACGCCGAACATCTTGATTTTACTTGAATGCAACTGCAAAGTACTTCTAATGTCTAATATCTTGAAATCAGAGGTGCTCCGTATTGAATTGTCATATCACTTGAAAGGAAGTTTATTATTTGATACTAGGCTCCGTTTGGCGCGGCGTTTTTGCTCCAGTGAGTTTGGACAAAAGCACCACCATCATAGAATGTATATTTGGCATGACAACGGTTACGACCACCACCAAGAAAAGAAAACTAGTTTTGAACATAAAAGTGGATGGAGTTCCTTAGGTGAGGTCAGATGTTCACGAACGACGGTTCATAACCACCGCGTTCATGACCGCCACCACCATGCCAAACGGAGCCCAAATGATTGGAGAATTACAATTATCATTCTTGTTTACTTTCTTTCCCTCTGTCTTACAGATTGCTACCAATTTCCGGGAAAGAGGCATACCCTGTGATGTTATATGGATGGACATCGACTATATGCATGGTTTTCGATGTTTTACTTTTGATAAAGTATGTTTTTCTCCTTACATGTGATGTATGGATAAAAAGAAACATAGCCACAATTTTAATGATTTTTCCTCGAAAATGGGATGGATTACCTTGGCAACTGCACTACTTGGTTGCCACCCGGTCTACGAGGAAATGAAGGTTGATTATATGAAAAAATGTGACTAAATTGCATTTGACATAATAAAAATAACCATAATTGGATGTGTCAAATGTGTTAGTTAGATTTAATGTTCCATTATTTATTATCTCAATAACATAAATAACGTTGATTTTTTTGCTATTAAAATAAATGTAGACATCAAGGTTTTAATTAGGGATGTTCCAATGGCCCGAAGAACGCACGAAAATTGGCTCGAATTTTAGCATGGGTCAAGTTTGAATCAAACCCAAATGATTCAAGTTATGAGCAAAAACTCAGTTTGGTCTTAATTTGAAGTCAATCTCAAATTGGGTCGACTCAGCTCAAAATTAGCTTGAAATTAATAGTAAAATTAACAATATTTGTATATTATGTTGCTTGTCATTTTTCGAGCGTCTAACAACCATAAATATGATACTCCGTGCAATTGTGTCGTTGGCTTGAACATGCATTATAGAGCGTATATTAAGAAAATTTGTCCATGCCATGTTCATGGGGGTGTTGACATGTGTAAATATTTTTCTAAAGTAAAATAGAAGCATGCCCAATGTTTTTATCGGCTTAAATTTTTTGACAAGTAGCGTAGTTGGTATCCTTCTTTAACTTTTACTTTAGTATCTTTTTCATTTATTCTTCAATTTAGTATCTTTTGGATGTTCCCGGAGGAGTATTAACTTATGAAGATATTGCAGGAGCGCTTTCCTGATCCAAAAACTTTGGTAGAAGACCTTCATGCTATGGGTATCCATGCAATATGGATGCTTGACCCGGGGATCAAACATGAAGACGGTTATCATGTCTTTGATAGTGGCACTAATAGTAATGTATGGATCCTGAAAGAAGATGGAGAACCATTTGTCGGTATGGTTTCTAAAATGTTTTTAGTGAATTGAGCCATTATTTTTGAACTATTGTCACCGTTTGTTTCATTATTAGGGGAGGTGTGGCCCGGGACATGTGTTTTTCCCGACTTTACCCAGAAGGAAGCACGGTTATGGTGGGCTAATTTGGTGAAGGATTTTGTTTCTAATGGTGTTGATGGTATATGGAATGATATGAATGAGCCTGCTGTTTTTAAAGTAAGTCTTTTGGAGAATGAAACCTTCTTTGTATCCCAATTTTTTTATAAAATTGTTAAGCAGCAAATCTTATTCACAGACAGTTACAAAGACAATGCCTGAGAACAACATTCACAATGCAGATGCTGAGTTTGGTGGTAGACAAAAACATACTCATTATCATAATGTAATTTCTCCATCGTTCATTTTTCATCTGTAAGATGGTCAAACTTTTTTCTGCTTATTCTATGAGTTGAAGTTGACTTCTTGGTAAAAGTTCAGAGCATCCACCTCATGGACAGGTTTATGGCATGTTGATGGCAAGATCAACTTATGAGGGAATGAAAATGGCTAATGAGAAAAGGCGACCCTTTGTTCTAACTAGAGCTGGATTCATAGGATCCCAGCGTTATGCTGCCACTTGGACAGGTGACAATCTCTCAACCTGGGAGCATCTCCATATGAGTATACCAATGGTTCTTCAACTGGTCAGTTAAATAAATATCTTTACTCTTAACTTTTGTGCCCATCTTTATTCTTAATTTTAAGTGTCCATGAAACATATTAAGAATATAGTCGGATTTGTATGTAATAAAAAATTTCATTCTTCCACCTGCTATAGATACTTCACATATTGCCTGATATAGGAGTCAAGCAGAATTTATTTTTCTTATAATTGAAACCATCATTTATAACTAGTGAAGTGAAAATAAGAGTAAGTGGAGATTTTAGTTAAAATAACTGATGAATGTTTAGGAATATCTGCAGATTAGAATTTTCTGATTGTCTTAGCTCTACAACACTTAGAAGCCTTCTGGAAATATTTTGACGATCAATCAATTGACCATTGATATTTTCCTTTGTAAAAGACCAAAACTTTCTTAAAAGAAATCCAGTTGCAATTTCTCCTTCTATTCAAAGCAGCTTGACTTGAAAAGCTCATTTTCATCCATACTACTGTTTCATTAGTGTTCCTTGTGCCCAATTTCATTTCATAGTAAGCCCCAGACTGTGGAATAAGGCCAAGTTGAACCTAATTATTTACTTGTTTTCTGCATAAAAAAAAGCAATACCTGTTTTCTTAGGAATTAGTGGAACATTGCCTTTTTCTTGGTATATCTTCTACCGCATCTTGGGAACTTTTTCTGCCTTCTTTTTTACGTTCTTATTTCTGTAGGGTCTCAGTGGTCAGCCATTATCAGGACCAGATATTGGTGGGTTTGCTGGTAATGCAACCCCAAAGCTTTTTGGAAGATGGATGGGTGTGGGTGCCATGTTTCCGTTCTGTCGGGGGCATTCTGAGTCCAAAACTACTGATCACGAACCTTGGTCCTTTGGAGAAGAGGTTTTCAAAAATCATAACCAAGCTATTCTACTTCAAATTTCATCCTTAATTGAACTGGCAGATTAAAATATGAAAATTAACGACCACTGTCATTTGAACTGCTCAAGAGAGTGAAAAAAAATTCATCCTTGTTTATCTCTCCAATAAAGCGTTATTCCTTCTTTCTTTTACAGTGTGAAGAAGTGTGTCGCCTTGCACTGTTAAGGCGCTATCGGCTTATACCACACATTTACACACTTTTCTATGAGGCTCATAAAAAGGGCAATCCTGTTCTCTCTCCAACATTTTTCGCTGGTAATGTTTTACCATGAGAGTCCCTTCATTTTCATTTTACACTTTTTTTAAATGTCAGTTGGGTTACACAGACTCAAAGGACAAAAGATTAAGAAATATTGAGAATTCCTTTCTACTAGGGCCACTTTTAGTCTGCGCAAGGTACTTAAAAGTTAAATCTTTAAGTTGGATTCTGTAGGCTCTGTTAAAGTTTTTTTTCTCTTATGGTGCTTTAAAGTCATATTGTAGCAAAGCTTTAACTCTTGTTTTTTATAATAAACCTACTTCATGCAAATCTGTCTCCCTCAGTTTAAAACTATCCATTGATGGTTAGACATGTATTAAATATCATATTTGCACTGAAGTACATGCCACTTGGTTAACAGCACAATACCAGAATGCGGATCCCATGAATTATCTCATGTATTACCAAAGGGAATTTGGATGAGGTTTGATTTTGGAGATTCACATCCAGTAAGCTGTGTTTTATTACCTTAGTTTTATTTATTTGAACTTTCATTACATTTACTCTATATTCTTTGCTCTTTTTTTTAAAACAATTCAGGATCTGCCAATTTTTTACTTGAGAGGAGGTTCAATAATTCCTGTGGCCCCAGCTTTTCAACATATTGGTGAAGCCCTTCCAACTGACGAGTTATCACTCTTTATTGCCTTGGACATAAATGGTATTGCATATATTATTGTTATGTTAATTGCATAAAATTTGTCTAGTGCCTTTTGATCCTTTTTAATGGATTTAGCATATGGCCTCTTTTATGAAGGTCAACACAACTATGATCTCATCCTTTGAACAGTGTTTTTTTCCTTCGGTAAATAATTGTTGGCTACTAAGACGACTCCAGCCCCGACTGTAGTGTGGACCCCACGTGTGTTTGGGAGAATATTTCCGACAAGATTCCCTAACTCTTACATTAGTTCCACATGGCTTGTTAGATTTCCATGGTATCATATCCAACTTTTGTATGCTTGCGTGTCCCATATGAGGGGGAGTGTTGGAGACGAAGCCGACTCGGGCCCCAATCGTAGTGTGGCTGCCACTTGTGTTGGGAGAATATTCCCGACGGGATTACCTGACTCTCGCGTTATCCCACATGGCCGGCTAGTCTTTCCTCCTTGGACTTGATATGCCCGTGTCTACTTGATGGGGATCACGTCACACATGGGCATACACGCCGATCAGATCCATCTATTTTGTGCAGATTAATGATCCATGATTTTTAGTTATTTTTTGTATTTTTAATGTATTTTGAAAGCCGTCATGATCGGAGAATCATGACGGTCCATAGAGGCTTCTTAGTCTATAAATAGGGATAGAAGACTCATTTAGAGGGGATCGAAAGTTGAAGAAGCGAGTTTCTCCTTTTGGTCATTCGGTGCCGAAGTTGGAGCCTAGGTGCGAAGCCTCGGAAAGTCCCTCCCCCTTTCCTTGGCCGGCCCTTCCTCCACCCCCATTTCCCATTTTTCGGTGACCACCACTGATAGTTGCACGCTATCTGAACTGAAATTAAATGATTGAACACAAACAAGGGATACAATTATCGAGAAAGCTTGACCCAAGCCCTTGAGGGTTGGTTCCCTCCAAGTGCCTCTCTCACCTAGGAGAGCCTAAACTCACAATATTTTCAAAATAGAAAATAAGAGATACTACCACTCTCTTATATTGGGGGGGGGGGGGTGAGACATACAAATTACGATAATGCCCCTTAGGGCTATATAAGCAGAGGAAAACACGATGCGTATCCAGGAGGTTATATAAGCATGTCCCTTATTACTATGTAGTTGGGAATTTTGGTTGCAATTATTTCATTCAGTTACCTTCGTTTAAACGGGATAAGTTACATTACAGATCTGCTGCTTCTGTTTTTTCTAGGGGTGTGCGTAAAAAATCGAAACAGACCGAACCGATCCAACCGAACCGATTTTCGAACCAAACCGACCGATTCGGTTCAGTTTCGATTTAGTGGGCTAAAATCCGGTGCCGATTCGGTTCGGGTTTGGTTTGCACCTTTTGCAAACCGAGAAAACCAAACAGACATCACGAGATGTAAATATCAGTATATCATGGTTCACATATTCGCAAATCGAGCAGCGGTCCAGGCGTCCAGTGGAGCAGGCATTAGGCGAGCGGCGTCTGCGAGCCCTAGTTCCCCTAATTCCCCGCTTTTCTTGATTCCTTCCGTCGTTCTCGACATCTCGTCGTCGCGAGCAGGGCCAGCAGGCCGACTACTCGACACCTCTTCCTCCTCGATGGTCTCAGGCTCTCAGCCGGTCAGTCCTCAGGCCCCTCACGTCTTCCCTAGTACCCGAGAAGGTACATTTTATAAAGCAAATTTATTATAAAGCCTTAGTTCCCCTAATCCCCACCTCTTCTATGCTGATTTCACTCATTCAATAATTCAGCATAGAAGCAGAGAGTAGGAGCCCTGCTCCTCTGAATGACCTGTATCTCTCCATCGTGCACCTTAACCTTAAAAATGGTTGTATGAAGGCTGAAAGAGCATAGCTAAATGATTTGTTACATTTTATCTTTCGAGTGTGAACTATAATCTTCATATTATTTTTATATGAATTATCATTGTATCCCTTCTTTTCAAGTTGATACCATTGGATTCAATGGAAATGTGCTCACATACTATTTTTCTTATAGTGATTTGCATTAAATTGCATTATAGTGCCAAGGGATTGAGCTTTGTTGAGGCTATGAAATTAAAATGAGTTTGAAGATATGAACCCATATGAATTGCTTCCCTACCCTCTTCTGTGCAAGAAGTTAGAAGTGAACTGTTACGGGCTGACTCAGAGGTCGCCGAAAGAGTGGCCGGAGGTGGAGATGACGGAGGCGGAGATACTACGGAGCCTTGACCGCGACTGCCTAAGCTGGGCGTGCTCGAGAGAGAGAGCTTCCAGATCTCTTTAGGGTTTGGGAAATAGACTTTTCTTCATTCCTCCCGATACAAGACCCACTAGGTCCTTTAAATTGGACTTACAATCAACAAAAAAAGGAAAGAACACTAAATGAAATAACGAAAAACTTGGACACACGACTAACAAGGACACGACACAAATCACGCGTCATATAAGGACACGACTCTTATGACATAATAAATGCATATATGGAAATAAATAATAATAATAATAATAAGACCCATAACATTTCTCCCGGCCTTCAAAATGAGCTTGTCCTCAAGCTCAAGGTAGATCAATGATGTCTGCGTCAGCTGACACTCTCATCATCAGTGTCCTCGACGTGCAGATAGAAAAGCCGTTTGCACCTGTGGCCGCGAGTGTACTGCTCATCGCAGTTGAAACATAAGCCCTTGACGCACCGTTCCATTATCTCTTCCCGAGACAGTTTTTGGACTGGTGGGGATGGATGTCCCTTTGAATGACCTGGCTGAATGCCCGTGCCGGTGGGCAAATAGACCTCCTGTGCCAGTTGGAGGTGACGGTCACATATCCTAGCCAGACTCATAGCAGTCGCTAAGCCTGGAGGAGCCTCAAATTCGACATCAAGTCGCAGGCGATCGCGAAGTCCGGCGGTGAAGATGTCGACCTGCATCTCTGGGGAAAGCGTGACGTGCGCCAGAAGAAGTTGAAATTGGTCCAGATAGTCGTCCACGGAGCCTGTCTGGCGTAGTGTTGTGAGGGCACCAAGGGGGTTGCTGCGGATGGGAGGGCCAAAACACATGTTGCAAAATCGCTTGAAGTCGTTCCACGTTAGGCCCAGCTGATCAGTAAGGAGACGAGTGGCCCAAAGTAGAGCCGAGTCGAGAAGGTGGAAGGAGGCCAGAGGGAGCCGTTCAGCTGCCGGAGTTTGTTGATGGCCAAAGAATTATTCGCACCTGGCGAGCCAGCCCAATGGATCAGTTTTCCCATCGTATGTGGGGAACTCCAAACGGGTATAACGCGGCAGAATAGCAGCTTCAGGGCGTAAAAGGGTCTGCGGTGGCGGCTCATGGCGAATGAGCGGCGGTAGCGGAACTTGACTGCTGCTGGCGTGATCCGTGGGTGGGGTGGTAACCACTGGAGGTGCTGTTGTTAGTCCGTTAAGCTTGGTGGTGAGGGTTGTCATGTCGTCCTGATGTCGTGCATCAGCGTCCCTAAAGCGTGCCTCTATGTCTTGAAGGCGTGTATCCATGAGACCATAACGGATATAACTGTGTGTAGCCGGTTCATAGCATCCAAGAAATCGGTCGAGTCTACCATAATGTGGGTGGAGGTAGCACGAGATAAGGAGCGGGTGACGGGACCGCTAGATTGCTCGGAGGCGGCTCTTTGGGAGGTGCCGCGAGATCCCCGTCGTCTTCCAATGATGGAAAAAAAAAAATACTCCCCCAGAATAATGCCCTTGATTGAAATTAATCCATATGCGCAGTAAAGAAATTAAATTTACGTGCAAAAAGGGAAATAAACCCCACGCGCAGATTCTGACGGGCGGTATTGATGGAGCAGCGCGGAATTGATGGAGGGGTGTCGGCGTGATCGTGGTTGACGGAGTAGCTGCAGATTTCGACGATGCATGCGCCGAAGAGGAGGACCGCAACTTTGATCGCGGTTGATGGTGCGGCGTTGATGTCGACGATGCGTGCGTCGCCAGACAGCGACTTTGATCGCGGTTGATGGTGCGGCGCGGAGCGGTCGACGATGCCAACGATGCGTGCGCCGGCGTGATCCAACGATGCGTGCGCGGAATTGATGGAGGTGCGTCGGCGTGATCGCGGTTGAAGGAGTAACTGTAGATGTCGACGAGGCGTGCGCCGAAGAGGACAACAACTTTGATCGCGGTTGATGGTGAGACCTTGATGTCGACGATGCGTGCGTCGCCGGACAGCGGCTTTGGCCGAAGAGGAGGAACCTAGCTCTGATACCAAGTTGTTACAGACCGACTCGGAGTTTGCCGGAAGAGTGGCCGGAGGTGGAGATGACGGAGGCGGAGATACTATGGAGCCTTGACCGCGGCTGCCTAAGCGGGGCGTACTCGAGAGAGAGAGCTTCCAAGATCTTTTTAGGGTTTGGGAAATAGACTTTTCTTCATTCCTCCCGATACAAGACCCACTACGTCCTTTAAATAGGACTTACAATCGACACCAAAAAGGAAAGAACACTAAATGAAATAACGACAAACTTGGACACGCGACTAAAAAGGTCACGACACAAATCACGCGTCATATAAGGACGCGACTCTTATGACATAATAAATGCGTATATGGAAATTAATAATAATAATAATAATAATAATAATAATAATAATAAGACCCATAACATGAACCTTTTTACTTCAAAGTGACCTTAAAGAAAATATGTTCAAGGCTTATTGTATTCTTCAGATGATTTGCCTAACATGAAATATAATGTTGAAATTTTGTTTTTGTTTATTTCTTTCCATTCTTAACATATACTTTTGAGTTAAAGAGTTGGTAGTATCAGCTTCTAATACTAGGAAAACCGAACCGAGGGATAAAAACCGAACCGAATCGAACCGTGCAGTTTCGGTTCTGTTTCGGTTTGGGGTGTGTAAAAACTGAGGTCATTCGGTTTGGTTTCGGTTTCACCTAAAACCGAACCGAATCGCTTACAAAATGGAAGGAGAAAGCAATGAGAATCCGCTTATTGTAGTAAGAGTATGCGGACAACAAGAATGGAAAGGAAAATAGAGTTATCTTAGTGAAAACTGCAAGGAGAAACCCTGCCCTTGCACCTTGTCTTAATTAATAAAAAGTACTTCCGCCGTTGTGTTTTAAATATTCAATTAATGAATCTTACAAAATTCGCCTCTATAATTGGTTTGTCTGGCATAAACCAAATTGTAGTAATTTTTCTAACAGTGTTATTGTTGCTCTAATATTTCACTTTATGACATATTGACATGTAAGCTTTATCTCCCCTAATCACCAGTCTTCAAGATACCAGCCGTACTCAAAGTCTAATACTAAATTGTTTGTGTTTTAGATATTCAATCTATGAATCTTACAATATTCGCCTCTATAATTGGTTTGTTTGGCATATAACTAAATTGTAATATTTTTAACAGTGTTTTTGTTGCTCTAATATTTTATTATATGCATTGACATGTAAGTTTGATCTCCCCTAATCTCCAGTCTTCAAGATACCAGTCGTACTCAAAGACTAAATATTAAAATGTTTATTTTCTAGTTGGTTTACATTCTCCTATCCTTTAGGATATAATTAAAAAAATTCTAATTATTTTATTCCAAGGACTAAATACGCACCTTTTTCAGTCTAACTCCATTTTTCCTTTTTAATGAAAACTATGGAATTACTTGGATTTAGCAAGGGAATTCATCTTGGACTGCACATATTATTAATGCTGATTTCTGTTATGAAGTGCTTTACTTGGTGAGGTAGCATATTTGGTTGTGATCTTTAGGAAAACTTTTTCCAGGGAAAGCTGAAGGTGTTCTGTTTGAGGATGAATGTGATGGATATGGGTACACAGAGGGTGCCTATCTCCTGACCTTTTATGCTGCAGAATTGAAATCTTCTACAGTTACATTAAGAATTAACGGAACTGAAGGTTCTTGGAGGAGACCTAATCGCTCTCTACATGTGCATATCTTACTTGGTGGAGGAGCTATGGTTTGTTAATTTATTTATCATATTAAGGTCTTTGTATTACAAAATGTATCAATCATCTTGACAAATCCTCTTATTCAATGAAGATTGATGGATGGGGAGCTGATGGAGAGGAAGTGCATATTACAATGCCTTCAGAATCTGAAGTTTCCCGATTGCAATCTGCTAGTGAAACTCAGTACAGAGATACACTAGGTACTACTTGCTCTAGAAATTTCAAAAACTGCATTTTTATAGACTCTGAAGCTTGATTGTTTGATTTACAATACTGCTAAAAAAATATGGTAGTATACTTCTTACTTATGTGACACTCTTGATGTTTGATCAACAATAGAACTCTTTCACTGTATCCTTCTGGATGATTTTTCCTTGACTAGGATTTGAAGTCAGAGACTAGTTTGCAAGTACTATTCCTCAGCCTTTTCTACTTTGATACTGGGATCCAAGTTTATTTTGTACTTAACATCGATCTCATTATGCAGACTTATACTTATTTAAACTTTACCTTTTAGCTTGCTTTGTCACTTGTCAGGTTTTTTTTTGCATTACTCATTATACTCATATAGAAGTAGCGTTGCAGATAAAGCAAAGCTTATCCCAGATGCCAGTGGTCTATCTGGGAAAAAGGGTATTGAACTATCAAAGACACCTGTCAAGATAAAAAGTAGAGACTGGCTACTTGAAGCGGTGCCATGGATCGGTGGTCGGGTGATCTCCATGATACATCTTCCTTCAGGTAACAACCAAGTTCTTGCTAACATATTTTGTCTAATAATGAAATTAAGAGAAGCCGATGAATTTCTTACAATTTGATTGGTGGCCGGGGTTGAGAAGCCGATGAATTTGGGGGATCTCAATCCTAGAGAGGAGCATCCCTTGACTCTATCGGCGGCGGATGAAGGTGGGATGAAGATATACCAAGCCTTTGCCGCAGCTACCAGAGACAAGGGCTCGAGGGGGAGCTCCAACCCCTTAACCTAACTATGAGAACTTAAGAGAGGCGAAAGAAAAAATAACTTCTTGTTTGCTTCCTTTGTTTCCCAAAGGGCTTTAAATAGACCTACAATGCATAATTGATAAAAAGCTCTCTGACATTTGGGCTAATTAAAACACATAAAATATTCCAAATAAACTATTATTAGGCGCAACTAAAGTATGACTTAAAAGGTATGACAACAACGTGACTCGAATAATAAGACTCGAGATAGAAGACTACATGATTTTAAATAAAATACTTCTGAATACCATAACAAAGTTATGATATGGAGGTTTACTGTATGAGAGGAAGGTTCTGCAATATGAGAGCATGGCCAACATTTTAAGAGAATTGTTATGTAACCTGGGGCTTGAGTGTTGTTGTTGTTATGTAACCCGGGAGTAGGTTTTATAACCTGAGAGGAGTTGGAACCGATGGATATGAGATCTGGGCCAATGAGGAACCTTTCTGAAGAAGGCATAGATGATGTAGTGAAGTTATAAGAGATGAGGTGCCATCATTGGTGGCTTGGATATGCTTGACACTCGCAGTCCCCTACAGACTCAGAGGTTCCTTACTAGCTTGAGTTTAGAAATCAAAATAGGATTGAGCAATAGATTTGAACTGACGAATTGTGGCTGGAGAGAGAGAGAGAGATAGCTCGATGGAGTAGAGCCACGATCTAGACACTAGTAGCTCTATAGATGAAAGACATAGGAGGGTTGATCAGAAACCATTAAAGGGTTAATAGCTATAGGCGGAGGCAAGGGGAAGGAAGTAACAATTTGTTACGGACCCACTGTGGGAGATCACATACAAGTGCCGCACTACGTCGCGCAAGGAGTCTAACACGTAATCATGTTCTTTTATTTTATGTATCCACACTTTAATTTTAATTTGGAACTCTTGGACTTGGTTTGGCCAATTGGCCTCAAGTTATAGGGTGGGTGGGTTTTGTTTGGCTTTATGAAAAGTATTATCCTAAAACCTCTCTCTCTCTCTCTCTCTCTCTCTCGTACCCGCCACACGCGTGCCCTAGCCAAAGACGCCAACTCCGCCACTCTTCCCCTCCTCGCTAGCCTCCCTCGGTGCTCTCCCTCTCCGGCGAGATAGGTTCAAGGGGATCCAAGAAAGGTCACGCTAAACTCTCACGTGCGCATTCGATCCCAAACGATGGCCCGTACAAACTTGGTATCAGAGCTCATCGTCTTCGCCTCCCATTGACACCCCGTTAGAGCGTTCGCATGTTCGTGGCCAACGACATGCACGGGGATTTGCCGCGTTGTGCCGATCGTGGTGTAGGGCTACCATTCCCACGTGAATTTATTTGTGATCGCCCTCCGAGGCTTTGAGGTCGTGTTAGGAGTTTGGTGGCTCCGCACTTTGGGACCACTACTGTGGTACTTTGACGCGCTTACAAAGGCATGGGACCGTGGCCTACAACAAACCATGTGGCTGGGGCGCTCGACTACCGCCGATCGATGAGTTTTCCTTGCCTGGACCGATCTGACCGAGCCCTCCGATATTGATGCTCTTCTACGGGAGTATAGTGACACTAAGACTGCCCCAACGAGACTTCCTCCTCTGCGGTGCCACATATGGCTCTTGCCGAATACGGCTCTCGTGGTTGTCCGTCCCTGCCACTATCCTTTTTTTTGCAAAAGGACAAAATTGAATGGCAGTTCCTCGCCATGCCCTTACAGGGAATCATCCGCCTCAACGTCTCCCCTTTCTCTTCTCCGGTCTTGTTGGTCCACAAAAAGGGTGACACGTGGAGATTCTACGCGGACTACCACAAGATAAACGCGCGGACAGTGAAGGAAAACTTTCCAATTCAGGTATTTGAGGAATTGCTTGACGAGTTGCGCCGCGCTAGATACTCTCCAAATTGGACCTTTGCTCGGGGTACCATCAGGTGCGCATGGACCCATCGGATGTGGAGAAGACCACCTTCCACACCCACCATGGACACTTCGAGTTTCTCGTGATGCCCTCCGGGCTCACCAACGTGCCGTCCACCGTCCATGATCTCATGAACGAGGTATTCTACGACTTACTGCGTCGTTGTGTGCTTGTTTTTTTGACGATATCCTAGTATACAACACTACTTGGGAGGCCCACATAGTCCATCTCCGCATAATATTTTAGCTGGTTTGCGCCCACCCACTTTTCTTGAAGCGGGCCAAATGTTTTTTTGGGACTGACCGGGTCGCCTACTTGGGCCACGTTGTCGATAGTACGGGGGTCTCCGCCGATCCCCTTAAGATTCAAGGGGTGACCGATTGGCCGCTTCCTCAGTCCCAGCGGGTGCTCCGCGGCTTTCTTGGCCTTCCGGCCTACTATCGACGTTTCATCCAAGGGTACAACGTGACTGCAACACCATTGTTTTCCATATTGAAGAGGCAATCCTTCACGTGGGGGGACGACGTGATGATTGCCTTTCGAGCTCTTTAGTAGGCCTTGGTGTCCGCACACCCACTTCGCCTTCCAGACTTTGGACAGGAGTTCCAGGTTGAGTGTGATGCATCAGGGCAAGGTTGTGGTGTCGTGCTCCAACAGGGGGGGGGGGCATCCGATCGCCTATTTTAGCCGTCGGACGACGCTAAATCATCAGAAACTCCAGGCTTACGAACATGAGTTGATTGGGTTAGCCAATGTCGTCCAACATTGGCGAACATACTTGTGGGGACGTTCCTTCCTGATTCGCACCGACCACTTCAATCTCAAATCTCTTGGAACAACGTCTCGCTATGGCCCCTCAGCAACGTTGGATCAGCAAACTTTTGGGCTTTGATTTTCGGGTGGAGTACAAGGCGTATGCCTTGAAACGGGCAGCTGATGCCCTCTCATGCCACGACCACCAAGAAGCACTTATATTGTCCATTTCCTAGCCGACCTCTTTCGTTCTCCACCGCCTTCGCCAGGAGATTCAGGACACCCCTGTCCTCCACCGCATTGAGGAGGGGCAGTTACCATTGTATTGGGCCACACGGGACGACCTCGTCTTCTACAAGGGGCTCTACCTATCGGCAACCTCTCCATTGATTTCGGATATTCTGATGGGCACCCACGACGACACTCATGAAGGGGTCCACAAGACCTTTCAGCGGATTCGGGCAAAGATCTTTTGGAAGGGACTCAAACACGGCGTCTAGGACTTCATCGCCCTTTTCTCCGCTTGTCAGTGTAGCAAGGCCGACCACCTACTATCGGTCGGGCTTCTCCAACCACTTCCCGTACCCACACAGATATGGGCCGATATATCCATGGACTTCATCGAGGGGGCGGTCGATCATTTTCGTGGTGGTGGATAATTTTTTCAAGGGCGCATATTTCATCGTCATGAGCCGCCCTATTACGGGGGGTAGGGTAGAACGCACCTTCGATCAGATGTTCCGTCTGCACGACATCCCTGTGAGCATTGTGTCCGACAGGGACAAGATTTTTACTTCGCTATTTTGGCGGGACCTGTTTGAACTATGCGACACCAAGCTTGCACTCTCGTCGGCATACCATCCATTGTTGGATGGGCAGACCGAGGTGGTCAACCAGACACTCGAAATGTACCTCTGTTGCATTATCGGTTACCTCCCGTAGGACTGGGCAAGGTGGCTTCCATGAGTGGAATATTGTTACAACACGTCCTATCGTATGGCCCTTCAGACCACTCCCTTCCACCTCGTCGACGGTCGGGAACCGCCACGACTCCTCACATACATCAACTCCTCAGCTCGATCGACCATAGTTGACAATGAATTGCAGATTCTTGATCTGATCTTCATCTTAGCCCACAAACGCTTTCTTCAAACCCAAACACGCATGGAGACCGCCTACAACCGGGGACATCGCGAGATATTCTTTGCTCCGGGGGATTGGGTGTGGCTAAAACGCCGCCCTTACCGCCAGTCGACCATCGCCAAGAGCCCATACCACAGGCTGGGCCCCAAGTTCTACGCGCCATTTGAGATTTTACAATGCATCGGCGAGGTGGCTTGCCGTCTTCAACTGCTGGTTGATGTCAGGATCCACGACATGTTCTATGTCTCGCAGCTGAAGCCGTTCGTGGGGGTACCACCACCTGAGCCCTTGGTACATTTGCCCCCACAGCTACACGACAAGCTTGATGTCGACGTGGGTGAAGATGTTACTGACCCACAATGGTGGATCACGTATAAGCGCCGCACTACATCTTGCAAGGAGTCCAACTCATAGTCATGTTATCTTTTATTTTATTTATCCGCACTTTAATTTGTATTTGAACTCTTGGACTTAGTTTGACCCCAACCGGTTATTGGGTGGGGGTGGGTTTTGTTTGGCTTTATGAAAAGTATTATCCTAAAAACTCTCTCTCTAATTCTCTTTCTCTTTATTTCTCTCGTACTCGCCCCGCGCGCGCCCTAGCCGAAGACGCCAACTCCGCCGCTCGTCCCCTCCTCGCTAGCCTCTCCCAGTGATCTCCCTCTCCGGCGAGATAGGTTCAAGGGATCCAAGAAGGGTTACACAGAACTCTCACGGGACTTCTCTCTTGATCTCCCGCGTACTCGATCCCAAACGACGGCTCATACCACAATTTTGTGTTTTGGTAGATGTTGCCGAGTAGAGGAGAAGATAGGTTATGGGAGAGAACTCAATGCATTCTATTTTATATTCACGACATGTTTAAAGGCAAAATACAATGACCATTAGATAACAAAAATCCCCAATAACTTCAAATAGTTTCAAGAGTTCGGTTAGCTAGCCGTAAACTAATATCTCAAAAAGAGGCTTGACCAAGATTAGTTCAAATTACTATATCAAATCGTAATTAAAAATATACTTTTTTAAGGTTGTCAATGACTGTGTTTTCCCCGGCTGGTCGACCACCTTATGGAGATGACCTAATTCTTTGTCTTCTCATCTGGCTCTCAATGCGTTCAATTAAGCATGGACTTTTGGTAGCTTGTTCTTTACTTCAATGTTGTGGTTTGGAAATCAATACCATTAACTATTTATGTCTTCAAATTGAATGTTGAAAAATTACAATGAACTTGATTTCCGCACAATGTAATCCCTGGATTACTTGTTCAAAACCAATAACAAAATTTAGAACATGGAGAAAAGCAGAATGATAAATCAATCGAAAGCAACTGTAACACTTGTATAAGAAGTAGGCTTTTTCAAAAGATCTTGAAGCTTCTCACTTGATCAAGGAGTTGACTCCCGGGAGTAAAAGCAATATGACATCCAACTAGAATTGTGTTTAGCACCAAACTGATTTATTATGTATATTCCCAAGATCCTTATTTGTAAATACAGACTCATTAGGGAATTTCCTTTTTCTAAAGAAGAAAAAACCCTCTACCAAAACAAAATTCAAAAGAAAAAAAAGCCTATAAATATTATAGCATTGAAATTTCTAGATTATTTTGTACCTAAACTGCTTTGAGATCCCAAGACAAGAGAAAGATAAAAGTAATACTGAGGGAGACGCTTGTATGGTTTGCATAACAAGAAAAATAATTAAACCTTTGTGTCCTTCAGTTAATATATATGACAAGTATGGCAAGTCGAGCCAAGTAGTTGGCGTAGAGCTAATGCTGATAATTTAAGAAGCCCATTCAACCTTTGAGGCTCTTGAGCATTTTTAATGTTAATTGTTCCCGTTTTCAATGGCTCCACCTGAAACTAGAATTTTCAGACCTGCTACGACAAAAAAAATAAAAGAAGGGAGAGCAACAATAAAAGAAAATAACAAGCAAGAAATTCACTGAAATGAGTTTTAACCCCCGGCATTCTTTTTTCCTCACGTATTTTAATACCCAAAATTTAAAGGAGAGAAATGTTCCTTCTCTCAATGGTAGAACCCATTGGCGTGTTCGTCAGAAATATTTCCATTTGATATTTATACTAATGATCAATAAACCCTCCTAAAGAAAATAAGGAATTTTATTTCGCTTAAATAAACCTTTACATCTTGCCTCTATATATACACATACAACGATAACTACAACACCGTACTAGCGGTGTGGGACTAAATACAAAAGGAGGAGACCCGCTATCGGCACACCAATTTGCGTTATTTGCACTCTAAATACCAACAGTCCCCCTCAAGGTGGGCGAAAGATATCCACTAAGCCCATCTTGCCACTCAATCTACATAAGTCCAGTGAGCTAACTCCTTTGGTTAGACAATCAACCATTTGCTCTTTTGTAGCAACATGTCTCAACTTCAATGTTCCACTATCCAACTTTTCTTTGATAAAGAATCTGTCGATCTCTATATGCTTGGTCCTATCATGTTGGACATGGTTATTTGCAATGTTAATAGCTGACTTGTTATCACACCACAGTGCCATATGCCCTCCTTGATCTATCTTGAGTTCAACCAGTAAGGCTTTCAGCCATAACATCTCCCTTACGCTTAAGGCCATGACCCTATATTCTGTCTCGGTTGTAGATCTCGCAACTACAGTCTGCTTCTTGTTTTTCCAGGAGACGAGGTTGCCTCCTACAAACATACAATATCCTGATGTTGATCTTCTGTCATCTGCACAGCTAGCCCAGTCAGAGTCGCAGTAGCCCTCGATGTTTAGATGTCCATTCTTCTGGAAGATCAGTCCCTTCCCGGGTGCGCTCTTTATGTATCGAAGAATTTGATATACGACATCCAAGTGACCCTCCCTAGGATCATGCATATAACGAGCTACCACGCTCACAGCGAAAGATATGTCGGGACGGGTGTGACCCAGATAAATTAGTCGGCTACCGGCCTCTGGTACCTCTCTCTATCACTTGGCTCTCCTGCCTCTGCACCGATCTTGGTCTTCTGATCAATATGAGAGATGGTAGGTTTGCAACCCATCATACCTGTCTCTTTGAGTAGGTCCAACACATATTTCCGTTGGGAGAGAACAATTCCTCGTACGCCGCAGACTACCTAAATCCCAAGGAAGTATCGTAGCTGACCCAAGTCCTTCACCTCAAATTCCTTGCCCAATCTTTTCTTAAGCTGAGCAATTTCATTCTCATCATTCCATGTGATGATCATATCATTCACATACATAGCAAGTACTGTGATGTGAGCTCCATGCCTCCTAAAGAACAGGGTGTGATCAACATTGGTCTGTTGATATCCTATGTCTGTCATGGTTCTCCTGAGTCTGTCAAACCAAGCTCGAGGAGACTGCTTCAGCCCATATAGTGACTTCTTGAGTCTACACACCTTCCCCGTCGTTTGTTTTGTGCCAAAGCTCGGCCGTACTTCCATGTACACCTCTTCCAACAGATCTCCATGAAGAAAGACATTTTTTACGTCAAACTAATGTAGTTTCCATCCTCCATTTGCCGCCAAGGATATCAGCGTCCGCACCGTGCTCATTTTTGCAACGGGTGCAAAGGTCTCATCGTAATCGATGTCATAAGTCTGATTGTACCTCTTTGCTACCAGTCGGGCCTTGTAGCGCTCGATCAGTCGCTCTGGGTTTTGTTTTACGGTGAAAACCCACTTGCACCCAACTGCTCTTTTTCCTGATGGTAGCAACACAATATCCCAGGTTTTGTTCTTTTCCAATGCTCCGAGTTCTTCTAACATTGCAGTTTTTCATCGGGGATCCTCCTTGGCCACCTGCCAACACTTAGGAATAGAGACTATGTCCAAAGATACAATAAATCCCCCATGAACAAATGATATGTAAGAATAGGAAACAAACTTTATCCCCCATGAACAAATGATTGAGGTTGATGGAATCGGCGTTTCAGGAGACGGAGTAGGCAGTGACAAGGGACTCAACACGCGTGGCTCTGTGGGCATTGTAGTCTCACTCTGCTTCCTTCTTCTTGTATATACTCTCGGTCCCCCCGGGTGTGAGGTCAACTTTCCACAGTTGCATTCTGCTTATGCACTGACATCACAATTGACTCCATACTTGGTAATACGGAATAAGGGATACTTATTACTTGCTTCTTACCGCTACTGAGCTCCTCCTCTTCCTGCCTCGTACTATCTGTATTTAGTGAGTCCCCAAATGGTGAGTCAACTGGAGAGGAATAATATGACTCATGCTCGCGAAATGTGACATCCATACTAACAAACAATCTCCTCTTTACTGGGCTCCAACATGCATACCCCTTTTGAGTAGCTGAATACCCAACAAAAATACACTTCAGGGACCTTGGATCCAACTTTCTCACATTTGGTCTATTGTTTTGCACAAAATATACACATCCAAAGGTTTTAAGAGAAAGAGTATCTCCACTTTTTCCTCGCAACATCTCGACCGGAGATTTCCAATTTAAGACTCGCGAAGGCATCCGATTAATCAAATATGCTGCTGTCAGAACAGCTTGTCCCCACAAATGCTTCAGCGCATTCATCAAAAACATCATACTCCGGGTTACTTCAAGAAGATGTCGGTTCTTCTGTTCAGCTACACCATTCTGCTCTGGTGTGTATGGACATGTGGTTTGGTGTTGGATCCCATGTGAGGACAAGTATTCCTCAAGTGCCCTGTTGGTGTACTTTGTCCCATTGTCCGACCTCAACACCTTCAACACTGCACCGTATTGCGTTTGAACCCCTTTATGAAAACCCTTGAAGCAGACAAACACATCACTTTTATTTTTCATTAGGTATAGCTAAGTCATACATGAAAAACAATCAATAAAGGACACAAAATATCGAAATCCATTCACAGTAGGCGTGAGACATGGTCCTCATCCATCAGAATGAACAAGATCAAATAAATTAGAACTCCTTCTCCCGGAACTTGAGTAGGAGTTTTTGGTATGCTTTTCCAGTTCACACACATCGCATACAAGTTTTTCTTGATTGATTTTTTCAAACAAACGCGGATACATTTGACTAAAAACAGAAAATGAAGGATGACCCAGACGCCTATGATGAAGTATGAGTTGGTCCTCCACGCTCCTTCCTACTCCTGCAGTATCCTCTATCAGTTTGGAAAGGGCCGAGTCCAAGCTTTCCCTATCCAAGTACCGCAAGCCCTTACGCCATGCGTCAGTCCCAAGTTTCCTGCCAGTCTCCTCCTGAAAGATCATCTTTGGGATATCAAACAAGACAACATACCTTAACTGAGATATAATGACACTAATAGATAAAAGATTTACAGGAAAGGAAGGGGCATGCAAAACATTGGACATAGTCAAAGTGTTGGTACATTGTACGGTACCCTTACCAACCACAGGTTGAGCCGTGACATCGGCAATTTGAATATGTTCTGGGACTACTAGGGGAGTACATGAAAGAAATTCCCTAGCATTCCCAGTAACATGTTGGGAGGCGCTTGAATCGACTATCCATTCTGGTGATCTAGTGATGGATATAGATGAGAGGGCACGTGTAACACATGTACCTGTGACGGAGTGTGCAAAAGAGGCAATATTACTCATAGACGCAGTTGGAGTGGGTGTGTCATCCATCACACCTTTCTGCTTCCTTTGCATCTGCTGGTGGTATGCATCCAAAATCTCTTGCTCCTTTGGGTGACCCATATCAACAATACCTCCTTCTGCCACCTCCTCGCTTATCATGAGATTTGCCCGATAGCCTCCTCGTCCACCACCTCTACGACCTCCACGACCGCGCCCACGACCTCCAAACTTTCCCCGTCCACCTGCATCCCGCTCTTTTGGTGGCTTGGGGCAAGTTTGCCGAAGATGACATATCTCACCACAATTGTAACATTGTCGCGTCTCGCTCTTGTATCCCTCCTGCCCTTGATTGGTGACCGCTAGAGCTGATTTCCCTCCCAGAAGAATAGTTCCACCAGACTGGAGCCTAATCCTGCTCTCCTCCTGCATCATGGCTGAGATCGTCTCTTACAGGGAGGGAATCTTTGGCTGAACGAGCAACATCGCACTCCTTTGCTCAAATGTCGGGTTCAACCCCCCTCATAAAGTGCATAGTCCTCCGCTGAGCATCTTGCTCCCCTTTCGTGCATTCAGGGTCTTTGTAGCATGCGGCTGGTGAGAAATAATCATACTCAGCCCATAGCCGCTCTAGATATGCGGCATACTCCTGGATCGAGCGATCCTCCTGGGTTACAGTCTCAATCTCTCGTTCGATCTGAAACACGCGCATGTTGTTGTCGGCTCCTGCATAAAGCCTATGGAACTTCCCCCAAACATCGGTTACGGTCTTTATGCCATCCACCGTGATAGCGATAGACGTGACCATTGAGTTGTGTGCAACAGGTTGTGTGTAGTCTTCCATTGATTGTACCCATTCAAGTACTTCTCTGGCTCCTTCGTCTCGCCACTTAGATAGCCCTCCAAGTTCCTTCCGGAGAGTGCTCTTTTCACCCGACGCGACCAACTTAAGTATGTAGCTGGTCCATCGAGCTTCAACTCCACCGGGGGAAGATCCAGCTTTACCAGAGGCGATGACGACTGAGCCAATCCCTCGTCTTTTGACATCCGCAGGAACTCGAAGAACACTTTTAGATCCGCCTCCTCCATTTTTGCAACCAATTTCTCCATAAGCGCGTACCGTTTTTGGAGAAACTATTTATTTTGACAAGTACGCACTGTGCGAGCCTCCGAGCCGGCTCTAAATCTTCTGAATGCCTCCACGCGAAAAATAAGATCCTTCTCTGAGCCGTCTGCCGCACTCCTCCTGCGCAAGTGACGCACCCTCTGCGCAAGTGCCACACTTTCCTGCGCTAGTACTGCACCCCCTGCACAAGTGCTGCACTCCCTGCGCAAGTGCCGCACCCCATGCGCTCTTGCAAGCTACGTGGAAGGAAAGCTACCACGCGCTCCTTCTGTCTCCGGAGATTATCCTGCACTTGCTTGCACCGGATCGATTCCGAACCTGGCTTTGATACTGTTAGAAACTAAGAGAAGGGAAATACTTGGTGTAATTTATTCTTCCACATAGGGGCTCTTATATAGCATTACAAAGAGACACACAACACCGCTAGCCGGTGTGAGACTAAACACATAGACTTAAATATAATAACTCTCAACACTCCCCCTCAAGCTGAAGGGGAACCCTTCAGCTTGAACACAACATAAAAGAAAAGGTAAATGGTGGTTGGCAACGTGGGACAAAACACCAGCCACCGAGACCCAACCGCGTGTCACCGGGGATACTTCAACCGGGCAAAGGCCACACGACGTTGGTCCACAAACCGACCATGAACACGCTGGATGCTCCCGGTGTTGAAACCAGGTCAACCAACAAAGGCCAAACCACCCTACCTAACATAGAAGAAAAAGATGGGGAGACACAAACAACATACGAAATATGCCCGGAGACCGTGTGTGACTAAGGCAGGAGTCGGGAAAAGAGGCATCCGAGTCGCCGTTATCACAAACACTCCCCCTCACGTGGAACACGTGCATGAAGACATAGACTCGCATGGAGACACAGACGAAGACAATCAGAACAACACATAAAAGAACAACTATGGATAACAGTTGCCGACAAGACCACGATCCGAGATGCAGCGAGCAAAGCACAAGCCAGCTGCGAGCAGAAGGCTCAAGCGGCTGCGAGCAGAGTGCTCAAGCAGCAGCGAGCAAAAAAAGGCTCAAGCAACGGCGAGTGAGAAGGGAGGAAGAGAAGAGCTCGACACCCAGAGAGCAGTAGCACGGGAAACTATCGTCTATAGCACGTGACTAGAAGACACTACCAACACAATAACTAAGACAACAACACAACACAAACTACAACGACACTTTAAAAAATTCTAGAGGGCACGTCATAGCAGATCTGGAGTAGAAAAGAACCGCCGGAGAAGAGGAGCAGCGGCAGAATAGCAGCGGCACAGGAGAGCAGCCGGAGAAGAGGAGCAGCGGCACAGGAGAGCAGCCGGAGAAGAGGCCGGGAGCAGCAGCGCCACGGAGAAGAAGAGCAGCACCGGAGAAGTAGCCGGAGCAGAAGAGGGAGACCACACGATCCACGGGATTCGGCGTCGGGCTGAGATCAGGTCGACGACAGGAGCGGAGGAGGTAGAAGCAAGCAGCGAGAACTGCGGGAGAAAGGGCCGTGTCGACGGAGGCAGCGGTCGACAACAACGTCGTCGATGAAGGCAGCGGTCGAAGATGGCTCGTGGAAGGAGAAAGACGTCGACGGAACCGCCAGAGAGAGCCGCACGCAGACGGGAGCGAGCGTCGACACGAAATGGCCCCGCTCCCGTCTTTGGAATCAAGATACGAGCCCATTGATGGGAGCGAGGGGGAGAGGGAGTTACTGAAGCCCCAGCAGCCGAGCCGGAAGCGGAAGACGAACTGGTCGGGGGGGGGGGGGCTAGGTCGCGGGATGAGCCGGAAGCAAAGAAAATAAATATTTAGGTTTTCAGAATCGGTAGCTCTGATACCATGTTAGAAATTAAGAGAAGGGAAATACTTGGTGTAATTTATTCTTCCACATAGGGGCTCTTATATAGTATTACAAAGAGACACACAACATCGCTAACCGGTGTGGGACTAAACACATAGACTTAAATATAATAACTCTCAACAGATACCATAAAGAAAATAAGGAATTTTATTTTGCTTAAATAGACTTTTACATCTTGCCTCTATATATACACATGCAATGATAACTACAACACCGTACTAGCGGTGTGAGACTAAATACAAAAGGAGAAGACCCGATGTCGGCACACCAATTTGTGCTATTTGCACTCCAAATACCAACACCTCGCTTACCCAAAAAACAATACTGTATTGGAATTATGATTCGTGGATGGGCTAAATAAACATCATACAATAGTAAGGTTGAACTTCGTGGAATGAAATCAAATTCATATTTGGATTTGTTTCATTATTACATTGGGGCTTTAAACCAGAGAAAAAAAAAGTGCTTAACTGCTTAATTCATGATTTGAAGGCTGAACTTTTGTACAAACGTGGTAATCTTTACAAGCTTGGAAAGTCAAACGCCAGTTTTTTACTTGCAAATGGAGAGACCAAAGAAACTTGACTGATAAAATACAATATTCATACTCTCGCTCAGCCTTTAGTTATTCATTTGAAACTTAATCACTTTGTTCTCCTTTGTCAGCAACCCAGTGGCTTCACAGCAGGGTTGAAAATGGTGGATATGAGGAATATAGTGGTGTTGAATATAGATCGTCAGGATGCTCAGAGGAGTACGAAGTTACTGGGTAAGGTTGTCATACTCATCAACTCTCAGTATGTATGTCATTGATGCTTATTGGTTATTGAGTAGCAGGATTGAAAATGGTGAGCTGATCAAGTTTTCATAAATTTGCAAATTGTTATTTATAGACATCTATTTTCCTTGCTTATAATTTCTTTGAAATCTGACAATGTAGTAACTAAACAGGAGGAATCTTGAGCATTCTGGAGAAGAGGAAGCTCTTTCCCTAGAAGGAGATATTGGTGGTGGATTAGTTCTTGAACGAAAGATATTCATTCCAAAAGATGACCCAGAGGTCGTTCGCATTGATTCTTGCATTATAGCACGCACTGTGGGAGCTGGTTCCGGTGGATTCTCGAGGTTTGTTATAAGAAACATGCTAATCATTTGAATTAATGATGTTGCTTAGTATTCACGACCATCCTAACATAGAAATTAACCATCTTTATTACTGGAGGTCATATCTGCTTAGAGCTTTCCAACGAAATTGTCCATGATCATTTAGCTGCTCGTAATCAATAAGACAACAATAGATGATTTGTTTCCCTCAGGTAAATGGGGTGGTTCTCAAGTTATAATTGTTAAAAATAATATGATTCAAACTAAATGAGACCCACAGTAGGGTTAAATGGCCAGCAAACTTTTTATTGTGTGTGTGGGGGGGGGGGGGGGGGGGGGGGCTCAAGTTATAATTGTTGAAAATAATATTATTCGAGCTAAATGAGACCCACATTAGGGTTAAATGGTCAAGATATATACAAGGAGCGGTAAAAAGAAAGTTGTGATGAGAATGTGCTCGTAATCTCAAGCCGTACGCCGCTAGGTATTTTCTCTTCTTTTCTATATGGTATCAGAGTGGGTTAAAGAAACCTAACTGTCCTTCCGATCTGGGATCGACAATGGCTTGTTTTGTCTTAGGTTACTGGGACCGACGAAGGGTGGCGGTGCTGAGATCGACGCGTGGGTGTCGTCTTGATCGTCCAGAGATGATCGATTAGAGGGTAGTGTCGATCAAACTTGTTTGCGTTCAATCGTCCAAATGGGTTTGATCGCTAGCTGGGACGTCGTTTCTTCCATCACAGAAGTTAATTTCTTCGTCTGTTGGATTCTCATCGTCCGACTTTTTTACCCTCGTGTTATCGTAGGTCTGAGGCTTCCTTCTCCAGATGCGATCTCGAAGGGAACCTGCTTGCGCTAAACGACAGTTGGTTGGGGTAGCCACCTTGCTTTGTTCGTCTTGCCATCAACTATTTCTTTCAGAGGGGATTGGTCAAATCAATTTCCTCTTTCTGTTTTGGCCTTAAATTTTTTGCTTCAGTTTGGATTCCTTGTGGTGATTATTGGCCCTATTCTTCTGCTTGTGTACGAAATTATTTTTCTTCCTGGCTTCTGCACTTCTCGTGGGTTGAATGGATTCAAATATCTCCACCGAAAAAGGAAAAATGGTCTCCAATGTCTCTCATTCAGGTGTTTGATTTCTCGGTGGTGGCAATTACTAATATCAAATTAAACGGGGAAAAAAATACTTACTAGACGATCGACAAAGATGGTTATCAGGAGCAAGAGAAAACATGGCTTTATAACTGGAACAAAAAGGACCTCTCCTATCACAGATCCATCCTATGAAGAGTGGTAAGCAGGTAATCTAACTGTTATGGCATGGTTAATCCACTCAATGGAACCAACATTGCTCGTCAATTCATGTTCTGTGAAAAAACTAAACACTTGTGGGATTTGGTTGAAAAGAATTACTCAAAAAGGTCGTTCGCATTGATTCTTGCATTATTGCACGCACTGTGGGAGCTGGTTCCGGTGGATTCTCGAGGTTTGTTATAAGAAACATGCTAATCATTTGAATTAATGATGTTGCTTAGTATTCACGACCATCCTAACATAGAAATTAACCATCTTTATTACTGGAGGTCATATCTGCTTGGAGCTTTCCAACGAAATTGTCCATGATCATTTAGCTGCTCGTAATCAATAAGACAACAATAGATGATTTGTTTCCCTCAGGTAAATGGGGTGGTTCTCAAGTTATAATTGTTAAAAATAATATGATTCAAACTAAATGAGACCCACAGTAGGGTTAAATGGCCGGCAAACTTTTTATTGTGTGTGTGTGTGTGGGGGGGGGGGGGGGGGCTCAAGTTATAATTGTTGAAAATAATATTAATCGAGCTAAATGAGACCCACATTAGGGTTAAATGGTCAAGATATATACAAGGAGCGGTAAAAAGAAAGTTGTGATGAGAATGTGCTCGTAATCTCAAGCCGTACGCCGCTAGGTATTTTCTCTTCTTTTCTATATGGTATCAGAGTGGGTTAAAGAGACCTAACTGTCCTTCCGATCTGGGATCGACAATGGCTTGTTTTGTCTTAGGTTACTGGGACCGGCGAATGGTGGCGGTGCTGAGATCGACGCGTGGGTGTCGTCTTGATTGTCCAGAGATGATCGATTAGAGGGTAGTGTCGATCAAACTTGTTTGCGTTCAATCGTCCAAATGGGTTTGATCGCTAGCTGGGACGTCGTTTCTTCCATCACAAAAGTTAATTTCTTCGTCTGTTGGATTCTCATCGTCCGACTTTTTTACACTCGTGTTATCGTAGGTCTGAGGCTTCCTTCTCCAGATGCGATCTCGAAGGGAACCTGCTTGCGCTAAACGACAGTTGGTTGGGGTAGCCACCTTGCTTTGTTCGTCTTGCCATCAACTATTTCTTTCAGAAGGGATTGGTCAAATCAATTTCCTCTTTCTGTTTTGGCCTTAAATTTTTTGCTTCAGTTTGGATTCCTTGTGGTGATTATTGGCCCTATTCTTCTGCTTGTGTACGAAATTATTTTTCTTCCTGGCTTCTGCACTTCTCGTGGGTTGAATGGATTCAAATATCTCCACCGAAAAAGGAAAAATGGTCTCCAATGTCTCTCATTCAGGTGTTTGATTTCTCGGTGGTGGCAATTACTAATATCAAATTAAACGGGGAAAAAATACTTACTAGACGATCGACAAAGATGGTTATCAGGAGCAAGAGAAAACATGGCTTTATAACTGGAACAAAAAGGACTTCTCCTATCACAGATCCATCCTATGAAGAGTGGTAAGCAGGTAATCTAACTGCTATGGCATGGTTAATCCACTCAATGGAACCAACATTGCTCGTCAATTCATGTTCTGTGAAAAAACTAAACACTTGTGGGATTTGGTTGAAAAGAATTACTCAAAAAGGTATGACCTTGCTAGAATCTATCAACTGAATACAAATGTTATATGTATGGATATTGAGAATTCCTTTGAGGATTAGTATGGGAGACTTACTCTAAAATGAGAGGAGATAGATCAATACACTGGTGTTAAAATCTCTCCCACGTGTTCTGGGTGTGGGGATAGTCAGAGAGAGTTGAGCCAAAAAAGAATGTTTGAACTTCTTGTTGGTTTCCCCTCAGAATTTGAAATTTAGCGTGTCCAAATGCAAAATTAGTGGTGCAGGGAACTATGAAAAATCAGCGATGGTGGTTGATAAAATAAAATGGAATAATGACTTCAGAAGTGAATCTAATATGAGTCGACCTTGATTGACTGATTCAGAGAAAGCCAAACTGTTTGTTCTCATTGTGGGGGTAAAAATCATGTGAGGGAAAATTGTTTGGAGTTATACCCGCACCTTGTTCGTAAACACTTCATTAAAAATGTTGCAGGAAGTACGTGGTTAAACCTTAATCTGCTCACTCGAGAATTTCTTTTTTGGGAAGTGGATATCACTCTATTAGTCAAGAAGCTTTATTTATTCAGGAGATGAGCAAGAAATTAGCTACTCTTGAAGTTTCTCTTGGGTGACAAGAACACACTCAGTCATCAGGTCTGATTGCTCATGTTAATGATGTGTCTTCCTTTGAAGACATTACTCAGTCGATACTGGATAATTGATTTGGGAGCCTCCGGTCATATGGCGGGTAAGTCGAGTCATATTCCTTATATGCGTCCTGCAGTGGGAAAGGTTAAAATTGTCGATGGTTCTTTTGCTCCTGTTACTAGTAAAGGGACTACGTGTCTTTCATCTGAGATTTCTCTTGACTCTGTGATATATGTGCCATATTTTCCTATCAATCTATTATTCGTTAGTTGCTTGATCAAACAACTTAATTGTGTCACATTTTTTCCTTCTCATTGTGTTTTTGAGAAGTTGGTGAGCAGGAAGACGATTGGTGGGGGGACTGAGTCAGGGGGAATATATCTGATGGATCCGAAGAAGATGATGGATGTGAAAACTTCAAAGCAAGATGACTTGGGCTTATGACATCGTAGACTGGGACATGTGTCTTTGAGAATTCTAAAATCTATGTTTCATGTTGAATCTTCTATTTCTACTTTGTACTTATCTTATGAAGTTTGTGAAATGACAAAACACTGCAAAACTTCTTCTTTTCGTAGTACTACTAGAACGAAACAATATTTTGATCTTATTCATTCTGATGTTTGGAATACTCTCATTATCTATTCTAATGGTTTTAAGTATTTTGTTTTCTTTATTGATGATTTTGCATGATTTACCTGTTTGTATTTGTTGAGAAGAAAAAATGATATTTTTGAAGTGTTTCAAAAAATTTATACTCTTGTTGGAACTAAATTTGAAGCAAAGATCAAAGTTTTAAGGTTTGGTCTAGGTGGAGAATCTATGTCTGAGGAGATGCAAATGTTTTGAGCAATAAGAATATTATCTTTCAGAGCTCTTGTCCACATACTTCCCAACAGAATGAGTTATCTTAAAGGAAGCATAGACATTTGTTGAATATTGTCGAGGCTTTGTTACATGAGATGCATGTGCCCAAGTCTTTGTGGGATGACACAATTTTTTTACTTCAGTGTATCTGATTAATCGGATTCCATCACGGGTCATTGGGTACAAGATTCCCCTTCAGATCCTAAAACCTCATGAGGATATATTTCACTTGACCCCGAAAGTTCTTGGGTGCGTGGCATTTGTTCACATTGTTGACAAATTGGGACCTAAGGCGGTTAAGTGTGTTTGTTGGTTATGCCCCTAATCAGAAAGAGTATAAGTGTTATTGTCCTCGGCTCCATTGACGGATTGCGTCCAAGGGTGTTATGTTACCGACATCCAGTCGGACGAGCCGGAATGGCAGGTGTATTCGAGGAGGGCTCGTGCGAGACCAAGTGACAACACCGAAGCGGGCGGTTCGGCGAAGGCCGTCTGAAGTGGCCGACCGGCCCAAGTGTTTCTTATGCAATTTTAATTAAATGTTTTATGTCGTCTTTGTTTTGTGAACTTTTGGTAGAGGTGGGTTCCCCCTATATAAGGGATCACCTTAGGGTTTGGACATTATCTTTGGATCAATCAACTTAGGAGGGGCTGCTCCCCTTGTCTTTCTCCTTCTCTCTACTTCTCTCCCTCTCTCTTTCCCCCGTCCGTTCCCTTAGGGTTTGGACATTATCTTTGGATCAATCAACTTAGGAGGGGCTGCTCCCCTTGTCTTTCTCCTTCTCTCTACTTCTCTCCCTCTCTCTCTTTCCCCCGTCCGTTCCCCCTCTACCGCCGCCGCTGTCGCCCGACGCCAGCCCAGGTGTTACCCCTTCCGCTATCGCCGACCCTATCGGTGAGCCGATACCCGCAGCGGTATCATTGGTCCGACCTGCCATCTCCGCCCGCGTCCTCTCAGCCGCCGGAAACCCTAATGGCCCCAAACACCCGCCTTCATCCCGCCGACTCTTCCGCCACCGACGACGACTCCACCCTCGCGGCCAACGTTGCGATCCACGGCTCTCAGATCTCCAAGTTGGAATCGATGATGGAGGCCGTCTTAGCCACTCAATCCTCGATCTTATTGCGCCTCGACGCCATGCAGACGTCGTCGAGCACACCGCCGCCACCATTGACCTCGGCGGACACGGCTTCGCTGCTCGGCACCCCCCCCCCCCCGTTCCCACTCGCGGACGGCGTCCGTGCGTCGGCGGTGTCCCAACTGTGCCCAGCCATTCCGCCGGTTGCCGTTGCTCGCCCCACATTGGCAATGGATGTTCCCCTTTCTCCGGGACGGACCCTATGGGATGGGTTGCCCGTACGGAGCAATATTTCGACCTCAATGGTACCCCCCCGGCGGATCGCGTCGGCACCGCTATGGTCGGCATGGACGGTTCGGCCCTCCATTGGGCACGTTGGCTTCGCCAAATGCAACCCCTCATTCCGTGGCATGAATTCAAACAAGAAATGATTAGCCGTTATGATTCTTGCTACACCGGCTCCGCTATCGAGCGGCTTTGCTCCGCCCGCCAATCCACAACGGTGGACGCGTATATCGATGACTTCGTTGCTCTTGTCACACAAGTTCCCGGCCTCCCGCCTGACCATTACCTGGGATTTTTCCTGCAAGGTCTCCTCCCCAGCATCCGCTCCCGCATTCGAACTCATCACCCTCGAACGGTCTCCGACGCCCTGGAACTTGCCCGTGCGGTCGAGGCGGACATCGGCCCCCGACACTCCGGCCCACAACCATTCCGTCATCCACTAGTGCGGGATACCGGTCCTCGACCGGCCCCCGCGCCCCCCGCTCGGCCGGCACGTCCGGACGGTCCCAACCGCCTCTCCACCGTGGACTACAACGACCTTCGGCCCCGCGGGTTATGTTTCCGCTGCCGCCAACCATACTCACCTCAGCATGTTTGCCCGGTCAAAGAATTCCACGCTATCTTTAGCGACAGCGAAGGGTACGCCACCACCGAGGACTCGCCACCCTTGGAGCCACCACCCGACCCACCTTCAGCCGCTCTCGAGGACGCCCCTCTCAACGTGTTAGAACTGCCATTCTACTCCGTGGGGGGATTAACGGGGCCTCGCACCATGAAGTTGGCCGGCGAAATACTCAACCGCCCCGTCATCGTGATGGTGGACAGCGGGGCAAGTCACAACTTCATGTCCGCCCATCTGGCGCAGGAGCTCGCCATACCGGTTGATCCGTCACCGGACTTTTCGGTGTGCCTAGGCGATGGTCGCCGCCGACCGACCTTGGGCCAATGCAGGGATGTTTCCATGACGGTGGGACCGTGCCGGGTCACGGCTGATTTTTACATGTTTGAGTTAGGTGGCCTCGACGCTATTCTCGGCGTTGCTTGGCTCGAGACCCTTGGAGACGTCCGAGTGAATTGGGCTTCGATGACGATGGTTTTTCAGCAGCAGGGCCGCCAGTGTCGCTTGGTGGGTGACCCTACCCTCCTCCGTTCACCGCTGTCATATCGGACTATGACATGCGTCGCCGACGTGGATTTCTCGGCCTGGTTGTGGCCCCTTCAGGCGACCCCCCCCCGAGGCGACCGCACCTATCAAGGCCGACATGGGCGCCATCCTTGCGGATTTCGAGGACATCTTCACCGCCCCCTCGGGCCTTCCACCTCCCCGACCGATCGATCATGCCATCGTTCTCCATCCGGGGTCGTCTGCGGTGTCCGTGAGACCCTACCGTTACGGGCACGCCCAAAAGGACGAGATCGAAAGACTCGTTCGCGAGATGTTGTTGGGCGGTATCATCCGGCCCAGTGCTAGCCCTTTTTCCAGTCCGGTGTTACTAGTCCGCAAGAAAGATGGCAGTTGGAGATTCTGTGTGGACTATCGGGAGCTCAACAAGGCCACGGTACTGGACAAATATCCTATCCCGGTAATTCAGGAGCTCTTGGACGAGCTACACGGCGCGACTTGCTTCACCAAGCTGGACCTACGGGCCGGTTATCATCAGATTCGCGTTCGGCCGGAAGACGTACCAAAGACAGCCTTCAGAACGCACGATGGGCACTTCGAGTTTTTGGTCATGCCATTTGGGCTCACCAACGCCCCCGCGACATTCCAAACAACCATGAATGAGATCTTTCGACCCGTTCTGCGTAAGCATGTCCTTGTTTTTTTTGATGATATCCTTGTCTTCAGTCACACTTGGCAGGACCACCTCCGTCATGTTCGGGAGACGTTCACCACTCTCCGCTTACATCAGCTCACGGTCAACCGCAAGAAGTGCACCTTCGGCACGGCTACTGTCAGCTACTTGGGCCATACTATTTCGGCCCACGGTGTGGCCATGGATGAAGACAAAATTCAGGCGGTGCTACGATGGCCGACTCCCGCCTCCTTGCACGACGTCCGAGCTTTCCTCGGCCTGACAGGATACTACCGGCGCTTCATCAGAAATTACGGCGGCTTGGCCCGCCCCCTCACTCAGCTGCTGAAGAAATCCGAGGAGGGGCCCTTCACATGGCCACCAGCGGCCATGGAGGCCTTCACGGCGCTCCAATCATCCTTGATCCACGGTCCAGTTTTAGCCATGCCGGACTTCCACCAGCCGTTTATCGTCGAGTGCGATGCCTCGGGCACCGGCGTCGGCGCCGTCTTGATGCAGGCCGGCCGACCAATTGCCTTTTATAGTCGAGCGTTCTCCAATGCGGTGCGCAGCCGTTCGGCGTACGAGAACGAGCTCATGGCGCTAGTCTTGGCGGTCCAACATTGGCGGCCTTATCTCCTGGGGCGGCCCTTCGTCATCCGCACCGATCACCACAGCCTCCGTTATCTACTTCAACAAAAGATAGCCACGCCAACGCAGCAGGTTTGGGTGGCCAAGTTGCTCGGCTATGATTTCACGGTGGAATTTCGTCCGGGCAGGACTAATCGGGCGGCCGACGCGCTCTCCCGCCGCCCGCACGCGCCAGAGTTGACAGCCATCTCCCGGCCGGTGTGGGACGATGCCGCGGCCATTCAACACGAGGTGGACCGGGACCCCCAACTTCAGGATATTCGGGCCGCCTTGTTGGCCGACCCCTCGTCCCGACCGCCGTTTACACTGATAGGGGGTCGCCTCTTCCATCGGGACCGCCTCGTTTTATCTGCATCATCGGCGATGATTCCGGCTTTGCTAGCGGAGTTCCACTTCACCCCATCAGGCGGCCACGCGGGCGCTTATCAGACATACCGTCGGTTGGCGGCCTCGCTCTTTTGGCCCCACATGCTTCGACAGGTGAAAGCATTCGTAGCGGCCTGCTTACCATATCAGAAGGTCAAATACGAGACGATGTTTCCCAGCGGCCTCCTGCAGTCCCTACCGATTCCGGAACGTATCTGGGAGGACATAGCTATGGACTTCATCACCCGGTTGCCCCGCTCCAACGGCTTCGATTGCATCTTGGTGGTCGTGGACCGCCTAACGAAGTACGCGCACTTCATCCCACTTTGCCACCCCCACACTGCGGCGTCTGTTGCCGACTGCTTCATCGCGGAGATAGTCCGTCTTCATGGGTTTCCCCGTTCGATCGTTAGCGATCGGGACCCACTTTTTCTCAGTAGCTTCTGGACTGAGCTATTCCGTCTGCAGGGGACCCAACTCCGGATGAGTACAACATATCACCCGCAATCGGATGGCCAATCCGAGGTCCTCAACAGGTGCTTGGAGACTTGCGCTGTTTCATCGGAGAGAGGCCAGGTTCGTGGGCCAAATGGCTTGGTTGGGCAGAGTACTCCTACAATACCGCGTACCACCACGCCGCCAACACCTCGCCATTCGAGACGGTATATGGCCGGCCACTGCCGACCGTGCTCCGCTACTTACCCGGGGAATGCCCGGTGGCTAGCTTGGCGGATCATCTCCACGATAGAGATGTCATCTTGGACAGTTTAAAGCACCATCTTCAGCGGGCTCAGGCAAATATGTCGTCTTTTGCCAACCGGAAATGCAGGGACCTTCAATTCCAAGTGGGAGAGCGAGTGTTCATTAAACTTCATCCCTATCGCCAGCTCACGGTGGCCCGCCGCACTTGCCCCAAGCTCGCTCTGCGCTTCTTTGGACCGTTCGAGATTCTCTGCCGCATCGGCGCCGTGGCCTATCGCCTCCGCCTTCCGGACACCGCTCGCATTCATCCCGTATTTCATGTATCACAACATCGGCGCGTGATAGGCGATCATCCCGTCTCCGACCACATTCCGACCGACTTGGACACGCCCAGTTCAGAGCCGCTCTATCCGGAAGCCATTCTCGATCAGCGCAATCCCACGGCCGGAGCTTCCCAACCGGAGGAGGTACGGGTGGCGTGGCGCAACCGCCCCCGCACGTCCGCTACTTGGCTCTTGCGGGATGATTTTCGCCGCCAGTTTCCGGATTACTGCCTTGAGGACAAGGCCAATTTCCAAGATGACGGTATTGTTACCGACATCCAGTCGGACGAGCCGGAATGACAGGTGTATTCGAGTAGGGCTCGTGCGAGACCAAGTGACAACACCGAAGCGGGCGGTTCGGCGAAGGCCGTCTGAAGTGGCCGACCGGCCCAAGTGTTTCTTATGCAGTTTTAATTAAATGTTTTATGTCGTCTTTGTTTTGTGAACTTTTGGTAGAGGTGGGTTCCCCTATATAAGGGATCACCTTAGGGTTTGGACATTATCTTTGGATCAATCAACTTAGGAGGGGCTGCTCCCCTCGTCTTTCTCCTTCTCTCTACCTCTCCCTCTCTCTCTTTCCCCCGTCCGTTCCCCCTCTACCGCCGCCGCTGTCGCCCGGCGCCAGCCCAGGCGTTACCCCTTCCGCTATCGCCGACACTATCGGCGAGCCGATACCCGCAGCGGTATCATGTTACCTTCTTTGAAGAGATATTTTTCTTCTCAGATCAAGGTTAACAAGTTTCTATTCATCACGGGTCCAACCCGCTTTCTGACATTGTGTTACCCCTTCCATCACTATCAACGCATGAAGATGCTGACATTGCCCCTATCGCTGAATCCACTAAGGGGGTTTATTAACGAAGAAGACAAGAACCCCCCCCCCCCCCCCCCCCCCCCCCCATCACTCATACCCTGCCATCGGATACTGCTTCCCAGGTTCATACCCTTGAAACTACCCCATCCTTGCGTCGCAGTATTCGCACTCGGTATCTGACTGAGCGGTATGTAAGTTATCATTCTTTATCTCTCTCGTTTCGTGCTTACCTTACCATTGTTTCGTCTATATCTATTCCTAACTTGCGATATTCTTGAGGTTAAGAAATGACTTGCCTCCACCTTTGATGTTAAAGATCTTGGTGCTCTTTGTTACTTTTTGGGGATAGAAGTGACTCAATCTACGAGGGGATCTTTATTTCACAATGGAAATATGTTCTAGACCCCTTTGATGAGATAAGGTATGCTGGTGCTAAACCTTTGGAGAATCCTATTGACTTGAAATATGACATACACAATCAAGACTCAATTCCAACACAAAAATTGAAGTATCAACGTTTAGTGGGTAAAGTGATCTACCTGACTATATCCAGACTCGATATTGCGCTTGTCGTATCCATGGTAAGTCAATTTATGCATTATATGGCTGTTCTGAGTATAGTAAAATAAATGAAAGGATCACCAGGGAAGAGAATTTTGTATAAAAATCAAGGGCATTATAAGGCTGTTCTGAGTATAATAAAATACATGAAATGATCACCAAGGAAGAGAATTTTGTATAAAAATCAAGGGCATTTGAATATATTTGGATACTGCGATGCTGACTGGGCTAGATCATCCAATGATAGAAAGTCCACCAGTGGAAGCTATGCCTTTATATAGAGCTATGTCCACTGCCACCTGCAAACTAATGTGGCTTAAATCCATAACTAAAGAACTGGGGTTTGAGGTCCAAGGAGTTATGTCTTTATATTCTGACAATCAATTTGATATCCACATTGCCAATAATCCCGTTTTTCAAGAAAGAACCGAACATATTGAGGTGGATTATTTATATTTCCTTTGTTACTTCAGAAAATCAACTTGCTGACATGTTTACTAAGGTTGTATTTGGAAGAGGATTACAAGACAATGATACCAAGTTGGGTCTTCACGATCTCTACAAAGTTAGCTTGCGAGGGGGTGTTGAAAATAATATTATGCAAGCTAAATAAGATTCACATGAGGATTAAATGGGCGACCTATATACAAGGAGAAGTAAAAAAGAAAACCATGATGAGAATGTGCTCGTAATCTCAAGCCGTATGCCGCTAGGTATTTTCTCCTCTTCTTTTCTTCAATAATAGGGTTCTCTTAGAAGTAAGAATTAAAGTTTTAAGAAGAAAACTCAAAAAAGGTGATTAAGAATTTCAAAAGTATGAGCCATAGTCCTCTATTTATAGGTGAGAGCTTGGGTCATTTTAGGATTTACATGAAAGAGTTCTGAACCCCGATTTGTCTTGCAGATGATTAAGCAGAATCTTATTTTAGAGCGCAGGTAGAGAGACTTATAGAGAACCCACCACTAATCTAAGAACCATAGAGTTCCTCTCGCAACCTCTTCTTTATATTGCTCTTTTCCCCCTAAAAGTTATGAACCCTCCTTTCTTTCTCCTTTAGAGGGGGCATATGTAGCCCTCCTAGGTGAAAGGGATGATCACCACATGTATAGCACAAAACATCAGGACAGTGTATGTTATCTAAAGATAATAATAATAAACAAATTTACTTCATGGATAATATATGATTGGTCTCACTTGGCATCATCATGACATATGTTTCTTAACCATTCAACGTGAGTACTTAACACAGTGCAAATACAATCCTCACGATATAGTCACTGGAAGAAGACTCACGCTGTCACACGAATCGCAAATCACGACCCAGGGCTCGGTTTAATCGTTTACCGAAGGTATAAACCAAAACTGAACCCAACCGGTTCGGTTTACAACCCCTCTAAACAGAAACCGAATCGGTTGGTTCGGTCCGGTTCAGACTGCTTCGGTTTTCTGTACACCCCCTATCTATCTGTGGAATCTTAGCTTGTAATATTTGGTTCTTTGAAGGTGAGTTCATTAAGACTCATGGGTGATGGAGATCAACTACAGGTCAGTTCAGATATTGCGAGATTGAAATTTTTGGATCGTCGACGTCTAAGACTGTGATCGTGACCACCTCAGTTTTTCATATTTTTGTGTTTTTCTTTATTTTTTCGAGTTGTATTTTGAGTGTTAGGTTAAATTAACCATTAGGAAATTGTGGTGATTGAATGTATTTAACCTGATCCCCCCCCCCCTCCCCTCTATATGTTGGTAGCAACAAACTATTTGAGCCTTCGAGAAATTAGGTCTTTCAAAAGAGGGAGCCGCTCGGTCCAGGATGTCGACGCCTGGTTCCTCCGGTACTGACTTCAGGGGCCCGCTTTCCTACCACCACCGCTTGCCTTCACCGCCTGCCGTCATTGCCTGCCGCCGCCCACTTGCCGCCGCCGCCTGCTGCCACTGCCCACCTGCCACCACCACTTGTTGCTGCTTCTCCGGTGACCCCGCTGGAACCCCATCCAACCTCCGGCTTCTAGTTCCAAGCCCGCCACCGCTTTCTCCGTCCTCCCCGACCCCTCCAGCTGACGGATCCCGGCCTGCTTCCTCTTCTTCGTCCCTCCACCGATCCAGTAAGCCCCGACCAGCCCTCAACCTTCCCTTTTCCATCCTCCCCAGCCCACTCCAAGCTTGTTCAGCCCTCCGCTCCCTCTTCTAGAGTTTCCATTGCCCCTCTCCCACTGAAATCCGCCCCAAACATCCCCCACCAGCTCTGGCCAGCCCCTACCTCCCTCCTGCAACCCTTCCAGACCCTCTCCCACTGAAATCCGCCCATAAAAATCCCCCGCCATCCCTAGCCAACCCCTACCTCCCTCCTAAAACCCTTCCAGCCCCTCTAAAACAGCCACCGACACCCTTCAGCCACTCCAAACAGCCACCGACACCCTTCGGCCCCTCCAAACAGCCATCCATTCCTCCAACAACCACCATCCAACAACTGTTATCTTCTCGGATTGCCTCCACTATTCTTATAAATCACTGGATCTCCAATCCTACGCCAACGACCCCTTAATGAGACTCGCATATATTTTCATGTCTAATGTTAGATATGTTGTATATTGAGTAGTAGTGTTAGCCTATAGTCACCTCGGGTGTTGTGATCACCATCTCATGTATATGTACTTTATTGTTAATGTAATTAAGTGTGTGATTCTCAAACTTTATCATGGTATTAGAGCCAAAACCCTAATCCCCCGTCTCCCGCACGTCTGACTCTCGCACGTCTTGCGATCGCCATCCATGCGTGCTCCTGTTTCTTCGATCGCCAACACAGAGCGCCCACGCAACTTGCGTGCTCCCGTTTTCTTCGACCTCCAGCACCGAGCGCCTTCGTCGACCTCTCCCTATCCAGGTGTCGGCGTCGTCTCCTCCTCCGGCTGATCCCGCAGCCCCGACCTCGACGAACGTCACTCCTCGTTCCCATGAACACGACTCTCCTCCGCTCCTCGCTGCGTTCGAAGAATACGATCCAGTCTTCCGCTCCTCGCCGGGCTTGACAAACGTCATTCACGATCGTTTCTGCTTCTGCATCTTCGTCCAGTTGCTTGTCCAGCGTTCGCCAACCCGTTCGCTCGGTCACTCGTTTCCGCAGCCCGTTCGATCTACTGAGCTCTAGGGTTCCGCCCTGTCGCTCGTTTTCGCAGCCCGTTCGTTGCCCTCGCTCGTCTCGCCGAGCCCATACGTTACTCCTGCAGCCCGCTGGGCCCCTCTGCCCCCCCCCCCCCCCCCCCCCGCGCGTTTTGGTTCGATGTCGTCACCTCACTCCTCTTCCGCCTTCCTCCAAAAGGCTTTGGTGATTGCTGAGGGGACTCTTTCTCCTGCGCCCTCTACTACTCAGTCTGGTGCTGCTCGTCGCCATCTGGTCCGCTGTCATTATTGTCAGTGTCTTGGACACGTTCCATCTGGGTGCCGCAAGCTTCAGAGGGCTTAGCAGCCTGGTCAGCAACATGCTCCTGGTGTTCCTTCCGCTCATTTCTCAGCTCCAGCGCACTCTCTCTCTCTGTCTCTGAGCTTGTGCAGTTGATTGTCCAGCAGTTTTCTCTGGCCTGCTCTTCTGCCTCTGTCTCTCAGCCGACTGCCTCCGCCCCTGCAGGTATCTCCACCTTTGACTGGTTGCTTGACTCTGGAGCCTCTTTTCACATGACCTATGATGCTACACACCTTTTGTCATGTCAGCCCATTACTCCTGCCCTTAGTATCACGGCAGCAGATGGTCATAATGCACAGAGGTGGGCGCACTAACAAATTGGCTCAGCACATGAACAACATGGACAATGTCGGGCTGAGTAATGGTGAGATAGACGAGACTACTCGATACCGCTACCTCGTGGGGAGTCTCGTCTATCTCACCATTACTCGGCCCGACATTGCCCATGTTGTTCATATGCTGAGCCAGTTTGTTAGTGCGCCCACCTCTGTGCATTATGACCATCTGTTGCGGCTCCTGCGCTATCTCCGGGCGACGACCTCTCGTGGTCTATTCTTCTCCAGCAGTAGTTCTCTACAACTACGTGCTTACTCTGATTCCACCTGGGCTAGTGATCCTGTTGACCGTCGTTCTGCCACTGGTTTCTGTCTGTTCTTGGGTTCTTCACTTATTGCATGGAAGTCCAAGAAACAGACTGGTGTTTCCCGTTCCAGCACTCTGAGCTTCGAGCCATGGCTACCACCGCTGAGGATATTATTTGGCTCCGTTGGCTTCTTGGGGATCTTGGTGTCTCTTCTCCAGATCCCACTCCCCTCTATTGTGATAACACCGGTGCCATTCAGATTACTCTAAACCCGATGAAGCATTCTCTTTCCAAGCATATCGGGGTGGATGCTTTCTTCCTGCGTGAGCACTATAGTCAGGGCAGTTTTGCCCCTTCCTTTATTCCTTCCGAACAGCAGATTGCAGATTTGATGACAAAGTCGCAGACGATGACCCAACATGCTTATCTACTGTCCAAACTCTCGGTGTATGATCCCCCGTGAGTTGGGGGGGGGGGGGGGTGTTAGATATGTTGTATATTGAGTAGTAGTGTTAGCCTATAGTCACCTCGGGTGTTGTGATCACCCTCTCATGTATATGTACTCTATTGTTAATGTAATTAAGTGTGTGATTCTTAAACTCTATCATCTAATACATTTGTATGGATACACTTTTATTGCTAGTATTCTCATGCTTAATTAAGTTCTCTTTTATTTCCTGTAAACGTGTATTCTCATGCTTAATTAGTTTGACTCTTTTATTTCTCATAAACATGTATTCTCATTGCCCCACACTAATTCCTAATCCTTTCAATTAGCTACAATTGCTACTTTTTAACATAATTAGAACTTCTGTGATTATTTTATGCGTGTAAGCGGTTTGGTTCTCGGTGAAATCGAAACCGAACCGAATGACCTTAGTTTTTACACACCCCAAACCGAAATTGAACCGAAATTGAACCGAAATTGAACCGAAATTGAACCGAAATTGAACCGAAATTGAACCGAAATTGAACTTAAATTGAACCGAAATTGAACCTAAATTGCACTATTCAGTTCGGTTTTTAACCCTCAATTCAGTTTTCCTAATATTTGAATACACCAATAATTTACATATGATTGTTAACAATCCACCCTAAATGTATGCTTATCTATATTACAGGATTTTTTGTGGTCCACCCTAATCTGCTTTCTATTGTAGGGAATAACTCCTCCAATGTGCAAATCAGAGTGTCAAAATGTTTATATATCTGCTACCAACACAGAAATGTTCAAACTATGATTTTCTAACATAAATTCAGTCAGAGTGTCAAAAATGTTTAAACTATGATTTTATTTATACACCTGCTACCAGCACAGAAATCTAGTTTATTATAGCCATGTTGACAACACACAAATGCCTAAAAAATAAACAGTAACATTTATTGAAATAGAAGAAACAGCATGAGGTGCGAAGAGAACAAAAAATAACATTTTTATGAAGCTAAACACAAATCTAAGGTACCATTGTATGGTTATTCCTCGTTAAAGCTTCTGTAATCAAAGATTCAATTATATTTCACTTGCCATACACAGCTACCTAGTAATCTAGCATGATACCAAATAACTGCACAAGAACTGGCTCTGTACACAAAGGTCCAGAAGAAAAGACAAATAAAGGTGTTTGGAGTTAGGACTTAGGAGTAAACGCACTGGAGTTGGGAACATACCTGCTCACCTGCTCAGGAAGGAAAGGCCTAGGTCGAGTCGTCAGCTGAGGCTCAGCTCGGGAAGGAAACTCCATGGTCGAGACTGTAGAGTCGTCGACTCTGCTAGGAAACGCCAAAATCATCGAGTTGTCGGCTCTGCTCGCCTGCTCGGAAACAATGGGAAGGAAACGCCAAGACCGCGACACGATGGGAAGGAAACGCCAAGACCGCGACGATGCAGAAAAGCGTCGCGGAAGGGGAACTAGGACATATTTATCCAGGGCTCATGCGAGTCACGAGTAGGAGGCAAAAGGAGAAAGACGAAAGCTTGAAATCTGAAAGGCGGAAGGTTTCAAGATTTTATTTACATCTTTCGTGGATCCGCCTTTAATGTCACAGCCCCTAGCCCGCCGATCCAACAATCTTTATTCATACTAAGATCGGTTCGGTTTTTCACAGTTTAGCCATGTTGATTAAAGATAGGGCTCAATGGCGACATAGGATCCATATAGCTGACCCCAGTATGGTGGGATAAAGGCTTGAGTGTTGTTGTTGTAGCCATGCTGCAAACCGAACCGAATCAGCACCGGTTTTCAGCCCCCCTAAACCGAACCGAGCTGATCGGTTTTGTTCGAAAACCGGTATGGTTGGATCGGTTCGGTCCAGTTCGATCGATTTAAGTTAAATTTTGTGTTGCTACCATGAACAGGAACACCAACGATTAACAAAGACAAAGAACTCTTAATAACTAGGCAATTGATTACAAATAAACACACTGAATACAAGGTGCATACACCTTGATTCACAACAGCTGAGATAAAGATAAAAAACTTGTCGCGGACAAGGTCCGCTTTTCCACTCTCCACTTCACCGTGCACTATGCACTCTCCACCTCACAGTGCACTCTGCACTGTCCACCTCTCGCTGAGGTATGGCTTGGGGTCTCCTGGGGTGTAGGCACACTCCCACTCTCACTCCACAACTCAAACCTCTTCTCTCTCACACTCTCTTGTGTGTTCTCTCTCTTCACTCTCATTAACACTCAAAGGGGGGGGGGGGGGGTATTTATAGGCAACCACAAATATAGGCTAGAGAGAGGGGGGGGGGGGGGAGGGGAAGCACTCAGCCAACCTCCCATGTAGTCCACTCGCCAACTAGGGGGAGGAAGAGGGGTGCACTCGCCAACCCCCCTACATGCTCCACTCGCCAACTTCACAAGGTGCACTCGCCAACCTCACAAGGTGCACTCGCCAACCTCACAAGGTGCACTCGCCAACCTCCCTAGGTGCACTCGCCAACTCCCCTAGGTGGACTCGCCAACTCCTCTAGGTGCACTCGCCAACTCCTCTAGGTGCACTCGCCAACTCCCCTCCTGCTTCCACTCGCCACCCCCTCTTACTTCTACTCGCCAACACACTCAACAAGAGTCCACTCGCCAGATGCACTCGCCCCCCTCCATATCCACTCGCCCAGCTCACTTCAAAATTCAACACTCCCCCTTGAAGTGAGCTTCAGGGACAACACCAAGGCAAGTGCGAAGCTTCTTGAACGGCCCCGCAGATAGGGGTTTTGTGAAGATGTCCGTCAGGTTCTCTTCACTTTGCACGTGCTCCACCGCAAGCGTGCCACCCAACACCTTCTCTCGGATGAATTGGTGCTCGATCTCTATGTGCTTTGTCCTTGCGTGACAGACTGGGTTGGTTGTCAGCTTCAGAGCACTCTCGTTGTCTCCACGCAGCACAGTAGGTCCTCTGACCTTCTCATCCACATCTTCCACCAGCCTCCTCAGCCAGACACACTCCTGAGCTGCTAAGGACGACGCCTTGTACTCAGCCTCAGTGGTGGAAAGGGAAATGGAGTCCTGCTTCTTGCTACACCATGAGATGACAGTGGCTCCACACATAAACACGTAACCTGATGTCGACTTGCGATCATCAGCGTCACCTGCGTAATCTGCATCTGTGTAACCATGCAGCTTGAAGTTAGTCCTCCCTCCATAGAACAACCCCATCTCAAGGGTTCCCTTCACATACTTCAGTATCCCCTTAGCTGCCTCCAGATGAGGCTTCCGCGGCCCTGCATGTACCGACTCACTCGGCCGACAGCAAAGGCGATGTCCGGCCTTGTGATGGTCAGATAGATAAGGCTCCCCACCAGTGCTTGGAAGATCTTCGGATCAGGAAGAATCCTCCCTTCTTCCTTCCGAAGCTTCAACCCAACCTCCAGTGGAACGAAGCCGCTCTTCCCCTCCTTCATGCCGAATCTCTCGACGATCTTCTCGGCATACGCCTTCTGGGTCACGAGCAGCCCGCCACTTCTCTTCTCCACTTGAAGTCCAAGGAAATGGTGCAGTTCACCAAGATCCTTCATCTCAAACCGTATGGCTAGCTGCTGTCTCAGCGCCGCGACCTCTTCACCGTTGTTCCTTGTCACGATCATGTCGTCGACGTACAGCAGCACCAGCACGTGAAGATTTCCACTCTTCTTCACGAACATGCTAGAGTCTGAGTCTGAGGCATCGTAACCACAGAACTGCAGATACTCTGCAATCTTCCCATACCAGGCTCTCGGCGTCTGTTTCAACCCATAGAGGGCCTTCTTCAGCTTGCAGACGTGACGTGGCTGAGACTTGGACACATACCCAGGTGGTTGCACCATTAATATGTCTTTGTCTATCTCTCTGTATAGGAACGCGTTCTTCACATCCAGCTGCTAGGGCAATGACCGTCCTCACCGACGTCATCTTCGCCACAGGACTGAACGTCTCCTCATAGTCCTCTCCATAGATTTGTGAGAAACCTCGAGCGACAAGCCTAGCCTTGTACCGCTCCACTCCTCCATCAGCTCTCTTCTTCACCTTGTACACCCACTTGCAGGTGACAGGCTTGATGCCCTCCACCATGGGAACAAGGTCTCATGTCTCATTCTTCTTCAGGGCCTCCATCTCCTCATCCATGGCCACGTCCCACTCCTTAGTGCCAACAACATCTTCAAAGCGGGCAGGTTCCCTCTCGTCGAGTGGTCCTGCGAAGAAGCAAGAGACCAAACTCACGAAGTTCCCCTCCTTATAGCTAGCAGGCGGGACGATGGTCCGCTTCGACCTCCTCAAGGCTTGACCACTTTCTACCACTCCGGTAGACTCCTCCGCTTGAGCTCCTCTTTCAACTTCTCTTGAAGCAACGCTCCCCCTGCTTCTAGAGCTTGAAGTTCCCCCTGAGCCAGAAGCTCCCCCTGAGCCAGATGGCGATGGGGCACTTGGAGATACCTCCAACTCCAGCATAGAGTCCTCAGTGACTCTCTCTTCTTCTTCCATACTTGATTCTCCACTCTCCGGCAGCACCACAAAAGAGACTCCCTGATACGAGATCAGTTCGTCAAACACTACGTCGCGCGAGACGACGAACTTGTGGGTCTGCGGGTTCATGCACTTCCATCCCTTCTTCCTCTCGTCGTAGCTGATGGAGACACACTTCCTCGCTTTCGGCTCCAACTTGGTTCTCTCAGCCTCTGGAACGTGCACGAAGCAGGTAGAGCCAAACACCCTCATGTGACTCACATCTGACTTCTCCCCGAATATGAGTTGGTGTGGAGACACCATCCTGTTGGGACTCAGAGGTAGCCGGTTGATCACATGGGTAGCACATGTCATTCCCTCCGCCCATAAGGCTTTGGGAATCCCCTTGGCATGTAGCCAACTCCTGGTTGTCTCCACCAGATGGCGGATCTTCCTCTCTGCGACCCCATTTTGTTGAGGGGTGTGGGCGCAGGAGAGCTCTCGCCGTATGCCGAATTTCCTGCAGAAAGAGTTAAAAGCGTTAGAGGTAGCCTCCCCTCTACTAGTTCCTTCCACTCCTGGAACTTCTCAAACATCTCCGCCTTCTCCCTCATGAAGTAAACCCACGTATAGCGGGTGTAGTCATCCACAAAGACCAGCGCATACTTGTTTCCTCCATATGTCAGGGTGGCGCACAGTCCCATCACATCAGCATGAACGCACTCAAGATGTGCCTTACATCTGGTATCCGACTTGTCAAATGGAAGTCGATGTGACTTTCCAAATTGACAGCCCTCGCATACATGGCCGTCGCCGCAAGAGGAGAGATTGGGCAGGCCAGACACCAGACCCTTCGCCGCTATCATCTTCAACTTGTCCATCCCCACGTGACCTAGCCTCTCATGCCAGATCGATGCGCTGTCATTTGTCTTCATCTTGTCCACATAGGCACTTGCAGAAAGAACGTACAAGTCTTTCACCCTTCTCCCGGTGAGCGTGACATCAGCATCAACTGAAGACAGGTTCTTCAGGAACTTCACCTCCTTCGGTCCGAACAGCACGTGGTATCCTGCATCCACTGCATTCGCAACCGAGAAGAGGTTCTTCTTCATGCCCGACACGTGATACACACTCTTCAGTGTCACGGGCTTCTCTTCACTTCCCAGGGATACCATCCCTTCCTTCTCAACTGGATGTACCGTATCATCCGCCGTGATGATAGCATCAGTTCCACCATATGCCTTCAAGGAGGCAAACTTAGACACATCTCCAGTGAGATAGTGCCCGCAACCGGAGTCCACTATCCAGTCGTTCTCAAAGCTAGCGGAGGCTAAAGCATCAACTGACGTTGCCGTCATCTCAGCCAAGAAGCAGTTGTCTCCTCCTTCACCACCCTGGTGACCTCCACCTCTTCCTCCACCTCTTCTTCCACCTCTCTGATGGTCTCCACCTCTCCGGTGGTCTCCCTCTCTCTCAGCAACATGACCAGCCTTGAGATTTGACCGACACTCCTTTGCCATGTGCCCGTACTTCTTGCAGGCAAAGAAAAGGGGTCTCCCCCTCTGGTCATAAGGAGGGAGAAAGTTCTCCCTAACTCCCTGAGAGGACGTTGAGGGTCCATCTCCGGAGTTCTTCTTCTTCTTGTCCCAAGGCTTTCTCTTGCCTGAGAACAGCGCCTCGCTATCTCCCCCTGAGATAGACACTCCTGCCATCTGCTTCGCCAAGCTCTCCTGTGACGACATCAGGTTCTCTAGCTCCAGTAAGGTGGGCTGAGTATCCCATCTTTGCACAGACATGATAAACAGAACATACTCCTTCCGCAGACCTCGGAGTATGTGCCTCTTCAGCTTCGCCTAAGAGATCGGCTCATCAGGATCCAAGGCCGAGATCTCTGCACATAAGTTCTTCACCTTCAAGAAGAAGGTGGATATCGACAACTCTCCTTGAGTGGACCGCGCCAACTCATTCTCCAGGAACTGTAGCCACGCTACGTTCATCTTGTTGAATAGCCCATCAAGGGCACTCCAGATCTCTGATGCTGACTTGCACCGCAGGATGTGGTCGAACAAGTCAGGTGAGATAGCCCTCTTTAAGGTGAACTCAGCTTTGGCGTTGGTCTTCCTCCACACCCTCACTGCTGGACCATTGTCTCCGGCAACTACAACTTCCTCTTGCTCAGCTCCTCCAACGACCTCCCATAGGTCCTCTTCAAGAAGGTAGCTCTCCATGCATGATTTCCACTTCTTGTAGTTGGTCTGGGTGAGCAGCTCCATGCCTAGTCCTCTCGCATAACCTCCTCCGCCGTCCATCTTGGTTGTCAACCTTGAACCTTGATAGCACACTCCTCTTCACCAACCTGGCTCTGATACCATGTTAAATTTTGTGATGCTACCATGAACAAGAACACCAACGATGAACAAAGACAAAGAACTCTTAATAACTAGGCAATTGATTACAAATAAACACGCTGAATACAAGGTGCATACACCTTGATTCACAACAGCTGAGATAAAGATAAAAAACTTGTCGCAGACAAGGTCCGCTTCTCCACTCTCCACTTCACCGTGCACTATGCACTCTCCACCTCACAGTGCACTCTGCACTCTCCACCTCTCGCTGAGGTATGGGTTGGGGTCTCCTGGGGTGTAGGCACACTCCCACTCTCACTCCACAACTCAAACATCTCTCTCACACTCTCTTGTGTGTTCTCTCTCTTCACTCTCATTAACACTCAAAGGGGGGGTATTTATAGGCAACCACAAATATAGGCTAGAGAGAGGGGGGCCGCCGGGTTCCACTCTGGTATGAGGGGGGAAAAGGGGGGGAGGGGGGAGAGAAAGAAAAAGAGGGGGAGGAGAAAAAAGAGGGGGAGGAGAAGGAAAGGGGGAGAGAGGAAGAGAAAAGAGGGAAAGGAAGAAAAAAAATGGAGGGAGGGAGAATGCGGCCACAATTTGGATCTCCGCGGAGAGGCATTTGGATCTCTGCGGAGATCCAAATGCCTCTCCGCGGAGATTCAAATGCCTCTCCGCGGAGATTCAAATGCCTCTCCGCGGAGATTCAAATGCCTCTCTGCGGAGATCCAAATGGTTTTCCGCGGAGAACCTAACCATCCGCGGAGAACCTTTTAAGTCTCTGCGAAGAACCTTTTGGATCTCCGGGGAGAACCTTTTGCTCTCTGCGGAGAACCATCTGGATCTCCGCGGAGAACCATCTGGATCTCCGCGGAGAACCATCTGGATCTCCGCGGAGAACCATCTGGATCTCCGCGGAGAACCTTCTGGATCTCCGCGGAGAACCTTCTGGATCAATATAATTAAATAACTCATTGTTTTCATTTTGAATTCCAATACAAAATGCATATAACAAGTACCAATCAATGTCGATTTACTATACATCCTGTATTTTAATATAGAGAAACACTCTCTTGAATTCACAAGAGGCTCCATGCACTGATTACTCTATTTTTATATCATGATGACCATATCCTTGTCTCAGACAATAAGATGGTAAAACAATAAAATCTATTTGCAAACCACCAACATTATAACATGTGGAAGCTGGAGCTTGCATTCCATCATCACTGGGTTAATTATTACCTGAGAAAAGGGAGTAACTTACATTTCTTGAAGACTGCAAGACCGCTTATGTACCTCTGTGCTAAGTCCACATACAAAATCAAGTTCATTGTGTATCTAACAGTTTGTGTACACAACAATACACAGGCAAACATCTTATTTATCAAGCATGTTTAAACGATATAAATTAATTTTTGCTCTGTTTATGTTATCCTAAAAATATATGTGATATATATATGTATAATTTTATTAATAAAGGTTATATTTTATTTTATAAGAAAGAAAGGATTACAACCCACATAAATGCTCAGTCATCAGCTACCCATGAAAAACTACCTGAAATACATTTCACACAGTTTAAATATATCATTCCACCTATCCCCACCCTCAACATTATAAGAGACCTAAATCTAGTCGGAAGGCCGAGCTAAACAGAAAATATAATTAAACCAACAACACATGTCTCCATAAGCTCCGTGAATCTAAATGAGAAGAATCACAGCACCAAGGCGATATCCACCAGCCCGAACTCATCGCAGACAAAATACTTCTTGTCGCCGAGCACCGCCTTCAAGGTCTTCCAGATTTCAATGAACTATGTTTTCGCCTCTTGCTGCACCTCTCCCTCCAGCTTCCACAACCTGGTCCCACATTCATAACCTGCAGCCAAGCAATACTTCATGATCAACATATATTTGAATACAAACTTGTCCAAATCCCAAATTGCATATCATAAATATTATTAAAAAAATACAATTTGCAGGGGAAAAGAGAACATCTGCTATGTGGAGAAGAAACTCAAACATTTATCTGATCCTGTGGTTAAGTAATCAGTTTGGTTTATAAAACTGAACATGTGCTCGGTGGAGAAGAACATCAAGATCAAATCAAGAAATGTTATGTCCAACAAGCACAACGCAAACCATTTTATGACAGACCTTTGCACGTTCCGACCGGATGCAGGGCATGAATAACTCCGGCCCAAATGGAGCCTAATCACCATAAAATATGGCATAGCCGTTTATAGTTTGGCAGCAATTTTAAGTGGACCGAACAGACTCAGCGAAATCAACAACTTCAGAAACTATAAACACTCACCAAAGTCCCCAAGTAGAGATCTTTGTTGCCTGCGACCCGACCAATCCTTGTCTGCCATTGGCCATGTTGATGATGCCTTCAAAACAACATTATGCAAAATATTATCAGCAGTGTGGATTTGAACTAAAAAATCTTTTGGTTCTACATATGATTTACTTAACTAGTGACATCTCTATAGATGGAAGCGCCCCTTAAAAATCCACTGCTTTTCCTGCAAATTATTCTTCCAAAGATTGAAGAATAATGAATAAGAACCCGTATGTATGAGCTTTAGGGAGGGCAATGCAGTCGACTAAGGAATCCAACCAAGAAAATGTTCAAATAAATTCAAGGGTATACCCTGCAATGATGGTCAAAACCATCCACACATTTGTCACAAATCCTACAATGTACCGATTATTTATGGATTTTCATCATCATTATCATCATCATCAATAACCTTTATCCAACTATTTGTGGTCAGCTTTATAAATCCTCATTTTCCATGCAACTTGATGAGTGGTGCTTGAGATATTAGATTTAAACCACATAAAACATCTTAAAACAACTTTTATCCATATTACCTTAAGAATACCCAATTTCCTACCTAATTTATCTATCTATAGTATTTCCTAACCTTCATTGGCATACACAATCTTGTGAATATAGAACTCACAAGATACATCAAATCCTCACCAAGGTAACTTCAAAAGTAAACAATTATGCCACAATTAACTTTTATTTAGGTATTTTTTTTTGGCTTAATAACACCAACTAAAAACATTTTGCACCTAATCCATTAAATGCATTTCAAACCCAATCTTGCATGCACACAAAGTACAAGCAAATGCAATGCCGAAAAATAGTGGTGTGCCACCAGTAAGACATCATAAAATGACACATTATGATAGAAACATCTCCATACCATGAATAAAATCTCTCTACATAAGAAATAGTACTTGTCATAACCAAAAGTTCACATCACCCTTAGGCACTCAAGCTAAACAGAGATAAAGGAAAAAAGCATGGGCACCATAGATAACCCATAACCCAAAGATAATCCATAATCCTATCAACAACATGCAGAAAAAAGAATATAAAAACATAAATAAATAAATTTCATCAACAGATGAATCATTCTTATTTTGATGCTAATATTGAAAACATGTTGTTTATGGTGCACAACTCCTTTGAATGGCGACTGTGTCTACATCACTTTGAAAACAACAATAATGGAGATCAAGGTTAGTCTACTTCACTCGATAACTAGGGCTCCGTTTGGCGCGGCTTTTTTGCTCTGTGAGTTTGGACAGAAACGCCACCACCATAGAATGTTTGTTTGGCATGACAACGATTACGACCGCCACAGAGAAAAGAAAACTAGTTTTGAACATAAAAGTGGATGACATTCCTTAGGTGAGGTTGGGCATTCAAGAACGACGGTTCAAAAGCGCCGTGTTCATGACCGCCACCACCGTGCCAAATAGAGCCTAGGTTCATGATCTGATTAAAATTATGTAGCAATCACATTTTTACGCATATCATAACAACCACCATATTTCTGAAGATGTCATGGCTCCTTTATAGATCTATGGTCTACAAATTCTCATCTAAAATTTTATTCTAGTGACTTAAGAGTTAGGGAAGGTAAATTCAAGCAAAAAATCATCTAACCAGCCAAAAAAAGGAAAATAAGCTACACCTTGATATTTTTCTTGGTATATTTTTGCATGAAAGGTAGATTTTCACCAGTAAGCTGACCAGAAACATAAATGAGATCATTTTTCTTCAAATGTCAAGCAGCAATTTCAGCCAAATCTCATTGAAAAACTACATGAATCCTGAAAAGATTTTTAAGTTGGAAGATATAAAACTTAACTATCCCAACTATGAATTATGCAGAAAAAAAAACGACAATGAAATGATTTTAAGTTTTAAAAAAGATTTGTTTCTTGAGTTCTCGGTTAATGACAGTGGTCGATTACACCCGACTGGATTATTAAAAAAAAGTAGAATGGTAGTGAAAGAGCTCACATAAACCGCGGAAAAACTCTCGGCTTCTCCCTGTTCTCATTAAATAATCTGAGAAAGGAGAACACTACCTATCCTTCAGGTCAGGGGGTGGCGGTCGAAAGCAAGGATTGCGCCGGAACAGTCGGTAACAGGTGGAGGCGGCACTGGAAGTTCGATCCTGAGAGATAAGGCGTCGGACTGGATGGAGATCGGCATAGGCGAGATCGCCCGAGCCCGGCGAGGCGTCTGGCTGCGGCGGAGGCGAGCGACTGGAGCGAGGTCGGTACGGAAATAGACGGTTGGAGTGAGATCGCCCGAGCCCGGTGAGGCGTCTGGCGGCGGCGAGGCGAGCGACTGTAGCGTCTGAGCTGGGGAAAGGGGGAGCTGGAGATTGCCTGGAGCTCGGGAGAAATATAGCGAGAGCTCGGGAAAGGGGATCCAATGTCTGTCGCCGCCTTCCCTTAATACCAGAAATCACGAGCGATAGAGAGGGCGAGGGAGGAAATCGGGAGCGAGAGAGGGTGCGGGAGGAAATCGCGAGCGAGGGGCTGCAGGAGAGAAAGAGAGGGGCTGCGGGAGAAAAAGAGAGGGATTTTAATGTTTATTAAAAAAAAGTTTCATAATATCAGCCGGATTCAGTTGACCGGAGTGAGGCCCGACCGAGGGGGGGGGGGGGAAGCACTCAGCCAACCTCCCATGTAGTCCACTCGCCAACTAGGGGGAGGAAGAGGGGTGCACTCGCCAACCCCCCTACATGCTCCACTCGCAAACTTCACAAGGTGCACTCGCCAACCTCACAAGGTGCACTCGCCAACCTCCCTAGGTGCACTCGCCAACTCCCCTAGGTGCACTCGCCAGCTCCCCTGTGTGCACTCGCCAACTCCCCTCCTGCTTCCACTCGCCACCCCCTCTCACTTCTACTCGCCAACACACTCAGCAAGAGTCCACTCGCCAGATGCACTCGCCCCCCTCCATATCCACTCGCCTAGCTCACTTCAAAATTCAACAGATTAATTGCTATAAAATGTGTGAGATTTAAAATTTTCTTGTTTAATTAACTATAAAACAATTGCATGATTAAAGAGTTTAGAGTTTATGCTCAACAATCATTAGCCCATTGGACCGCGTGTCTGCATTCTCCCGCATCTTCATTTTAGGATTTGTTATAGGTCCATTGCATTTAGCGCGTGCTCGCTTGCATTGCATTCAGGTTTAGGGCACTGCCCGCCCGCCACCTATAAATTCGTCCTCCATCAATGAATCATTGGAGTTGTCACGACCCGTCTCGACAAGAGTCAGAGCGCACTTCGGGCGGGCCGTGATGTCACAGGCATGAGCGAACAGGAAACCATGCCTGCTAAGGCGGAAACAGAAATGCTACAAAAGTTTTGGATTTATTACTTTTGAAAAGAATTTAGTATATTTTATAAGTATGCGGAAGCCACAATGAAAGATTAAAACTAATGCATTTTCATTAAAAACAAAAGTCACACATTATACTGAAATGATGAACATGCAATGAGTCACAATAGTAAAATGCTATAAGTAAAATGATCTGATACAAGTAAAAACACCCTAAGAGTTGTCCACAATACCAGAGAAAATGGCTGACAATAACTAATACAAGAAAAGTAGATCCAACAGTACTGAAACAAAATACATAGAACCTGCTGACACAGTAATCAAAAAAGAACCTCCAAGCAAAACTGCAGCTGAACGAAGAAAACTCAGGGAGCAGACGGCGCGGTCACGAACCCTAAGACAAATCCAAACAGAAGGAAAATGCCTCAGAACAAGAAAATAATAGAAAACAAGCTGTAATTTTAAGTACATGCAGAAATAATTCTAAAGTACCAATTAACTCTTGAAACAGGCTAGTGAAACAGGCAGGTAACTGAAACAAGCAGAAACTATCTAGAAATATTAGCCTACTCCGGAGTATAGCCTAAACAAGTATTTTTGCAACGACATAAGCTGTAATCTATGAAATGCGTAGGTGTTTATAGTGGGCACACATGGTTCACACTCAAGTCCAAGTGTAAGGCTTACCAGAATAAGAGTATTCCATGCTTACCGTGACCATGCAATCAATACGTTGCACCACCTAAATCCTAGTTCCCACGATTTGCTTATTACACTCAAGACCTAAGTGATTCATGTCTTTTCCGAGGAGATTCCTATCACAACGCGACATACTCACGAGCGATAATTCTTGTATTATCAGAGACTGGTAATAAATTAGATACTGTTAGGGCACAACTACTAGAGAGAGATTGAGAGAGGAGAAGATCTAGAGAAAGAGAGGAGAAAATAGGTCTAAGGGGGAGAGAAGACTAACCTTGAACAATTCTTGCATAACCCCAAAAGGGGGGCTGCCCGGGTATATAAATACCCGGGCAAGGAGGGGGCCGGCCGACCCCTCCAAGGAGGGCTGAACCCGCCTGGTTCAGCCCTCGGCCGGCCGGTTCACTGAGTGGGGGCTGAACCGGAAGGTTCAGCCCCGTTGTTTAGCGCGCCCTTGCTCCTCCGTACGTAGTGATGCCCCGTAAAGCGTAGCGGGGGCGTAACATTCCCTTCCCCATCAAGAATCAACTTGTCCCCAAGTTGGTAGTCGGGGTAGAGCTCCTTGAAGTCGAAGAAGTCCACCCACGAATTGTGTGCCGGTGACAGGTTCTTCCATTTGACCAACAGCTCGGGCCGGTATTCCGCGCCCCGATTCTTCCACCTGAGCATCAAAATATCTTCAGGAAGCGGCCGCAGCTCTCCGGCCGAGGTGACCTCCGGTAACAAGGTACTCGGTTGTACATGCGGCCCTACCTTCCGCTTGAGCAAAGAGACATGGAACGTAGGATGGATGCGCGAGCCCTCCGGTAAAGCCAGTGTATAAGCTACCGGTCCCACCCTGTTGACAACCTGAAAGGGACCGTAGTAGCGTGGGGACAGTTTCTGATTGCCGCGACGAGCAACGGACAACTGCCGGTACGGCTGGAGCTTGAGGAACACCTCGTCACCCACGGCGAACTCCCGCTCAGTGCGGTGCTTATCCGCTTGGGTCTTCATGCGATCCTGGGCTAGACGGAGATTCTCCCGAAGTGTGACCAACATGCGATCCCGGTCTAGCAGAGCGCAATCCACCGCTGGAAGAGCGGTGCTCCCGGCCTCATAGCTGCCCAGGGTAGGAGGAGGTCGGCCGTAAACCACCTCAAATGGTGTCATCCTGCTAGCGGAGTGGTATGCCGTGTTATAACAGTACTCGGCCCAATGCAACCAGTCTGGCCAACTGCGCGGCTCATCCATCACAAAGCAACGCAGATAGGTCTCGACCCCACGATTAAGCACCTCCGTCTGGCCGTCCGACTGCGGGTGGTTGGCCGTGCTGAAGTGTAAGCGAGTGCCCTGCAGCCGGAACAGCTCCGTCCAGAACCCACTGACGAAGGTAGGGTCCCGATCAGAAATAATGGCGCGGGGGAGGCCATGCAGGCGGACTATCTCTCGAGCAAAGATTGCGGCCACAGATTCCCCGGTGTACGGATGGCTGAGCGCCAGAAAATGACCATACTTGGACAGCTTGTCCACCACCACCAGGATGACAGACTTCCCTTTTGACTTTGGCAGTCCATCAATGAAGTCCATGGACACCGTGTCCCAAATTCGCTGCGGAATCTCCAACGGTACAAGCAGCCCTGCCGGAGAAGAGGTTTCATATTTCTGCCGCTGGCAGATCTCGCAGTGCCGAACGAATTGCTGAATATCCCGACGCATGCCGGACCAGAAAACGTTTGCCCTCGCCCTCTGAAGGGTCCGGAGCACCCCTGCATGCCCTCCTGTGGGCGACGAGTGGAACTCATGCATCAACACGGTCTTCCAGGCTGAATCGGCGGGCACGACCACCCGCCCCCGATAGTAAAGCCGGCCATTACACAAGTGATAGCCAGCTGCGACAGTCTCTCCCCGCTGTAAAGCCTCCACCAACGGACGCAGCGTATCAGATCGCCGGACCTCTTCCTGAATATCCTCCACGGAATCAACCAACGGCCCCGAAATATGAGCGAGAGTAGCCTCTGGTAGACGAGAGAGAGCATCGACAACCACATTCTCTTTACCCCGGCGATACACAATCTCGTAGGTAACCGAGAAGCTTAGTCACCCATTTCTGCTGTAACGGCGAGGAGACCCGTTGGTCCAGGAAATGCTTCAAGCTCTGGTGATCCGTCCGGATCTTAAAGTGGCGGCCCAACAGATATGGTCGCCAAACAGCCACCGCCTGAATAATTGCCAACATCTCCTTCTCGTAGGCCGAGAGGCCTAAAGTACGAGGGGCTAAAGCCTTGCTGTAAAAGGCTATCGGCCGCCCTGCCTGCATCAACACGGCCCCAATGCCGACACCTGAGGCGTCCGTCTCCAGAACGAACTCCTGTGTGAAATCCGGTAAGGCCAGAACTGGCGTGGTGGTCATGGCTCTTTTGAGGGCCTGAAAGGCCTCCTCCGCCTCCTCACTCCAGGAAAAGGAGTCCTTCTGCAACAGCTGGGTCAGTGGCCGAGCTATCTTGCCATAGTCCTGCACGAACTGCCGGTAATACCCTGTGAGCCCCAAAAAGCCCCGCAAGGCGCGGACTGTAACCGGCCGCGGCCATGACTGCATACTCTGAATCTTTCGTGGGTCGGCCCGGACGCCTTGACCGGAGACCAAATGGCCCAAGTACTCCACCTCCTCCTGACCAAAGGAGCACTTAGAACGGTTGGCATAGAGATGGTGCTGTCGAAGGCGGCCAAGGACCTGTTCCACGTGGCCCACGTGGTCCTCCCAGTTTGCGCTGTAGATGAGTATATCATCAAAGAAGATCAGAACAAACACCCGCAGAAAATCTCTGAATATCTCGTTCATGTTGGCCTGAAATGTAGCGGGCCCTCCAGTCAACCCATTTGCCATAACCAAGAACTCATAATGGCCGTCATGTGTCCGGAAGGCCGTCTTATGGACGTCCTCCTAAGCCATCAAAATCTGATAATATCCGGAACGAAGATCCAGCTTGGTGAACCGCTGCGCCCCATGCAGCTCATCCAGTAACTCTTCTATGTGAGGAATCGGAAAGTTATCTTTGACAGTAGCGCCGTTCAAGGCACGGTAGTCCACACAAAATCTCTAGGAACCGTCCTTTTTTTTACCAGGATAATGGGAGCCGAGAAGGAACTCGTACTCGGCCGAATGATGCCGGCCTCCAGCATTTCGCGGACACTGCGCTCGATCTCCGCCTTCTGGATGTGTGGGTAGCGGTATGGACGAACATTTGTAGGTGCAGCGCCCGCCTTGAGCGGAATACGGTGATCTCGGAACCTTGCCGGGGGTAAAGTACGCGGCTCCTGAAAAACATCAGCATAAGCGGTCAGAAGTAACTGTAACTGAACCGGTACCTCAGAAGGCGTGGGGCCGCCGGTCTGGACCTCCCGAAGGACGGCCATCATCTGTCCATCCCCACTCAACCGCTGCATGCTGCGCAGAGAAACCTCCTTAATAGGGGAGGACATGAGACCCTGCAAGCAAAACTGCTTGTCCCCGTGCACAAACTCCATAGTCATGTGGTCCCAGTCGAAAGTCACCCGCTGTAATTGGCGCAACCACTGAACTCCCAGCACCATGTCTGAGCCCCGAATAGGTAACAGGTAGACGTCAGTCCGCCCCACATAGCCGTGTAGCCGCAGCTCCACTCCCTTCAGCACCCCTTCGCATCGCAGCTTGCTGTCATCCGCCACCATAACATGAAAGGCAGCCCCCTTGTCAACCACGTGCCCAACTCGTCGTGCCACGTCGGGGTGTATGAAATTGTGGGTACTCCCACTGTCCACCAATATAGTAACCTTCTCTTGGGCGATCCGGCCCGCCAGCCGCATAGTAAGCGGGGGAGCGCAACCCTCAAGAGCATGAAGAAAAACCCCGAACTCCCCCTCGTCCAAGTCCACCTCCAACTCCGCATCTGGAGCCGGCTCATCGTCCCCATCCTGCTGTAACATGAAGACCTGTATCTTCTGGCATTTATGGCCGGGCACAAACTTCTCATCGCAATTAAAGCATAGCCCTTTTTCCTTCCGAGCCGCCAACTCACCCCACGATAACCGAGTCACGGTCGGTTTGTTACCAGCGGTTTGCTCCCGTCGTGCTGTTGTGGCGGTAGCCGTAGTCGGCCTACTCGTGGTGCGGGCTCACTGTCTGTTGAACCGCTCCTCCTGAATGCGTGCCAAGGTAATGGCGTGGCTCAACGAACGAGGCATGAGAGCCTGCACCTCGTCACGAATGTGCTCCTTGAGCCCTGATATGAAACAACTGTAGAGAGTCCTCTCCGACCACTGAACTCGGTTCGCCAACTTCTCGAACTCGGTGCGGTACTCCATCACTGACCCCTTCTGACGGAGCTTTTGAAGAAGGGCCTCGAAGTTCTCGTACTCCAGTGGCCCAAATCTGGCCGTAAACCCATCCACAAACTCTCCCCACGGCACGTACTCCCGTCCCCGCAGGACCCCCTGCGTCCACTGGTAAGCGTCGTCCTTCAAGTGGAAGGACGACAACTGCACCCACTGCCCTTCCGGCACCTCATGATACTGAAAGAAGAGTTCTGCCTTCTGAATCCATTCCAACGCGTCGCCGCCCTCGAACTCCGGAAAGTACATGCGAGTTAATCCGGGAGTCAAGCGTTGTGCCCCATGACCTCCTTCCCGTCTTGCGGGCTCACCTTGCTCGAATCTGTAGCCTTGATGCTGACCGTTTCCCCAAAGAGGGGGTGGTTGTTGTTGACCGGCCCATGCTTGGCCAAGACCAGCCATGCCCGCCGGCCCAAACCCACGGGGAGGAGGGAGAAGCCCTCCACCTTGGTATCCCGCAGGATCTGGAGGTCGCCGGAGCCCAACTGGCTCCTCCCAGCCTCGACGAAGACCCCCTGGCTCTGCCCAGCCCTGTCGGCGCTGTCCCTGGCCCGCTCCGAGGTCGCCGAGCCCCCCTGCTGCAGGTCCCTGCGGAATCGGCCTCGCCGAACCCCCGTATGCCGCTGCCGCGCCTATTGCTGTCCCGTATGCCGCTGCCAAGCCCGCTGTCGCTCCATACGCCGCACTGCTAGGGCCACCCAACCCCTGCCAGCCCCCGCCTGGCGGAATCCAGCCCGTGCCAGGCGGAAAACCGCTCGCCCGCACTCGCTCGTCGTCCGCCAGTCGCACCCCGCCGACGCCTTCCGCAAGCCGCGCGGCGTTCGCCGCGACATCGGCCCCCGATCCGGTAGAATCTTCGCCCGTTGTGGCTTTCCCTTTCAACAAAGCCTTCAACTCCTCCATACGAGCGTCGATCCGCCCTTCCATGGCCGCCATAGAGTCGGTGAGGCCAACCATGTTCTCCTCTAGGGTTTCAATCCGCGAGGACTCTTCTTGAGTGCGAGTGGTCACCATGTCGGAGAGAAAGAACACCTCTGATACCAAATGTTAGGGCACAACTACTAGAGAGAGATTGAGAGAGGAGAAGATCTAGAGAAAGAGAGGAGAAAATAGGTCTAAGGGGGAGAGAAGACTAACCTTGAACAATTCTTGCATAACCCCAAAAGGGGGGCTGCCCGGGTATATAAATACCCGGGCAAGGAGGGGGCCGGCCGGCCCCTCCAAGGAGGGCTGAACCCGCCTGGTTCAGCCCTCGGCCGGCCGGTTCACTGAGTGGGGGCTGAACCGGAAGGTTCAGCCCCATTGTTTAGCGCGCCCTTGCTCCTCCGTACGTAGTGATGCCCCGTAAAGCGTAGCGGGGGCGTAACAGATACATGAAAGAAGAACTTAAATTCTTGTTTGCAAGCGAGAGGGAATTTCTCCACTTGCCTCTCGACCATGGAGTATTCCATGGACGACTCTACAGTCTCGACCATGGAGTTTCGTTCCCGAGCTGAGCCTCAGCTGACGACTCGACCTAGGCCTTTCCTTCCTGAGCAGGTGAGCAGGTATGTTCCCAACTCCAGTGCGTTTACTCCTAAGTCCTAACTCCAAACACCTTTATTTGTCTTTTCTTCTGGACCTTTGTGTACAGAGCCAGTTCTTGTGCAGTTATTTGGTATCATGCTAGATTACTAGGTAGCTGTGTATGGCAAGTGAAATATAATTGAATCTTTGATTACAGAAGCTTTAACGAGGAATAACCATACAATGGTACCTTAGATTTGTGTTTAGCTTCATAAAAATGTTATTTTTTGTTCTCTTCGCACCTCATGCTGTTTCTTCTATTTCAATAAATGTTACTGTTTATTTTTTAGGCATTTGTGTGTTGTCAACATGGCTATAATAAACTAGATTTCTGTGCTGGTAGCAGGTATATAAATAAAATCATAGTTTAAACATTTTTGACACTCTGACTGAATTTATGTTAGAAAATCATAGTTTGAACATTTCTGTGTTGGTAGCAGATATATAAACATTTTGACACTCTGATTTGCACATTGGAGGAGTTATTCCCTACAATAGAAAGCAGATTAGGGTGGACCACAAAAAATCCTGTAATATAGATAAGCATACATTTAGGGTGGATTGTTAACAATCATATGTAAATTATTGGTGTATTCAAATATTAGGAAAACTGAATTGAGGGTTAAAAACCGAACTGAATAGTGCAATTTAGGTTCAATTTCGGTTCAATTTAAGTTCAATTTCGGTTCAATTTCGGTTCAATTTCGGTTCAATTTCGGTTCAATTTCGGTTCAATTTCGGTTCAATTTCGGTTCAATTTCGGTTCAATTTCGGTTCAATTTCGGTTCAATTTCGGTTCAATTTCGGTTCAATTTCGGTTCAATTTCGGTTCAATTTCGGTTCAATTTCGGTTTGGGGTGTGTAAAAACTAAGGTCATTCGGTTCGGTTTCGATTTCACCGAGAACCAAACCGCTTACACGCATAAAATAATCACAGAAGTTCTAATTATGTTAAAAAGTAGCAATTGTAGCTAATTGAAAGGATTAGGAATTAGTGTGGGGCAATGAGAATACATGTTTATGAGAAATAAAAGAGTCAAACTAATTAAGCATGAGAATACACGTTTACAGGAAATAAAAGAGAACTTAATTAAGCATGAGAATACTAGCAATAAAAGTGTATCCATACAAATGTATTAGATGATAGAGTTTAAGAATCACACACTTAATTACATTAACAATAGAGTACATATACATGAATTGAACCGAATCATCGAGTTGTCGGCTCTGCTCGCCTGCTCGGAAACAATGGGAAGGAAACGCCAAGACCGCGACACGATTGGAAGGAAACGCCAAGACCGCGACGATGCAGAAAAGCGTCGCGGAAGGGGAACTAGGACATATTTATCCAGGGCTCATGCGAGTCACGAGTAGGCGGCAAAAGGAGAAAGACGAAAGCTTGAAATCTGAAAGGCGGAAGGTTTCAAGATTTTATTTACATCTTTCGTGGATCCGCCTTTAATGTCACAGCCCCTAGCCCGCCGATCCAACAATCTTTATTCATACTAAGATCGGTTCGGTTTTTCTCAGTTTAGCCATGTTGATTAAAGATAGGGCTCAATGGCGACATAGGATCCATATAGCTGACCCCAGTATGGTGGGATAAAGGCTTGAGTGTTGTTGTTGTAGCCATGCTGCAAACCGAACCGAATCAGCACCGGTTTTCAGCCCCCCTAAACTGAACCAAGCTGATCGGTTTTGTTCGAAAACCGGTATGGTTGGATCGGTTCGGTCCAGTTCGATCGATTTAAGTTAAATTTTGTGTTGCTACCATGAACAGGAACACCAACGATTAACAAAGACAAAGAACTCTTAATAACTAGGCAATTGATTACAAATAAACACGCTGAATACAAGGTGCATACACCTTGATTCACAACAGCTGAGATAAAGATAAAAAACTTGTCGCGGACAAGGTCCGCTTCTCCACTCTCCACTTCACCGTGCACTATGCACTCTCCACCTCACAGTGCACTCTGCACTGTCCACCTCTCGCTGAGGTATGGGTTGGGGTCTCCTGGGGTGTAGGCACACTCCCACTCTCACTCCACAACTCAAACCTCTTCTCTCTCACACTCTCTTGTGTGTTCTCTCTCTTCACTCTCATTAACACTCAAAGGGGGGGGGGGGTATTTATAGGCAACCACAAATATAGGCTAGAGAGAGGGGGGGGGGAGGGGAAGCACTCAGCCAACCTCCCATGTAGTCCACTCGCCAACTAGGGGGAGGAAGAGGGGTGCACTCGCCAACCCCCCTACATGCTCCACTCGCCAACTTCACAAGGTGCACTCGCCAACCTCACAAGGTGCACTCGCCAACCTCACAAGGTGCACTCGCCAACCTCCCTAGGTGCACTCGCCAACTCCCCTAGGTGGACTCGCCAACTCCTCTAGGTGCACTCGCCAACTCCTCTAGGTGCACTCGCCAACTCCCCTCCTGCTTCCACTCGCCACCCCCTCTTACTTCTACTCGCCAACACACTCAGCAAGAGTCCACTCGCCAGATGCACTCGCCCCCCTCCATATCCACTCGCCCAGCTCACTTCAAAATTCAACACTCCCCCTTGAAGTGAGCTTCAAGGACAACACCAAGGCAAGCGCGAAGCTTCTTGAACGGCCCCGCAGATAGGGGTTTTGTGAAGATGTCCGCCAGGTTCTCTTCACTTTGCACGTGCTCCACCGCAAGCGAGCCACCCAACACCTTCTCTCGGATGAATTGGTGCTCGATCTCTATGTGCTTTGTCCTTGCGTGACAGACTGGGTTGGTTGTCAGCTTCAGAGCACTCTCGTTGTCTCCACGCAGCACAGTAGGTCCTCTGACCTTCTCATCCACATCTTCCACCAGCCTCCTCAGCCAGACACACTCCTGAGCTGCTAAGGACGACGCCTTGTACTCAGCCTCAGTGGTGGAAAGGGAAATGGAGTCCTGCTTCTTGCTACACCATGAGATGACAGTGGCTCCACACATAAACACGTAACCTGATGTCGACTTGCGATCATCAGCGTCACCTGCGTAATCTGCATCTTTGTAACCATGCAGCTTGAAGTTAGTCCTCCCTCCATAGAACAACCCCATCTCAAGGGTTCCCTTCACATACTTCAGTATCCCCTTAGCTGCCTCCAGATGAGGCTTCCGCGGCCCTGCATGTACCGACTCACTCGGCCGACAGCAAAGGCGATGTCCGGCCTTGTGATGGTCAGATAGATAAGGCTCCCCACCAGTGCCCGGAAGATCTTCGGATCAGGAAGAATCCTCCCTTCTTCCTTCCGAAGCTTCAACCCAACCTCCAGTGGAACGAAGCCGCTCTTCCCCTCCTTCATGCCGAATCTCTCGACGATCTTCTCGGCATACGCCTTCTGGGTCACGAGCAGCCCGCCACTTCTCTTCTCCACTTGAAGTCCAAGGAAATGGTGCAGTTCACCAAGATCCTTCATCTCAAACCGTATGGCTAGCTGCTGTCTCAGCGCCGCGACCTCTTCACCGTTGTTCCTTGTCACGATCATGTCGTCGACGTACAGCAGCACCAGCACGTGAAGATCTCCACTCTTCTTCACGAACATGCTAGAGTCTGAGTCTGAGGCATCGTAACCACAGAACTGCAGATACTCTGCAATCTTCCCATACCAGGCTCTCGGCGTCTGTTTCAACCCATAGAGGGCCTTCTTCAGCTTGCAGACGTGACGTGGCTGAGACTTGGACACATACCCAGGTGGTTGCACCATTAATATGTCTTTGTCTATCTCTCCGTATAGGAACGCGTTCTTCACATCCAGCTGCTAGGGCAATGACCGTCCTCACCGACGTCATCTTCGCCACAGGACTGAACGTCTCCTCATAGTCCTCTCCATAGATTTGTGAGAAACCTCGAGCGACAAGCCTAGCCTTGTACCGCTCCACTCCTCCATCAGCTCTCTTCTTCACCTTGTACACCCACTTGCAGGTGACAGGCTTGATGCCCTCCACCATGGGAACAAGGTCTCATGTCTCATTCTTCTTCAGGGCCTCCATCTCCTCATCCATGGCCACGTCCCACTCCTTAGTGCCAACAACATCTTCAAAGCGGGCAGGTTCCCTCTCGTCGAGTGGTCCTGCGAAGAAGCAAGAGACCAAACTCACGAAGTTCCCCTCCTTATAGCTAGCAGGCGGGACGATGGTCCGCTTCGACCTCCTCAAGGCTTGACCACTTTCTACCACTCCGGTAGACTCCTCCGCTTGAGCTCCTCTTTCAACTTCTCTTGAAGCAACGCTCCCCCTGCTTCTAGAGCTTGAAGTTCCCACTGAGCCAGAAGCTCCCCCTGAGCCAGATGGCGATGGGGCACTTGGAGATACCTCCAACTCCAGCATAGAGTCCTCAGTGACTCTCTCTTCTTCTTCCATGCTTGATTCTCCACTCTCCGGCAGCACCACAAAAGAGACTCCCTGATACGAGATCAGTTCGTCAAACACTACGTCGCGCGAGACGACGAACTTGTGGGTCTGCGGGTTCATGCACTTCCATCCCTTCTTCCTCTCGTCGTAGCTGATGGAGACACACTTCCTCGCTTTCGGCTCCAACTTGGTTCTCTCAGCCTCTGGAACGTGCACGAAGCAGGTAGAGCCAAACACCCTCATGTGACTCACATCTGACTTCTCCCCGAATATGAGTTGGTGTGGAGACACCATCCTGTTGGGACTCAGAGGTAGCCGGTTGATCACATGGGTAGCACATGTCATTCCCTCCGCCCATAAGGCTTTGGGAATCCCCTTGGCATGTAGCCAACTCCTGGTTGTCTCCACCAGATGGCGGATCTTCCTCTCTGCGACCCCATTTTGTTGAGGGGTGTGGGCGCAGGAGAGCTCTCGCCGTATGCCGAATTTCCTGCAGAAAGAGTTAAAAGCGTTAGAGGTAGCCTCCCCTCTACTAGTTCCTTCCACTCCTGGAACTTCTCAAACATCTCCGCCTTCTCCCTCATGAAGTAAACCCACGTATAGCGGGTGTAGTCATCCACAAAGACCAGCGCATACTTGTTTCCTCCATATGTCAGGGTGGCGCACAGTCCCATCACATCAGCATGAACGCACTCAAGATGTGCCTTACATCTGGTATCCGACTTGTCAAATGGAAGTCGATGTGACTTTCCAAATTGACAGCCCTCGCATACATGGCCGTCGCCGCAAGAGGAGAGATTGGGCAGGCCAGACACCAGACCCTTCGCCGCTATCATCTTCAACTTGTCCATCCCCACGTGACCTAGCCTCTCATGCCAGATCGATGCGCTGTCATTTGTCTTCATCTTGTCCACATAGGCACTTGCAGAAAGAACGTACAAGTCTTTCACCCTTCTCCCGGTGAGCGTGACATCAGCATCAACTGAAGACAGGTTCTTCAGGAACTTCACCTCCTTCGGTCCGAACAGCACGTGGTATCCTGCATCCACTGCATTCGCAACCGAGAAGAGGTTCTTCTTCATGCCCGACACGTGATACACACTCTTCAGTGTCACGGGCTTCTCTTCACTTCCCAGGGATACCATCCCTTCCTTCTCAACTGGATGTACCGTATCATCCGCCGTGATGATAGCATCAGTTCCACCATATGCCTTCAAGGAGGCAAACTTAGACACATCTCCAGTGAGATAGTGCCCGCAACCGGAGTCTACTATCCAGTCGTTCTCAAAGCTAGCGGAGGCTAAAGCATCGACTGACGTTGCCGTCATCTCAGCCAAGAAGCAGTTGTCTCCTCCTTCACCACCCTGGTGACCTCCACCTCTTCCTCCACCTCTTCTTCCACCTCTCTGATGGTCTCCACCTCTCCGGTGGTCTCCCTCTCTCTCAGCAACATGACCGGCCTTGAGATTTGACCGACACTCCTTTGCCATGTGCCCGTACTTCTTGCAGGCAAAGAAAAGGGGTCTCCCCCTCTGGTCATAAGGAGGGAGAAAGTTCTCCCTAACTCCCTGAGAGGACGTTGAGGGTCCATCTCCGGAGTTCTTCATCTTCTTGTCCCAAGGCTTTCTCTTGCCTGAGAACAGCGCCTCGCTATCTCCCCCTGAGATAGACACTCCTGCCATCTGCTTCGCCAAGCTCTCCTGTGACGACATCAGGTTCTCTAGCTCCAGTAAGGTGGGCTGAGTATCCCATCTTTGCACAGACATGATAAACAGAACATACTCCTTCCGCAGACCTCAGAGTATGTGCCTCTTCAGCTTCGCCTAAGAGATCGGCTCATCAGGATCCAAGGCCGAGATCTCTGCACATAAGTTCTTCACCTTCAAGAAGAAGGTGGATATCGACAACTCTCCTTGAGTGGACCGCGCCAACTCATTCTCCAGGAACTGTAGCCACGCTACGTTCATCTTGTTGAATAGCCCATCAAGGGCACTCCAGATCTCTGATGCTTACTTGCACCGCAGGATGTGGTCAAACAAGTCAGGTGAGATAGCCTCTTTAAGGTGAACTCAGCTTTGGCGTTGGTCTTCCTCCACGCCCTCACTGCTGGACCATTGTCTCCGGCAACTACAACTTCCTCTTGCTCAGCTCCTCCAACGACCTCCCATAGGTCCTCTCCAAGAAGGTAGCTCTCCATGCATGATTTCCACTTCTTGTAGTTGGTCTGGGTGAGCAGCTCTATGCCTAGTCCTCTCGCATAACCTCCTCCACCGTCCATCTTGGTTGTCAACCTTGAACCTTGATAGCACACTCCTCTTCACCAACCTGGCTCTGATACCATGTTAAATTTTGTGATGCTACCATGAACAAGAACACCAACGATGAACAAAGACAAAGAACTCTTAATAACTAGGCAATTGATTACAAATAAACACGCTGAATACAAGGTGCATACACCTTGATTCACAACAGCTGAGATAAAGATAAAAAACTTGTCGCAGACAAGGTCCGCTTCTCCACTCTCCACTTCACCGTGCACTCTGCACTCTCCACCTCACAGTGCACTCTGCACTCTCCACCTCTCGCTGAGGTATGGGTTGGGGTCTCCTGGGGTGTAGGCACACTCCCACTCTCACTCCACAACTCAAACATCTTCTCTCTCACACTCTCTTGTGTGTTCTCTCTCTTCACTCTCATTAACACTCAAAGGGGGGGTATTTATAGGCAACCACAAATATAGGCTAGAGAGAGGGGGGCCGCCGGGTTCCACTCTGGTATGAGGGGGGAAAAGGGGGGGAGGGGGGAGAGAAAGAAAAAGAGGGGGAGGAGAAAAAAGAGGGGGAGGAGAAGGAAAGGGGGAGAGAGGAAGAGAAAAGAGGGAAAGGAAGAAAAAAAATGGAGGGAGGGAGAATGCGGCCACAATTTGGATCTCCGCGGAGAGGCATTTGGATCTCTGCGGAGATCCAAATGCCTCTCCGCGGAGATTCAAATGCCTCTCCGCGGAGATTCAAATGCCTCTCCGCGGAGATTCAAATGCCTCTCCGCGGAGATTCAAATGCCTCTCCGCGGAGATTCAAATGCCTCTCCGCGAAGATCCAAATGGTTTTCCGCGGAGAACCTAACCATCCGTGGAGAACCTTTTAAGTCTCTGCGAAGAACCTTTTGGATCTCCGTGGAGAACCTTTTGCTCTCTGCGGAGAACCTTCTGGATCTCCGCGGAGAACCATCTGGATCTCCGCGGAGAACCATCTGGATCTCCGCGGAGAACCATCTGGATCTCCGCGGAGAACCATCTGGATCTCCGCGGAGAACCATCTGGATCTCCGCGGAGAACCATCTGGATCTCCGCGGAGAACCTTCTGGATCTCCGCGGAGAACCTTCTGGATCAATATAATTAAATAACTCATTGTTTTCATTTTGAATTCCAATACAAAATGCATATAACAAGTACCAATCAATGTCGATTTACTATACATCCTGTATTTTAATATAGAGAAACACTCTCTTGAATTCACAAGAGGCTCCATGCACTGATTACTCTATTTTTATATCATGATGACCATATCCTTGTCTCAGGCAATAAGATGGTAAAACAATAAAATCTATTTACAAACCACCAACATTATAACATGTGGAAGCTGGAGCTTGCATTCCATCATCACTGGGTTAATTATTACCTGAGAAAAGGGAGTAACTTACATTTCTTGAAGACTGCAAGACCGCTTATGTACCTCTGTGCTAAGTCCACATACAAAATCAAGTTCATTGTGTATCTAACAGTTTGTGTACACAACAATACACAGGCAAACATCTTATTTATCAAGCATGTTTAAACGATATAAATTAATTTTTGCTCTGTTTATGTTATCCTAAAAATATATGTGATATATATATGTATAATTTTATTAATAAAGGTTATATTTTATTTTATAAGAAAGAAAGGATTACAACCCACATAAATGCTCAGTCATCAGCTACCCATGAAAAACTACCTGAAATACATTTCACACAGTTTAAATATATCATTCCACCTATCCCCACCCTCAACATTATAAGAGACCTAAATCTAGTCGGAAGGCCGAGCTAAACAGAAAATATAATTAAACCAACAACACATGTCTCCATAAGCTCCGTGAATCTAAATGAGAAGAATCACAGCACCAAGGCGATATCCACCAGCCCGAACTCATCGCAGACAAAATACTTCTTGTCGCCGAGCACCGCCTTCAAGGTCTTCCAGATTTCAATGAACTATGTTTTCGCCTCTTGCTGCACCTCTCCCTCCAGCTTCCACAACCTGGTCCCACATTCATAACCTGCAGCCAAGCAATACTTCATGATCAACATATATTTGAATACAAACTTGTCCAAATCCCAAATTGCATATCATAAATATTATTAAAAAAATACAATTTGCAGGGGAAAAGAGAACATCTGCTATGTGGAGAAGAAACTCAAACATTTATCTGATCCTGTGGTTAAGTAATCAGTTTGGTTTATAAAACTGAACATGTGCTCGGTGGAGAAGAACATCAAGATCAAATCAAGAAATGTTATGTCCAACAAGCACAACGCAAACCATTTTATGACAGACCTTTGCACGTTCCGACCGGATGCAGGGCATGAATAACTCCGGCCCAAATGGAGCCTAATCACCATAAAATATGGCATAGCCGTTTATAGTTTGGCAGCAATTTTAAGTGGACCGAACAGACTCAGCGAAATCAACAACTTCAGAAACTATAAACACTCACCAAAGTCCCCAAGTAGAGATCTTTGTTGCCTGCGACCCGACCAATCCTTGTCTGCCATTGGCCATGTTGATGATGCCTTCAAAACAACATTATGCAAAATATTATCAGCAGTGTGGATTTGAACTAAAAAATCTTTTGGTTCTACATATGATTTACTTAACTAGTGACATCTCTATAGATGGAAGCGCCCCTTAAAAATCCACTGCTTTTCCTGCAAATTATTCTTCCAAAGATTGAAGAATAATGAATAAGAACCCGTATGTATGAGCTTTAGGGAGGGCAATGCAGTCGACTAAGGAATCCAACCAAGAAAATGTTCAAATAAATTCAAGGGTATACCCTGCAATGATGGTCAAAACCATCCACACATTTGTCACAAATCCTACAATGTACCGATTATTTATGGATTTTCATCATCATTATCATCATCATCAATAACCTTTATCCAACTATTTGTGGTCAGCTTTATAAATCCTCATTTTCCATGCAACTTGATGAGTGGTGCTTGAGATATTAGATTTAAACCACATAAAACATCTTAAAACAACTTTTATCCATATTACCTTAAGAATACCCAATTTCCTACCTAATTTATCTATCTATAGTATTTCCTAACCTTCATTGGCATACACAATCTTGTGAATATAGAACTCACAAGATACATCAAATCCTCACCAAGGTAACTTCAAAAGTAAACAATTATGCCACAATTAACTTTTATTTAGGTATTTTTTTTTGGCTTAATAACACCAACTAAAAACATTTTGCACCTAATCCATTAAATGCATTTCAAACCCAATCTTGCATGCACACAAAGTACAAGCAAATGCAATGCCGAAAAATAGTGGTGTGCCACCAGTAAGACATCATAAAATGACACATTATGATAGAAACATCTCCATACCATGAATAAAATCTCTCTACATAAGAAATAGTACTTGTCCATACAGATTAACCAAAAGTTCACATCACCCTTAGGCACTCAAGCTAAACAGAGATAAAGGAAAAAAGCATGGGCACCATAGATAACCCATAACCCAAAGATAATCCATAATCCTATCAACAACATGCAGAAAAAAGAATATAAAAACATAAATAAATAAATTTCATCAACAGATGAATCATTCTTATTTTGATGCTAATATTGAAAACATGTTGTTTATGGTGCACAACTCCTTTGAATGGCGACTGTGTCTACATCACTTTGAAAACAACAATAATGGAGATCAAGGTTAGTCTACTTCACTCGATAACTAGGGCTCCGTTTGGCGCGGCTTTTTTGCTCTGTGAGTTTGGACAGAAACGCCACCACCATAGAATGTTTGTTTGGCATGACAACGATTACGACCGCCACAGAGAAAAGAAAACTAGTTTTGAACATAAAAGTGGATGACATTCCTTAGGTGAGGTTGGGCATTCAAGAACGACGGTTCAAAAGCGCCGTGTTCATGACCGCCACCACCGTGCCAAATAGAGCCTAGGTTCATGATCTGATTAAAATTATGTAGCAATCACATTTTTACGCATATCATAACAACCACCATATTTCTGAAGATGTCATGGCTCCTTTATAGATCTATGGTCTACAAATTCTCATCTAAAATTTTATTCTAGTGACTTAAGAGTTAGGGAAGGTAAATTCAAGCAAAAAATCATCTAACCAGCCAAAAAAAGGAAAATAAGCTACACCTTGATATTTTTCTTGGTATATTTTTGCATGAAAGGTAGATTTTCACCAGTAAGCTGACCAGAAACATAAATGAGATCATTTTTCTTCAAATGTCAAGCAGCAATTTCAGCCAAATCTCATTGAAAAACTACATGAATCCTGAAAAGATTTTTAAGTTGGAAGATATAAAACTTAACTATCCCAACTATGAATTATGCAGAAAAAAAACGACAATGAAATGATTTTAAGTTTTAAAAAAGATTTGTTTCTGGAGTTCTCGGTTAATGACAGTGGTCGATTACACCCGACTGGATTATTAAAAAAAAGTAGAATGGTAGTGAAAGAGCTCACATAAACCGCGGAAAAACTCTCGGCTTCTCCCTGTTCTCATTAAATAATCTGAGAAAGGAGAACACTACCTATCCTTCAGGTCAGGGGGTGGCAGTTGAAAGCAAGGATTGCGCCGGAACAGTCGGTAACAGGTGGAGGCGGCACTGGAAGTTCGATCCTGAGAGATAAGGCGTCGGACTGGATGGAGATCGGCATAGGCGAGATCGCCCGAGCCCGGCGAGGCGTCTGGCTGCGGCGGAGGCGAGCGACTGGAGCGAGGTCGGTACGGAAATAGACGGTTGGAGTGAGATCGCCCGAGCCCGGTGAGGCGTCTGGCGGCGGCGAGGCGAGCGACTGTAGCGTCTGAGCTGGGGAAAGGGGGAGCTGGAGATTGCCTGGAGCTCGGGAGAAATATAGCGAGAGCTCGGGAAAGGGGATCCAATGTCTGTCGCCGCCTTCCCTTAATACCAGAAATCACGAGCGATAGAGAGGGCGAGGGAGGAAATCGGGAGCGAGAGAGGGTGCGGGAGGAAATCGCGAGCGAGGGGCTGCAGGAGAGAAAGAGAGGGGCTGCGGGAGAAAAAGAGAGGGATTTTAATGTTTATTAAAAAAAAGTTTCATAATAGCAGCCGGATTCAGTTGACCGGAGTGAGGCCCGACCGAGGGGGGGGGGGGGGGGGGGGGGGGAAGCACTCAGCCAACCTCCCATGTAGTCCACTCGCCAACTAGGGGGAGGAAGAGGGGTGCACTCGCCAACCCCCCTACATGCTCCACTCGCAAACTTCACAAGGTGCACTCGCCAACCTCACAAGGTGCACTCGCCAACCTCCCTAGGTGCACTCGCCAACTCCCCTAGGTGCACTCGCCAGCTCCCCTGTGTGCACTCGCCAACTCCCCTCCTGCTTCCACTAGCCACCCCCTCTCACTTCTACTCGCCAACACACTCAGCAAGAGTCCACTCGCCAGATGCACTCGCCCCCCTCCATATCCACTCGCCCAGCTCACTTCAAAATTCAACAGATTAATTGCTATAAAATGTGTGAGATTTAAAATTTTCTTGTTTAATTAACTATAAAACAATTGCATGATTAAAGAGTTTAGAGTTTATGCTCAACAATCATTAGCCCATTGGACCGCGTGTCTGCATTCTCCCGCATCTTCATTTTAGGATTTGTTATAGGTCCATTGCATTTAGCGCGTGCTCGCTTGCATTGCATTCAGGTTTAGGGCACTGCCCGCCCGCCACCTATAAATTCGTCCTCTATCAATGAATCATTGGAGTTGTCACGACCCGTCTCGACAAGAGTCAGAGCGCACTTCGGGCGGGCCGTGATGTCACAGGCATGAGCGACAGGAAACCATGCCTGCTAAGGCGGAAACAGAAATGCTACAAAAGTTTTGGATTTATTACTTTTGAAAAGAATTTAGTATATTTTATAAGTATGCGGAAGCCACAATGAAAGATTAAAACTCATGCATTTTCATTAAAAACAAAAGTCACACATTATACTGAAATGATGAACATGCAATGAGTCACAATAGTAAAATGCTATAAGTAAAATGATCTGATACAAGTAAAAACACCCTAAGAGTTGTCCACAATACCAGAGAAAATGGCTGACAATAACTAATACAAGAAAAGTAGATCCAACAGTACTGAAACAAAATACATAGAACCTGCTGACACAGTAATCAAAAAAGAACCTCCAAGCAAAACTGCAGCTGAACGAAGAAAACTCAGGGAGCAGACGGCGCGGTCACGAACCCTAAGACAAATCCAAACAGAAGGAAAATGCCTCAGAACAAGAAAATAATAGAAAACAAGCTGTAATTTTAAGTACATGCAGAAATAATTCTAAAGTACCAATTAACTCTTGAAACAGGCTAGTGAAACAGGCAGGTAACTGAAACAAGCAGAAACTATCTAGAAATATTAGCCTACTCCGGAGTATAGCCTAAACAAGTATTTTTGCAACGACATAAGCTGTAATCTATGAAATGCGTAGGTGTTTATAGTGGGCACACATGGTTCACACTCAAGTCCAAGTGTAAGGCTTACCAGAATAAGAGTATTCCATGCTTACCGTGACCATGCAATCAAGACGTTGCACCACCTAAATCCTAGTTCCCACGATTTGCTTATTACACTCAAGACCTAAGTGATTCATGTCTTTTCCGAGGAGATTCCTATCACAACGCGACATACTCACAAGCGATATTTCTTGTATTATCAGAGACTGGTAATAAATTAGATACATGAAAGAAGAACTTAAATTCTTGTTTGCAAGCGAGAGAGAATTTCTCCACTTGCCTTAAGGTGAAGCCGCAACTACCAGCAACTGCTATGCGGCGCAAGCAAGGACAAGACTCTATTGAACCTGTTCAGGGATAATCGCAGACGATATTTGACAAGCAACAAACCATATGCTAACACAGGCAGTTTAATTCGCGAAAACACAATCAGAAGCGGATTAGCAATTTACCTCCCTCAAGGTGAGGGGAGAAGAAGTTACCACAAGGATCGGGTACTTGGCGGCGCTTGAGTGACGAAAACCCTAAATCGGAGAGGGTTCGGAGCGATTCCACCACTAGATCTGATGTGCGGCACCGGAAACGCAAACAAAAATTGGGATTAGGCGGATTTACGACAAACATAAGAGGGACCGATGAAATTACGTCGATCGAGTAGCGAAAATCACCACAAGCATTTAGGGCAAAACTGAAAACGGAAATTTTGGCGGAGATCCTTACCGAAGGAGACCAGATCTGGGCTCAAGAGTCCACGAGGAGGGGTTTCGGGCGAAACCCTAGGAGTCCCTTGAAATCCGCCGGCCGAAACGGAGGGGAAGGGGCTGTCGTCCTCTTTGGAGGAGGAGGAACCACTGCCGTCCCTCAAGAAGCGAGGGAGAAGGCACAGCTGGCCGGAGGGAGCGGGGGGAGCTGCAACCCTAGCTGTTGCCGACGGCCTGCAGAGGGAGGGAGGCAGCCTTTGCTGCTGTCGTCGGCCAAGAGGAGGAAGGGAGGCGCAGGCGGCGGCGCAGATGCCGGCTAGAGGCGGAGCAGGCGGCGGCGGCGGCGGTGCACGCAGGAGACGAGAGCGGGAGAGCCGTCCGGGAGCGGAAACGGGAGGGAGGCTTGCGTGCGCACGGGAGCGAGATCGGGCGAGCGCTTGCGGGATTTTTTTGATACGGGAGACCTAACTGGAGCGGCTTTAAGTCGGGGGGGGGGGGGGGGGGGGGGGGGGGTGCGGTTAGAAGGGAAATAAATGAGAGGAGAGGGTTTATTGTTATTATTATTATTATAAGTTTTAAATTAAGGGTTGTTACAGGAGTCGCAAAGTATTATCAGAGATGATATGTTTACCATATGGAATTAACACCTCCCCCATCAGTTCATATTATGTTATGCTCATTCCTTTTTACCTTCAAAATTGTTTATCTACAACTCGCAACGACGCACCAACTAAACTTCGTATTTGCTTGAAATTGAAGGCTAGTTTGCCTGCGAGTGCACCCAACATTTACCCTCTTGCACCCAACCGAGGTTTCGGTTATCTTCAACTCAATTGATGGGTCCGCGCATGAAATCGTCCCCGAATCAGGCGAGAAAATATTGGAAGGAGATCTCCGCCCTAACGGTAATGATTTATAGAATAGAAGCAGCTTCAGCAAACCCATTCAATGAGATTAAATGTGCATTGTGCCTGCCACTCAACTGCCGCAGGGGAATGGATGCTGCTTGACAGATGTGGCGGTGTCGGATTGGTCAACAGATTCGATACAAGCCAGGTCAGCAAATGCCTGGTTCATTGGGGAACCGGGACGGTTAATTTAGAGCTGTGGTCCGACGAAAGGCCGGTGTCGAAGGAGTTTCCTTTGGCAATTTGCCACGAATACCAGGTAATTCCAGCCCCCAAACTCTAATTACTCCGATTATCCTCTATGATTATATATATAATCATAATTAGTCGTTTAAACTTTATGGAATTGTCATTCTTCATTAATTCCTGCTAAATATATTGCACAGCAGATGACAATGTGTTATAATAATATAGATCAATGTTTTGTTGGTTTGCTCACTATTTTCGCTTACCAAGTTAGTCTTCGGGGGCTCTTAATCATTTCGGTTAATTATTGTGTGCAGTAATTTTTTTTTAATTTCAGAGATATAGGCTCCGTTTGGTGAAAATATTTTGGGTACACGCATCACACAGCTACAGTGCGGCACGCGTACCCAAAAATTGTTCCCTTTTGGCGCAGCCTTTTTGCTCCGGTGAGATAGAATGCATGTTTGACATAACAATGGTTATGACGGCCGCCAAGAAAGGAAAAATAGTTTTAAACATACGAGTGGATGAAATTCCTTTGGTGAGGTCGGACATTCATGAACAACGGTTCATAACTACCGCGTTCACGGCCACCGCCCCAAACGGAGCCATAATGCCAACCACTTTTGTCCTAACATATGAATATTGAAATTTTCTTAATCATTTATTATTTGATAAATAATTATGATTGTTAGCTAATCTTCAAATTAATACCGAACATAATCCCTCGATAATTCCTTAGATTTATGAAGAATTGATATAGTATTGGCTGAGTAAAAGGGCAGCCTGCACAGCCTCCCAGCAGCGAGGTTTCGGGAAGGGTCCCACCACAATGAGTATTTTCATTTTTTTTATTTTAATGATATATGTTATGTTTTTACATTTTTAGTACTATTGTGTTGCAAAAAAAAAAACGGAAACTCATTCAATCTAAGCAATGTTGATGGGATAGAAATCAAGCCCGAAGGCTCCGTTTGGCATGTTTTTTTTTTTTTTGCTCCGGTGAGTTTGGACAAAAATGTCAGTCATAGAGTGTATGTTTGACATGACAATGGTTATGACCGCAACTGTTACGCTCTGCACATGGTTTCATTTTTGAACGGACTGTACACCCCAACCCATCTCTGCACACGGAGCGCGGCCCATGTGCAGCGGATTGTTGAGGTGGGGTCTTGAACCCGCGACCTCTTAGATAGAGGGACTTAGTGCCGGCCTCTTTCACCAACGGCGCCGACCTCAAGAAAAGATTACTAGTTTTGAACATAACAGTGAATAAAGTGCCTTAGATGAGATTGGGCGCTCACGAACAACAATTCATAACCACAACATTCACGACCGCTACCATCGTGCCAAATGGAGAGCCGATGTCTTCGAAACCTTTTTACATTCTTTGGAACATACGTTATATATATATATATATATATCTGTGTGTGTGTGTGTGGATAAATAAATAAAACGTTATATTACAACATCAATTATATATAATACATGTCTATACAACATTGTAAGGGAAATTAATTATTCGGTGAAACATTCCAATTTTATCCAAATTAAATATCTCATTAGGTTAGCATGAAAACTACTAGCTAATGTCAATATCTAAAAGCTATTACTAATTATAACATTGCAATATAGATCAATATATATCATTTAAAATATAAGCTCCGATTAATCTAAAAATGTTCTATCCATAGGCTTAATATTCTTTTTCACCATCCACAAATGTACGATCTTCTCCAACATGAAAACCCAATTTTAGGAATGTGGTTCTTATATGAGCATCATGCGGGAAATTCATTTATACGCTACATTTTCTATTTTTCTTAAAAAAATCACGAAATATTAATCCATGTATTTTTACGGTCATTTTAAGTATTCATATGTATATTTTTTTGAGGTAAATATACACTTATAAAAAAGTAAAATTTTTGAACTAAATTACAATTGTAATTTATAACTGAAAATACAAATAATTTACAAGTGTAACTGAAAATATCATTATAATTTTGCAAAAAAAAATCCTGTACAATCCTCTTTGTTTGGCATGGCGGTGGTTAAGAATCGTAACACCATCATGAAATGTGTATTTGATATGAAAACAGTTATGCCTCATCGCGGAAAAAAATTATTTTGAACCTAAAAAAGGACGAAGTTCCTTAGGTGAGGTTGGGCGTTCACGAACCACGGTTCATAACCGCTACATTCACAACAGTGCCGAGCCATTATGACCATAAATTTGATCAAGATTCATTTTGTCAAAAAATACTATTTCAGTCCTAAAACTTTACGTCTTTTTTAAACCAGTCTCTTTCAATAATTTTATGCTAATTGCATAAGATTGCAAAGATGAATTTCAGTCCCTCAACTTTATTACAAAGATGAAATCAGTCTCTTTCAATAATTTTATGCTAATTGCATAAGATTAGAACATTAAACCTCTAGTTTTCCAAGAAGCTTGTGCCGCTCCACCCTCTGGTTTTACTCGGGCTGAAGATTGGCATTGACTTAATCCTTCTGCGGAGAGAGGATCTGGTGAAGATTTTAGACGGATGAGGAGTTACGAGGGATGCATGTGTCGAGGTGCAGAGGATTCTGTAGGCATGATGAAATGCTAAAGAGATTCTCGGTGAGGGTCAAAGATTTTGTTGCAATGTGCGATTCGCAGAGACCATGAATTACAGGGAGAGGATCAGCGTCGAGCAGCACTGCCTCGCAGGGGACATAGTCAACATGATCGCCTGCAAGGGCGCGGAGAGGGTGGAGCGGCACGAGCTTCTTGGAAAACCAGAGGATTAATGTTACTAAACTTATGCAATTAGCATAAAATTATTGAAAGGGACTGATTCCATCTTTTTAATAAAATTAAGGGACTAAAATCCTTCAAATGAAAATATTGGGATTGATTTCAGAAGACTTAAAATTTTGGGACAGAAATAGTATTTTTGACTTATTTTTTTTAAAATAAAAATTAGAACTCTTTAATGAGTAATATACAATGCATCCGAATGAAGAATTTTATAGAGCAATGTATGCAGGCCGTGAATGTGTGCAGGCCAAAATATTATTCATGCAGGCCAAATTTAGTATATATAGGCCAGTTTTTTTTGACACTGTTAAAATATTATAAAAACTGGATTATATTGATGAGTTCTCTCTCCAACCTCGCACACGAACTCTCCCCGCCACCGCCTCCCTCAATCGCCGCCCTGCCTCTGACACCCCCTTATCCGGCCTCATCCTCCAAGATTATCTCGTCAGAGTTTTCGGAACCCGCCGCAACTCCATCGGGACTCGCCGGAACAACTCCAACTTCCCCCTGCCCTGCCAAAGGATTCGAAGGAGCAATGGAGGAAAAAGTAGCGGCCGGAGTCTGGAACCGGAGCTGACTCGTTGGAAAAATAAGAAAAAAGAGGGCGTGAGCCGTGGGGGCCGCCTACATTTATCTTGAGAAAAAAATATTTTAATTGATATTTGTGGTCTGCATAAAGCCAAAAACAGTCTCCATATACCATCACTCATTTTTGTATAATGATCTGATTTTATTGAGATTGCCCAAGTAAATTAAAACACAGTTGGGATCAATTTTTGCCGGTAGGCGAAGCTGGTGAAGCATTTGCACGCTCTGCGTAATTTTTGCAGAAATTATCAGTTCGAAACTCGCCGCCGACAAGAATTTTTTAAAGCAGCAATTTCTTCTACTTGCACGTCCTGCTCGTCGCTAATAGCAATGAAATTCCCAATTCCCACTTTCTTCTTCTTCTTCTTCCCGCCAAACGCTAACCTGAATCTCACCCTTGCCCTCTCCCTCGTCATATCCCTCCCAATCACCGCCATAGACATCGCCATCGCCGACGTCTCCTTCTGCTCTATCTTCTCATCAGCATTATTAGAAGGGATGTCTCCTCCTTTATCATATCCTTCCGGAAAGCACGGCAACCACCTCGGCACGTGCGTCATCGGGGGCTCCCTCCCTGCCTGCGCGAAGCTTCGAGTCGACTTCCTTTCTGCACCAGTCTCCTTCCGTCGGGGAATCGATCGAGGGAACGGGATCTCGTCCACAGCCGCGACGAAGGCCTGTAGTTCTCGCAGCACTGACGACCTCAGAATCGCGCGAGGGACGTTGCTTGCGCCGGCGAATCCACGGCCGGCAGCCGCCAATTCTAGGGCCACGACGAGGTCGAGGATGTTGCACTGCGTCCGGCCGTGGGTATTGGCGGCAGATGCAGCGGCATCGGCGAGGAATCTGATGTAGCGGCCTGCGACGTCAGTGAGGACCCGTAGAGCGGCGGTCTGCCCCCCTCTATAGCCGGCGGTGAGGCAGATCTGGGCCACCGCAACGCTGCAGATGACTTGCGGATACGTTGGCTGAGATTTGCTTGAATCCGTCGACGGCCTTACCGCCGTCATTAACTGCGGGTTGAGGATTTGCAGAGAGAGATTGCGAAGGTGGAGAGATTGGAGTAAATCGAAACCCTAGAGTTCCTTTTTTATTTACCATAAATCGTAACCCTGCAATTATAAAAAAGTATAAATTAATGTTAATAATTAATTCCTTTATAGCAAAATGTTGTGAATAATTACTTCAGATTTTATTGGCTACAACTAAAAAAATTAATTAGCTCTCATCATTTCTGTACAACTCATATTCGTCAAGGTAGGTTTATGACACAATTCATATTCGTCAAGGTGATTGGGCTAAAAAAGCAAGAACAAGAATACCAAGGAGACTCGAGAACTCGCCTAGATTACCGGCGAGCTCACCAAGCCAGAAAACAAAAAACTCGCCTAGCAAACAGGCGAGATCCCCGACAGAGTTAGCTTCCAAATGCGACCTCGCCAAAAGTCGACCTCGTTAAACCAAGACCTCGCCAAAATTTTGGCGACCTCGCCAGAAGGTCATATCAAACAAACTCACCAGGTATCAGGTATCGATATCTCAGGAGGCATGGTAGCTATTCACAACCCATATATAAACCCTCCTCATGATTGCCTATAAATATGACTCATAGGGCACAAGTTGAACGTACGTTGACCCCCTCTGATGTAGCACTACCGGGCGTGCACGACTACGGATGAAGATTATTAAAATTAAATACTAGGTGAAGGTTCGCTAAGCCTCTTTAGATCTCCCAAGGGCTATAAAGTCAAGGTTCAATCAAGCGAAAGTGACCCACCCGATCCGATCGATGCGCAAACAGTAATAAAAATAAACTTCCAAGAAATCACAACTTAAACCACTCAACCCCTAGAGGTTCGCACACGATTTTCCAACGCACGCGCAAGAAGATATTGCGGTAACCCTTAGCATGCACTCAAGTGATCCTCCTACGAAAATTCGCCATTACAAATTATTTTCAATGTTTTCGCGGCGACTTCGCGGGCGCAGCGTTTGAGCGCTAAGATTCTTCCGGGTTCGGAGAAATCTCAATGAAAAAATTTCAACCACGCGCATTTCCTCTCAGATCAATTGACGGGGATGCGGCGACGAGCGGAACTCGCTCCGACTTGTTTCAAGTTATCCGATCACACACCAAATCTTTCACCACCACAAGAACAACGAAATAGATGAATCACACAAGACGGGAGTAGAGAAAACGATACCCCACGCGAGAAATCTCGCGAGATGAGCGGAGGCGCTGGAAGTAGAACCCGCAACACGACAAGGAATGTTCTTCCTCTTCCTGTCTTGGACGGAGGGGAGGGGCAGCGGAGGCTTCACACCACCGAACGAAGCTTCACACCACCACGGGTCCGGTATCTCGCCGGAGGGAAACACCGGTGTCGCGCCGGAGAAGGAGTCGTCGGTGTCGCGCCGGAGAAGTAGTCGCCGGTGTCACGCCGAAGAGAGGTCCGCCGGTGTCGCGCCGGAGGAAGGTCGGCGTCCGCCAAGGTCGCGAGATGGGGGTCGCAGTTTTGGGATCGGGAGCACCGTGAGTTGCAAACTCAAAATAGCATTTTATTTCTCATTAAGGCTACACCCAAAATGAGGAGTATTTATACTCTTCAACAACTACCATCCTAGCCACACAATTTCAAGTACCTAATCCTAGCCATCAAAATGTTTGGCCAAAAATAAAATGCAGGAAATAAAAATAAAAGGTGCCGGCTCCTGACCGCCTAACAGTTTGGTCTAGCCGGACGGGACGAAAATGCAGAAAATGAACATTCGATTTTCATGACATATAATAATGAATTTTGTTCAATACTTGCGAAGCATGTCGCGATAGGATTTCCTCGTGTTGGGGCGGAGACCGTAACCGTGCGGCGCGTCGTCGATTGGCACCGGATCGGCGCCATCAATCCTCCCCCGCTCAAAATCACTCATCACTGGTGAGTGGTCCAAGCGGTATTGGTGCAACAAGTCTTCATCGAGGCGTTCCATCTCCGCGGCGGTCACCCATGTAGCGTCGCAAGATGGGCGATCTTTCCAACGAACCAAGTAGCGGTGCACACCGCCATCGGAAGAAGTCGTGACGTGGTCGTCCAATATACAATCCGGGGTGGAGATAGTCTTCGGGAACCTGGGAAAAACATTAGGAGCAAATATAGGATCGACCGTACCCCCATGTGAATGTGTGGCGGGTACGTCCGATGTGGCAACATTAAAGGGTGGGGGGGTCACTCACTAGCCCATGAGAATGGTCGGAAGGAGATGAAGAAGAAGAAGGGGAAAATAGTTCTTGCGGTGCTTCATGAGAAAGTGTAAGATTGGAAACATTAAACACGGGGTGTATTCCTCAATCAGGAGGCAAGTCAAACACGTACGCGTTATCACCCAACTTCTTTAAAATCTTGAAAGGTCCGGCACGCCGGTTGGCCAATTTCTTGACGGCACCCGTGGGAAGCCGCTCGGGAATTAACTTGACCAAGACTAAATCTCCGACGTCAAAGAGTTGTACCCGTTTGTGTACGTTCGCGTCCGATTGATAAACCTTGTAAGTAGTGATTAATCGTTGTTGGATCTCTTGGTGCAAAGCATGAAGGTGGTGAGCAAAATCATGTGCAAATTGACTTGTTTTATATGTGGGAGGTAACGGAATCAAGTCAAGTGGCACACGTGCGTTGTAACCATGCACAATTTCATTTGGGGAGAGGCCCGTGGAGCGATTCTTGGAATTATTATACGCAAGTTGGGCTTGGGGCAGGATAAGATCCCAATTCCCTTTGTAATCGCCCACCAAACAACGTCGTAAATTACCCAAACTCCGATTGACTACCTCGGTTTGACCATCCGTTTGGGGGTGGTAAGCCGCGGAGAAGAGAAGTTTGGTGCCAACTAACTTCCATAAAGTCTTCCAAAAATATGAGGTGAATTTAACATCTCTATCCGAGACTATAGTTTTAGGGAGCCCCCGATGGCTAACGACATCTTTAAAATATATTTTAGCAATATGAGATACATCGTTTGTGCGGTTGCAAGAAATGAAATACGTCATTTTCGAAAAACGATCAACGACCACGAGGATAGAGTCGTGTTTGCGTTGTGTGAGTGGAAGTTCCAAAATGAAATCCATGCTAACGTCGTCCCATGGTACCGAAGGAATGGGAAGTGGAGTATATAAACCCGAGTTGTTTTTGTTCCCCTTAGCGAGTTGACACGTCCTACAACTATTCACGACTTGGTTAACCATGCGTTTTAAACCGGGCCAAAAGAACTTGTCTTCGACCAACGAGATAGTTTTGTCACGGCCAAAATGACCACCCAAGCCGCCGCCGTGCATCTCCCAAATTAGAAAAAGTCGGAGGGAGGAATCCGGAATACACAAGCGTGATCCCTTAAATAAGTACCCATCACGTATGAAATATTAGGAAATAGTGTGTGGGGATTGCCCTTGTAGTGAGTGAAAGATCTCTTTAAAATCCTTGCAGTCGGCATATTCACGACGGACGCGTTCAAAGCCAAGGACCTTAACGTCAAGGGTATGTAGAAGTAAGCTAACGCGGCTAAGCGCATCGGCAACACGGTTATGTTTGCCTTTGCAATGTTTTATCACAAACGTGTACTCTTGAAGGAAAGAGACCCATTTGGTTTGGCGTGGGCTAAGCTTCTGTTGCGAATTAATATAGCGTAAGGCGTCATGATCCGATAGGAGAATGAGTTCTTTGGGCAAAAGATAGTGACGCCAATGACGTAGGCTTTGGACAAGCGCATAAAACTCGTGTTCGTAGTTTGAATAATTAAGTTTAGCCCCGCTTAATTTCTCGCTAAAGAATCCAACCGGGTGGCCTTCTTGACTTAACACGCCACCTATACCCGCACCGGAGGCGTCACAAGAGACCTCAAAAACTTTATTGAAATCGGGTAACCGGAGAACCGGCGCCTCGGTCATTAATTTTTTTATCTTTGTAAAAGCGAGAGAGGCGGATTTAGACCACTTAAAATCTTCAATTTTCATGCATTCGGTTATGGGAGCCATAATTGTGCTAAAATTACGAATAAAACGTCTATAAAATGTGGCCAAGCCATGAAAACTTCTAACATCCCGAATAGATTTTGGTTCCGGCCAATCAATAATCGCTTGAATTTTGGCAGGGTCAACCTTTATACCATCCGCACTAACAATATAGCCTAAAAAGGGGACGGAAGAATCCATAAAGTGACACTTCTTGAGATTGGTAAAAAGTTTTTCCTTTCGGAGAACTTCAAAGATTTGTCTCAAATTGTCAATGTGATCATGTGCGGACATGCTATAGATCAATAAATCATCAAAATAGATCACTAGAAATTTACCCATGAAATTATTAAAGAGTTGAGTCATCATGCGAGAGAAGGTGTTTGGGGCATTGGAGAGCCCAAACGGCATAACCAACCATTCATACAAGCATTCCTTGGATTTAAACGTTGTTTTCCATTCGTCCCCTTCTCTAATTCTAATTTGGTGGTAGCCACTTCTAAGATCAAGTTTGGAAAAGATGGTGACACCACTAAGCATGTCCAATAAATCGTCCAACCGGGGAATTGGAAATCGGTGTTTAATAGTGATTTTATTTATCGCCCGACTATCTACGCACATCCGCCAAGTACCATCTTTTTTTGGGGCAAGAAGTGCCGGCACCGCACAAGGACTTAAACTATGTCGGATGAGGCCCTTGTTGAGCAAATCCGATATTTGAGCTTGGAGCTCCGCGTGGGCATTAGGATTAAGGCGATAGTGCGGTAGGTTGGGAAGGGAGGAGCCCGGAATGAAATCAATAGCGTGTTGGATACTGCTAAGTGGGGGCAATTCGGAGGGAAGTTCATCGGGGTGAACATCCTTAAACTCTTCAAGTAGGGTCAAGATATCGGCGGGCAATGATGACGTGGGGAGGGGAATGCCGTTAGATTGAAGCAAGACTAACGCATAATTCATACCACCGGAGAAGCTAGACTTTTCAAATGCTTGAGGGTGCATTAACGTGAGTGGTTGTTTGACCGCGGGGACGGTCGTGTCCGTGGTTTTGAGGTCCTTAGGCGCGGTCGGGCGTAATGTAATTTTTTTATCTTTGAATTTAAATTCGTAAGTATTGGCGCGACCAAAGTGGGTGACATTGTAAACGTAAAGCCAAGGGCGGCCAAGGAGGACATGACACGCATCCATGGAAATAACGTCGCACCATACTTGGTCGACATAGTCCTTAATAGCTAGCGGTACAAGACAACGTTTGGTGACCGGGATAGAGGTCTTATTGACCCAAGTGACTTGGTAAGGCGTGGGGTGCGGCTCGGTATTTAGCTTCATGCGGAGAATAGCGGCTTCGGAAACTACATTCATGCAACTCCCACTATCGATAATGAGCTTGCAAGACTTCTCGCCGCTTCGAAAATACAAGGAAAAAATGCTAGAGCGCTTCCAATCTTGGCTACTACGTGGGGTAGTCAAGATGCAACGCATGACCGAGAGATTGTTGGAGGCGTAATCCTCTTCCATGTCGCTAGGAATATCGGATTCCTCAACATCACTATGCTCCTCATAAATGATATCATCGTCGGCGGCCGTGGGTTCAATTAAGGTTACTAATTTCTTTCTTGTAGGGCATTCAATCGCATAGTGCCCGGGTTGGTTACAAGCGTAACACGTGACGTTGGCCTTATTGGTCTTGCCAATTGGAATGCGTTCGCCCGATGTGTCATTGGCCTTCCTAGCGGTGATTATAACGGATTTGAAAGAGTCACCCAAAACATTTTTCCCACGGGAGTTTGGGAGGTGCGTGGAAGAAGTTTTGGAGTGGAAAAGGGATTTGGAGGCAGAGGCCCGTTGAGTGGTGGACGTCGAAAGATGTTTTTCTATGTCCAGGGCCGCATTCATCGCCGAGTTGAGATCATGGTGCTCATACCGCCGGATTTGACCTTGAATTTCCGAACGAAGGCCTTTGCGGAAGCAGGAGACGGTAAGCTCAGGCATCTCTTGAATATCATAGCGGATCATTAATTCATTTAACTCGCCCATGTACTCACTCACCGATTTAGTGCCTTGGCGTAAAGAGGTGAATTCGTCGAACATATTTGTTCGGTGGTAGGCGGGGACAAAGTGATTAGTGAGGATGTTACGCATTTGTGGCCATGTGTGTGGAATCCCACCAACACGACGCTCTTCATTGAGCCAAAATACTTGGGCACACCCTTCTAATTTCATACGCGCGACGACTACTTTTTGGTGGTCATCCAAGTTATGCCACTCAAAATAACATTCGATTTTCATCAGTCAGTCCTTAAAAATTTTTGGGTCACCATAGCCGTCGAATGTTGGTGCATCGAATTTTATTTTGCGGGTGAGGTCATTGTGCCAAGCGCCATTGTAGTCCTCGTCGCCACGGTCAGTGTGTTGACGTTGTTGGCGGTGCGGAGGATTACGTGGTGGAGGGTTATTAGGTTGGTTTTGCGGTGGAACACCGTTTTGGATCGTGTGGGTGAGGTTTGTAAAGGCCGCGGTGAGTTGAGCGATTTGATCGGTGAGATCATGTTGAACGGCCGCTAGTTGGGCTTGCGTAACCTCACGGTTATCCGGATTGTCGCCCATATTATTGGATGCGGAAGAGTGCGGGGGATACTCATTCCCCGAGCGTGTGTATGCATAAAAGTGAAACAAGAGGACCGGCAAAGATTAAGAAATTTTTGCGTCGAACTCTTATACCAAATTGATGTAGCACTACCGGGCGTACACGACTACGGATGAAGATTATTAAAATTAAATACTAGGCGAAGGTTCGCTAAGCCTCTTTAGATCTCCCAAGGGCTATAAAGTCAATGTTCAATCAAGCGAAAGGGACCCACCCGATCCGATCGATGCGCAAACAGTAATAAAAATAAACTTCCAAGAAATCACAACTTAAACCACTCAACCCCTAGAGGTTCGCACACGATTTTCCAACGCACGCGCAAGAAGATATTGCGGTAACCCTTAGCATGCACTCAAGTGATCCTCCTACGAAAATTCGCCATTACAAATTATTTTCAATGTTTTCGCGGCGACTTTGCGGGCGCAGCGTTTGAGCGCTGAGATTCTTCCGGGTTCGGAGAAATCCCAATGAAAAAATTTCAACCACGCGCGTTTCCCTTCCGATCAATTGAACTGGGACGCGGCGACGAGCGGAACTCGCTCCGACTTATTTTGTTGCGATATAAAATAATTTGGGCATTTATTATGCATAATATCGTATTGAGTGCTTTCCTGAAATAGCCTTTTATTCGTTTCCATTATTTCAGCCTTTGTATATTTGGAAATATACATTTGTGGTTGGGAGGATTTCTAGGAGATTAATTGAATCATGGAGTGGAAGGATTCGTACAAAATGTAATATAAATATGTGTATAGTGAATGAAGAGGCAGAACATTCTGGGGAGGAGAATTTGTCATGGTATCAGAGCTAGGTTGTTGGGCACACATCTTTTTTTGTTGTGCTTAGTCTTCACGAGAGATCATGACGGATGGCAAGGAAGAAAAGAAAGAAGATGGCGACAAAAGGGTAGATATGACGTATCATCTTGGATCGAGTGACGGTCCGGGAAACATCATTACCCCGATTCAATTACGTGGTGAAAACTATGACGAATGGGCAAGGGCAATCCGAACCTCGCTGAGGGCGAAGAGAAAATTTGGCTGCGTGGAAGGGACGGTTCCAAAGCCAACCACAGAGGCGAAACTTGAGGATTGGACTGTTGTGCATTCGATGTTGGTGTCATGGATCATGGTTGACCAATACCATTGAACCGTCCGTTCGTTCAACTCTCGGTGAGTATGATGATGCGCAACTTTTGTGGAACAATCTTAAAAACAGATTTTGTGTGGTAAGCGGCACTCGAATATGCCAATTAAAATTGTCCTTGGGGAAGTGCAAGCAAGGAAAAACTGAGACCGTGGCAATTTATTTTGGTCGTTTGTCAAAAATCTGGGACGAATTGATCACATATGTGAAAGTGCCGACTTGTAAGTGTGGAAGTTGTACGTGCAACATAGCCAAGCAGGTAGAAAATTTCAGAGAAGAGGACTATCTACATTACTTTCTTATCGGCCTCGACGGAGCGTATGCTGCAATTCGAACAAATCTGCTTGGACAAGAGCCGTTGTCGACGCTTGATAGGGCATATCAACAAGTAACTCAAGCAGAACGCTTGCGTGGCGGAGAGTTACTCTCATCCAAGGATGCACGAGATAGTGTCATGGCTTTCGCTGTTCAACCTGAAACACGCGGTAAATCTCGTATCGTCGATAATACTGACAAGTTTTGCAATCATTGTCATAAAGAAGGTCACGATGAATCTTCTTGTTTTCAAATTCACGGGTTTCCGACTAGTGGGGGGACCGACCTCGTGGAGGAAGAGGACCAGGTCGTGGTGGAGGAAGAGGACCAGGTCGTGGTGGAGGAAGAATTGGAAGAGGAAGTGGGCGCGCTGGTCCAAGTCGGGGTAGAGGACATGATGCACCGCCAGCTCGTGCAAATAAAACTGTGTGTGTGTGTGGGGGGGGGGGACTTTGGTTGGGCAACAAGGAAGAAGCTCACAAGGACTGGCGAGTGCAACTGAAGCCTCGGATCTTGCAGGTGTATCTACCACACAACTACAACAACTTCTTGATCTTTTGAATTTGGCAAAATCAAACGATCGACTGCATGGTAAGAATAATGATTTCAGTTGGATCATTGATACAGGAGCATCGAACCATGTGACGTGCGACTTATCTGTTCTGAAAAATGTGAGAAAGGTGAAATGCTGCCCAGTTGGGTTGCCAGATGGAAACACAGCAGAGGCAAACCAAGAGGGGAGTGTTGAGTTGCCAGGAGGATTGAAGCTTGACAATGTGCTCTATGTACCAAAACTAACATGCAATCTGATTTCTGTGACTCAATTAACTGATGAATCTAACTGTGTTGTTCTTTTCACTAATAATGGTTGTGTTATACAGGACCGGCTGACGAGGAAGGTGATTGGAGCGGGTGAGAGTTCGGATGGACTTTATTTTTTCCGTCGTGTTCCTCAAGTGAATGTCTTGACAGTGGATGGTGATTCAATGTTCGAGTTGTGGCGTCAACGAATGGGGCATCCGTCAGAGAAAATTTTGAAGATGATTCCAGTTGTGAGTGGTTTCTGTAGTGATAATAATAAATCTTGTGATATATGTCCACGTGCAAAGCAACCCAGATCGTGTTTTCCTATTAGTACGAATAAAGCTGGTAGAGTTTTTGAACTTGTTCATTTGGATTTATGGGGGCCTTACAAGATTCCTTCTTCATGTGGGGCTAACTATTTTCTGGCAATAGTAGATGATTTTTCAAGAGGAGTTTGGGTTTATTTACTACGCAATAAAATGGAAGTTGGGTTCATGTTTCTTAATTTTGTTGTTATTGTTGAACGCCAATTTGAACAAGTGATAAAACGTGTAAGAAGTGATAATGGCACCGAATTTAAGTGTTTGCGTGAATATTTTCAAAGTAATGACATTATTTTGAAAGTTCTTGTGTTGGAACTCCACAACAAAATGGGAAGGTTGAGAGAAAACACCAACACATTTTAAATGTGGCTAGAGCTTTAAGGTTTCAAGGGAACTTACCAATCAAATTTTGGGGAGAATGTGTATTGCCTGCATGTCACTTAATTAATAGGACACCTACAGTGGTACTTAAGTATAAATCTCCATATGAAATGTTGTTTGGGAAAGTGCCTTCTTATGATGTTGTTCGTGTTTTTGGTTGTCTTTGTTATGCTCACAATCAACGACATAAAGGGGATAAATTTGCCAGCAGGAGTCGGAAGTGTATTTTTGTTGGCTACCCATTTGGGAAGAAAGGATGGAAGTCGTATGATTTGGAAACACATGAGTATTTTGTATCACGGGATGTGAAATTCTTTGAGAAGGAATTTCCTTTTGTCACAGACCAACCACGGAATGTGGTAACTCCAGTGTTAATGGAAAGTAAGGATGGGGCATGGAGTGAAGATGAGGATGCTGATGAGTGTGTTGTGTGCATTGAGGGGGGGTTGGAGACAACGACCTCACTCGAGGGTGGGTTTGGTGATGCGACTCAACCCATTCAACAACTTGCTCATGAGAATACGCGTGACGAGGAACCAGAGAATATGTTAGTAGAGCATGGTGATGGCGAGCTTGGGCGAGGAAAACGAGTCAAAACTCCTACAACACGCTATCGTGATTTCGTCACTCATACTATACGGAGAATAAGTCCATCTGAGAACTCATCAGCTACTTCATCTTCCTCAGGTACGCCTTATCCTATAACACATTTTGTGAATTGTGAACGTTTTTCTGTGAGACATAGAAACTTTCTTGCAGCAGTGACAGCGGGATATGAGCCGAAGAATTTTAAAGAAGTGATGAAAGACTCGGGATGGAGAGATGCAATGGATAAAGAGATTCGTGCTCTTGAAGATAACAAGACTTGGGTAATGGAGACGCTTCCTCCCGGAAAGAAAGCTCTGGGGTGGAGCCAATGGATATATAAAATTAAGTATAAATCAGATGGTAGCATAGAGCGACTCAAAGCAAGACTAGTGATTTTTGGCAATCATCAAGTAGAAGGAATTGACTATAACGAGATGTTTGCTCTTGTGGCGAAAATGGTGACCGTTCGTGTTTTTCTTGCAGTTGCTGCCGCTAAAAATTGGGAGATACATCAAATGGATGTGCATAATGCTTTCCTCCACGGTGACTTAAGTGAGGAAGTGTACATGAAAGTTCCTCCAGGGTTCAAAAATACTAATCCTAACATGGTATGCAGGTTAAGAAAGTCATTGTATGGTTTAAAACAAGCACCCCGATGTTGGTTTGCAAAACTCTCAACAGCATTGAAGAATTATGGATTTGTGCAATCCTAATCAGATTATTCTTTATTCGTGTTGAGCAAGGGAAAAACTCAGATCAACGTATTGATCTATGTTGATGATTTGATTATTGCAGGGAATGATAAGATTGCACTGACTATCTTTAAAGATTACCTTGGCAAGTGTTTTCATATGAAGGATTTGGGAGTAATCCAGAAGGAATATTTCTTTGTCAAAGAAAATACGCACTTGAAATAATCTCTGAAACAGGCTTATTGGGAGCAAAGCCTGCGGCTTTTCCTATGGAACAAAATCACAATTTAGCTCTTGCTAAGGGTGATTTTCTTGCGGATCCGACGCCATACAGGCGTCTTGTCAGAATATTGATTTACTTGTCTGTGACGAGACCTGACCTTGCATATTCGGTTCATATGTTGTCTCAATTTATGCAACAACCTCGTGACGATCATTGACAGGCAGCTCTCAGGGTGGTGAAATATTTGAAGAAAAATCCGGGGCAAGGAATTCTATTTTGTGCCAACAGTGATTTGAGTCCTGAAGGATGGTGTGATTCAGATTGGGCTAATTGTCCACTTACGCGACGTTCCTTGACAGGATGGTTCGTATTACTTGGTGGGTCCCCTGTGTCTTGGAAGACCAAGAAGCAGCAAACTGTGTCAAGGTCGTCCGCAGAGGGTGAGTATAGATCTATGGCAGCAACAGTGTGTGAATTAAAATGGCGCAAGAACATATTGCGGTAACCCTTAGCATGCACTCAAGTGATCCTCCTACGAAAATTCGCCATTACAAATTATTTTCAATGTTTTCGCAGCGACTTCGCGGGCGCAGCGTTTGAGCGCTGAGATTCTTCCGGGTTCGGAGAAATCGCAATGAAAAAATTTCAACCACGCGCGTTTCCTTTCCGATCAATTGAACGGGGATGCGGCGAAGAGCGGAACTCGCTCCGACTTGTTTCAAGTTAACCGATCACACACCAAATCATTCACCACCACAAGAACAACGAAATAGATGAATCACGCAAGACAGGAGTAGAGAAAACGATACCCCACGCGAGAGATCTCGCGAGATGAGCGGAGGCGCTGGAAGAAGTAGAACCCGCAACACGACAAGGAATGTTCTTCCTCTTCCTGTCTTGGACGGAGGGGAGGGGCAGCGGAGGCTTCACACCACCGAACGAAACGGCGGCTTCACACCACCACGGGTCCGGTATCTCGCCGGAGGGAAACGCCGGTGTCGCGCCGTAGAAGGAGTCGCCGGTGTCGCGCCGGAGAAGTAGTCGCCGGTGTAACGCCGGAGAGAGGTCCGCCGGTGTCGCGCCGGAGGAAGGTCGGCGTCCGCCAAGGTCGCGAGATGGGTGTCGCGGTTTTGGGATCGGGAGCACCGTGCAAACTCAAAATAGCATTTTATTTGTCATTAGGGTTACACCCAAAATGAGGAATATTTATACTCCTCAATAACTACCATCCTAGCCATCAAAATGTTTGGCTCTTGACCGCCTAGCAGTTTGGTCTAGCAGGACGGGACGAAAATGAGGAAAATGAAACATTCGATTTTCATGACATATAATAATGAATTTTGTTCAATACTTGCGAAGCATGTCGCGATAGGATTTCCTCGTGTTGAGGTGGAGATCGTAACCGTGCGGCGCGTCGTCGATTGACACAGGATCGGTGCCATCACCCTCCCCCAAAGGTTCCAAAAATCTCCTTGTGTCTTCCTTGTGCCGAGCACAGCTCTGATTTAGGAAGGGGAGTTCCTATACACTTCAGGGTTAGTGGCGGGACGTCCTCATTGTAGCTCGCAAGATTCTGTTTACAGACAATCCTTTCTTGTATTCTCCACATTTCTTTCGATTTAAGTTCAACCGTCCCAATCGCTAGGCAAGTAACCTCCGATCGCAACCGATCTCAACTTTTGCGAACCAGAATAGCCCTGGTTTCAACACTTTGATGGTAGTAGATAGGATCTCAATGTTAAAATTAGTAAAAATATGTATATTCTAAAATTTGACTTAAATTTTTAACTAATTATAGCAAAGATAGTCTCTCATAGTTTCGATGTGTGCATTACACTGGTTCACGTCTTTATCGTTATATTTGTACACTTTATGGTAAAGTGCAAATATACTTTATTCTCCATTTCCTGAAAAATTTAAAGGGCGCTGATATCTGCACTGCAGTTTTGGCTATCCGCACTCTATTTGTATGAGTTATTACGCGCATTTTAGAAATACACATTGTACATGCATCTGTAAGAAAATTGTTCAACACAAAAGTTGTAGATCTCGTCGAGATCTACAACTTTCGTGTTGAACACTTTTTCTAAAAATGCACGTACAAGGCGTATTTCCAAAAATTCGCTATAGTTACGCTCAAATTTCAATCAGGGTGGCAATACGTCTTGTGCGTGCATTTTTATGAAAAATGTTCAGCACGAAAGTTGTAGATCTCGACGAGATCTACAACTTTTGTGTTGAACACATTGCATAAAAATGTATGTACAAGACGTATTTCTAAAAGGCGCGTATTTCTAAAAAGCAATGTTAAATGCAGGCCAGTTTTGGCTATATGCAGTCCACAGTTTTTTAAAAAGAACGATGTTAAACGCAAGCCAATTTTAGCTATATGCAGGCCACAGTTTTAAAAAAAATATATCATTTTTCTCTTAAAATTCAGGAAAAATGATTCGATTAGTTTAATATTTCATGTATTACGTGTTTTTTCTTTTAAAACATCAATTATATATAATACATGTCTGTAAGGGAAATTAATTATTCGGTGAAACATTCCAATTTTATCCAAATTAAATATCTCATTAGGTTAGCATGAAAACTACTAGCTAATGTCAATATCTAAAAGCTATTACTAATTATAATATTGCAATATAGATCAATATCATTTAAAATATAAGCTCCGATTAATCTAAAAATGTTCTATCCATAGGCTTAATATTCTTTTTCACCCTCCACAAATGTACGATCTTCTCCGACATTTGAAAACCTAATTTTAGGTATAGGGATCGTATATGGGCATGGTGCGGGAAATTCATTTATACGCTATATTTTCTTTAAAAAAATCACGAAATATTGATTCATGTATTTTTACGGTCAAGTGAAATTTTTGAACTAAATTATAATTGTAATTTATAACTGAATATACAGATAATTTACAAGTGTAACTGAAAATATCATTATAATTTTGCAAAAAAAAAAGATCCGGTACAATCCTCTTTGTACTCTGATCGCAACTAAAATTTGCTCAGCTAATTAAGGGTATGTTTGGCATGGCGGTGGTTAAGAATCGTAACACCATCATGAAATGTGTGTTTGATACGAAAACGGTTATGACTGTCATCGCGGAAAAAAATTATTTTGAACATAAAAAAAGACGAAGTTCCTTAGGTGAGGTCGGGCGTTCACGAACAACGGTTCATAACCGCTGCATTCACAACCGCGCAGAGCCATTATGGCCATAAATTTGATCAAATACTATTTTAGTCCCAAAACTTCACGTCTTTTTTATATCAGTCCCAATACTTCTATTTGTAGAATTTCAGTCCCTCGACTTTATTAAAAAGATGAAATCAGTCCCTTTCAATATTTTTATGCTAATTGCATAAGATTAGAACATTAAACCTCTAGTTTTCCAAGAAGCTTGTGCCGCTCCACCCTCTGGTTTTCCTCGGGCTGAAGATTGGCATTGACTTCATCCTTCTGCAGGGGACATAGTCAACATGATCGCTTGCAAGGGCGCGAAGAGGGTGGAGCGGCACGAGCTTCTTGGAAAATCAAAGGATTAATGTTACTAAACTTATGCAATTAGCATAAAATTATTGAAAGGGGCTGATTTCATCTTTTTAATAAAATTAAGGGACTGAAATAGTATTTTTGCCTTATTTTTTTTTAATAAAAAGTAGAACTCTTTAATGAGTAATATACAATGCATCGGAATGAAAAAAAAAATTAGAGCAATGTATACATGCCGTGAATGTGCGCAGGCCAAAATATTATTCATGCGGGGCCAAATTTAATATATACAGGCCAGTTTTGTTGACACCGTTAAAATATTATAAAAACTGGATTATGTTGATGAGTTCCCTCTCCAACCTCGCACACGAACTCTCCCCGCCACCGCCCTCCCTCAACCGCCGCCCTGCATCTGACACCGCTTATCCGGCCTCATCATCCAAGATTATCTCGTCGGAGTTTTCGGAAACCCGCCGCATGTCACGGCCCGAAGACCATCACAATTTATACAGTATCATAAACAGTATTTCAGTCCACATATAGCACAGCATATTATCATATATCACAATGAGTTTACATAATGTCCAAAACATATACTTTGTATTTATTTCATTACAACAGATACAAGGAAGAGTACATATAGAGATTGATACTATTCTATCATACGTGATCTCTTATTCTTCTTGATCCTTCAGCTTGAGAATTATCAGGGATAGTTGGATTGACGCTGAGTGGATCCTAAAAATTTAGCAACATAAAGGATTAGTCTTTAATAAAGACTATGTGAGCATTTATATCTTTAACTACTATACATACAATTGAAATGAAGCAGTAACAATATGCATGTATGTTTCATGATTTATCAGTACAAGTATAATAAAGCAGTAACAATATATAAGTTCCATGATTTGACAGTACAAGTAAAATGAAGCAGTAACAATATATGTTCATAATGAAAACATATGTTCATACTGAGTATATCTGTATATATGTTCATAATTAATATGCATAAATATTCATTGTCAATATATCAATAAAAATCATTTTTATTGGTTTATATTCATATGAGAATATGTCGAGGGCTTCAGTATCAGTATATCTGTATCAGTATTTCGGCCAGACCCCTCAAGGTCAAAGACTCCCAAGTCAGTACGTTCATCACGCGTTAATGCTTTTTCAGCCGACTGCTTGGTTGTCATTATAATTCAGTAAAGTTCTTGTACCCTCGACTTTTCTCATGCATCGATGCATTTATACGTAAAAGTTATAAGTTTATAAATAATGAAAAGGTAATATTTATTTATTATTCCCCTCAGTTTATGATCGCAATTGATTCCTTTGCAATGTTTGCCATCTTTAGCGATTTATTCATTGTCAGTGATATTAAATTATGAACTTTATTTGATCATCATGTGTGCGCATACAATAATAATTTCTATCTATATTTTCAAAATAACATGTATATACTTAAAAGTAGGGAAATAGAGCATACATTAAAGAGATAATCCTCACTTGCATAATTCCTTTATCACGTCGTAGATCATTGTCGCGCCTATCATTCGATGCCATCCTTCGAGTTTCTGTCATTAGGCATTATTTATTAGGCAACTCTTATTATTGAGGTTGCATCTTTATTTAGAGGCGACTTGACTCTATTTGGTGATAGAAGACTTTTAGGAGTGGTCTTTCTTAGGAAAGAAAACATTTAGGTATGAGAAAATCCCCTCATTTTAAGTTATGCCAACATTCATATTAACTTAATTCAACCCTCATAACTCATCTTCAGAACTAGAGGGATGAGAAGGAGAGAAAGTGAGTGGGGGAGAATACTAAACCAAACCATCCCAACTTGATAAGCATATCAGCCTACTGTCAAGGGGAAAACAGCCCCTAATCTTTTCCCCACATAACTTTCCAGCAATCATGTTATCCCCATGCCAAATCATAATAATATCAATAGGGATTTAGACTTACAGAGCAAGGGGGGTTCAGATAATTGAAGGAGCTGATCCTCACAGCAAAGGCACAACCCAAACAGCTACAGCACAACCTCCCAGCCAAGGCACGATCAAAACAGCCACATCACAACAGTTAATGCACAGCACAACTCACAGCCAAAGCACAAACTCACAGCCACAACACAAATTCACAGCTACAGCACGGTGGTGAAGCTTCAGTTGGCACAATAAGAGTAGAGGAGAGAGCGTATGAAGGAGGAGAGAATCCATCGGGCTTTATATAGCCGATTAGATCGGCATTTCAGTCGTCACAACAACGACCTTCCGCCAAGTAGAAGCTCGGCAATGACACGATTCATCCCTAGGTGTCGACGAGGAGGAGGGAGGAGCATGGCGTGCCGAAGAAGCAGAAGATTTCACCAACCCTACCGAGGAAGACGCCGCTTGCCCTAGAGGAAATGGTGAAGAGAAGAAGGTCGTGCGGCTTCCGGTTTAATCAATCACGGGCTGGGCCGGTTTTAACCTTCTCCTTTATTTATAATAAGTATAATGTAATATTAATTATATAAGATTGAATACTATATAATGAAATATTCATCCCCCATATTATTTGGCTATAACTCATATACATATGTTTGTATATTTAGTGTCTATTTTGTTACAACCTTATTAGTCCCAATCTTTCTTAAGCATATTTAGATCGAAAAAATAGCGAAATTATTTGATGGCGCGTAATTATTTGATGGCAATTTATCACTGACGTATATTTTTCATCATCGGGGATTATTTAGTATATAATTTAAACACAAATATTTGAAAACATAAATTTAGGCATTACAGTTTCGTACCTACATATAAAAGTTTCGTCCTCGAAACTTTTAGTTATTGATTTCTTCAAATAGTAGTGGAAAAAGATCCTTCATGATATCTTCTCGTTCCCAAGTAGCTTCACTTATAGGATGACTTTTCCACCAGATTTTGACAAATCTAACATCTCGATTGCGCAACTTTTTGCTTTGCCAATCTATGATTTGTTTTGGCTCAGTCGGGCTTGACAAATCAGGTTCAATTTGTATCTCGCTTGTTGCCACTATCTGACTTGGATCAGCTATATATCTTCGAAGTGCTGATACATGAAAGACATCATGTAAGTTTTGCAACTCATCAGGCAGTGTCAATCGATATGCCAAATATCCAATACGTTCAATAATAGGGAAAGGACCGACATATCGAGGGCTTAACTTTCCAATTTTCCGCAATTGTGGGGCTCCTTTGAATGGCTTAATCTTTAAGCACACTTGATCGCCAACTTGAAACTCCACTCGGCGGTGTCTAGCATTATAGTATTTTTGTTGACGATCTTGTGCAATTTTCATTTTCTTTTGAATAATGACAACTTTTTCATGTAGTTCATCCATCTCTTCCTTTTTATGTAACTTTCTTTCCCCATCTTCTGCCCAACTTAGGGGAGTGCGACATCTGCGACCATATAAAGCTTCGAAGGGTGTCATTCCAATTGTAGCCTGGTAACTATTATTGTATGAAAATTCTATTAATGTTAAATAGTCTTCCCACGATCTTTTTAAGTCAAGCACGACCATTCGTAAGAGATCTTCTAACATCTGCATTGTGCGTTCAGATTAACCATCGGTCTGAGGATAAAATGTCGTGCTATATAACAATTTTGTACCCAGACGTTTATGGACTAACTTCCATGTATTAGATGTGAATCGACCATCTCTATCTGATATAATAGTTCTGGGAATTCCGTGCAGTTTAATAATAACATCTATGTACAACTCAATAAGTTTTTCTATTGACCCACCTTTCTTTACTGCAATAAAATGTGCACTCTTCGTTAATCGGTCAATAATTACCCAAATACCATCATTTCCTGACTTACTTCGTGGTAAACCCCAAACGAAGTCCATAGCAATATCATCTCATTTCCATTCTGGAATGGGCAAGGGTTTCAAATAACCACCAGGTTTCATATGTTCCGTCTTTACCACCTGACAAGTGTGACATTTAGCGATATATGTAATCACATCTTTCTTCATTCCGGGCCACCAAAATTCCTGCTTTAGATCTTGATACATTTTGGTTCGACCAGGATGAATTGAGTATGGTGTATTATGTGCTTCATACATAATATCATGTCTTAAATAATCTGTGTCTGGAACACATAATCGTCCATTAATAACTAACAGTCCATCTTTTTCTGTAAATTTTGTTGATTCCCCATTTTTCACTTTTTGTAATAATGCTTCTAGAAAAGAATCCTGAGGCAAGACCTTTAGTACTCTATCCTTGATCGAGTATTTAATCTGTAATTGAAATATATGTGCCTGCTTTTCTCTTGGTGTCATGAAAAGGATCTCCATAATTTCTAGGTCTTTCAGCAGTTGTTTGTTAAATGTCTTTATTGTTGATAACAAAGACATATTCTTCCTGCTTAAAGCGTCTGCCACAACATTAGCCTTACCTGGATGATATTGAATATCTACATCATAATCTTTGATAAATTCCAACCATCATCGTTGTCGGAGATTTATTTCTTTTTGGGTAAATATATACTTTAAACTTTTGTGGTCAGTAAAGATCTCACATCGGGCACCATATAAATAGTGACGCCATATTTTTAAGGCGAATACTACTGCCGCCAATTCTAGATCGTGTGTTGGGTAGTTTCTTTCTGCATCTTTGAGTTGTCTGGAAGCATATGCAATAACTTTTCCATGCTGCATTAGGACACAACCAAGACCTTTATAAGATGCATCACTGTAAATCTGAAATCCTTCTGTGCCTGAAGGTAATACTAGTATAGGAGCAGAAGTCAACTTCTCCTTCAAATTCTCAAATGCTTGCTGACATTCATCATTCCAAATGAATAAGACTTTCTTCCTTGTTAGTTGTGTTAGAGGTAACGCAATTTTAGAGAAATTCTTTACAAATTTTCTGTAGTATCCTGCTAAGCCGAGAAAGCTTCGTACTTCTGTCACAGTAGTCGGTTGTGGCCAATTTAATATAGCTTCTATCTTTGCAGGATCTACAGATAGACCATGCTGATTAATTGTATGCCCCAAAAATGAGACCTCTTTCAGCCAAAACTCACATTTTGAGAACTTGGCATACAAACGATTAACTTTCAATGTATGTAATGCCATTCTTAGATGTTGTGCATGGTCTTCCTCATTCTTGGAATAGATCAATATATCGTCAATAAATACAATAATAAACCGATCCAAAAATTCCTTGAAAACTCGATTCATTAGATCCATGAATGCTGCAGGGGCATTAGTTAGACCAAACGGCATAACAACAAATTCGAAATGGCCATACCTGGTATTAAAAGCTATCTTGTATATGTCTTCTTCTTTTATTCGTAGTTGATGATATCCAGATCGTAAATCAATCTTCGAAAATACTTTTGCACCAGCTAACTGATCGAATAAATCATCTATACGTGGGAGAGGATATTTATTCTTCACATTTAGTTTGTTTAGTTCCCGATAATCAATACATAGACGCAAAGTTCCATCTTTCTTTTTCACGAAAAGAACTGGAGCTCCCCAAGGTGACGAACTTGGTTGTATAAAGTTCTTGTCTAATAGCTCGTGTAATTGGCTTTTTAATTCTGTCAATTCTTTTGGAGCCATTCGATATGGTGTCTTTGCCACTGGAGTTGCTCCTTCAATTAATTTTATTTCAAAATCTATTTCTCATATTGGAGCTAATCCTGGTAAATCGTCTGGGAATACATCAGGAAATTCACATACTACTGGTATAGAGGAAATATCTTTCTTTTCTTCATTTGTTCCCTTGATCATTATGAGCATAGCTTCACAACCTTTTCGTAGTTTCTTTATTGCTTTCATAGCAGAAATTAATATCTTTGGCGCTTCCCATAATCCATGAAATATTACTAAGCTTTGATCTGGACATCTTATAGTCACTTCCTTTCTTTTGCAATTAATTACTGCTTCATGTTTGGTCAACCAATCCATACCCAAAATGATGTCAAATTCACTAAGTGGTAATACAACTAAGTCTACCTCCAGCATTTGTTTATTAACACAAAATTGAACTTGAGCTCGAAATTGTGTTAGCATAATATGATTGTTGGGCATCAACACGTGAAGTGCATTGTTAATTGGATATGGTTTTACCAATAAAGATTTAAGTATATGAGCTGAAATGAACGAATGACTTGCGCCAGTATCAAATAAAACTTTCAATAATTGTCCTTGGACATCAATCATACCTGTGACAACAGCGTCATCAGCCTTTGCATCCTGTTGTCCCAAGTTGAAAACTCGAGGTTGAATTTGTCTTTCTTCACCCATATATCCACTTGGTGATGGAGTCGATGCATAAGATTCACCTTCTTTATTGGTTCCCATTTGATAAATCTTTTGGGGTTGCTGAGTTGGAACTCCTTTCATGCTTCCTTCTCGTGTCGGCCTCTTGGGACATTCTTGTTGACGATGTCCCGGCTGACGGCAGATGTAACAAATGTCAGTGCCCATTAAACATTGTCTTTTATGCATCTTTCCACATTTTTCACATTTTGGCACTACTGATTGTGTAGGACTACTGCTTCCAATTGTTTGGGTCACTTGGTTCACCTTTCTTTTCTTCCAAGATTCTCCTGACTTGCTAAAAGACCCTTTGTTTGAACTATCTATATTCTTCTTTTTCATGAACTCCCTCCTCATATGGGTTTTCTCCATATCAATTTCTACCTTCCGTGCCTTTTTCGCTAGTTTCTCATTTTCGATGATTTCTAGGGGCACCAAATATGTACGTATATTGTCTCGAAGCCCTTGCTGGAATTGTAGGCACTTCTCCTCTTCATTTGCGACTACTGATCCCGCGTAATAAGACAATTGAGAAAATTCGGCTTCATATTGAAGCACCGTCTTATTTCCTTGAATTAATTTTAGGAATTTATCATGCAGAAGTCTTTTTTCTGATGCGGGCACAAACCATGTAGTGAACTCACGTACATATTCATCCCATGAAATTGTGGTTACCCTTCTTGCTGCCAATTTACTACTAACAAGATTGTCCCACCATCTTTTAGCTTCTCCGTCTAATAAAAACGTGGCTAAATCGACTTTTCTGTCTTCCGGGCAACGCATGACCCAAAAGATTGTTTCAATTCTCTTGATCCAATATTCTGTCTCCAATGGTGTTAATCCTCCTTGGAATGTGGGGGGTTTTAGCTCCAAAAATTGTTTTAAGTCAACATCCATATGTCTTTGAAGTGGTGGTGTAACTTCAACTGGTGGTACAACGGAAGGTGTATCACGTACTATTTTGATAGCTTTAGCAATAGCTTGGGCAATCTCAGATATTGGTTGGTGAGGTGATTGCCCACTGCTATTATGACTTTCCAGTGCTATATTTCCTTGTACCGCTTCATATTCAAATTCTTCGGGGATTCTCCTTAATCGTCTAGAGGAATATACATTCAAAGGTTCCTAAGGTATGAAATAGGACATAATTAGCGTTTTAATGAGCGAACATCTAAATATAAATATTTTAGTGTTTTGTTAAGTACAATTATGTAATCCTCATTGTGGCCAAATGTTCTGAAACCTCGCTTTGATACCATTTAATTGTCACGGCCCGAAGACCATCACAATTTATGCAGTATCATAAACAGTATTTCAGTCCACATATAGCACATCATACTATCATATATCACAATGAGTTTACATAATGTCCAAAACATATACTTTGTATTTATTTCATTACAACAGATACAAGGAAGAGTACATATAGAGATTGATACTATTCTATCATACGTGATCTCTTATTCTTCTTGATCCTTCAGCTTGAGAATTATCAGGGATAGTTGGATTGACGCTGAGTGGATCCTAAAAATTTAGCAACATAAAGGATTAGTCTTTAATAAAGACTATGTGAGCATTTATATCTTTAACTACTATACATACAATTGAAATGAAGCAGTAACAATATGCATGTATGTTTCATGATTTATCAGTACAAGTATAATAAAGCAGTAACAATATATAAGTTCCATGATTTGACAGTACAAGTAAAATGAAGCAGTAACAATATATGTTCATAATCATACTGAGTATATCTGTACATCTGTTCATAATTAATATGCATAAATATTCATTGTCAATATATCAATAAAAATCCTTTTTATTGGTTTATATTCATATGAGAATATGTCGAGGGCTTCAGTATCAGTATATCTGTATCAGTATTTGGGTCAGACCCCTCAAGGTCAAAGACTCCCAAGTCAGTACGTTCATCACGCGTTAATGCTTTTTCAGCCGACTGCTTGGTTGTCATTATAATTCAGTAAAGTTCTTGTACCCTCGACCTTTCTCATGCATCGATGCATTTATACGTAAAAGTTATAATTTTATAAATAATGAAAAGGTAATATTTATTTATTATTCCCCTCAGTTTATGATCGCAATTGATTCCTTTGCAATGTTTGCCATCTTTAGCGATTTATTCATTGTCAGTGATATTAAATTATGAACTTTATTTGATCATCATGTGTGCGCATACAATAATAATTTCTATCTATCTTTTCAAAATAACATGTATATACTTAAAAGTAGGGAAATAGAGCATACATTAAAGAGATAATCCTCACCTGCATAATTCCTTTATCGCGTCGTAGATCATTGTCGCGCCTATCATTCGATGCCATCCTTCGAGTTTCTGTCATTAGGCATTATTTATTAGGCAACTCTTATTATCGAGGTTGCATCTTTATTTAGAGGCGACTTGACTCTATTTGGTGATAGAAGACTTTTAGGAGTGGTCTTTCTTAGGAAAGAAAACATTTAGGTATGAGAAAATCCCCTCATTTTAAGTTATGCCAACATTCATATTGACTTAATTCAACCCTCATTACTCATCTTCAGAACTAGAGGGATGAGAAGGAGAGAAAGTGAGTGGGGGAGAATACTAAACCAAACCATCCCAACTTGATAAGCATATCAGTCTACTGTCAAGGGGAAAACAGCCCCTAATCTTTTCCCCACATAACTTTCCAGCAATCATGCTATCCCCATGCCAAATCATAATAATATCAATAGGGATTTAGACTTACAGAGCAAGGGGGGTTCAGATAATTGAAGGAGCTGATCCTCACAGCAAAGGCACAACCCAAACAGCTACAGCACAACCTCCCAGCCAAGGCACGATCAAAACAGCCACATCACAACAGTTAATGCACAGCACAACTCACAGCCAAAGCACAAACTCACAGCCACAACACAAATTCACAGCTACAGCACGGTGGTGAAGCTTCAGTTGGCACAATAAGAGTAGAGGAGAGAGCGTATGAAGGAGGAGAGAATCCATCGGGCTTTATATAGCCGATTCGATCGGCATTTCAGTCGTCACAGCAACGACCTTCCGCCAAGTAGAAGCTCGGCAATGACACGATTCATCCCTAGGTGTCGACGAGGAGGGAGGAGCATGGTGTGTCGAAGAAGCAAAAGATTTCACCAACCCTACCGAGGAAGACGCCGCTCGCCGCTTGCCCTAGAGGAAATGGCGAAGAGAAGAAGGTCGTGCGGCTTCCGGTTTAATCAGTCACGGGCTGGGCTGGTTTTAACCTTCTCCTTTATTTATAATAAGTATAATGTAATATTAATTATATAAGATTGAATACTATAGAATGAAATATACATCCCCCATATTATTTGGTTATAACTCATATACATATGTTTGTATATTTAGTTTCTATTTTGTTACAATCTTATTAGTCTCAATCTTTCTTAAGCATATTTAGATCGAAAAAATAGCGAAATTATTTGATGGCGCGTAATTATTTGATGGCAATTTATCACTGACGTATATTTTTCATCATCGGGGATTATTTAGTATATAATTTAAACACAAATATTTGAAAACATAAATTTAGGCATTACACCGCAACTCCATCAGGACTCGCTGGAACAACTCCAACTTCCCTCTGCCCTGCCAAAGGATTCGAGGAGCAATGGAGGCAAAAGTTGTGGCCGGAGTCTGGAACCGGAGCTGACTCGTTGGAAAAAATAAGAAAAAATAGGGCGTGAGGGCGGCCTGCATTTATCTTGAGAAAAAAACATTTTAATTGATATTTGTGATCTGCATAAAGCCAAAAATAGTCTACATATAACATCACTCATTTTTATAATGATCAGATTTTATTGAAATTAAAACACAGTTGGGATCAATTTTTGCGTGTAGGCGAAGCTGGTGAAGCATTTGCAAGCTCTGCGTAATTTTTGCAGAAATTATCAGAGTTCGAAACTCGCCACCGACAAGAATTTTTTAAAGCAGCAATTTCTTCTACTTGCACTTCCTGCTCGTCGCTAATAGCAATGAAATTCCCAATTCCCACCTTCTTCTTCTTCTTCTTCCCGCCAAACGCTAACCTGAATCTCACCCTTGCCCTCTCCCTCGTCATATCCCTCCCAATCACCGTCGTAGACATCGCCATCGTCGGCGTCTCCTTCTGCTCTATCTTCTCATCAGCATTATTAGAAGGACCGTCTCCTCCTCTATCATATCCTTCCGGAAAGCACGGCAACCACCTCGGCACGTGCGTCATCGGGGGCTCCCTCCCTGCCTGCGCGAAGCTTCGAGTCGACTTCCTTTCTGCACCAGTCTCCTTCCGCCGGGGAATCGGTCGAGGGAACGGGATCTCGTTCACAGCCACGACGAAGGCCTGTAGTTCTCGCAACACTGACGACCTCAGAATCGCGCGAGGGACGTCGCTTGCGCCGGCGAATCCGCGGCCAGCAGCCGCCAATTCTAGGGCCACAACGAGGTCGAGGATGTTGCAGTGCGTCCGGTCGTAGGTGTTGGCGGCGGATGCAGCGGCATCGGCGAGGAATCTGATGGAGCGGCCTGCAACGTCAGTGAGGACCCGTAGAGCGGCGATCTGCCCCCCTCTATAGCCGGCGGTGAGGCAGATCTGGGCCACCGCAACGCTGCAGATGACTTGCGGATACATTGGCTGAGATTTGCTTGAATCCGTCGACGGCCTTACCGGCGGGTTGAGGATTTGCAGAGAGAGTTTGCGAAGGTGGAGAGATTGGAGTAACTCGAAACCCTAGAGTTCCTTTTTTTTTACCATAAATCGTAACCATGGAATTATAAAAAAAACAAATTAATGTTAATAATTAATTCCTTTATAGCAAAATGTTGTGAATATTAATTCAGATTTTATTTGGCTACAACTAAAGAAATTAATTAGCTATCATCCTTTGTGTACAACTCATATTCGTCGAGGTAGGTTTAGGGTGTTAATAAAACTGAAGGTGTGTGTGCGCCACTACGTAAATATATTATCGAAAATTAAGGATAATTATTTTGCTGACAACACAAGGATCGTTCTTACCCAAAATATTATTTGTCTCAATTGGAATTTTAAATACCGTCTATAATATCTAATTGAGAACGCAAATTGAGAAAAACACACAAATATTATAATACTAAATAGAACGGTAAAATAACTGAAGTGCGGAATTAATTTACACCGTTCTTTGATTCTTGCTCATGCTTCATGATTGCGGATATTCGCAACGGCTGAGAAGCGTTGTTCTTAACGAAATCCGTCGCGGTCGTATGGTTCGCTTGCATATAAACGTGTCTACAGGTTTTCTGAAAAATTAGTTAGAATGTTTGAAAGAGAATACTAGTTTGATTTCCAAAACAAGAAATTTTAGGGTTGTTTCTGGAGAGAAAATATTAGTCGAGCTGTAAATGCTTGTCGAAGCTCGACGTGGCTAGCTTTCACCACGAGTTGGATTTAGAGTTTAGAGTTTAGGGTTCAGGATAGTAACTAGAAGAGATTTCTTGTAAGAACAACTAAACCCTAAACCTGCATAAACGGGAAGAGATTTCTATCACGTGCACGTGACATCTGCACCCGATTATAACCCCAAAAAATTTCTAAATCACAGCACAGGTAGTGTTATGTTAGAACAACTAACATAATCATTGCTAATAGCAAATCATGAATTATGAAAATGATAATTCATTATTATTTTTTTGTTATTAACAAATCACAGAATATTTTGAAAAAAAAAATCTCATCATCATAAATTACCAGTAAAAGAAAATATTATTAAGCTACAACATATATAGAAGCATATGACAACTGTCTGTAACACCAAACACGAAAAAAACATCTTCAACTTCTTCATTACCATGTCCCCTAAAACAAATTTTTTTTCATTCGCAAAAATTTAACCCAGAGATGTTGGAATAACCAGATGTTCGCAGTGACCGGCGACGACGCCTGAGGAAAATAGGAGGAGCCGGAATGAGACAGAAATTTGGAGCTCGACTGTTAGGATTCGGCGACGGGAAATATTCAAGCGGATACCTGAAAATGCAAGAGATCGGCGATGGGACTTTCACGGTGGATTGCAGCCGACGACAGGCCCGGACAATGCGTCGAAACTTTCACGTGAGGGTTTGACGACGAGACGAGCAAAATTTTGGGCGGGACTCAAGCCAGTGATGGGATCGTGATCTAGGTCATGAGTGGGTTGGGAGATAATTGTTTGTGGTGTGTGGTTTATCTATATTAATTATGGGAATTTATATAGGCAGCCCGTATTTGGCTATTGGCAGCCCGAAAAACCCGAAAAAAACAATTAAAATATGCTCAAAACCCCTATAATAGCAGCCCTAGTTTTCGGTTCCGCCTCCCTCCCGATTTCTTTCTCGCCGACGTCGCACAGCAACCCTAGCTTCTTCGGAAGTCGCGACTCCCCCACGCCGGCCGCCGGAAACCGCCGGAGAAGAAGGGTAGGAGGCCGGCGAACTCCTCTGGGCCGTCCATCGGTCCCCATTTCGCAGTTGGTCGTCCGTTCTCCTCAAGAGAAACCCTAAATCTGATATAATATCTCCTCATTTTGATTTTTTTTCCTCCTAAATTATATTTCTCAACTTCCTTAGGCTATGGATAGAGAATGGATGTGTTTTTGGGTTGTTCATCTTTCTCTTTTTTTTTCACAGTAAAATGTGGGTTTGCCGTTGTTTTTTTCATGCTTTTATGTGGAGGCCCGAATGTTGAAGAAATGAATTTTTTTGAGTCAAATTGATGAAAAACTGAAATTATTTGGGTCAAAATGATGAAAAACTGAAATTTTAGGTGTCAAAATAATGAAAAACTTTATTTTCTTGGGGTCAAAATGATGTATAAATTGAATTTTTTTCATGGTTTGAAATGGTTTTGGGTCTAAATGATGAAAAACTGAATTTTTTTCATGGTTTGAAATGGATTTTAGATTGAAATGAGTTCCGAGGGATCGATAAAATTGTTGACTTATGGAGATTCCTCCGAAGAAATTTCAGTCAATGTTGGAGAACATTTCATGACAAATAGGACCTTTTGTAGCAAGGAGGAAATGGTTGATTGGGTCAGAAATGTTGGCAAAGGACTGGGATTTATTGTAATCATTACCAAAGCCGATAAAATTGACTCAAGACCAAATCCTAGAGTTATGCTTGGTTGTGATCGATCTGGATTCATAAGAGAAAGTCAAAGTAAAGGTTTCGTTAAAAAACATATGAGAAAATCTAGTTCCAAACGTTGTGGGTGCAAATTTGCTGTTAGAGGTCGTAGAGAAGCGATTGATGAATGGAAAGTCGACGTTACGTGTGGTGTGCATAATCATGCTTTGGTTCATCTTGAAGCACATGCGTATGCTGGGAGGTTAGATCAAAGTGAGGCAGCAATTGTTGAAGATATGTATAATGCAGGGGTGAAACCGAGAAAGATTTTGTCAGCATTGAAGAGTAGAAACCCATTGAACAGCACATCAATGAGAGCTATTTACAATGAGAAGGCCAAGATATATAGACAAGAATTAGCTGGCAATACTCCTATTCAATATTTATATAAGTGTATTAGTGAAGCTGGTTACACTAGTTATAATGAAGTTAATGGAATCACTAATCACTTAGAGAGTGTTTATTTTGCCCATCCAACTGCGGTAAAATTAAGTAATTTGTTTCCTAATACGTTCTTGATTGACTGCACGTACAAGACCAACCGTTACAGAATGCCGCTTCTTTGTATTGTTGGTATTACTTCGACGAATCAATCGTTCTTCTCATTTTTCGCATTTTTATCAAATGAGACCGAAGCTAGTTACAAGTGGGCATTGCAGTGTTTTAAGCGTATTTTTAGTGAAAATATTATGCCAAATGTTTTTGTAACGGACAGGGAGATTGCCCTATTGAATGCACTCAAGGTTGTTTTCCCACAAGCAAAAAATATTTTATGTAGAGTGCATATTAGCCAAAATATCTTAGCGCATTGCAAAAAGTTTTTTAAATGTGGCAAGGACTGCGACAATTTTTTGGGCGTATGGCAACATTTGGTTATTGCAGAGACAGAAAATGAGTTTAACATGCGGTTTAATCAGATGTTAACGGATTATGTTGTGAAAGTTCCTGCTGTTATTGCATATGTTACATCTACATGGTTGGATCCATACAAAGAATACTTTGTATCATGTTGGATTAATATGTATTTGCATTTTGGCAACACGAGCACGAACCGTGTAGAAGGGGGTCATAGTGTGCTTAAAAAATTTCTTGAAGTTTCTATTGGTAGTCTCTGCACTGTTTGGAAAGCTTTCCACCAGATGATTTTGCTACAACATACAGAGATAAAAAAATGTTTGGACAGAGTCAAATTCAAGTTAGCAGTTCTTTTAAGAGTTTGTTGTACTCAGAATTGCTTGGTAATGTCTCCATAGCGGCCTTGGAGATCATTAAGAAAGAAGAGCTCTCTTTAAAAGATGCATGTGCGGACCAAAATATGTGTAGACATAAGGTGCGGTATACACTTGGTCTTCCGTGTGGGCATGAACTTGTTCCATACATGAAGCAATGTTCTCCCTATCCCGTAGGACTGATTCATAAGCATTGGAGAGTGTTATGTTTGAATGAGGCGGAGGAGAAGAATGCATCTACAACAGAAACACATGAGGCTAATGATTTAGAAAATGAACTAGATGGGTTACTGAAAAGGTATAAGAGCATTAGTGATTTACAGCGGAAGGAAATGAAAAATAAATTACGTGAGATTGTTAACCCTCCCATTACTCAAACTTTGGAACCTAAAATGCCGGCAAAACCTAAGGGTCGGCCAAAAGGCAGTTGGAAAAAATTTACAGAGGACTACAAATCCACAAAGAGGGACATACCGTTCATAACGCGCTTATAAGATTAACATGGTATGAATGCATGCTTACTTTTTAAATATTGATTTGCTACATAATTTGCTGCAGCATAATTACAAATTATTCTACATGTACAGATAGATGGAAATTTTGTGGCATTTGGAGTTACATGAGCATTAGTACAAGTGTGCGCAATAGGGTGAGTTCTTTAACAAAACTTATTTATCCGTTTTAGATTCTTTAAAAATTATTACTTACAATAATGTGTGTACTTTTATTGTGCAGGCAGGTACATTTTGTGGGTGAGACTAAGGAGTATATATATATTCCCATTTTTTGTGCTTGTATAAGAACAATGGACTGCTTATTTTTAATGGTTACTTTTTTGGGTTAATGAACTGTTTAATTATTTTGGTGTAATAGACTGCTTATTTTGGGTTGTAGTACTACTCTTATTGATGGACTACTTATTTTGTATAAGGACAATGGACTACAAACATGTTTAATAATTTTTTTTGTGGGCTGCCAATAGCGTTCGTGAAAACTGGGCTGCAAATAGCGCTTTGTCGGGCTGCTATTATCTTCGGGCTGCCAATAGCCAAACACGGGCTGCCTATATAAATTCCCTTAATTATAGGGATTTGAAAATATAGCATAAGCGTGTTTTTTTGGGTAAAAATCATTTCGGTCCCTGAGATTAAAAGATAACGTCAATTTAATCCATAAACTTGTAAGTTGCGTTATTTTCATCTTTTTGGCCAACATTGGGCTTCGTTTTGAATGCAATTCTAGGGCTTAAAATGTCCATAAATGAGAAGTTCAAAGACTATTTTGACGCAACTAAAATTTTATGGACTAATATGACATCAGCTTCTAATATGACATCAGTTTATGGACTGATATGATTTTTACCCGTATTTTTTTAGGTATTTTCTGATTTGCTAAAAGCGAAATGAGGTTTGCTAGTATCATAGCCTTGTTTTTTTTTTCTATACAAATTACAAAGTATAGATGTGTATCATAGGAAGTATTTTATAATTAATTAATTTTGTATACTCCCATTTAAACATATATATATATATATATCTATACTATATATATAAAGAAGTATAATTTTTAAGGATTTTTGTAATTTTTTAATTTTCGTGTAATGATAGCATACCATTATATCAATCTGAACCGTTCGATTTGATCAGATCATAAGATCTCGGCCGTTCGATCGCATGACGAATCAGGACCGTTCATATTTTTTTCCTAGGTCTCCTAAACCTACCATGATGTCCTAAACCTATAAATTTTGTAGGGTACCCTACCCTACAAAGCAAACCGGGCGGGCCGGGCCGGTGGGCGGAGCGGTTCGGGCGGGCGGGCAACTCGGGCCGGGCCGGTGGGCGGAGCGGGTCGGCCAGGCGGGCCGGGCGGGCGGGCAACTCGGGCCGGGTGGGTCGGGCCAAAATAAATCCGAGGAAAATGCGTTGGTCAGGTTTCGAACCCGAACCAACCACAGAACTTTAATAACTACTATCCACTATGCCAAGATGACTTTATGTTCAATCTTTGTACCTTCTTTTATATTAATAATAGTTAATTTGAAAAACAAATAGATTTATTTTAAATAAATAAATAAATTAAAAAATGGAAAGAAATAAATTAAATAAATTGAATTTAAAAAAGCAGATTTAATTTTTAATCTGTTTTTTTAAGTTAAGAAACGATGGGCGGGCGAAGCCCGCCGTGGGGCGGGCGAAGCCCGCCGTGGGGCGGGCGAAGCCCGCCTTGGGGCGGGCGAGTACTGTCGCGCTTGGGGGCCCCCCCGTGCACTGTCACTCGTATATATATATATATATATATATATATATATATATATATAAGAAAATAGGCTTATCGGTGTAATGCCCTGCCAATCAATACCCACCGTCCGATCTAACAATGAAATTTCTCTATTTAAACCCAGCCGTCTGATCTGATTTCATCACAACATCTCAGCCGTTCGATCAACCTGGAACGTTGATTTAATCTCGACCGTCCATTTTTTTTCCCTAGGTCTCCTACACCTACCTTGATAGGGTGTCTTAAACCTATAAATTTTATAGGACCCCTACCTTACAAAGTGAAATTACTATCTTACCCCCACTATTTTGAAAAAAATAGGTTGCGGGCGGGGCAGGCCTGTGGGCCCAGCTTATTACAGTTATAGGGTCTTGAGCGGGGTTTAAACTATTTTTTAATTTAAAAATTATAAATTTTTTAAAGAATGCGGCCGCCCGGGATCAAAGTGGCGACCTCCTATACAGGAATGTAAACCTTTACCACTCTGCCTACAATGGAGATATGAAGATTCCAGAACTATTTTTTACATATAATAATAAATTGATATACATATTATGCCCCATGGGTTATGTTTTGTGCAAATTTTTAATATAGCATTAAATTTTTTTCTTTCTAATATATATATATATATATATATATATATATAACGGTTCAACCCCAGTTAAACCGGTTGGACCGATTCGACTTTGAACCTCTCCCTCTGCCGGTTCGATGTCCGGTCCGATTTTCAAAACCTTGATATTATTTTTTTTAAAAACATTTAAAAAAAACTTGCTTTTTTTTAAAAAACACATTTAGAAATCACATCACCCGTGAATTCATTTTCTTTAAAATGAATTTAAATTTATTAATTAAATTAATCATTATTAATTATGAGTCGGGCACCCCGAAGCCCGTCGGGCGCCCCGATGCCCGCCGTGGGGGCGGGCGAAGCCCGCCGCTGCTGGCCGGGTACTATCGCGCGGGGCACGGGGGGCCCCCCGTGCACTGTCACTCGTATATATACATATATATATACATATATATATATATATATATATATATATACGAGTGACAGGCACGGGCCTCCGGCCCGATTCAAGGCGGCATTTGTCGTGGGGGCGACATTTGTCGTGGGGGCGACATTTGTCGTGGGGGCGACATTTGTCGTGGGGGGACATTTGTCGTGGGGGAGACATTTATTGTGGGGGTGACATTTGTCGTGGGAGGCGACATTTGTCGTGGGAGGTGACATTTGTCGTGGGGAACGACATTTGTCGTGTAGAGCACATTTGTCGTGGGGGGTGAGGGGACATTTGTCATGGGGGCGATATTTTTCGTGGGGGTGCATTTGTATGTAACGGCAACTAAATAAAGAAGCAACCAAACAAAGTAGGCAAGCAAATGATGAACGATATTAAAAAGCTAGAACATAGAGAAATAATTAAACTATAATGACAGACAGTAATTTGACAAAGATGGAGGTAAAGAAATAATTGAGAAGACTGACTTCTCAAAATGAAACTGTTGCTCATGAACCTTTGTTAACATTTCATGTTTATATGTCATTGTGTTATTTGAATGTTAACGATACACGGAAAAATTTCAAACTTGAGAATATGGAACTAAAGTATAGGAAAGCTTGCAAGAGAACTAAGCAGCTATGTAAGCATAGTAATTAAAGTACTCTTCTCATTGTTCTGGTAATATGTAACTAATGCAAGAGGTGGAAGTTAGAGAACGAAAGCTAACCAGTAGATGGTTCAAAATAGTACAAATTCAAGGATTAGAAGCTCTTGAAGTCCGTGAAAAATGAGAGGCGCAACAGGTTCAATTTCTGACTCCTTTTGAATGCAAATATTTTAGCGGGGCACCTGTTAGAGGCGGATTTGAAGCTCTTCAAGCGTTAGCAGAAACTAACCGAACAATAGGATCATCAAAACATGAAAAAATAGAGTTGAAGTATTTCAATTCCTAAAGATGAAATTATATGCAATAACACTGAGTTGGTGGTGTTTGGAGGTAGAAGTTGATAATAGAACCCATAAGTTATAAACTTTGTATTTTGGGGATGTATTCGCTAATACACTAAGAAAAACATGATTGCTAATACAGCTAAAATGTAACGCGGGTCGGGGTCTGAATAATAAGTAGGGCATCGGATTTGGGAAAGCTGGCGCAAGGCGCGCGCCTAATTGACGCCTCACGACACGCCATGCACTCGCCTAGGCGCGCCTGGTTCGCCCCTAGAGCACGTCGCCCGACTCGCTCTTCCAAAGGCGCGCCTGGTTCGCGCCAGGCACTCGCCTAGGCGCGCCTGGTTCGTGTGTGGATGACGATATTGGTCATGGGCAGCGACATTGGTGCGTGGAATATGAAACAAATCAAAGATTGTTGGTCCTCTTCCATCCACATGCATAGCTTCATCATACTGTAAAGTACAGAACATAGCAATTGTTAAATTGAGAGGAGGAGATTTGAATTTATATGATAAAAGAGTTGTTTGTTGATTTATACTAATAAATTATTATCAACAATCGCAAACCTCTGGAGAAAGACTTATTAGCATAAAATGTAAAGCTTTGCAGACAATCGTATTAGCATAAAATGCAAACCTAATACATGAGTGGTTAAAAACCTATTAGTATGGAATCCTGAAGCCTAAATGGTGAAAGAAAGCATAACAGCAAACATTGGGAACATTTAAAATTAGAGATCTTTTGATTCCTGGAAATGAAATGAATTCAAATATCAGAGATAGTAGGAGCAGGAATAACTTGTACGCTACCTTTAGGAGACGGAGGAGGAAGACGAAGAAATTGCGAATGGTGATACATTGAGGATGCTATTATATTATCCATTAGTTTGGTTGCAAGAGTATATCTCTAGCACATCTATCTCACCAAAAAATGAAACAAATCAAAGAAATATCTTAGTTTAGCAAAGGAATGGGTAAACTTATCAAAGAAATGAGTAAACTTAATTGTTTCATTCCTTAGTTTAGCAAAATAATTTTACAGTAATTTGGTTTGTGTTAGATTTACTGTACAATTTGCAAAAAACATGAAATCCTGCATGAGAAAAACCATAAAAATGTATTTTTTTATATAGCAGATCAAGATAATAAAAATAAGCAATGTTGAACTTCACCTCTATCTCTTTCAACATAATCCAGCACAGTCTGCAAATCCCTCCTTGCGAGATATTGATCGGAGAGGAGGCGTGGTCGCGTAGAGTAGCCTGAAAATGGCATTAATAGATAAATAGATAAATATATTCAACAAATAGCATTAATAGATAAATCTATTGATTCCAAGTTTAGGGAATAGGAACAATCATTGAACAACATATAAACTATAGAGTGCGGTATAATTAATTGACAATTGAGGAAATAAGATACATAATTAAATCCCAGAAACCATACCTGAAATAAAGTGGCAGCAACTGTCTTTATCCTTTGCAAACTTGTATAAATTTGAGGAGGATAGAATCCCACAGAACTGGCAAGTAACATTCTTATGATGATATAGATAAAAACTCTTGCACACCATGCTCAGAACAAAATGACTGAAACAATAACAGAACAAAATGAGTGAAACAATAACTGAACAAATTTTAGGACATTTCTGCACAATACAGTCTGAATTATAGTAAAAAAATAACTGTTCGATGAAATGGAAAAAAATAAGTTGATTACCTCAATAAATATAGGGTTGGAGTAAAAATCTAAAGTTTGGTCCAAGATAGGTGCAAAGATCTGGATGAATCACTGCTTCCATTAAACAGAATATTAAAAGTATACACCCATGAAGTAGACATTAAATTTCAAGGAATCTAAGATAGAAAAAAAACATTTGATTACATTAATGATGGCTAAATTTTTCAAAATTTTAATGAGGTTAATCACCAAAAGAATAAAAGCCTAGCAGGGGCGTAAATCATTTATTTTTGAAAATATTAAAAAAGAAAAAAAAAACAAAAGTTCTGATTTCCATCAATAGAATATGAAGCAGTGGGCATTAAAATGTGCATGCACCTGGATTGTTTTAGTTTGGTCCAGATGTTTTTGGAAAGCAAAGCAAGATAGGCTTGAAGATCTGAATGAATCCCTGTTTTCAATGAACAGAATATTATGGAAGTATTCGTTGGGTTCATGTTTGGTTGTAAAGCAAAGCAGAGGAATGAGAACGCAAAAAATAATGAATGAATCACAGTCGTAAGAACATGCATATAATATCCAGCTAGCAGTTGTTGCAGAAGGAAGTAATGCAGTTGGTCGATGTCGTAGATTAGAGGCGGAAGAAGGATGTAGACTTTAAGTATGAGATGTAGGTGGCTTACCTTGGACCCCTGTAAGGAGGAGGAAGGCGCAACGTCAGAGTTGGATGCCGGCAGGATCCTGGGTTTAGTAGATCTGTAGGGGAGCAATGTTTTAATAGAGAGATTAAGAGGGAGAGAGATTTATATCCGAAAGAATCGATCTTATTTTGGCTATGAAAGAATAGATGTTATGCAAGGCCGATGGAATGGTTGGGGAAAAAGTGAGATGGTTTAGGGCTTACTGTTTTGGGAGGAGCCTGAGTGGTTATCGGATGATGCAGTCTTGAGATCGTTGCTTAGCAACTCGCTGCTTGCGATTTATTGATCGAAGAGTAGAGTTGCGTGGAGGCATGTTGGTGTCGATCGACTATTGGAAATGGCGAGGGGGAGAGGCGTGCTGCTGCGGTGCGGCGAGGAACCCGCTGAAAATGCTCGTCGGGAAGCACGCTGAAAACGCTCGCCGGGAAGCCGAGATTTACATTACCTTGACGCTATACTAACACGCAAAACTGAAGGCTTCTGAATCGATCTGCTGTGCAACAGATCGATGGAGTTTAGGCTGAAATAAGAGGAAGGAAATTGTGGCAAGAGCTGTGCGGGGACTACGTGGAGAGGAAGGGTGCTGAAAGAGGTGTGCGGGGATTGCGGGGGACGATGAGTGAGTTAGGGCAGCCAGAGCGAAAGATGCATGAAACACCACAGGTGAAGGCTTCTGGCGAAGAGAGGAGAGGGGAGATCGGAGAAAGAGGGGAGATCGGAGAATGAGGATCTCGGCGAGATCGAGAGAGCCGTGAGGCGAGTGGAAAACCTAAGATCGGGAGTTGAAGAGATGAACCATAGCAGGCGGCCTGGAGAGATCGGGATTTAGGAGAGAGAGGGCGTGGAGTTGAAATGCCGCGCAGAATTAATAAAAACCGTAAATCATATGAGGAGATAAGAATAAAGGGCCAAGATTAATTCAATGACATTTAAATTCATGACTTTAAAAAACCATCTCATACTTCTTTTTAGAATAGTATATATATATATATATATATATTCTGCTGACGTAAATAAATATAAAAATTATGCTTTTTTGGGAAGAAGCGTCGGAAGGAAGCAGAAGACCCCTTCGGAATTCAAAGTTCATTTTACCGTTAGGTGGATCCCTATTTGAATTCAAAATTCAAATTCAGAATTCGTCCTATCCGTTATTTACATATACTTATGGATAGATAGAAACCCCGATCCTTCATTTGTCACTCAGGCTCCGTTTGTTTCGGCGGCTGGACTGCTTTTCGCTCGCAGAGCGAGGGTTTTCTCTTCTCACCGTCGCGCAAGCCTCCTTCTTCGTCCCCATCGCGCAAGCCTCCTTCTTCGTCCCCATCGCGCAAGCCTCTCCCTCTACAGAGCGAGGGTTTTCTCTTCTCACCGTCGACCTCCTCCAACCGCACGCCAGGTATGCTTCCGTTTCTTGCTTCTCCCTGTTGTTTTCTCTTCTCACCGTTTCTCTTCTCACCGTCTTCCTGTTGCTTCTTCTCTATTCACCGTCGATCTCCTCGCAAGGTTTGCCTCGTCCGTCGGGGTTCCTCGTCCATCCCTATTTTTCTTCCTGCTTCGGCGACTGGAGGTGAGTCCCCTGTTTTTTCTTCCTGCTTCTTTCGCAAGTTTTGCTCATTCCTCAGATCTAGATCGCAGGCAGATCTGCTAGTTTGTGCAGTTTTTTTTTGGTAAAAAAAATTATGTATTTGCAGAAGCTTCTTTCTTTGTTTTGGCAGATCTTCTCACCGTTTTTTTTTGGCAGATCTGCTTCTTTCTTTGTTTTGTGCAGTTTGGCTTTCTTTCAGACACAACCTCCGCGTCTCCCCTCCGCTTCGCCATGGTCGCCGCTGCCAAGAAGCTGCCCCTTCAGTCTAGCACCGCCCATAACTCCTCGGCCGGAGCTGCCCCCGCGGACACCGCCGGTAAGAAGACGATAGAGGAGGTATACCAGAAAAAAACGCAGCTGGAGCACATCCTCCTCCGTCCCGACACTTACATCGGCTCGATCGAGAAGCATACCCAAACCCTGTGGGTCTACGAGAATGGCGAGATGGTCAACCGATCGGTGACCTACGTGCCCGGTCTTTACAAGATCTTCGACGAGATCCTCGTCAATGCCGCCGACAACAAGCAGAGAGATCCATCCATGGATTCCCTCAAGGTGGATATCGATGCCGAGGGAAACTGCATCAGCGTCTACAATAATGGTGATGGGGTCCCCGTGGAGATCCACCAGGAAGAGGGGGTTTATGTGCCGGAGATGATTTTTGGGCATCTCCTCACCAGCAGCAACTACGATGACAACGTGAAGAAGACCACCGGCGGAAGGAACGGCTACGGTGCGAAGCTGGCTAACATTTTCTCCACGGAGTTCGTCATCCAGACTGCTGATGGCAAGAGACAAAAGAAATACAAGCAGGTGAGCTTTCTGATCATCTTTTCTTCTTCTTCTTCTGGTTAGTAATCATTATGGATTTAAATGAGTTCTTGAGCGAATCTCTTTTTTTTTCACTGCAAGTTCTTAAATCTTGTAGGATTCTTCAGATTTTGTGAAAAACAGGCCGTAAATGTAAAGCTAGTAATATAAACATGCAGATCACAACATTTTCTGTATACATTATTAGCTAAACAAGAAGCATAAGGGTGTTAATTTGGGTGTTAATTGCAGATTACTGGTTATAATGTTTAGCAGGTGAGCTTTCTGATCATTTTTTTCTTTCTTTTGTGCTTTTTTTCTTCTTCTTCCGGTTAGTAATTCTTATGGATTTAAATGAGTTCTTGAGTGAATCTCTTTTTTTTTCACTACAAGTTCTTAAATCTTGTAGGATTCTTCAGGTTTTGTGAAAAACTGGCAGTAAATGTAAAGTTAGTAATATCACAACATTTTATTTATATTTCTGTAGCTAAACAACAACATAATGAATATTTGAGAGTAAAATTGATACTTATGTCGTCTTTCAGGATTTTGGTGGTAGTGTTGCAATAGAAGCATTAGGGTGTTAATTTGGGTGTTAATTGCAGATTACTGGTTATAATGTTGTAAATTCTTGTGCATTTTTCAATGAAGGTGTTCACTGGAAACATGTTGAACAAGACCGAGCCCTCCATTACAAAATGCAAGGAAAAAGACAACTGGACAATGATCACTTTCAAGCCAGACTTAGAAAAATTCAATATGACTCACCTTGAAGAAGATGTGGTTGCACTTATGAAGAAGAGGGTGGTTGACCTCGCAGGAACACTGGGTAAGACTGTCAAGGTTGAGTTGAATGGGCAAAAGATTCCTGTTAAGACTTTTGCCGACTATGTCAACCTCTACCTACAGTCTGCTTCTAAATCCAGACCTGAACCCCTTCCAAGGTCAGATACTTCTGTCTTTAACCTCTTTTCCATCACTTGAGCACATATCTAATCTGAATTATGCATCCATTCATTCAGAATTCCAGAGAAAGTCAATGACAGGTGGGAGATATGTGTAAGCCTCAGCGATGGGCAATTTCAACAGGTTTCTCGCAAGAAGAACTCATGATTTTAGCTTTTTCAGGTTCCTCTAAGACAAATAAGTCATGATTTTCTTCTTCCTATATGACATTCATCAGGTGAGTTTTGTGAATTCCATCAACACTATCAAGGGAGGAACGCATGTCGAGTATGTCACCAGCCAAATTGCGACACATGTGATGAACATCGTGAACAAAAAGAACAAGAATGCCAACCTTAAACCTCATAACGTGAGAACTCATCTCTGGGTATTTGTCAATGCTCTTATTGACAACCCCGCTTTTGACTCACAAACGAAAGAGACATTGACTACTCGTCAAGGAAGTTTTGGGTCAAAATGCGAGCTTTCACAAGATTTCCTAAAGAAGAGTAAGCATTTTCTTTAGTAACTGCAATCAAATTTCTATAGCTCTTGCGTAAATCATGGTCATCAGCTCAAATTTTCTATTCCTGCAGTTGGAAAATCAGGAATTGTGGAGAGCCTTCTCTCATGGGCCGATTTTAAGCAGAGTAAGGAGCTGAAGAAGACAGATGGAACCAAGAGGCAGAAGATCACCGGAATCACCAAGCTCGATGACGCTAATGATGCCGGTGGAAAGAATTCAGATAAATGCACTTTAATCTTGACAGAAGGAGATTCAGCCAAGGCTCTAGCTGTAAGCAATTCAAAATCTTCTAAATCAATTTTTTTTGTTGCAAAAGTTCTGCTGGAAAAAGGCGAAGATTTAATGCATCATATCGTTTGAAAACTTATCTCAAATTCTTCTCTATGGGTGTACAGATGGCAGGTATTGCGGTTGTGGGAAGGAATCACTATGGGGTGTTTCCACTTAGAGGTAAACTGCTGAATGTTCGAGAAGCAAGTCACAAGCAGATAATGGAGAATGCTGAAATCCAGAACATAAAGCAAATCCTTGGTTTGCAGCATGGGAAGGAGTATGACAGTGTAAAAGGTTTAAGATATGGTCATCTAATGATTATGACTGATCAGGTTCTTTCTTAACCAAAAAACTGCTAAATTGTCTTTTTTCTCTTGTTTTTATTTTATTTGCATATATTAAACAAAATGCCAATCAAATTTAGTGATCTAAAATTGCAGGATCATGACGGTTCTCACATTAAGGGGCTCTTAATTAATTTCATCCACTCATTTTGGCCTTCACTGCTCAAAGTTCCCTCATTTTTGGTGGAGTTTATAACACCAATTGTGAAGGTAGAGCTTAACATCCCCATATCTTGAATATATGATTAGAAGCATCGAAGTTTGAAAATGTTGTCAAAAATTAATTTATATTAATTTTTCCCCAGGCAACTAATAGCAAGACAAAAAAGGTGTTGGCATTCTACAGTATCCCAGAATATGAATCTTGGAGGGAGAGTTTGGGTGGTAATGCAGGTGTCTGGGCTATAAAGTACTATAAGGTTTGTTTTCAAAGTATGATGAAACTGCTTGAACTGAGTTTATTAATTTAAACTATTAATTGACCCAAATCTTCAGAGTTAGCCTAATTACAGTTTGCACCTCTATTTTTTGGAATTATAAAAATCTCTCATATAAGTTTTACATTTTTTGCAATTTCTCAGACAAGTATTTGTGTACATGCATATTATAAAATGTAAGCTTATAGGGGAGGTTTTTGTAATTTCAAATGATAGAGGGGTGCGACCTATAATTTTGCAAACTGATAGGGGGTTCACAGCAAACTGATAGGGACGTTTTTTTAATAGGAATGCAAAAACTCAGTGGTTGACTTGAACTTCTGTTTGGAAGAAAAGGAAAAGTAAAAAGAAAAGCAATTTGATGATGCCAGAATTTTGATGTAAAATATTTTCAATGAAACAATGTTATGAGTACTTTGATATGTAGGACTGATCTATCCACAATCAGTTTCAATGACTAGAAAAATAAAATTGGACATTGCTTTTCTGATAAAATTTCTAGCACCAGTGTTGAAGAAATTTTCCAACAGCAGACTCCTTGCCTTGTAGCACATCCAACATTGCACCAGTGGTGAAGACATTTTGTTGAGATGAATATCCTTATGCCAAATTATGTTTTTTGTTGATTGGTTCATGCTTCTGCTCTATGTTTTTTGTGATACAAGAAGAAAATTATAAAAATAATTCCTGTCGTTTGTCAAGAAATCAAGATTTGATGTCTAAGCGACTAGAGGTCAGACATCCGATGAAGCTCGTGGCAGGAAGATTTAAAAAAATCAAATAATGATTCATTTAGTAGAACAGTATTTGAAAGAAATACTCGGAAAGGCGTAATTGTAAAAAAAATCGTGTAGCCTGTATATTTAAATGGATGGGCGCGAGATTTATTTAGATCTTGATGGAATTACAAAAATGTGATGAACTCGAGCTTTGTACATTTTGTAACATTGTTTGCACAATACAATGGTAACAGGGGTTGGGTACTAGCACATCCAAAGAAGGAAAGGAATATTTTCAGGATCTTCAAATGCACAAGAAGGACTTCATCTGGTCTGATGAACAAGACGGAGATGCTATTGAGCTCGCATTCAGCAAGAAGAAAATCGAAGCCAGGAAGAACTGGCTGCGGCAGTTTGAGGTATTTGATATTTCTCTTTGCCGTGGACGGGAGATTTTTCATTTTTTTCCTAGGCTCTGATCCAATTTTTCAACTCTTGCAGCCTGGAACTTACCTGGATCACAAGGAAAAGCTCATAAGCTATAGCGACTTCGTGAACAAAGAGTTGATATTATTTTCCATGGCAGATTTGCAGCGATCAATTCCGTCCATGGTTGATGGCCTGAAACCTGGCCAAAGAAAGATTTTGTTCTGCTCCTTCAAAAGGAACTTTGTCAAAGAAGCTAAGGTGATGATATTCCAAAGAAGCATAATCTTAGTTAGAACAAAGGAGTACTTATGAAAAGCTACCATTTGACTTTGCATAATTACAGGAACCTCACCTCTACTTTTTTAAATTACTAAGATTTCCTCTTTACTGCTAACATGCATGTACAAAAAGTGTATGCTAATGTGAACCTAGAGGAAAGGTTTTTGTCATTTTAAGAGTTAGAGGGGAGGTCACTATAATTATGCAAAGTTGGAAGGGAGATTGCGATAAATGACCCTTAAAACAAATTCAATTGTTAACAAGATAACTGAATAACTCATACATCTCTTTGAAGGTTGCTCAATTTTCGGGTTATGTTTCGGAGCATTCAGCCTACCACCATGGTGAGCAAAGCCTTGCTAGTACTATTATCGGTATGGCGCAAGACTTTGTCGGTAGCAACAACATCAACCTTTTGCAGCCCAATGGACAATTCGGTACACGACACCAAGTAGGGAAATATACAATTCATTTCATAGCATGAATTATTCGTCTTCTTTCAATTGTTATATTTTTCCTCGTTATGAACTTAGGGAGGAAAAGATCATGCAAGTGCTAGGTACATTTTCACCCGCCTGTCACCGTTGACTCGGGTTTTGTTTCCCAAGCAAGACGACCTCATTCTGGACTATTTGAGTGAGGACGGGCAAACAATTGAACCAATATGGTAATATTTTGCTTTTGTAGGGATTATTTTGGCATACATTTGAATATTGACGATAACTCTAACTAATTTGCAGGTATGTTCCAATTATTCCTATGGTCCTTGTCAATGGGAGTGAAGGAATTGGTACTGGTTGGAGCTCATACATTCCTAATTACAATCCAAGAGATATTGTTGCAAATATTCGGCGATTGCTTAATGATGAACCAATGCAGCCAATGAACCCATGGTATCGAGGATTCAAGGTAAGGAGGGATGTCTATCTTCTCTCATTTACTCTTTGTTGAAGGAAACACAGTTTATATTATAAATTTTGTATTTTTCATGGATGAAATAGGGTCTGATAGAGAAAACGTCAGCCAAGGAGGCTTCTGCTACATATACTGTAACTGGCATTGCAGAAGAGGTAGATGACACCACCTTAAGAATTGTGGAGCTTCCGGTTCGAAGATGGACTCAGGACTATAAGGAATATCTTGAGTCAATAATGACAGGGAACGAAAAAATAAAGGAACCATTTATAAAGGTAACTGAAACGCATCATCTTGTATGGGTAGTAAGTACGATGTCTTGACTAAAATAAGAAAATTTGCAGGACTATAGAGAATACAATGATGATACCACTGTGCATTTTGAGGTTACCTTGTCTGAGGAGAACTTCAATATAGCAAGAAGAGAAGGGCTTGAGAAAAAATTCAAGCTCAGTAACACCATGAGCACCAGCAACATGCATCTTTTTGATCCCAGTGGAGTGATTAAGAAATATGATACACCAGAACAAAGTGAGTGCATGCATGTTATGAACATTTCATATTTTAAATTTTCCTAACATGATATTTTTTTTCCCAGTTCTTGAGGAGTTTTTTGCTCTAAGGATCACCTACTATGAGAAAAGAAAGGTGAGAGCATATGGGACCTCCTCTTCTCTTTTAAAATTATCAGAACTTTCCATCTAAGTTTACATTGTTAACATAAATGTACAAAAAAATCATGGAGTGGTCTTCCATGGTTTTCTTTGGTACATGCATATTAACAATGAAAACTTAGTGGTAAGATTTTGGCATTTTGAAAGATAGAGAGAAAATCCCTACAATTATGTAAAGTTAAAGGGGGGGGGGGGGGGGGGGGGGGGGGGGGGGGGGGGGGTTCATTATTATTCCTTTTAGATAATTATTTCATCAGCTCAAAGGGGCATATAATGCTCACTATTTTATGGCAAATTTATGCAGGAAGTCTTGTTGTGCAATCTTGAACTGAGCCTTGTTCGACTAGACAACAAGGTCAGGTTCATTTTTGGGGTTGTGCAAGGTGAGATTATAGTTAACAACAGGAAGAAGTCGGAATTGTTCCTTGAGCTACAACAAAAAGGGTTCACCCCGTTTCCGGCAAAGACAAAGGATAGTGTTGTAATAGCCGGGGCCACAGTGGAGTCTGATGAGGTTACAGAATCGGTCAATGGCGGTGGAACCTCGAGCGACTATGACTATCTACTCTCCATGGCAATAGGATCCTTGACCTGGGAAAAGATTAAGGAACTGTGTGCTGAGCAGGATAAACTCAAAAGTGATGTGGAGGAATTGAGAAATTCATCACCAAATTCACTATGGATCAAAGATTTAGATGCTCTCGAGAAAGAACTGGAAGTGAGTCTCTCCAAATACTAACTATTTTGAACTTCCCAGAGCCAAAATTGATTTAGCTGTTAAAAGTGTAATTGTTAATTCCACTTTGTGCAGGAAGTTGAAAGAAAAGATGTTGAAGCTGAGGTACAGAGGTTGAAGATAAAGGCAAAAGCTGGTAATGGTGGTGCTAAAGTTTCTAAGCAAGCTCCAAAAAAACCGAGAAAGAATAACACGAGCAAACAGGCATCGGCTTCTACAGAATCTGGTATATTTTTTGCCTCTAACCTGTTTGATTTCTCGATCATTGCTATTTTATGTAAGCATCTGGTATTTATTCCAGGAAATATTGAAGAGATGGCCATCCCTAAACCTAAAGGGAGACAAAATAAATCTACGGCTAAGGTCTGTTTCTAAAATTAATCATATTTCTCATTCAAATATGTTGTCAAGTTCAGAGTTTGACACTGCTAAATGTCAACTCTCAGCCTGTTTCTGCTGAAATTGATGAAGATGATGAGCTTCTTGACCTCAAAGACAGATTGGCTGCATATAATCTCGAGGATTCCCCGGATAACAATGGTGGTAATACTTCTTGCCTCTATAAACTCCATTGAACAATTACTTTAATTTCTAACTCTCTTTATCGCCATGGAATCTAAAACAGTGACTGCTGCTGAAGCTGCTAAAAACGCACCGAAGAACAGGAAGAAAGCCATGATTGTGGAGTCTGATGAAAATGATTCAGACTTTGACATGGCCGAAGCCCCAAATGGAAAGAAAGGTAAACCTCCCCTATTCTCCATAGACTTTCAAATGAAGAAATGGTGAAATATATAGCTTTCTTTTGCAAAATAATAGCAGCGGCCAAAAAGAACCAAAGAAGAGAGCCGCGGCTGTGAAGAAGACCATAACAGTGGAGTCCGATGATGAAGAAATCGAGATGGCCGGAGCGCCCGAAGAGAAGAAGGGAGGAGGAAGAAGACGAACAACAGCCAATGCGACAAACGCGAGGAAGGGAGCGGCGCAGAGCAAACCAGCAGCGGCGAACCAGAAACTCATTACAGATATGCTGCAGACTGCGACGATTGCCGAGAACTCTCCGGAGAAGAAGGTGAGGAAGATGAGGCCGTCTCCTTTCAACAAGAAAAGCGGTTCGTTCTTAAACAAGGCGGCGGGAATTGGAAGTGACGGCGTTGAGGATTCTTCTTCATCCGGAGCGTCTGCGGAGGACTCCGCCGCGGCGAGGGCGAGGCCGAAGAGAGAGAATAGGACAAAAGCTGTGTATGTGGAGACGATTTTGTCTGAAAGTGAGGAGGATGGTGGTGATGATGATGATGATGATGTGTCGTCGGATTACTCCAATTTTGAGGCGGAAGACGACGATTAGTCGGATCAAACCCTAATTATCGCAATGGCTGCTTAGACTAGCTATCACATATTCTATGATGAATTTTCTAGCCAAAAAATCTATTGTCTTCCAAACTTCTTTATATTATATTACATAGATGGGGTGAGAAGTAGATCTAGGCCCCCTTTGGCTCTCCGGTCGGTGCCGATTGTAGGCGCGCGCACATACTCTTTGATGGTTTTTCCGCCCGCGGCAGCATTTCGTGTTACTAATTGTGTTGTTAGGGCGACATCTCTGTCCATTTGGTATGGTGGTGGTGGTGAAGGTGTCATTATGATGACATTTTTCAGCATTCACTATCATCACCGCAGTGCCAAACGGACCCCTAATGTTTTGTGAACTCTCTCCTATTTGTGATCGGTTCATCCATCGACAAAAGCACGATAAATCTATTCTCTGGAATCATATGGATTGCTTGTAGTTAAAAAATTTTCTACTTACTTCTGGTGAATATGCACAACATTGTAGGCAGATGTTTGTGCATAGAACTCTGTAATGAAATATTTTCATAGTAGATGATTTTTGGATGAGAATTTGGGTAGATTTTCCAATTTTAAGTAACCGTGAATGTGAATACATTTATTTGTCTTTCTTCGTTACTTCTGAAAAAATTTGTTTCGCAAAATACAAAATATAATATAAATTAAGGAGAGAGTGCGCTCTGTAAAATAAAATAAAAATTTTAAGCTGGCTTTTAAAAAGTTGTAAAAATTATAATAAAAAGGAGAAAAATAGAAAAAAAATGTTTTCTCCACCGAATGATGTTTTTTCCTAAAATATTTGGTTGGAAGAAGAATGTCTTGTCAACAAATTTCTGCTAAAAAAGTGCGTTTCAAAATGAGATCATACACACGGAAATCTTACATTTCTGATTTTGGTGTGCGTGCAAGACTCGGGGAGAAATTGCGTGCTCTTTAATAGTTTTACTGCGGAGAAATGGCTGCAAGGGTGTAAACGAGTCGAGCTCGAGTTGAGTTTGGCAAAAATCCCAAGCTCGAGCTGCTCGCGAGTTTTTTGCGTTTTTCAGACACGGGGCTCCGCCCCTACGGCCAACCGCGACAGTATCTCAAATGTTGTAGTGCACAGGGGGCCCCCGTTCCCCGCACGACATTATCCGGTCATGATATTGTCCCGATGCGACGGCACTCCAGCCGCTCGCAAATTCCCCCCCAAATGGAGCCTCTATATGAGAGCACATTTTTTAAAATAAAAAAAATCACATAAATTTAAAAAAAAAATTAAATAAAGAGGGTAATATAGTATAACTAAAGGGTGTTTTTCGCTTTTGTATAGTATAGATATATATTTACAAAAATTACCCAAAAAAAGCTCGTGAGACGGCTCGCAAGCTCATGAACAAGAGCAATCGAGTTCAAGCTCGTCTCGAAATCGAGCTCGAGTCGAGCTTTTTTTGAGCCGGCTCATCGAGCTTACGAGCCGGCTCGACTCAATCTGCACCCCTAATGGTAACAACACAAGGCGGTTACGAAGAAAATTAGGGTCAAAAAACTATAAGGAGGTTATGCGGGTAATAATGGTCAAAATATTATAAGGGGGTTATGTAGGAAATTATGGTCAAAATACTATCACTTAGCTGCGGTATGCCTCATTGAAAATCAGCTTTGATTACAAAAACTGGCACAGATTGTTCATAATCAGCATCACACCCACCAATTCGATTGCAGCAAGCCGACCTCACTAAGTGCTACGGGCAAATTTCGCTACATTCCAGGCCGCGATGCGCGGCTATTTAAACTCGATGTTCGCCTAAAGTTTTACAAGCTACCCTAGAAATTTCCTCTATTTCTTCATATAAATTCAAACAATTGTGTAAACCTAATTGGTAGAAAGCCGGGTCGAGAAAGAGAGGTTTTCACCAGCATTTGAACTCCCATTTCCGTCTCAGTAGCCGAAACCTGATCGAAAAATATTGTTTTAGCGAGCGAGAAAGAGAGCGAAAATAGCAGCAGGTTGTGTGGACCATTCACAGCGCGTTACCTGAGTTGTCCATTGGATTCCCAGCTGGAGCTGATGCAGGCTCCTTGATATCAACCACCACAGCATCTGAAGTTAGGAACGTTTTTGCGACAGAAGAGGCGTGTTCCAGGCAGCATCTCACCACCTGAAAATAAATTGAATAAATGAAAAATATTAATTAATCATATTTCATCATTTGCCTTCTCAATGACTCATCCTTCATCACATAACAGAATATATTAGGGTTAATTATTGTTGTTTGTAATAGCAAGAATCTGCCCTTTTCGAGTTTACATTGTTACTTTTTAGTATAACAAATCTCCCCTCTAGTTGTAATGTAGTTAACTGGGAGAAGGTAGCATGTATATTGTAAACTCAATTGAAGGGCTTTTGTAATTTCAAATATGGGCCATTTACTGGAACCTCCCCTATAAGTTTGCTTAATTACAGGTTGCGCCCCTCTTACTTTTGTAATTATAAAAATCTCCCCTGTAAACTTACAAGGAGGTTTTTGTGCATGGAAATGTAAACTTACAAGGGATGTTTTTATAATTTCAAAAGTAAGAGGGGTGCAACCTGTAATTATGCAAACTCCCAAGGGAAGTTTTGGTAATTATTCCTCAAATAATATAGGGAAGGAGGAAAAACGGCGACCAACCTTTGTGGGGTCAATGATTCCTGCAGCCATTAAATCCTCGTAGATTCCGGTAGCAGCATTGTAACCATATTTAGGATTGTCATTTGAAAGAACCTGAAACAAGAGACAATAGCTTCAATTTCGTACATTGTCACAACAACATGAATTTTAATTCGGGTTGATACCTTCTCGGCTACAACGCTTCCATTGACGCCAGCATTTTTTGCAATCAACTCAAGGGGGTACCTTAGAGCTCTTCTCACAATATCCGCTCCAACCTGATTACAAAACGTATTATGATGTCGGTCAAACTAACAGAAGTATGGTGAAATCTAGTTTTTCTCACGTGCAATAATGAATGAAATGTATAATATGAAAAGTAACTGTAATATACCTTTTGCTCATCATTTTCAAGTGTTTCCTTGATGGAATCGACCCTCGCTGCTAGTCTCAGAAGCGTGCAACCACCGCCAACAACAATACCTTCCTCTACCGCAGCCTGCGCATGGATACAAAAAAATAACTCAATATTTTATGGAACCATATCAGCTCGAGTTAAAAAGGATGTTTATAAATCAGCGGCAATACTTTTGTAGCATTAAGAGCATCTTCGACTCTAAGCTTTTTCTCCTTAAGCTCTGTTTCAGTCTGCGCTCCAACCTGCAGGATGCTTTTAAGATAAATCATGATATTTTTCAAATATAATTTCAATAGTTAATTATTGGATCATCAGCTCTAACTCTTTGAAATTACAAAAACCTCTCATCTGAGTTTGCAAAATTACAAGACACCGCCTCTCAGTTTAACATGCATTACGAATGCACCCCTCCAAGAGGGAGGTTTATTGTATTAAAATTTAACAATGTAAACTCAAAGAGAAAAGGTTTTGGTAATTTCAAAAAATAGAGGGAAGGTCTCTATAATTATGGGAAGTCCTAGAGGAAGTCCCGATAATTAACCTTGTTTTAAAACACAGCTTCCAAAACATAAAATAGAAACTAGCAGGATCTACTATAAAGTCACCTGAATAACCGCAACACCACCAGAAAGCTTAGCTATTCTCTCATTAAGCTTTTCTTTCTCATAGTCTTGTTCAGCTGCCTGAAAACTTGAAAGAGTGCTTTTTAGGCCTCAAATATTATCTTTATACTATATTAAAAAAGACAAAAAACGTCATGATCTTGAATATGACCATCAAATGAATACGTGTCCTTCAATTTTAATTTCTCTGATCTAACGGAACGCCTTAATAGTTTAATACAAAAGGCAATAGTACCCGGCCATGCACATGGTCCCACGTGTTCATTGTGCGGTATTCATAATGCTCAGATCGCTCGAGTGATGTCACGTATTTTCACAGTCACAAATTGCGCATGGGGGGCTCAACATGACCGCCAGTTAGAATATAAGCAAAAAACCAGAAGAGCAAGAAATCAAACCTCAATTAAATTTCTAATCTGTGCAACTCGTTTATTGACTGCATCCTGAGTAGTTCCATCACCGACTATGGTTGTAGAATCTTTGGTTAGCACAACTTTAGCAGCATTGCCCAACACATCTTTGTCAATGTTATCCAATGCAAGGCCAACCTCGTCTCTAACGACAGTTGCTGCATGGAAATTTGAAATTGACACCTAGAAAAAATGGAAAAATATATGAAAATACGACCATTAAGAGTCGGAAGAAGAACCTCCAGTGAGGATTGCAATGTCATCAAGGTACTGACTCTTCCTCTCGCCAAATCCAGGGGCTTTCAGGGCTGCAATCTTCAAAGAACCTCTTAGCCTGTTTACGACCAGCGTTGCGAGAGCTTCCTGCTCAATATCTTCTGCAATTACAATAATGGGATATCCGCCTCGAATTGCATCTTCTAGAACATTTATCAAATCCCTCGCATTCGTAATTTTCTTGTCCACTAGAAGTAGCTGCAAAGGTTAAATTCAAATGAAGAGAAAAAGTCACTTAGTTGGAAGATCAAGAACTGACCTAGTCATAAACCTTAAACCCAAGCAATGTGACTAATCCATAAAGCCAAGAACCAACCTTGCAATTTTCAAATTCCACCGTCATTTTTTCACTGTCAGTCACAAAGTAAGGAGAAATATAGCCACGATCAAATTGCATCCCCTCAACAACATATAGACTGTTCTCTGCACTCTTCCCCTCTTCAAGTGTCACGACACCCTTCCTTCCCACCTTGCTAATAGCCTCTGCTATCATATTTCCAATTTCATAGTCGTTTCCCGCACTCACGGCAGCAACATCGGCGAGTTCGCTATCTTCAACCTACAGAATGGCTACATCAAAAGAGCTTCATAATCGCCAGAAAAAAAACTTCCATGTAGAAAATACCTCTTTGGAAATTTTTTTGAGCTCAAAAACTAGGGCTTTCGATGTCTTCTCTATACCTCGAGTTATTTGAACAGGGTTAGCACCTGCAGCAACCACCTGCAAATCCCGGGGTTTTAGGAGGTTGAAAACCATATATGCTTGTAAAATGTGAATAATTTGGTGCAGATACCTTAAGACCTTCAGCAATCAAGCCTTGAGCAAGGACTACAGAAGTGGTGGTTCCATCACCAGCCAAGTCATTAGTCTTTGAAGCAGCTTGCCTAACCAACTTAGCACCAATGTTTTCAACAGGATCATCTAACTCAACCTAAACCAAGATCAAACCCAATAGCATGAGAACTGAGTAAATGTACCAGCATGAGAACTGAGTAAATGTATCAGCTAAAAACATAAGGCGAGGGCTAAAAAATTTATACAGATATGAGCCTCTTTTAAAGAGGAATACACCAATATGAATTCAAGAAACATTAAATGGATTCAATAGCCAATATAAATTCAGGGAACATGAAGTTCAAAAATAAAATAAAAAACATAATAAAAGAATACAAGTTCATAAGCCTATTAGTTTAGTAAATGCTTTATATGTGAGTGTATATGTATATCCACTACTATAAAGGAACATGAGTCTTTGGTGTCACATTCATTATACCAATTTTATCTTTCTTTTTTAATTTCTTTATTTGCAAGATTTAACAAAAACTCAGCTTAAGTCGGTTCCAAGTCCGAAAGAAAATTGATGAGGGTTGTGTTAGGTAGACGACCAGCATAAAATATAGTCACTCTTATGAATATAGATAGTTTGAGAAATTGTGCAAATATGTTGATCTTAGTATCACATGAGAAGTTAAGTCTTCACATTTAAGGATAAGTGGAAAGAATGTACTTGGAGAGTCAAAATGTCGTGCCCTCCTACATAAAGAATCTTGGTGGTGGAAAGAAGAAGTGCAAGACAAAGTGATGACAAATAACACTCTATGCTTGTAGGAATGATAAAGCATTTTACGCTTGTAGGAATGATAAAGCATTTTACGCTTGTAGGAATGATAAAGCATTTTACGCTTGTAGGAATGATAAAGCATTTTACGCTTGTAGGAATGATAAAGCATTTTACGCTTGTAGGAATGATAAAGCATTTTACGCTTGTAGGAATGATAAAGCATTTTACGCTTGTAGGAATGATAAAGCATTTTACGCTTGTAGGAATGATAAAGCATTTTACGCTTGTAGGAATGATAAAGCATTTTACGCTTGTAGGAATGATAAAGCATTTTACGCTTGTAGGAATGATAAAGCATTTTACGCTTGTAGGAATGATAAAGCATTTTACGCTTGTAGGAATGATAAAAACTTGACAAGATATAAAGTCGTCATGAAAAAAGCTAAAAAAACAATAAGTAAAGCAAGAAGTAAAACTTATGAAGAATTTTACAAGCAACTAGATATCAAAGATGGAGAGCGTGATATATATAAAATTGCTCGAGCTAGAGAGAGGAAGACAAGAGATTTAAGCCAAGTTAAATGCATAAAGGATGAAACAAATACGGTTTTGATGGATGATGTGGCTATTAAGGAGCGATTAAAAAAATATTTTTATAAACACTACAATGGAGAAAAAGACAATGAATTGAGCTTGGAAGAGTTAAGTAAATCGAAAGAGTATGAGAACATAACTTTTTATCATAAAATTCAAGCATCGGAGGAAAATGATGATCTGAAGAAGATGAAAGACGGAAAGACGGTTGGGTCAGACGATATATCAATCGAAGTATGAAAAATGCCTAAGGAAGGAAGAAATTTTGTGGCTTACATGTTTCTTCAATAAGATACTGAAGACAAAGAAGATGACGGACCAATAGAGAGAAAGTATCTTGGGACCTTTGTATCTTGGTACTGAAGACAAAGAGGATGACGGACTAATGGAGAGAAAGTATCTTGGTACCTTTGCATAAGAACAAAGGAGATATACAATGTTAAAACCAAGAAAATCTTAGTTCCAAATGTTCGGACCTAAGGGGGTGACCTGAGCTTACTGATCTTGCGGTACAACACCACAGATCTGATGGCAAGAGAAAGAGAGAGAAAAAACTGGATTGCCTATAAACGAGACCCGCGTGCTACAGCGAGGTGGTCCTTCCACATACCTGAAAGTTTATAGGAACTTCCCCTTCTAAAGCCAAAGTTGAGCTAGGCACAAGAGAGGCGAGCTCTGAAGTCAAGGGGAACCTTGAGGGGGGTTCAACAATCTTCTTTCTTATGTCATGGGGTCCTATTTAAAAGCAATCCAGAAGGGATAGATGGACTGTGAATAGACGCTCCCGACGAGGTGGTTTCTGAAGGTTATCGAGGTGGTTTCTGAAGGTTATCGAGGTGGTTTCTGAAGGCTGACGAGGTGTTTCTGAAGATTGTCGAGGTGGTTTTTGAAGGCTACCAAGGTGGTTTCTGAAGGCCATCGAGGTGGAGGATGACGAGCTGGATTATGCCGAGCTGGAGGCTGACGAGCTTCATTCTGCCGAGCTTGACGGGCTGGATTCTGCCGAGGTGGAGGCTGACGGGTTGGATTTTGACGAGCTGGATTCTACCGAGTTGGAGGCTGACGAGCTGGATTCTACCGAGTTGGAGGCTGACGAGCTGGATTCTGCCGACCTGGAGGCTGACGAGCTGGATTCTGACGAGATGTAGGCTGACGAGCTGGATTCTGCCGAGATGGAGGCCGACGATCTCTCCCCTGACAAGGTCTCCTTAGGCGAGGTCCAAAGTAGAGTCACAAGAAGAGTCCAAAGTAGAGTCCTACGAAGAGTCCTACGAAGAGTCCTACGAAGAGTCCTACGAAGAGTCCTATGAAGAGTTCTATGAAGAGTCCTACAAAGAGTCCTACGAAGAGTCTTATAATGAGTCTTACGAGGAGTCCTATACTGAGTCTTTATGCATTTCTGATCTCGACAAATTACAGGTTATACATATACAAAATTGTGTCAATTATAGATGAATTAAATTAATGAGTCATACCATGAAACTATGGGAACGAGTAATAGAGAGAAGAGTAAGACGAGAGACAAGCATCTCGGAGAATCAATTTGGATTTATGTCAGGGCGGTCGACTATGGAAGTTATACACCTCTTGAGGACACTCATTGACATCTATCGGAAAAAAAAAAGATTTGCATATGTTGTTTATCGATCTTGAGGAGGCTTATGATATGGTTCCAAGAGAGCTTTTATGGAGTCTTAGAAAAGAAAGCTGTAAATGTATCATACATTGACGTAATCAAAGATATGTATACAAATTCAGTGACGAGGGTGAGGATATCTGGAGGATTAACACGGGAATTTCATATCACCGTTGTCTTATATCAAGGGTCAGCTTTAAGCCCTTATCTCTTTACCCTTGTCTTAGATGAGCTCGTCGGACATATCCAACAAGCAATACCTTGGTGTTTATTGTTTGCAGATGATATAGTTTTGGTCAATGAGACCCTTGGATAATGGTACTCGCGGACGGACTGAACCTCGCGCGGCATCAGCCGCATGTAGTCTTCGATTCGCGCGAGGTGCACCCCAGGTGAGGTGACCTCGTTGCGAGCGACCTGCTGCACCTCGGCGAGGACGCGGACGTTCGCGTCCTCCATGGCGGCGAACCTCTCTTCGTACGCGATCCGGTCCATCTGATTTTGACCATACAGCTCTCGCAGCATGAAGGTGTGTTTTTGAAATATCTCCGTGACTCGCCTCTTCATCTGCTCCAGGTCGCTGGGATCCCCCAAGAAGTCCGCGACCTTATCCGGCGAGGGAGGGGGGGACATCTCCACCTCCCCGTGCTCTGACTCGGTAGGCGGGGTCGGAGAAACACCTACGAGTGAAGAATTAGCCTAAGAAGCAATATGAGAGGCAGCGAGCGGAAATTGCTAGCCCGGCGAGATGAGAGCGGTACCGGGCCGCGCGCGAGAAGAACTTGGCTGGCCTTGGAAGGCTTCAGTAAAGGCCAGAGTGAGAGACTTCCCTAAGCCGGGGCGGTGTACCGGCACGTTCGCGACCTGAGGCTCGGCAAGCAGCGAGCTGCCTGGGCTCCGTTAGCCCAGGGTGTCGAACCCCGGAGTGATGATATTCTATTTCAGCGGGCGGGGCAAGCCCACTGGAGTAGGGACTCGCCTCTCCGGGGTCGGGGGATGGGACCCTGCAAAAAGGAATAATGTGAGTCAGCGTCCAAAGAAGAGCAATAGAGAGCATGACAAACAACGTACCGGGGCGCGAGGGTGAGGCTCGCAAGTCAATTGTCCTCACATCTGGTGGTGGATCAGCCACCCCGGGAGAGGCGGGGCGAGACCCCGTCGGAGATGGCCTGGTAAGGCTTTTATCAGCGGGAAGGTTCTGCGAGCGAGAAAGCAAAGTTAAAACAGTATCAAAATGACCATCGAGTATTGTGGCAGAACCTGTGAGGCGAGCTCGTGGCGGGGAGATGAGGACGAAGGCGAAGACCCGCCCTCTATCGGCGACCGCCGGATGGTCTTCGCCTTCTTGGTCAGAGGCGGAGGCGGAGTAGGTTCCGGAGAGACCCAAGATGCGAGCGCGGTAGCCTTGGACTTTTGGCTCGCTTGCGAGGCCTTAAGGCGAGCCAGTAGCTCCTCCCTCTTAGACATTTTGAATGTGACAAGTGATGAGCAGCGAGACAGAAAAGAAGGAGAAAAAGGCTCATGTATCGGTCTGGGAGGATGGAATTTATAGCCATGGGTATGGGGCCCACCAAAAGATTCTCACCACGTCACCAGGGGCCGGCGAACACCAGGGGTTGGACGTTTCTTCCCGAGCCTAAGGTAGCCTCGCGAAGAGCGGGGATTGTGTACAACCCCGGTGTCCGACAGGAGGGGAGCGAAGACAAAGGGACCATCAGGCGAAAGGAGTAAGAAGGCGAGCGAGCCATGGGGCCAGGCGAGTCGGGCTCTCGCAGGCCGCTCGCGGGAAGGCGAGTAGGCCGGAGCCTAGTCGCTCGCTCGCGGGAAGGCAGGCGAGCCGAGCCTCTCGATTCGCGAGTAAGGCGCTCGGGGGTGGCTCGCCTAGGAAAGATTCATGATCGTTTTTACCTAAAAGCCCATGGTGGTCTGCAGTTAGCCCCTCCAAACAGCGGAGTTTGGCTATTGGCAGACCATTTTGGGCTGCGTATAGCAAAAGTGTAAGGCGGAATCTCGCTATTGACAGACCAGACTTAAAAAACTATAAATAGACCTTGAAAGGCACCTTGAGAGTGGATTCCAATCTCAGTATTATGAGTTTCTTCCTCCCTAGGTTATCTTGGCTTAGCTCTCAAGCTCTCCAAGGTGCCCAGTCTTAGCTTTGGCTTGGGAGGGGAAGCGCTCAAAGATCTTCCGGGTGTGTGGTGGGACCTCCTCGCTGCGACCAAGGGTCTGTCCTTAGTTCCGAGTCTCCGGTTGGTTCCTTCCGAGGAATTAGTAAGTGTTAGCTGCCCCTCTTCATTGAGGGCCCGAGCTCCACAAAGAAGCCAAGTCCTGGTTTCAACAGCGCGAGGGTGTAAACGTGAAACTTGAATCTTAGTGAAACACTTTAGAAAAGAAGGGTTTTAGGTTGAGCAAGACAAAATGAAGTATATGGAGCTTAAATTTAATAGTGTAAGAAGGACGAATGACTCCATTAAGTTGAGCGACCAAGATATTTCTCACAGTGAGTGCTTTAAATATGTGGGATCGATAGTTCAAAACAATGGAGGTGTAGATAAAGATGTAATACATAGAATCCAAGCAGGTTGGTTGAAGTGGAGAGGCGCGTCTGGAATTTTATGTGATCATAAAGTACCATTAACTTAAAGGCAAGTTTTACCGTATTGCAATTACACCAGTGATGCTCTACGGTTCTGAGTGTTAGGCAATGAATTATGTACATAAGCAAAAAATGGGAGTTGTGGAGTTGAGAATGCTTAGATGGATGTGTGGACAAACAAGACTGGATAAAATTAGGAATAAATGTATCAGGAATGAGACAGGATTGACACCAATCGTAGAGAAGATGCGAGAAACTCGATTAAGATGGTTTAGACACATACAAAGGAGACCATTAGTACCTGTTTGGTTGGGCTGATTGCCTGCTGTGCGTTTTCAAAAAAACGGAGGTTGGAGGATAAGCAGCGTTTGTATCGGCTTATTTCAAAAAACCCGGTGCTTTACTTCCGCACTTTCCTTATACCTCCTAGACACAGCGCAAAGCCCCGTCTAGCCGCAATCGCGATTTCTCCCCCCTTCTGCTCCCGTGCGTCCTCTCTCGAATCCCTAGCGGCGATCTTCTCGCAGGGGCGGCGCTCTTCTCCCAGGGGCTCCGACAGCGATTCCTCCCTCTGGCGTTGTCCTCCTATCATCTGCGACGCCATCTCCTCTCGGGCATACATCTGCGATGCCCAGGTATGACATCGACGGAATCAGAAACTTCCCGTGTGATCTCGCTTGGATACCTAGGTATTCTCTAATGGTTCTTCCTCCTTCCAGGTTCACCTTGACAGCGATCCCTCCCTCCGGTGAAGCTCCAGGTTCACCGTGCTCCATTCTACACTTTGGGTATTCCATCTTCCTGCTCTTTGTCTTTTATGTGCATGTAATATGTGTGTTGCTGTTGCTGTTGCTGTTGTTTGTGATGATCTTCGATGACAGTCAATCCTGCTCTTAAGGTTCCTAGATCTATGTATTGATGAAGTGTATGTGTGTGATCTATGTATGTGTGTTGCTGTTTTTGTGTGTTTGTTGGTGTATGTGTGTTGGTGTGTGTTATTCTTGTGTATATATATTGGTGGTTTATGTGTATGTGTGTTGGTGTATGTGTGTTGGTGTATCATATTTGTTTTTGTGTGAGTATGTGTTTGTGTATGTGTGTTGTTGTGTGTGTTGTGTTGGTGTTGTGTGTGTGTATGTGTTGTGTTGGTGTTGTGTGTGTGTATGTGTTGGTGTATGTGTGTTTTTGTGTATGTTTTTTGTGGCTGTTTTTGTGTGTATATAGTAGTGTTTTTGTGTATGTATGTGTGTGTGTTGTTTATCATATTTGTTTTTGTGTGTGTTATTGGTGTGTATGTGTTGGTGTTGTGTGTGAGTATGTGTTGGTGTATACGTGTTGTTGAATGTGTGTGTATGTGTTGGCTGTTTTTGTGTGTGTATGTGTTTGTGTATGTGTGTTGTTGTGTTGGTGTTGGTGTATATGTGTCCTGGTGAATGTGTGTGTTGGTGTTGTATTGTGTGTTGTGTTGGTGTTGTGTTGGTTGGTGTATGTGTTGTTGTGTTGTGTTGGTGTATGTGTTGTTGTGTGTGTTTGTGTGTGTGCTGTTGTTGTATGTGTTTGTGTATGTGTGTGTTGGTGTATGTGTTGTTGTGTGTGTTTGTGTGTGTGTGTGTTGTTGTATGTGTTGTTGTGTGTGTTTGTGTTTGTGTGTGTGATGTTGTTGTATGTGTTTGTGTATGTGTGTGTTGGTGTATGTGTGTGTTGGTGTATGTGTGTGTGTATGTGTTGTGTTGGTGTTGGGTTGTGTTGTGTGTATATATATTGTTTTTGTGTTGTTGTGTATATATATTGTTTTTGTGTGTGTGTATGTATGTTTGTTGTGCTGTTTGTGTGTGTGTATATGTTGTGTTGGTGTGCTGTGTTGTGTGTGTGTGTGCTGTGTTGGTTGGTTGGTGTGCTGTTGTTGTGTTGGTGTATATGTGCTGTTTATATGTAGTGTTGGTGTGCTGTTGTTGTGTGTGTGTCATGTGTTGGTTGGTTGGTGTGCTGTGTTGGTGTATAGGCTGTATGTTGTTGTTTGTATATATATTGTTAATGTTGTTTAATGTTTTAAGGATGGGCAGAGTAAAGGATGGTGGGGTGTCCCCTATGTGGGACAATAACGATGTGATTCTATTTTGTGATATCTGCATAAAAGAGATAGAGCGTGATAATCGACCAACAACGCATTTTAATAAAGAGGGGTGGACAAATGTTATGAAAAACTTTGAAGCGCAGACCGGTAAAAAATATGATAAAGTCCAACTTAAAAATAAATGAGATCATTTGAAGAAAGAGTGAAAATTATGGACAGAGTTGAAACGTGGTGAGACCGGTTTGGGTTGGAATCCATCACGAAAGACTATAGACGCCTCGGACGAGTGGTGCGATGAAAGATTGAAGGTATTTATTAATAAAAATTATATTGTTTTCTCATTAGTTTTTTTAATATTTTCAATATCTGATTTTAAAACCCTGTTTTTTTTAGGTCGTCCCGACGGCGAAGAAATTCCAGTATGCAGGAATCCCCCCAGAGTTAGAGGATAAACTGAACATAATGTTCAGTTCGGTTGTCTCTACAGGACATAAGGCTTGCACACCTCACTCCAGGAATCTTGCCACAGAGTCTATCGATGAAAGAGCAATGTCAGAGGATGAACATGATGAAATTGAGGTTAGCGGAGTTCCTCATCCAGCTGAGACCACAAATATATCAGAAACAAGCAAAAAAAGAAAGAAGGGAAAAAAGAAAGCTGCTAGCTCGGTGTTAGAAGATTTGGCCGAATCATCGAAGATCATCAGTCGATGCATCCAGGAGCCACCCAAGAGTTCAATATCTTCTTTTACTATTGGACAGACATTAGAAAAATTAGGCACGTACTCAGAAGTGCAGTCTGATGAAGACTTCTATGATTTTGTCATCACATATTTGATGGAAACAAAACATAGAGAGACTTTCATGTGCCTTCCAGAAGGCATGAACATCAAGTGGCTGAAGAACCGCTTTACTCGTGGGGCGTAGTAGGAGACATCTTTTATACTTGCATTATGAGATGTTGTATTTTGTTTTATTTTGTTTATGAACATTATGAATGTTAAGATTATGTTGCATTATGTGGACATATTTATGTTGTATGTTAATGTGGTGATAATGTTAAATACTTGATGTGAACATTACTGACATTATGAGATTTTTACTTGGTGATAATTTTAATTGATTTCTTTTTTTAAACAGAAAATGTCTAGTGATAATTTTAATTGACTTTAAAAACTATATCTATTTTTAAACATTTAATAATATTTTTCAGGAAAATATTACTTGGTTGATGTTGGCTATCCTCTACAAAAAAAATATTTAAAACCATATCCAGATACAAGGTATCATCTGCCAGACTTTGCCCGTGGTGGACGTCGCGCAGAAGGACGTCGAAAGATGTTCAATCAGGCGCATTCATCGCTTAGAAGTGTCATAGAACGATCGTTCGGTGTTGGGAAGAAGAAGTGGGTCATACTGCGGGATATGTCAAGCTTTCGCTTTGACAAACAGGCAGATATTGTGATGGTCACAATAACTTTATATAATTCCATTCGTCGGCATTCTTCGCGTGTGGATTTTGATTTCTGTGAGTCCGAGAAGAGGGGTCGAGATGGAGTGGCCACACAAGAGCGGCAAGATACATGCTCTGACACTGCAGGTGGTGTAGAGGAGATGATCGCGCTACGTGATAGTATAGCGGATCAATTGTATGAAGCTAGATCGTAGAAGGAGATATCATGACATATGGATCTTGTGGACATTATTTTTTTGTGTTTGGTATTATATGATGGAAAAATATTTATTTTTCTGATATTTGGTGAGAAAAAAAATTTAGCTCAAAACTCCGCTTTGTTTCCAAACAGCTTTTTCAAAACTCCGTTTTACAAACTCCATTTCACCCAAACAGTTTTTTAACAAAACTCCGTTTTCCAGAATCAGCAATTTCCCTATCAGCAGCTTTTCATCAGCAACAGCCCAACCAAACAGAGCCTTGGAGGCACCTATTAGGCGTTGTGAGAGTTTAATTATTATGCATGTTAAACAGGGGAGGCGTGGACTAAAAAAGAGTTGGAATGAAACTATAAGGAAACACATGATGTACTTAGGCATTAGTGAGATTATGACTAAAGATAAGGGGCAATGGCGACAAATGATCCATATAGCCGACCCCACAAGTAGGAGACATCTTTTATACTTGCATTATGAGATGTTGTATTTTGTTTTATTTTGTTTTATTTTGTTTATGAACATTATGAATGTTAAGATTATGTTGCATTATGTGGACATATTTATGTTGTATGTTAATGTGGTGATAATGTTAAATACTTGATGTGAACATTACTAACATTATGAGATTTTTACTTGGTGATAATTTTAATTGATTTCTTTTTTTAAACAGAAAATGTCTAGTGATAATTTTAATTGACTTTAAAAACTATATCTATTTTTAAACATTTAATAATATTTTTCAGGAAAATATTATTTGGTTGATGTTGGCTATCCTCTACAAAAAAAATATTTAAAACCATATCCAGATACAAGGTATCATCTGCCAGACTTTGCCCGTAGTGGACGTCGCGCAGAAGGACGTCGAAAGATGTTCAATCAGGCGCATTCATCGCTTAGAAGTGTCATAGAACGATCGTTCGGTGTTGGGAAGAAGAAGTGGGTCATACTGCGGGATATGTCAAGCTTTCGCTTTGACAAACAGGCAGATATTGTGATGGTCACAATAACTTTATATAATTTCATTCGTCGGCATTCTTCGCGTGTGGATTTTGATTTCTGTGAGTCCGAGAAGAGGGGTCGAGATGGAGTGGCCACACAAGAGCGGCAAGATACATGCTCTGACACTGCAGGTGGTGTAGAGGAGATGATCGCGCTACGTGATAGTATAGCGGATCAGTTGTATGAAGCTAGATCGTAGAAGGAGATATCATGACATATGGATCTTGTGGACATTATTTTTTTGTGTTTGGTATTATATGATGGAAAAATATTTATTTTTCTGATATTTGGTGAGAAAAAAAATTTAGCTCAAAACTCCGCTTTGTTTCCAAACAGCTTTTTCAAAACTCCGTTTTACAAACTCCATTTCACCCAAACAGTTTTTTAACAAAACTCCGTTTTCCAGAATCAGCAATTTCCCTATCAGTAGCTTTTCATCAGCAGCTTTTCATCAGCAACAGCCCAACCAAACAGAGCCTTGGAGGCACCTATTAGGCGTTGTGAGAGTTTAATTATTATGCATGTTAAACAGGGGAGGCGTGGACTAAAAAAGAGTTGGAATGAAACTATAAGGAAACACATGATGTACTTAGGCATTAGTGAGATTATGACTAAAGATAAGGGGCAATGGCGACAAATGATCCATATAGCCGACCCCACTATGGTGGGATAAAGGCTTGAGTGTCGTTGTATTTGCAAGATTTAACAAAGCATGGTCGGATCCATGCACCCGAGATGTGATAATTTTATTTTACAATATTTTAGCACAAATTCCCACCATATTACAGACATTATCCTTCTTTATTTATGCATGTGGGTGTATGGATGCTCCAATCACCTAACCCTTCCACTACTTCAACTTCAGTAGGTGCTTACTACAACTATCATTTCTAATATTTTATCTCACCATAGCAATTTAGTACTGACACGTTAACTTTCATTTTGAATTCATTCTTAAAGTACATTCTTGATGTTCATATCACAGATGGTATACTCTTCCTGCATAATACTAGCCAACCTCAACTATGACTATATTCATGTACATCCCTATCACTCCAAGGCAAAGAACAAAAAGATATCTTGATCCCTATCACTCCAAGGCAAAGAACAAAAAGATATCTTGATCCTCCAATATAACAATTGGTTTTTCCTAATTCGAAGTAATTTATCTTCAACATATCTACAAGAGCACGAGCTTTGCATTCATTTTTGTTGAAGTCATTAGTGTTATATTAATATTTAGGTCTTTAGAAATGTTCAGTTTAGTCCCACATTGTTAGCTTGAAATTACTCACTCTCGATTCAAGGACAAGGAGAGTACTCAGGATAAAAAAAATGCACAATTTATTTGAAGATCCTTCCGCTAACCCAAGAGTGTAAATTGCCCCCTTTCCAAAATCCAAATACATTTTTTGTGATGAGGAAAAGGGGTCGGCAAAGAGCTACAAAAATTAATTCCCTTCCTAGTGGCGACCAGCCCAGAACAAGCCGACGCAAAAGTATCCGACGCTACACCCGACCGGACCTCTACCGGCCCTGAAACATCCAAAATATTATTTTGCATTTATTGTTATTTGTTTTATTTTGTTGTATGTTGTATTGCATTTTAATTTATTTTTTTAAAAATGTGTACATTCATTTGGAACTACTATTGCTGAATTGGCCCAGCACGTACTCTTCTCCCGGTTCAAATTCCTTTCCCAGCCGGCACATGAAGAATAGAAAATCGGTCCAGCCTTTGCTCATAAAAATGAAAAGAAGCCACGGGTTTTATTTCCGGTTCATCACCTTTTGTGCTAGGGTTCCCAGCCGCCCGCTTCTTCCCCGACATTGTCGCGGCACGCAAGAAAGAGCTTCCCACGTCGCGTCTTCCGCCCACGTCCAGCTCCAGTGCCTCTTCCTTGGTCATGGTCGTTTCTCCATGGAGCCGCAGATTTAGGGTTTGTTGTATTTTACTTTATGTAACTGCTTTGCTGTGGTCGATATCTTATAAAAAGGGAAATCCTGTACTTTTTTTCGCGGGGGGTTGAAGGTAGATGAAAATTCCGGTGAGAGTTGTTTTGCTTCCCGTTTGAGTTCTGTTGATGAGTGAAAGAGATGATGAACACTAAGTTTGATGTTACTGTTTGAACATTGTTTCCCGTTGTTGAATGGCAATATTGTTGTGCTTGTTAATTTTCCATAAACAGTTAATAGAATAGTTCTATTTTGTGTGCTGGTGAAATCCGTTGGTCCTTTGCAGTGTTTGTGAGATTTTGTGGAGCCTCCTGCGTGTGAGTAAGCGAAGAAGTTTCCGTGGTGCACGTGTGCGATAGCGGCTGACCTCGGAGCGGGAGATCGAAGGTGACGAGGAAATTCCTCGCGGGAACGCCGTCGACTTCGATTGCGGAAAGACGCCTCTTTTTGTGGGTAACTTGCTTCTTTCCCTTCCTTTGTGTGTGTCTACAAATTCTCTTTAGGTTAATAGATCCATTGTTGGATTTTCGCCTGGATATTGTCAGCAAACGCTACGTCGAAAACTCCCAAACAGAAATGTATTTGGAGTTCGCGATTTTTCGTTTTGCTACGACAAGGGGAATAAAACAAAAGTTGCTAATTTTCTTTCCCCGGATTTTGAAATTGAACCATTTTTTAAGAAAATTCATTTTGAAACAAAATAGATAATTTTATGCTTACAAAACTAAACTTCATTTTTCTTAAGTGTGTGCAACGCCCGCTCAAGACTTTGCATAGCTCATAAAACATCGCATGCATTTAGGGTTTCCTAGAAAAAAGCCGACAGACGCTCAAACCCTACGCGCCGTCCTGCATCAATTTGGTATCAGAGACAGGTTTCGAAATTTTTCTAAGTTTCAGACTCCGCCCTGCGTAAAATAGGAATCCCGCATAGCATTTTATCGTCAAAAAAAAAAAATTTAATGGCATAATCATACATTCATACTTGTTTGTTTGCATGCACCTACGTAGTGGTAGGTTAGTGAGTATGAGTTCACCCCATCACACTCCACCCCCTGAACACCCCCAAGAGGTAAATTCGGAGATGCGTCGAGTTGAACGTGGCCAAGCGAGTCGTGTGAACGAAGGGAATGAACCACCTCAGTGGTTTTTACCTTTCACCCACCAAATGACGACGTTAACCGAGAGTCTATATCAAGTGCGAGAAGGGTTTGAAACCCTTAGTGTTAGGGTTTGAAACCCTTAGTGTTAGGGTTTGTCCCCATCACAAAATCCCACCACACTACGTAGAAAGGTCTACACTTAGGAGGAAACCTCTTTTTGAGGAAGAGGCTAGAAATCCCTTAGCTAGGTTCGAATTTGAGCATGACCGGGGTAGGAATTCCCCAAGGTATTTTCCTGAACCCCAACGAGATCCTTTCTTAGGTACGCGAGATAATTATCAGGAGAGGGCCTTTTATGATGTAGCTAGAGAAAAGCGTCCTCGAGACCATCGTCGGCCTAATCCGGCCATAAATCGTGATGATCGACATGGAGATTGGCATCGACCACCACCCCCACGGCGTCGAGACAATCGTGATCCCTACGATGACGATTATGACTATCCTCCCCAGGATAGGCGACCGGATCTCACACGAGTAGTGAAGTTGGATCCGCCTCTTTATGATGGTTCTATGGATCCCAATGTCTTTTCTGACTGAGTTATAGACATAGAGACTTATTTTGAGTGGTATCGTATGATGGAGGACCAAAAGGTTCAGTTCGCCAAAATGAGATTGACGGGGCGAGCAAAAATTTTTTGGATAGGTGAAGAGCGAAGTCTAGAGAGGAATGGACGCCCTCCCGTTACCCGTTGGCCTCACATGAAAGCCTTATCGGAAGAGCAGTACATTCCTCAACACTATCAGACTCGTCTACGAGATGAGCTGACATCTCTACGTCAAGGATCCAAATCAGTATCTGATTATCTTGTTGAAATGAAGGATCTTATGATTCAGTGCAACGTCGTAGAACACCCACGTGACACCTTATCCAAATTTAAGTATGGACTACGACCTAAGATCCGAGATGAGTTAATTCGATATGGACACTATTCTCTAGCAGAGATGATATTTATTGTCATCGATATCGAGGAGCACCAAAAGAGAACCTCCCGGTTTAAATCTCATACTAAAACGAATACTCCTTATCAGAAAGAAGAACCTAAGAGTAAGGGTAGTAGATCGAAGCCTACAACGACTTTCACGAGAGATCAGAAAGGAAAATCCCATATGGGAACTGTGACCTCTCCACAGATCCGATGTTATGGGTGCCAGAAAATGGGCCATATATCTAGGGATTGTCCCAAGAGGAAAGGCACGCTTATTATTCATGAGGTGACTGAGGAAGATGGTCCTGAAGAAGAGACTATAGTCGAGAAGTACGTATGCGTCTTGAATGACGAAGTGTACGGTACCCCTAGCGATGAGGAGATAGATCCTGACGTTCTAGTGGTGAGATACATGTTATCTACGCCACAAGAATCCGCGGATTATTGGCGGACGAACATCTTCCAGACCTACTTTAAGGATGGGGAGAAAGTGTGTCGTTTAGTTGTGGATAGCGGGAGTTATATGAACGTGATCGCAGAGACAATATTAGCCCGCATGGGACTCACTGTTGAGCCACACCCATCCCCATTTCGGGTAGCTTGGCTCACCAAGACTACATTATCGATAACTAGGAGATGTTTAGTACCCATCACTATCGATACGTACTCCGACATGATATGGTGTGATGTTATGCCTATGGATGTGTGTCACGTATTACTTGGGCGACCTTGGTTATATGATCGAGATGTCACCATTCATGGCAAGTCCAACTGATGATGCATAATTTGACTTAAGTTATTAATATGGATATTTAAATATTATAATATAAATATATATATATATTGTTAATTTTATCCGTTAAATCGTATCTTTTTATAATTATATTCTAACCACGCATATTTTACTATTTTGCAGGATCCCGGGACAGTTGCATTATCATTTCTAAAGAGCACGCCTTTATTTAGGGTGTGTCAAACTAAATATCGAGCGCAACAATGTTACCGTGTTACTGAACCATATTCAAGAAGAGAATGAAGCCCAAATGGTCCGATGAGATATTTTCTCCTAAGTATAAAAGAGGCTAGCCACCTTTGACTATAAATTCAGCATGTGTTCATGAAGGAAGCTTCTTGGAAAGAGAGAAAGCTAGCCAACTTTGATCATACTTTTCAAGGCATGACAAGTGTGAAAAAGAGTAGCCGTCATTGACCTTTAAAATCAACATGTGTTTTTGACCAAGGGAAGCTTCATGGAAGCTTCATCCTCATGTCATCTACCATCTCTACCTCTTTGGTTTTGGCCTTATAAATAGGCATGAAGGAAGAGGGAGAGGGGATCATCCTTTCTTCCTTCATTTGAGCCTTCTAGAGAGCTGTTGGGAGTTTATGCTTAGAGTATTTTAGCTTAATGTTTTTATGCTTTAATGTTCTTGCAATCTTTTTTATCGTACTTGTAATCGTTTTGCAAACTCTCTTTGTAATATCCTTATGCCCTTTTGATAACTCTGTTTCAATAAGAAATAAAATAGTTTGTTATTCTCTTTCTCTCTTTGTCTGTCTTATTATGCATATTTTTAACATGATTTTCATTTCATACATTATTATGAGTAACTAAACTTTGTTTACTGCTTGATCAAGATGATCCGAGGAATGAAATGATCTTCTCTTCTTAATTTAATTTCTTTTTCTCTTTTAACGACTGCTTAGGATTTACCCTTGATTAATATTTAGTGAGATCATATTATCGATATATGATTTTCACTTTTGTTCCCGTATTCTATTAGCTGAAAGGATCGTGTGTACGGAATGATCACTCACGGGTAAAGGGAGTTGAATGCAATCCTTGAAAGAGGACGACGTAAATCTCCTGGATTGGAGTCAAATCCAATAGCGGGGTTCACCACGTAAAGCGAGCTTTAGGGGTTTCGATTGTAGAACGAAAGTTCGGTCGATCAACCTAAACTCAGTTGGGCGTAGCCTTGAAAGAGGTGCGTTCATGTTTCGGGAATCTCCACGGTCCAAGTATTTCCGTTAAAGTGATTTAGAAATTTATTTATTCTTATTTTGATCGTTTCATTCCGAGGTGATTCAAGATCAAGTACTAACCTTTTAATTATCGCTTAATCATCCTCTTTTATCGTATAATCGTTTTCTTATTTGCAAACCAACTCAAGGTATCTAATTGATAAGATAACGGAAATCTCTTTGAAGTAGAAGTAATCGGCGCGCCTTGGTTCTAATACGACCTTGATATTTCATATCCTATACTATAATAGATAAGGTACACTTGCCTTTATCGAGCATAGAATTGGAGAAAATCATTTCTTTTATAAAATTAAACAAATTTCTCTATCACCAACACTTGCTCCTTTTTACTGAATGGAACGAGAGTAGTGTTGACACCGGTGCGACTCAAAGCACCAACATCCCGCGCGAGCAATAGCGCGAAAGAATCCCTTCCTCCCACTAAAAGGAAGAAGACTCTTAGTATTATACGAGACACAGAATTTCATCGAGAGAGTTTTGACGGCGGAGTTTATTATGCCCCAGTGGTCTTACAGGAGACCGACCTATTAGAGAAATCTGAGTCTATTTCTATACCTGCTAGGAGACTCTTAGAGAAGTTCCAGGATATACACCCTGATGAGCTACAGGCTGAGTTACCTCCCATGAGGTCAATTCAGTATGTGATAAATCTTGTTTCTAGAGCTTCCCTCCCTCATCTTCTACACTACCGATTGAATCCTGCCGCCCACAAGGAGCTACAGAAGCAGATCAGAGAGTTATTAGATAGAGGCTTTATTCGTAATAGCCTTAGTCCGTGTGGGATGCCTGCCCTCCTTGCCCCGAAAAAGGATGGTACTTGGCGGATGTGCATTGACAGTCGCGCAGTCAACAAGATCATGGTGAAATATCGTTTCTCGATACCCCGACTAGATGACATGTTGGATATGTTGACTGGAGCCACGATCTTTTCAAAAATCGACCTCCGTAGTGGATACCACCAGATCCGGATCCGCGAAGGAGACGAGTGGAAGACTGCCTTCAAATTGAAGGACGGACTTTATGAGTGGCTTGTGATGCCCATTGGGTTATCCAATGCCCCTAGTACTTTCGCTCGGATGATGGCTCAGGTCTTCAGGCCTTATATTGGGAAGTTCTTAGTAGTCTATTTCGACGACATCTTGATATATAGTCGGACTGAATGTGAGCATTTGACTCACCTACATACTATTTTCGAGCTCCTGCGAGTCGAGCGACTATACATCAATTTGAAGAAATGCGTTTTTATGGTTGAGTCTGTTATCTTTCTGGGTTATATAGTGAGCTCCGTTGGCATCACTATGGATCCCTAGAAGGTTCGAGCAATTCGTGGGTGACCTACACCCCGAAACATTCCCGATGTCCGTAGTTTTCATGGGCTAGCCACCTTTTATCGTCGATTCATTAAAAACTTTAGTGTTATCATGGCGCCAATCACCGAGTGTACCAAGAAGGGAAATTTCCTGTGGAAATCTTCAGCCGCTAGAGCCTTTGAGATCATCAGGATACGATGTCCACTGCACCTGTCCTGAGACTCCCTAATTTTGGTCTGGTGTTCGAGGTATCCTGTGATGCCTCTGGGGTAGGGATATGATGTGTACTTAGCCAAGAGGGTCACCTCGTTGAATTTTTCAGTGAAAATTTTTCAAGCCCGAAGCTAAATTATTCCAACTACGAGCGCGAATTATATGCGATTGTGCAGACTTTGCGTCATTGGAGGCATTATTTGTTGCCCAAGGAGTTTGTCCTCCACTCCGATCAATTCGCAGCAATTCGCAGCAAAAATTGAACCCTCGGCAGGCTAAGTGGGTATCTTATTTATAGGAGTATACTTTCGTTCTCAAGCACTGTAAGGGAACGGAGAATAGAGTTGATGACGCCCTTAGTCGAGTCACCCTCGTATTATCTTAGATGCGTACTCAGGTGATAGGATTTGAGCATATCAAAGATGACTATTCCAGTTGTCCCGATTTTAGTGGCATTTATGATGTGATACGTTCTGATCCTTTTCACGATGAGACCGATTATCTCATTAGAGACGAATATTTGTTTCGTGGGGCCCGTTTATGTATTCCCCGCACCTCGTTGCGAACCTTTGTTGTATCGGAATTACATGACGGAGGTTTAGGTGGACATTTTGGACGAGATAAGACGATAGCCTTGCGATTCTATTGGCCCGGGATGAAGCAGGTTATCGCACAGATTGACAGTAGCTGCCGCATTTGTCAGGTAGCGAAGGGAAATAAACAGCCCGCTGGATTATACACACCTTTACCGGTGTCTAGTATTCCTTAGGAGGATGTTAGCATGGATTTTGTGCTTGGGTTGCCGCGCACTTTTAGGAAGCATTATTCCATTCTTGTAGTGGTCGATCGGTTTTCTAAAATGGCGTATTTCATCACCTGCAACAAAACCGATGACGCTTCTCATATTGCCCGTATTTATTATAAAGAGGTTGTCGCGCATCGAGGGATACCTAAGACTATCGTTACCGATTGAGATGTCAAGTTCACCAGTTATGTTTGGAAGTCACTCTGGAGACCGTTAAGTACTAAACTTCTATTTTCGACCGCCTATCATCCACAGACCGACGGTCAAACTAAGGTTGTAAATATGAGTTTAGGAAATTTACTGCATTGTTTGGTAGGAGATCACCAGGGCAATTGGGATCTAATTCTTCCGCACGCTCAATTGGCCAATAATAATTCAAAGAATAGATCTACGGGTTTATCTCCAAATGAGGTTGTTCATGGTCACACTGCACGAGTGCCGCTAGATTTAGCACCACTGTTGTTTACCCAGAAATCGGCGATCCCCTCCGAGCTGACTTTTTGCAGGTGATCGGCGATCCCAAAGGCAACCAAAGAGGCCCGGGCGGTCTCGCTAGGCGGGCGATCTCGCTAGGTCGCCAAGCCCGGGCGGTCTCCCACCGTTCGGGCGATCTCGCCGAGCCCGGGTGGTCTCCCACCGTCCTGGCGATCTCGCCAGGTCGCCGAGCCCGGGCGATCTCGCCAGGTCGCCGAGCCATCTCTTTTCTCCTTCCTACTCCTTCACCCGTGGCTCGCGGCCATCTCTTTTCTCCTTCTCCTACTCCTTCACTCGTGGCTCAAAGTAACCGACCGTCCAACAGTTTTCCCCCTCCTTCTCCAGCTTGAGCAAGTGTGGACCTGGTACATTTTTGGTTCGAACACAGCACGCGGCCTTCAAATTTTGAGTGGTTGATGAACAGCAATTGCAATGAAGATGTTGGATTTTGCCGAGAATGACACCCAAACTTAAAATAACCATAACTTTTGATCAGCTTGTCCGTTTTCAGCCCATAATAGCTTTTCGGAACCGGCTTGGAGCCGTCCATCCAATGGCGAACCGGTTTACCAGTTCGAGTTCGTTTTGCGCCCTCAGATTGCTCAAATTCGACTCCGTTTAGAAGTTATTGCAGTTTTTCTCTTTCGGCAATTTCGACAATTTTTGTTTTTGTACGAGAGACTAGCCATGGCTGACCGCGAGTTCGCCCAAGCTCCTTTTGAGGAGGCTCCTCCTCCTGCAAGTTTTGCTCATCCGATCGCTCCTCTCCCGTCTCAATCTGAGGAGTTCACAACCACTTGCCATGACCATTTCAGATCAGCTGCCCAGGAAGATCCAGCAAAAGTGCTGAACTTTCAGGAGGACTGTGCTTATTTTCCGGCCCCTGCTGATGCTGTTTATCCTTCAGCTCCTCCCGTTATTGTTGAAGTGGAAGATCCTTCCCCCTTCTCAAATCAAGTTCGTTCGGAGTATGTTTCTAATGAGTTTAGAGAGCCCCATCTTCCAGTCTTCTTGGGAGGAGAAGATCCCATCAACCATCTTCAAGCTTTCGAATCTGCTATCTCATTGAGGACTATCTCAGATGGGATTAAGTGCAAATTATTAGTTATATCCTTTGATGGTCAAGCTAGAGAATGTTTTTACAAGCTGTCACCTCAATCGATCACTTGCTTCGTTGATCTTCGAAGAGCACTTCTCTTGAGGTTTGCTACCTCGAGGAAGCGAAAGAGAGGCCTAGCAGCTCTTTTTCAAATCAAGCAAGGAGATAGTGAGACTCTTGCTCAATTCGTTGACAGGTTTCAAAAGGAAATTCTTGAAATTGTTGATGTTAATTAGGACTTGTATAAAATCGTCTTCATAAATGGATTACAAGAAGGTCCTCTCAAATTTGAAGCCAGCTGAAATGAACCCGAGACTTATGGGCATCTTATCAGAATAGCAAATCAATTTATTGAAGGAGAGGCAGCAAATCCTAATTACGCTTTATCACCAACATCCGTCTTCGTCACAGGATATTCCGCGAGATAAACACTTTAGATCTAACTCCTTTCCTCAGAATATATCTACTCAACTTCCGCAGCAAGATGCATCACCTAAATTTCTGGAAGCTTGTCCTACTCAGTCTTACAATCCAAGAACGCTTCAATTTGAAAATTCGCAAGAAGAGTATACTCAGCTCAATGTTCCTATGGAAAAAGTTCTTCTGATTATTCGAAATATGCCAGAGTTTAGAATTCTGCGCCCTATGAGATCAAAGGTCAAGTATCGTAAGAACTCTCCTGCAAATATCACTCATACATTGGTCATGATACTGAACATTGGCAAGCTCTTCGAAAGCTAATAGATGAACTATGGGAAGCAGGAAAGTTACAAGACTATCTTACTCGATAATCTGACAATCTTCCCTCTAGCAGTAATAATGTTACAAGCAAAGAATCTCTCATTCAATAAAAGAAGTGCATAGAGTAGAGATTGATAAAATGTCATTTTATTTCTTGTTTCTTATAACTCTCATTTGTTTGGAGTTTTCTGCATCTTCCCTTTTGTAACTTTACTTGTAATAAGTACAGCAGTAACCAAGTCCTACCAAGCAGCTATCGTCGCGAAGATCCTCTCGGCAATCAGACACATCAGACCTTATACACATATCCACTACTGTATCCTCCACTTCAGACTTTTATCCAATTATGTCTTAAGTTTTTTCATTACTCTACTGTCTGCTGTTTACATTAGTACTTATCAAAACTGCGTGGATGCGAAGGGTGGGAAGACCACCTCTGTTGTTTGTTGTTTGATGTGAATGGTGGATATACCACCTCTGCTTATTTCCTCATGGGTCGTAAAACCCACCAAGACCACATCACGCAAGAATTATCCGCAGATGTGTAGTGGTAGCCCCTCTCTTCTTTTTAGGATGTCATAAACTTAATGATCTCTTTTTAGGAAAGCAATGTCGGTGTAGCTTCTACAGCATGACCGCACCTGCCCTTTTGATCATTTTTGAGTTGTGCATCTCTCTCCCCCTCTCTCTTTCTCTCTCTATTTCTCTATGATTAATTGTCATTGATTGCAATGATATTTTTGTCGAGTTAATCGACTTGTTCTACTTGAATGTAGATAATTCCATTATTAATGGATTGATTATGATAGATCACTAACAACTGATGTTAGATGGTGTGATATTGTTTGCAAAAGAAACAGACTAATTTTAGTATGTACCACAATGCACTACCAAATAATTATGCAATTATTTGTTGGGTACTAATTTTTCAGGTAACATAAAATCTCATATTTTCTTCATGTCGGGATTCCTGGATTTCGGGATTTCGGGATTTCATGATTAATCTATTTATAACTTCAGATTTCTCAAATAATATATTGAGTTGGGCATTAGCTGACATAATATCATTATCGGCAAGTCAAAAATCATCCAGTTATATTAGTTTCATGCTCATATTTCTGGGAGCAAGTTAATATGAGGATATCAGAATGTTGGCTTTCTCCCTCTACAGACATGAGTAATGTCTTATTTCTTCACATAGAGATATTATTTCAGCAACATCAAAGCGAGTGATTATTAATAAGCGTTCATACCCTCTATAAATGAGATGTTCCTTCCTATACACTTCAAACGTAAATAAAAATAAGTATCAGTAAAGTTGTTTCAGGTACCTGACATATTTTTAATATTTTTTCATATACATGTTCTCATATCTTTTGCAGATAGTAACAGGTGTTCACGAGTTCTCCTTCAGGTACTCGCGTATTATATTTTTTCATATAACTGCTCTCATATCTTTTGTAGATAGTAACAGGTGTTCACGAGTTCTCCTTCAGGTACTCGCGTATTATATTTTCCATATATCTGCTCTCATATCTTTTGCAGAAAGAAACAGGTGTTCGCGAGTTCTCCTTCAGGTGCTCGCGTATTATATTTTTCATATACCTGTTCCCATATATTTTGCAGATAGTAACAGGTCTTCGCGAGTTCTCCTTCAGGTACTCGCGTATTATAGGTTCCATATACTTGTTCTCATATCTTTTGCAGATAGTAACAGGTGTTCGCGAGTTCTCCTTCAGGTACTCGCGTATTATATTTTTCATGTACCTGTTCTCATATCATTTGCAGATAGTAACAAGTGCTCGCGAATTCTCTTCAGGTACGCACGTATTATATTTCTCTTATACCTGTTTTGACTATTCTTTTGCAGAGATAAGCAGGTGCTTGCGAGTTCTCTTCAGGTACTCGCGTAATGTTTTTATTTTTATACCTGTTTTGACTACTCTTTTGCAAAGATAAGCAGGTGTTCGTAACCTCTCTTTAGGCACTAACAAGTTCCCACAGGTATTTTCACTCTTTTATACTCATGTTTTTGTCCTGACAAAATAGGTGGATCTCGATTCTCGTGGGTAAGTGCTATTTTTTCAAGTTTTTCAAAACTTGAAAAATGCGGGGATCATGTTTACCCAGAAATCGACGATCTCCTCCGAGCTGACTTTTTGCAGGTGATCGGCGATCCCAAAGGCAATCAAAGAGGCCCTAACGGTCTCGCCAGGCGGGCGATCTCGCCAAGTCGCCGAGCCCGGGCGGTCTCCCACCGTCCGGGCGATCTCGCCAGTTCCCCGAGCTCGGGCGGTCTCCCAACGTCCGGGCGATCTCGCCAGGTCGCCGAGCCCGAGCGGTCTCCCACCGTCCGGGCGATCTCGCAAACTCGCCGAGCCCGGGTGGTCTCCCACCGTCCGGGCGATCCAGCTCGCCGAGCCCGGGTGGTCTCCCACCGTCCGGGCGATCTCGCCAGCTCGCCGAGCCCGGGCGGTATCCCACCTGGCCCTGCACGTTCAGGCAAGTCCCGCGCCTATAAATAGAGGGGCAGGGGTACCAGTTTAGGGACTTCGGAGAGTTTCCATCCCCCAGCCTGTGACTTGAGTGGTCTCAAGTTGTGAGACCGCGGAGACCTCTCCCCCTTGCCTGGGCGATCTCCGCCTTGCCTGGGCGATCTTCGCCTTGCCTGGGCGATCTCCCCCTTGCCTGGGCGATCTCCCTCGGCGACCTCAATGGTTCCATCAGCTCTCATCGACCCCGACGACCTCTTTCCTGCTCGCGGCCATCTCTTTTCTCCTTCTCCTACTCCTTCACTCGTGGCTCAAAGTAACCGACCACCCTTCTCCAGCTTGAGCAAGTGTGGATCTGATACATTTTTGGTTCGAACAATTGTCACCCACTTTTAGGACTAGCCAGTTTGCACATGATTATGCATTGCATTTGCATGACTTGCATAAAGAAATTGAGCGGAAATTGCATGGTGCTTATGACTTATATGCAACTCAAGCTAACAAGCACAAAAGAGTTATTAGTTTCAAAGTGGATGACTTGGTGATGGTTCGGCTAAATCTGGAACGGTTACCTTCGGGTACCGTAAAGAAGTTAGCTGACCGTAGAACTGGACCCTTTAGAGTGGTAAAGCGGATTGGGCAAAATGCGTATGAACTTGAGATGTCTTCCGTTTGGGGAGCAAATCCGGTTTTTAACGTAGCCGATCTGACTTTATTCCACAATTATCCACATGAGTCTTTAGATTTTCCATTGCCTTCTCATCTATTTGATTCTTCTGGGTTGGTGAGTGTTAGTGAGGAGCCCTGGGTTTGTGCACAATTATCCACATGAGTCTTTAGATTTTTCATTGCCTTCTCAACTATTTGATTCTTCTGGGTTGGTAAGTGTTAGTGAGGAGCCACATTCAGGACACACCGACACTCATTCAGTTACTGGCACACCACCGGCAGTTCTTCCGTTTTCCACTGACAGTTTTCAGGCTGGGCATGAGACACCAGGTGATTCTACCATACCAATTTCCAGAGCTGCTGACAGACTTCCGCGACATATTATGGTTCCCGAGCAGATCCTGGATGACGATATAGTGACCACCACTGATTGTGGTTTACAAAGATACTTGGTTCGTTGGCATGGCAGACCAGAGACCGAGACCAGCTGGGTCTTGGCCGAAGAGTTACAGCGTATGAATGTTGATCTTCTACAGCACTACCGATCGAGCACTCACCAGAGATGAGTGATTTCGAGAGGAGAGTTGGTGCCGACCAGCCCAGATCAGGTCGACGCAAAAGTGTCCGACGTCACACCCGACCGGACCTCTACCGGCCCTGAAACATCCAAAATATTATTTTGCATTTATTGTTATTTGTTTTATTTTGTTGTATGTTGTATTGCATTTTAATTTATTTTTTAAAAAATGTGTACATTCATTTGGAACTACTATTGCTAAATCGGCCCAGCACGCACTCTTCTCCCGATTCAAATTCCTTCCCAGCCGGCACATGAAGAATAGAAAATCAGTCCAGACTTTGCTCATAAAAAGGAAATGAAGCCACGGGTTTTATTTCCGGTTCATCACCTTCTGTGTTAGGGCTCCCAGCCGCCCGCTTCTTCCCCGACATTGTTGCGGCACGCAGGAAAGAGCTTCCCACGTCGCGTCTTCCGCCCACGTGTCCAGCTCCAGTGCCTCTGCTTTGGTCATGGTTGTTCCTCCATGGAGATGCCGATTTAGGGTTTGTTGTATTTTACTTTATGTAACTGCTTTGTTGTGGTCGATACCTTATAAAAAAGGGAAATCCTGTATTTTTTCTCGGGGGGGTTGAAGGTAGACGAAAATTCCGGTGATAGTTGTTTGCTTCCCGTTCGAGTTCTGTTGATGAGTGAAAGAGATGATGAACAGTAAGTTTAGTGTTACTGTTTGAACATTGTTTCCCGTTGTTGAATGGGAATATTGTTGTGCTTGTTAATTTTCCATAAACAGTTAGTAGAATAGTTCCATTTTGTGTGCTAGGTGAAATCTGTTGGAGCTTTAGCGGTGTTTGTGAGATTTCGTGCAGCCTCCTGTGTGTGAGTGAGCGAAGAAGTTTCCGTGGTGCCCGTGTGCGATAGCGGCCAACCTCGGAGCGGGAGATCGAAGGTGACGAGGAAATTACACGCGGGAACGCCATCCCTTCCTTTGTGTGTCTACAAATTCTCTTTAGGTTAATAGATCCATTGTTGGATTTTTGCCTGGATATTGTCAGCAAACGCTACGTCGAAAACTTCAAACGAAAACGTATTTGGAGTTCACGATTTTTCGTTTTTTACGACATGGGGAATAGAACAAAAGTTCCTAATTTCTTTCTCGAGGGAAATTCCTCGCGGGAACGTCGTCGACTTCGATTGCGGAAAGTCGCCTCTTTCCTTAGGTAACTTGCTTTTTTTCCTTTCCTTTGTGTGTCTACAAATTCTCTTTAGGTTAATAGATCCATTGTTGGATTTTCACCTGGATATTGTCAACAAGCGCTACGTCGAAAACTCCAAACGGAAACGTATTTGGAGTTCACGATTTTTTGTTTTGCTACGACAAGGGGAATAGAACGAAAGTTGCTAATTTTCTTTCCCCGGATTTTGAAATTGAACCACTTTTTTAAGAAAATTCATTTTGAAATAAAATAGATAATTTTAAGCTTACAAAACTAAGTTCATTTTTCTTAAGTGCGCGCAACGCCCACTCAAGACTTTGCATAGCTCATAAAGCATCGCATGCATTTAGGGTTTCCTCGAAAAAAGCCGACAGGCGCGCAAACCCTACGCGCCGTCCTGCATCACTTCCTCTTACAAGTTGCAATGACAACATCTTTACAAGTCTTAGTAGTTTGTCTGTCCGACAGTTGTCTGCATGTGCAAACACCCAAAAGACGAGGTGGGTGGGGGTGGGGGGTGGGGGGGGGGGGGGAGGCAAACATACCCGAGATCCCTAGGCACTCTCATATGCTCACAAAAAGGATTTCACAAAAAAAGATGTTGCAATGGACAGCATATAGATATCGTGCATACACATTAGGTAAAAAGGTGCTTAGGCGAGTTCTGGCGAAAACTTGGCGAGATTCCTTGAGGTTCTCATCTAGCCCTTCATACGACTGATTCTTCCACGAGGGTGTGTGCTTGGTCTTGTGAGTGGAGCATGTTGTAGCTTGGATGGAATATCGAACCCCCTAAGGCAAGGTATTGAACCTATGTGAAGGATTCTGCAAGAGTCCCATGTTGACTTCTTCGTACTTCTGCAAGGTGTTCCTTCCTCAGGATGGCACGTAGACATTCCACTGACTCGCCCGAGCCGCTAATTTCCGAGTATAATGTCTTACTAACTAATAAGGGGGCCACGCATGGAGAACGCATATATTGCTTAAAAGCAGTATAATGTTATTGAACTGGAAGTTCCTTCTCATAAACTAGAGATTTGAATCACCCATCCAATACACTGTAATAGTTATGCAATTAAGAATTCAGAATAGAGGATCTAGAATCGGGAATTGAATCTCATTTACATTGTTTTACATCAATTTATACAAACTTTAGGGTGTTTCATGAAATAATGAACTGTCTTTTAAATTGGAGCCAAAACGCTCTAATGGATGCATTGATTGAAGTGACAACTTGCAGAGTGAATGTTGCTTCATAAAGTGCTTTTTTATACAAATTATTTATAGTTTTTCTTTATCGAGTGCTTTACCAAATATTGTTTAGAGACTTCGTGATGTCGAGAAGCTTTCTGCTGAGTTGTGCTCTGAGGATGAGCATCACACGACATGTATTCAAGTAGAGTATCCCTTAGCGAGTATTTCTTTAATACTCTTTTTGGTAACACATCAAGTCGAGTCAGAGTGTTCTTCTAGATATCACCATCTTTTCATCAGACATGGCATTCTAGCCGACGAGTCCAGAAAGATTCATTATGAGTATATAATGACAAGGATGATGATAAAGATTACACCCACACAACAAAACACTATGGTGTTATTATCAGTCTTACCCCAAATACTTCACTCAGGGTTATCATAATCAAGCATGCTACCTTCAGGATATAAGAAAATAACTAAACTTTATGAATATAAAAGTCAACTTTATTTGTTTCATACCTCCTTGGCCACGGTAACACCATCATTGACAATCTTGGGAGATCCGTATTTGCTTTCTAGGACAACATTCCTACCTTTTGGGCCAAGTGTGACTCCAACAAGATCTGCAAGTTTGTTAACACCAGTCTGCAAAAACATAATTGAATAAATTGCTCGGAATCAACATGCATCACATATATGTAACAGTTATGAAGACAAAGATAAATAATTTACTTGCAGTTTCTTAGTAGCTGAACCGTCCTTATTAAAGTATAATTCTTTGGCCATCGCATTGATCCGAGTGTTGCATCTTTTATGTAGATTCAACCTGTTCCTAGGTTTGCTGAGAGAGGTGGAAGAAATAGAAGCAAGGGAAAATCCTTGGGATAACTTCTCAGCATAAGGTGATAACTTCCTTTCTGTTGTAAGCCCACTGGCAGCCAAAGAACCAAGGGTGGAAACTGTGCTGAAACAAGCCGCCATGCCCTAACTGAAACAATAAAAAAAAAATTAAGAAAGAAAATTAAGTTAACTAAAACAAAGTGTTTGTTAGCTCTTCCAATTTACAATTAGATAACACATAAATACATGTCTCACAAGCACATGCAGATCAACAACCAAACAATCCCATAATAATTTAGTGCAAGATTCATATTAAATTATTATTGATAAATCTTTATCATGATTCATTTTAAATGATAATACACAAATATCACATAAAACTTGGGATGCTGACAACAGAAGATAATGTGTGTGTTTCGGGAAGGAAGCTACATATCCTAACAACAAAAAATGCATAAATTAAATGATAATACACAAATATCACATAAAATTTGGGATGCTGACAACGAAAGATAATATGTGTGTTTCGGGAAGGAAGAGACATCCTAACAACAAAAAATGCATAAACTATAGAAAAATGAAGTTAGAGATACTAAAACATATTATGGATATATATAAATTATGATATCCAAGTGATTTGAAGATGAACATACACTATGCTAGAGAGGTGAGAAAATCTTTCATTCTTAGAAGTTGAAAAAGGATGCCTAGATATGTGTTGTCACCGAATGAAAGGGAATGTTAGAAAATAAAAGTGTAGGTCGCGATTTAAGGTAGATAAGCTCCTAGATTCTAGATTTTTCAAATTAAGGGTCTGTTTGGCACGGCGTTGGCAGTCATGAACGTGGTGGTTATGAACCGTCGTTCATGAACTCCCCCACCTCGCCTAACGAACTTCATCCACTTCTATGTTCAAAACTAGGTTTTTTTCATGATGGCGGTTGTTGGTGTGCGTTTAGCACTAAGTGGTGTGCGGTTAGCGCATTCCCTCCTTTTGTAATTAGTCCCACATCTCCAATCAGGAATTAGATTCCCCCTCGTGTGTGTATAAATAGGGGATCAATGTAAGAGGAAAATAAGTTTTCAAAGCGTGAATAATACGCACATTTGTTCCATTTTCTACATGGTATCAGAGCGAGGTTGGGAATAACGGTCCGGAGAAATTCCCCTTCCGTGCCCGCAACTTTGATTCTAGCTCACCCACGGAACACCCACGACTAGCGGCAAGGAACGACGCTCGTGCGGCGCTTGCTCGTGCGGGACTGCGGCAAGGAGGAGTGTGGCGCTTGCTCGTGCGGACTGCGGCAAGGAGGAGTGCGGCGCAACTTGCGCAACAGGAGTGCGGCGCTTGCGCAGGGAGAAGGACTGCGGCAGGTGCGCACCTTACGGTGGTTGCGCAGTTAAGCAAGGAGCAGCAGCGGCGCAGGGAGCGGCAGTTGCGCTGGGAGCGGAGCTTGCGCAGGAACGTGCGGAACTTGCGCTGGGAGCGGAGCTTGCGCAGGAATGTGCGGAACTTGCGCTGGGAGCGGAGCTTGCGCGGGAACGTTCGGAACTTGCGCAGAGGAGGTGCGGAACTTGCGATGGGAGCGGAGCTTGCGCAGGAACGTGCAGCAGGAGGCGCGACACTTGCGCAGGTGACACGACACTCGCGCACAGAGGAGGTGCGGAACTTGCGCAGACACGGCAGTGCGGAGCCTCTCGCAGGAGTGCGGCAGCAGGGAGCCTCTCGCAAGAGTGAGGCAGCAAGGAGCTCTCCTTCTTGGCGCAGGCTTCTCCTTCTCGACCACTGAAGTTTGCGGCACTTACGCAGGAGTTGTGCATAGGCGCAGGACAAGATTGCACTTGCTCAGGCGCAGGAGGAGTCTACACAAGGAGAACTAGGGAGGCTCGCACCGTGTATACTTTGTCAAAATAATTAGTTTCTCCAAAAGCGGTACGCGCCTATAGAGAAATTGGTTGCAAAAATGGAGGAGGCGGATCTAAAGGTGTTTTTCGAATTCTTGCGGATGTCCAAAGGCGAGAGGGTAGCTCAGTCGTCGCCGCCTCTGATGAAGCTGGATCTTCCCCCTGTATAGCTAAAACTCGATGGGTCAGCTGCATACTTGAGCTGGTCGCGTCGGGTGAAGAGGGCACTCTCCGGAAGGAACCTGGAAGGCTATCTGAATGGCGAGAAGGGAGAGCCAGAAAAGTACTCGGGTGGACAATGAGTGGAAAACTACACATAGTCTGTTACACACTTGGCTCCTAAACTCAATGGTCGCGTCTATCGCTATCACGGTGGATGGCATAGAGACCGTAAGTGATGTTTGGGGGAAGTTACAGAGACTTTATGCAGGAGCCGACAACAACATGCGTGTGTTTCAGATCGAACGAGAGATTGAGACTGTAACCCAGGAGAATCGCTCGATCCAGGAGTATACCGCAGATCTAGAGCGACTATGGGCTGACTATGATTATTTCTCACCAGCCGCATGTTGCAAAGACCCTGAATGCACGAAAGGGGAGCGAGATGCTCAGCGGAGGACTATGCATTTTATGAGGGGGTTGAACCCCACATTTGAGCAAAGGAGTGCGATGTTGCTCGCTCAGCCAAAGATTCCCTCCCTGGATGAGACGATCTCAGCTATGATGCAGGAGGAGAGCCGAATTAAGCTTCAGACTGGTACGACTGCACCCACCGGGGTGAAATCAGCTCTAGTGGTAACCAATTCTGGACACACAAGATACAAGGGTGAGACACGACAGTGTTACAATTGTGGCGAGATAGGTCATTTGCGACTGGCTTGCCCCAAGCCACCAAAAGAGCGGGATGCAGGTGGACGGGGAAAAGGAGGCTACCGCGGTCGCGATCGTGGTGGGCGCAGAGGTGGTGGAAGAGGAGGTTACCATGCGAATCTAATGATAGCTGAGGGCGAGGTAGACGGAAGTATGGCAGATATAAGTTACTCAGAGGAACAGGAGATCGTGAACGCTTATTCTCAGCTGATGCAGAAGAAGCAAAAGGGTGTGATGGATGACGCACTCACTCCAGTTTCATCAAGGGGTAACATTGCCTCGTTCGCTCATTCAACCTCAGGTACAGATGAAACTCTTGCCCTCGCAGCTATGTCCAATACTAGATCACCAGATTGGATAGTCGATTCGGGTGCTTCTCGACATGTCACTGGGGATGCTAGGGAATTCCTTTCGTATACTCCCCTAGTAGTCCCAGAGAGCATCCAGACTGCTGATGGCGCAGCTCAACCAGTGGTTGGTAAGGGTACCGTGCGATGTACCAATACTTTGACCATATCCAATGTTTTGCATGCTCCATCCTTTCTTGTGAATCTTCTATCTATTAGTGTCATCATATCTCAACTAAAATGTGTTGTTTTGTTTGATATTCTGAAGGTGATCTTCCAGGAGAAGGAGACCGGCAGAAGACTTGGGACTGGCACATGGCATAGTGGTTTGTGGTACCTGGATAAGGAAAGTATGGACTCTGCTCTTTCAACACTGGTAGAAGAGGCTGCAGGAGGCGGAAGGAGCATAGAAGAATTGCTTCTTCTTTATCATCGGCATTTGGAATGACACCCTTCTTTTCATGTTTTAAGTCAGTTGTATCTCATTTTATTTGAGAAAGCAAATCGTAATAAACTTGTTTGTGACGCATGTGAGTTTGGTAAACACACTAGAAACTCTTATTCCAGTTCGGATAATAAAAGTATTGCTCCATTTGATTTAATACATTCTGATGTTTGGGGACCTTGTCCCACAACTACTGTGAATGGGTTTCGTTATTTTGTGTCTTTCATTGATTGTTTCTCTCGTGTGACCTGACTTTACTTGATGAAAAATAAAAGTGATGTGTTTGCATGCTTTAAGGATTTCCACAAAGGGGTTCAGACTCAATATGGTGCAGTTGTAAAAGTGTTGAGGTCTGACAATGGGACAGAGTACACCAACAGAGCATTTGGAGAGTACTCGTCCTCACAGGGAATGCAACATCAAACGGCTTGTCCGTACACACCAGAGCAGAATGGTGTAGCGGAACAGAAGAACAGACACCTTTTGGAAGTGACTCGAAGCATGATGATATCGATGAAGGTGCCAAAGTACTTATGGGGGCAAGCTGTTCTTACAGCAGCATATTTGATTAATCGAATGCCCTCGCGAGTATTGGAATGGAAGTCCCCAATTGAGATACTATGGGGGAAGAATGGAGATATTCTTCCCCTCAAAACCTTCGGTTGCGTGTGCTTCGTACAGGATTGGAGACCAAATGTGGGAAAGTTGGATCCAAAGACTCTGAAGTGTGTTTTTGTTGGGTATTCGGCTACTCAAAAGGGGTATGTGTGTTGGAGCCCGGTAGAAAGAAAATTAATCATTAGTATGGATGTAACATTTAGGGAGTTTGAGCCATATTACTCCTCTCCGGTTGACTCACTTCTTGAAGACCCGCTTGTTACAGACGATATGAGGCGAGAAGGGGAAGATAGCATTAGTAGTGAGAGGCGGATAGTAAGTATCCCTTACCCTCCTGTACAGAAGGGTGCGGAGTTGACTGTTGCACCAGTACATGAGGAGAATAAATCTGTCACTAATGAACATCAGGTTCAGGGGGAGCTGAGAGTGTATACACGAAGAGAACAGCAGAATGAAGCTACAATGCCTACAATGTCACTTGTGTCGAGTCCCGTGTCTTCTGCTACTCTGACTCCTGAGACACCTACTCTATCCACTTCAGCCTCCGAATCCACAGGTGTTATAATTCCTCCCCTTCCTACCTTCTCTCCCATACCGGTAAGGCGGAGTTCCCGCAGGAATGCAGGAGTCTCACCTGATCGGTATGGCTTTCCTCATGATATTGCCCAATTTGTCTCGTATTCTAAAATATCACCTATACATGGAGCATTCATTGCATCCTTGGACAATGTCTCTATTCCTAAGTGTTGGCAGGTTGCTAAGGAAGATCCACAGTGGAAAGCTGCAATGCTAGAAGAACTCGGGGCATTCGAAAAGAATAACGCATGGAATCTTGTATCTCTACCACCTGGAAAAAAGGCGGTTGGGTGCAAATGGGTTTTCACGGTGAAACAGAACCCGGAAGGTCAGGTTGAGCGCTACAAAGCCCGATTAGTTGCAAAGGGGTATAGTCAGACTTATGGCATCGACTACGATGAGACCTTTGCAACCGTCGCAAAGATGAGCACACACTGATATCTTTGGCGGCAAATGGGGGATGGAAACTACACCAACTAGACGTGAAGAATGCCTTTCTACATGGGGACTTGTTGGATGAAGTTTACATGGAGGTACCACCGGGCTTTGGCACGAAACAAACAACAGGGAAGGTGTGTAGACTCAAGAAGTCACTTTATGGACTGAAGCAGTCTCCTCGAGCCTGGTTTGACAGGTTCAGGAGGGTCATGATAGCTATGGGATATCGGCAGACCAATGCGGACCATACAGTGTTCTTTCGACAACGTCGAGCTCACATTACAATACTTGTTGTATATGTGGACGATATGATCATCACAGGCGATGATGAAGGTGAAATTACTCAGCTGAAGAAGAAATTGGGAAAGGAATTTGAGGTGAAAGACTTGGGGCAACTAAGGTATTTTCTTGGGATTGAGGTAGCCCACGGTGTGAAAGGGATTGTTCTATCCCAATGAAAATATGTGTTGGATCTGCTCAAAGAGACGGGTATGCTAGGATGCAGACCTGCAGTTGCTCCCATTGATCCGAAGTCCAAGGTTGGTGCTGAGGCAGGAGAGCCAATCGATAAAGAAAGGTACCAGAGGTTGGTAGGCCGCCTGATCTATCTGGGTCACACCCGCCCCGACATATCGTTTGTCATAAGTGTTGTGGCCCGCTATATGCATGATCCTAGGGAGGGTCACATGGATGTTGTATATCAGATTCTCAGGTACTTAAAGAGTGCATCAGGGAAGGGACTGATCTTCAGAAGGAATAGGCATTCAAACATCGAAGGCTATTGTGACTCTGACTGGGCTAGTTGCGTTGATGACAGAAGGTCAACGTCTGGATACTGCATGTTTGTAGGAGGCAATCTAGTCTCCTGGAGGAGCAAGAAGCAGACAGTAGTTGCAAGGTCTACAGCCGAAGCAGAGTACAGAGCCATGGCCTTAGGTGTGGGAGAGTTGTTGTGGTTGAAATCTCTCCTAATGGAACTCAAGATAGACAAAGGAGGGCAGATGACATTATGGTGTGACAGCAAGTCAGCCATCAGCATTGCAAATAACCCTGTCCACCATGACCGGACGAAGCATATAGAGATCGACAGGTTCTTTATCAAGGAGAAACTGGATAGTGGGATGCTCAAACTGGGATACGTTGATACGAAGGAGCAAGTGGCTGATTGTCTAACTAAAGGACTCAGCTCATCTGATTTATCCAGGTTGGGTGACAAGATGGGCTTAGTGGATATCTTTCGCCCACCTTGAGGGGGAGTGTTGGTGTGCGTTTAGCACTAAGTGGTGTGCGGTTAGCGCATTCCCTCCTTTTGTAATTAGTCTCACATCTCCAATCAGGAATTAGATTCCCCCTCATGTGTGTATAAATAGGGGAACAATGTAAGAGGAAAATAAGTTTTCAAAGTGTGAATAATACGCACATTTGTTCCATTTTCTACAGCGGTCATAATCATTGTCATGCCAAACATATATTCTATAACGGTGGCGTTTTTTGTCCAAACTCACTGGAGCAGAAACGCAAACGGAGACTAAAGCAAATGTCATTATAATTTAAATGTTTGTTTCATGGTTCTAACCGCAAGAAAGTACAGTGTGTAATGTTCTTTAACTATAATCCTCTAGGAAGAGGAATTTGATGTATCAACCCAATTTCTAGTTAGAACTTTGAATTGGGCTGTAGATGGAGAAAAACACTTTCTTCCTCGTGGATTCTAGTTGTCATTTCCACCTTTTGGGGGCTAAAATTATTATCCATCAAACAGTCATTCAATCCAATCAACTCATTTAGAAATGTCACAATCGCTGGATTCTTCCCAAATAACCCCGCATTTTTCAAAACAATAATTCGAAGGAGGAATATGCTTCTTCAGACTAACATAACATGGATCATAAAGAAAGACATCCGCCACTAAAAAGCTTGATAAAACAGCTGATGCTGCATACACTCTAGGGAAAAACTTCACCACAAATACCCAAATTTATCGACCGTCAAAATAAAACCATGCAGAACAATTTGTCAATACCGAGTAATCCATAACCATAAAAACAGTTTTTTTTCCCTAAACAACACACTAGCAAGAAATTGCAGCTTCTCAAACCCTACCAAAATTCAGCCGCCTGTATCCTCCATAAAGTATAACCCGACACCAAGTCAAGAGGAAAAACAAAATGCCAAGATCCAAAGGGGATGCAGGGGGAGATAGCAAATGCACCTGATAGAGAGATCGAGACGAGACGATATCCGGAAAGATTGAGGGGAATTGTTGAGAATAAAGTTCTGCTTCGAGAGTCTTTGTTTGAGAAGCTCGCCGGACTGCGGGATTTGGGAGACGGCGATGTGAGATTTTGTAGGCAGCGGAAAAGTGCTTGGTGGGACTGGGAGTGACAGTGAAGCCCCTTCAAAGTTCTCCCCGATCGATCTAAACCGTTGGATCTGGTGTACGCCCGTTGGACTTGGAGGTGTGCCCTAGAAGGCTCCTTAGATCAGCGGGACAAAATTTTTTGGGGGCATTATTTTTTCGCTTTCCACCCTGTATTGACCTGTTTTCATGTTTTCTTCTCCCCTGCTTTTGTATATATTTAAATTCTTTTTTTCATTAATATTCTCAGTTCAATAAATTTAAGTGTTTTTAGGACTCCGAATAGCCGTTTTAGGCGTGAAATGCCACCAACATAGAATGTATGTTTGGCATGAAAATAGTTTTAAATATAAAAATGGATGCAAGTTCTTTAGGTGAGATCGGACGTTCACAAACGACGGTTCATAACCATCGTGTTCATGACTGTCACCGACTTGTCAAACGAAGCCTATATGAATTGATGGCTCTCAATTATTTAGAGTATATATTTAAGTGTATTTATTAATCACCAGAGAAATACATGAGTCTCTCTTGTAATTATTGGATCGAGATCGCCTCCATTTGTACCAAATGAAGATCCTCTCTTTGCTTATCTACGAGTGTTAAAATTTTTGTAAATATAAAAGAATGAAATTAGTTAATCTGTTGGATCCCCCGAGAAAGGATCTGAAGAGGATCTTGGTACATATTTACTAGTAAAGGTTGATAGCTTAGCAATGATAGGTTGTTAATTATAATTGTTAATTACTCAATTATTCATGTTTTTGTGAGCTTAGGATCTTAAAAATCATAATGCAACCAAGTACATTTTTTGCGGGAATGTTTTTAATATTAGCGTGAATCGATCGGGGATTTAGCAATTTGACTAGATGCATGCCCAAACCAGCTCGAGTTGGTGCGCCTCAAAACTTAACATGTGTCCATAAAACTAAAAGCATATATCTTAAAGAGATGTTGAAGATATATCGATCATACTCAAGAAGATATATCAAGCATTCTCGGGAAGGCCATGCTTAATTTGTATCATTTCTATGTTTGAACTTTCGACGAAATAATCACTCTCGTAACAATGGCGGCCTATTTTAAGCATAGAGGCATCTGAACAAGCAGCAAGTGCGCTTGAAATAGTAAAATTGAAAGGGATGATTCCTATGAAGATCATCTTCAAGAACATAGCAATTGCCTTCTCATTTAGGACTGAGTCGAGATACAGTCGGACAATTACATTCCTAGGGATTTGGTTTGAGCTAGGAATTTTGTAAAATGATTGTATATGATTTGAATCGGAGAGGAGATTGTGGGATCAAGCATATTTAGGGGATATTTGGTTTGGTACGAATGTTACTGTTTTACAAAAAATAAAATCACTAAAAATAATGAAAATACATTAAAAAAAAACTCCTCCGTCACTCTTAACGAAACTACGTCGAATTCTCTATAGAATGATCACATCTTTGCCTTCTTCTTACGTAGACTAGCACACACTTGCTAAGTGTGGCCCACTCTCTAACCGTGATCTCCTATAACTATGCAGTGTTTGCGGTTACATTTTAAATTTTCTCTTTTGTATGTATGAAAGACATGTCGTGTCACTTTTGTAATTATCATTGTAATGCAAAGTTCTTGGATTTCCCATGGCAGTCAATCTCTTCGTTCCACTGTTCCCGGTGGCGGGCACGGGGACTCCATCTTCAGTCAAGGACGAAGATGACCTTCTTCGATCTTGATATGAATTTGAGAGATCTTCCTTCTATGCTTTCAGCTCCTACAATAAACAATATCATCGAAAAAATTTGAGTGACGATGATGTGTCCAAGCTATAATTTTCATACTTTTTATATAGATAATTATATCAAAAGAGAAGTTGTTTTAGGCCTGAAATCATAAAGCTATATCTGCCTAATATGGTATTTCACACTCTCTTATAGTTGCTCTCTCTACTTAATATGGTATTTCACACAAAATATAGTAGCAAAATTTTTCACACATAATCTATATTTTCTCTGTTTGCTTTTATTTCATATGGTATTTCACCTCACTCTTAGAACCAAAATATATACAAATGATAAATAGATAAAAATCATAGCATTGATGAGCACCATATATGTTTCTTCCTTAGATTCCCAATAGGAATGAGGATTGAAACCAATAGTGGTTGCTCGATACGCGATATTCTACTGGATTTTTTCCATCCCGTGGAATTTAACGACAGTATTAATTGATCAATGCGTGGTTTTCTCCCTAAATCTCAACATGTTAATGCACTCCTGCAAAAGAATGCAAATTATGAAAGGTTCAAACGCTGAAATAAGTACTTCTTTCTTAATAAAAATCATATCAAACAACGCTACTTTTGCTTATGGTGCTTGACTGGCGGTAGCTTAAATAGCTTATTTCAAACTCAGCCTTGTACGATGTTTTAGTCGAATGATCTGTTGACATAGACAACCGAATTTTGGGGCTTTCATTTCCTTCAATTTCATGTATGCTTGCTATAACTTGTACTTTGAAGATATATTTGATATTTATGGTTATTTCAAGATAGTCATGAAGTTAGGTATGACCTCATCAATGTCTTATTTATAGTTATTGAGGTGGGGACTTAATCGCTCGAATCCTTGTCGGCATTTAGTCCCGAGCCTGTCTTCTTCTAGTTTGTTATGACCTAAACAATGTCATGTTGTAAATTGAATGTGTATTTGTAAAATTTTCTTCAAGTTCTATGTCTCACTATAATTTCATTATTTAAGGGAATTCAATAGATATCGCCACCAACGACACCAACGAAGATAATGTTAACCATAGTATTTCATCTCATTTGCATGCATATGGTAATGATCTAATCTTTTTCCTTAAATCTTTGTGATATTCTAATTGATAGTAAATGCATTTATGAGCTAAGGTTTATACTATTTTGTATTTTTTCGTAGATATGCCAACACATTTTTAGACAAATGCACTATTTGTGTCAAGGGATGAGTTCATTGTGTGGGCACGTAATATTAATAGGTCTCTTAGTTTTGTTGTCACGATGCAGAGCTCCGATAAACTAGATGGTAGACCGCACCCCATGTTATTCTTGGTTGTGATAGAATAGGAATTATCCTGAGAGTCGGAATAAGAAAATGGGTTAAAGAAAATTTGAGGAAAACAACCATTAAGAAATGTGTGTGCCCCTTTTCCGTTAAGGGACAAAAGGAGATTAATGTTGATGAATGGAGAGTATAAGTGTTATGTGGTATTCATAACCATAAAATCATTTATTTAGAGGCACATCCATATATCGGGAGGTTGGATGAAAGTAAAGAGAAATTGATTAAAGTAATATACTCATCATGAGTTAAGCTTAGAAACATACTATCTATACTAACAAAGAGAATATGAAGGGATGAGCGGACGATTCAATGCATCTCAAATGTTAAGCCAAAATACCATTAAAGTTAAAGGATAGAACAAATGAAGCTTACAAAAAAATAAGTGAGGACTCTAGGTCCAGTAAAAGAAATGTTTCACGCTTTGAATATGTTTTGATGAATGAGGGTGAGAAGCGGTGAACTATTAGGAGAAAAATGATAGCAAGAAAGATGACATGTTACACATTACGAAAGTCAACACTTTAGATGACATGTTACACATTACGAAAGTCAACACTTACTATTACACAATAATTTTATGTTGATTTTGTTGAGTCTCTGCTCAAGATAGTCCACTAAGGCTCATCAGATGTGGAATGGCCTTATATAGTATCTCCAGCGTAGAGCCTAACAATAGTGACACGGAACCCATCGGGTCATTCCGAGTCGATCCTGACACGCGCGGACATATTAATAATAATAAAACTAACAATCTCCTCCTATGTCCGCGGTATACCGACGTTGGAAAAGGGTTGGTGTGTGTAGTGTTCAACCAGTTCGACTCATTACACAACCGTGTCCGCAAGTACCTGTTATACTATATTGGACTGAAAGAAACAGGAGTATGTATGCATGCATAAGCATAGAACATAGACTAAGCAGCATCACATTAGAATCCAAGTACAATCAAAGAGATAGGTACCAGAAGACATAATGTCTCATGACTAACAAGGAGTAGGAAATAGTCCAAACAAAACAGATAAAGAGAGCTAAACAGTGCTCTAAGTCAGAGAAAGAAAACCAAACAGATACTCTAGAAACTATCATCCAGCAGATCATCCTTTTCAGGATCCCAGTCTGCATGTGCTCCTCCTGCAGCAGTATTTCTTGTAATTTCCAACAGAGAACTTCATTTAGAATGAACTCAACTATGGAAAATGTACATGTATCTAGTTCTGTATATAAGAACGTAGTAATTTAAACATGCTTAAAGGATATAGGTAGAGTATTTCAGGTTAAACCGCAGAATCTATTAACTGTTTCCAAATGAAACGATTTCAGACTTCTGGACAACGCAGCTATATCTGTGTTCCTATGTGTGATATCATGATTACTGTTCTTCTAGGGTTAATTGGAACTCATCAAATGTGGAATGGAACCAATCAACAGGAGAAGGTCCAAAACAAGTCAGATCGTGTTATCAAATGTGGAATAATACTCTCCTCCAAGTTAAGGAAGACGAATCCGGATGAGGTTGTTAACATCAAATGTGGAATGAAACAACCAACCAGATTCGTACTCAGCAACCAAAGCACCAACGGAGCACAATATGCTAGATTTGACAAAGGAATCAAAACTTTCGGACTTAGGCTGGTTTCAAACCGCTTTGAGTCTCATTTCCCCCACTGTTTTGATTGAACGGTCTCGGGGCATTCCTTTTGTCAGTGGATCAGCTAGATTATCCTTCGATCGCACATCGACCAAAGTAATAATATACAACCCCCATATTTGCCGAGCGCATATGGCGCAGCGTGTACATGGTCGCGATGATAAAATGACCGTAACGGGGTAAGATGGCCGCTTGAACACAGTCGAAAACGACCATGATCAGACAAAGCAGAAACCCCCACTCAGACCCCCACTCGCCCGTTTGGGGGCGGGTGGGGGGAGACCCCCCCCTCCCCACTCGCCCGCCCCCTTGGGGGCGAGTGGGGGAGACTCCCACTCGCCCCTTTGGGGGCGGGTGGGGGGAGACCCCCCTCCCCACTCGCCCGCCCCCTTGGGGGCGAGTGGGGCAGACTCCCACTCGCCCCTTTGGGGGCGGGTGGGGGGAGACCCCCCTCCCCACTCGCCCGCCCCCTTGGGGGCGAGTGGGGGAGACTCCCACTCGCCCCTTTGGGGGCGGGTGGGGGGAGACCCCCCTCCCCACTCGCCCCCTCACCTGCCTTGGTAGTGATCGCAGGGTCGCAGGGTCACAGGGTCGCAGGTTGCAGGGTCGCAGGGTTGCAGGTAGTGTTTTCAGACAGCGGAACCTGGCTATTGACAGACCTTTTACGTTATACGCAGCCCATTTTCAGGAAATCTATAAATAGACCCCCATGGGCACCTTGGGGAGGGTGGACATCTCCTTACCCCCACCCCCCTTAGTGTGTTCGGTTAGCTAGTGACCCTGTCTTCCGTTCGCCAAGTCCTTTAGGCCAACGGTCAGGTGTTGCGAGTGCTCTCCGAGGTGCCCAGGCTCAGCACTGGCTTGGGAGGGGAAGATCTTCGGATCTTTCGGGTTAGTGGCGGGACCTCCTTGCTGCAGCTCGCGGGGTCTATTTTCACCTGAATCCACCAGTAGAGAGGTTCTTAGGCTCTAAGTGACTAGCCGTTCGACTTTACCTGAGATAAGTAAGGGCAAGCTGCCTACCCCTATTTTCGAACGTTGAAGCCGGGAAACTGGTTTCAACATTCTGGTGCGGTGAGCGTGGAACGCAGCTTGTTCGGAAAAACCCCAAGTAGGTCGAATGGCTGGAAGTGAAGAGCTAGAGAACCCACCCCCTCCCGGCGCCTACGTAAGGAAAAGGCGATAGAGGCCTTGGCCGGGCTAAAGGTGGCGAAGGAGGTGAAGGGATAAGAAGTCGTCAGCAACGAGGGCAGGAGGCCCGGAGCAGCGCAGGACGGATGAGAGCTAAGCAAGGAGGACCCAGAGAAGGTCCGGATGTGCGCCTCACCAAGGGCAGTTATCTTTTTCTTTATGTATCTGTAATGAACCTTGAATACCTTATCTTAATGAATTTGGTTTTGGCTAATGGAAGTGGCGATGTTTCATGAGGCCCCGAGAAGAGACCGCTGACCGGGCTTGTTCATGCCGGTAGGGCAGGAGAACTCACTCGGTGAGGCAGATGTTCATATTGATTAAGGCCCCGAGAAGAGACCGCTGACCAGGCTAGTTGAAGCTGGCAGGGCAGGAGAACTCACTCGGAGAGGCAGATGGAATTTCGGTTAAGGCCCCGAGAAGAGACCGCTGACCAGGCTAGTTGATGCTGGCAGGGCAGGAGAACTCACTCGGAGAGGCAAGGAGTTTGGTTAAGGCCCCGAGAAGAGACCGCTGACCGGGCTTGTTCATGCCGGCAGGGCAGGAAAACTCACTCGGAGAGGCAGGTGGTTCATGTTGGTTAAGGCCCCGAGAAGAGACCGCTGACCAGGCTAGTTGATGCTGGCAGGGCAGGAGAACTCACTCGGAGAGGCAAGGAATTTGGTTAAGGCCCCGAGAATAGCCCTCTGACCGGGCTTGTTCATGCCGGCAGGGCAGGAGAACTCACTCGGAGAGGCAGGCGGTTCATGTTGGTTAAGGCCCCGAGAAGAGACCGCTGACCAGGCTAGTTGAAGCTGGCAGGGCAGGAGAACTCACTCGGAGAGGCAGATGGAATTTCGGTTAAGGCCCCAAGAAGAGACCGCTGACCAGGCTAGTTGATGCTGGCAGGGCAGGAGAACTCACTCGGAGAGGCAAGGAGTTTGGTTAAGGCCCCGAGAAGAGACCGCTGACCGGGCTTGTTCATGCCGGCAGGGCAGGAGAACTCACTCGGAGAGGCAAGTGGTTCATGTTGGTTAAGGCCCCGAGAAGAGACCGCTGACCAGGCTAGTTGATGCTGGCAGGGCAGGAGAACTCACTCGGAGAGGCAAGGAATTTGGTTAAGGCCCCGAGAAGAGACCGCTGACCGGGCTTGTTCATGCCGGCAGGGCAGGAGAACTCACTCGGAGAGGCAGGTGGTTCATGTTGGTTAAGGCCCCGAGAAGAGACCGCTGACCAAGCTAGTTGATGCTGGCAGGGCAGGAGAACTCACTCGGAGAGGCAAGGAATTTGGTTAAGGCCCCGAGAAGAGACCGCTGACCAGGCTTGTTCATGCCGGCAGGGCAGGAGAACTCACTCGGAGAGGCAGGTGGTTCATGTTGGTTAAGGCCCCGAGAAGAGACCGCTGACCGGGCTTGTTGATGCCGGCAGGGCAGGAGAACTCACTCGGAGAGGTAAGGAAAGTTGGCTAAGACCTTGACTGGAGACCACTCGCCCGGGCTTGTTGATGCCGGTCGCTAGGAGGCTCGTCAGGTAGATTCATGTTGGTTAAGGCCCCGAGAAGAGACCGCTGACCGGGCTTGTTGATGCCGGCAGGGCAGGAGAACTCACTCGGAGAGGCAAGGAAAGTTGGCTAAGACCTTGACTGGAGACCACTCGCCCGGGCTTGTTGATGTCGGTCGCTGGGAGTTTCATCAGGTAGATTCATGTTGGTTAAGGCCCCGAGAAGAGACCGCTGACCGGGCTTGTTGATGCCGGCAGGGCAGGAGAACTCACTCGGAGAGGCAAGGAAAGTTGGCTAAGACCTTGAATGGAGACCACTCGCCCGGGCTTGTTGATGTCGGTCGCTGGGAGTTTCGTCAGGTAGATTCATGTTGGTTAAGGCCCCGAGAAGAGACCGCTGACCGGGCTTGTTGATGCCGGCAGGGCAGGAGAACTCACTCGGAGAGGCAAGAAAAGTTGGCTAAGACCTTGACTGGAGACCACTCGCCCGGGCTTGTTGATGCCGGTCGCTGGGAGGCTCGTCAGGTAGATTCATGTTGGTTAAGGCCCCGAGAAGAGACCGCTGACCGGGCTTGTTGATGCCGGCAGGGCAGGAGAACTCACTCGGAGAGGCAGGAAAGAAATTTCGGTTAAGGCCCCGAGAAGAGACCGCTGACCGGGCTAGTTGAAGCCGGCAGGGCAGGAGAACTCACTCGGAGAGGCTAGGTAATTTCTACCTCGGGATGGTTCCGCTGACCGAGCTAGTTGATGCCGGCAGGGCAGGAGAATTCACCCGGAGAGGCATAAAGTCGAAAAGTCGAAAAGTCGGAAAGACGGTTAAGGCCTCCACCTCCAGCTGAGCTCGACTCCCTGGAAGGTGTTGATTTGTATCCACCTCCAGCTGAGCTCGGCTCCCTGGAAGGTGTTGATTTGTATCCACCTCCAGCTGAGCTCGGCTCCCTAGAGGGTGTTGATTTGTATCCACCTCCAGCTGAGCTCGGCTCCCTGGACGGTGTTGATTTGTATCCACCTCCAGCTGAGCTCGGCTCCCTGGAGGGTGTTGATTTGTATCCATCTCCAGCTGAGCTCGGCTCCCTGGAGGGTGTTGATTTGTATCCACCTCCAGCTGAGCTCGGCTCCCTGGACGGTGTTGATTTGTATCCACCTCCAGCTGAGCTCGGCTCCCTAGAGGGTGTTGATTTATTTCCACTTCCAGGTGAGCTCGGCTCCCTGGAAGATGTTAAGTTATTTCCACTTCCAGGTGAGTTCGGCTCCCTGGAAGGTGTTGATTTATTTCCATCTCCAGCTGAGCTCGGCTCCCTGGAAGGTGTTGATTTGCATCCACCTCCAGCTGAGCTCGGCTCCCTGGAAGGTGTTGATTTGATTCCACCTCCAGCTGAGCTCGGCTCCCTGGAAGGTGTTGATTTGCATCCACCTCCAGCTGAGCTCGGCTCCCTGGAGGGTGTTGATTTATTTCCACTTCCAGGTGAGCTCGGCTCCCTGGAAGATGTTAAGTTATTTCCACTTCCAGGTGAGCTCGGCTCCCTGGAAGATGTTAAGTTATTTCCACTTCCAGGTGAGTTCGGCTCCCTGGAAGGTGTTGATTTGTTTCCACCTCCAGCTGAGCTCGGCTCCCTGGAAGGTGTTGATTTGCATCCACCTCCAGCTGAGTTCGGCTCCCTGGAGGGTGTTGATTTATTTCCACTTCCAGGTGAGCTCGGCTCCCTGGAAGATGTTAAGTTATTTCCACTTCCAGATGAGCTCGGCTCCCTGGAAGGTGTTAAGTTATTTCCACTTCCAGGTGAACTCGGCTCCCTGGAAGTTGTTAGGTTGTTTCCGCATCCAGTTGAGCTCGGCTCCTTAGAAGGTGTTGAGTTCCTCCACCCCACGCTCCGACTACTCGCATCACTTCCCGAGCGTGCAGCAAGATCAGCAGTCCTCGACCCCGCAACCTATCTCACCACATCGACTCACTCAAGTGTATTCGAGAGACTAAGACCTCGATGAGCAGCCGTATGTGAGAGGTTGGTTGCGCAGGAGCAAAGCATGTGAACTTATGCAGGCATGATCGTACGTGGCAGTCCTCTTAAAAGGAAGTCGGATCCTTACGGTCGTATGAGCCGAAGGTAAGGTCGCATGCGGTGTCGCCAAGGGTTCCGCCTTCGACCCAAGAAAGACGTTGAGCGAAAAAAAGAGAGTTTTCATTCTTGTGTATAACTTAAGGCAATGTATCTTTTACAATAGTCACGCGACACACGCGAGAAAGGGGGGAGGGGATGTTTCCTGGCCAGAGCAAGGGGCTCCGCCAGATCACCCCGATTCCTCCCAAAGAAAGCCTTAAAGCAGATCTAGAAACCCCAAGGAGGGATCGTTTTGTTCAGGAGGTAGGAGGGGGAAAAGCTCTCAAAGAAGGTGCTCCCCTCCCCCTTTAGGGGGTTCTTTGTTTCCAAGTTCTCTTGTAAGGCCCCTCGGAGACTCTCGGGAAGGTTCCCCTGCTCGTCAAATACGCGGGTTGGACTTTCTTTCCGAGCTTGAGGCAAGCTCGAAAAGAGCGGGGATTGTGTACAACCCCCATATTTGCCGAGCGCATATGGCGCAGCGTGTACATGGTCGCGATGATAAAATGACTGTAACGGGGTAAGATGGCCGCTTGAACACAGTCGAAAACGACCATGATCAAACAAAGCAGAAACCCCCACTCAGACCCCCACTCGCCCGTTTGGGGGCGGGTGGGGGGAGACCCCCCCTCCCCACTCGCCCGCCCCCTTGGGAGCGAGTGGGGGAGACTCCCACTCGCCCCTTTGGGGGCGGGTGGGGGGAGACCCCCCTCCCCACTCGCCCGCCCCCTTGGGGCGAGTGGGGAAGACTCCCACTCGCCCCTTTGGGGGCGGGTGGGGGGAGACCCCCCTCCCCACTCGCCCGCCCCCTTGGGGGCGAGTGGGGGAGACTCCCACTCGCCCCTTTGGGGGCGGGTGGGGGGAGACCCCCCTCCCCACTCGCCCCCTCACCTGCCTTGGTAGTGATCGCAGGGTCGCAGGGTCACAGGGTCGCAGGTTGCAGGGTCGCAGGGTTGCAGGTAGTGTTTTCAGACAGCGGAACCTGGCTATTGACAGACCTTTTACGTTATACGCAGCCCATTTTCAGGAAATCTATAAATAGACCCCCATGGGCACCTTGGGGAGGGTGGACATCTCCTTGACCCCACCCCCTTAGTGTGTTCGGTTAGCTAGTGACCCTGTCTTCCGTTCGCCAAGTCCTTTAGGCCAACGGTCAGGTGTTGCGAGTGCTCTCCGAGGTGCCCAGGCTCAGCACTGGCTTGGGAGGGGAAGATCTTCGGATCTTTCGGGTTAGTGTCGGGACCTCCTCGCTGCAGCTCGCGGGGTCTGTTTTCACCTGAATCCACCAGTAGAGAGGTTCTTAGGCTCTAAGTGACTAGCCGTTCGACTTTACCTGAGATAAGTAAGGGCAAGCTGCCTACCCCTATTTTCGAACGCTGAAGCCGGGAAACTGGTTTCAACAAATAATGCCTTGTTCTTTAAGATAATTCAAAAGAGCGTGTCTCAGTCGTACATGTCGTCTCTTAGTGTTAAAGAGGACATTCTTAACAACTTGGACTGCTGCCTGATTATCACAGTACAGGCTTAAAGAGTTGATTTGAAGTCTAGACAAGGGAATGTCTAAGATCAAATTCCTGATCCAGTCTGCCTCTTCACCAGCTGAAGGTAAGGCAAATAACCCGGCTTCCATAGACGACAAAGCTATGCATGTCTGTCTCTTGGACTTCCAAGTAACTGCAGCGCCATCCAATGTGAATATAAATCCACTTGTGGACTTGCTGTTTGCAACTTCTGAACACCAGGAGGCATCAGAGTAACCTTCCAAAGTAGGAGGGTGACCAGTGTAGCACAGAGCGTGGTCTTTAGTACCTTTGAGATACTTCATCAGCCTATCTAGGGCATCCCAATGCTCTTTGACTGGACTACTGGTAAAACGACTTAGCATGCTTACAGATAAAGCAATGTCAGGTCTAGTGCAGCTTGTGGCGTACATGAGACTTCCAATGATCTTTGAGTACTTGACTTGATCAACTCTTATTCCTTCATTCTGACTCAGCTTGACGTTTGGATCAGTTGGTGTTTCAACAAGCCTACAATCTTTATAACCCTAGGTATTAAGAATCTGCTCTATGTAGTGAGCTTGACTCGGAGTGACACATCCCTTGTCTACTCTTACTTTCATACCTAGTAGGGTATCGACAGGACCAAGGTCATTCATATGAAACGCTTTGGCGAGAGCGGACTTAATATCCCTCACGACAGCTAGGTCTGACCCCAGGATCAACATGTCATCCACATATAGGCATATGATGACTGTTTGGTTTGACATCGAGCGGTAATAGAGACACTTGTCTGAGAGACTGGACTGAAATCCAAAGCTCTTTACCACTTAATCAAACTTCATGTGTCACATCTTATGAGCTTGTTTAAGCCCATAGATAAATTTATCTAGCTTGCACACTTTATCTTTTAAATTTTTATGGACATAACATTCAGGTTGTGTCATGTAGATCTCTTCATTTAGCTCTCCATTCAAAAAGGTTGTTTTCACGTCCATCTGATGGACGATGAAATTCTCGATAGAGGCTAAGGCTAAAAGAATTCTAATAGTAGATAGGTGACATACAGGTGAGTAGACATCAAAGTAGTCAATTCCCCCTTGTTGTTTATAACCCTTAGCTACTAGACGTGCTTTGTATCTAGCTATAGACCCATCACTATGTAACTTCTTCTTCAGTACCCACTTGCATCCCAGGACTTTAGCTCCTTTTGGTAGGTCCACTAGATGCCAGGTATTATTTTGTAGCAGCGAGTTCATCTCATCGTCGATGGCTTCTGGCCACATTAACGCATCTCTCGATCTCATCACTTCCTGATAGGAAAAAGGATCATCCTCTAAGTGGTAGGTGACGAAGTTCTCACCAAAATCCTTAGGGATTCTATCTCTTGTAGATACTCTAAGAGGAACAGGTTTGACCTCTAGAGGTTGGGGAGCAGTGTCAGAGGGGCCAGCTTCGGGTTCTACCGTAGACTCTGAGATCATGTCAGTAGATCCAGGAATGGTCAGGCCATGATCTTTGATAAATTTATGCTCAAAGAAGATAGCATCTCTGGACTTTATCACTGAATTAGTGGATAGATCCAGAAATCGGTCAGCTGCACTGTCTTCTGCACTGCCTAGATAGACACAGGTTGTCGTTCTAGGTCCCACCTTAGGTCTTTTAAGGTCTTGTATACGCACATAGGCGATACAACCCCAAGTCTTAAGAGTGTCATATCTACAAGGATGATCGTGCCACAGCTCATAAGGAGTAGAACTGAGCTTTGAGTGAGGCACTCTATTCAGAATGTGATTTGCAGTAAGGACTGCTTCCCCCAGAAGGAATTGGGCATGCCAGCGGTCAGGAGCATAGAATTTAACATCTCTGTTAAAGTTCTATTCTTACGCTCAACAACGTCATTTGATTAGGGTGAGTAAGGAGCTGTAGTTTCAAGGATTATGCCCTTAGTGGCACAAAACTCCATAAACTCAGTTGTAGTGTATTCTCCTCCTCGATCACTTCTAAGTCTCTTAATCTTCAGATTTAACTGGTTTTCTACCCGAGATTTGAAGATTTTGAAGGTCTCGAATGTCTCGTCTTTCGATTTCAATAGGTAGACATGAAAAAATCTGGAGAAATCGTCAATGAAGGTATTTAGATACTTCCTTCCCCCTCTAGTGGCATGACTCCGAAAGTCACAGAGGTCGGAATGAATCAATTCCAAAATTTGTGTGCTCCTAGAAACGGTCTTGTAAGGGTTTCTAGTTATTTTGGTTTGGGCACAAACCTCGCACCTATCAAATCGAATAGAGAAATCTAACGGAATGTTGTGACTCTTAGCTAGATCGCGCATCTTTTTATAGTGAACGTGTCCAAGTCTATTGTGAAGTAGCTTTGGATCTAACAGAGACGAACTCACTTGATTTATGCACTCGTTTTCTAGACTAAGTATATACATCTCATTGATTAAGTAAGCGCAACCAAAGTAATGTGAATTAACAGACAGTGTTATTCTACCGCTAATGGTTGTGAAGGACATTCCGGACTTATCTAACAAGCTCATAGAAATTAAAATTTTGGTTAAATTAGGAACTAATTTAACATTTTGCAAAAATAAAATTTTACCTGAAGAGAGGACGAGCTTTGCCGTCCTAGCATGAGTGGCGACTGTCTCTCCTCCATTGCAATTCTCAACTCTGTCTCGAACTGCTCTGACCTCTGAGAGAAGACCTCTGTCATTTGTGACATGACGGGTAGCACCGCTGTCCAGGCACCACTCAGAAGACGCATTGCGGTGATTGCTCCCGATCATAGCCACAAAGGACTTGGGATCAGAAGTATCGACCACCACGTTTGCAATATTCTGTTTGGGAGGCAGCTTGCTCAAAATTAGACTCACAAATTGATTATCGACCGTTTCAGACTGTTCGTCTTTTAGCTTGTGACTCGTAATTTCAAGTTTTAGGAACTGAAAGTGAGCGTTCACGCGGTCCCAAATCTCTTTCGCGGTCTTACATGCTCTGTAGGTCAAGGCAAGGCGAGAATTTAGGGAATTTAGAAGGTAATTCCTGCAAAAATTCTCGTCTTTACTCCACTGATATTCATCCACATCCTCACGGGTAGTGGCGAAGACGCTAAGAACGGTGTAAAAAATTCTACGTTCTTTCATTCCTAGTTGGACATACAGTTTCCAACTGAAGAAATCAGTGTCGTCGAAAGACTTCAATTTAAAGATGTCGTACGTATTTTTCTTCGACATCGCACTAGATTTAAAACAGGAATAAAAATTCTAGAACGAGGTCACATGATCCGTGCGGAGATGATCCAGTGTCTTCAGAACCAATCCAAAAATTTGACTGTCTGTGTGCTCCTCCTCTTTCACTGATCACGGTCGCCGAAGACACGGTGATCTAGAAAGAGACGGCGAGATCTCTTCTCGAAATTTCAGCACAAAAATGGATCTTCAATCTGCGCACAAGAGAGCGTAGCGGGCAGAGATCTTCAATCTACATGAACTGGAGCGGCCGACTGGAGTCGAGAGCAGCTCCAAAAGAACAGATCCGCAGACTCTATTCCATCCGTAAACACCAACTTGATTTGCTCCAATCTAACCAATCCAACAAATGTTCCTGGAAGCTTCGCTGGATTTGGAAATCCAAACAAGAGAACACAAACTTCTTCACTCGCAACACAAGAAGAACGGAGACGGAAAACTTACTTCTGTGATTTCTCCTGGCACTGGAGCAACAACAGAGAGAAGATGAGCAGATCAACAGATCTGAAACAGAGAGTAATTGGATTTCCTCTACTCGGACTGTACTTGCAGCAGAAGAGACGATCGCAAATCTGCGCCGGAAGACAAACAGAGGCTGACGGATCTGGAACTCCTTGGCGCGATCTGGACATATCAGCAAGGATAGATCCAAGATCTGTGATCTAGATCCAAGATCTTTCGATCCTTCAGCGATAGACAGTGAGAGATCCCTTCCAGCGATCGACGATCAAGAAGAAGAAAAACCGGATCTCGATCGGAAGAGAAGAACAGCAGCGATCGGAACAAAGACAGGGATAGCTCGACGCTTTCCTCCTTAACGTGAACAGGAGCGACATATCAGGAGCGGCAACACCTCGTCGACGACAAGGGCAGCGACAGGATCTGCGATCTGCGATATCCCTCTTCGATCGGCCTTGCTTGCGACTCCTTCTCGATCTGAAACCTTGATCGGGATCTTCCTCGCCAAAGCTTTCTCGCGATCTAGAAGCCGAAAGTGATGCACATAAAACTTGCGATCTCCCTTATGATCTGCGACGAGAAATCTGCAGGGAGAACGACGACGGGAATCGTGAATCGGCGCGGCGGAAAAGCTTTGAGCGGAAAACCTAATTCGTATCTTGAGAATGTTGAGGCTCCGCTCAAGATAGTCCACTAAGGCTCATCAGATGTGGAATGACCTTATATAGTATCTCCAGCGTAGAGCCTAACCCTAGTGACACGGAACCCATCGGGTCGTTCCGAGTCGGTCCTGACACGCGCGGATATATTAATAATAATAAAACTAACAGATGTATGTAAGTAAATGTCGCCATATATAAAGTAAGTAATGTACTTGTGATGGGCATTACGACCATCGGGTAATTAGCCGAATTATAAATATGGGGGGAAACTGGGCGCAAGTGAGAATGAACCTCACTAGGGAACCACAAATAAAAAAGAACGTGTATAAGAGTATTTTTGGCATCTCGAGATACAAATATTTATTCATCCACTGATTGTTCTCTACTAATTCAACAAGACAAATGAATGTCAATGTCAGATATAAGACGTGTGATGACATCCTGTTATAATATAACATTAATCCAGCTGTCTACAATTCAAAGTCTCATATTTCTTTCCTTAAATTTCGGACCACCGACCAGCCCAATACTAGTATATACGAGTTTCATAGATGATAATCATTTTGTACGGTTGCGGTTGTGTGACGGGTATCCATTGCCACGCCTTGGCTCACCTTGGAGAAGGTATCAGGATCCTATTGTTGGGTCATGAAAAAATATATTCATTTCAAGATTAAATAACTCTCAGTTGCAAGAGATCAATAAGTAAGATGAGATAATCAAATTTGGATGATTAATAAATTTGAGATATATTAATGTTCATTAAAACTTGTTCTCTTTAGTACTTATTTTGAGGCATGTTTAGGATTCATAATTAAATTTCTGAGATAAGTAAATATAATTTTGAAATACACTGACAAGTAGACAAGATCTCACTTTCTTACTCAGTTTTTTTCTTAAATTATATCAAATCATGTTCATTATTTGCAACGATAAAGGTAAATGGTCAAATTATAAGTTTCGAGCTACTTATACAATTTTAAATGTGCGTTACACACATTTTTTGTACTATTGCGAATATTTTGTGTTACTTAAACTTTTTTATTTGTTAATATGAACTCTACAATTGCATGAGTTGATGTCTTTTGGTGTCTGTTTTATATTTTTATTTTTTGTGTTGGTCTTTGAATAATAAAAATATCTGTGAATAACAAAATTGACTTTAGAGTTATGAACAATAAAAATCCACGAATAGACGCATATAGTCTGAGAATAAGAATCTTCTTATTTTTAGAGTGTTGTTATATGCGATCGGTTTTGACTACATGCAAATGCAAGACAAATTTAATACATGTAGGCCAAATTGAGAATGAATTGAAGGCCGACGGAAGGCGGATCTAGAATTCAGCAGGCATCGAACTGCGAGGAACGATCAGATCCATAATCAAGCCCTCCTCCTCGGCCTCCCGCCGGCGAATCATTTTCCTGAATAGAGGTTACATCTATTCTTCTCTCTCCTATTTCATCTTCCCTTTCCCCCTAATAAAGAGAAATATAGATGCTGCAAATGAGAGATGGATTTATTTTCTACCGTCTTGTCGTCGCAGGCGCAGGCATCGACAAAGTCGACGTTGATGTCGATAGCACCCATCGAGGTAGATATATACGCCCTTCGGTGGCGGGGCGGTAGTAGGAGAGTGGATCCGGAGGAGGATGTGGCGAAGCCGGAAGCGGTGACGTTCTCGTAGATCTTCTCCATGGCGTCGACAAAGTTGACATCGAAGGCTTCGGCGTTTTGCCTTTGGTTGTCGAGGTAGACTGAAAGGAATATGAGGCTGGATTGAGGCGTCTTGCCTAGAAAGTCACGGCCTGCATTTATCATAACAAAATAGAAAATTTAATCGATATTTGCGGCCTAGATGTAACCAAAATCGGCCTGTATAATTTTATGCAGGAGAATTGCATTGTTTTTCCAGTGACGTCACTGGTATACAAATTATTTCCGAGATCATCTCCCTCACCGATGGTCTTGGACGGCGGAGATTGATCGGATTGATCATTTTAAGGGTTTTCACGCCGCCCCATATCTCGTCGTTGACGTTTCTCCGAAGGTGCCTTTTTTTTACTAGGGTTTTCGTGGTCAGGAAATGGCCGACGAGGAAAATGTGAGCAGACCTGCAGCTATGGATCTTAATCTTTATCTAGGCCCGCCTCGTTCTTCTCGCCCTCTCAGTGCCCTTGACCTGGGATCCGATCTGTCTCTATGCTCGTTGCTGCTGCCGTCCTCGTCTACTAATTCCGGCGAAAGCCGAGCTCCCGAGGCAACTTCCGGCGCAATGGAGGCCTCAGCTTCTCACGCTCCGTACTCCCCGCCCCGCGCCTTCATCGGTGAAGCTGATGTGCCGTCAGTCAGTCCCTGGCCCCTGGATCTTGAGAATCCCATGCGCCCGCGCCCTTACTTCCATGCTTATTATGAACCTTACGTGCCCTCATGTGCTCAGGAAGCCGAAGGGCCCAGCGCTTCGTATTCTCCGTCAAATACTCAGGGTTTACAGATCGGGCAGATGGCTGTGGATCCTGCGGAGAGAGATGGGCAGCTCCGTTCCTCATTTGACGAGATTTTAGGCCTCCATCTCGTTTCTGATGATTCAGAGCATGTAGAGGATTTTCAGACGCAGTGCTCGCGTACGCATCCTCCTCCTTCAGCAGATTTCCAGGATGAGGTAATTTTTGACGCCTTCCATTCTCTTCCATGGCAAAATTCCGGCGAATTATCTTTTCGAGCTGATGGTCCTCTTCACTGCAGCACCTCCACCGGTCTCCAGATTTTCGGATTCGAAGATTGATCGAATCCCACGGTTGGAGGCAAAGTATTTTTGAGCAATCTCTATATGGTGTTGACAGAACGAACTTTGCTCCGAATTCTTCACCCAGTTCCGAGCAATTTACGCCAGAGACGACGACTTCACAGCCCAACGGAAAGCAGAAGGCCCCTGCTGAATCCATTGATGCAGAGAGTTCTGAAGACGGCGCTGATGAGAAGAACAAATGCTCCACCAACTTTGACTGCAATGTCTGCTTAGATATATCCAGGGAACCTGTAGTTACTTCATGTGGTCATCTCTTTTGCTGGCGCTGTCTGTACCAATGGCTTCATCTTCATTCTCTACACAAGGAATGCCCAGTCTGTAAAGGGGAGGTGATTGAAGCCAATATAACTCCTATATATGGGAGAGGAAGCTCTGGTTCTGAAATGGAGAGTAAGGATGAAGAAAGCAAGTCCTTGGGCCTGTCGATTCCTCCAAGACCCCGCGGCCATCGCAAGGAGAGTTGGAGGCAGCATTTTTATCGAAATTCACGAAGAATTGGCGAAGGGATCGCAAGCCCTAGGCGGCGCTTTCCGAGTTACCAGCTAAGCAGTAGGGGCAGACTTGTAGAACTTGATGATGCTTTTATGCAGGAGTTTCTTAGCAGAGAGTCTCCAGCCCTTCTTACTAGGTCTATGATAAGAAGATTTGAAAGGGCACATGACATTACTGAAAGTGGACCGAGCGCTGAGGAAAGCAGATTTACCAGACTTGGTGAATCGTTACCGAGAGACAGCGGTGCGGTGCCCATTCCAGATGAAATACGCAGTTTGATTGCCATGAATTTTGGGAGAAGAGCTGGTGGAAGTTTTTCTGAAAACGCCGATCGGCGCGGACTATCCCCGTCTGTTAATGCACCGATTCCTGACCAATTCTATAGTATACCCTTTGGACGACGTGTTACTGATCAGGCATCTGCTTCGAGCACTGCGGCTATGATATGCGGTGAGAGTTCTGTTAGAGATGCATCGACAGACCCTCATAGTGCAGGATCTTCTAGGCCGCCGAGATCGATAAGGGAAAGTAGTGCTGCTTCTTCTTCTGATGATGGAGGGAATTTTCATTCACGCAAGAGGAGAAGGCTTCATTAATCATGTCTACGGGGTCGTGCGATTATTGGTTTAGTAATGTTTGAACTTTTTTACTAAATTTGTTTATAGTGTCGATACCTTCAATCATATATTTGATGTGCTTATTTAGCGACGATGTATCATCTTTCGCAGTTAGTTTTCTCACCTCACTCGGTTGCTATCCACATTCTCAGTACATGTGTACCCCCAAAATATCCTAGAATGGAAAATGAAATCCAAAATAAAATACACCGCAACATATACCGCCTGCATTCAGGACTACTTAGGCTCTGTTTGGCATGGTGGTAGCGGTCGTGAACGTGGTGGTTATGAACCGTCGTTCGTGGGCGTGGACGCCCGGCGTCACCTAATGAACTTCATTCACTTTTATGTTCAAAACTAGTTTCTTTCTCTTGGTGGCGGTGGACGCCCGGCGTCACCTAATGAACTTCATTCACTTTTATGTTCAAAACTAGTTTCTTTCTCTTGGTGGCGGTCACAACTGTTGTCTCACCGGAGCAAAAAAGCCGCGCCAAACAAAGCCTTAGCTAATCTTCTTTGCGCCCATTGTTAGCTGCGCGATTATGCTAATGTAATATCCTTGGATCGCTCTATCTTAAGTTCTTAACACTTAACAAGTATATACAATGCAAACTTAGTTGAACATATCAACTAGGTTATTCTCTGTGATTATTTTTTACACCTTGATTTTGTTCTCAATATGCTTGGTCTTATCATGATGCACCATATAACATTCGCATCGGCATAGAATATGATAGCTCAATTAAACTGACCTGCTACACCTGAGGAACGAGATAAAGATCCGCTTACCCCATACAACGTATCAACAACAATTAATCGTGAAAGCACGAAATATATAACACTATTTCCAAAGTTGGTCGTATAGATCACCCCAATGACCATATGGATATAAGTGCAGTACCACACGATCCAAACGAAATAAAGCCTCCTTCCAAACATCTTTGGCCAAATGAAATCCACTTAATAATGAAATCTTGAAATGCAACTCAAATGCACGATTTCACTTAAATGGGAATCAGTAACTGCTAGGGGAAAGACATGCAGAGTCTCAGCCTCCTTCCTTCCTCTTAAGGTTCCTCTTCCTCTCCTCTCAAACCCTAATTCTTCCTCTGAGAAATCCACTAAGTTCATCATTGACTGCAGATTTTTCTTTATGGGTCAACAATCCAACTAACCGGCTCCTTCCGAACATCTTCGGTCACATAGACACTCAAAGTCTCTTCCAGCTCAATTTGGTCACATTGAACCCTGCCTGCAGCACCACCTACAACACTTCCTTCACAGGCTGGTGCTGCCTCCTACAACATCAACGATGCCCAACGTCTGTAGCACCCTGCACCCTACGCGAGGAGGATCAAGGTAGAGGGAGACTGTTTCTCGTACAATTTGGGTTAAATCACGAGTTGCATTCAATCTTTCAATCTAATATGCAACACACGCGAACACAAACAGACACACACACACACTATAGTGCTTTCCGACCAACAAATGTAAGCCTTCTAATATCGCTATGAACTTGTTGAATGTTATGGCGTGAATACAATCATGGCACTATTTTTATATAGAGGCAGGAGTTGCAATGGAGGTGAGGAGGGACTTTCGAGGTTTTATTCAATATGAATGCAGTTTAAAAGAAGTTTGTGACTTCTTCTAATTTGGACTTGGATTAGAGCTGATGAAGATCCAAGAACCTAGTACTTTTTAGAACTATGTTTTTTTTTCTTCTATAAAAGGTCTAATTTTAAATTTTTATTGAGAGGGTGATGCATATGCGTCTACATCATTCCATCTTAGAAATGACGTTGAAGGCGTTTGGAGCATCGAAAGCGGAAATTCACGCTAAAGATGTGCTCTCTGGCATGGTACGAACGATTGCGGATCATCAGAGGTTGTCCCTGAGCGCAGGTAATGTGGCATCGTTCGTCCAAAATTATGTTTGGTGCTTTTGTGTTGTTGCTGAACCAAACAGTTCAGTTCAGTTCAATTTTTAGAAGACTTTTATGTTAAAAAAAGCTCTCAAGGTTTGATTTGTAATATTTTACTTTATATTTTTAGATTTTAAACCTTTGAATGGGTTAGTGATCCCTCACATGATTGGGAGTAGAAATATTTTCTCGAAGCAGGCCGCCAACGCGGTTGGGAGTTGCCGAGGCCCAAGGGGGATTTCTTGCGGGAGTTGCTTTTCTCCTTATATTATCGCTTGCTATTCACTGCTGCGTGGTGATAGCTATTATCCTATGGCGTGGCTTTCTCTCTTGGCGGTGAACAAATATCCCTCCATCCCCGACCTTAATTTTCTTATGCCCAGATTTTGATAAGCCGTCCAGTTCGTCATTCCTGCTGTTTTGAGCCGTCATCAAGCTGATTTTGAGTTCTCAAAGTTGTGCAAGGCTTCTATATGGCTGATTTGGAGCAGCTTTATGAAGTTTTAATACTTCCCAACAGCATTTTTCTTTGCAGGTTTGATGATCTGTTCTCTCTTATTGTAGTTGTATTGATATTGTATTGTTTTAGGGTGTTTATATTACAAATTAGTGGGTTGTTTTGTTCCATCTTTTGCTTCATAAGGCTGATTTCAGAGCAGGCTGAATTCCTTCTCTTGATCGACCCAGAAAAATACATTGGAGGAATAGAAGGTAATTCATTTGTTTATTTAATGATATAGGATAATGTTATCCACTTGATGATACCAAATTGTTGTGGAAGACAGGAGGTATATCAGTTCAAAGTTAATTTCCTGATTCATTCAGTACTGATCTTTAGACTTTGTGGATTAATAAGATCATAAATAAGTACTTATAAACATTAATACTTGTAGTGGCAATTAAGCTGCTTTTAGTTCTTCGGAGATATATAAACCACTGAAGTAAATTATTTTCTTTAATCAATTCCTCGGGATGATTAGTTATAGAATTTTACCAGAAAGATTCTTATATTTCCTGTTATTGTTGACGGAGGGCTGAAATGCAAGGTGATTTTGATTTTCGTTATTAAAATCCAGCTAAACTGCTTGTGAATTACTGTAGTAAAAACTTTGGATAATCACTAGAGTAATAAGCTGCCCCAGTTTCTTGTCTTTCTTCGTCGAAGAAAAGGGACGGTTGTGGAGACTTGGAAGAGGAAAGGGAGGGCTGGACGGGCTTGGAGAGTGGGAAGATGTGTTGGCTGGGGACTTTTGAGGGCTCGCCGGAGTTGGCTGGGGCTGGTGGAGGTAGAGCCACATTCAACACAACTTGAGATGCATTGGCCGCGGCGAGACAGACGCCCGCGAGTGAGATATTGAGATTGCATCGCATACAAGTTTTTGAGGATGTAACTGCTTATGCTTTGAATATAGAAAATGGTTACGAAGATGTCAAGTCATTCTAGAAACTTTCCACAATGGAGAGTTGTTATGGAGGAGGAGATTGAGTTTCTTCATAAAAATAACACATGAAAGTTAGTTTCACCACCGGAACACAAGAAGATCATTGGATGCAAATGAGTCTTCAAGGTCTAGGAAGGTTCTTCATAAGAGCATGTTATCAGGTATAAGACAAGGCTCGTGTCAAAGGGCTATGCACAGAAAAGAGTGGACTTCAACGAAGTTTTCTCTCCTGTGGTGGCACGCATCTGTTCACATACTATTGGCTATGGTGGCAGTTTACGACATAGAGTTGGAGCAGCTCGACGTGAAGATTGCATTCCTGTCGAAGAGGAGATTTATATGCATCGGCCTGAATGATTCATGATTGAAGACAAGGAGGGACATGTTGCAAGCTAAAGAAATTGTTTTATGGTTCAAAACAATCTCCAAGAATGTGGTACAAGTAAACAATCACCGAGACTGTGGTATAAGTGATTTCATCGGTTTATGACATTTATCAGATTCAGGAAGAGTTTGCAGGACCAGTGCGTCTACTTTAAGGTACTTGACTATGATTTTTGAATTTATCTTCTTCTTTATATTGATGACATCTCCTATATGAAGATACCCCTCCCGCCTGCTGCTGGTGAAGCACGCCTGCTGACGCACGGGTTGAGGGTTCATGTTCATCGCTTATATCTAGGCTAATATAAAAAAATATTCACTTATTGTGTAATGGCGTCGACCATCAACGCAATCATAGCCCTTCATTCAATCATTTCCTCGTCAGATACCCAATCCGTGCTGCAAGTGGCGTGCACTCTTTTGTCTGTGTGTGTGTATAATAAATGAATTGTAGTATATGCTATTTTATTTTACTTATATCTGTTGTGTGCGCGCGCACTTTATAGTATGAGCACTATTGCAGTGGCTGTTCTTCGGACATTTTTTGCATACGGTGTAACACATGAACAGTGTGGTACGCGAGTGAAATTTCAGCCGTGGAACATACGTCAAAAATAGTGCACTGCAGGATCAATGGCTGAATTTTCACGTATAATTTCAAGCGCAGTGAACCGATATTAATAGCGCATATTTTATTTATGAAAAGGTTCGTACAAAAAAAAAGTATATAGTTCACCTAGTTAAAATACCAATTACCAAAAGTATTAATTAGAAAGGGCAAATTTGTACATCTAATTTCAAGCGCAGTGAACCGATAAAAACTGGCTGAATAAATTTTATAAATATAAATATTGAGAAAAACATTTGATATTGGATAATGTTAAATTCAGGTTTATCACTACTTTATCGTACTCTTATTTGGATAAGGATGCGCTCACTGACTGCCACGTCGGCATAAGCGCTCGTCGGAACTTGAAAATTGATGTGGCCCTTGATAGGTCGCCAGTGGATAGCCATGCCCTTTGATAAATATTCTACTAATATTATATACCTCGTTTCTTCATAGCATTTGTACTAATCAAATGCTATTCTAATGTTTTGCAATAATTAGATGCACATGACATTTTTAATATATACAATTTATTAGACATTTTTAATATATACAATTTATTAGACATTTTTAATATATAATTAGATGCACATGTTTTGCAATAATTAGGTGCACCGTAAAGTACAATAAGTGCAGTTTACTCCCCCATTCCTATACATACAATATCAAGCTTATCAATGATGCAATTAGCTAATCATCCTTCATAAATTCTTTCATCTTTAACCCCACATAATAATTGATTATTTAATACACATCCTTCATCTTTGATTTTGCTCAAGATTCTATTGCTCACGTTATTATTCATTATCAAATGACTTTCATCTTTAACCCGTAACATTAAATTCTTTCCCTTGAAACCTGCTTTAACAATTTATTTATAAAAAACCTGCTTTAACAATTTATTTATAAAAAACCTGCTTTAACAATTTATTTATAAAAAACCTGCTTTAACAATTTATTTAGCCAATTGTTAACCGCACCCCAGTTTTGGCTATCCGCAACCCTTTTATATGAAGTATTATGCATTTTTTTGAAAATACGCCTTCTATAAGCATTTTTAGGAAAATTGTTCAACACGAAAGTTGTAGATATCGTCAGAGATCTACAACTTTCGTGTTCAACATTTTTCCTAAAAATGCATGCACAATGCGTATATACAAAAATTCATTATAGTTACGTCATGTTTCAATTCGAGCGGCAATACGTCTTGTGCGTGCATTTTTAGCAAAAGTGTTCAACACGAAAGTTGTAGATCTCGACGATATCTACAACTTTCGTGTTGAACATTTTTCCTAAAAATGCTTGTACAAGGCGTATTTCCAAAAAAAATGCGTAATACTTCATATAAAAGTGTTGCGGATGGTCAAAACTAGGGTGCGGTTAACGATTGCCTTTATTTATAACCTGTCATTCATGAACACTCAATCTCTATAACCTGTCATTCATGAACACTGAATCTCACATAATGAACTGCATCTATTTTTAGGTTCAAAACTAATTTTCTTTTTGTGCGACGGTCAAAAATGCTGTCATGCCAAACATAGATTCTATGCCTGTGACACTTGCCAAACAGAGACTTTATGGCTTCATTTGGTGCAAATTATTTGCTCCTATGAGTTTGGTCAAAAACTCAATTATCATAGATTGTATGTTTGGCATACCAAGAAAATAAACTAGTTTTGGGCATAATATGTAAGAAATTTTTCAGGTAGAGGTCAGGCATTCACGAACATGGTTCATAACCACCACATTCATGATCACCGCCACCACGTCAAACGAAGCCTAAGAGTGATGCTATTAATTTCTCGGACTTCATTTTATCAAAAACCTCGTTTAGCTCCCTCAAATAAGCTTGTTCTTTTACATCAGTGCCTTCAAATATGAGACTTCATATAATTTCAAATCTATTTAATGCCTTCAAATACGCATGACTAAGGCAGGTTATGACCGCTATAAAGAAAATAAACTAGTTTTGAGAATAAAATGCATGATTTTTTTTTTTGTGAGGACCGGCAATGGTTCATGATCACGGTGTTCAAGACCGCAATCGCCCAGTCAAACGAAGCCTAGATCTTATCTTTCGCCAAAGTTTTTTAGGGCGGCAAACATTGTCGAATCCTAATTAACCACACTTAAGAGAAATAACTCATATTCTAAGTTTTAATTACTAACAAAGACAAAACGGATGGGGCAAAAATACTAGTACTAGCAAGCAGCAATGATATATCAAGTCCATTCCAGATGGGGTACAGGTGGCAGCTTGTGGGACTCGCATCCCACCAGAGCAGCCTACAGCAAAACGTATTATTATCACACATATATATATATATATATATACTTATTTATTTATTCAATATATCAGATATTATATTATTGATCGGGTAGCGAGAAAGATCCGAGCGGCATACACGACCGGAATCTAAACGTGGGGAGTCTTGTCGAGATCCTCGAGATCAAGGGGGCGGAAGCGGACGGTCAGATCCAGCGCCGACGACCCACCATTCCCATCGGCCGGCGGGTGGCGGAGAGTGGCGGCGATGTTCACATCAGCGGGGCCGAAGACCCCAGTGGTTGGGTGTGGGCTCCAGTACTTGTTCGAACTGGCGTCGATCACATGGTTCGGCACCACCTCCGGTCTCACGTGCTCCTCGATCTCCTTCTCGTAGTGCGAATCGAAATGAGAAGCCCTCCTGAAAATCAGAAAAAATAGTAATGAATAATGGAATATCCGACTGGTCATGATTGTGATTGCTTAAGGTTGCGCGATTTTTTTTCAACGAACAATAATCTCGATGATGGCAGGTTTTGACTGCGAACTCTCTCGCTGCTTCAATAGTCAATAAAGGTAGACAGTCAAGACGCTATGATGTGGCGGAAAGGAAAATCTAAAACGACTGATCTGACTTTTTTTTTTCTTCGCCGGTTTTAAGATTCTAATTAAGGGGTGCTTTGACCCGCACAGCATCGATTCGCCGATCAATCAAGCTAAGAAACTAAAGTCGGAAAGGGTCCGACGGATTGAAGTTCAGATAAACATCGGATAGATAGGGGTAAATGATTCAGGAAAAAAAAGTAGTTCGCAGCAGGGAAAAAAACATTAATCCTACTCAAATTAGAGATGAAACTACTGGAAGTTCAAGATAAGTATAAAAAAGTCACAAATCGATAGATCTAAGCAACATTAATTGCACAAAAGACTTGGAACTGGAGGAAAAACCAGAGTAAATTGACAACTACTTATGGTATATCAGTTGGGGCAGGAATCAGTGCCTGGAGATGGAGAAGGGAGCCGGATCGCGTGATTTCGCTGCCCAGATCTGATTTACGAGTCGCTTCCCGAAGCTCTCAGCGACCACTCGCCCCTTGGAACTAGTTGCTGCCATGCAATAACAAACTCAGGCCGATCTTGGGGGAGAGAGAAGAGGCACTGCTGGAAGAGTACTGCGGAAGATGGGAAGAAGATGAAGGCAAGAAAAGTGAGGTTTGTGGAGAGGCCGATCTAACATCACCCGCTATTTATACTACTAGCCACCAAACCCCATCCCGATTTGCATATCCCCTCTACTACTTTCTTGTAAAGCCGTGCGTACGCGCATACGGTCCAGATTTCCGTCAATGACGGCGTTAGAATAATATGTCAAAAGGTGAGAGTGACCTTCGGTAGATTTACCCTTTTAATTTTAGCGGTGACATTAAGAGCGGTAGTATTTAGGTTCTGATAATGAGTTCTCATCGTCGATGAGAATGTGTCAAAACTATGAATGTGGGCCATGTGGCCTTCTCCACATACCACATCTGATGCGGTGAGAATAAATGGTTTAACAGACAAATATTCAGCTTCGGAGGCATTTTTATGATTTTATCCCACCGGAGATGGTGTTAATAAGCTAAAACAAACAGTGCTTTACTTTTAGAGAAAACAAAAAGTAGGCATACCAATAGGGCTGTAGATTGTCAAATCTCACAGTTCACGAATATTCTCAAATATTATGCCAATTTTTTTAATAAAATATCATTTTTTTCCACAAAAGAATTCACGTAATATTTTAAATACACATATGTATATATTTTGAGATGAAAATATAACTTTAAAAAATTAAAAAAATTGTACTATTTTTATAACTGTAATTACAGCTGAAAATACACTCCATTTACAACTGTAAATGACGTTATAGTTGTAATTTTGCACTAAAAAAGGGTCTAGTAAGATCCTGTATATGCGTTGCACGTATCGAGAAATCTCTCTCGTGGGTATGCGCACAAATTCCTCCCCTTAATTTTAAGAATTGGATTGTTCTGAACCGACCTACAAGACGGGTCATTACTACGCCTACAAATCGATCTGATTTAGATTAATAATCGTTCCTGCTGATAACAGCACAAAATCGGAGATGGTGCTAATAAGCTTAAACAATTTTTTGCAAATTTTTTACATAAGAAAGGATGTGTGGTGGCGCAGAACAAGATGTTGGAGGGGATTGAACGAGAGGAGGAGCTCTCTTTTGAGACACACCCGAGAACAAGATGACGGAGCTCACCCTCAAAATTAGCCCTAGGACACCCGTTTCTAGAGTTGACAGAGAAATCTCATAGAAAGCCATAAACAATGTATATTCCATCCCTTCATTGTTCTCATGTGAGGCTATTTATAGGTGAAGTTCTTATGTCATATCATTCAATAGTGGAGTTTCCATTAGAAAGAATTTAGTGGGGGTCTGTACTTCCAATCACGGTTAACCAATGCAAATCGTAGGGCGCCAAACATGGGCGGATCTAGATGGGGGCCACAAGGACACGTGCCCCCCCCCCCCCCCCCCCCCCCCATTTTTTTTAAAGATTTGCTAGAAGCACACTTAAAATCAGATATTCACACACTTTAGACGGCTATTCGCACACCAGAATTTGTTTAAGCCACGTTCCACTTCTGCCTTACATTGTTCACCCAGCGATCGAAACATCGAGTCACCCTCCTCTCCCTCACGCGACAGCGCGAGTTAAACCCTAGGTTTCCAGCGTCGCAATCCGCCGATCCGGGACTCCGTCTGACTGCCGTGAGTGTCATCCCAGTCCCTAAGTCCCGACGATCCCTTCCAGAGTTCCAGGAGTCCTGCGTCCAGACTCCAACTTGACAACTCCCCGTCCAGGCGTCCAGCGGTCCAAGCATCAAGACTCTAGCACTCCAATGAGGCAGTGACAATCAATCAGGTATTTCATTCCTTCAAGGATTCAATAACTGATTGTTTGGGACCTTTGGGTATGTTGCTTCATAGTTCCATTGACTTCACATGACCATGGTTCGTTCATGGATGTTTTCAGCACAAATGCATGAAATGTTATTTAATTGAAGGCAGAGGTAAATTGAGAACCCTAAAGATTACACCTTGTTTGTTCATCTCCTTGTATATTGTGAATAATTAGAAGTTAAAAGCAAATTACACGCTGTAAAGTTTCTGAATTATTGAAAGTATGTCATCCATATAGAAAATGTTACTGAAGTTTTCATAAAATAATAACCATAGTTCTAAAGCTATATGAAATAGTAATTACCAACTACAATTTTTAATTTATTTTTAATTCTGATGTACGGTGTTTTAATTACTCTTTAATATGATGCAGGTGCAACAAGTGATGCAAAATTTAAGCATTTCAACACAAGATTGGATTTCCCGCTTCTCTTCCGAAGTAAGGGTAGCTCTCTTCAACTATATCTTCTTTTATATTAATGCATCATATATTGTATGTGTGCTTTGAGGTATTAGTCAACTAGTGACTAAGCAAAATATAGTAGACTTTGTTGTTGGAACCCGGATACCGGTCCAACTTGTTCGAGACTTGGGGAGTAGCTTGAGTTAATTCTCTCCTCGTCGGATCCTAGAACTAAGTGTCCCGAACTAAGAACCAATCCTCACTGGTTGTTAGGTAGCTCCCTAAGAATGACCCACTGGCTGCAGCGGGGAGGTCCCGCCACTAACCCGGAAATCTAACTTGATTTCCCCTCCCGAAAACCAGAAGCTGAGCCTGTTTCAGACAGCACAAGGAAGAAAGCACATGCTGGGTCTTATTTATAGGGAAAGACTTCCCAGGGGTAGAATGGTCTGGATGACCTGCGGATAGCGTAACTTCGCCTTACTATTTTGCTAAACGCACTCCAAATTGGCCTGCAGATAGCCAGACTCCGCTGTCCCGAAGGGCTATAGGCAGACCACCGGGGGTGCCCGGATGATTCTATTCCCCAGAATCTGACTCTACTCGCCGAGGGAGGCACCGGTCTACTCGCCAGGCCTCCTGACTCTACTCGCCAAGGGAGGCACCGGTCCACTCGCCAGGTGTCTTCGACTCTACTCGCCGAAAGAGGCATCGGCCTACTCGTCAGGTGCCTTCGGCTCTACTCGCCGAGAGAGGCATCAGCCTACTCGCCAGGTGCCTTCGGCTCTACTCGCCGAGAGAGGCATCGGTCTACTCGCCAGGCCTCCTGACTCTACTCGCCAAGGGAGGCACCGGTCCACTCGCCAGGTGTCTTCGACTCTACTCGCCGAGAGAGGCATCGGCCTACTCGTCAGGTGCCTTCGGCTCTACTCGCCGAGAGAGGCATCGGCCTACTCGCCAGGTGCCCTCGTCTCTACTCGCCGAATACGGGTTGTACACAATCCCCGCTCTTTGCGAGCTTGCTAGAGGTCGGAAAGAAGAGTCCAATCCCTTATTCGGCAGAACGGAGAGCCCACGGGCTCTTCCTCTATAAATAGAGTGGGGGTATGCCTTTCATCCCATGTGCCAGAATGTCTTCCAAGGGGGGGTCTTCCGCGGCCGCCGACCTGGGGCTCGTTGATGACGAGCCTGAGGCTGCGGCCGTCATGGACATCATTGGAGAGTTCTTGACGCCTTGCCCTCCCGGCTCTGCGAGGAAGAGGAAGTCCAAGCGGAAGAGAATTGACCTGGAGCTACGCGAGAGATCTTCCACGGATCCGGAATCCACGGCGAGGTGCGGACCCTTGCTTGGGAAGGTGACGACCTCGCCTATTTGTGAAGAGCTCGCTGCTGACTCATCTCGTCAGCAAGGAGGGGGCGAGGTCGGCATTACAACAGGTGGGCTCGAGGATGCGAGATTGCCTCCAGCGGATCAGGGCGCCCCGCTATTTCCTCCCGTTCGTCCCACTGTGACCTCTGGTAAGGGCGCTATCTTCTCGCCCCACTAGGCTGAATTTGTACTGACCTTTTGTTACCCGCAGCGCTTCCTGGCCACCTGGTTCAGTCTGGTCAATTTGGCGCGGCGTTGTCGATGGGTCTTGGGACCGCGTCCTCCTCGGCCCCAGGGCAGATTTTGGCCCTCCCTCCTCCTCCCTTGCAGTCGCCTCCTCGGCAATCTAGGGTAGGCCAGCCGACCCGCCCCACTGCCGGAGGGAAATCCTCGACGATAGGGCCTTTATCCGGGGGGACCGGTGTGGTTCTCCGCTTATCTGCCTATACTGGGAGGTTGCAGGCAGATCTGCCTCGCCACCAGGAAGGGGACACTACTCACGGGGGTACTCGCCTTGCTTATCTTCGCCGCCTTCTTCGTTTCTGTGGCTTACCCTTGTCCTTTATCTCCTTTCAGATAACCGGGGATCTCCCTCTTCCAGTCGTCCTCCATCGACGAATTCACTGCTGGGGTCGTCACCGCCCGTGGCGTCTACTCCTTTGAGAGAGCTACTCGCGGACCCACCGGGCTTTAATGAGGGGTCGTGGGCTCGCTTGATTGCCGTCCTTCGAGCCCATGATTCCTTTCTGATGTCCACGCCCCCCGCCGAGGTGAACGCGCGGTTGGCTGACCTCGGGGACCGCCTCTCTGAAGTGGAGGAGTTTCAACAGCAGGTGCAGGGCGAAGACGACCTCTTTGACAGGGTGACTGACCTAGAGACGAGGTTGTACGATGTGGAGACTCTCCAGCAAGCTACCGAAGACGATCTTTACCGCTTCTCGCAGGTGGCTGGCACCGTGGGCGAGGCCTCTTTACTGGAAGAACACATCCGCCGAGGCGAGGATCACATCCGGCAAAGTGAGGAGAGTCTGGGGCAGGCCCGCGAAGACCTGCGAGCAGCTCGCGGCATTACTTGGAGAGCTCGTCACCCCCAGCGCACGCGTCGCCTGGGTCGCGGTCCGCGGCGCCGCGGTGGAGCTTCTTAGGCTGTATTCTCCCTTTTGATGCGTTTCGCTGTTTTTTCTTTGACGCGTGATATGTAAAGGCACTCGCGACCTCTCGGGTACCTGTAATGTGCGGGCGATGTTTTTGTCTTTTGTGTACTCGCGCCATGCGCTTAGAGAATTTTTGTTAAAGGTTTTTTGTACCCGCGTTGTATTTTATGTGTGTTAGGGTTGCTGCCTCTTACCCGCGCGTTGTTGAACTAGCTACTCGTTTAGGCGTACTCGCATAGGTGGTTATCCAGTTCGCGTGCGATCAGGCCGGATGAGGCGGAGTCTATAAATAGCAGGCCTCCTAGAGTGGATGGGTATGCTCCCACACCCCCTCTCCTCCAAGCGCTTTTCTCCGAACCCCGCCTGTTAGACCTTCCCCTCTACTCGCCACCTGCCATGGGGAAAGAGCCATCCGAAGACGGGCGTGCCTTCTGTGTTCGCAATTTTCGAGCGCACAACTTCCACAGCTCGCAGACCCTGGGCGAGGAGCTGACGGACGTCGAGAAACGTTACCTGCCACCGGGCTACACAGCGAGGCGGCCAACCCCTGGTGAGTTCCTTAACTCCTTCTTCGACGGTGAACTCGCCATCCCCCTAGCCCATTTCCAGGTGGGGTTGAGGCTGCCTCTATGGCCTGAGGTGCGCCAGGTCCTTCGATACTTCGGGATGATCCCCGCGCAGGTCAACCCTAACGCGATCAGCGTTTTGGTCGCATACGCATGTTACCTGCGCGAGGAGAAGATCGAATTCGACCTTTCCGTCTTCCGCAAGGTCTTGACCCTGAAGGCGACTGGAGACGGCACCCTGTTCTTTACCAGTGTGTGCGTTAAGGTAGCCGAGACACTAAACAAGGTCCATCATTGGACCGATAAATTTGTCGTGGTGCGAGGCGACTTCGGGAACATTCCCTTCGCCCCCATTCAAAAGGCAGAGACGGAGTACAGACCGCCTCGCTTGAAAGGGGACGCTCTGGCACTCTATACTTACATGAAGAGTAGGGTTATGGACGTGGTTTTCCTGCGGCGAGGCGTGGATCAGCTCGCCTTCGTGCCTCCTGGAGCGGGTAAGTCTTGGGCAATACTCGCCGCGCTTCCTCCCCTCTCTCCCAATCCTCTGCTCTTGGCAGGGATCTGAATTAATTTTCACCTTCTTGCAGGTGAGCGCGTCATCCCCTCCCGTCCTCCTTGCGACGCCTCGCGGCGTCAGTCTAGCGAGCCTCATCCCGAGGGGGTCCTTGGAGCGGCGGTAGTTTCGGTGGATAGCGGGACGCCCCCGTCAACGGACAAGGGAAAAGGTCTGGTTGATCCTGAGGCCGCCTCGGCTAGTGAGCCAAGGCGAAAGAAGCAGAAGACTGGGAGATCTTCTCGTCCTCCAACGAGCCCGCCTCCTGAACCCTCATCCCACACAAATTTTGGGTTGGGGATGAGGAGCGAGGACTCCAAAGGTAATCCGTTGTTGATATGGGACCATGATGCGAACAGGGTCCTGGTGAGTTCGCTCCTCCCCTCCTGGGAGGATTTCGAGGAGGTAGGCGAGCAGGCGTATAACCTGCTCTTTGGGTTATATGGTCGAGAAGACGCCGAAGTTCTCGCGGAGGCTCCCATTCGCGAGCTAGCCAACCTCACCAGCCGTTCCGCTCTCCGCACCGCCGAGCTGGCTCACCAGACGGCGCGGTGGGGGCTTCAATCGAATAGGCGACTCCGCGAACTGGGCGCCACCTATAAAGAGCTGGAGGAGAAGCTGGCGGCAATGGCGGAGGAGCTTGCCGGGTCCAAGGCTAAGGAGGTCATTCTCCCTGAGGTGAGCGTCCTTGTCCGTTTACCTCCCACTCGCTGGCCGACGCTATTGTTTGACCTTTGCTAATGCAGGAGTCCACCGTTGCGCTGGTGACGCGGGTCTCTGAGCTGGAGGCGCAGCTGGCCGCCTCGCAGCGGGAAGTCAACTACCTAGGGACTCGCCTTGCCGAGGCGGAATTGGAGATAGCTGAGCTCCGACATCCTAGCAGAGGGGAGTCGTCCACAGCTCCGCAGCTCCTTCACTTCACCCCGACCCAGGTCGCCGAGACGCGCAGGCAGCTGGCCATCAAGACGGCGGTGTTCACGCGGGAGCGACTCCGACGAAGATTTCTTCTTACTGCGGAGGGGGCCACAGTTGATCTCGTGGACCTTCTCCCAGAACTATATCGCGAGGCGGTGAGCCCCACCCCGGCGAGAACTCTAAGTGACGGTTCATCTGGCGAATCGGAAGAGGGTGACGATGGCGAATAGCTCGTTTTTATTTTTTGTAATCCCTGTAATAATACTTTCTTGGGAATATTCTCGGTGTACCCGCCCTTTCTGTCTGACAGGATGAGCGTGTTCGACGTATTTTAATCCGCTCGATCTTTTCTCTTCCTTCGCCGCAAATCCCGTCTGACGTGCTCGTTACGATCGTTTATTATTTAGATATACTTTTTTTTTGCGACGTGTTTGCCTATGTGGCGTACTCGCGCCTGGGGGGTACTCGCCAGTGGCGAGGGCTCGCGCGAGAGCTCTCCTCTCCTTGGTCGGGCGCCCATTTACTTACGCCTTTCCGGCGTGTGAGGCGGATGGGGCGCTCTTCTTCCCCTTATTAGGGCTTTTCGCGAGATGATTGACGAATAGATGAGTAATTTCGCTATCTATGAGTGTGGGAGGCTTTTATGATATTCGTCTCGCCTCCCCTTCTCCTATGGGATCGCTTTTTTAGGGTTGGCCCTCGTTGGGGTCTGGGGCTCACCCGAGGGGGCAAGTAGCCAGTATGCCGGAGAGGAGCTCGTGCAGTGACCTGGTCTACGGCAACAACACATCTCGAGGACTTAGAACTCACTCGAGGGGGCAAGTAGCCGGTATGCAGGAGAGGAGCTCGTGCAGTGACCTGGTCTATGGCGACAACACATCTCGCGGACTTAGAACTCACTCGAGGGGGCAAGTAGCCGGTATGCAGGAGAGGAGCTCGTGCAGTGACCTGGTCTACGACAACAACACATCTCGAGGACTTAGAACTCACTCGAGGGGGCAAGTAGCCGGTATGCAGGAGAGGAGCTCGTGCAGTGACCTGGTCTACAACAACAACACATCTCGAGGACTTAGAACTCACTCGAGGGGGCAAGTAGCCGGTATGCAGGAGAGGAGCTCGCGCAGTGACCTGGTCTACGGCAACAACACATCCCGAGGACTTAGAACTCACTCGAGGGGGCAAGTAGCCGGTATGCAGGAGAGGAGCTCGTGCAGTGACCTGGTCTACGGCAACAACACATCTCGAGGACTTAGAACTCACTCGAGGGGGCAAGTAGCTTAGGTGGTGAAGCATTGCGAGTTTGCCAGGGAAAGTGTTATTATCTTAAGTAGAACAAGAATAAACTAAGTATTACATTAAGGTTAGGAGTAGAAACGCTTCAAGTCGTCTCCACTCCAAGTGTTTCCTAAGAGTTCCCCATCAACGTTCTGCAGGCGGTACCCGCCGGTCCTTAACACCTCGAACACGATGTAGGGGCCTTCCCAATTGGGATGGAGTTTACCCACCGTGGCGGATCTTCCGACGGCATCCACCTTCTTGAGAACCAGGTCTCCCTTGATGAACTGCTTGACTCGGACCTGTTTGTCAAAGTGCTTCGCCATCCTTCGCTTGATCTCTTCCTGCCGGATCGTGGCCTGGTCGCGAAGTTCCTCCACGAAATCCAAAGCGAGTCGTTGCGCCTCTTCGTTCTCGAGTCTCCACCCTTCATCCCCATCTTCTGCCGCCACCACCCTGGGACTCCGGACCTACTCTATCGGGATGAGAGCCTCCGAGCCGTGTGATAGCTTGAATGGTGTTTCGCCGGTTGCCGTGGTGGGGGTAGTCCTCAGGGCCCAGAGGACCGAGGGGAGCTGTTCCACCCAGTTTCCCTTCAGGTTCTCCAGCTTCTTCTTGAGCAGGTTGAGGATGACTTTGTTGGCTGCTTCAACCTGGCCGTTGCTTCGTGGGTGATGAACTGAGGCGAAGCGGAGATCGATGCCAAGTTGGCTACAGAAATCGGTGAGCTCAAGGCTTGCGAATTGTGGACTGTTGTCGGTGACGATGGCGAGGGGTAGACCATGTCTGCACACGATCTCCCCCCAAATGAAGTTCTTCACCACCAGGGAGGTCGTTTTTGCCAGGGCTTTCACCTCCATCCACTTGGAGAAATAATCGATCATCACCAGGAGATATCTCCTTTGCCCACTTGCCGGGGGGAATGGTCCCACCAGATCCATTCCCCAAATGGCGAAGGGCCAGGGGGTGGTGATCGACCGAAGACGCTGGGCTGGCTGTAACTGGAGCGGAGCATAGAGTTGGCACTTTGAGCATCTCCTCGCGAACTCCTCCGCGTCTTTCCGGATGGTGGGCCAAAAGTATCCTGCTCAGAGTACCCTCTTCTCCAGGGTTCTGCTTCCCGAATGACTGCCGCACTCGCCTGTGTGAATCTCCTCCAAGACCCGGGAAGCATCCTCCTCGGGCAGGCACCTGGCCAAGGGACCGGATAGAGTCTTCCTGTAGAGAACCCCGTCAGTTAGAAAATAATAAGCGGACTTGTACATGAACCGCCTCTTGTCCTGAACCTCCGCAGGCAAGCATCCTGTGGTTAAGAAAGTGATCAGGGGGTCCATCCACGAAGCGGGTTGGTCGATGTCCATCACTTCTCCTTCCTCGATCGAAGGCCGAAACAGCTCGGTGATTGTTCCCCCGACCAGGGGGCCATATTTGGCCAGTCGATCTGCTCGGGCGTTCTCCTCCCTTGGCACATGTTGTATGGAGAAGGACTTAAAGGCGCCCACCAGGTCTTTGACCTTCACCAGATAGCGCTGCAGTACCGGCTCTCTTGCTTCATACTCTCCTCGGATCTGGGAGGTGACCACCAGTGAGTCGGAGTGGACTCTGATGTCGTGGATCCCCAGCTCCTGGGCTAGGCGCAGTCCCGCGATTACAGCCTCATATTCTGCCTGATTGTTGGTAACGGGGAAGTGAATGCTGACGGCTTGCTCAATTCTAGTGCCCTGAGGGCTGATCAGGATGATGCCTCCTCCACATGAGTTCCTCCCCGACGCTCCATCCACGAACACTTCCCACGCCACCTGCTGGGGTATCTCCTCCTTGCCTACTTCTGCGGTATAGTCGACTAGGAAGTCTGCCACCGCTTGGGCCTTCATGGCCAGTCGGGGCACGTAGGCGACGTCAAACTCGCTGAGTTCTACTGACCACTTCGCCATCCTGCCAGAATGCTCTACCCCTTCTAGGACATTGCGGAGAGGGTGGTCGGTCACTACCTTAATCGGGTGGGCCTGGAAGTAAGGTCGGAGTCTCCGCGCCGATACAATCAAGGCGAACGCCAATTTTTCCAGGATGGAGTATCGCAATTCTGCCTTCCGCAGGACCCGACTTACGTAGTAAATTGGGAGTTGGCGCTTCCCCTCCTCGCGTACCAGGACCGAGCTTACCGCTTCCGACCCCACCCCTATGTATAGGAAGAGATCTTCTCCCTCTCTAGGCCCTTGTAACAGGGGTACCTGGGCCAACTGGAGTTTTAGGCTTTCAAAGGCTCCCTAACACTCTGCCGACCACTCGAACTTTTTATTGTCTCGGAGGGTTTTGAAGAAAGGTGAGTGTTGGGTATTGTAGCTACAATTACCTTGATTTGAAGAAGTGTTCCTGTGAACTAAGTTGAATTGAGATGTATTTGATGTTGTTCTCTAGTTATGTGTTTGCATGTCTTAATGCTAAGTGCACACCAAAGTCAGGTTGCAATGGATCACCAAACACAGTTCTAAACAGTGTAATCCCTCATTGTGTAGAACAAAGTGTTGGTCCATGTGTAATCTCTCTTTGGGGGTGTACTTCATATACTCATAACTGAAGGTTTTCAAGCTTGAGGAGTGGAGCAGGTTTTCAGGAAAAGAAAAAAAAATTTTGCTGAGTCAATTCGTCGAGATGTCACGTGAACTCCCGACGAATCTCGACGAATCCAGACAGAAGCCAAATTTCCAGTCTGAAGAAGAAATTTCTGTGGCTAAGTCAATTCGTCGAGATGTCACGTGAACTCCCGACGAATCTCGACGAATCCAGACAGAAGTCAAAAAGACAGTCTTGTGAAGAAAAATCTGCAGCTAAGTCCATTCGTCGAATGTTCTCGTGAACTCCCGACGAATGAAAACAGAAGGTGTTTTTCACGGGTTGTTCGGTATTTTTCTGTGGCTAAGTCAATTCGTCGAATGTTCACGTGAAGTCTCGACGAATAACGGACAGACGGATTTCAAATTTCCGTTTCGTTTTTGAAATTTAGGGTTGGCCGACATGTACAGTACACGTGGCGACCTCTCCTTGTCTGTCGCCCGAACCGTTGGAGGTTTCCCTATAAATAATCCTTTATTTTTAGGGAAAAAAAAAGCAGAAGAGAAAAAGAAGAACCCAGCCGTCTTCTTCCTCTCTCGCTGGAAAAGTTTTCTGAGATCTAACTTATGCGCCGCTCAAGACTCGTTCTTCAGTGCTGCTAAAAATTTCTCAGATAAGAAGGCCTTTGATCAAGTTGTTGCTCTCAATATTGAAGATCTTTTCGATTTAATCAAAGGGCCTTCTTAGATCAGGTTTGCCGATTCTTATTCTTCCTAATCCTTGAAGATTCAAGCTTTCACTCTAAAAGAAGAAGAAGATTAAGGTTCTCCAGATCTGAAGAAGAAGATCTTTTATTTCAGATCTGAAGAAAAGGACTCATCCAAGAGTTCCTAAGTAGATTGTTTCTCAATCAAAGATTTTGTAAGATTTCTTTACAATATTCTTGTAGGAAGCTTGCTTCCGAGTTGTAGGAGTCATACTCCGAGTTGTAGGAGCGTTGTCTCCGAGTTTGTAGGAAGTTTTCCTTCCGAGTTTGTAGGAGAGTTTATTCTCCGAGCTTGTAGGAGTTGTGTACTCCGAATAGTAGGATTTGATTGATCCGAGTTTGGTGAAGTAGCCGAATCTAGCCTTGGAGTGCTAGGTAGGCGAGGCGGGAAAGTGGACTACCCAAGATCGGGGAACCACTATAATTCTCTGTGTTGTGCTGTGCTCTTTTGGATTCCATGTGCTTTTATTTCTAAGTTTTTAATTCCGCAAAAAGACATAGAATCCACCTATTCACCCCCCCTCTAGGTGATTTAGGCCGCAACTAGACACTTTCAGTGAGCATTTCTCTCCTGCTCTGGAGAGGAACCTGCTCAGCCCGGCTAGGCGACCTGTCAGGCGCTGAACTTCCTTGACGTTCCTGGGTGCTTCCATCTCCATGATCGCCTTCACCTTGTCCGGGTTCGGTTCTACTCCAGTCGGAGTCAAGAGGTGTCCCAAGAACTTCCCCTTTCCAGCCCCAAACACGCACTTGGCCGGATTTAGTCTCATCTTATACTTTCGCAGCGTGGCGAAGGTCTCCTCCAAGTCATGGAGGTGCTCCCCGGCGCTCTTGCTTTTTACCATGAGATCATCGACGTATACTTCCAAGTTTCGCCCCTTCTGCTCTTTGAACACCCTGTCCATCATGCGCTGATAGGTTGCTCCTGCGTTTTTAAGCCCGAATGGCATCATTTTATAACAATAGCATCCGTCGTTGGTAATGAAGGATACGTGCTTCACGTCGGGTGGATGCATGCGGATTTGATGGTAACCAGAAAATGCATCTAAAAAACTCATGACAGGGAATCCGACGGCCGAATCTACTAGCTCGTCGATTCTAGGCAAAGGGTAACAATCCTTGGGGCAAGCTTTATTAAGGATAGAAAAATCGATACACATGCGCCACTTCCCCTCTCCCTTCCTCACCATTACAACATTGGAGACCCAGCCTGGGTACTGGATCTCCGACACAAACCCTGCTTCCAGCAGCTTCCTGACCTCCTCCCTGATGGGCTCGGCTAGGGTGGTGGCGGTTGCCCTCTTCTTCTGTTGGATGGGGTGGACTCCTTTATCCAAGTTGAGATGATGGCAGGCGACGTCTGCGTCGACACCTGGCATATCGGCTGCGCTCCACGCAAAGATGCCCGCGTTCTTCTGGATGCAGGACATGATCTTCTCCTTGTCTTCCTCTTCCAGCTCCCTGCTGACCTTCACCCTTCCCGGCCTTCCGCCTTCTGCTAGGATCTCCTTCTCCTCCACTTCCTCAGCTGCCTCCAGCCTTGCCGTCTCCTCTGCTTCTTCGGCCGCTTCCTGCCTTGCCATCTCCTCCATCACCAGGTCCACCGCCTCTGCCTCCTCCTTCCAGCTGATCATGTTGACAACGTTAAGATAACACTGCCTCGCCACCTTGGGATCGCTCCGGATCCAGATCTGCACGCCTCCCTGGCTGTACTTCAGGCATTGATGGTAGGAGGAGGGCACACACTTGTAGGCACTGATGAGTGGTCTGCCGAAGATGGCATTGTAACTGTTGGGGGCGTCTACAATGACAAACCTATAACACTTGGTGGTCCCTCCCAACGTCACCACCAACTCCACACCTCCCTCTACTTCTTTTCTTTCTCCCGCGAACCCAAAGAGCGGTCCTTCCGTCGAGGTAACCCTCTTCTCTTCCACCTTCATGGCATCAAACGCTTTCTTGAACACGACATTGACGGAGCTCCCGTTATCCACCAGGATGCGAGAGACCGTATAGTTCTCCACCGCGGCCTTGATCACCACCGCGTCGCAGAAAGGGTTTTCGTTCCCCAACATGTCTTCCTCCGAGAAAGTGATCTCTCCTGACGGTGGCGGAACCTGGGAGGTAGAGGCCACGCTCTTCCGATACACGACGTTGAGGCTCCCCTTCCGGGTCGCCTCCAACCCTGCTCCTCCGTGGATGACCCCTATCCCCCCATGGGCTCCCAGATCCCCCCTATCCTCACACCTCCTTGGGGCGGGGGCTCCTCCCCCTTCGATCCTTAACATGTCTCCTTCTCGCCTCCCATGCCCTTCCTGGGCTCCTCCAGCTCCTCTCCTCAACTCCAAGAACTCAGGGCACGTGGCCGTCGCGTGGCCCGGCCTCTACCTGATGGAAGTCGCAGTAGGGCATCGCCCGACGCTCTTCTTCACCTCGGGGCTGTCGCGGCCTTCCCCCTCTTCCTCGTCCTCGTCCCCTCCTGATCACATTAGCTTCTCTGGGCGGCGCTTGGTTCTGCCTCCACTGCCCTTGCCTCCGCTCGGGAGAGCGACATCGGTCTCGCCGTTCCGGAGAGCACCTCCCTCCCGGTCTCCCTTGGTAGCCTCCTCCAGCTGGTCTCCAGGCCGGCCGGCGAGGCGGAGCCTGGAACCTGCTTTCCCGTTCTCGCTGATCCCTGTTTTCCCGGGATCCCTCCTCTTCTCGCCTTCTCGGCTCACCTCTCTTCTTGGACTCGCGTCGACCGCTCCCCTCTCCTTCTTTCTCCCCTCCCTCCAATCTGGCTAACTTGGCCACGAACTCTAGGCTGGTTGCCTCCCCCGCGATCTGCCTCCCGGCCTGATCGACTAACTCCTCGAACGATAGGGGGGATTGCGAGTGATCTCCATCTTGAAAAACCCTGGCTGCAACCCCAGCTTGAATGTCAAGATCAGGGTATGTCCAGGGACCTCTTGGACCAGGAGGATCTCCTCCTGAAAGCGATCCAAATATGACCCGAGCATCTCCTGGGGTCTCTGCTTGATAAGGAAAAGATCTTCTGAACCCTTCCTCCTCTTCTTGGACGTGGAGAAGCGGAGCAAATAACTTCTGCGCAGGTCATCGAACCCGTAGACGCTTCCCGCCGGTAACTGGTGGAACCAATCTCTGGCTTTTTCCTGGAAGGTTATGGCGAACAACCGACATTTGAAGGGATCCGTCATCGGCTTGATGGAGACCATATCTTCAAACCACTGCAGATGCTTGACGGGATCTTCTTTCCCGGAGTAGAAACTCATGGCGGGTTCTGTGAATCCTGCAGGAATGGGAGCAGATAGCACCAACTCGCAGAAAGGACTGCGCGGGGCGAGCTGGCGGATGGGACGAACTTGGTCGTACTCGCCCTCTGACTGGCGAGTCTCCGTCGGGCTGGCAAAGAGCACTCGCGCGCGAAGCAGCTGGTCTTCCTCCCCTAGGAGCGCTTCCTTGCTGAGGCGCTGACTAGGACCTGCCTCCGTAGGCGAGGCGACTGCGACAGGGGGGATACTCCCACCTCGGCACGAGGTGTGAGTAACCTCCGGATGGTATCCTCCATCGCCTTCATCCCCTGCTCGAAGACACTCTTGGTCACGAACTCGCCCAAAGGCGGCGAGTTCCCCTGGTCGGTTCCCAGCTCGTCACGTTCAGTCATGGGATCGTCAGATGAGATTTTCTTCTCTTGCTACAGTCCACGCTCACCGCACCAAAAATGTTGGAACCCGGATACCAGTCCAACTTGTTCGAGACTTGGGGAGTAGCTTGAGTTACTTCTCTCCTCGTCGGATCCTAGAACTAAGTGTCCCGAACTAAGAACCAACCCTCACTGGTTGTTAGGTAGCTCCCTAAGAATGACCTACTGGCTGCAGCGGGGAGGTCCCGCCACTAACCCGGAAATCTAACTTGATTTCCCCTCCCGAAAACCAGAAGCTGAGCCTATTTCAGACAGCACAAGGAAGAAAGCACAGGCTCTCTCAAGGGGGTGGATCTGTGTTGATCTGAGACATAATGGGTCTTATTTATAGGGAAAGACTTCCCAGGGGTAGAATGGTCCGGATGACCTGCGGATAGCGTAACTCCGCCTTACTATTTTGCTAAACGCACTCCAAATTGGTCTGCAGATAGCCAGACTCCGCTGTCCCGAAGGGCTATAGGCAGACCACCGGGGGTGCCCGGATGATTCTATTCCCCAGAATCTGACTCTACTCGCCGAGGGAGGCACCGGTCTACTCGCCAGGCCTCCTGACTCTACTCGCCAAGGGAGGCACCGGTCCACTCGCCAGGTATCTTCGGCTCTACTCGCCGAGAGAGGCATCGACCTACTCGTCAGGTGCCTTCGGCTCTACTCGCCGAGAGAGGCATCGGCCTACTCGCCAGGTGCCTTCGGCTCTACTCGCCGAGAGAGGCATCGGTCTACTCGCCAGGCCTCCTGACTCTACTCGCCAAGGGAGGCACCGGTCCACTCGCCAGGTGTCTTCGACTCTACTCGCCGAGAGAGGCATCAGCCTACTCGTCAGGTGCCTTCGGCTCTACTCGCCGAGAGAGGCATCGGCCTACTCGCCAGGTGCCCTCGGCTCAACTCGCCGAATACGGGTTGTACATTTGTGATGTATGTTTGTAAGGATACTCCGTAGTATTGGCCAGTAGAGAGTCAATCAGAGCATATAGATTTTTATTTACATTGCACTGTTGGTTTTAGAATTTAATTGTAATGATTTTTTCAAATTTACATAGAAGTGAAAATGGAGGGTCAGAAGAAGTGAAGAAGTCTCATCGCGTCTATGTTTCAAAAGAAGTTAACATCTAAAGAGTCTTCTTCACCATCACTGCAAGAAAGTGAAAATGAGGAGATTCCCCCTTCTCCATCTGATGATATTGTAAATGTATTCCATTCACCATCACCGCAAGCTCAAGATATTGTTATGGATTGTGTATATGAATATGATGTGGAGTTTCTTCCACATGATCCAAGAAAAAGAAAAAATATATCGACATTTTCGTTAAATGAACAAAATGTAGTGAGAAAGACATATACTAAGAGTTATTTGTCAACCAAAAGGTCATTCTTTTCCTCAGAGAAAAATGGGAGATCGAGATTGTCGGTTTGTTATCACCTGGTTTGATATGTTTGATTGGCTTGAGTATAGTGTTGAAAAGGATGCAGTATTTTGTTTTGTGTGTTACTTGTTCAAGAATGATACTGCAAACAGTACTATTGGGGATGATGCTTTTGTCACTAGTGGAGGATATAGATCATGGAACAAACCTGAAGAATTCCAAAAACATATAGGCAAGATTAATAGTGCTCATCAGCTAGCATTACAGAAATATCAAGCTCTAAAAGAGCCTAAAAGGTTTATTATTGTTGCTCTTGATAAACAATCAGACACCACTAAGCATGGACATAAAGCACGGTTACAAGCATCTCTTAAATGCTTGAGATTTCTTTTGCGTCAAGGATTGTCCCTGCGTGGTCATGATGAAAGTCAAGATTCACTAAACCGGGAAAATTTTCTTGAACATCTTCAGTGGCTCACAGATATTGATGAAAAATTTGGTAAATATGTCTTAAAAAATGCCCTGATAAATAATCAGTTGACTGCTTCATCAATTCAAAATGATATAATTAATGTTTGTGCAAAGGAAACTACTAAGATTATTATGCAAGAGCTTGATGATGATAACTTTTCTATTCTAGCCCATGAATCCAGTGATGTGGCACATAGAGAGCAACTGACTCTTTGTTTGCGATATGTTGACAAGAAAGGGAAATTAATAAAGCGATTTCTCGGTATTGTGCATGTTCAGGAGACAACTGCATTGTCACTTAAATATGGAATTGAATCTTTGTTAATGGAGCATTCATTGAACTTGGCTAAAATTTGTGAACAAGGATATGATTGAGCTAGTAATATGAGTGGTGAGATAAATTGTCTTAAAAGTTTAATTTTGAGGGAAAATCGATGTGCTTACTACATTTATTGTTTTGCTCATCAACTTCAGTTAACACAAGTTGTGGTTGCTAAGATAAATGATGAATGTCAATGGTTTTTTAAAACAATTGCAACATTACTAAATGTGATTGGAGTTTCATGTAAGTGAAATGCATAGAGAAAGCCAAGTCCAAAAGGTTGCCAAGACACTAGAAGATAACGAACTGAAATCTGCATCAGGTTTAAATCAGGAGCTTCATTTGAGTAGGCCTAGAGACACTCGTTGGGGATCACATCATAAAACATTAGTGCAAAACAAATGATCGGGTGAAGATACATGGTGTGTTGTTTGCGTTAGAATCATTTGACATTATTTTAATGGTTCACGTAATGACTGTACAACCCTCATATTTTCCAAGTCGGTGTGACCCGACCCGGATGAGGCCAAGATTACGAAGGCGACCGAGACGGGCAATACGATCGCGTGGAGACGGTCGAAACCGCTCAAGGTAAAAAGAGGCCGTGGGAGAGGTGGAGGGAGCATCCGCTCCCTCGACTCCCTTCGGGTGAGTGGGAAGGACCTTCCCACTCACCAACCCTTTGGGGGGAGAGTGGGAGGATCTCTCCCACTCACCCGGGCGAGTGGGAGAGGCACTCCCACTCGCCGAGCGAGTGGGGGAGGCCCTCCCACTCGCCGAGCGAGTGGGAGGGGCCCTCCCACTCGTCGGCCGAGTGGGAGGAGTCCTCCCACTCGCCGACCATCTTGGAGGCGAATAGGAGTGGCTCTCCCACTCGCCCAACAAGTGGGAGAGGTCCTCCCACTCGCCCGACATAGGTGGGGAGGTCAGTGTGACCTCCCGGGAGGGGGAGAGTGGACACCTCGAGTCCCACTCGCCCCCCCTCATGTGTGATCGATGGCGGTCATGGTTGGACTGCGGATAGCTGGATTTTTGCTATCCACAGCTCATTTTTGGGAAAGTCTATAAATAGACCCCCATGGGCACCTTGAGAAGGGTTGGTCACTACCCCCCCCCCCCTCGCGTGTGTCTTGTGAGCAAGCACCCCCCCTCCCTTGTCATCCTTCAGCTGACAGTGAGGTGGTTCTTAGTGCCCTCCAAGGTGCCCAGGCTCAGCATTGACTTGGGAGGGGAAGTTCTGAGTGGGCTTCCGGGTGTGTGGTGGGACCTCCACGCTGAAGCTTAAGGGGTCTGTCTCTAGATTCTAGTTATCATCAAGTCCGAGTCTCTTAGTTCCTAGCAGCCGGTCATGGGTCAAGGCTTAGGTCAAGTAAGGGTTAGTCGCAACCCCCTTTCGAACGCTGAAACTGGAAAACTGGTTTCAACATTCTGGTGCGGTGAGCGTGGAAGCGACTAGTTCGGAAAACTCTGAGCCAAGTCTCATGGCTGGAAGCGACGAGTTGGGAGACCCGCCTCCATCTTGCGAGTATGTGAAGAAGAGCGACTTCGACGAATTCAGCAAGAGGATCCTGGAGTTCATGCAGGCCGCATCCTCCGCTCGCGACGAGTGCTCAACACCACCTGCACCTAGGATCCCCTCACTCCCCCTAGTGGAAGTAAGAAGCAGTCAGCAAGGGAAGGAGCCAGCCTCGGAGGAGGGCTTGAGCCTCCAGGCACGAGTGCTTTTCAACAGTTCACCCCGGACCAGCTGCCCCGACGGGGGAGTGGTGGGAACGCCTCCCCCCAATCAAGAAGAATGGAGAAGCCCTTTCTGCGAGCTGGTCATGTCAGCCCCCATTCCAGATGGGTTTCGCGATCCTGCCATGTCCTACTACGAGGGGAATAGCGATCCTCTCCAGCATCTCCAGTGGTACGAGGACATGACCTCGATCAGGCAAATGTCGGACGCCTTCATGTGCAGGCTTTTTGCCGTCACATTCCAGGGAAAGGCGAGGGATTGGTTCCACTCGCTTCCGGCGGGAACCATCTACCGCTTCGAGGATCTGCGTCGAAGTTTCTTGCTAAGGTTCTCTACCTCGAAGAAGAGGAGGAAGAGCATGGAGTCCTTGTTCGCAGTCAGGCAAAAGCCAGGGGAGACGCTGGCTAGCTACATTGATAGGTTCCAGGCGGAGGTCCTTCTTGTCGTCGAAGTACCCGGGCACACCCTGCAGCTTGCCTTCACCCTTGGGCTGCAGCCCGGGCTGTTCCGGATGAGTCTGACTCGGGACCCTCCCCTGTCTTTCGAGGAGTTGATGAAGCGTGCTGATCGTGAGACTGAGTGTGAAGCTACCAATCAGGAGTTCATGGCTAGGTTAGCCGAGGTAGCAGAAGAGGAAAGGAAAGAACGCGGAGGAAGAAAAAAGGAGGAAGTGAGGAGTCAGGGACAACAGGGACCTCCCGTTGGGCAGGAGCAAGGCTGGAAGTCGCAACCGACAGCCGCCCGACCAGCTTGGAGGTCACAGGTTGGTCCCCCTCAGGGCCAAGGAAGGGGCCACTTCCAAGGAGGAAGAGGTTATCAGGGGAGGCACGGGCGGTTCCACCCGGCAGGATGGCAACAGAACTCGGGGCCACTGCAAGTCCAGCCCCTGCAAGCCATGGCCATCGGCCGGAAGAGAGGCGGAAGGAAGAAGGAGCGTTGGGGGAAGCAGTGGGGCGAGCTGGCACTGCTATACTGTGACTTCCACCAGCAGGAGGGTCACGCGACCGCAGCTTGCCCAGAGTTCCTCGAGATGAGGGAAGGAGGAAGAGCCCCAGCAGGGGGAAAGCAGTTGTGCCTGGAGGGACCGCGGGCAGGGGAGAAGGGGAAGGACAAGGAAGAGGATGATATATGTGAAGAGAGGGTCGATGTAGGGGCCCTGGGAGGGATCGGGGTCATCCACGGGGGAGCGGGCAAAGAGGCCACCCGGAAGGGGAGCCTCCACGCCATATACCGTCGGAGCGTCGCCTCGACTTCCCGATCCCCGCCCTCAAGCGAGAAGATCACCTTCTCAACCCAAGACCTGCCGGCCAATGAGGACCCCTTCTGCGACGCGCTAGTCATCAAGGCGGCGATCGAGAACTTCACCGTCTCCCGGATCCTAGTCGACAACGGGAGCTCGGTGAACGTGGTATTCAAGAAGGCTTTTGAAGGAATGAAGGTTGACGCAAAGCGAGTGCTAGCATCGGATGGGCCACTCTTCGGATTATCCGGGGAGAGGAAGGAGGTGGAGGGGGGAGTTGAACTCCTCGTCACCCTGGGGGGAACTTCAAAGAACTGCCGGTTCGTCATCGTGGATGCGTCGAGCAGTTACAACGCCATCTTCGGACGTCCCCTCATCAGCGCGTACAAGTGCGTGCCGTCCTCCTTGTACAACCCTCATTCTCCGAGGGTGGACCCCCCCAAGGCCACGTAGGCAGAAGTCAAAGTCAAAGAGGTCAACGCAGAGCCCGGCAGTTCAAGGCAGAGAAGAGAAGACCTCGGCGAGTATGCAGGCAATACTCGCCAGGTTAGCGAGTATGGAACAGAAGACCTGGCGACTATTGGCCCGGCGTGTGCGAGCAGCACCCAATACTCGCCAGATGGGCGACTATGGCATGATACTCGCCGAGTAACCCATAGTCGCCGGGTTGGGGGCTGGACTATAACCCCCCTACCCCTTGGTTTTCCTATAAATAGGACCCCAGGGGTACTTGGATTGGCACCTGGACTTGAACTTTTGGACCCCGATTCCCGAACTCTCGAGCCCGTCACCCTTGCTTTCAGCCAAGTCGGTGCCTTCCCTGTACCAAGCTCGGCCACTTTGGTTTCGGAGGGGAAGACTCTCTTGAGCTTCTAGGTACGTGGTGGGACCTCCCTGCCGCAGCACCTGGGGTCTTGTTTGTTGCTCTTCTAGCTCCGTAGTAGTCGCCAGCCAGGTTATCTCGTTGGACTGCTGGGCGAGTAACCTCCGGCTGCATCGGTCCGAATCTTGAGGTCAGGATTTTCCTGGCGTCAACACTTTGGTGCGGTGAGCGTGGACCGCAGTCAGAGAAGGAAAGTTCGGCAAGAGGGCGAGATGGTCGTAGGTGGCGACCATGAGGAGGAGGTCGGCAACTCGACGGGAACTGGCAGGTTCGTGACGCTGGAGGTTTTCGAAGCCTTCGCACAGCGCATGGAGGGAGCCATGCGAGCAGCGCTTCAGCCGCGCGCCGAGGTCACTGCGACCTCGCCGCATCGCCCAGTTCCGTCCGAGGGAGGGAGTCCCCCTCGGCGAGCAGGAAAGGAACACGTGGAGGATGAAACCGAGCGACCAAGGAGGTCGCAATTCTACCAGCCAACCTCGCAAGGTATTCGCTTCTGCGAGCCGTGCGAGCAGGGGAGATACCAGGATACTCGCCCATACGGCGAGTATGGAGGTGATACTCGCCAAGTTGAGGATCGTCGCCGGACAGGAGGGAGGAGCCCATTCTGCGAGGAGATCCTTGCCGCACCAGTGCCAGAGGGGTTCAGGGACCCCGCCTTGAATTACTATTCGGGGAAGGAGGACCCCGTCAGGCATATCCAATGGTTCGAGGATATTGTCTCTATCCGAACCATGTCGGACGCCTTCAAGTGCAGGTTGTTTGTCATCACCTTCCGTGCAAAGGCCTGGGACTGGTTCCATCAGTTGCCCGCCGGCTCGATCTATTGCTTTGACGACCTGTGCCGTGGGCTGACAACCCGTTTCGACGCGACCCGGAAGCTGAAGAAGGAGGCAACGGCCTTGTTTAATCTGGTGCAAAAGCCAGATGAGGCGTTGGGACCTTGCATCGAGCGCTTCCAGGAGGAGGTTCTGCAAATCCAGGAGGTGGATAGCAACATCCTGTTGCTGGCCCTGACATTCGGCATCAGTCAAGGCCTCTTCAAGTTGGAGCTCAGTGAGAATCCTCCCTACTCCTACGACAACCTCATTCAGAGGGCCAATAAGTTTGTCTGGGGAGAGGCCTCCAACCCCGACTTCTTGGCGAGGCTGGCACAGGTGACCAGAGGCGACCGTGGAGAGAGGGATGGAATCCCTGAGAAGAGGAAGAGAGAGGAGCCCCGAAGGGAGGAAAGGAAGAGGCCGGAGCGGCAAGAAGAGAAGAAGAAGGAGGAGCTCAGGAGGAAGGAAACCAGGAGGATCGTGGAGAGAAGGCCCGTCGAGTCCCCTGAGCGTCGGGAGGAAGGAAGGCGCTACCAGGTCCCCGTCAACCGGCCACCTTGGAGGCCGGCTGGACGGCACCAGCATCAAGATCAAAGGGGGAGATCCCCAGAAAGAAGGCCCTTTCGCCAGCCAGATAGGCGTCAGGAGAGGAGGAGAGATGAAGCAATGGCGGTAGCCGGGCGAGGCCGCCGTCAAGGAAGGAAGAAGCAGAAGCCTAGGAGGCGTCAAGCAGAAGAGGTTCCCCTCTACTGTGACTTCCACCAGGTGGGGGGACATGCCATGGCTGCCTGCCCAGACTTTTGGGAAGCCCGGAGGAGGCTGGCAGCAGGAGAAGCTGGAGGAGAGCAGCGGAGGATAGAGGCCCCTGCCGAGCCTCAGGCAGGGCAGGCTGCCGTCGTTCGAAGGAGGAACGAGGACCGGGTCGACCAGGGAGGTCGGGGAGACCTGGGCCAGGGAGGCAGAGTTGGAGTAATCCATGGGGGAGCAGGGCTGGAAGCTTCCCGCAAGGGGAGCCTCCATCAGATCTACCGCAGGAGTGTCGCCTCGACCTCACAAGCACCACCCCCGATGGAGGAGATTACCTTTTCCGAGGAGGACATGCTAGGGAACGAGAATCCCTTCCATGATGCCCTCGTGATTCAAGCCGCGGTGGAGGACTTCACCGTTGATCGAATTCTGATCGACAACGGTAGCTCTGTAAACGTCATCTTCAAGGGGACGTTTGGCGGACTGGGAGTCGAAGCTGCCAGGGTTCGGGCACCTGATGGTCCCCTCTTCGGCTTCTCCGAAGAGAAGAAGGAAGTGGAAGGAGGAGCTGATCTCCTTGTAACGCTCGGTGGCACCTCCATCAGCTGTCGATTCGTCATCGTCAACGCCCCGAGCTGTTACAGGGCCATCTTTGGGAGGCCGCTTCTCAACGCCTTCAAAGCCGTCCCATCCTCCTACCATTAGTGCCTGAAGTACTGTAAGGGAGACGTCCAGGTGAGGATCAGGAGCGATCCAAGAGCCGCTAGGGAGTGCTATCTTAGCGCCGTCAGTACCATCAGCTGGATGGCTGACGCGGAAGAGTTCGGAAGAGTGCTGGAGAGCCCGGCCAGGCTGGAAGTGGCTGAAGAGGTCGAGGAGATCGATGTACTCTCCGCAGCGGGAGTGTCGGGGCTGCTGAAGATTGGCGGGTCGCTGAAGACCGAGGAGAAGATCGAGATGGCGGCGTGTCTGCAAAAGAACGTCGACATCTTTGCTTGGAGCGTAGCTGAGATGCCAGGAGTCGACCCTGAGGTTGCGTGTCATCGCCTCAACCTGGATCCCACTGTCCAGCCCGTCCGCCAGAAGAAGAGGAGAACCGCCACCATCCTCGCCAAGCCAATTAGGGAGGAGGTTAAAAAACTGATCGATGCAGGTTTTGTATCGGAGATCCAGTACCCAGGCTGGGTCTCCAATGTTGTAATGGTGACAAAGTCGGGGGGTAGCTGGAGAATGTGTGTGGATTTTTCCTTGATGAATAAAAGCTGCCCGAAGGATTGTTATCCCTTGCCTCGAATCGACGCGCTGGTTGATTCAGCCGTCGGTTTTTCTGTGATGAGTTTCCTTGATGCGTTTTCAGGATATCACCAGATCCGGATGCATCCCCCCGATTGCCGCGATGTCTCCTTCATCACCGACGATGGCTGCTACAGCTACAAAATGATGCCCTTCGGTTTGAAGAATGCGGGAGCCACCTATCAACGGATGATGGACCATATTTTCAAGGAGCAAAAGGGGAGGAACCTGGAAGTGTATGTGGACGACCTCTTGATCAAAAGCAAGAGTGTCCAGGAACACATAGCCGATCTGACAGAGACCTTCGCGACGCTAAGAAGATTCAAGATGTGACTCAATCCGGCGAAGTGCGTCTTCGGAGCAGGAAGGGGGAAGTTCCTGGGGCATCTCCTTACCTCGGAGGGAGTAGAGCCTAACCCCGACAAGGTCAAGGCGATCCTGGAGATGCCATCCCCGAAGACGATGAAGGAAGTCCAAAGGTTGACAAGAAGGCTGGCGGGTCTTAGCCGCTTCCTCTCTAAGGCCGGAGAGAAATGTTCTCCATTCTTCAAGACACTCCGCAAAGCGAAAAGCTTCGAGTGGTCCGAAGGATGTGAGATGGCGTTCGGGAAGCTGAAGGAGCAGTTGACTCAGACACCTCTCCTCCAGAGCCCGAAAGAAGGTGAAGACCTGCTCGTCTACCTGGGAGTAGGAGCAGAGGCGGTGAGCTCCGTTTTGGTCCGGCAGGAAGGAAGGAAGTAGTTACCCGTCTACTATGTCAGCCGGGTACTGAAGAAGGCGGAGCTGAAGTATCCAATCCTGGAGAAGCTTGCCTTCGCCATGGTGGTGTCGGCGCGAAAGCTCCGGCCTTATTTTCAGGCTCACTCCATCCGAGTGGTGACTGATCATCCTCTCCGCAATGTCCTAGAGGGAGTGGAGCATTCAGGGAGGTTGGAGAAATGGTCGGTAGAACTCAGCGAGTTCGACATTTCCTTCTCTCCCCGAGTGGCGATCAAGGCCCAGGCAGTAGCAGACTTCTTGGCTGACTTCTTGGTGGAAGCGGAGCCAGGAGAAGAGGAGCTCAATCCAATTCCTTGGAAGATGTTTGTTGATGGAGCTTCGGGCAAAAGCTCTGTGGGGGTGGGCATCGTGCTCGTCAGCCCACAGGGAACCAGAATCGAGCAAGCCGTCGAGATCCTCTTACCCATCACAAACAACCAGGCAGAGTACGAGGCCATAGTGGCAGGCTTGCGCCTTGCCAAGGAGCTGGGGATCCGTGATGTCCGGGCTTTCACGGATTCAATGGTGGTCGCGTCGCAGATTCGAGGCGAGTTCGAGGTGCGCGACACCACCTTGCAGAAGTACTTGATAAAAGTGAAAGGGCTGATGGGAGGCTTCCAGTCCTTCTTCGTCGAGCATATGCCAAGGGAGGAGAACTCGGCAGCAGATCGCCTCGCCAAGTACGGGCCAAGGGCTGGAGGAACTATCACCGAGCTATTCCGCCCGTCCATTGAAGAGGGAGAGATGACGGAGATCGAGCAACGCCCCTCGTGGATGGATCCCTTCGTGGCATTCCTAGCCAGCGGCCAGCTCCCGGCAGACGAAGGGGATAAAAGAAGATTTCGGTACAAGGCGGCATACTACCTCCTGCAAGATGGGGAACTGTACCGCAAGACCATCTCGGGCCCCCTGGCCAGATGTGTTTCTGAAGACGAAGTACCCCGAGTGTTGGAAGAGATCCACTCGGGAGAGTGTGGAAGTCATTCTGGGACTCGCACTTTGGAGCATAGGGTCTTGAGGTATGGTTACTTCTGGCCTACTATCCGGAAGTATGCTGAGATCTTCTCGAAGAAGTGCCAGAAGTGCCAGCTCTTCGCCCCCCTTCAGTTGCAGCCGGCCCAGCAGCTCCGATCGATCATCTCCCCATGGCTGTTCGCCATCTGGGGGATGGACTTGATCGGCCCTTTCCCTCAAGCCAGTGGACAACGAAAGTTCGTTCTCGTCATGATCGACTACTTCTCCAAGTGGATCGAGGCCAAAGCCCTGGCCAAGACCACCTCTCAAGTCATCAAGAACTTCATCTGGGGAGAGATCGTCTGCAGATTCGGGATCCCTCTCGCCATCATCACCGACAATGGTCCCCAGTTCGCCAGCTTGGAACTGGAGGACTTTTGCAGGCAACTAGGAACCGACCTTCGATTCACCTCCGTGCATCACCCAAGGAGTAATGGCCAGGTGGAGGCCGCTAACAAACTGATCATCAACCTACTGAAGAAGAAGGTGGAGAACCTAAGAGGTAACTGGGCAGACCAGCTCCCCTCGGTCCTGTGGGCTCTGAGGACCACTCCTAGCTCAACCACAGGGGAAACACCGTTCAAACTCTCTCACGGGTCGGAAGCTCTCATTCCAGTAGAGTTCGAAGTCAGAAGCCCAAGGGTGGTAGCTGCGGAGGACGGAAGCGAAGAATGGCGACTAGAGAATGAAGAGGTTCAAAAGCTATCTCTCGACTACATCGAAGAACTCCGAGATTTAGCTTCGGCCAGGCAAGAGGAGATCAAGCGCCGGATGGCAAAACATTTTGACAAAAATGTCCGCCTCAAACAATTCCAAGCAGGTGATCTGGTCCTGAAAAAGGTGGACGCAGCAGGAAGGTCTGCGGCCGTCGGGAAGCTCAACCCGAACTGGGAAGGACCTTTCATCATCCAGGAAGCACTCCTGACAGGAGGATACCGCTTGCAGAACCAGGAAGGCGAGCTGCTAGGGAGTACCTGGAGCGGCGATGACCTGAAAAGGTTTTATCCCTAAGGGGGAATATGTATATCCCATCCTTGTAAATTCATTTCTTTGAATAAAATCTGCATCTCCCTGAAACATGGGACGAGACAGCTTCTTTCGCATCAACAAAGTTTTCAAAATAAAGAAGTCAGGTGAAGTCAATCTCCACGCTAGGTTGGAAAATGAGCCTCCGACTTAACCCTCGTAAAAACTCAGAACGGATGATGGGACAGTGCCTCGGGTGTGCGTTCCCTTAAGACCAAGCCTCTGCAATGACGGCCGAGATCAGCTCCCCCCTTGCATGTTGGCCGCGGTTCCCACCGACTGCATTTCTCGTTCGACTGTAGAGATTACCAGGAAGAAGTCTGGACGCCGACCTTCCGATTCGGAGAAGGGATGATCGATTTCACTAGCTCAGGGGACCCTTGAAAAAAGGCGTCATGTACCCTCAAGAGCTAAAAAGCTCGCAGCAAAGCATTTCATTTTCGAAATTATTGTGTCAGATCATATGAGTTATTGTGCATAAAGTGTGCTTAACTCCCTGCTAAACTCATCGAGCAACAGGAAGCAGGTCCGATCCACATCCAGCAGCCAAGTAGGATGGAGGCCTCGGGATGGTATGTCCCCTTGGACCTCCCCGACTGCCACTCCGTGCTTGACGTCGTCCTACATCAACATTCACCGCCGCAGGTTGGAAGACGAGCCTCCGACTTGACCCTTGTAAAAACTCAGAACGGATGATGGGACAGTGCCTCGGATGTGCGTTCCCTTAAGACCAAGCCTCTGCAATGACGGCCGAGATCAGCTCCCCCCTTGCATGTTGGCCGCGGTTCCCACCGACTGCACTTCTCGTCCGACTGGAGAGATTACTAGGGTAAAGTCTGAAAGCCGATACCCCACCTTGAGAAGGGAAGCGATCGATTCGACCGGCCAAAGGATGGAGACGTTCCAGCACCCAAGTAGGATGGAGACCTCGGGAGGGTGTGTCCCCTTCGATCTCCCCGACCGTCATTCCCTACTTGATGACATCCTCCGTCGACATCTGGTATCCAAGTAGGATGAAGGCTTTGGGATGAGGTGTCCCTCCGGACCTCCCCGACTGCCATTCCCTATCCCTTCTCTCATAAAAAACTCCCTTAAATATCATTAAATGATTTTTTATAGGCTCTTCACCAGGTACAGAGCGAGGCCTTGAGAGCATGTATCCTTCGGAACCCTCCAAATCGCCTCCACAGCTCGATTCCACCAAGGGAGATATTGAAGAATACGAGCATACACGCGCGAGTACCTAGGCGAGTATACATGCACGAGTACCTAGGCGAGTATACATGCGCGAGTACCTAGGCGAGCATACATGCGCGAGTATGATATGCGAGTATACAGGTGCGAGAATGAAGAAATGCTCCATCTCGCCGCGATCCTAAGAGCCTAGCGAGCACTCATTCTCGCCTCGAGCCTAGGAGCTTAAGCGGCATTCAGACAATAAAGCAAACACCAAGGAAACAGGCGAGCAAAAGTTTTGACTTTTCGTATGTAAATATTTGATGTCTATAACAAAAGAATCTTCAAGGTGTTTACAAAAGGTCGTCGGGCGAGCAAAAAAGGGTGCCCAGGCGACTAGGCGACATTCTCGCCATCAATATCTACATCTGGCTCGCCGCCACCATCGTCTTCATCAACATCATCATCGCCGTCATCATCATCATCGTCATCCTCGTCCCCGGAATCGTCATCCTCTGAGGGTGTAACACCCTGCCAGTACGAAAAGTATAACAGCAGGTCCGGCCGGGACCCCACGCCATACAAACCACACTAGCTAGGAGTTAAAAGGTGATAACCAGAAAGGTAACTACAAAACGAGAGTACAAAACGTAAGCGGAAGCATTAATTAAACCATTCAAAAAGACATGTCCACTATCATAGGAATGAGTCCAGAAGTAAGAGTTACGGCCTTAGGGCCTTACATCAAATCAATGTACAAAACTCCAAAAAAAGCATACATCGGCACGCAGGCCGGCAACACGTGAGAAAACAGGAAAAAGGCTGGCCTTCGAGGGCCAACACAGCAAAAGGGTCAACGCCCGCTACTTCCCGCTAGGCTCACCTGCACCTGCATAAGAACATTCCACCAAGCGGTGGCAAACAAGGTAACGGTCAGCATAGCTGACCAAATTATAACGACCCCACCCCTTTCCCGGGGTGGCGGAAATTCTACCCTGCAAGTAAGCCATACTAGCACAAGTACTAATCTAAAGAAAGTGCAACTACACAAGGTGAGGTTTCAAGCACAATCAATCTTCTAGGTTGAGCATCAAAAGAAGGGAACCTAGGTATGCACATGATGTTGGTTGGGTTCACCCGAAGGTTTCCCACAACCGCCTAAGCAATCGCATGAGGCTAAACATAACATCAAATTCACAACACTCCACCCTAAGGGTCACAACCTTAGGTGGGAAACAAGAGCTTTTGGTCGGTCTAGGTATGACACCTTCCACGACCTCTCCCATGATCACACGGCCTTCATGAGGAAGGGACCTCTCGCCGATCTGCATGGAAACGGGTTCGGTTCAGCTTTGCCCGTGCTCTAATCGTCGCGATCTATCGCACGACGCGGGTACGGCTTCACCTCGGCCCGTAAGGGTTTAGCACTTTCAAGTGCTACACAAAAATATACGCTACGCACCTAACCCCTTCACAAGGATCTAGGCTTCGCGAATTCTCAACAAGGGAGGTACATACGCTCCGCATCAATAACGTGGTGAAGGTTTGCCTTCATCCAAAACTCAAAGCATGGGGCTTTCGTAGGGATCTTCACAAGACGCCTACACTTAACTCCCGCAATACTATAGGTGAGTTCACGGAGTCATTCTCCGGCACGCATTCTAGGTCTAACCTAAATGCAACGTCGCAAATCAAGCATCACCGATTCGGGCTCACGGCCACGAATAGGCTTCACACAAAATGCCTAAATCCGCACGACTACCGGATTTTCTACATGCAATATGCCGGGGACGGACACAATCTACCCGGAGTCCCGAAGGACTTGAGGAAATCCTACACTTCACCCATTTGGTGAAAGAGATACCTCATGCAAGCAAAGAAAGAGGAATAAATGGACAAATACAAGTCCAAAGTTCGGGAGGAAGAATCGTTACCCTAGACGTGTTCCTCTTCGCCATGGATCCGAGATTCTACGCGTAGGGAAAGAACCGCACCGGGCTGCACTCTCCGGATCTGGAAATGGCTCGCGAAACGGAGCTCCGGAGCTCCGTCAATGGCGAAATCTCCTCTTCTTCTTCCTTGCCCCCTTCTTCTTCCTCTAGCCTAGGAGAGAGAAACACTATGAAATAATGAGGGTTTAATCCCTCTCCAAAGCCCTAAGACCCCCCAGCATTAAATCCCAGCCGTTGGATCGAATTCCAAGAGATTTGATCGGTCGGATCTTCTTCTCCGCTCAAAATCGCGGAACAGAATAAACAGGGCGCACGATCACAGGCGCACGGTCAGTGGTCGTGCGCGACGAGGGCAATGGTCGTGCGCACTATCCGGGACAGAACTCTGAATTCTTGCGAATAAGCGCACGATCGCTGGCGCACGATCACTGGTCGTGCGCGAAGAGGGAAATGGTCGTGCGCACTGTCCGAGACAGAACTCGATTCTCTTCTGAATTAACGCACGATCGCTGGCACACGATCACTGGTCGTGCGCGATGAGGCCACTGATCGTGCGCTAAGAGCAGACAGGGAAAATTCTAGCCTGCTTCACGTGCCGCACTACCACTCCGCCTACTTCGCGGAACTACCAGACTTGGGGTGTTACAACTCCACCCTCCTTAAAAGAATTTCGTCCCGAAATCCAGGAAACAGTAATAGCATAAATTACAGTTATACTTTACCTGAGGGAAATAGCTCGGGATACTCCGCAAGCATCGTTTGCTCTCTCTCCCAAGGGAGCTCCTCTCGGCCGCAGTTATCCCACCGGACTTTTACCATCCGAATGGACTTGTTCCGCAGCTGCTTTACTTCGGTATCTTCGATGCGTAAAGGCTTGACTTTCGTCGACAACCCACTATCGACCGGAACTTTGCCGACCGCAACGATATGAGTAGGCTCTTGCACTGCCTTCCTCAACACTGAAATGTGGAACACGTCGTGCAGACCGCTCAGCTCTGCAGATAGTGCAAGCCGATAAGCCGCATCACCAACACGCTCCACGATCTCGAACGGTCCTAAGTACCTCGGACTGAGCTTTTTCAAGCGTCGAATCCTTGATACCCCTTTGAACGGTTTGATCTTCAAGTAAACCCGGTCACCGACGGCAAACTCTAAGTTCCTATGCTTGGCGTTGAAAAACTTTGCTTGCCTATCCTGGGCAACCAATAGCCTTTCGCGTATAGCCCGGATCGTCGAAGTTGCTTCTTCAACATCCTTTCGCTTCAATAGCTTTGTATCGCCCGTTTCCGCCCAAGACAACGGCGTACGACACTTCTTACCATAGAGGGCCTCGAAAGGAGCCATCTTTATGCTGGCTTGGTAGCTATTATTGTAGGCGAATTCGATCATATAGAGGTGATCTCCCACCTCTTTCCAAAGTCTAGAGCGCACATTCGGAGCATATCCTCCATAGTCCTGTTGGTTCTCTCGGTCTGTCCATCCGTTTGCGGGTGGAAGGCCGTGCTGAACTTCAATTTTGTGCCCAACAGTTCATGGATAAGCCTCCAATCTTTCGATGTGAAACGCCCGTCACGATCGCTGACGATGCTACGAGGGACACCGTGCAGTCTCACGATACTATCCACATAGAGCTTTGCTAGCTTCTCTACAGAATCATCCTTCCGGTTCGGAATGAAGTGTGATACCTTTGTCAAACGGTCCACGATCACCCATATGGCGTCGTTTCCATGTTGCGATCTCGGCAATCCGTGCACGAAATCCATCGAAATATCATCAAACTTCCACTCCGGAATCGGCAAGGACTTCAGAAACCCACCGGGACGTTGACATTCCGCTTTCACCAATGCGCAAGTATGACACTTGGCCACGTAAAGGGCAATGTCTTTCTTCATGCCCGGCCACCAGAACAATTTCTTCATATCCATAAACATTTTAGTGCTCCCCGGGTGGATCGAGTACTTGGTATGATGAGCCTCGTACATCAACTCCGCCCGTAGAGTACCAACGTTTGGGATGCATAACCTTTCCTGCTTCCACATAAGGTCGTCTTCGAAGGAGAAATCAGCGTTTAACCCTTCAACGGTTTCCGCTTTGTATCGTTTCAATCTCTCGTCCAACTCCAATGCTTGTCGAACTCGGTCGGCAAGGTCGTAGTGAACTTCCGTCCAGTTCAAGCATGCTGAAGTAGACGTTCTCCTATCAATGCATATGATCTCCATTTCTTCTAGCTCACGGATTAGACGCTCATCGTGCATCAAAATCCAATTTGCTTGTGCGGGAGCCCGACGACTCAACGCGTCTGCAACTACGTTTCCTTTACCGGGAGTATATTTGATATCGAAGGTGTAGTCCCCAAGGAACTCCATCCACCTCCTTTGGCGCATGTTCAACTCCCTTTGATCTAGTAAGTACTTGAGGCTCTTATGGTCGGTAAAGATATCGATCTTCACGCCATATAGATAGTGTCTCCAAAGTTTGAGGGCAAAAACCACGGCCGCTAGCTCCAAATCATGGACCGGGTAATTCCTCTCGTGAACCTTCAGTTGCCGGGAGCCGTAGGCAATTACCTTCCCGAACTGCACTAGGACACAACCCAAACCACTTCCTGAGGCGTCGCTATATATTTCGTAGCCTTCCGTACCTTGTGGCGAGCATAGAATGGGCGCCGTGGTCAGACGGCTCTTTAGCTCTTCAAAAGCTCGTGCGCACTCGGGCGACCAAATGAACTTATGATCCTTCCTAGTCAGTTTTGTGAGAGGAAGTGCGATCCTCGAGAAGTTTTCCACAAAGCGCCTATAATAGCCGGCAAGTCCTAAGAAACTTCGGACTTCCGCTACGTTTTTCAACAAAGGCCACGCTTGGATCGCTTCTATCTTCGACGGATCAACTGCAATTCCTTCGCCACTAACAACATGACCAAGGAATGCCACTGACGGTAGCCAAAATTCGCACTTGGAGAACTTGGCATATAGCTGACTCCTCCTCAAGGTGCTCAGGACTGCGTGCAGATGCCCTACATGCTCCTCTTCCGACTGAGAGTATACCAAAATGTCGTCGATGAAGACGATCACAAATTGATCTAAATACTCTCGGAATGTCCTATTCATCAAGTCCATGAATACCGACGGTGCGTTGGATAGACCGAACGGCATTACCGTGAACTCAAAGTGCCCAAAGCGGGTACTGAACGCTGTCTTTGGAATGTCGCATTCCCTTATTCGCAGTTGATAGTAGCCGGACCTTAGGTCTAGCTTGGAGTAAACCGTCGACCCCATCAGTTGGTCGAATAGATCATCGATTCTAGGAATCGGATATCGGTTTTTCTCGGTCAACTTGTTTAGCTCTCTATAATCGATACATAGACGCAAGCTCCCATCCTTCTTTTTCACAAAGAGGACCGGTGCACTCCAAGGCGAAGAACTTGGACGTACGTAGCCTTGCTCTAGCAGCTCTTGCAATTGGACCTTCAACTCTGCCAATTCCTTTGGCGCTATTCGGTATGGTGAGCGGGCCACAGGTTTGGCACCTGGCACCAACTCGATACAGAAATCAATCTCCCGATGAGGCGGAGCCCCAGGGAGTTCGTTAGGAAACACGTCGGCGTATTCCGCTACAACTGGGACATCACACAACCTGGGCTTTGGCTCCGAAGCCTCCAACAAGGTGAAGAACAACTCGGCGCCTTTTCTCACCGCCTTAACCACCTGGAGAGCAGACATCAGCGTCTTGCTCGCTCCTCGCATACCGGCGAATGTGGTTTCATCGTCGGTGTTCGTTCCCAGAGTGATCTCCTTTGTATTGCAATCTATGCATGCTCGCTGCTCCGAGAGCCAGTCCATGCCGAAGATCACATCGAATTCAGCTAACGGTAGTAACGACGCTTCCAAGTCGAAATCTTGACTTCCGATTCGCACCTTCACACGGCTCTTCCTATCCGCACTCATTCGAGATCCATTGGGTAGCACTACTTCCAATCTATCCTCTACAAAGGTAGACGGCACTCCGATTCGCACCACGAAGTCCTCAGACAGAAAAGAGTGCGATGCACCCGTATCGAATAGAGCTCTCGCCGGATAGTTGAAAATTAGGACGAAACCTAATTGTACACAAATAACACATAGTCGTACAACAGTAAGAATCATATACATAGCTGTAAAAGCTAACTTCTAATTCGTACCTGTGACGACATCGGTTTGTCGTATAGCTTCTTGTTGGCCAAGCGAATAGACTCTCGGCTGAGTCGGAATGTGTTGGGAGGCCGAAGACTCTGCCGCTTTGCCCTTTTCCGCAGCCCGAGCATAATCCACCGCTCGATTTGCCGCCTTTGGGGGACCACTTCGACACACCGCAGCTTTGTGTCCCACCTTCCCGCAGGTGAAACACGTAATAGGAGTCCGCGCGGTCGTGGCTCCCGAAACATTCGAAGAAGCTGGTTTCGCCTGCTTGAACTTCCGCTTGTTCCTTCTGAAGTCCGGCTTGGACTGAGAGGCCGGCGCATGAAACTCGGGTTTCTTTACAACACTCTTTGCTTGTACCCTCTTCATGTCCAACTCCAAAGATCTGGCGGTTTGCACCATCACTTGGAAGCCAAACGTCATAGGGCCTGCAAGGAGCAGCCTCAACTCGTCCCGAAGCCCTTCATAGAATTTATTCGTCTTCGTCTCCTCATCCTCCACCAATGCCCCCGCATAGCGACTCAGTCTGGTAAACTCATGTAAGTAATCGTCAACGGAGCGATCACCTTGAGTTAACCTCAGGAACTGGTTTTGTAACGCAATGCGTTGGGCAGAGGGGATAAACCGCTGGAGGAACGACTTTGAAAACTCAGCCATTGTTATTTCAGTAATGTCTCTATCGCCGAACTTGTGCAGTTCCTGCTCTTCCCACCACAGCACAGCCTCTCCGTCAAGAAGGAAAGTGGCTAAGGTGACCATCATGGCTTCGTCCGTCGCCGTCGCCATCAGAGTTCTTCTAACTCTTGACAACCAGTCTTCTGCCTCCGTTGGGGACTCAGATCCCGAGAAGGTAGGAGGATTAAAGCTCAAGAAGTGCTTTAATTGTTGGTCACGCGCTCGCCCCGCAACTACTTGCGCAACTTGACGCTCCACCCTCGGTGCTAACGCCGGTTCCACTGCAGCTACTGGCACAGGGGCATCAACCCTTGGTGCTACCGCAGGTTCCACTGCAGGTTCAACTACCGGGGCTGCATCAGTAGTAGGCGTAGCAGGTTGTGCAAGCCTTTGCGGTTGAGCATTGATCATCGCGAAGACTGCTTCTGCGACCATTCTGATCATCTCAGCCGAAGGAGTGGTCGCTGGCACCTCAGCCGACCCACTACTTTCAGCGGTGTTACGGGGTTGAGACCGCCCCGCAGCACTTCTAGTCACCTATAATCATGCAAGGCACAATTTAGTGACCCTAAACATATCAAACATCAATCATGGAACGCTCAGGTTCCGCAAACAAGTATGTTTTTTTTTTTTCATTCCTAAGTGGACATTCTTATTAGTTTTTGTCGTTTTAGGTGAATGCACAGCCCGTGCGCACCACCCCTTAAAAGGAATTCGTCCAGAATTCGCTAAACTACGGATCGACGCCTTAAGTCCGATACCAAATTGTAACACCCTGCCAGTACGAAAAGTATAACAACAGGTCCGGCCGGGACCCCACGCCATACAAACCACACTAGCTAGGAGTTAAAAGGTGATAACCAGAAAGGTAACTACAAAACGAGAGTACAAAACGTAAGCGGAAGCATTAATTAAACCATTCAAAAAGACATGTCCACTATCATAGGAATGAGTCCAGAAGTAAGAGTTACGGCCTTAGGGCCTTACATCAAATCAATGTACAAAACTCCAAAAAAAGCATACATCGGCACGCAGGCCGGCAACACGTGAGAAAACAGGAAAAAGGCTGGCCTTCGAGGGCCAACACAGCAAAAGGGTCAACGCCCGCTACTTCCCGCTAGGCTCACATGCACCTGCATAAGAACATTCCACCAAGCGGTGGCAAACAAGGTAACGGTCAGCATAGCTGACCAAATTATAACGACCCCACCCCTTTCCCGGGGTGGCGGAAATTCTACCCTGCAAGTAAGCCATACTAGCACAAGTACTAATCTAAAGAAAGTGCAACTACACAAGGTGAGGTTTCAAGCACAATCAATCTTCTAGGTTGAGCATCAAAAGAAGGGAACCTAGGTATGCACATGATGTTGGTTGGGTTCACCCGAAGGTTTCCCACAACCGCCTAAGCAATCGCATGAGGCTAAACATAACATCAAATTCACAACACTCCACCCTAAGGGTCACAACCTTAGGTGGGAAACAAGAGCTTTTGGTCGGTCTAGGTATGACACCTTCCACGACCTCTCCCATGATCACACGGCCTTCATGAGGAAGGGACCTCTCGCCGATCTGCATGGAAACGGGTTCGGTTCAGCTTTGCCCGTGCTCTAATCGTCGCGATCTATCGCACGACGCGGGTACGGCTTCACCTCGGCCCGTAAGGGTTTAGCACTTTCAAGTGCTACACAAAAATATACGCTACGCACCTAACCCCTTCACAAGGATCTAGGCTTCGCGAATTCTCAACAAGGGAGGTACATACGCTCCGCATCAATAACGTGGTGAAGGTTTGCCTTCATCCAAAACTCAAAGCATGGGGCTTTCGTAGGGATCTTCACAAGACGCCTACACTTAACTCCCGCAATACTATAGGTGAGTTCACGGAGTCATTCTCCGGCACGCATTCTAGGTCTAACCTAAATGCAACGTCGCAAATCAAGCATCACCGATTCGGGCTCACGGCCACGAATAGGCTTCACACAAAATGCCTAAATCCGCACGACTACCGGATTTTCTACATGCAATATGCCGGGGACGGACACAATCTACCCGGAGTCCCGAAGGACTTGAGGAAATCCTACACTTCACCCATTTGGTGAAAGAGATACCTCATGCAAGCAAAGAAAGAGGAATAAATGGACAAATACAAGTCCAAAGTTCGGGAGGAAGAATCGTTACCCTAGACGTGTTCCTCTTCGCCATGGATCCGAGATTCTACGCGGAGGGAAAGAACCGCACCGGGCTGCACTCTCCGGATCTGGAAACGGCTCGCGAAACGGAGCTCCGGAGCTCCGTCAATGGCGAAATCTCCTCTTCTTCTTCCTTGCCCCCTTCTTCTTCCTCTAGCCTAGGAGAGAGAAACACTATGAAATAATGAGGGTTTAATCCCTCTCCAAAGCCCTAAGACCCCCCAGCATTAAATCCCAGCCGTTGGATCGAATTCCAAGAGATTTGATCGGTCGGATCTTCTTCTCCGCTCAAAATCGCGGAACAGAATAAACAGGGCGCACGATCACAGGCGCACGGTCAGTGGTCGTGCGCGACGAGGGCAATGGTCGTGCGCACTATCCGGGACAGAACTCTGAATTCTTGCGAATAAGCGCACGATCGCTGGCGCACGATCACTGGTCGTGCGCGAAGAGGGAAATGGTCGTGCGCACTGTCCGAGACAGAACTCGATTCTCTTCTGAATTAACGCACGATCGCTGGCACACGATCACTGGTCGTGCGCGATGAGGCCACTGATCGTGCGCTAAGAGCAGACAGGGAAAATTCTAGCCTGCTTCACGTGCCGCACTACCACTCCGCCTACTTCGCGGAACTACCAGACTTGGGGTGTTACAGAGGGTGCTCGTAAGGGGGAGGTGGACTCCTCGGCGAGCAGCGCCGGGATGATGTCCTCCACTGTCAACTCCATTGCCGCCGGCTTCAGGAGATCGTCCGCCTTCAGCTGACTCAGGATGACGGTCCCAGTAGCTCGCGTGATCTCTCGACAAACGCGTGGCATATCGTCGCCATGCATCCGGATCTGCTTGCCGACCCTAGAGGGGCCCGCCACCGATGGTTGTTGCTCGGCAGGCCGAGTTTCCAGCTCAGCGATGCGAACTTGGGCGGCCTCCAAAGCCAGTCGAGTGTCATCCAGCTCTTTCTCCAGCTGGGACAGCTTTGTCGCCATCTCCACCTCGGCGATCTTCAAAAGCAAGAAGACACACAAAGTCAGCAAGTTATTCGGCAAAATGACGACTATCCCGGAGGCGAGTATCATAGAGAAGCGAGTACCTCATGCTCCTTCGCCTTGAGCCCCATGGCGATCATTTTCTTTGTGCTGATCCGGATCACCTCCTCGTACTCCAGCAACCTCCTCGCCGTCATGTGCGCCAGCTCGGCGGAGCGCAGCAGAGATCGCGAAGTCTGGTGTGCCAAGTACTCGGCAGGCTCCTCTCGCAGCCTCTCCGCGTCCTCACGACCATAGATGGCATGAAGCACATCAAAGGCCTCGCCCTGATCCTCCCAGTCCTCTGACCAGGGCGGAAGGTTGGAGCTCAGAGACACCACATGGTCGCCCTCCGACCAGGCGACTAGGCGGCGACCATAGGCGTCCTCACCACGAACACCCAAGTTGAAATTAGGGTGGGTATAGGGCTCGCCGGCCTCAGAAGGGTCCGCCTTCTTGCCAAGGTCCCAGTGAGCGACCTCCTTCTTCTTCCTCGAGGGCTCGGAGGGCTCGCCCCTCTCCTTCCGCTTCTTCGAAGGCCCAGATCCTTCGCCGATGATCAAGGGCTCATCGCCTCCTGGCGACAAGTCTATGGGCGAGTAGACCCCTTCCCCGCGAACAGAAGTCCCCGCACCTCCTGGTGTGGAAGCGGTCGCCTTCACCACCGCAGGAAGAAGCTCGCGCGGCAGGACATGGACTGCTGCAGCAAGAAGAGTAATAAGTCCAGTTAGTCGCCAAGATGAAGACGAAGAGCGAGTATTGCGAATACTCGCGCGGTGGATTACCTTCGCCTGCGAAAACCTCAGCGAGTTCATCTACTCGCCTCCTCCAGTACACCACATCAAGGCGGCGACCTTTGAAAGCATCGAGCAGCTTCTCGCCACCCTCGCTTAGGAAGGAAACCCCGAAGACGCTCTCCGGTGGCTGGAAGGACTTGTCAGGGATGGCTTGAAAGTCGCCAGCGATGATGACTATTCGCTCTCCCCAGCGATGATTCTTGTTAGCGGTGCCGGCCAGCGTGCAGACGTGGCTGCAGAGGAAGACGACGCCCTCGCCAGTCGCCATGAAATGGAATACTCGCCTAAAGACCGACAGGTCGAAGGCTATTCCCTAGTCGCGCAGGTAGCAGAGGAAGCCCATGATCATCGCCACCCCATTGGGGTTGATCTGGGCAGGGACTATCCCAAAGTAGCGGAGTATCTGGGAGAACTCCGTCCACAATGGTAGTCGCAAGCCCACCTCGAAGTGGCGAATAGGGATCACCCGCTCATTAGTCAAAAAGGTGTTTA